>JAJQQW010000009.1:8401672-9679172 GCA_025583905.1 Ia io | reverse complement strand
GAGGAGGAGGAGGAGGAGGGGACAGACCTTACCCCTTCACAAAAATTAACTCAAAAATGGATTGTAGACCTGAATGTAAAATGCAAAACTTTAAAACTAAAACTTTAAATCTAGATGACCTTGGATTTGTTATGAATTTTTAGATAAAACACCAAAGGCATGATCCATAGAAGAAATAATTGATATCTGTGCTTCATTAAACACTATCAAGAGAATGAAAAGACAAATCACAAACTGGGAGAAAATATATGTTAAAGACACATCTGATAAAGGGATGTTATCTAAAATATACAAATAACTTCAATAAGAAAATAAACAATGAGCAAAAGATACTTCACCAAAAAAGATATAAGATGGCAAATAAACATATGAAAAGGTGCTTAAGACCATATATCATTAGGGAATTACAAGTTCAAACAACAATGAAATACCACTACACACATAATAGAATGGCCAAAATCTGAAACAATGACAACACCAAACACTGCCAGGATGTGGAACTTTCATTCATTGCTGATGAGAATGCAAAATGCTACAGCCACTTTCGAGGACAATTGATGGTTTCTTACAAAACTACACATAATCTTACCATAGGACCCAACATTTGCACTCATTGGTATCTACCCAAAGGAGTTAAAAACTTATGTCCACACAAAAACCTGCCCATGGATGTTTATAGCAGTTTTATGCAGTTGCCAAAATTTGGAAGCAACCAAAATGTTCTTCAGAAAGCTAGTCCTATCTAATAAAAGAGTAATATGCAAATTGACCATCACTCCAAAACACAAGATGGCCGCCCCCATGTGGTCAAAGATGGCTGTCCCCAGGGAAACCAAGATGGCAGCATAAGGTATACACCTGTACATGCTGCCTCTCACAACCACACCAAAACTACAACTAAAAGACAAAACGACTATCACCCAGAACCACAGGAAAGCTGGCTGAGTGGAAGTTCTACAACTAGAAGGAAAGAAAAAAGCACATTGAGACTGTGTAGGAGGTGCAGAGCTGTGGAAAAGCAGAGGTACGGAGGAGCACGTGGAGAGGGCTGGCAACTGGGGACGTGGTTGTCTTTTTCAAGCGAGAGGGAGACTCAAGCTCCCAACTGCTCTGAACTCCAGTTTCTGGCGAGACTCTGGGGACCCAGACTCTTATGGGGAGAAACTGGACTGTCTGCCATCGGGTCAGAAAGTGAGGGTGGCTTTCTCACAGAGGTGCGTGCAAGAATCATTGTTTACTGCGCTGGGGCACAGGACATGGGGACACGGAAATGCTGAGACTCAGAGAGGGCTGACTGGCAGCCATCGCTGGTTGCCACGCCCTAGTGATTCCCTGAGACCCCGCCCCGCCCAATTTACACACCCACCAGAGCTGTGCACAGCGGCTTTTGCATATGAATGGCCTGCCCTTTCGCAGTTTAACCTAACAAATTGCAGTTGATCAGACAGCTCCAAAACTTCCAAAACCTAAACAAAGAGGAGAAATCTGCAGATCTTGCTGTAGTTCCTGCTGGGTGGCCTCCAACAGTAGCTGACTTGCACCTCCTTGAAGATCCAGGAGCCAGTGTACCTAGTGGTCAGTGTGAGACAACACTAGATTTCAACTCTTCATATCCATAAGCGACACACTCAAGAGGCAGACTCAGTGAGCACCAAAGCCCCACTGAAGCAAGTCCTTCCCCAAAGGGTGTGTCCAGCACAGCAGTTCTTCCATTATAGACACAGCTGGTCCTCACAGCCAATTGGCCTGGAGGTCAATTCCTCCCAGTGTACCAACAGCAATCAAGGCTTAACTACAACAAGACTGTGCACCCAGCCTACAAAGGGGTGCACCAAGAGTGTCCACCTCAGGTGACTGGGGAGGCTGACCCACTGGGCCCTATAGGACACCTACCACACAAAGCCACTCCATCAACACAGGGAAGCAGCCAAAATGCAGAGACAAAGAAACATGTCATGAATGAAAGAAATGGAGGAAAGCAAACTACTGGATATAGAGTTCAAAACCACAGTTATAAGGTTACTCAAGAATCTTCTAGAAACCACAGAGAAACTTAGTGAGACCTTCAAGGATCCTAATGAGAATATCAAAAAAATGGAAAAGGACCAGTCATAAATTAAGCATACACTGTCTGAAATAAAGAATAATATACAGAAATCCAACAGTAGACTAGAGGATCCCAAGAATCAAACCAAAGATTTGAAATATGAGGAAGCAAAAATCACCCAACCAGAAAAACAAAAAGAAAAAAAAAAAGAATAAAAAATATGAAGATAGTGTAAGGAGCCTCTGGGACAACTTCAAATGTACCAACATCCGAATTATGGGGGTGCCAGAAGAAGAGAGAGAGAGCAAGATATTGAAAACTTATTTGAAGGAATAATGACAGAAAGGGAGTGGACTGACAATTCTCAGGGGGAAGGGGGCGTGAGGGATGCGGGAATAGACTGGACAAAAATATATGAGGGGGAATCAGGTGGAGGGGAGCTATGAGGGGGAAAAAGAGGAACATCTGTAATAATCTGAACAATAAAAATTTATTTAAAAAAAAGATGGCTGCCCCCATGTGGACACAAGATGGCCACCACAAGATGGCCAGCAGGGGAGGGGAGTTGTGGGTGATCAGGCCAGCAGGGGAGGACAGTTGGGAGGGACCAGGCCTGTAGGGGAGGGCAGTTGGGGGGCTTTCAGGCCCTCAGGGGAGCACAGTTAGGGGTGACCAGGCCTGCAGTGGAGGGCAGTTGGGAGGGACCAGGCCTGCAAGGGAGGGAAGTTGGGGGCGATCAGACCTGCAGGAGAGGGCAGATGGGGGGGACCAGGCCTGCAGGGGAGGGCAGTTGGGGAGGACCAGGCCTTCAGGGGAGGGCAGTTGGGGGTGACCAGGTCTGCAGGGAAGGACAATCAGGGGTGACCAGGCATGCAGGGGAGGGTTGTTGGGGGTGACCAGGCCAGCAGGAGAGGGCAGTTAGGGGCAATCGAGCCAGCAGTGGAGCATTTAGGCATCAATCAGGCTGGCAGGGAAGTGGTTAGGGAGTGATCAGGTCGGCAGGCAGAAGCGGTTAGGGGCAATCAGGAAGGCAGGCAGGCGAGCATTGGGAGCCAGCAGTCTTGGATTGTGAGAGGGATGTCCGACTGCCCGTTTAGGCCTGATCCCACCAGGTTAGACATTCCTCAAGGGGTCCCAGATTGGAGTGGGTGCAGGCTGGGCTGAGGGACACCCCCCCCATGCACAAATTTCATGCACTGGGCCTCTAGTATATAAATAAAATGTGGCACATTCATAGAATGAATATTAATGAGAGCTAAAAAAAAAAAAAAAAAAAAGAGCTATCAAGCCATAAAAAGACATAGGGGAACTTTAAATGATTGTTTGTTTGTTTTTTGTTGTTTTAAAGTATTACATGTGTCTCCTTTTTCCCTCATTGACACCACCCAGCCCCTCCCACCCCCCCAGGACAAGCCTCCATCGCCCCAGTATCTGTGTCCATTGTTATACTTATATGCATGCATACAAGTCCTTTGGTTGATCTCAAGTCCCACCCCCGCCTCTCTCTGAGGTTGGACTGTCTGTTCAGACTTACCTTGTCTCTGGATCTATTTTTGTTCATCAGTTTGTGTTGTTCATTATATCCCATATATAAGTGAGATCATGTGATATTTACCTTTCTCTGACTGATTTATTTTCCTTAGCATAATGCTCTCCAGGTCCATTCATGCTATTGCAAATGGTAAAAGTTCCTTCTTTTGCATGGCAGTGTAGTGATCCATTGTGTAGATGAACCACTGTTTTCTAATCCACTCATCTGCTGATGGGCACTTAGGCTGTTTCCAAATCTTAGCTATTGTAAATTGTGCTGCTATGAACATAGCGGTGCATATATCCTTTCTGATTGGTGTTTCTGGTTTCTTGGGATATATTCCTAGAAGTGGGATTACTGGGTCCAATGGGAGTTCCATTTTTAATTTTTTGAGGAAACGCCATACTGTTTTCTACAGTGGCTGCACCAATCTGCAATCCCACCAGTAGTGCAAGAGGGTTCCTTTTGCTCCGCATCCTTGCCAGCACTTGTTGTTTGTTGATTTGTTGATGATAGCCATTCTAACAGGTGTGAGATGGTACATCATTTTTGTTTCGATTTTCATCTCTCAGATGATTAGTGACTTTGAGCATGTTTTCATATGTCTCTGGGCCTTCTGTATGTCCTCTTTCGAAAAGTGTCTATTTAGGTACTTTACCCATTTTTTGATTGGATTTTTTTTATCTTCCTTTTGTTAATTTGTATGAGTTCCCTGTAAATGTTGGAGATTAAACCCTTATTGGAGATATCATTGGCAAATATGTTCTCCCTGTGGGTTTTTGTGTTGTTTTGTTGACCATTTATTTTGCTGTGCAAAATCTTTTTTTTAGTAGTCCCATTTGTTTATTTTCCCTTTAGTTTCTATTGCCCTAGGAGCTGTGTCAGTGAAGATATTGCTTTGGCATGTATCTGAGATTTTGCTACCGGTAGATTCCTCTAATATTTTTATGGTTTCCCGTCATACATTTAAGTCCTTTATCCATTTTGAGTTTATTTTTGTGTATGGTGTAAGTTGGTGGTCTAGTTTCATTTTTTTCATGTGTCTATCCAAATTTCCCAGCAACATTTATTGAAGAGACTGTCTTGACTCCATTGTATGTTCTTGCCTCCTTTGTCAAATATTAATTGAACATAGTGGTTTGGGTCAATTGCTGGGTTCTCTATTCTATTCCATTGGCCTATATGTCTGTTCTTTCCCAGTACCAGGCAGTATTGAGACAGTGGCTTTGTAATACAGCTTGATATCTGGTATTGAGATCCCTCCTACTTTGTTCTTCTTTATCAGGATCGCTGAAGCTATTCAGGGGGTTTTTGTTGTTGTTTTTGTTTGTTTGTTTGTTTGTTTTTATTCCAGATGAATTTTTGGAGAGTTCTTTCTAGATCTGTGAAATATGCCATTGGTATTTTAATTTGGAGTGCATTGAATCTATAGATTGCTTTGGGTAGTATGGACATTTTAATGATATTGATTCTACCAATCCATGAACATGGTATGTTCTTCCATCTGTTTATGTCTCCCTCTATCTCTTTTTTCAACATCCTGTGGTTTTCTGAGTAGAGGTCTTTTACCTCCTTAGTTAAGTTTATTCCTAGGTATCTTAATTTTTGTTGTGCAATGGTAAATGGGATTGTTTTTTTAATTTCTCTTTTTGTAAGTTCACTATTGGTGTTTAAAAATGCCATAGATTTCTTGGCATTAATTTTGTATCCTGCTACATTGCTGAATTCATTTATTAAGTTTAATAATTTTTTGATGGAGTCTTTAGGGTTTTCTATGTACAGTATCATGTCATCTGCTAATAATGACAACTTTACTTCTTCTTTTCCAATTTAGATGCCTTTTATTTCTTCTTCTTGTCTGATCACTATGGCTAGTACTTCTAGTACTATGTTGAACAGGATTGGTGAAAGCAGGAATCCCTGTCTTGTTCCTGTTCTTAGTGGAAATGGTCTTAATTTTTTCCCATTGTGTATGATGTTGGCTGTAGGTTTGTCATATAAGTCTTTTATTATGTTGAGGTGTGATCCTTCTATTCCCACTTTGCTGAGCATTTTTATCAGAAAAGGGTGTTTGGACTTAGTCAAATGCCTTTTCTGCATCAATTGATATGATTATGTGTTTTTTGTCTCTCAATTTGTTTATGTGATGTATCACATTTATTGATTTGTGGATATTGTACCAGCCTTGCATCCCTGGAATAACACCTTAGTCATGGTGTATGATTTTTCTAATGTAATGCTGGATCCAGTTAGCTAGAATTTTGTTGAGGATTTTAGCATCTATGTTCATTAGGGATATTGGCCTGTAATTTGCTTTCTTTGTGGTGTCTTTATCTGGTTTTGGGATTAGGGTAATGCTGGATTCATAGAAAGATCTTGGAAGTGTGCCTTCCTCTTGAACTTTTTGGAATAGTCTGAGAAGGATTGGTATTAGTTCTTCTTTGAATGTTCGATAAAACTCCCCTGTGAAGCCATTTGGTCCAGGGCTTTTGCTTGCTGAAAAGCTTTTTGATTACTGTTTCAATTTCATCAGTAGTTATCAGTCTATTCAGGTTTTTTTATTCTTCCTGATTGAGTTTTGGAAGCTTGTATTTTTCTAGGAATTGTTTCCATTTTGTCGAGTTGTCCAGTTTGTTGGAGTAGAGTTGTTCGTAGTATTTTTTTTTTACAATCCTTTGTATATCAGTAGGGTCAGTTATTACTTAACCTCTTCATTTGTGATTTTGTTTATTTGGGTCCTCTCTCTTTGTTTCTTGGTGAGCCTAGCAATAGGTTCATCAATCTTGTTTATCCTTTCAAAGAACCAGCTCTTGGTTTCATTGATCTTTTGTATTGTATTGTTTGTTTGTCTCTATGTCATTTATTTCTTCTCTGATCTTTATTATTTTGTTTCTTCTGGATACTGTGGGCTTTTCTTGTTGCTCTCTTTCTAATTTTTTAAGTTGTGAGGTGAGGTAATTTATTACCATTTTTTCTTGTTTTCTGAAGTAGGCCTGTGTAGTTATGAACTTCCCTCTCAAGACTGCTTTCACTGTGTCCCATAGATTTTGGATTGTTGTGTTTTCGTTGTTTCAGGATGCTTTTTATTTCTTCTTTGATCTCTTTGGTAACCCAATCATTGTTTAATAGCATGCTATTTAGCCTCCAAGTATTTGATTTTTTTTTAATATATTTTATTGATTTTCCACAGAGAGGAAGAGAGAGGGACAGAGAGCTAGAAACATCGATAAGAGAGAAACATCGATCAGCCACCTCCTGCACACCCCCCACTGGGGATGTGCCCACAACCAAGGTACATGCCCTTGACCGGAATCAAACCCGGGACCCTTGAGTCCGCAGACCGACGCTCTATCCACCGAGCCAAACTGGTTTCGGCAGTATTTGATTTTTTAAAATTGTTTTTATGTAGTTGATTTCTAGTTTTATGCCATTGTGATCTGAGAAGATGCTTGATATGATTTCTATCTTCTTAAATTTGAAGAGACTTAGCCTATGTCCTAATATGTGGTCTATCTTTGAAAATGTCCCATGTGCACTCAAGAAGTATGTATATTCCATTTCTTTTGGATGAATGTTCAGAAGATGTCAATTAGTTCCATCTGATCTACTGAGTCCTTTAAAATTGGTGTTTCATTTTTTTATTTTTTTATCTAGAAGATTTATCCAGTGATGTCAATGGGGCATTAAAGTCCCCTACAATGATTGTATTGCTGCCAATCTCTCCCTTGATATCTCCCAATTTTTTAAAAAATGTATTTGGGTGCTCCTGTATTGGATGCATATATGTTAACAAGAGTTATACCCTCTTGTTGAATTGCTCCCTTTAGTATTATGAAGTGGCTTTTCTAATATCTTGTTATGGCCTTCACTTTGAGGTCTAATTTGTCAGATATAAGACTTGCTACCCCAGCTTTTTTTTTATTATTATTATTATTACCATTTGCCTGAATAAATTTTTCCATCCCTTCACTTTCAGTCTGTGTGAGTCCCTTGTTCTGAGGTGGGTCTTTTGTAGACAGCAGATATGTAGGTCATGTTTTCTTATCCATTCAGCTATCCTATGTCTTTTGATTGAAGCATTTAATCCATTTATTTTAAGGTTATTATTGATTCACTAGAAGCCCAGTGCACGAAATTCGTGCACGGCGGGGGGTTCTCCCTCAGCCCAGCCTGTACCCTCTCCAATCTGGGACTCCTGGAGGGATGTCTGACTGCCCGTTTAGGCCTAATCCTGGTGGGATCGGGCCTAAACGGGCAGTCGGACATCCCTCTCACAATCCAGGACTGCTGCCCCCCAACTGCTTGCCTGCCTGCCTTCCTGATTGCCCCTAACTGCTTCTGCCTGCCAGCCTGATCACCCCCTAACCACTCCGCTGCCAGCCTGGTTGATGCTTAACTGCTCCCCTGCCAGCCTGTTTGCCCCCAACTTCCCTCTTCTGCCGGCCTGGTCACCCCTAACTGCCCTCTCCTGCAGGGTTGATCACCTCCAACTTCCCTCCCTTGCAAGCCTGGTCCCTCTCAACTGCCCTCCCTTGCAGGCCGGGTGCCTCCCAACTGCCCTCTCCTGCTGGCCATCTTGTAGTGGCCATCTTTTGTCTACATGGGGGCAGGATCTTTGACCACACGGGGGCAGCTATATTGTGTTTTGCAGTGATGATCAATCTGCATATTACTCTTTTATTAGATAGGATAGAGGCCTGGTGCACGGGTGGGGGCCAGCTGGTTTGCCCTGAACTGTGTCCCGGATCAGGGTGGGGTTCCCTTGGAGCGTGGGGTGGCCTGAGCGAGGGGCCTGTGGTGGTTTGCAGGCCGTCCACGCCCCCTGGCGACCCAAGAGAAGGCCCTGGTATCTGGAATTTATTTTCCTTCTACAATTGAAACTTTGTAGCCTGGAGCGGAGCCAAGCCTGCTGCTCCCTCCGGGGTGGCAGCCATTTCTGTGGCAGTTAATTCACCTTCTACAATTGAAACTTTGTAGCCTTAAGCGGGTGAGCCCGGCCAGGGTGTGCGGAAAGCTTTGCTTCCCCTGTTGCCGCTGGCAACCCTGGCCTGCTCTCTCAAGCTCCAATCTGCCGCCATTTGTTTGAATTTGTTTACCTTCTATAATTGAAACTTTGTAGATTGAGTGGAGGCTTAGGCCTGCAACAGCTATGGAAAGCTTGGCTTGCTCTGTTACCTGGGAAATCTTGCTCTCTGTAGCTGTAGCCATCTTGGCTGGGGTTAATTTGCATACTCGCCCTGATTGGCTGGTGGGCATTGCTTGGCTGGTGGGTGTGGCTTATGTAGTGGAGTGATGGTTAATTTGCATACTACCATTTTATTAGAGAGGATACTTGTTTGTTGCCATTTTTATTCTTTATGCCTGTGTTCCTTCTTCCCTTCCTATTTCTTCTTTACAGCAGTCCCTTTAGGATTTCTTGCATTGCTGGTTTGGTGGTAATAAGCTCCCTTAGTCCTGTTTTGTCTGTGAAGCTCCAGATTTCACCTTCAATTTTGAATGATAACCTTGATGGTATAATATTCTTGGATTCAGTCCCTTGCTTTGCATCACTTTGTATATTTCATTCCATTTCCTTCTGGCCTGATGAGTTTCTGTTGATAGTCTAATAGGAGATCCCTTATAGGTAAATTTCTGTCTCTATGGCAGCCTTTAAGATTCTTACTTTGTTGTTGGTGTATGCCAATTTAAGTATGATGTGTCTTAGTGTTGGTCTTTTTGAGTTCATCTTGTATGGGACTCTGTGAGCTTCTTGGACTTGTGTGAGTTTTTTTTCCCCAAGTCAGGGAAGTTTTCTGTCTTTATTTCTTCATACAGGTTTTCTATTTCTTGCTCAGTTTCCTGTCCTTCTGGCACCCTTATTATGCATATGTTGTTTCATTTTTTGTTTTCCCAAAGCTCCCTTAGCTCTCCTCCTGCTTTTTAAGTTTTTTCTTTTCAGTTGCTGCTCTGCTTGGGTATTTTTTCCTCCCTTGTCTTCTAGCTTGCTGATACGGTTTTCAGTTTCTTCTAGTCTACTGTTGGTGCTTTTTATTGTGTTCTTCATTGCAGCTATGTCATCCAACATTTCCTCCTGGTTCCTTTTCATTTCCTCTTGATTCTTTCATATGTTGTTGAATTTGTCTTCCATCCTTTTCAGCATCCTTATGACCATTGCTCTGAATTCTTTCTCTGTCATATTGCTTGCCTCCATTTCATTTACTTCCTTTTCTGGTGATTCCTCCCTCACTTTTGTATGGGTGCTGTTTATTTGTCTCTCCATTTTTGCTCCTCTCAGGGTGTCTGGTTATGTGGCTCACTCTCTAGCATGTTGACCAAACGGCACAAAATACAACTCAACAAGACATGACACAGAGGGAACAAAACACAACTGTATTTATGATACTGATAACCCCAAATAAAGGTGACCAACAGAGAAAAGAGAATTAGGGGAGAAAAAAGGGTGTAAAAATGATATTGAGAAAAGGAAAAAAAGTAAGAGAGAAAGAAAAAAGAATGTGGAAAATATCCATATATGGAGAGAAAACTCCACCAACCCAACAAATAAACCAAAAAATTCAAACATCAAACACCCAGAAAAAAAGGGGGAAATTGAATCTGAAGAGGCAGAGCTTATTTCCAGAAGGTAAGGTAAAGGAATTGAATGAATGTGCGAATGGCCACGATTCTGTATAGAGGAGTCAGAAAGAGAATGAGTTTATAACAAGAAAAGTAAAAATAAAACACAAAATATTCAATAAAATAAAATGAAAAAATTAAATAAAAATAATTATTTTAAAAAATAATAATTACAAAAATATACCCTGAGTGGCCAGATTATTATGATCTCTGAATGTATAATAATCTGGCCATCAGTGTATATCCTATATAATAAAAGGCTAATATGCAAATTGTCCCCTCGACCAGAAGTTTGACCAGCAGGCAGGCTGGCCAACCACACATGTCCTCTCCTCCTGGCCAGGCTGGTCAGATCCCACCCATGCACGGATTCATGTACTGGGCCGCTACATACTAGAGGCCCGATGCATGAAGGTTCATGCAAGAATAGGCTTTCCGCCAAAACCAGTTTGGCTCAGTAGATAGAGTGTCAGCCTGTGGACTGAAGGGTCCCAGGTTCGATTCCAGTCAAGGGAATGTAACTTGGTTGCGGGCACATCCCCTGTGGGGGGTGTGCAGGAGGCGGCTGATCGATGTTTCTCTCTCATCAATGTTTCTAGCTCTCTATCCCTCTCCCTTCCTCTCTGTAAAAAATCAATAAAATATATATATTTTTAAAAAGCTTTAAAAAAAAAAAAAAAGAAGAATAGGCCTTCCTTCCCCTGGCTGCCAGCACAGCCTTTGCTCCAGCCTGGAGCCGCCTTTTTGCCTTCCTTCGCTCCAGCCCGCAGCCACCTTTCCGCCTTCCTTTGCTCTGGCCCAGAGCTGCCTTCCTTCATTCTGGCCTGGAGCCGCCTTTCCACCTGCCTTCCCTCCAGCCAGAGCCGCCTTCCACCTCTCAATTTGCCACGTCAATTTGCATATTCCCTCCTTATTGGCTGTGGGCATGGCCATCTTTGTCACAGAGATACAGTCAATTTGCATATTCCGTCTTTATTATATAGGATATATATACTGAGTGGCCAGATTATTATGTGTTCAGAGATCATAATAATCTGGCCACTCAGTGTATATGTTAAAAATATATATACCTTTCCCCCTTTTTAAATCTATCTATGTATATATTCATCTATTTTGGGGAAAGGAGAATAGAGAGCAGATAGGCCTGTGTTTGATGAGTGAAACTATTTAAGCTATTAGTAGAAGAAGAGAGCAAGTGAGGAGAGGAAAAGCAAAATCATAAAATAAAAATAATAACAAACAATCAAACAAACAACAACAAGAAAAAAAATTGGCTAGCAAAGAAAAAGAGAAGGGTGCATAGACTTTGAGCAGGGGAGAGGAAATTAGATATATGAGTAAGCCAACAGAGACTACTATAATAGTAATGCATCAATAAAGCAGATAAAGAAGATCAATTTTTAACAAGGCTGGGAGGGTTGTGGGGGGAGGTAAGAGAGCAACTGAAGGACTTGTATGCATGCATATAAGCATAACCAATGGATGCAAGATACTGGGGGGTAGGGAGACTGGGGGAAGGTCAATATGTACTACTCTTTGTAATACTTTAAGCAATAAAATAAAATTTTAAAAAAAAGAGAGAGAAAAAAACTAAAGCAGGAACCTGAGAAGAGAAACAATATGAAAAAGGGAGAAATGATGAAGAAAAGGTTGGCAAAAATAAAAAAATGAAATAAAGTAAAATAATGATATAAAAATAGAATGTAGAACACTAATCCAAAAAATAAAATAAAAGGTTAAATAATAATAATAATATAAAGAAAAAAGAAAAAAATTATTTAGTAAAAGATAAAAAAATAAGAAAAGTGAAATAGTGAAGTGTCATTCACTTCAGCTGAGTTTTAATGTCCCATGGGGGCTGGTTTAAGACCCCCCTCTACTGTTCTGTCTGCCACGTCTCAGTTTCCTGTTAGGTAGTCAGCACTGTGTTGAAGTTCCCAGTGATCCACTGCTCCTCTGTGTCCGATTTCACAGCCTTGGTTTCAGGCAGGCGGGATCAATCTGCCTGCCTGGTTTCAGTCTTATTTACACAAGTGTTTATTTCTGACATGAGCTCTAGGTGGCGGTGTTGCTGTATTAGCTTCCGGGACCAAATGGCCCCTCAACCCAGTCCCCGAGGGCTCCCTGGAGGTATTCAGAATCCTTGTTTCCCTGCCAAGCTCAAGCCTGGGTGTGGCTGCACTGCTAGGAGGAACCTGGTCTTAAGGAGAAAAATGGCTGTTTAGGGTTGGAAGGAGAAAAATGGCTGTCGCAGAGCTGGCTTCCTGGTTGCCTCTCCCTATTTTGCTCCACAGCTTCCACAAAACCACCTTCCCCTGCACCACAGCCTCTGTGAGCGTGTGTAATTGAAAGGTCTTATGTACTGGGTTTAGTAAGTAAAAGCAAGGACAATATAAAGACAGAGCAACTACGATGCTTGGTGTCTCTCTTCCCCCACTCCCCCTGGCACTATGCAGCTGGTGCAGAACTTCAGGCTGCCTTTCTGGGTGCAGCCTCCCATGGCTGTGGACCCAGATTTAGAGTCCTTGGCGGCCAGAAGCCCTGTGGACCCCCTTCCACAGTCAAGTGTTATGTGTGTCCCTAAGGGACACAGACTTGGTGCAGCGCAGTTTCCTTCTGACCCTCTAGACCCTGTTGTTTGCATCTCTCTCTCTCTCTCCAACCCAGATCCCTTATTCTACCATTCTTCAGGTGTCTCCTGTCCTTTCTATCCACGAATTGCCTCACCAGCTATGTTTATTTAGCCAATTCTGGGTGGATGTTATTCGATTTAGTTGTTTCTTCTATTTGCTCTGTGAGAAGGCGCAGGACACATCCACCTATTTGGCCGCTATTTTGTCTCCCCCTGGACAAACTCCTTAGGAGCCCATGGCCAGGGAGGCTGGAGTCTCGGTGTTCATGGGTTTGCAGCCGAGGCAGCAGGTCCCTGGCCGGTGTGGCTGTAGGGTCCCGGGTGGTGTCAGAGGTCTCCCCAGATGCAGGTAATGCTGGGCTCCCATTCACAACTGCTCTCCCCTTCAAGATGGTGCAGCCTCTGAGGCAAAGCTGGCCAACCTGGGAGAAATTGCAGTGGTAGCAGAGGCTGCCCACCCCTAACAGTCCTGTAGAATATAACTGTCCCTCACACACACACACACACACACACACACACACACACACACACACACACACATGCCCCACACCTCCAAGCACTCCCCTTTCACTCCCTCACTCGCTCACACTCTCTTCCTCACTGCCGTCCTGTCGGCCACCATCTTGGATCTCTCCCAAATGAATGTTATTAATTGATAGAAGCAATCTGAAAAGGCTACCAGTTGCCTTTTCAGAATATCAAACTATATGACATTCTGAAAAAGGCAAAACTATAGAGACAGAAAAATGATCAGTGGTTTCCAGGGATTAAGGAGGAGCACAGAGGATTTTACGGCAGTGAAACTACTCTGTAAGATACAACAATGGTGGGTATAAATACATGTCAATACACATTTGTCAAAATGCACATTAAGAGTAAACCCTAATGTAAATTCTGGACTTTGGGTGATAAAGATATGTGAATGTGTGTTCATCGACTGTAACAAATGTACTGCTCTGGAGGGGACACTGATAATAGGAGAGGCTTTGCCTGTGAAAACTCTCTATACTTTCTGCTCAGTTTTGCTATGAAGCAGAAGCTGCTTGTCAGAGACAGGCAGAGCTCGGCTCAGCTCTGGTGCTCTGAGTTGTTCTGAGTCTATATATTCTTCTAAATTCTTGCTGACTACACCAAGGCAGTTCCTTCTTGAACCCTGCCCACTGTACTAACTATGGGGAACTTAGTCCAAGTTCCTCCTTTGTCCTCTGCTCACTAGTAGCAGGTGTTGGGTCCAAGCCCCACTGCCAGGGGCTGGACCTTCTTGGACACTGGGTAGTAGATGGAAATCCTTGAGAAGTTGTGGGTATATAAGAATGACTCTTTATTGCAGAAGCCAGTGGCCATATAGCCACCAGACAACACAGTCTTTCACCACAGTCCTATACAGGCAGGCAACCGGACACTGGCTGGTAAATACATATCTTTCCTATGAAACAGCATTAGTCTCTGTACCCACAGCTATTATCTGAGCAGCTGCGTGCTGCCTCACTACCTTACATTATAGCAGTATCTGAGCTCTCTGGCTCAGCAGCTTCTCCTGTCTCTCCTGCCCAGCACACTCCAGCAACTAGAGTCTAGCTGGTTAACATGATAGCTATATCTGAGCTCTCTATGAGCTCTTAGCCTTATATTGTAGCAGTACCAGCTCTCAGCTCCATCTCTCCAGCACACTTCTTCACACTCCAGCAGACTAGTTTGTTGGTAACCTGTGTATTATTCCAGAGACAAGGCTAGTTGCCAACAGTGACATCAATCATTTGGGTTAAAGAATGTAGTGCTGGACTTGTAGCTGCATTCAGAGTGGACTTGGCTGTTCAGGATACTATCAAGAGGGACTTTTACACACTGAGTGGCCTTGGCTGTCTGGCAACTCTGGCAACTCTGGCGTGGTTCCCACAATGCTCTAACAAAAAGTCTTAAGTTTTTTTAGAGTCCCCCCCCCCCCCGCCCACTCAAACCTAACAACATAAGCCTTAACCATGGCGAGGACACTTGAAGAATAAGGTGAGAGGACTAGCTCGCCAGGATATGAAAATCTATATATATAATAGAGAAATATGCTAATTAACCAGGATGCCATAATGGGTCAACCAGACAAGAGGAGGTTGTGCTTGCAGCGTTGGGGGCAGGGCAGCAGGGGCCTCCGGGCACCTGCACTGGGGGAGGGCCTGATCAGCAGCCACCATAGCTGCTTCAAGGGCTGGAGAGGGAGGCAGGGCTGGACCGGCAGCGGCCATGGCTGCTGCGGTCCCGGGGAGCAAGGCAGGGCCGGACTGGCAACTCAAGGGTGGGCAGTGCCGCATGATTTCGAATCACGCGCTGGGCTCTTAGTCCTATCTAATAAAAGAGTAATATGCAGATTGACCATCACTCCAATACACAAGATTGCTGCCCCCATGTGGTCAAAGATCCTGCCCCCATGTGGACACAAGATGGCCACCACAAGATGGCCAGCAGGGGAGGGCAGTTGGGAGGGACCAGGCCTGCAAGGGAGGGCAGTTGTGGGTGATCAGGCCAGCAGGGGAGGGCAGCTGGGAGGGACCAGGCCTGCAAGGGAGGACAGTTGGGGGCGACTGGGCCTGTAGGGAAGGGCAGTTGGGGGGACCCAGGCCTGCAGGGGAAAGCAGTTGGGGGGGACCAGGCCTACAGGGGAGGGCAGTTAGGGGTGACCAGGCCCGCAGGGGAGGGCAGTTAGGGCCAAACAGGCTGGCAGGGGAACAGTTAGGCATCCATCAGGCTGGCAGGGTAGTGGTTAGGGGGTGATCAGGCTGGCAGGCAGAAGTGGTTAGGGGCAATCAGGAAAGCAGGCATGTGAGCAATTGGGAGCCAGCAGTCCTGGATTGTGAGAGGGATGTCCTACTGCCAGTTTAGGCCCGATCCCACCGGGTTCAGGCCTAAACGAGCAGTCGAACATCCCTCAAGGGGTCCTATATTGGAGAGGGTGCAGGCTGGGCTGAGGGACACACACCCCCGTGTACAAATTTCGTTCACCGGGCCTCTAGTATATTATAAAGTATAAATAATTAAGAAAAAGAGATCATGGAACAATAGCCAGCAAAGTTGAGCACAAAATTTACAAAGAAGGATATCCAAATAGCCAAAAAATATATGGAAAGCGCATGACTTCAACAACAACTAGAACAGTGTAAATTAAAATTCTATAAAATATCACAGCCACACCCATAAGAATGACAGAAATGAAAATGCCTGACAGAACCAAGACTTGGAGACAATAAGAGCAAAAGGAACTCTCATATAGTGTTGGTGAGAGAGTAAATCATTATATCTCACTTTAGAAAACAGTTTGTCATTATTTACTAAAGTCAAAGATATGCAAACCTATGACACATCAGTTATACATAGGTGTACAAATGCTCCAGAAGTCAGATGTATCCAGGACCCAGTTTATGTGTCTCTCCAAATTTTTCTGGATTGTCAAGTCCTCAGACCTTGATGTTATAATGACCAAGTCTGAGGGTAGTGGTAGGGTTTGCCCTTCTAGGAGGAAACATTTTATATGCAGTCACTGATAAGCAACATTTTAAACAACTTAAATTTTCCCTTCCCCAGTCATTTCCCAGCCAAAGTTGAAGTCCAGCTCCTACTTTGCACTCAACTCCCACAGCTCAGCAGCTCTGGCTTTTTTTGTTATGTTTAAAACATATCTATATATATAAAAAACCAGAGACCATAACGCTATCACAACCATAATGACCTAACGACTGGTTGCTATGACACCCACTGAGGCCAGCAAAAGGCCTGATCCGGGCCAGATTGCCCCCAACACCCTAATCAGGGGGGGCCCAGCTGGCCAACTGCTTTGGCTGGCAGAAATTTGGGGTCCTGGGACCTTGGAGTTGCTCAGTCTCAGTCTCGGGAAGCTGTGCGGACAAAGCTCTCCTTTGGCAGAAGTGGACCCGGGATCAGGTGCTGGAGTCGGGGATGGGGAGGGGAGGCTTTCCTGGTGGCTACAGCAGTCCCCGTGGACCGCACACAGCACCTGGGCATCTGGTCCCGGTTGGAACAGCAGCAGGAATAGGGGCCGTGGGGCACAGGGGAAAGCGGCACACAGAAGCCAGGAGGTGCGAGGCCCGATGTGGGCTCTTACCCCCCCTGCTGGGCCCAGCAGCACCAGCGGGTGGGCCATGATGTGCAGCAAGGTGCTGAGCCGCAGATGGGAGGGGAAGCGAGCCAGGAGGGCAAGGCCCAGGGCAGAGCCCTAAGCAGCATGGGTAGGGCCGAAGCTGAAAACCCTGGAAGGGTGGGTGGGGCTGCAGCCCTGCACCTTTTTGGCCTTGGCTTTGGAATTCAGAGGTCATCCCCACTTCAAGAGAGAGGACATGGAGGAAAGTGGCAAGGCCACAGGAGTGATAGGAAATATTGTGGCCATCTTCAGGAAACACAGCTGCCACAAGTCTTCAGTAACTATGAACAGATAAGCTTTGGTCTCGGTTCTACAGAAGAGGAAGCTGAGACTCAAAGAAGGGAGTCTTCTGCAACACCTCACCCACTTCTCAGACCTGACCCTGTGCAGCATGGTTTTTGTTGAAAGTGGAGGATCCAAAATGTTTTTAGATCTTTGCTATTTTAGGCAGGAAAGAATTTAGCACAGGGAATTGGTGCTTGAGAAATCATGGGAAAGCTGGAGGAGTGGGTATTAGGCTGGGCCCCCAGGAAAGACTCCCTTCCCAGCGGGAGGAGCTGCCCCCTCAGCCACAACTGAATTCTAGGACACTCTGGCACAGCTGTGACCCGGGGATCAGGAAACTGCTGCCCCTGCAAGTGCCCTCCAGCTTCCACAAAACAGGTCACTGGGCACTGCTTCTGCCACAACTGCCTGTGCACAGCCTGGATTCCACTGCAGAAAACCTCCACATCTCTGCAAACATGGTCACCAGGAGCAAACAGCCCAAACTGCGGGAAGATGCCTCTGCCCCACTTTTGCCTTCAAAATATTGTGCAAGTGCATCCAATCGGCAGAAACGAATTCATATCCAGAAACCTTGCTGCAAAGGAGTTTGGGCAATTTCAAACTTTCATCTAGGAGTGAGATCTTGCCAATGTACCTCATGTGTCTGGTATTGATAAAAATGGGGCCCGGCTGGTGGGGCTCAGTGGTTGAGGATCAATCTATGAACCAGGAGGTCACAATATAATTCCTGGTCAAATTTCGGGCTTGATCCTCAGAGGGGGCATGCAGGAGGTAATTGATCAATGATTCTCATCATTGATGTTTCTGTCTATCTCTCCTCCCTTCCTCTGAAATCAATAAATATTTTTTTTTAAAACTGGGGTGATGTTGTATATATATGTTATAACGAGTTTTTCCACTTCATAGATCACTAATGTATTTCCTGTTAAACCATACTTAGAGAACATTATTTATTTATCATTCATTTTAATTGATCTCGAGAGAAGAAGGGAGAGAGAGAAACGTTCCATTGTTTCCTGCACTCACTAGACTGGGTATTGAATCTGCAACCTGGGCATGTGCCCTGACGGGCAATTGATCCACCACTTTCTGGTGTATGGGATGATGCTATGCTGGTAACCTGACCCCAAATTCCAGCCTCCAGAACTGTGAGAAAAATACATTTCTGTTATTTAAGCCACACAAATTTATGATATATTGTTATGGCTGTCTGAGCTGACTAATCTATACTAATAAAAGGGTAATATGCTAATTAGACTGGGTCGACTGGACATCTTCCAGTCATCCTTCTGGACAAAGCTATAGTGGCGGGGGCCGAGGCAAAGGTGGTTAGGGGCAATCAGGCCAGCAGGGGAGAGCAGTTAGGGGCGATCAGGCAAGCAGGCAGGTGAGCGATTAGGAGCCAGTGGTCCCAGATTGCGAGAGGGATGTCCGACTGCTGGTTTAGGCCAAATCCCACAGGGGATCCTGCAGTCAGACATCCCCCAAGGGGTCCCTGATTGGAGAGGGTACAGGCTGGGCTGAGGGAACCCCCCCTCCCATGCATGAATTTCATGCACTAGGCCTCTAGTAATATATAATGGGGATGGAGTGGGGATATGGTAGGGATGCTGTGGGGAGTCAATGGCTGCCTAAGAGACCTGGTGCACAAAATTCGTGCACGGGAGGGGGTGGGGTCCCTCAGCCCGGCCTGTACCCTCTCCAATCAGGGACCCCTTAGGGGATGTCTGACTGCAGGATCCCCTGCGAGATTGGGCCTAAACCGGTAGTTGGACATCCCTCTAGCAATCTGGGACTGCTGGCTCCTAACTGCTCACCTGCCTGCCTGCCCAATCGCCCCTAATTGCCTCTACCTGCCAGCCTGATCACCCCTAACTGCCCTCCCCTGCCGACCTGGTTGCCCCCACCTGCCTGCCCCTGCTGGCCTGATTTCGCCCCCAATGGCCCTCCTCTGCTGGCCAATTTGGTTCTGAATGGTCAGTTTCTATGCCAGTCAGCATCAAAAGCTCCATCTCCTAGGCAGCCATTGGCTCCCCACAGCACCCAGATTTGGTTCTGACTGGTCGGTTTCTATGCCAGTCATCATCAAAAGCTCTGCCTCCTAGGCAGCCATTGGCTCCCCACAGAACCCAGATTTGGTTCTGACTGGTTGGTTTCTATGCCAGTCAGCATCAAAAGCTCTGCCTCTTAGGCAGCCATTGGCTCCCCACAGCACCCAGATTTGGTTCTGATTGGTTGGTTTCCATGCCAGTCAGCATAAAAAGCTTCACTTCCTAGTCAGCCATTGGCTCCCCACAGCACCCAGATTTGGTTCTGATTGGTTGGTTTCTATGCCAGTCAGTGTCAAAAGCTCTGCCTCCTAGGCAGCCATTGGTTCTTCACAGCACCCACATTTGTTTCAGATTGGTCAGTTCCTATGCCAGTCAGTGTCTCTAGGCCTATCACTGGGGCCTGATCAGAAAGGCGGGGTTGATCAGCAGCCCTGGTGGAGGCCTAGAGAGAAATGGAGGTGCTGCTGCTGGCCAGACTGGGAGAGAAAGAGAGAGGCAAGTGCTGATCAAAAGCTGCCTCAGAGGCAACGGATCAGTCCCTGCTTCTCTCTTCAGGCCTCTTCTCTGGCCTGATTCATAGCCCCCTCAGCAGTCAGTGTTGGGGCACTGCACCTGCCACAGCAACCCAGTGCTGACTGCAGGACTGACTTCCAGTTGGTCGAGCCTTGGTGGTTACGACCCACAGCTTTTATATATTAAGATTGTTGTAGCAGTGGTTAATTATATAAATTTCAGATTACAACACTGTAATTCAATATCTAAATACCCCATTGCAAGCTCACTATCAAAAGTCTAGTTTGCTTCTGTTGCAATATATTTGACCCCCTTTACTCATTTTACCCTCCCCTGCACCCCCTTCCCCTCTGGTAACTACTATTTTGTTGTCTGTATCTCTGAGTAGAGCATGTTTGTCACCTGAGAAATCTTTCAGGATGCTTTAGGTCTGATTTTGTAACAACACTAGATGGAGCTCCTTCTTTTCCTTCACTCTCAACTCTCCAGGCAGCAGTTCGGCAGGGCTCAGCAGTTGCTCAGGACAGAGCTGGTGCCTTTGCACTGGGAGCTTCACCAGGAAGTCACCTTTGGCCCACTGGGAATAAAATCCTCACTTCTTCACTAAGGGGAGGGTGGGGAACATCTTCCCCTCAGGATAGTTGAGAAATCTAAGGGGTCTTGTAGTAAGCTTTATTCTTCTGTCTGTAGGCAAGCGTGAGTTCAAATCATTTAAATCCAGGAGTTCACTGCCTTTTCTCTGGGAACCCCAGGAAGCAGCAAATATTTATCCATAGCATACAAAGAAGGGCTCAATACATGTTTATTGTCCATTGAAAAATAACGTTACATCATTGCAGCGAAGAGGGGGAGAATTAGCAGGACGAGGAGTACAGGATTGGTCTGTAACCTGCATGCACTGGAGGCACTTTGCTCTAAGATACTTGCAAATTCTGGATGGGAATAGTTTCAGCTTCAGTACTGCCTCTTCGAGGTGACATCCATTCTCAAATACGGAGCCTCCTTCACCATCACATCCCCTGGATTTTCTCATTTATCTGTTCATTTACTTATTGTTTGTCACTCCCCTAGCTTGTGAGTCCCCAGAGACCTTGTCCATTTTGTGCAAGCCTTGTTTTCATGTCCTAGAATAGAGCTTGGCACATATTAGGGGCTCAATAAATGTCCCTGGAGTGGAAGGTCATTCTTCTCTTTCCACCTTTCTTCCTTTTTTCAACTCTCTTCCTTAAACTTTTATGCAGAATAACGCAACTCTTCTCTAGTTCCTTTTTCCAAATTGAACTCTAAGCCCAGCTTTGCCCACCTACAGCCCATCAATGATTAGTCAAACTAAAGAACTGCCTCCCCTAGAACACCCAAAGGTCAAAGACACAATAATGTTCTCATGGTCACTACCCTCTTTTTTATAACTCAACTTTCACCTATTTATTTGATTGTTACTTTACCCCCTCTCCTCAAAAAATGAAACTAAACATTGGGTGTCCTTTCTATCCTCCAATATTTTTATCTATAATAAAAGTCATTTAGAAGATGACAGATGGAGGTCCTAAGGAAGAGAAATAAATCCCTAAAGTAGGAGTCTGAAGCTTATTTTAGAAGTTGGGGGTATGAGGGTTGGGGGGTGGAGTAGGGAGTTTCCCTGTACTTGGTCGTGATGATTGCCTAAAGAGGCATGTGGAATAGCTGTATTTGCCAGCCTTCAATATTTTATTTGTGGAGGAGAGAAATTCAAGGTCTTATAACCTTGATTCTTGAATTGACTCTGCTCCACACAGATCTTGTTTGACCTTTATTATGTGTTAAATAAAGCTTGTTGCTGACCCAGATGAAGTTTGAAATCTCAGATACTTAAAGTTTCTTTCCCATTTATACTGAAGTCCTCTAGGCTGTATGGCCTTCAATGTGAACATTCAGAGGCCAAACCCTTTTCACCTTCTGGCTCTTTCTTTTGCTGTATCTTCTTAGCAGTGGCAGATGGTGAATGATACTCTAATGGAGATACATGTGCTTCTTGGCCCTTTGGCTCACTTCATCTTTTACAAAAGTCTTCTGCTACATTCTATTGGTAAGAACCAATCACATAGCCCATCTACATGTAAGGGGTGTGGAGGATGTAAAATGTGGCGTGGGGCTGGCCAGGGGAAGCATGAACACTTGGTGGCCAGCTCACCATGTTTGTCACAGCTCTAAAGACCAGATTTCTAGCATAATTTCTCATCTTTTTCTAGCATAATTTCTCATCTTTTCAGCCAAGGCTTCTGTTCTCATTCAATCCTTTATAAGCTCCCCAAATGCTTTCCCTTCTCCTCTCTCCACAGCTTAACACCTTTCTTCTTCCTGAAAAAGTTTGTTTAACTGAGGTACATTTATACATTGACCTATTTCTTGACTTTGGCCTTTCTCTTGTTGTCCAAGCCTTTCTCTTGTTGTCTTATTTCTTGACTTTGGCCTTTCTCTTTGTTTCTAACTCCTCTTCATGAATGTGTGTCTCTGTTTCTGACTCCTCTCCAGTCCTGAGTCCTCCTGTATAGCCAGGGGCTACATTTCTCAGCCTCCCGCACCCCACTGCCCCCCCCCCCCCCCCGCCACCCACTTATGTCTAAATGGGTCAAATGATTGCTTCTCACCAAAGGAATGTGAGCTTAAGAGCTTGGTAAAGACCCAAGTGGGTAAGAAACAGAGGAACCTTCTCCATAGTCTCTCCCCCATCTGCCAGCTGCTGAGAGGAAGAAGGAACCATTTGGTGGAAGGCCCAGGCTCTGAATGATCACATAGGTCATACAACCTGCCTTGGACTGCTGACCACTTTCAAGAGGGTGGCTTCTACAATAAGAATGCCAGGTATATAAAATTTAGCCTCTGACACCACTTCAACATCTTTCTGACTTCTGTCCTCCCACGTGTCCCCTGTTTTTCTTCTTCTTCCTAGACTATTAGAAATTTAAAGAAATTAGAAAATTAAAATGAGACTTTCAAAATACTTCCTTCAATAAAATACTTTTCCATTATGACTTCAAAACCCAGTAAAAAAAAAAAATATATATATATATATATATATAGCACTATGGTGGGTAAAGAGGGAGAGATAATTTTGAAAAAAGGTACTTGCCCATAGTCCTTTAAATCTCCTGCAATTTTAACTTCATCAATTTATTGATGATTATCACATACTATGGTAAGTACTACATACATGATTTCACTGAATTTTCTAAGAAGTTATGATTGTGAAATTAATAGTTGTCTTCTTTAACCTTTGAACATCTGAACCAGGGACCATTCTGGGAAGTTCAATCTTCTTTCTTTACTTGGTTTAAAAGCATCTGCTTATTTCCCCCTGGCATCATAGTTCCATTCTGTTCTCTCCATCCTCCTGGACTGTAAACTGATGCCTGAGAATAACTCTGTCATCTACCTGCCTACCTATCTAGTCCTCTGCTTATTTATGTTCAAGGGATCCAAGACAGCGTATGGCTTATACATATGTATAAACCCCACAGAACTTAGCTGAGCAACTTTCCCATGGATGATACTTAACAACCATATATTTGAGTAATAGGTGAATTCCAATAATTAATGTGTTATAGTCTAACTACTCCTATAGTTCTTAAGCCTAACTGCATATTAGAATCTAACAGGAGACTTTGTTACTATATCAACATTTCTGAGAATGGGTTTCAGAAATCTCTATTTTTAACAAACTTCCCAAGTAATTCTGAAGCATCCAGCTTGATCACAGATTGCAGACTGGCATTTGAAAACCCATAGAGCACTCTATCTTTCTTCTCCCCAGAATCCTTCTTTTCACCACGCATGCTGCCCTAACCATTTTCTCCTAGCAACCAAAAATTAACAACCAAGTTAATATATCCTGAGATTCTCACCATGAGACAAAGATATGTCCCAAAGTCTAGAAAATGGTAAGTTCTACTAGACATCAAAACACTTTCTCCAACCAATCAGCCCCTACCTACAAATGGCTTATCCTTTCTACACTCAAGTAGAGAATCAGAGACTTATTTCCTGGATATGTTTCACCATGTTGCATATTTTACCCATCAATAGACCATTGAAAGTCTCTGCACAAAGTTTTGTCTTTAAACTGTCTTCACATCACCTGGTAGTTGGGATCCTGTGTTCTCAGATGACCTGAATCCACTATTTTCTCATCCTGACCCTATCTGCAGCATACTCTTTGGGGGAGTTTCTTGAAGATAGGCTGTTAAAGTAGAATAGTCAGAGTCAAGAAAACTGCCATCTGGTTTCCACACTGCAGATGCCTACAATAGTCTTGAAAAATCTAGCTGGGAGGAGGTGGAATATTCTGTGGGCTGGTTGATTAAGGAAGAAATGAGAAGGGTACATTATAATGTTCCTACCATTGGGCCAATTCATAGAGAGAACTCATCACTGTTAGGTAGAGAGATCTAAAGGCTTAAGAAAACAACCTTATTTTTGTTTTTTACATTCGAGAGACACACATTATGTGGCCACCTTGGTAGCTTTTCATCATTGCCTAAGAATGGGGTTCTTTTCTAATAACTCTTACTTCTCCTCTTGCTTCTAATTTCTGGCCAAACTCCTGTTGTAACAAAAGAAACAGAAGACTTTCCATCACATGTATGCATGTGTATATCTTTTTATTATATGTACATAGGATTATTTTTTACATTTGCTAAAGACAAAATAGAAGACAAGTTATGAAATTTATTTTTATTTTAAAAAAAATAGGTTTTTATACCTGGAGTTGATCTCAGCCAAGATAAAGTAGAAACCCAGAGAGGCAAAGTGACCAAAATGTACACAGTTAGTAAGGACCAGACCCATGGTGATCTCAGTGATGGGCCCACCAGATGTCTCCTAAAGGAAGGTCTTATTCCCTCTGCTGCTGGGAGGGCAGTTGGGTGGGCAAACAGCCTTCAGCTGTCAGCCTCTTCAGGATTCCCTCAGTGTCAGAGAGGAGCCTCACCCAGGAGTAGGCCCTTTCAGGGGCAGCCCATATCCATTGAATGATGGAAGCAGACATAAAAAGCTCAACCTTTTGACCTCCTGTGGGATACCTTAAATGGCCACCCTAGCTCCAGAGCAGAATGTAAGGTCAGCTGAGGCTGCCAGGTGGTCAAGGGGCCTGCTTTCCTTCCCCATTTTCAGAAATATTGATCCCAAGGGCATTACTGAATGAACATCCTGCACACTAAACCATCTCAGAGAGTACTTTCAAGAGAACCCAATCTTGAATAAGATCTAAAATTAAAACTGTCTGAAATAAAAACTGGTTCTGCCCTAGCTGGTTTGGCTCAGTGGATAGAACCTTGGCTCTCAGACTGAAGGGTTCAGGGTTTGATTCCAGTCAAGAGCACATACCTAGGTTGCAGGCTCAATCTTGGCCCTGTTTGGGGTGTGTGTGAAGCAACCAATTGATGTGTCTCTCTCACCTCTCTCTCTCTCTCTCTCTCTCTCTCTCTCTCTCTCTCTCTCTTTCTCTCTCCTCCTTTCCACTCTCTCTAAAAATCAATGGAAAAATATCTTTGGGTGAGAATTAACAAAAAAATAAAATAAAAACTGGTTTTTGTTAAAATATCCGTATTGGAAGTGTGTGTGTGTGTGTGTGTGTGTGTGTGTGTGTGTGTGTGTGTGTGTGTGTGTCCATCCTTGGGTGTATGTGAAATTTTTTTTTTTATTCAGAAGAAATGACAAGGTTATATGACCAACTGGAAAATAAACTCATATACAGTTCAGTACTTTAATCATGCACAAAGTTACCCAGAATTAATCTGATATTCTTAAGGATCTATATAAATTATTATACATATGTAAAATACCCATACATTTTAAAATATTCTCACAAACTTGACATTTGAAAGGGAATTCTAAATGTATACCACATCTTCAGCCACTTTGCAAATAACTTAGTTATTTTCATCTCTCCATTCTTCTTCTATTTATATTCCATGAACATTATGTTGTAAGTTTATTGACATACTGATATTCTAGCATTTTAAGCCATTCCTCTTTGAATATTTCTCACTATCTCCTATCTATTCCTGCTTAAGAATGAAAGTACGAGAGGGATAAGGGAGAGGTAATATAACTAAAAACAGAGTTGCATGTTTGATGAACAGAAGTATTATTGGGTTATAGAAAGAACAGACTGCTACTTTCAAATACATGGCCATTTTATAATTCTACAAGGCCCTAAATTTGTTTCTCAGTAGAGACAATCAGGATGGAAAAGAAAAAGGGAAAATACTAAGGAATATAAATAGAGGAAGATATATATATATATATTTCATAAAACTTGGTAAAAAAAAAACAAACAGATTATGAAGGATTTCCTTATGCCCTTGTAATGTCATCTACCTTACAAAACATATTGTGATACTGGATATTTTTATTTTAAGATTTTTATTATTACATTTTATGTAGGTGAATTTATTTATCAGTATCATTATTTGGGGCCAAATCCTATCCTCCATATTTTTAATGGAAAATCCATTTTAAAAATGCCATAGTTTTTATACAAAATTCACTCAGTGAGACTATAGGGCATTCTTTTCCCACAACATTGATTAGCTTTTGCTAATAAGAACTGACATTGGTATAGCATTGGCTGTGTGCCAGCGGCCATTCACAGTACTTACACATAGTAAGTCATCCACCTTTCAGCACCCTCTGGTACTCCAGTGCTTCCTTTACAGTTGTGTTGCACTTCGCACTCTACAGTTGAAGAAACTGAGGCAGAGAGGGTGGTAGTCTGGGAGGCAGCTGTTTTCTCTGCTTCTGGTTTTGACTCTGCCACCACTGGCAACGCGATTTTCAGCCTCCCAGTTGCAAACTGGCAGTTTCTATCTGTAAAATTGGGGGGTGGGGGGCATTCCATTGCATCACCTCAAAGGACTCTTCTTCCTCTAAAATACCTTGATTTTGTGCTTCCATTTTTGATCCTAGAACACTGGGTTTTTGGAATTCCTAAAGCATTTTATTTTTGTTTTGTTTCTAATACAAAATGAGTATGGCTGTTATAATGACAACCTCAGCATTTGTCTGGAAGGGCAGAACTGTGTTGCCTGCAGAATTTGTATTGAGAGTTTATATTTCAAGCAAGAAGAAGAAGAAGAAGAAGAAGAAGAAGAAAAAGAAGAAGAAGGAGGAGGAGGAGGAGGAGGAGGAAGGATAATTGTGGTTGAGATGGTCACTAATTCAAAGATATATATTTATATAGGTTTAGAAGAGAGTAGGATATAAAAAAGACTTTAAGGACAGGTAAGTGAGGGGAACTGAATACCACAACATTTCCCCTTTTAGAATACCATGTGCTGAGATTTGGAGCCTGAGAACAAAGTGGGATTTGAAGGGAATAAGTGAAGTGAAAGAAATGCTGAGAAATATTTTGACTGAGCAACTTCTAGACAAGCACAGGGAAATCATGTGACTTGCCCTTCTGGGCTAACAAAAGTGTGTGGGTTCTTGGAGGGCAAACTGTGGTCTCTGGTTGAAGGAGTGTGGTTCAAGGGCCACAGTAAGGGGAGCATGGACATAAGGAATGCTGGCATTGGGACCTTCAGGGACTGCACTGGAGCAAAGAGTAGGGATTCTCTTAAACAGAATGAGGAAGGAGCACTTAAATGAAGAAACCATAAAACTAAAACTTTTGAGACCTTATCAATTTACTTTTTCCTTTCATGATATACACACTGAGGCCCAGGGATTTGAAGGAACTTGACAAAGATCAGCGCTCTTGGAATCAAGGCATAGAGGATTGAAAACCAATAAATTTTAAAAACAAGATTGACTTCAAAAAAGACTCTCTTTTACTCCCTTAATATAAAGGAATAACACCAGGGGAAAAAAAACACCTTTCTCAATTAAGGTACTAAGCGGTAATCCTTGGGCCCTTAGCAAACTGTTTGGAAGGTTATAATATTAATTTATCATGTCTTCTAAAACTGATGGTTAGCTTTTTATGTAAGAAAGTATGAGTCAGCTAAATTAATAAGCTTACCTACTGTTTTTATAATGTCTAATTTAGGGTGACATTAACTAAAGATGATCTGAAATGCAAGAATTAAAGAAATAGAAAGTATATATATTTTAAAACCTATGAAATAAATCCAAACAACGTTAGAGGAGAGTGGCAGTGTTATGGGGGCTGAGAAACTGAATAAATGGGATTAAAAAAAAATCTACCCATGGTTATTTTTAGCAGTTGTAATTTTAAAATTTTTATGTGTTAAAAATAAAAAAGAACTTCTCAGAATGGAAATGAAGATTCATCACCGAGAAAAGAAAATAATGGTATGAGTTTTCAGTGACTTGAACAGACTGTAGAGTTTTAGTATGGCTGTTAGGTCAATTAAAAATGCCAAATTCTGCAAATAACAAAATGTTTTGGGAGTATTTTTTATTATTAGAATCTGGGGTTTTAAGGGGTGGGCCAGGTCCCAGGTTCTCTCTTGGAGACAGTACTGAGTCCATTGCATAGATCTAATGGATGGAGTCGGGCATCTTTGTTTCCTCTGATCTCATACATCAGATTGTCACTAATATTTAATGTCTGCTTTCCCAAGAGGAACAGGTTTTGATCCCTTTTTTTGGTTTATGATTCTCTGTACATGCTCTTAATATTCTGAACTCTGTGTACTTTAAAGGAGGCCAAGAATGAAGGGTATTGGAACAAAAAGGGCCTTGGCCTTCTTTCCCTTTGACAAAAAAACAGCAAACTGAACAGCCCCTTGGCCTTTGACATGCAGAGCCTGGTGGGCAGCATCTGCACCTATGGAGTGGGGCAAGAGGGAAGAGGCAGGACCAGGACCATTCTTCTGTGTCCACTGCCATGGTTTGCTCCCTATCAGGCCAAAAGTACCTTAGAGCCAACTGCAGCCAGCTGAACAAACTGCCTTCAGAAAGGTGATCTCTCCTGGTGGTTTTGAGCATCTAACTGGAATGTGGTTTATAGGTAAATGCCATAGTTTGGATTGGAGCCATGTCTGCAAGTGAGATATCTCTTGGTAAACATCCTTTCTAAGAGTAGCCTGACATGCCATCTTCTACCATTTATGGCTGCCAGGTGGCTTTTAGGCCCATTTAGGCAATAGCTGTCCCTGTACGGCCAAACTCTTTCCTATCTAAAAAGAGTAGCATTGAGTTCCTTTTTCGTGGAGCATACTAGGAATTTCAGAATTACTTGGAAACCGATTTGGAGGGTTTAGAGCTAAGATTTTTTTGGTAAGGATTTCTCCCTCGAATTAATTTCTTCATTTCCACTATCACTTCATATAGCCACTATTATTTCTCCTCTGGATTACTGTGACTATTCTTAATCAGTCTTGTTGCCTCAAATCCCTTCTCTTCCCTACCATCTGGAGAATCTTCCCAATCTCAAAGTTGACTGTCACCCTCCCACACCCACAGCCTTCCACTTGCCCACCCCCTGTTCACTGATGGGAGGCCCTCTATAATCTGCCTCTCCCCTCATCACCTCCCTCTTCATACGCCACACTGCACCATGCAGGACTGCCTAGATTCCCGGCTGGGGCAGCCTTTCCCAATCTAGTGCCCAGGACGACTCATTTCCAGATGTCAGACTGGATGTCACCTCTCCGGGAAGACTTCTCTGATCACCTCTGCCTGAATCAAACATCCCTCCGCTAGGTTCCTAAAACCCCTTCACTTCTACCAACCTTGGCTGTGCAGATGTCCATTGTCCTCACTAGAGGCCAGTGGTGGGTCTCATCCTTGAGTCCCCAGAGCTTGGTCCAGGGTGTGACACTTGTAAGAGCCCAACACATGTTTGGGGCATAAATGAAGGCTTTCTTTGACTCAGACAGCCAGAAGGGAGTAAAGGCCTGCCACTAGCAGAGGATCTGGCTGCCTCTTCCATTTTCCCTTCCTCACTTAGGCCTAGAGAACTCCAGGACTCCTCAGTCTTCCTGGGCACCCAGGAGGAGGGTGAAGAGAGTGGGCCCTTTGTTCCTCCTGCAGATGGCTAGAGCTGGGATGGGGCCCAACAGCTGTGTTTGGGTGGAAGGCAAGAGGGCAGATGGCCTGGTATCTGTTTTCAGACAGCCTGAGAGGCCACAGCCCTGGTACAAGGCACTCTGGAGGTGAACTCAACGGGATGGTGGTGAGTAAGGGCAAATGCCAGGGTGGGCTGCTGTGTTAGCATTCACCACTCAGACACTGGCCGATGTGATTTCGAGGCAGCAGAGAGAGATTTCTTTATGTATAAGACCACTGTGTTCCTGGCGATGGTTTTTCACATTTCAGTCTAAACAAAGCCTTTCCTATATGAAAACTCTCTTAATAACTATCATTTAAAATTGGCCTAACATAAGCAAGCGTTCTTAGATTTCAGTTACATTTCTGCACATTTTGACAACCATGGAATTATTCACTCAATCAACACTTTTTGGGAGAAGTGGGGAGTATGGGAGGGACTTCTTTATTGCTCAAAATATTTAGAACCAGAACATGATATAAGGCCCAGTCAGTCATTTGTACTGGGATAGCAGTCACATGCTTACATACATAGATAAAATGAGCTCATTAATATCCTCATATCATCAGGAAATTCTTTCCTTAAAAAACAAACAAAAACATGGGCAGGATCCTCAGAGGATCAAGGTGACACCATTACCATCTGGCTGACCACCTCTCCTCTCTTGACCCAAAAGCCAGTCAGTCCCAAAAGCAAGGCACAATGTCACATTTGTGTCCTGGAAATGTATATGTGGCTTCCTTAAGATATCAATTTGTAATGAGATATCCTCCTCCAAGTCTGTAATTCTTTAATCATCCACTTTGATAATCCTTTTCCTGATTAAATATTCAAGCCATGACTTGATATCACTTTTTCATTTCTACATGAAACAGAGCAGCTGAAAACTGGAACATCACAGTGCTGTCACACAACAGAGGTATAAACACCCCAAAAATAATTTTTAACAATAACAAAGAATTCAATTCTACAAAGAATCAATTGGGGACATCCTAGTGAGGAAGTGTCTTCCTTCCTCCACCACCCTGCTCACATATGCCCTGAAATACATATCCCCGCTTCCCAGGTGGAGGGAACCATCTAGCCTGAGCATTCTAAGATCCACAAGTTTTCAAAGTACCTGTAACACAACAGAGTTGTGGCCAGATGGGATCCCAAAGTCCTTCCTTGTGCCTGACACTTTAGTGTCCTCTTGCCAAGGGTTCTTGGCTACCAGACAGGTTTTCTCCTAAGGTGTACAACATGGTAACCACTGGCCATCTGTGGGTATTAAGATAAGAAATTTGAAGCAAATAGAATTAAATAAATGAAACATTCAGTCCCTCGGTCCCAATAGCCCTGTTTCAAGAGCTCAATAGGCACATGCTGCTAGTGGCTGCCACGTGGGATGGTGCATACATGGAGCATTTGCACCATCACAGAAAGTTCTATTCATTTCAGCATCACTTTAGGCTTGCGTGATTTTATGACTGAGTTGACCTTTGTTTGAATCTATTAATCAGTTCAGTGGGGCTAATTGTGCACTCAGGCAGCTGTGGAGGGGATGACAGAACTGATTTGTTTCATAAAATGGCAATGGTAATAGTAAAAGTATGAGAAATAGTAACAGCTGGCATTTATTGAGCACTTATGATCCAGGCACTGTGCTAAACATTTAATGTGCTATCTCATCACAACCAGTATCCCAGTTTAGGAAGAGAGAAAATTAATAGCAGAGGTGGGAAAAGTCTGTAGCATTCATCTAACCTGACCCTCTCAGTTTTCATAGCTCAGACTCTGGAGTCAAACTGTCTGGGTTCAATTGAGTAGCCTTGGGCAGGTGACATTCTTTGTGTCTCAGTTTCCTCATCTATAAAATGGAGGAAATAGAAGGCATTTCTTATGGATTGTTGTGAAAATTTGACATAGTTTGTGTAAAGTGCTGATAGCCCAGTAAGTTTTAACTGTTTTGATTATTTATTATAAGTAAGAAAAATTCAGACAGATTAATGCGATGCCCAAGGCCACACAGATAACACCAGCCTAGCACTCTTTCCATTACATCAATCCTTTCTTGCATATATCACATTGTGTTCTCCTTTCCAGCTTCCCACATACTTTCAGTTAGCCTGCACCCCTCCCTTTTATCATGACCACTTGGCAGCCAACTGCTAGTATCATAAGTGACACTAGCACTTCTCCATTGGCAATGTGCGCAATGACTGTGCCTTGGAAGCATCCGGTTTCCAGGGCTTTCTGCTTGGCGACATTTAGAGAATAACCTATGGATCTCCAAACTCCCTGCCATTTCCAGTGTTCTAAGAGAATTTGAGCAAAGACAGGTTCCCCTGTTAGGTAAAAGAGAGTAAATCTTTTGACCCAGTGGTCTGGACCCAAGATGAGACATCTCAAGATTTTCTACAGTAGAATAATAGTTGAAGAAGAAAAAAGGAGGAAGGGGAAACATGATAGTTCACTAGACTGGTCCAATCTAGGTGATCACCTACAATGCCTGAAGCTAATTCCAGCGTGTTCATAAATGCAAGAAGTTTCATCAAAAGGTTGATGGAACCTTGAGGATTGCCTGCTGGAAACGGCTAAGGGCATTTCCCCACACCTAAAGATTTGCATAGATGACTGCTTGCTGCCAGACAGCTGAGAGCATTTCAATCTACATGTTATTGCCTCCTACTGGCCAAACACCTGAACAGCCGTAGGCAGTTCCCCCAATCCAACAATGGATTCTGTATACCAAACCTTGCCTTTGATCTGTATATCTACTTTGCTTTAGGACAATTTGTGTTAATAAAAAGCAAGGGGTCCAGAGAGACAGGAGGACTTGGTTTCTTTAGCTAGGTCTTCTCTGGCTCTCCAAAATGCCTTCCAAAATTATGTTCCATCTCTAGACTCTTTAATAATTTACACACAGCCCTTTTCCAGATTCCTGAACCCTTTTATATGCTGGACAAGACCCTTGGCCCTACAAGGCACACCTTCTTTGTAGCATAAACCCTTCAGGTCTCAGTGAACTGCAGTGGGTATGTCAGAGTAGTCCCTAGTCCCAGGCCCTGCCTGCTTTAGTTCACTCCTGTGTTTATACAAGATGCTCATGTTAGAGTCCTTTTCCCAAGATGATGTCAACTCACTGAGGGTTCATGAGTTTGGGTCTGTGAGCTCTTGCCTAGAAATCTGAAGACTAAAGAAGAAAATTCTCTGAAACATAAATACCAAGAATAGCCAGGCAACTCTGAGTAGCTGATTGGTTTTTATCTTTTGAATATTGAACATGTAATTCTTAGTATTTTTTTCTCTTTTCATTGACTAATAGAAAGTTCAGGACCAGATTTGCAACCTATTTCTAGCAAAGCATATTGTTCAATATGACATATGTTTGGTACATGGAGCCTATCATTTGTGGCATTTTCAGATTTTTTTCTACCTTTATTTCAATTCTTCAATTATTTTTTGGCACAATGCAAGACATAGAATATAAATAATAAAGATAATTTCTGGTGTAATTTCAGGATCTGGGAAAGTCTTTGGGCTTTTCTCCAAAAGGTTTAAGTTTTCTCATTTCCTAATTGGAAAAAATATATAAATTGTGGACACCATTTATGGTGTTGTTCTCTGAAGTGATGACATTTGGAGTGTTACACAGTGCATGCTGTCCTATAGAAGGGGAGTAGAACCAAGAGAAGGCACTGGTGTTTTTTGTTTTGTTCTGGTGTGTGTGTGTGTGTGTGTGTGTGTGTGTGTGTGTGTGTGTGTGTTTTAAAGAGGGCTCCTAAATATAAAAGGAAAGAGTTGGGATTGAGGAGCTTGGTTTAGGGACACTGAAGATAAATTTGCCTGCATTATTGATTTTTTTCCAATCCAGTCTTGAGAACCAACCAGCCCCATCTGGCACAGGTACCCAGGCAGGCCTTCTGCAATGTAGTTTTAAAATCTATTTTAAGTATCCTGCAGCAGTAAGTCTCAAACTCTAAAGTGCATACAGATCACTGGAAGTCTTATTTAAACAATTCTGATTCAGTAGATCTGGAGTGGGGCATGAAAATTCTGTATTTTTTACAAGCTCCCAGATAATGTATATGTTTCTGGTCAAAGGACCACACTTTGAATAGTAATGATTGATAGGACTTTTATGGAAGCAGGTGGCAATTGGAGATCTCTGGACTCAGATTCTTCCTGACGATGTTATCTCTTCCAGTATTGCTGATGCAGATATTTGAGGCTTAAACTTCGTTCCTTTCCAAGTATTTGCATAGACCAAAAATGCTTCTTGTTAACAACGTTGGCCCAGCCTACCCCCACTTAAGTAGGATAACTCCAGACCTTACAAGGCAAGATAACCTTCAATGTGCTAGCATTCACATCTCCTTCTTGCTCTTTCCTATAATTGCTGAGTTAGCTGGAAAGGGTTACCCTATGGAGGTAGGGGAGAGGGGAGCCTTATATTCAGAACATATTAGGAACATTTACAACTCAACAATACAATTAAAATATGCTCAACACCAATAGTTACTAGGGAAATACAAATCAAACAACAGTGAGTTACCATTTTATATCCATTAGGATGGCTATAATAAAAGAATATCAAGTGTTGGCAAGAACATGGAGAAATTGTAACCCTGATACATCGCTGATGACAATGTAAAATAGTACAGCCACTCTGGGAAACAGTCTGGCAGTTCCTTGGAATGCTAACCATAGAGTCACCATATAACCCAGAGATTTAGGTATAAGCCCAAGAGAAATAAAAACATACATACACAAATAAGCCTATGCACAAATGCTCATCACTGCATTATTCATAATAGCCAAGAAGTGGGAACAAGTCAAGTGTCCACCAACTGATGAATGAATAAAAAAATGTAGAATATTCAAGCAAGGTGACTGTATTAGTCCAGTCAAGCTGCTATAACAAAATGCTATGGACTGGATGGCTGAAACAACAAATATTTACGTCCCACAGTTCTAGAGGCTGAAAGGCCAAGATCAAGGCCCAGGCAGAGACTGGTGAGAGACTGCTTCCTGGTTCACAGACAGCAGTCTTCTCACGTGTTCTCACATGTTCTCACATGGTAGAAGGAACGAGGAAGTTCTCTGTGGTCGCTTTTTTCAATCCATACCTGAGGATATGGAGAGAGAGAGAGAGAGAGAGAGAGAGAGAAACATTGATCAGCTGCCTCCTGTATGTGACCATGACCAGGTATCAAACCCGAACCTTGGCGAGACTTAGAGCCCGTGTGGCAGCGGTGCGGAGCGGTTGGTTGGGTTCTCAGCGGCGCGGAAACTTGTGGGCGCTGACAGGCTGCGGCCGAGCCTCCGTAAGGAAGGCGCCAGAGGTTGGCAGCTTTTTTGTGGGGAGACTGCACTGAGCCCAGCCGGGCGGCTGCAGCAGCTGGGAGTCCTGAGCCACAGCGGCCCGCAGAGCTACAGCGCGCGGAATCGCGCTCTGCTTCCAGAAGTGGAAGGGCTCGTGGGTCTGGGGAATCTGCGAGGGACGCCTCCGCAAGGTCTCGCTCCAAGGAAGATTCCAGACGTTCCAGATCAGAGTCCAGGTCCAGACCTGAATCCAGGTGTAGATCCAGAAGTTCTCGAAGGCCTTATACAAGATCACGACCTCGGTCTCGCTCCCATAGACGACCCATCCGTAGCAGTTCTGACAGTGGAGATTATGGGAGGCGTCATGGCCACAGTCATTGTCCCACGTCTTCTCGCAGACGTCACGCCTGGAACCGGAGAGCGTGGAAGGGAGCGGGAGAGACAGAGGGAGAAAAACATCGATGTGAGAGAGACACATCCACTGGCTGCCTCCCGCACACGCCCCGACCGGTGCCGGTGATCAGGCCTGCAACGGAGGCAAATCCTGATCCAACTGTTGTCTTGGGGTATTTGGGTTGAGCTTGTACACGACTGAAAGAGATCTAAGAGAAGTATTCCCTAAATATGGCCCCATTGCTGATGTGGCTATCGTATACGACCAGCAATCTAGACGTTCAAGAGGATTTGCCTTTGTATATTTTGAAAGTGTACATGATGCCAAGGCAGCAAAAGAGCGTGCCAGTGGAATGGAGCTTGATGGACGTAGAATCAGAGGTGATTTCTCTATAACAAAAGGACCACACACTCCAACACCAGGAATTTATATGGGGACACCTACACGCCGTTGTGATCACTACGACAGAGGATACGATGGAGGCTATGATGACCGGGACTACTATAGCAGATCATACAGAGGAGGTGGTGGAGGTGGAGGAGGGTGGAGAGCTGCTCAACACAGGGATCACGTTTACGGAAGGCGGTGACCTTCTCCTTACTATAGTCGTGGAGGATGTAGATCACGTTCCAGATCTCCATCATATTCACCTCGTGGCTATTAAAGCATGAAGTGGAAGGTTTTCTGAAACCTACCTTAGAGTTTGGGTATTGTTTGTGGACAATATTTTTTATTATCTCCTGTTTAAAAAGTGAACAGTGCCTAGTGAAGTTAGGTGAATTTTACACCTTTTATGATGACTACTTTTGGTGGGTAAAATGCTGTTCTCATTCTGCATTTGTGTAGTTCGGTGCTTTGTTCCAAGTGTTTTCAGGAAAAGTATGTTTTGCATGTATTTTTTTACAGTCTAAATTTTGATTGCTGAGAAGTTTTTATTGTACAAAACTTTATTTAAAGGGTTTTTCTACTAAATCCAGGGTATTCTGAAGATCGAAGCCTGTGTGTAAAATGCTACCAAATGGCAAAAAGCAACAATAAAGTTTTATTTTTACTTTAAAAACAAAAAACAAAAACCTGAACCTTTTTGGTTTATGGAATGATGCTCCAAACAACTGAGCTATCTGGCTTGGCACTGGGGACTTTTTATAAGGGCACTAATTCCATTCATAAGGGTTCATCCTCATGACCTAATTACCTCTCAAAGAATTCACCTTTTAATATCACATTGAGGGTTAAGATTTCAACATATGAACTTGGGAAGGGACATAAATGTTCAATTAATCGCAGGAATATTAGGCATACTCCTAATATTGGCAATAAAAATTAATGAAAAACAGATACATGATACTATATGGATAAACCTTGAAAACATTATGCTAACTTAAGCCAATCAGAAAAGTTCACATATTATATGATTTCATTTACATGAAATATCCAAAACAGGCAAAGCCATAGAGACAAAAAATAGATCAATGGTTGCCAGGAACTTGGGAGAGAGAGAATGGGGAGAGACTGTGTTTAAGATTTCTTTTTATGGTAATGAAATGCTCAAAAACTAAATTAGAGTGATGGTTGCACAACTCTGTGAACATACTAAACTAGAGGCCTGGTACACGAAATTCGTGCACGGTGGCAGGGGTGTCCCGCAGGCCAGCCTGCACGCTCTCCAATCTGGGACCCTTCGAGGGATGTCCGACTGCCCGTTTTAGGCCCGATCCCGGTAGGATCGAGCCTAAATGGGCAGTTGGATATCCCTCTTACAATCCAGGACTGCTAGCTCCCAACTGCTCGCCTGCCTGCCTTCCTGATTGCCCCTAACCGCTTCTGCCTGCCAGCCTGATCACCCCTTAACCACTCCCCTGCCAGCCTGATTGATGCCTAACTTCTCCCCTGCCAGCCTGTTTGCCCCCAACTTCCCTCCTCTGCTGGCCTGGTCACCCCTAACTTCCCTCCCCTGCTGGCCTGATCACCCACAACTGCCTTCCCTTGTGGGTCTGGTCCCTCCCAACTGCCCTCCCCTGATGGCCATCTTGTGGTGGCCATCTTGTGTCCACATGGGGCAGCCATCTTTGACCACATGGGGGCAGCCATCTTGTGTGTTGGAGTGATAGTCAATTTGCACATTACTCTTTTATTAGATAGGATAGAGGCCTGCTGCATGGGTGGGGGCTGGCTGGTTTGCCCTGAAAGGTGTCCCGGATCAGGGTGGGGGTTCCCTTGGGGTGTGGGGCAGCCTGGGCGAGGGGCCTGTGGTGGTTTGCAGGCTGTCCACACCCCCCAGCGACCCAAGTGGAGGCCCTGGTATCCGGGATTTATTTATCTTCTTTAATTGAAACTTTGTAGCCTTGAGCAGAGCCAAGCCTCCTGCTTGCTCCGTGGCCACAGCCATTTTTGTTGGGATTTATTTATCTTCTATAATTGAAACTTTGTAGCCTTGAGTGGAGGCCAAGGCCAGCCAGGGCTGCGGGAGCTTGGCTTCCTCCATTGCCGGGGGCAACTCAAGCCTCCTGCTCTCTCCAGCTCCGTGGCTGCCGCCATTTTGGGGGGGATTTATTTATCTTCTATAATTGAAACTTTGTAGCCTTGAGTGGAGGCCTGGGCCTGCCAGGGTGTGTGGAAAGCCTCCTGCTCGCTCTGTGGCCACAGCCATCTTGGTTGGGTTAATTTGCATACTCGCTCCTGATTGGCTGGTGGGCATGGTTTGTGGGTGTAGCAGAGTGATGGTTAATTTGCATATTACTCTTTTATTAGATAGGTTACCATTGAATTGTGCCTTTTAAAAGAGTGAATTTTATGATATGTGAATTATATCTCCATCAAGTTGATAAAAATCATGTAAGGGTAGAGAGTTGCGGAGCATGACTTCCCTCCATTAAGGCCATAGAAAGGTCCCTTTAGGGGCTTCATGCTTCCCCTCCCCACCTTTGGAGTCCCTACTCTTTGTTATGTGCTTTCTCAGGCCTTGCTAATATATCTGTATTTAAAGCAATCTCATCCCATATTTATAATATGCTGATATATTGAGGTTTTTTTCATAGGTTGTGAAACCTTAGAAAAATTTCCAGATCAAATCTAATTAAATGAGCATTCCATCTGATGTTGTGACAGAACATACTGTCAGTAGTGTCAGCAGTGTTGTGACAACAAACCTGGTAGATTTGGATTAAAGTAGTATGGGAGCTCTCAGGCCAATTGGAATTTCCTATTTTGTTTTTGAACAATTCAATTCTCACTTAGAGCCCATGAACATCTGCAAAGCCAAACCAGCAACAAGATTATGCAACTTTGCTGTTAGAAAAAGGATGGTTTTCTTTCATTTAATAAATAGTGAACACCTCCTCTGTATCTGTTCTTGAGGAGCTGACAAGCTATTATTTGCTGCTAAATAAGATTTGGAAATGTGTGTCAGGTCTAGGTAGAAATCAGTATCATTAACTTAAAGATGAATTTTCTTCACAAATATAAATTTTAAAATATAAATGGAATTGACAATATATGCCTGCAATTTAATGCTCTCCCACCACATGAAAAACCCTAGCTCAGGTGTCCTCAAACTATGGCCTGCGGGCCACATGTGGGTGTTTTTGCTATTTTGTTTTTTTACTTCAAAATAAGATATGTGCAGTGTGCCTAGGAATTTGTTCATAGTTTTTTTTAAACTATAGTCTGGCCCTCCAACGGTCTGAGGGACAGTGAACTGGCCCCCTGTTTAAAAAGTTTGAGGACCCCTGCCCTAGCTGGTGGAGTTGTTTTGACAAAGCTCGCTTTATATGTGCATGGAAATGCTGATTACTAACAAGGTGTTATTTGCAACTGGCTAGCAGTGCCGTCCCAACTCTCTACTCCTGGCCTACTCCCAGTGCAGTCTCCATCAGCTATGACTGCATCGCACAGTTAAAGGTTTAGTTAGTTCACTGGCTTAGTTATTGCTGTGTTTGTCCTTTTAAAAAATACAAACACCCTTGGGAAATAGATATTTGTGGTTTAGAATCACCAACACATTGTCTAACCATATTCCCTGAATTTGTTTATCGGACCTCTCTTGTCTCCCTGAACACTCAGAAAAGCACTCAGAAAAAAGGGGGAAATTCTGATTGGAAATAAAGAGGTAGAGAATAAAATGCCAAGTACTAGGTGTCAGAAGATCTGGCTGAGTTCCCAGGATCATTGGTTACTTAGTTCCAAGCCTTAGTTTTCTTTTTTTATTGTCTAAAGTTTTACATATGTCTCCTTTTCCCCCAATTGGAACACCCCCCCCAGTCATTCCCACCCCAGGCAAGCCCCCACCACCCGAGTGTCTGTGTCCATTGGTTATGCTAATATGCATGCATACAAGTCCTTTGTTTGCTCTCTAACCCCCCTCCCCTACTATTTGTCTCTAGATCTATTTTTGTTCATCAAATTATGTTAATCATTATATCCCACATATGAGTGAGATCATGTGATATTTATTTTTCTCTGACTGGCTTATTTCACTTATCATAATGCTCTCCAGTTCTATCCATGTTGTTGCAAATGGTAAAAGTTATTTATTTTTTATAGCAGCATAGTATTCCATTTTGTAGATGTACCATAGTTTTCTAATCCACTCATCTGCTGATGGGAACTTAGGCTGTTTCCAAATCTTAGCTATTGTAAATTGTGCTGCTATGAACATAGGGGTGCATATATCCTTTCTGATTGGTATTTCTGGTTTCTTGGAATATGGTCTTAGAAGTGGGATTACTGGGTCAAACCAGAGTTTCATTTTTAACTTTTTGAGGAAATGCCATACTGTCTTCACAGTGGCTACAGCAGTCTGCATTCCCATCAGCAGTGCAGGAGTGTTCCTTTTTCTCCTCATCCTCTCCAGCACTTATCGTTTGTTGATTTGTTGATGATAGCCATTCTGACAGGTGTGAGGTGGTACATCATTGTTGTTTTGATTTGCATCTCTCGGATGATTAGTGACTTTGAGCATGTTTTCAGATGTCTCTGGGCCTTCTGTATGTCCTCTTTCGAAAAGTGTCTATTTAGATCCAATGCTCATTTTTTCATTGGATTGTTTATCTTCCTTTTGTTAAGTTGTATGAGTTCCCTGTAAATTTTGGAGATTAAACCCTTATCGGAAAAATCATTTGCAAATATGTTTTCCCATGCAGTGGGCTTTCTTGTTGCTTGGTTGATGGTTTCTTTTGGTGTGCAGAAGCTTTTTATTTTTATGTAGTCCCATTTGTTTATTTTCTCCTTAGTCTCCATTGCCCTAGGAGCTATGTCTGTAAAGATATTGCTATGACATATGTCTGATATTTTGCTGCCTATGGAGTCTTGTAGGATTTTTATGATTTCATTTTTTTTTGCATGTATCTGACCAAATTTCCCAGCACCATTTATTGAAGAGACTGTCTTGACTCCATTGTATGCTCTTGCCTCCTTTGTCAAATATTAATTGAGCATATTGGTTTGGGTCAATTTCTGGGTTCTCTGTTCTGTTCTATTGGTATACTAGTATATGTCTGTTCTTGTGCCATTACCAGGCAGTTTTGAGAACTGTGGCTTGGTAATACAGCTTGATATCTGGTATTGTGTTCCCTCCAACTTTGTTGTTCTTTCTCAGGATTGCTGTGGCCATTCAGGGTCTTTTTTTTTTTATTCCAGATGAATTTTTGGAGAGTTTGTTTTAGCTCTTTGAAATATGCCTTTGGTATTTTATTGGGGATTGCATTGAGTCTGTAGATTGCTTTGGGTAGTATGGACATTTTAATGATGTTGATTCTACCTATCCATGGACACAGTATGTTCTTCCATCTGTTTATGTTTTCCTCTATCAGTTTTATCAGTGTCCTCTAGTTTTCCGAGTACAGGTCTTTTATGTCCTTAGTTAACCCTTTGCACTCGCTTGCTTTTTTCTCGATTCCTTTATTCTAATGCTAACCGTGTCGAGTCACACTCGACATCCGAGTGCAAAAGGTTAAGTTTATTCCTAGGTATATTAATTTTTTTGTGTGCAATGGTAAATAGGATTTTTATTTCATTTCTCTCTCTGTGAGTTCATTATCCTAATATATAAAAACCCTGTGTCCATCACAACTGGAGGCTTGACCAACCAGAAGTCAGTCCTATAGTCAGCGCTGGGTTGCCGTGGCGACCCAGCACTGACTGTTGCAGCTGCAGGCACGGTGACCCAGCAGTGACTGCTGAGGGGGCTGCGAATCAGGCCTGGAGAGAGGCCTGAAGAGAAGCAGGGTCTGATCCATAGCCTGTGTGGCAGCTGTTGATCAGCACTTGCCTCTCTCTTTCTCTCTGGGCCGGGCCAGCAGCCACACCTCCATTTCTCTACAGGCCTCCACTGGGGCTACTGATCAGCCCTGCCTTGCTCCCATCTCCACATTCTCCACTCTTCTTTGACTCATTCTCTGTCCTGGGGATTACCACCTGAAGACTGACTTGGATTTAGTTAAAAAGAAGCAAAAGAAGAAAATGCAAGCACAGGAGGAAAGTGGACCCGATGTTTCTCACCTCACTTCCTTCTTGCTTTGTGAAGTGGTTCTGGCTATTTCCTTGCTCCTCCATAAATGTGGCACCTGCCCAGGGCCCTATTCCCATATTTCTAGCTTTTACTAGCTTCTAGCAACACTATTCCCTTATTTTGTTCCTTCAGGCCTAGAGGTGACAATTATGTTCTCTGGATGATAAATTAACAACAATTTAATATTCTTTTGTTGATTCCCTAGTCCTACTGACACTCCCATAATAACTTCTTATTAAAATATCTTCACTTAAACAATCTAAGTTGAGGAAATTTTTGTTTTCTGCCATATTCTAAGTGAAACAGATGGAAACTTACTTTCCATTGCGTATACCAGTACATGTATCCATGTGCATGTGCTACCTAGTTAAAAAACATAAAATAAATGTATTAATTAAAGAAATAACTATGACACATCAAAAATTGTGGAATTCAGCCAAAGCGGTGGCTGAAGGGAAATTTTTAACTTTAAAAGAAGGAAGTTTGAAAATTAACCACTAAGCTTCCATCCCAAAAAGCTAGAAAAAGAAAAGCAAATGAAGGGGGAAAAATAAAACAAAAAACAAGAAATACAGACAAGAGCAAAATTATTGAAACAGATGTAGCAATAAAACAGAAATAATATCAGAAATTGATTTGTTGAAAAGATCAGTAAAATCTTGCTACAACATAGGATCAAGAGGAGAAAAATACAAATTACCAATGTCAGGAAGAAAAAAAAGAGAGAGACATAACTGCAGATCCTAAATATTTAAACATTTTAAAGAGGGTAATATAACAACTTTATGATAGAAAACTTAAAAAATTTAAAATGAGCAAATTCAGGGAGAAACCAAGATGACGGCATAGGTTAAACACCTAACCTACAGCCTGGCACAACAATTTCAAAAATACAACTAAAAGTCAAAACAGACATCATCCAGAACCACAGGAAAGCTGGCTGACTGAAATGCCCACAACTAGAAGGAAAGAGGAAACCACAAGGAAAATCAGAGGAGCCGTAAAAGCCTGAGGTATGGAGACACGGGCAGAGACACGAGCACGCGCGCGCGCGTGCGGGGAGGACGGAGCCGGAGAGGACGGGGCGGCTGACTGCCTGGCAGGCGTTCTCTAGCGGGAAGGAGATAAAAGCTTCCAGATTGCGCTGAACCCCAGCTGGGCTGTAAGGCGGAAACGCAGAGGAGCGGCGAAAGGCAGAGCACTGGAGGCGTGCACGTGAATGCGCGCAGAGGACGGACTGTTGCCTGTGCCGCTGAATTGCCCTAGCGGTAAGGAGACAAAAGTTCCGGACCGTGCTGAACCCCAATTCCGACTGCACTGAACCCCATTTCCGGTGCACATGGGAATGCACAGAGGACGGACTGTTGACTGTACCTCTGAATTGCCCTGGTGGGAATGAGACAAAAGCGCCAGACTGTGCTGAGCCCCAGTTCCGACTACACTGAAACCCAGTTCTGGGCGAGAATCTTGGAATCCAGGTTCATTGGGGGAGAGACTAGACTGTTTGGCAGCGGGCGAAACTCAAGGGCGCTTTTCTCTCAGAGGTGTTTGCAGGGAGCACAGAGGGACACTGAGACCCACGAACCTCATAGGGCGGGGCTGACGGGAAGCCAAGGCTGTAGGCTCCACCCTGAAACTCCGCCCCATCCAAGCTGAGCACAGAGGCTTTTACAATTTTGCAAGTCTAGTTGAATAAGGCTGCCTCCCGGCGTAGACACAGCTGATCCTCACAGCCAATTGGACTGGAGGTCAAATCCTCCCAGTGTACTAACAACAATCAAGGCTTAACAACACCAAGACTTTGCACTCAGCCCACAAAGGGGGGTACCAAGAGCGACCACCTAGGGAGATTGGGGAAGCTGAGCTACCGGCTCCTATAGGTCACTGACCACACAAAGCCACCCCATCAACATAGGGAGGCAGCCAAAAGATGGAGACACTGAAGGTGGTCACGAATAGAAGAGATGGAGGGAAGTAAACTAATGGACGACACAATGTTCAGAACCACATTTATAAGGTTACTTAAGAATCTTCTGGAGGACCGAGATGGCGGCATAGGGCAGACGCCTGATTGTTGCCTACCACAACAATTTTGAGACGGCAACTGGAAAACAGAGCAGACGCCATCCAGAACCACCGGAGGGCTGGCTGAGTGGATGCTCTACAACTAGAATAAAAGAGAGGGGGACGAGGGATGATGCTGATGCCGATGAGCCAAAGATCACACTTTAAGAACTACGGCTCTGGCGACACAATGGCAGCCTGGAACGTGCTCGGCGCAGTTCCCCTGACAGGCTCTGGCTGAGGGGACGGCTCTGTTCGCTGCCGAGCACGGACAGACGAGCCCCTGGGGGTCATGGGGTGGGAGAATCTGCGCTTGCTGACCTCCAAGTCATTCGAGAATCTCTGCGCCCCAAAAGTGGCCAGGTGCGCATGCCCGGCGACCGCCGCTGCTGCAGACCCAGGCGCTGTCGCAGCGACCTCAGACCAGCCCGCCACCGTGCACTGGGAGCACTGGAGCCTCGCCTAGCCCACCACCCAGCGAGTTCCGCGGCAGCCACCCCGGAACTTTGAGAAAATGGCCAGAGGAATTGCTGAGAAGGAATTGACCAATGGGAGTTGGGATCGGGAAGACGAGGCCCCACTGGGTCCCGGATCCAGGTGCGCTCGCCCGGCGACTGGTCACCACTGCAGACCTGAGTGCCACCGCAGGGACCTTGGACCAGCCCGCTGCCGCGCACCGGGCGCACCGGAGCTTCACCAAGCCCGCCACCCAGCTTTGAGAAAATGGCCGAAGGGATTGCTGAGAGGGAATTGACCGACAGGAATTGGGATCAAGAAGACGAAGCCCCGCTGGGTCCCGGGTCCAGGTGATGCCGTGTGCCCCTGGGTCCGGGTGAGGCCACGCACCCCTGGATCCGGGTGAGGCTGGGTCCTGCATCCAGGCGAGGCTGTGTGCCCCTGGGTCCGGGTGAGGCTACATGCCCCTGGGTCCAGGTGAGGCTGGGTCCTGAGTCCAAGTGAGGCCGTGCCCCTGGGCCCAGGTGAGGCTGGATCTGGGTCCGGATGAGGCCACGCGCCCCTGGGTCCAGGTGAGGCCACGCGCCCCTGGGTCCGAGTGAGGCTGGGTCCCGGGTCCAAGTGAGGCCGTGCCCCTGGGCCCAGGTGAGGCTGGATCCGGGTCCAGATGAAGCCGCGCACCCCTGGGTCCGGGTGAGGCCACGCGCCCCTGGGTCTGGGTGAGGCTGGGTCCCTGGTCTGGGTGAGGCCGTGCCCCTGGGTCCAGGAGAGGCTGTGCGTCCCTGGGTCCGGGTGAGGCCGTGCGCCCCCAGGTCCAGGCGAGGCCGCGTGCCCCTGGGTCCGGGTGAAGCTGGATCCCGGGTCCGGGTGAGGCCGTGCGCCCCTGGATTCGGGTGAGGCTGGGTCCCGGGTCTGGGTGAGGCCGCACCCCTGGGTCCGGGAGAGGCCACTCACCCCTGGGTCCAGGTGAGGCTGCACGCCTCTGGGTCTGGGGGAGGCCGCGCGCCCCTGGGTCTAGGTGAGGCTGGATCCCGGGACCGGGTGAGGCCACGCGCACCTGGGTCCGGGTGAGGCCACACCCCTGGGTTCAGGCGAGACCAAACCAGAGGGAGTCAGACCTGCATTGCCGCCATTTGTCCACCATCCAGAGCTGAGGGGTCAGTGCCGACATGTACGCATGAGGAACTGGTGGACGTTGAAGGTGGGTCTCAGGAGGACTGTTGGTCCAGAAAGAAACTCACTGCAGACTGATTCATTTGCCTGTCAGCATAACTATTATTGCTCGTCTCACATTCGGTTCTTGTAGGTATGTTTCTGGTGGCACATGGTCTCACTCATCTAGGGGAAATGATGAACAGCATGGACTGATGGGCAGGAACAGACCCAGAGGCATGGAGGCATCAATCGGACTGTCGGGCCTCAGAGGAAGGGTGGGGGGGGTGGGGGTAGCGGGGAGAGATCAACCGAAGGACTTGTGTGCATGCATACGAGCCTAACCAATGGTTGGGGACAACAGGGGGGTGGGGGCATCCGTGGGGAGGGGTGTGAGATGGGATTGGGGGGATGAGGACAAATATGTGACACCTTAATAAAATAAATAAATAAATAAATAAATAAATAAATAAATAAATAAATAAATAATAAAAAATAAAATGAGCAAATTCCTTGAGAAACACATTATTTAAACTGGCACAAAGAAAATAGAAAAAAATAAGTAGTTCAATATTGATTATTGATTGAAGAAGTAGCATCTGTAATTAATAACCTTCTTCTCCCCAATTCCCCCTACCACAAGTAAAATCCTGCAGGCCCAGATGACTTTTTTGGTAAATTTTCTCTGAACATTCAAGGAAGAATGAATATACTTCTAGAGAGGAAAGGTGAAATCATTCTAAACTAGTTTTATAAGGCCAGCATAACCCTGATACCAAAAACTACCAAGGATATTATAAAAAAGAAATGGTACAGGCCATTATAGCTGAGAGTATAGATATTAAAAATCCCAAACAAAAAATATTTAGTAAATTGGATCCAGTGACAAATGATAAATATTATACATTATGATCAAGAGAAGTTTTATAAAGTTACAAAATTGGCTTAATACCCAATAATCAATGTAATTCACCAAATTATAAAGTATAAGAATCATCAGATCAACTCAGTACATGCAAAAAAAAGCATTTGACAAAATTCAACAATCATTCATAAAAAAATCTGTTAGCACACTAGGGTTAGAAAGGAGCTTTCTTGTTCTTGTAAAATACCTACAGCTAACATTATTTAATACTGAACTGGTAAAATACTGAACTCCTTACCCCTTTGGCCAGAAATAGGACAAGGATGTCCACTATCACCATTTCTATTAAACATTATGTTGGAGGATCTAGCAAGTATATTAGGAAAGAAAATAATTAAAAGAGATAAAGACTGGAAATGAAGATGTAACATTTGTTAGTCACATATTATATAATTCTCCATAGAATTACTTAGCAATCTTGCTCTTATATTAGAACATTCAAATATTGTTAAATCATCAATTCTGCCCAAATTGATCTGCAGATTCAGTGCAATACCAATCAAAATTCCAGTTAAGTTTTTGTGTAGAAGTTTATAATATTTATATGGAAATACAGATGGCCTAGTTCAGCCAAGACAATCTTGAAGAAAAAGCACAAAAGTTGAAGGGCTTGCACTAGCAAATTTCAAGATTTACTGTAAAGTTGTAGGGATTCAGAAAGTATAATATTGGCTTGAGGATAGACGAATAAGTCAACAAAATAAACTATAGAATCCAGAAATATACCCACATATAGGCAGTTACATGATGTGCAATAAAAACACAATGGCAAACGGACAGTCTTTTTAAAAATGGTGTTATAGAAATTGTATATCCATATGGAAAAAAAATGAAGATTGCCTTTTTTTAAATTTCTTTATTGATTAAGGTATCACATATTTGTCCTCATCTCCCCATTCCTATCCCAAACCCCTCCCCACGTATGCCCCCACCCCCCTGTTGTCCGTGACCACTGGTTAGGCTTATATGCATGCATACAAGTCCTTTGGTTGATCTCTCCCCCTTTCCCCTACCCTCCCCTACCTTCCCTCTGAGGTTTGACAGTCTGATTGATGCTTCCCTGGCTCCGGGTCTGTTTTTGTTCATAAGTTTATGTTGTTCATTATTTCCCCTAGATGAGTGAGATCATTTCAGAAAACAACTCCAAGACCATGTGGATTCCTGCAACAGAGAGGCATTGACAGGACTGCTCCAGCCATGAAGACAGAAGAGAAACAGTCCAGAGATGGAAGATGCTGACGACGCCTTGCCATACTAGCAGTCAGCAGCTGTGCGTCACTGCAGGTTGCCCAGGACCAAACCAGAGAGGGTCGGACCTGCATTACCACCATTTGTCCACCATCCAGAACTGAAATATCATTGCTGACATGTACACATAAGGAACTGTTTGACATTGAAATTGGGACTCAAAAGTACTGTTGGCCCAGAAAGAAACTCACTACAGACTGATTCATTTGCCTCTCAGCATAACCATTATTGCTTGTCTCATTTTCAGTTCTTATAAGTGAAGATTGCCTTTTACTTCACATCAAACATAAATTATTAATTTTATAGTAGACCTATATGTGAAGGTGAAATAACAAAGCTTCTAGCAGAAACATAGGAGAATATTTTCATGAACTTGGATTAAGGAAAGATTTACTAAACAAGACAAAAATTACAAGCCATAAATAATTAGTAAATTGGGCATAGTTAAAATTAAGAATTTCCGTTTATCAAAAGCAAGCCATAGCCGAGGAGAAAATACCTGCTATGCACATATCCAACAAAAGACTTGTCTCCAAATATATAAAAAACTCCTATACATCAATAAGAAAAATGCAAACACCTAAATAAAAATGGGCAAAATAATTGAACAAACACATCACAAAGAAGTCTATCCAATAGCTACTAATCAATCATATGAAAAGGTGCTCAACAGTATTATTCCTCAGGCAAATGCAAATTAGATCACAATGAGATAACCAGTTAGAATGGGTGGCTAAATTCAAAGTTTGATGATACAAATTATTACTGATTAGGATGTGAAGCAATTGGAATTCTCAAATATTGCTGGTGAGAGTATAAATTCCTACAACTCCTAGAAAGCTATTTCACACTTTATCCTAAAGCTAAAAATATAATGATTGTATATTAGTTATATACCCACTCTAGGTATATACCCAAGAAGAATGAAGCCTGAGCCTGCAAGAAGACATGCACAAGAATGTTCATAGCAGCTTTTTTTTCTTTTCATAATAACCCCAAATTGGGAACAACACAAATATCCATTAACAAAATTATAGGTAAATAAATTCTGTCCTATTCATACAATAGAATACTAAATAGTAATTTTAAAAAGACACAGACAAATAATCTCACAAATATTAGCTGAGCAAAAGAATACACACACCCAAAATGTATGCACTGTATATGATTCCATTTAGGTGAAATTCAAGAAGAGGAAATGGTGTACTTCATTTTATAGCCATTAATCTCAAATGGACACAAAAGTTGCACTTGTATGGTACATAAAGATAAAATTAATCTATAATAATAAAAGTGTAATATGCTAATTAGACCGGACAGTTGAATGACCTTCTGGACATCATTACAGATGTCCTTCCAGACGAAGCCACAGTGGCGGGGGCCAAGGCAGATGCAGTTAGGGGTGATCAGGCAAGCAGGTGAGCAGTTAGGGGTGATCAGGCAGGCAGGCAGAGTGGTTAGGGGAGATCAGTCAGGCAGGCGAGCAGTTAGGGGCAATGAGGCAGGCAGGCAGAGTGGTCCAGGACAATGAGGCAGGCAGGCGAATGGTTAGGGGCGATGAGGCAGGCAAGCGAGTGGTTAGGGGCGATGAGGCAGGCAAGCGAGTGCTTAGGGGCGGAGGCAGGCAAGCGAGTGGTTAGGGCTGATCAGGCAGGCAGGCAGAATGGTTAGGGGCAATCAGGCAGGCAGACAGGTGAGCGATTAGGAGCCAGCAGTCCTGGATTGCAAGAGGGTGCAGGCCGGGCTGAGGGACCCCCTCTAGTACACGAATTTCATGCATCGGGCCTCTAGTCTTTAAATAAGTGGACATGATCAAAGGAATCAGTTATACCCACCATCTGAACATAATGCCTTATAATCTAATCACTATCTAATGGGGGAGGCTGAATAGGAGCATGATGTTCTTAGAAATTCATAAAAAGCCCTCAGCACTCATCAAACATTGCATATCAGATCCTTGTGGTGGAATAATATTGTAAGGTAGTAACCACTGGGGCCCAGCCAGCCCCAGGATTTTCCCAAAGACCTTCCTCCCACTCAAGCTTAGTGTACTTTGCCTCTGGCAGGAGTGACACAGCCAGAGCAAAAGGAGCCTTTATAGTTCTGAAAGCCTCACACACAGGGAGACCAGAAAGAGCACAGGGCGCAGGACAAAGGATTCCGTACTGACTCCAAGCCAGTTTTTCCCACCCTCAAAAACAACTTTACAAGATTCCTGGGAGTGACAGGAGCAGAGGACTGGGGGGCAAAAAAGGGGTGGTATAAAGCTGGGCCTGGGAGTTCCATTTTTAGTTGTTTATTTATTTATTTATTTATTTATTTATTTATTTATTTATTTATTTTTATTTAGAGGACACTCCATACTGTTCTTCACAGTGGCTGCACCAGTCTGCATTCCCACCAGCAGTGCATGAGGGTTCCTTTTTCTCCACATCCTCGCCAGCGCTTGTCATTTGTTGATTTGTTGATGATAGCCATTCTGACAGTTGTGAGATGGTACATCATTGTTGTTTTGATTTGCATCTCTCAGATGATTAGTGACTTTGAGCAGGTTTTCATATGTCTCTTGGCCTTCCTTATGTCCTCTTTCAAAAAGCATCTTTTTAGGTCCATTGCCCATTTTTTGATTGGGTTGTTTATCTTCCTTTTGTTAAGTTGTATGAGTTCCCTGGAAATGTTGGAGATTAAACCTTTATGGTTGATAACATTGGCAAATATGTTCTCCCATACAGTGGGCTTTCTTGTTGTTTGTTGATGGTCTCTTTTGCTGTGCAAAAGCTTTTTATTTTGATGTAGTCCCATTTGTTGATTTTCTCTTTAGTTTCCATTGCCTTAGGAGCAGTATCGGTGAAGAAATTGCTTTGGCATATGTCTGAGATTTTGCTGCCTGTGGATTCCACTAGTATTTTTATGGTTTCCTGTCTTATGTTTAAGTCCTTTATCCATTTTCAGTTTATTTTTGTGTATGGTGTAAGTTGGTGGTCTAGTTTCATTTTTTTGCATGTATCTGTCCAGTTTTCCCAACACCATTTATTGAAGAGACTGTCTTGACTCCATTGTATGTTCTTGCCTCCTTTGTCAAATATTAATTGAGCATAGTGGTTTGGGTTGATTTCCGGGTTCTCTATTCTATTCCATTGATCTATACATCTGTTCTTGTGCCAGTACCAGGCAGTTTTGAGAACAGTGGCTTTGTAATACAGCTTGATATCTGGTATTGAGATCCCTCCTACTTTGTTCTTCTTTCTCAGGATTGCTGCAGCTATTTGGGGTCTTTTTTTCATTCCAGATGAATTTTTGGAGAGTTCATTATAGGTCTGTGAAATATGCCATTGGTATTTTAATGGGGAGTGCATTGAATCTATAGATTGCTTTGGGTAGTATGGACATTTTAATGATGTTGATTCTACCAATCCATGAACACAGTATGTTCTTCCATCTGTTTATGTCTTCCACTATCTCTTTTTTTTTGTGTCTTGTAGTTTTCCAAGTACAGGTCTTTTACCTCCTGAGTTAAGTTTATTCCTAGGTATCTTAATTTTTTTGGTGCGATGGTAAATTGGATTGATTTTTTAGTCTCTCTTTCTGTAAGTTCACTATTGGTGTATAGAAATGCCATAGATTTCTTGGCATTAATTTTGTATCCTGCTACATTGTCAAATTAAATTATTAAGTGTAAAAATGGAACTCCCATTTGACCCAGTAATCCCACTTCTAGGAATATACCCCAAGAAACTAAAAACACCAGTCAGAAAGGATATATGCACCCCTATGTTCATAGTGGGACAATTTACCATAGCTAATATTTGGAAACAGACTAAGTGCCCATCAGCAGATGAGTGGATTAGAAAACTGTGGTACATCTACACAATGGAATACTACGTTGTGGTAAAAAAGAAGGAATTCTTACCATTTGCAACAGCATGGATGGAACTGGAGAGCATTATGCTAAGCTAAATAAGCCAGTCAGAGAAAGATAAATATCACATGATCTCACTCATTTGTGGAATATAATGAACAACATAAACTGATGAACAAAAACAGATCCAGAGACAGAGAAGCATTGATCAGACCATCAAACCTCAGAGGGAAGGTGTGGAGGGTGGGGGTAAGGAGGAGAGATCAACCAAAGGACTTGTATGCATGCATATAAGCCTAATCAGTGGACACAGACACCTGGGGGGTGAGGGCATGAGTGGGGGGTGGGGGTAATGGGGCAATAAAGACACATATGTAATACCTTAATCAATAAAGAAAAAATAAATAAAATGCATATTCTCAGGCTCCATCTGAGACTAGCCAAATCGAAAGAAAGAAAAAGAAAGAAAGAAAGAAAGAAAGAAAGAAAGAAAGAAAGAAAGAAAGAAAGAAAGGAAGGAAGGAAGGAAGGAAGGAAGGAAGGAAGGAAGGAAGGAAGGAAGGAAGGAAAGAAAGAAAGAAAGAAAGAAAGAAAGAAAGAAAGAAAGAAAGAAAGAAAGAAAGAAAGAAAGAAAGAAAGAAAGAAAGAAAGAAAAGAAAGAAAGAAAGAAAGAAAGAAAGAAAGAAAGAAAGAAAGAAAGAAAGAAAGAAAGAAAGAAAGAAAGAAAGAAAGAAAGAAAGAAAGAAAGGAAGAAAGGAAGAAAGGAAGGAAGAGAAAGAAAGAAAGAGGCACCCTGCACCTGACTCACTGGGCTGCATCCTGGGAGTGGAGGTCGGGAGATGATAGAGAGTGCAGATAGGTTTGAGGGGTCCAAGGACAAAGGTGTCTATTCTTACTTTCCAATTGGAACCTGAGGAGTTATGAGCCTCCCCAATGTATCCTGCACTGAGCGGGAAGCGGAGCAATAACTGAAAATGGTTAAGTAGGCTGTCTGGGCTGATGGGCTGTGGCAACCTCATAGAATTCCCACACACTTCAAAGCAGAGAAGGGAAATGCAACGAAAAGTGGCCCAAGAGTGGCCAGAGAGAAGCAAAAGAGTGCACTTTGAAAGGCCCCACACTCTGAGTGGGACTGAGAACCAGCACACCTGAGCTGGAGGAGAGGAAGTGCTGTGAGTCTAAGCAGCCAAGAACCAGTTGTCCCCTCCCAAAGCCTCCTGGAACTGAGACTCAACCTCCAAGAGAAGGGCGACCCTGAATTAATTGAAATTAAGTTTCTGCCACCAGACAGGATGAAAGCTAACATATGAATACAGTTAAAGAAATACAAAGAAAGTTGCGTTTCTTGCATAAGTGGGTATGTCCTGAGGTCTGTATACCTTATGCTTCGCTGGAGGGCAAGCTTTTGGTTTGGGTGTATTCTAACTCTCTGCCTATCAGACTCTTATAAGCAGCACAACAAAATCAGCTGGAAACTCTGGTTTTCTCTGTGCAAAATCCCACTCTAAGACACAGTAAGGCAGAGAAGAATGGATGAGGTGGTCTTGCTCATGTTTAGGATATGTGGAGACAAAAATGCACCAACATAAGAATTTCTGGATTTCCTCTCCTAAGCTTATTAAAGGGGATCTGCTTTCCCTGGTCAGCATTAATCGTGGAGTACCCCTCTTGAGAGATCTGCCTTTGCCAAAGAGGGTCTCCAGAGGCTTTCTGCAGCAGATCTGAGAGGCAAAGGGAATGGAGAGAAAGATGGGATCTCATTGGAGTCCTAGGGAAGGACTTTGGTGTGTGGGGGGGGGCGGGGGGATGAGGGGGGCCGCTAGCAGGTGTGAAAGGTGTGAAGCAAGTGGATGGAGAGAAAAAGGCAGCTTTACAAATTATTGCTACAGTCTAGTTATAGCCTTTACTATGTTTAAATAGTAAAAACTGCAGATACCAGTATTTTTAAAACTTTGAGATGGTTGGGATTGTACCACTGTTGGATCACAATGATATAGCAGCCAAAGTTCTCAATAGTAAGCAACAGCAAGCCATCACTCTAGTGACTTAAGCTGAAATGACATTTATTAAAAGGGATTTGAGGAGCTCACAGAAATTGCAAGAAGCAGGAGAGCTGTGCTTGGGGTTACAATATATTTAAAACTATACTAAAACCTCACCTCAGTTCTCACAAGCTTTATCTTGTGGTTCTTCTCAGTACTCCTTCTTCACAAACTTTGGTTTCCAGTCTAGGGTAGGTGTATCTGAGTCCAGATCATACACTGAAATCTAGGAAAGTAGTAATGGTCATTTGAAGCCTCTATGGTGGGTGGTGGGCTTTCTCTGACACATTGACCCAAAAGGAAGAGGAATTTCTCCAGGGATTAGAGGAGGCCATAGGCTGGGGGTCCAGGAGGATGGCACTTACCTACCACTGAGAGCAACCACCTCATAAGCCCCAACTGTGGTGCTGCGTTTATTCATTAGTGCTTGTTAGAACTGAGATTGCACGTCCACTTCCTCTGAGCTACTAAATCAGAATCTATGAGAATGAGGTCCTGGAAGTGGACTTTTAAAACCAGCATCCCAAGCTTGTTCCTCAATCTTTACTATATACCCCAATCAGTTCAGAGGTATAGCTCTAAAAATCAGCATGTGCTGGAATCATTTTTGCATTTCCACCCAGGTAGCCAAAGAAAAAGGTGTAACCCCCTATAAGGAGGTTGTGCAGGCTGTGACTTTGGAGTGTAAGAAGCATTGGTTTGAATCCCAGTTATGCCCTGTATAGGTTTGTGATTTAAAAAGTTACTTCATCTCTCTGAGCCTTACTTGCTTCATCTGTAAAATGGGATGACAGTAGAATGAGTCTGAATTAGTTGAGATAGGACAGGCTATGCTGTTGTAACAGCCCAAAGTCTTGACGACTGAATATAGTAAAAGTTTATTTTTCAAAAACAAGCTTCATTCACTTTATTTTTCTTGATGGAGCCTGGGTTCTCTGCACAGAAACTCTGGGATGGGTCTTTACAAATGGTCAGTGAGTCCTTGATAGGGAGACTTGGTGAACATGGTCTCTTTCCAGAGGTTGGGGGTGAGAGAGCTGTAGGTTTTGGAGATGACATCAAATGTGGCCTTGGTGAAGTTGCCCAGAGTGGCAGGGCAGTCTCTGGCCGAGGTGTAGCAGTTGTGGATACTGGCCGTCATCAGCAGCTTCTTGGGCACAGGGGCTGAGACTATGCCAGGATGCCTGGGGTTGGGATGAGGCCACCAGCACAGAGCCACTGTGGCGGTCACCTCCCAAGGGACAGTGTGGGACTTGTGAATCTTGTTCCTTCAGTTGGAAGCCTCCTTGCAAAGGGACAATAAAGAGCTTGGCCAAGATCATGGCCCACAGATGGCAGTGGCTACCCCCTTTGAGCACTTAATACCCATACCAACATGTCCATTGTAGTCCCCAAGGACAACAAATGCCTTGAACTGGGTCCTCTGGCCAGTGCAGGTCAGCTTTTGACTCCGCATAATCTTCAAAACCTCATCCTTAAGGATGCCCCCAGGAAAAAACTCAATGACCTCAGAGTTCTTTTTTTTTTTTTTTAAATATTTTTTAAAGTATATTTTTATTGATTTCAGAGAGGAAGAGAGAGGGAGAGAGACAGAAACATCAATGATGAGAATCATTGCCAGAAACCAATTACTGTTTCACTAATACAGAGATGTGAACAGGAAGCCAGGAAGGCTGTCAGCAACATTAATTGCTCTAACCACTCACCCTTTAGTTGAGACATTGTTAGCTGAAGCAGCCTCCACCTCTGTTTGTCCTATGTAAATTTCTGTTATTTCCTGCCTAAGGGCTATGTGTAAATTTCTGTTATTTCCTGCCTAAGGTGTTTTCCCCACAGCCTCAATAAAAGGGATAGCAGGGCCAGAGCAGGGAGTAGTTCTCCCACTAGAGTTGGACTACCGCCTGGCCCCCCATATCGCCAAATTAAATTTCTTCAAGTCTCTTTTCATTTGTGTGCGGCCCTTCTCCAGAACTCGAACCCTGAACCGGAACCCTGAACCACGCAGGACGTGGAAAGGGGATCCCACAAATCATCAATTGGCTGCCTCCTGCATGCCCCCTACTGGGGATCGAGCCTGCAACCCAGGCATGTGCCCTCGACCGGAATTGAACCTGGGACCCTTCAGTCCACAGGCTGACGCTCTTTCCACTGAGCCAAACCAGCCGGGGCGACCACAGAGTTCTTGATGGGCAGGGAGAAGAGATAGATCTCCTTCAGGGACTTGATCTTCATGTCCTTGACCAGAGGCCCAGCTTGGTGACAGGGATCCACTCCTTGTCCTCAGCTTTGAGCTCCTTACCAGTCCCCAGCTCTGGCCCCGGATGCATGCTGCTGTGCATCCTCCACGGAAGCCCCTGCAGCCTCCCACCTTCCCCCTCACCCTCCTGCAGCACCCATGTCACCCGCCATTTGGTGTTTTCTGGGAGAAGAAGTAAAAGTTTATTTCTTGTTCCATTGGTGGATGGAGATGGATGGCTTTCCTGAGCAGCTCTCTCTGAACATCTGGACTCCTTTCATTGGGCACAAATTGTGTCGGTGAAGAGAGAGCAAAAAAGGACTGTGGGAGGTTGGCAGGGGGAAACATAACTTCTGCCCATATTCCATCTGCCAGAAAATAATCACCTCGACTTCAAGGGAGGTTGGGAAATGCCGTGAAACACACATATTCAGTGGTAGAACACTGTTGGTTTCAACCACAACCATCTCTTAGAATTTCTGTGATGTCTAAATGAGCAACCTACAAATGTTATTTTAATTCCCTTTTGTCTAGATTTTCTCAGCTTTTGTTTCTGCTTTTGAGGAGGACAATGCCAGACGGCAGTATTCATGGTTTTAGTTACCACAAGTGAAAAGTACACGTGAGCTGTCTATTCATTTTCCTCCCTGACTAGACTAGCGGTGAGATTGGTGACCCTGGTGGCCAGCTGAGCTACATTTCCACGACAACTCTGTGGCTCTGGGAGGAGACTGGTGAGCAATCTCAGCGCAGTGGTGCACATCAGTAGCACTTCCAGCTCTGTTAGGTTGTGGAGCAGGAACTTCCAGAGCCACTGGGCAACATGAGCTTGGTTTTCTTGTTGCTCCCATAACCCATGATGGGCATCACCATCTGGCCCTGAATCTCTTCTGCACTCTGTTGTCAATGCCTCTGGCTTCTGCCAGTTACACTGAAGGTTGACAAATCGGTCTGACTGGTGTTGAGTGACCTTCCTCGTCCATCTTTTATGACCTTGCACTTCAGGAAGGGTCTGAAGGAAGCCATGGTGCCAAATAGGAGATGGCTACCACCTCTGCAGGCCACACCCAGGAAGAGAGAAAGGACGGTGATTTTGTTTGTTTGCTTTTAAATAACCATGGACACAGAATTAATAGATAAATTATATAGTACATATAAGCAAAAGAGCAAAATAAAAATCACCTATTATCTTACAATCTAGAGGTAATAGCTATTAAAATGAGCCTTTTATTTCTTTTTTTAAAATATATTTTATTGATTTTTTACAGAGAGGAAGGAAGAGGGATAGAGAGTGAGAAACATCAATCAGCTGCCTCTTGCACACCTCCTACTGGGGATGTGCCCGCAACCAAGGTACATGCCCTTGACTGGCATCGAACCTGGGACCTTTCAGTCCGCAGGCTGACGCTCTATCCACTGAGCCAAACCGGTTAGGGCGAGCCTTTTATTTCTTTTACAAAACTAAAATTTTATTGTGCACATCATTTTGAAGGTTTTCTTTTTAATTAACATAATGATATAGTACAACCCACTTGGGTTGTCATTACGTACTCTTCCATATCATCATTTTCAATAACTATGTAGTACTGAAAGTTAAGATGTGTTATAATATTTTTAAAACACTTTACCAATTATTGGGCATTCTTACTACCATAATCAACACCGTGATGAACATTTTATGCTAAATCTTGGGGCACATCCATGGCTATCCATTTTAGCCTGGGTTTTTCCACTTCCTTTAGCTCTCTGTGTTGGAACTGGACACATAGCAGAGAACACCTGGCTGGTCATGCTGGTCATTTAATCAGCCATGCAGATCAGAACTGGTAGAACAGGTTGGGTTTACTGCCTTAAAAACAAACCAACCCTAGCTTGGACTTTTAAAATTATTCCTGTTTCCTAGAGATATGCCCCCAGCAGAGACATTCTCTGGCATACCTAAGGAGGGAACTGCCTCATGCATTATCTCATACTCTAAGAGAATACACTGTCATCTTTGCCTGAGTCAGGAGGAGCCCCTGGCAGCATGGGCCATGTTACTATGTATAGAACATGTTTCATACATGCTAGAGAGAGCCAAATGTATTGAGTCAATGAGAGCAGCTTGCAGGATGCATATAGATCAGGATATAAAATGATTTGAAGTGTACTTTTTTTGGACAATGAATTTTCTTATATTGCATAAAATCTACAAATCAGCTTCCAAACAGAATTTTTAAAAATATGGCAAAAAAGTTTTATAAGAACTATTCCTCTCCTGTTGGATATTTTCTTAAGCTTGCCTCTGGTTAAATAGGGCTGAGGTAAAGGTTAGTAAAGCTCTGAAATTGTTGTGCCACCCCTGTTTTTAAAATGCCCCAGTTCCTTGGTTGCTTACACGGAATGAAGTCCCAACCCCTTAGCACATAGGATTTTCTTGTCTTTCGGAGTCTGGCCCCAAACCTTCCTCTGCTGCTTTACCTCCTGCCTGTAACTCCTTTCTCAGTGATCCATTACGGGTGTAACACTTCATAATTGGTTTAAATACCTATCTCCCCCTCCCTGTAACTTATCTTTTTAACCACAAGTTTCTGTCCCTTTCCTCTGCCTACATCTAGAACCTAGTAGCTGGCATACAGTAGGCAATCAATAAATGTTTGTCATTAATAATAGCTAACATTACAAGAGGGGCTAGCATTTATTATGTTCTAAGAACTTTACATGTGTTATCTCACTTAATCCTATAACAATCCATGAGCTTGGTATTATTATTATTATCCACATTTCGTGGGCAAAGAAACTAAGGTTCAGAGGTTTGGTAACTTGCCAAAGATTACAACATCAGTAGAAAGGAGCTCAGATGTTCAACTGGGATTTGAACTCAGGCAGTAAGGCTCCAAAATCTAATGTGCAAATAGACCAAATGGTGGAACAACTGAACAACTGAACAACTGGTTGCTATGATGTGCGCTGACCACCAGGGGGCACATGTGAAACATGGCTGGCCTTGGCAGCAAGTGGCAGAGCCCGGAACATGGCAGGCGTCGGTCAAGGTGGGATAGTGGAGCAGGTGAGCGGGGGTGCCAGACCAATGCAGGATGCTGGTTGCTGTCATCAGAGCGAGCCTCTAATGGTTACTGAAAATTCTTTGTTCCCACACGCTGTGGTCCTAATGCCAGTGGTCTTAATCCAGCATCTAGAAGGGTTCAGGAACCTGGAGAAGGTGCTGTGCATAAATTAATCAAGAGTCCAGAGACAAAACATAATTTTGGAAGGCATCATGGGGAGTCAGAGAAAACAGCTAAAGGAACTAAGTTCTCCTAGTCTCAGGACCCCTTGCTTTTTATTAACACAATTTGTCCTAAGGCAAGGTAGATATGCACATCAAAGGCCAGGGTTAGGTATAGAATCCATTGTCAGATTGGGGAATTGCCTATGGCTGTTCAGGTGTTTGGCCAGTAGGAGGCAATAACTTGTAGATTAAGATGCCCTGAGCTGTCTGGCAGCAAGTAATTATTTTATGCATCCTTTTCAGGTTTGTGGAAATGCCCTCAGCCATCTCCAGATGATTCAGCCCTGCTGACATGCTAGAATTGGCTTCTGGCATGGTCCCACCCAGCGCTCTCACCTGCTGCCAGCATCCAGCACCAGCCCTGATCTCTCCACACCATCAGCAGGTGCGAGCAGCAGCTGACGGCTCCGATCACCCCTCAGGGCTTCTCCACTTCCCCCTGCTCCTGAGGGGCGATTGGGGCTGACAGCTGCCACTCACACCTGCTGACAGCGCTGGCCCCACTCACACCCGCTGCTGGCGTCAGACCTAATTGCTCCACTCTGTCAGCGGGTGCGAGCAGGGCCAGTGCCACCAGCGTGTGGGAGCAGCAGCAGTGGGAGTGGGGCTGCTGGCACACAGGAGACTGCGGCAGGAGGGGCCAGGCAGGGGAGGATGGGCCGAGACCTGTCCCTGTGCCTACTGCAGCCTCATGGCCTACAGTTCCTTTCAAGGTGCACGAATTCATGCACTGGGCCCCTATTAATGAATAAATTTCATCATAGAATAAATGGTGTTAACGTGCGGAAGTACTTCCATTTTCTGGATAGGTGCACAGGTTCCATGATCTGACTACTTCTTTTTAAACTCTGTTTTCACCACTTGGTAGCTTTTTGAGTTTGGAAAAATTATTTAAATTTTCTAAGCCTCTATTTTCCCATTCATAAAATGTGGATAAAAGTGGCTCTGTCCTGATAAGAAAATAGTGAGTATTAAATGGTAGAATCCTTGTTAAGTGTCTGGCATACCTTAAGATCTCAATAAATACTATATACACAAAGCTATTATTGCCAGATCATCAGACTCATACTTACTGCTATTTTCTGTCCTGGAGTGAATATTGTAAATGCCTTGGAAAACAGGACATCCATTCTCCAGTCATCTGTTTTGCATGTGAGTCTGTATGTGTGTGTATGTGTGTGTGTGTGTGTGTGTGTGTGTGTGTGTGTGTGTGTGTGTGTGTGTTCTCACACACAAATATAAATGACGAAGTCTCTAATCCACCTACAAAGTCTCCCATTGTGTGTTCCGCACAGACACCTTTGTCATAGCTTTCCAGGGCAGCACCAAAAGGGCTCAGTGTCACCACTGCACAGCAGCTCTCAGAGACCCTCTAGTTTCAATATTCCATGAGAAAGATTAAGGCCTCTTCCAGCCCTCAGGTAGACATAACAACTTGGGAGTAGCACAAGGATTGGAGGCAGCTCCATTCAGCATCCAGGAAAGAGCTCAGCCTTTACCCATCGGCTAATAAGAAACCAGTAGGCAGCACCTACCTGCCTGTTTGGGCTCAAGCTTCCAGAAATTAAATTCTCATTGGGTTCTTCTTAGGCTAGGAGCAAGATTTGCCCATGACCTCATATCTCTTTTTGTTTTATTTCTAATGGGTCTAGGCAACTGTGCCCTGAAAATATAGCTTTGACTAGAAGAAATATGATCTCCTTCCTCTCATCACCAAAATTCCAAGTTAAAGCCAGAAGTAAACTGAACTGAAAAGGAAAGGGGGGATCAGCAGCACAATCCAGTAGGGTGCTGGGAGAAAGAGCAAGGCCGGGGGAACGGCACAAAGGCTTCTCAAACATGATGCATTGATGAGAACCAGTACACACAGAACCCATCCTGCACAAGCAGGGAGCAAGCTCCCCCACCCCGAGTCCAGCCTAATTCAGTCTTGAGTACTAGTCAGACTTTACGGTGAAGGACATTGGAGGACATTGTAACCTGCTTGGGATCACATGAGCCAGTAGCCGATATGAGGATCCGCAGTTTCCTCTGTCTTGTCAGAGGAAGTAGTCACTGGGAGGGGGCATAGGCTATGGAATGTTGGTGTTGGAAGGAATCTACCCAGCTGTGCCCCTTCATTTTACCTGGGGAGGAACTAAGGGTCAGAGTGAACCCCTTTACTCGAGGTCACAAAGTTCACTTGTGGCAGAGAAAGACTGCTAGTCCATTGTTCTATTCTGTTGCCCTTATGATGACACTCCCTGCCTCCTGCAGCTAACTCACCCACAGCCCTTCCATCCTACCCACTGTTTGTGCCTGAAGGGCTGCCGGTTGCATGTCGGAGAAGTCGGGGAACCTCAGGTGTGCTACAGAGTAGGAAAGACAATATATGACAGAGTTTCATAGGAAATACCATGGTGTCCATTTTTCTGCCCTCTTGTGGAAATCAATTTCATTTCAGACCCCAAATATGGTGTTAATTTTCCGCCCAAAGGAGATATCACAGAGCTCCCAGATCAGGGCTACACTACCCAGGGAGAAACTTTAAGTAATCAAACAGATGGAGGGGCCAATAAAGTCTCCAAGCATTTGATATAGCCATTTTTTTGCTACATGTGGCTAATGATTACCAACATTCTCTTAACAAGGAAAAAAAAAAGAATTGTTATTAGGATGCTTTATAACTTTTCTTTAAAATATGTTTTTAAGAAGGCTTCATAACTTTCATTGAGTACTTATTGTATGCAGGCAGTATTACTTAATCCTCAATAACCACAGCAGGTAGTTACTGTTATTCCCATTATAAAGAAGAGAAAATTGAGGCACAAAAAGTTTACATAACTTGCCCAAAGCCTTGCAAATAGTAAATAATCTGAATCCAGCACCTGGCTCCTTATCATGCTTTTGTTAACTCTCTCATAAAACTGTGTATATTTCCTCCTTCAAAGCATGGGTTCAGTCGTTCTCAAGTTCTGCTCTCCTTATCAAGTAGTAAATTAACGTACCCCTTTAATTATTATTCAGTAACACCTGGACCAAATTTGTTTGTAACTGTTGAAAGGCTGATGTTCAATTAATGTGCAGTGTTTACAAAATGCTGCTTTGACACAACTTATTTTTTTATGTTTGAATATGCTACATGGTACATAACAAATGTTAGCATGTTGGTATATTTCCTTTCCTCCCTTTAAAAAAATATTAACATGTGTAGAGGAGGAAAGACTTTCTCTTCTATATTCCTAGATTCAGTGCTAGAGGCTCAGCAATTTAGACTAACAAAGGACAGATTAATAAGAGAATGCAAGTTTCTTTATGTGTGCAATGTACATACAAACTGGAGAACTCAGTAATGAGTGCCTTAAAGAGGTGGTTAGAATTTGGGGCTAATATACCATCTTAACAAAGCATCAGATAAACTTGTAGAGAAGTGCAAAACAAAGGGCTCCTGGGGGTGGTAAATTGTGGGAAGATAAATATATGGGGAAGCAAATGGGACAGAATAGTTATTTCAGTAAGGTTTGTTTGTATAGACTTATCTCGCTGCCACTCTCTGTCTCCAATGATAAGGGCTGTTCTGCTGCTAGTCCAGGAGAGGGGAGGAGGAACTCCTTTGAGAAGAAAAGGCTGTATCTTGCTTATAGACAGAGAGTGGGCAGAGAGCTCTTTCTGTGTTTGCTGCTTCTTAATTGTCTTCCACTCAAAACAATTATTATGCCCAAATGGCTTATTTTGGGTGGCATACTTGGGTCTCCTTCACATGATAAGAGTACATTCAATTTCTTAACTGCCTCCTCCCCCTTATTGTTTTGTGTGGCTATGTAGTCATTATAACTATTATTTTTCAATGAATAAATAACATTCCATTGAGTAGGTCTCTATCATAAATTGCTCATGATGATAAATAAATAGGATATATTAAGTATTATGAGATAATTGAACTATTCTCCAATTTCTCATGTTATCAATAAGTACAGTACACTTCATCTTTACTTACCAGATATATTTTATTCTAGTTTAGCAAAGTTTGAATTCTCTTTAGGAGGCTCAAAGCATGGCTACAATCTTTGAGTTTAGGTAGGGATAGTTTAAGGAAATGTAGATGGGCCATGAGGCCACCCAGAAGTCTCAGTAAATTCAGGGAACAACATGAAAGGCCTGCATAGATCAGTAGTAACAAGAGGAGTGAGTTTCCTCATCAACCAAAAGAATATGTACAAGTGATATAGGAAGCTGGAAACATCACCAGGTCTCAACATTCCACCTGCAAAGACAGCTCTCTTGTCACAGGGAACATTGACTAGCCACCCACACAGGGGCAGTTTTTCTGAAGATGACAAGTTGATCAGGATTCTCAGATCACTTGGGGCATCTTAGGTTATCCCAATAACCAAAATGCACAGCACATATACACATGCACACACTTCCAGAATGTCCATTTTCCTGCTCATGCATGCAGTAGAGTGAGAGGCCTTGGATTAGGAGTCAGGAAGGTCTCAATTAGGATCTCAGCCTCATCTCTTCTCACCAGTAATACTGCTACTTAATGTGACTATTTCTCAGTCTTCTAACATGAAATGGGAATCTTAACAAAGGATCAAATAACTTTGTAGAGAAGTGCAAAAAAATGATTAAATAGATTTAAAAATAATACTTTAAAAGCCACAGAACAGCCCGGCCGGTGTGGCTCAGTGGTTGAGTGTTGACCCATGCACCAAAAGATCACAGGTTCGGTTCCCTGTCAGTGCACATGCCCGAGTTTCAGGCTCGATCCCCAGTAGGAGGTGTGCAGGAGGCAGCCGTTCAATGACGTTTCTCTCTCATCGATGTTTCTATCTTCTCTCCCTCTCGCTTCCTCTCTCTAAAATCAATAAAAATGTATATTTTTTAAAAGCCACAAAACATTACATAATGTTAGCTCGTTATTGTCAGGGCATTTAGAAATGCTGGTTTTATTATTTGATCATTATCCATTTTGGGGGCTGAAGGAGACCTGATTACATACAGAGTAATTTGAGAGTTTTAAAATGTGGGATATTGATAAATGTTTTTATCTCCTGCTATAGGAGATTCAAAAGGAGTGCTGTTCTCCCCTCAACCTGCCCAAGGGTGTTCAGAGTCTGAGCTGCGTGTTTCCAGGGGTCTGGGAAGCTTTCCTGACATGAGGCACCCAGAAGAGTACCTTCCTTTGTTTTTTTGTTGAGGAGGTGGAATTCCATTTTGCTCAATTACTTTTCTGCGGGACTCCTTGATTCCTTGTAGACATTTGATCTTATGAACCCCAATTCTGGAAAGTCATGATAAAATCGTGGCAATCTCTTTCACCTCCCTACCCATCCACACAGCAAATTTAGTTGCCAAGTTTTTTGGTTCTAGTCTTTCAAACAGTTGTCCCCTCTCTAGTCCTCCTGCTGCTGCCCTAAACTTTCTCCACATTACTTCTTGCTTTGTCTATTATAATCACTTATTGGGCCTCCCTGCTTCTAGTTTGTCTTCATTTCAACCCATCACTGACAAAGATTTATTGTGTTCCTAAATAATGTCACATTTGCCTCAAAATAATCTGCTGTCTCCAAATTGCTTGATGAATTAAGTCCAAACTATTCTAACAACATTTTTAAGGTCCTAAGCAGAAGGTCCATGTAGCAGAGACTGCTAGTTTGTTCCCTCTCACCTCCTTAAAAATGAAACTAGTTATTTTATTGATTATTTACAGAGAGGAGGGGAGAAGGATAGAGAGTTCGAAACATTGATCAGCTGCCTCCTGCACACCTCCTACTGGGGATGTGCCCGCAACCAAGGTACATGCCCCTGACCTGAATCGAACCTGGGCCCTCTCAGTCCACAGGCTGACGCACTCTCCACTGAGCCAAACTGGTTAGGGCAAATTAGCTAGTTATTAAAAATAAGAAAGGAGCAAAGGAAAGGTCAGACATTATAGGCGTGCCATTTGGGCAGCTTCACCAGGAAGCTACAAATTTGCACTCCTCAGGGAACCACCATACTTTCCCAGCAAAAACTGGAGGAAGGGACTGGACAAGGGGAAGATAGATGCATGCCCACTAAAGTTGGGATGACATAAGGAAGTTAATTGTCTGTCAGTCACACCTAAGAACAGAAATCATTGGTGGGAATGGGCGTGGCCACTGCAAGCATGTGAAAATTTGGGAATACATAGTATCCTAAATAAAGGAGTTCACTATCTTGTTGTGCTCGACTCTTGGCTTAAGGGACTCTTTTGCTCCTGCTTCCTTGGATTTGCCCCTATGGCCCACAGCCATGTGGGTCCCACATTCAATGGGCTGGTGGACTATAGCTAGCTTGATGCTGTATTGGTCTATGTAGACATGGAATGGAAACTCTTGGACACTGACTCTGATTTTAGCTCTGCTGGAACTCCAGCTACACTTCTATGACTGGGCAAAGGGAAATGGGACTTTGGGAATGCAGGGCTGTAATTCCATTGAAATAAAGCTTCCTACAATATCTCATTCTCACATGAGGGGCCTCCAAAAATCCTTATTCCAGCAGCACTTCCATGAGCAATCATGGGAGACAAAGCCCTCTCTTCTCCATTAACAATAAGAGACACTCTTTTTCTAGCCAGACATATGACTACTCTGAACGAGAACTGCATTTCCCAGCCTTCTTTTTAGTTAGGTGTGGCCATGTGACTTAATTATGCCAGAAGTGATTCATGCAACTTCTGGCAAGTACCCTGCGGAAAGACCCCTCCTATTTCCTGCTGGCTGGGATGCAGACATGTTGGCTAAAACTCAAGTAGCCATATTGAACAATAGAAGAAAGCGATATGGCTGACTGCATCTGCTTCTCTGACTGCAGAGCACATCAGTTCAGTCATACATTGACTATCTTGGGACTTCTTTTATATAGAAAAGAAGTAAGTTTCTGTTTTTTATCGTTTTGTTTTATGGAACTTTTCTAAATATGTGTTTTAACAGCTTTACTGAGGTATAATTGATATAAAAAAACTCCATATTTAATACAATACACACAATTTGATGAGTTTGGACATATGCATACATTTCTGAAACCATCACTGCAATCAAGGTAAACGACATGTTCATCATCTCCAAGAATCTCCTTGTAACTCATTGTTGTATTTAGTATGAGATCTATTCTCAATAAATTCTAAGTGCACAATATGGTACTGTTAACTATAGGCACTATGTTGTAGAGCAGATCTCTACAACGTATTTATCTTTCATAAATGAAATTTTATACCAACTGAACAACTCCCCACCCCCACCCCACCCCCTCAACTCCTAGCAATCACCATTCTATTCTCTCTTCTACAAGTTTGGTTATTTTAGATATCTCATTTAAGCGTAATTATGCAGTATTTGTCCTTTTGGCTTACATCACATGGCATACCATATACTCCAGGTTTATCTATGTTATCATATGTGACAGGATTTCCTTCTTTTTTTAAAAGGAATAATATTCCATTATACAAATACATATTTTTTTCTGTAGCTATTCATCTGTTGAAGACATTTGGGTTATTTTCATATCTTGTGAATAGTGCTGCAATGAACATGGGAGTACAGATCTCTTTAAGATCCTGATTTCAATTCCTTTAGATATATGCCCATATATGCCCATTAGTGGAATTGCTGTCAAAATGTCTATTTTAAAGAACAGATTTATTAAGATACTAGAGGCCCGGTACAAGAAATTCGTGCATGGGAGGGGGGGGGAGGGAGTGTCCCTCAACCCAGCCTTCACCCTCTCCAATCTGGGACCCCCTAGAGGGTTGTCCAACTGCCCATTTAGGCCCAATCCTAAATGGGTAGTTGGACATCCCTCTCACAATCCAGGACTGCTGGCTCCCAACCACTCGCCTGCCTGCCTGCCTGATTGCCCCTAACTGATCCCCTGCCAGCTCAATAGCCCCTAACTGCCCTCCCCTGCCAGACTGGTCACCCTGTCCTCCCCTGCAGGCTTGGTTGCCCCCAACTGCCCTCCCCTGCTGACCTGGTCACCCTTAACTGCCCTCTCATGCTGATCTGGTTGCCCCTAACTTCCCTCCCTTGCCATCCTGGTTGCCCTTAACTGCCCTCCCTTGCCAGGTGGTTGCCCTTAACTGCCCTCCCCTGCCAGTCTGGTTGCCCCCAACTACCCTCCCCTGCGGGCCTGGTCCCCCCCAACTGCCCTCCCCTGCAGGCCTGATCTCCCCAACTGCCCTCCCCTGCAGGCCTGGTCCCCCCCCCCCCAACTGCCATTCCCTGTAGGCCTGGCCCCCCCCAACTGCCCTCCCCTGCAGGCCTGATCTCCCCAACTGCCCTCCCCTGCAGGCCTGGTCCCCCCCCCCAACTGCCATTCCCTGTAGGCCTGGCCCCCCCCAACTGCCCTCCCCTGCCAGCCTTGTCACCCCTAACTGCCCTCCCCTGCAGGCCTGGTCCCCCTCAGCTGCTCTCCCCTGCAGGCCTGATTGCCCCCAACTGCCCTCCCCTGCAGGCCTGGGTCCCCCCCAACTGTCCTCCCCTGCAGGCCTGGGTCCCCCCCCCAACTGCCTTCCCCTGCAGGCCTGGGTCCCCCCAACTGTCTTCCTCTGTTGGCCTGGGTCCCCTCCAACTGCCCTCCCCTGCAGGCCTGGTCCCTCCCTACTGCCCTCCCCTGCTGGCCATCTTGTGGTGGCCATCTTTGACCACATGGGGGTAGCCATCTTGTGGTGCCCATCTTGTGTCCACATGGGTGTGGCCATCTTTGACCACATGGGGGCAGCCATCTTGTGTGTTGGAGTGACAGTCAATTTGCATATTACTCTTTTATTAGATAGGATAATTCACATGCCATAAATTTCACTCTTTAAAACTGTCATCTTCATATAGATTTATCACCTACCCTTTGGACCCATAACTTTTTTTGTTTACTTATTACAGTTAGCCTTTATTATTATTATGTACCTGTCACATATCCTCTGCTCGTATCCTATAGTATCTGGCATTTTAAAAAGTTCAGTTGTTTATTTGTAACTTGATACTTGGTGTGCTGATTATATTTGTAAACATGAAAATATTGGTTAAGCTCAAATTCCAAGATGAGCAAAAATCAAATACTATATTTGAGAAACCTATACATACTTTGACTTATTCTTAGAGAATTGGTTTCTATTTAAGACAACACATTGAATTTAAAGAAGTTTAGCAACATTAAATAAGTTTAGCAACAGGATCTGAATTATTAAAATTGTCAATTGTTCTTTATTTATGCACATTCTACTCAGGCTCCTGACACAGGAAAAAAAAAAAATGGGGGCATCTCTAATGGTGAATTAACATTAGTAATTGCATTTGGTAAATGAGGAAACTAAAGCCCAGAATTTTATAAAAGTATTATTTCAGGAAGGAATACCTCAGTATTTGACACTATCTTAAAGATTTTAATCATAACCAGTTTCCTTCAGCTATAAGGATCTTATTTCTACATTAATCAACACTTCTCAAAATGTGGTTGTAGAAGACTGCAGATGCTTGGTTAACAAATGGATTCTGGGGCCCCACCCTATCCCTATGAATTAGAGTCCCTGGAGATGGGGCTCTAGAATCTGAATTTTTAATGAGCTCTTCAGAAGATTTCTGTGCACATTAGAGCTTGAGAACCTCAACTCTCCATAATTAATGATACATTACACCAGAGGATCTCAGTCCTGGCTAAACATCAGAAGCCTCCTGGGAACTTGAATTACCCCATTCCCTGTGCCCCACCCTGAGAGATTCTGAGGGAGTCAGCCTTGAAGTACTGTTTTCTACTCTCAATTAACCAAGGCTCCCTATCCAGGGGTTTGGAATACATTTGACCCTTGAATAACACAGGTTTGAACTGTATGAGTCCATTTATATGTGCTTTTTTTTTTTTTTTTTTACAAAATATATACAATCAGCCCTCCATATCCATGGTTTCACATCTGATAATTTAATCAACCACAGATCAAAAACAGTACATATTTTTAATCTGCAGTTAGGAATCCTAGGATGTGGATGGCCAACTGTGCATTTTTCTATGCTATTTTATATAAAGAACCCAATTATCTGTGGATTTTGGTATAGGGGCAGCCAATCACCCTGAGGATACCAAGGGATGACTGAAGTTTTGGGTCAGTCAAAAGTTATACTGGAATTGTTGACTGCCTGGGGGTTGGCAACCATAACCCTGCATTGTTCAAGAGTCAACTGTAATTGTTTTTGTGAACTATGCATTTCAATGAAAATCAATAAAAGATTTTTTCTCAAGATCTGTAAGGTCACATAAGGCATTGAATAATATATGGAAATAGATAAAATTCCTTTATATTCTTCATCTAAGCCATCCCAACCATGGAAGAAAGTTGGAATACTATATTTTGCAAAGATTTTCAACATAATTGTGTCAATTTCCCAAAAGACAGCACTAGAAAAGCACAACTGTTAGCCTTACTGTAGTAAGAGAGAACATCACCTTGACATCGGCTGTGTCTCAAAGGAGGAAAGTTGAAGGAGGCTATTTACTAGTAGAGAATTTTAGGGCCTGGATGAATGGTTTTAAGGCAAGGTTTGGACTGGGCAGAGTTTATAACACAATAGCTGTGGTTGTTAGGCGCTGGGAGGAGGAGGAGAGAGTCTTAAAGCTAGTCTTGATGGTAAGCTGTTACTCCTGATAAGTCATTTTAACTGGTTCTCAGCTCCAGGAGCAAGTATTCCCTGGAGTAAGTAGGTAAATTATTTGGTTTGTCCCCAGGATTGTTAAACACAGGAAAAAACGTACTTTTGTCTCCATTCTAATTGAAATGAAAATATTTGCTTGAAGCCTCAATTATCCATAAAAAGTCATTTCCAGAATTTTATAAATATTCTGTAAGCACTGTGGTAGCAATCAATCAATTAGCATTTGTATTTTAACAGTTTACAGAGCATTCACACACATGTCTTTTGATACCACTTGTGAAGTAGTTAAACCAGGTGGTTTAATATTCCACTTGTACAGATGAGAAATGAAAGCTCAGGAAAGTTATATAATTTCCTCTAAAAGTAAAGTGCTTTAACTGGGAGTTAAACCCTGGTTCAGACTCCAAAATGCATATTCTTTAATAGAACCACAAACAGATTTTATTATGTTACATTGAAGATTTTTAAAAAAGAAAGAAAAGAAAAAAGTTGGGAGTATTCTGGGGATATCCCTTGAAGATTCCTTAGTATAAATGGGTTATAGGAATAGTTAAGAGCAAAATTATAGAGAAGGAGCTATATCGGGTCAACAGTAGAGCAGTAATTAGCAAAGTATAAATCAACTGAGATACCAGAAATAAACTATGGCTTCCTGGATGCAAAAAGCACTGCAGAACACTTTAGTCTTGGTGGCTATTAGGTCCCTAATGTCGACAACTTAGAAGCAAATTCTGTGCAGTCCAAAATATAAACTCTTAAAAAGTGAAATGTGTTTTTCAATTACAAAGATCCCCGCCCCCCGCCACCCTCCCCATGCCTCCAAGCCTGACTGGGAAGTTATAAAGTTTTTCAACTTGAAACTTACTGGTGGGGCTTAATGAACCTTGTCACTTTCATTAATGACATTAAATATGCCGCGTTTCCAAATGTCCCTTTAAATTGAAAATTTGTCTAAATGGGCAGGTTTTATTGTTGTTGTTGTTATTTGGCTAAATAAACACCACAATTCCTTCTGGACGAGGAAAGCACACTCTATGACAATCTGGAGAAATAATCGCAAAGGCAAATAAGGGAATGTATCACAGATATCATTGGTAAACCGTATATAATTAACTATCTCTTGAGAACTGAATGTCCAAATAGATTAAGTAAAAATCTCCTGCTCCTTGAAAACGGAAAAAATCAATTGTCCCGTGTGCTTTTCTCGAGTGGGACCCAACACTAGCTCAGAGGCTCTCAACAATCACCGGATGGTCAAGCCTCCATACCAGGTGGGGTTTTAATTCTCCAGGCCCAGGTGATCCCAAGGTGGGGCTAGAATTTAGAAACCATGCTCTAAACCAGTGGGAGTCAAAATGTGGTCCCAGACCAGCAGCATCACCATTACCTGGAAACTTTTTAGAAATGCAAATTCTCTACCTGCACCCCAGCCCTAAGAATTAGAAACTCTGGGGGTAGGGCCTGGTGGCCTGTGTTTTCACAAGCTCTCCAGGTGGTTCTGGTATATGCTAAAGCACTGCTCTACATAAAAGCAATATCCTTCCACCTGCAGCATAAAGAAACACATGCCCGACCTGCTCCAGACACTGCTCCAGACAGGTGGCTTTTGCCTGAAGACCAAAGTCACTGTTGACACAACACCCAGGCTTCTGGCTTTAAGGTGAACTTCAAAGTGCCATGGAAATGTAAACTGTGGGGTTTAAGGTAGGAGAGGACAGCAGAAACCCTGGCCCCAACTGCAGGGCTGAGCAGGCTGGTCTCATATAGAACCTCTACTGGGAGCACTGTCAACAACCCATGGCCAGTATTTGTGACTTGACTCTCAGCATATATTTCACCTTCTGACTGCCAAGGCTTTTGTTCAGGATCCACCCCTTCCCCTTTCAGTCCCTGGGTGAAGCCAGCCATCCTCCCCTCTCCATTTTCTTATCTTCCTGGCAACACAAGCATCTCCCTGGAGGAACACCCAGGGCTTCCTGCATTTCCAATGGCCTTTCCCCTGTAGTGGGGCAGCGGTCGGCAAACTTATCAGTCAACAGAGCCAAATATCAACAGCACAACGATTGAAATTTCTTTTTTGAGAGCCAAATTTTTTAAACTTAAACTTCTTCTAACACCACTTCTTCAAAATAGACTCGCCCAGGCTGTGGTATTTTGTGGAAGAGCCACACTCAAGGGACCAAAGAGCCGCATGTGGCTCATGAGCCGCAGTTTGCCGACCACGGCCCTATACTCAACCTTACCCACACCTGCTTACAAATGTTTTGTGTTTATCAATTCACTTATCCCTTATCTGGCCCTCAGCCTCCTCTCCTTCCACTGTCTTTGCTTGAATGCTCCTTTTTGGTTTCACCTACCCTTCACTTTCTTCCTGAGAAAATGAATGCTCCTCAGTCAATAGCAGTGAATAAAAATTATACATATTTCATATCCAAAACACATTTCCTGTCACTGCTATTTAAATCTCATCATTCTCCTCACATCCCTGCCACCCTAATATGATGGAGGAAGTCCCTTCAGCTCTCAATGGCCATTCTCACCAAATGAGTCCTGGTTTCCCCTTCACCCTCTACTAAGAAACATCATGCTACCCAGTATCAGCCCTTATTCATTTTTTTTTTCAGTTTTATTTTAGCAACTGGGTCTTTCCTATCATGTGTTAACTGTGTTCCAATCATTCTTAACTTAATTTTTCCCTGCATGAAGATACATACAGTCATTGTTATATTCCCACCCTTCTTGCTCATTCTTCCCACGAGGGCTGTCTACATTTCCTTTCTCAATTGGTTCATCACTTGTTCCTTTGCCCTTACTGATCTGGTTTGTGTCCCCACTACACCACTGTCTCCATTGAGCTCCATGTAGTTAAATCCAGTCCCTCATTATCATTAACTTCTCAGAAGCATCTGACACTTGACCACTCCTTTCTCTGCCTCCTGCCTTATTATTTCCACTACAAAATAAATGTTATGAAAACAAAAGCCTTGTCTGTCTTATACCGGCTATATCTGCATCATAGAATAGTCTGGTACATAGTAGGTGCTCATTAAATATTCAATGAATATATGAATCACTCAATTACATAAATATTCATCTCAGTATAGTACATAAAGGAAAGTAGAACATGGAAAAGGAGCATAAGAAGGATAAAAAGGTGAAATTAATTTAATTTTAGTAACGAGGGGGCTCTCCCCTCATATTAGGGAGTGGCACATGGTCAGGAATGCTCACGGTTTCCATGAGGCCACACTCTCACTCTCTCCAGCTCTTCTTTCCACCTTTCCAAGATTTCTTTCCAACCTTTTTGCCAGAAGCTTTCATCTTCTCTCACCATGTTTTGTCACTTCTCAGAAGTTGTTTTCAGGCCCCATTCTCTTCTCACATTGCATTCCCTCCCCAGGTAACTCCAGCAGTGTCATTTACCATATAACACCCACACCACCTGCCAGATACATGCCCTCAGCCTAGTCCTCTCTTCTGAGCTCCACATCCATATATCCAATATATCCCTGTCTACCCAACATCTCCACCTGCATGACTCAGTGTCCAAAACTAGAGCAAACTAGTGCTTCCCCATCCCACATATTTACTTATTTCCCACTGTTCTCTTTCTCAGCAAGGGACACTGCCTTCTGCCTAGTTACTCATGTTAGTTATAATCTTGGCAAGAGAAACAATGAAACTAAGAGCTATCTTAGGATGGTGGTGCTATTATTTTAAAATGTTAAGTTTATATTTTTATGATGTTTTGGTTACATACATCAGTCAAATAGTGGGGGGAATTAGAGGGGGTGCATACCTGATCTCAAGAAAGGATCCAGTATCAGTCATTTGCACATTAGTGTAGTTGAGTATAAGGAATGATATTAATTTGAGGCTATTAACAAACTAAAGTTGCAGACTGTCAGTGACAGAGAAACCCAATAGCAATCATGTCTATGTCTAATGTGTGAGGAACATTGAAATAAATTTGTGTAGGCAGAAATTTTGGAATCTGGCCTTTCTTGGGAGTCGACAGGATCTTAGAGAGAGAGACAGCTGAGAGTGGCTGGGCACTGACATGATGGACTTCACATCTTTCACTAATTTCTGTGCTCCTTTGGCCCACAGTTTTCTATGTCTGATAGGAACCCAGCTCCACTGGCATGTAAAGTTAGGTAACCTAACACTTAGACAATGATTTATTTGTGTCAGTCCAGTGCAGTGGGGTTCAGACAGGCCTTCGTTTGCACATTGCTGAGGTGATGGGAGGTGGAAGAAATGGGAAGAAGTTGAGGAAGAAAATATAATGTTTGAACTGAAAGTATCTGTGTGAGACTGTCCCTTTGACCAATGCTTCTTGCCTGACTGCCTCGGTGCATAGCTTCTGGGAAGCCATTGTCCATTTAAAAATAATCATTGGATTTTGAAAGTTGTTCCTAATTGTGGCAACAACAAAAGGCTTGGTGTCTCATGAAAAGGACTTTAGAATTAGACCAAAAGAAAAGATTTTTGAAGGGATGTAGGAAAGGACGCTAGAGACTTTTTCACACTTGAAATGAAAATTCTAACACAGTGCTGTTATAAATACACATACGTAACTTTAAATTTTCTACCAGTCTTGTTAAAAAGGATAAAAAGAAACAAGTGAAACTAATGTTAATAATATACTTTATTAACTCACTTTATCCAAAATACGATCATTTCCACACGTAATCAGTATAAAAACCGCTGAGATACGTGACATTCTGTGTGTGTTCTAAGGCTTTGAAGCACAGTGTGCACCGTATTTTTCTGGCACATGTCAGCTGGGACTCACTATACTTCAAGTGTTTAATATGGTCAGTGGCAACTGTACTAAATAGTACAGTTTTCCAATCCTTCAATACCAAAGGGAAGCAAAGGGTTGTGATGGTAATCTGTAAGCTTCAGTTTAAAAAAAAATGGTTTATCTGAACCATTCAGAAACAAAGCAGGTAGGTTTGTAAACAATAATGGTTTTATTTAGCTGAGAAACTCTGGACCTGCTGGACATAGTAGGCCTTGGGGCTACTGAATGGAAACAGGCTTTCTGGCAGAAAGACCAGCTCCCATTAAATCTGAGTCCTGGGTATTTTCCTTTCCCGGGGCATCTAGTGTTTTTCCTCATTGCGCAAATTAAGATTTTATTTTTCCTGCTTTCCAACATGTCCTGTGTAGTAATGAAGATATATTTATGAGCCTCAGAATTTCTGGAATTCAGGTGGAATTCCATTGGTGGTGTGATGAGCAAAGCAGAGTGGAATGCACACGGAAACCCCAGGTTTGAATTTCATAGGGTCAGCAATGTCATCTTTTTTTTGCGGGGGCGGGGGGGGCGGGCGGTGGATGGGCCTGAACCCAGTTAAATCTAATTTCGGCATTAATTGCACACACATGCATTCAAATCATGTCTTCCTAAGGCCCTAGCCAGATAACTAGAGCATGTCCCGATTCGACAAGGTTGTGGGTTCGATCCCTGACCAGGGCACATACAAGAATCAACAAATGTAAAACAAAATTTTTAAACAGAAAATCAACCAATGAATAGGTAAATAAGTGGAACAACAAATCAATGTTTTTCTTCCTCCCTTTCTTTCTCTCTAAGATAAATAAATAAAAATTAAAAAGTAAACAAACAAATGTCTTCCTTTGCCTCTTGGGATCCCAGTTGCATGTTCAAGATGACCTAATCCATTCTCGCTCTGAAAACTAGCTGTTTTGGCTGGTAGATGTCCAATTTTATCTGAGTCTGTTTCATTCCATGAGCTAGAGCTCATTGCTCCTAAGAGAGACACGGCTGGAGGCAGGCAGATGAAGATCGCTCCCACTCTAGACCAGATGGCTCCTCCTGTTCCAAGGTCTAAGACTATATTTGCATCCTGTGTTGAGTCTTCTTCCCAGCTACTCACAAATAGGACTGAGAAGCATTTACAGAGACTGGAATGCACATGGAAACCCCAGGTTTGCATTTCATAGTGTCAGCAATGTCATCTTTTTTTTTTTTTGCACCTTGAACTTTTCCAGTCCGGGCCAACTCTGCAGACAAACGACCTGCTTGCTGTGGAGTTGCCAGCTTAGAGCAGGCCAGGCTGCCTGACTCTAAGCAGTCCTCTCCAACCAGTTGCTCACACTTCTAAAAAGGTGATGTTTTAGCAGTCTGTTTATAAAACTGCCAAAGGAACATTTGTCATGAGGTGCAAACAAAAGAGGCACTGGAGAGGAATGTGTTCACCAGGCTGCTAACACCTGTCATCCTGCACAGCCCACAAGTCTGGGGAGAGCACGTTTCAGGGAACAGGGGTCCTGGAAGGAGACACATGCTGAGTGAAAACTCAGGTGGCATCTGAGATGGTAGGCCAGAATCTACCAGTGTCCAAGGGATTATTAAATGAATATGCTGAGGGGAAATTTTATTGATTGTAGCAGAAGACAACAATCCAAGAGGTCCAGGAACTGCTGAGTTAGAATGCCCTTGGCCAACTGTAGTTGCCCCTAGCATTGTACTAGTTGTACCAGTTAATAATGCTAATATTTTTCAATAGATGGAGTTACACATATGTTGATATATATGTGATTTGATATGTATGTTATTTTGTTGTATTTACAGCAAGCTTCAAAACTTCAGATGTCAAATTTGCTGAAGGTGTTAACATCATACTTTTACACTTAAAAATGTTGAATTTCATGCCAAAAAAAAAGAGCATTTATGGGAAGTTTTAATTCATTACTTTATTTTGAAGAAAAAGTTATTGTATACTTCGGGAAGCTTATGAGGAACATGCTTCATCTCAAGATACTTGTGAATGCTGGTTTAAACGCTTTAAAAGTGATGATTTTGATGTGAAAGACAAAGAACATCCAGGTCAACCAAAAAAGTTTGAAGACCAATAATTACAAGCATTATTGGATAAAGATGCATGTCAAACTCAAAAAACAAGTTGCAGAAAGATTAAACATTGCTCAGCAAACAATTTCTGATAGTTTACAAGCAATGGGAAAGATTTTAAAGGAAGGAAAATGGGTGCCACATCAACTGAACGAAAGACAAATGGAAAACTGAAAAGTCATCAGTAAAGTGTTGCTTCAAAAGCACAAAAGAAAGTCTCTTTTGAATCGAATTGTGACTGGTGATAAAAAGTGGATTTATTTTGAGAATCCCAAATGCACAAAATCATGGGTTGATTCAGGTCAACCATCAACATCGACTGCAAAGCCAAATCGCTTCAGAAAGAAGACAATGCTCTGAGTTTGGTGGGATCAGGAAAGTGGTGTATTCTGAGCTTCTAAAACCAGGTGAAACCATTAATGTTGATCGCTACTGACAACAAATAATCAATTTGAACCACGCTTTGATTGTGAAACGACCAGAATGTTCCAGAAGACACAGCAAAGTAATTTTGCTTCATGATGATGCACCATCACACACTTCAAAACCAGTTAAAGACACGTTAAAAGATCTTGCCTGGGAAGTATTAACCCACCCGCCATATTCACCAGACCTTGCTCCTTCAGATTACCACTTGTTCTGATCGATGGCATATACACTTTCTGAGCAGCACTTCAAAATAAATGAAGTGGAAAATTGGGTCTCTAAATGGTTTGCCTCAAAACAAGAAAAGTTCTATTGGGACAATATCCACAAATTACATGAAAGATGGGGGAAATGTGTAGCTAGTGATGAGCATTACTCTGAATAATGTTTCTCTTGAAATTATCATGTTTTCTTTAATTACAAAATCTGCCATTATTAACAGGTACACCTAGTATTAAATCACAGGCCACCCATGACTGAAAGACAAACGGAGACTTCCTTCAACAAGATGGTGATAATTTAGTTGTTCCCTAGGGGCAGAGGCCTCCAAAGCAAAAATTGAGGAGTACTGTGCCTTTTTCTCCAAGGATTTATCCAGCTTGTGTCTGTCAACTTGTTTTTAACCTCTTTGGGGAAGTCCCAGAATCAGAAGTTAGTATCCTGAATAGAAGCTACCATTAGACATTACTCATTAACTAAGAAAGCCTGAAAATAATCAGAAAGATTGGCTGCAGCTACTGATACAGACTAATATGGAGCCTGTGGTCTCATTCCTCAGACCAGGCTGTTCACACTGCACCTAGGAAACCAGGGAAATAAACACTGATGGATCACCCAGTTCCGTGTTACAGTGTCAAGCTCAGAAAGGTATAAATTTACAAGGTGTCTGCGCATCACAGGACCCCAACACTAACTTCAGTCAAATGTCTGTGGCCAAGGTCGTTCCTACCCACCTAGGAGTCTGCACCTCTGCCTCTGCTGGACTAAACGCCATTCAGTATCTCTATCCTCCTCTGCCTCTCTCCCTCCAAGCTGTTGTTTCTCCTTCTCCTTCTTCTTCTTCTTCTCCTTCTTCTTCTTCTTCTTCTTCTTCTTCTTCTTCTTCTTCTTCTTCTTCTTCTTCTTCTTCTTCTTCTTCTTCTTCTTCTTCTTCTTCTTCTTCTTCTTCTTCTTCTACTTCTTCTTCTTCTTCATCTTCTTCCTCTCTCTCTCTCTCTCTCTCTCAGCAAATGGGAATAGAAATTTAAGGAGTAGGGGCAGAGATGGGAGTCAGACAAATTCCATGGTGTCCTCAGATAGGAGAGAGACAAACACCTCACCCCTAACAATGAAAAGCTACTCAGAGGAGCCACTTTCTGGCTGGGCAGGAGATGGGTGAGGGACTCAAGGTAAGTCTCACACTGACACATCTGTTTACTTGACTATTTCTTTCCTAGGCTATGGGCATCTTGTTTTTTTTGTGTTTTTTTAAATCTTTATTGTTGAGAATATTACAAATGTCCCCCTTTTTTCTTCCCATTGCCCCCCTCCACCCAGTTCCTACCCCACCCCAGGCCTTCACCACCCTATTGTCTGTGTCCATAGGTAATGCATATATGCATATAAGATCTTAGATTGATCTCTTCCAGCCCACCCCCCACCCCGTCCCTCTGAGGTTCATCAGTCTGTTCTATGTTTCTATGCTCTGGTTCAATTTCATTCATCAGTTTATTATGTTCATTAGATTTCTTATTTGTTTATTTTAATTTTTAGATTCAATTGATAATAGATATGTATTTATTGTCATCTTATTGTTCATATTTTTTTTTTCTTCTTCTTCTTCTTCTTCTTCTTCTTCTTCTTCTTCTTCTTCTTCTTCTTCTTCTTCTTCTTCTTCTTCTTCTTCTTCTTCCTCTCCTCCTCCTCCTCCTCCTTTCCCTCCTCCACCTCCTTCTACTCTTTCTACCTCATTTTAAAGAAGACTCTTCACCTGGCCAGCATAGTTCAGTGGTTGAGCAGTGACCTATGAACCAGGAAGTCATGATTCTATTCTGGTCAGGGCATATGCCTGGGTTTCAGGCTAAATCCCCAGTGGGGGGCATGCAGGAGGCAGCCAATCAATGAGTCTCTCTCATCACTGATGTTTCTATCTCTCTCTCCCTTCCTCTAAAACCAATAAAAATATTTTTTTTTTAAAAGAGGACCCTTGAATATTTCATGTAATACTGGTTTGGAGGTAATGAACTTCTTTGGCTTTTTCTTATCTGTGAAGCTCTTTATCTGACCTTTAATTCTAAATGATAACTTTGCTGGGTAGAGTAATATTAGTTGTAGGTCTTGCTATTTATCACTTTGAATATTTCTTGCCACTCCCTTATGGCCTGCAGTTTCTGTTGAGAAATCAGCTGACAGTTGTATGGGTGCTCCCTTGTAGATAATTAACTGCTTTTTTCTTGCTGCTTTTAAGATTCTCTCTTTGTCTTTAACCTTTGACAGTTTAATTATGATGTGTCTTAGTCTGGGCCTCTTTGGGTTCCCCTTATTTGGGATTCTCTGTGCTTCCTGGACTTATAAGTCTATTTATTTCACCAGGGATGGGAAGTTTTCTGTCATTATTTCTTCAAATAGGTTTTCAATATATTGCTTTTTCTCTTCTTCCGGCACTCCCATAATGTGAATGTTGGTTCACTTGAAGTTGTCCCATAGGCTCCTTACACTATCTTCATATTTTTGGATTTTTTTTTTCTTTTTGTTCTTCTGATTGGGTGTTTTTTGCTTCCTCATATTCCAAATCGTTGATTTGATTCTTGGAATCCTCTACTCTACTGTTGAATCCCTGTAAATTAGTCTTCATTTCAGTTAGTGTATGCTTAATTTCTGACTGGTCCTTTTTCATGTCTTTGATGTTCTCACTAAAGTACTTGAAATTCTCACTAAGATCCTTGAAAGTCTCCCTAAGTCCCCTGAATATCTCATTAAGATTCTTGAGTAACCTTATAATCATTGTTTTTAACTCTGTATCTAGTAGTTTGCTTGCTTCCATTTCATTTAGTTCTTTTTATGGAGATGTCTTCTGTTCTTTCATTTGTGACATGTTTTTTTGTCTTCGAATTTTAGCTGCTGGCCTGTGTTTGTTTCTATATATTAGGTAGAGCTTCTATATCTCCTGGAATTGGTAGAGTGGCCTTGTGTAATAGGTGTCCTGTAGGGCTCAGTGGCTCAGTTTCCCAAGTCACTTGAGTTGGGCACTCTAGGTGCACCCCTGTGTGGGCTGTGCACACAGCCTTATTGTAGTTGAGCCTTTTGCTATTGGTGTCACTGGGAGGAATTGACCTCCTGGCCAATTGGCCATGAGGACCAGTTGCAATTACAGTGGAAGAGCTTCTATGCAAGAGACAAAACCTATGGAGCAGGACTTGCTTCAGTGGGCTTTGGTGCTCACTGAGTCTGCCCCTTGAGTGTGTTGCTTGTGGATGTGTAGTTGTAATCTGGTATGGTCTGAAGCTGTTCACCAGGTGCTCTGGCTCTGGGTCTTTCCAGGAGGTGCAAAGTCAGACACTGCCTGAAGCTGCCAGGCAGGAGCTACAGAGCAATCTGCAGATGGCTGCTACAAGTGCCCAGGTGAGGCCCAGCTGTGAAGCAAGGCAAGCTAGTGCTAGTGCCAGGTCTTGGGCTTCTTATTGATAGGTATGGGGCACACTGATGCCAGCTTCTGCTTATTTAAAAGATTTTAGGAAAGTCTGAAGCCTGAGCCAGGACAGGCCATTCATATGGAAAAGCAGCTGCAAATAGCTTGGGTGGGACTTCAAATTGGATGGGGTGTCTTCTCAGGGAATCACCAGGGCTGAGTGAACAGTGTGAACCAAGCTGATGGAAACTCAGGTATGGCTGCCAGTCAGCTCTGTCATGGGGGAGGTCCCAACACAGGAACAATGACCCCTGGCAGCACTCCTGTCTGGAAGAAAGTAGCCCCTCCTGTCTGGAAGAAATTGCTGGATGCCAGACAATTCAGTTCCTCTGTGAATGTCCCAAGTTCCTTTTAAGCTGCTGCCCCAGAGTAGGAGCCCAGAGGGATGGAGTCTGAGTAAGTCCAAGTGCCGGTCCTTTAATAGGAACTACCTGGTTCTCCAGCAGCTTCTGTGTCACTCAGCCACAATCTCGGCTGGTTTTTATAGCCCTAAGTTATGGGGACCTCCTTTTCCAGCACTGGAACCCTGTGCTGAGGGGTCTGGTGTGGATCTGGGACCCCGTGTTCCCCAAAGGAGGCCTCTGCAGCCACGATATCTATCCCAATTTAAAAAATGCCATACATGGGTGTCAGACCAGCCCATTTTGGGTCTCCTCTCCCTACTACCAGTCTCAAAGTGCTTTCTTCTTTACTCTAGTTGTAGAACTTCCATTCAGCTGGATTTCAGGTGCTTCTGAATGATGGTTGTTCTGTATTTTAGTGGTAATTTTGATGTGTTTGTGGGAGGCTGTGAGTACTGGTGTTTATCTACACTGCCATCTTGGTTCTCTCAGCTATGGGCATCTTGAAGGCAAGATCCATATCTTAAGGTCTTTTATTTATTTTTAAAATATATTTTTATTGATTTCAGAGAGGAAGGGAGAGGGAGAGAGATATATAAATATCAATGATAAGAGAAAATCATTGATCACTGCCTCCTGCACACTCCCCACCAGGGATCGAGCTGGCAACTCAGGCATGTGCCCTTGACCAGAATCAAACCTGTGACCTTTCAGTCTGAAGGCCGACACTCTATCCACTGAGCCAAACTGGTTAGGGCACTTAAGGTCTTTTAAAAAATACATTATGAAAAAATACATGCTCATTATAGAAAAACTAGGGGCCCAGTGCACAAATTCATGTACCTTGAAAGGAACTGTGGGCTGCGAGGCTGTGGTAGGCACAGGGGCAAGTCTCGGCCCATCCTCCATGACCCCGCCCAGCCCCTCCCGCTGTGACCCCCAGTCTCCTGTCTACCTGCAGCCCTGCTCCCACCACCACCACTCCCACATGCTGACAGCACTGGCCCCACTCGCACCCGCTGATGGCACAGAGTGACTGGGGCTGGTGTCAGCAGTGGGTACAAGCGGGGCTGGCACTGTCAGTGGGTGTGAGCAGTAGCTGCTGCCCTGATCACCCCTCAGGAGTAGGGGGAGGTGGAGAAGCCCTCAGGGGAAATCAGGGCTGGCAGCCACCACACGCGCCTGTTGATGGCGGCAAGTGATTGGGACTGGCACCAGGCACTGGCAGTGGGTGCAAGCAGTGGCTCTGGCACCAGCTGCAGGTGCAAGTGGGGCCAGCACTGGCAGTGGGTGCGAGCACCAGGTGGGACAGCAGTGCGTGGGAGCAAAGAATTTTTAGTAACCACCAGAGGCTCGCCCCGATGACAGTGACCGGTGCCCCACCTTGATCTGGCACCCCCATTCACCTGCTCCATCATCTCACCGTGGCCAACACCTGCCCCCTGGTGGTCAACGCATGTCATAGCAACCGATTGTTCAGTTGATTGGTTTTTCCGGTTGTTCCGCCATTCTGTCTATTTACATATTAGTCTTTTATTATATAGGGTTGAAAAATATAAAAAAAAATTTGTATAGATTTTAGAATAGGATTTGGAACATAATAGGCACTCGATAAAATTGTGTAGAAAGGGAGGAAGGAGGAAAAAAATAAGTCAATAATATTGATAACTGGGACATCAATCTCCTCATTAAAATGTATGTGACTTAAGGAACAAACAAATAAAAACAACAACAAAAATGTATGTGACTCAGCAGTGGCCAGGTGGGGCCAAAGGTGTGAGGTGCTAATGCCGCAGAGCTATTCATCCTGGGCTCAGCTCACAGGCTCTGCTGCTCTGGATGCTCCTCCCCCTCTGGTCCCAGGAGTTTATAGGTGGTAAATAGTGAACTCACCAGATAGCAAGGAACTGAAATGCTGAGCCTGGAGAAACCTAGGAAACAATTTAAAAATTAGTATGGCAATTTTATTTCTATTATAAAAAGTAGCATATGTGTATGAGAGGCAAATAGGAAAACAAGCGAGTCTCCTGGAATTCCAGCCCTGTGATACTGTGGCACATCCCCCCAAGCACATTTTCTAGACTGACATTTTTATTATTTGTTCTTTTCCATCATTGGGATGAAACCCCTGAGGTGGGTCTATAGCTTTGAAAAAGACCAAAAGGAAGTTCATATAAAATGCTGAAATGCATTGCACCCAGTGCAGGCAAGTACTGTTCCTGCAACCTTGTGTCAGTAATAAAAATATGTGGGTGTCCTGAGCCAAGATGTAAAATGAACGGTTCTCAGTGGGTTGTGATTGAAAGGTTTCAAAATTACTTCTTTCTGTTTGTTTGACTGACCAATTCAATAGAAAAAATGTTTATATGCCATTGCATATTCATGGAAATGCCATTGTTAATTAGTAGTTCAATATGCCATCAAGTGGATGTACTATAATTTCCCTAACTTTTTTCCTACTGCTGGGCATTTAGGTCACTTTATTAGTAAAAATAATAAGAAAAAATTTTAAAATGTGCATAATATATTTTTTTTTACTTTTAAGGTTGAATTCCCAAAAGTGAAATGATTATGTATGAAAATTTACACATGTAGTAGAGATGAAATTTAATAAACTACATAACTCAGAAGTACAATTTGTAAATTACTTTCTATAATTGAACTTAATTAGTCTCACTTCTGTTCCTACTCATAAGTAGAAAACTTAATTACACCATTTCAAAGTAAGTTAATCTCTCTAGTTTAAAATGTAATTTGTTCTTAGTAACTCCATCAATTAGGGCTATTTGTTCCTCTCTGTGACTCCTCCTGAGTGGCATTTAGCCCAGGTGAAACCCCTGGTCCATAGTTATCTGCTGGCCTTTCTGCCCTCGGCTGAGATGTAACTGTTGCCACCTGCTCTTGGGCATCACTATGTCCCTGCTGCATCCACGGCCCATGACCTGGACAATTGGTCCACATACTCCCCGTAGCCCAGCCAGGAAGTCTCTCCCAGTTTTCCTCTTTATCTGCACTGTTGTTTCCCTCCCAGAAGCTCAGAAACTTTCAGCTATTTTCCTTGAACCAGCCAGGATGTGCAGGGTGCTGTGACGCTACCACAGGTTCATCTGCCTCAACACCTCCCAGCCATTCATGGGCCATGTTGTAGGCACAGCCTGTCCTGATCTGGGATCTTTCTGAATTTATCTGGAGGGACTTCCCAGCTTGTCCAGCCACAAAGTGTGCAGCTTGGCTCTCCTTTCAAGAAAGAAACTTGCCATTCAGATGTAAGAATGCAATTAGCTCACTGGCCCAGCTATTTGCTCTTTCAGGCTCTTTCTCAGTCTTTGAGCTGAGGCCACACTCTTCCTAGCAGAGCCCAGCCAGTGACTGAGTACAGTGGGATTGCCATTTCTGCCCACACAGGACTCCTGTAAGGGGCAACCTTTCTCCAGAAATCCCCTTGGCTGGTAGAGACTTTGTCCCCTCCTCTTCTCTCCCCCAACTCCCGTCTTCACCCTACCCCTCACCCCTCATCCCTGTGCTCAATCCTCCCTCATTTTTTTCTACAGGCACTCCCTCTCTCCAGTCCCCTTCCTCCATGAACTTTTAATTTAATCCCAAGGGCCAAAATGGAGCAAAGCCTCTTCTCCCCAGAGCACTTGGTTCTGGCCTCTTCCCCTTCCCAGGAACCATCAGCATCTTAACCCTAGTCACTTCCCTTTAACTCTCCCTTTCTTGTCACTGGTTACTTATATTTCCCTGGGGTGAGAAAACAGACTTGGCATCATCTTCCCTTTCTATGTGCTGGGTACCTTCCTGTCATCTCACATGGAATCTTCAGGACCATTGACCCTGTTTCATAGATGCAAAGAGTTAGACTCAAAGTCGCTAAGGTACTATATAGACCATTCCTGAATAGCAGGTGCAAATGGAGAACAGAGATCCCAGCCAGAAAGAAGGGGCTCTCTCTCTCTCTCTCTCTCTCTCTCTCTCATATTGCCTGCATTCACTTACCCTTTAGTGGCCATTGGTATGTACCTTACGTGACTATTGACTGTTATATTAAGAAAAATTAATTTCTAAAACTTCATAGAGGCAGAACTCTTGGTTGAATATTCCTTCAGGATAGTTCAGAATTCACTGATTATGAAAGTCCAGGGAATTTCTGATACCATTATAACTTATAAAAAATCTGGAAGATGTGGTTTAGAAATGACATAAAGAAGGAGTTTGAGTTAATGAATGAATGCATGAATTCTAGGATATAAGAAATTTAATAGCAAACAAAAAGAAAACTAAAGGTGTTCATTCATCTGGCTCAATACCTATACCTTCTAAAAATATAAGGTGAGAGTTCTGGTTGATGAACTGAGATATGCTAGTATTAAATGAAATCCCAAGGAATTGACAGAAACTGGTGCTTTTGTAGAAATGACCTATTAGTTGTGGAGGAAACACAAAGAAAACAAAGCAGACAGTCAGGGCTAGAGTTGGAAATGGCATTCTACCAGTGGAAGCAGATGTCTAAGAATCCAAGCTTGGCTCAAGTCAGCTGTTGGTGGTTTACGTAGCTCTAAGCCCATGATGTGCATCTAGAATACAAATCAAACAGCATCTAGTTAAAATGCAGATTCTGATTCAGGAGTTCTGAGTGGGACCTAAGACTGCATTTTTAACAAGCTTCTATGGATTCTGCTGGTCCCACTTGGAGTCCCAGTGACCTCAGAAATGCTCAGAACTTCATACTTAAGAAGAGACACAGACATTATTTCAAGATCTTAGTCTCCCCATTCCCAGCCCACACTTTCAAAGATTTCTGCGCAAGTCCAAGGGCAGCTGGCAAAGTGCACTTTGGATTTCCTCATTGAGAAAAGTTATTGAGAAGTGAATGTAAGCTAATCACAGCTTACTGCAGCTTTGCTTCTGTTGAGCCATCATCTCTCCCAACCTAAGAAAAATATTTCCCAAGTGAGGGTTTTGTGCCACTAAGATGATTTCATTTGATGGATACACATAGCATTAAATGACGTTGAATCAATAAGGATATCACTTCTGATTATATCAAGGAGGACATCTCTGTTGGGTGCTAGTATGTCTTTCCACGCTAATTTCTTTCCCTATATTAGTATGTGATTGGTTGCTAACAATAGAAAGCCCTACTCAAAATGTTCTCAGTTACTAATGAAAACAGCCTAGAGGACAGGAGGGAGGAGCTCTGCATGGTCTACTCAGCTGGCTCTGAGACCTCTAGTATACTGGCCTCACTCTTGGGCTGGCAGGGGGTCTTCTGATGGTGAGACAGCTCCAGGTCTTGCATTTGCACCCAACATCGGTCCCAACATCCAGAGGAAGAGATGCATTATCTTTCAGGGGCTCCCAACAGAAAGAAAATCTTTTTTTCCCCCAAAAGCATCCAGGAAATTTCTCTTATTTTTATCAGCACAAATTGGCTCACATGGCGTTTTCCGAAAATCCCAATAGCCAAGAATAACTCTAACCATTAGATCTGGTCCCTGCCCCCAGTGCTGTGTGATTAAAACAAGATCTTTATTCCCTTGTTATCAAAAAGAGAGCAGGGCTCTGGCTAGATGCCTTTAGGAAAATAACACTATCTCACTTGATTTGAATATGCCTTTTCTTCAGTTGCTGTCTCTTGATAGCAAATGTTATTGATTTTCTATTCACCATTGTGGTAAGAAATTTTGTTTTTAATTATTTATATTTTAGTTTAAGATGTACTTTAGAGAAAAAAATTAAAGAATAGAATACATGATACTTGAATGTGGCAAAATTTATGAAGGTGATGGGAAAATGAACAGTTTGAGAAATATCACGAAGCTATTACTTCTTGGCTAAGAGATATTTGGGCCTTCTAAATACAGAAGGTTAGGTCTAAGAGACATTATCAGCTGCTCACTCTTTGTGGTTGTAGTCTGATGAGTTCTCAAAACAAGATGGGTATCTTAGTCTGTTTGGGTTGTTATAACACAACACTACAGACTGGGTGGCTTGTCTATATAAAGCCTAAGCGACTGGCCGACCAACCGACCAGCCAATGGCTATGATGCACACTGACCACCAGGGAGCAGACGCTTAATGCAGGAGCTTCTGAGCTGTGGTCACTTGGCAGTGGTGGTTCTCGGTGACACATCTGGAACCAGAGAGGAGGGAGCCTGATTCTGGGGTGCATTACCCGAGAAATGCCCTCTCACAATCCGGGACCCCTTGGGGAATGTCGGAGAGCCAGTTTCAGCCCGATCCCCACAGGCCAGGTCAAGGGACCCCACCGGTGCCTGAATCCATGCACCGGGCGTCTAGTAAACAATAAAAAGTAATTTCTCACAGTTTTGGAGTCTGGAAGTTCAAGAGCAGGGTGCCAGCATGGTCGGGTGAAGGTCCTCTTCTAGGTTGCAGACTTTTTATTGTGTCCTCACATTGTGGAAGAAGCAAGGGAGCTCTGTTGGGCCTCTCCAATAAGGGTATTAATCTCATGCATGAGGCTCTGCCAATCATGACCTAATCACCTCCCGGAGGCCCCACCTCCTAACAGCACTTTGAGCATTAGGATTTCATTGTATGTTTTGTGGGGGATACAAACATTTAGACAGTCAGAATCACATAGGAGTATTGATAAAGCAAATGGCAGGGCCCTGCCCCCCAAAGATTACAAATGGTCTTCCATGAGGTCTGGGTATCCATATTTTTAAAACACTTCACAGACTATTCTAATGTACAGCCAAAGTGAGAACAGCTGCTAACTCTGGAAAATCCTCTTGAAACTGGAATTTTAGAGGTGAGATGTTCGGTTTGATCCCATTGCTAGACTCTCTCCATCCCAGAAATGTCTTGTATTGTGTTTGCACCCACTATTAATCCCATCAAGAACATAAAGATGTGCACTGCTGGCCAGAGGGCAAAGGAACAAGAGCTTCATTAGAGGTGAACAACACATTTTGAAAATACTGCTTCTCAAGTAGTGTTCTCATAATAAACTTGCAAGGATGCTTATAAGGCAAGAAGATGTTAATGTTAGATTGTGATGTCTCTAATGTGTTCTTTGGGGAAAAAGGTGTATATTAGGGCCTGGAGTATTTGAACACTATTTAAAAAATCAGTGTCCCTTTTGTTATTATATTCTTGGTAATAAAAAGTATTAACTTAAGCGTGTTCAACCCCAAGCTGCAACATCCATCTGCTCCAGTTGTAGCTGGGTGTTAGAAGGTGAGCACAGTCACTGAGGCCAGAGTCACAATAGTTTCAACATGTAATCATTGTCAAATTTATTTGAAAGGTCACACATGGGTGCCTTTTTGCTGCTTATGGCATTTACAAAGTTAGATACCTCACTCTTCACTAATCAACAGTAAGATTGATATAATTTAGGAGGTTGCTAATCTACTTCCACACTTCCTCCCCATGAAATTATACTTGTACCTTTAGTCTTCCTTCTGTGTCATGAGAGTGTTGACATTTTAAATCCAACTACCTTGTAACATACATGAATGTTAACAAAGGTGCTTTGTGTTCTTATGTAAGAACTGTTAAGTAAATAAAGAAGACAATTTAGGTGATTGTCTTCTTTATTCAAGCAAACTAACACTTCACGAACTGCAAAATGGGGCAGAAGGTACAAAGCTTTATAAGATCCTATCTAATAAAAGGGTAATATGCAAATTAACCATCATTCTGTCACAAAGATGGCAGTACCCATAGCCACAAGATGGCAGTGCCCAGTCCTCTCAGCCCCACCAGAGTCCTCTAGTCCCGGCGGGCGGCCACTGAGAGTGGGCAGTGTGAGCGGCCTAACGGAATGCTTGCTTCATCGCCCCAGCAGGTACAATAAAAGTTGGCTCCAAAACAGCCTGTTTCTTGGCGAGTCCCAGCAGGAGGGGGTCCTGAGAGCTCTTCTGCTGGCTGCTCAGGAAACAGCACTGATGCCACCAAGGGAGCCGTTGGGGAGGAGGCGGTAACCACCACTGTGGAGCCAGAGGGGAGGAGGTGGGGGAGCCAGAGCGGAAGAGACGGGGCTGCCTCTGCTCCCATGGGGTGTTGGGTGAGCTGCAGTTCAGGAGCCTCTGGGAGTGGCTGTCCCAGGCCATCCAGTGCTGCATCCAGTCCCTGAGGCATGCCTGCTAGTGCCATGAAGCCAACTGCCCGCAGCCGTCCTGCCAGAAGATGAAGCGGGTTGTGCAGCACACCAAGAGCTGCCAGCACAAGACCAATGGAGGTTGCGGAGTGTGCAAGCAGTTCATGGCCCTTTGCTGCTACCATGCCAAACACTGCCAAGAAAACACATGCCCAATTCCCTACTGCCTCAACATCAAGCAGAAGCTCCACCAGCAGCACACGTAGCTTATGCGCCAGCAGATGCCATCATCAACACGAGCAACATTCCTCAACAGAGTCTGCCTTCCCCTCCTTCAGCAGCACCCCAGCCCCCGACACTGCATCCCAGCACACCCTGGACACCACAGTCCCCGACTGCCCCAGCCTGTGAGCACGTCACTAGCCGGCTTCTCCAGCGTGGCCAGAACTCAGCCCCCCACCACAGTTTGTACTGGGAAGCCCACTAACCTGGTGCCAGCCCCACCGCCCCCCGCCTCCCAGTCCCACCTGCAGCAGTGGAGGCGCCAGGCAGATTGCACGTGAGGCGCAGCAGCAGCAGCACCTGTACTGGTTGAACACCAACAATGGTATGCCCCTGAGGCACAGTGACCCCAGGAGCCAGATGGCCCCATGGGTCTGAATGTGACCCAACCAGGTCAGTGGGCCTGTTATTCTGCCCCCCTACTCCCAGCAGTGGCAGTCGGCACCCATCCCCCAGCAACAGCCAACGTGAGGCATGCCCAGACCCGTGATGTCTATGTAGACCCAAGGCGCAGCCACCTCAGAGCATCTCTCCAGGTGCCTGCAGGACCTGCTGTGGACCCTGAAGTCTCCCAGCTCCCCCAGCAGCATCACGTGCTCAACACCCTCAAGTCAAACCCTCAGCTGATGGCAGCTCTCATCAAATAGCACACAGCCAAGTAAGTGGCTAGCCAGCTCAGCCTTCAGCTCTAGCCCAGCCTGCTGAACCTGAACACTATGCAAGCCAGCAGGCCACGACCTGCTGTCCCTCTGCAGCAGCAGGCAATGGGAGACCTGAACCCCCAGGGCCAGGCCTTGAACATCATGAACCTGGGGCACAACCCCAGCGTGGCGAGTATGAACCACAGTACAGAGAGATGCCACAAAGCAACAGCAGCAGCAACAACATTGCAAGAGGCATGTCCGACTGTCAGTTGTGATGGGGCTTCTCCTTCCCCTGATCACCAGGTTGCCTCCCACCCCTGAGGGCTCCCGGACTGTGAGAAGGGGCAGGCCGGGCTGAGCGACCCCCCTCCAGTGCATGAATTTTCATGCACCAGGCCTCTAGTATAGAATAAAGAACAAGAAAGAAAAATAGAAAGTATCAGATTAGCGGGGCCACATAGCTGACCTCTCGATGAGAAGGCCTGGAGCTGGCTTGGTGTTTGGCAGACTGTGTTTCTGGTCAAGCAGAGCATTTACAGGGACATGAAAGTTATCTAAGCTTTGGTTTGCTAATGTGGCAACCTGGCAGGAGCAGCTCTGTCTTGGGCCTAGAAAATTATTTCAACAAAACTAAAAGTGAAATTAGAACAGAGGCCCACAATATGGAGGAAACCCAGGCAAAGGACAGAATGAACCTTCTGCAACTCTGGCAGGTGCCAGCTTTGCTCAGGAGGTTCCCATAATGGCCCTGGTGCTAGCGTAGGAGTGAATGGTTTGTTGACGATGGGCCATCAGATGGAAGAGACGTGCCATCACAATTTGCTCCACTTTCCATCCTGCTCACACTTTTTATTCAACATTCATTTATTCACCAAATATTTATTCAACACCTATATGTGCCAAACTGGAGCACTGAGGTAACAAATGAGAATATAGACATCCCCTTGGAGGTCCCAGTTAGACCAAAGACTTTTATCTCCAACTAGAGAGCTCTTAGAATGAAGCTGACATTCAGTTCCAGAAGGACAATATTTCTGTTGGGGACCATAGCATGCAAGTAAGATGGGAAGGACAAAAGCCCTCCAGAGGGTGTGAGAGTGATTTTTCCCCTGGAGTGCCCTCAGTTAACAACCGCCCCTTCTTCCTCTCCTAGCCCTCCTGACCACCAGCACTGCTCACGCCGCCCCAGCCTTTGCCTGGCCCACTAAATCACTATCTGCCCCTGGCTATCTGCCCTACCGGGATTTCTCTTCCAGGAGCCCACATCCTTGGTATGTCCTCAAAATTTGCATCTTCATTACAAGCCATTAGCATAGAAACTTTATTTAATATTCCAGAATCATATCTGAATGTGGCTTTTTCACTTTTATATTCCACATTGAAGTCAACAGTTTTATCTAAAAGTCTTGCTTTAAGAATTTTAAAAAATAGGAAGGTAATTCACAACCTAGATCAATTGCATTACTTGTCCAATTGTAATCATAGTGCATATATGGTCTTATAGCATGTTACCCACAAACACAAGAATAGTGAAACGAACAAATTGCATGGTGGTCACGCATCAATAATATTCCTTTTACAGAGGTGTCAGAAGGATGTATTCCAGGTAACAATGTTATTTCAAGTTGTAGAGAAAGTCTCTGAGCCTGGCGTCATTTGACATGTGATAGCACATAAACAGGATACTTACTTTCAGACCAGACCCATGCACTGGCACCTGCTAACTACCCAAGTAGTGTTGTATGTGTGTGTTTTCAATAGAGTGTTACTTTTATTCCAGTTTTGCTTTTTGACCCGTGTCCATTGAAATTGGTGTTTTAATTAGAGCTATTTTATAAAATATTTATTTGCTACTTGCCCAGGCAACGTTCTTTGAAACCCAGTGCAGAAAGTGACAGTTTTGAGGGGCTGAGGAGTGAGGCCTGACACAGTCTTCCTTTAATTTATTAGTATTGATGATTTTATGGTTGGGTTTATGTGCAGAGAAAATAAACGGAGAAAATCATGCAAAACAAGCTATTACCTGTTGAATTATTTTTTTCTTTTCAATTTAACATTAGATATCATAGCTCCAACAAAATAGATTTATTTCCCTTCCTACTTAAAAGCACTCTGTCCTCATTGATGTTTAGTGCTTACACACACACAAGGGATGTGTTTTGTTTGCATCCATGGAAGCTGCCTTCATTTAAAGAGCCCTGGAGGACAATTCATTTATTTAGTTACCTTTGGTCAAAATGGTTCCTGGGCACTTTAGAGGAATATTGATCAATCAGCCCACTAAACTGTTTGCAGAAAGGCAGATGAAACCACTGTATGCCTTTCATAAAAATCCTTTCAATTATAGTTACAGAGTTTTATTTACACCTGTCAGTGCTGCCTTTTATGGCTGTTTTTCTTTCTGCAGAGTTGATTTTCACTCCATCATATCTTTAACTAGAGTAGATCACAGTGATGGTGGCCAAATGCATGAGGAAATATAGGACTCCCATGGGATTCAGCTTCAGTTCAACCATTAGAGCTGTTCCCAAACACAGCAGGCCCTCAGTTAACACCCTTTCAATATGACATTGGTGAGATGCTGAGAGAACTTAACTCTTGTTTTCATCAATTGGCCTATGGTAAAATTGGTTTTGTTACACATCATTTTGCTTATGGTTGCAGAACCTATCACAGCTTAAGTGAGGACTTAACTGTATTCCAGCTCTCGCTCCTCCCAGACTCCAGGATTGTACTTCCCTGCGACCGAAGGCTGGGTGGTCACAAGACTTGCTGTGACAGGGAGATGGAAGTGGAAGTTGTGTGTGTCACTTCAGACACAGATTTAAGAGCCAGTGTTGCATTACCGCATTCTCTTTTCCTGTTCATTTTTCCCATTGCCTTCATGACCAGCCATGGTCTAAAGAGTGGCTTTCCCTTCAGCCTGGTGCCCAGACAGAGAACCATAAAGAAGTGGAGCAAAGCTCCTGCTGATGATTGATAGAAACATGGCATGATTGTCAACCTTAGCTGTTTTAAATTACCGAGACTGGGGGCGCTATTTGTTATAGGAGCATAACCTACACTCTCCAATTACATCTTTTTTTTTTAAGGCTCAGTAGAAACTATCTTATAAGTGCCAATTAAAAGGGGATTGAGTTTAGGAGTCACAATAACCAAATGAGAGCATCATCTCTTACCTAAATGGAGCAAATTAATTAAAGTTTTGTATTTATACAATTATTGACCAAGTTGCTTCTCCCTCTCTGTAGTAACTTCATTATTAAACAGAAGGAGAAATCATGGGGACTTTTGGGCCACAAACTGCCATTGTTACTTTCACTTTGAGATTTTTTTGTTACCCTTATGTTCATTGCAGCATTATTTACAACAATCAAGATTTGGAAACAGCCTGAGATGGGCATCAGTAGATGAGTGGATAAAAAAGCTGTGGTACATTTACACAATGGAATACTACTCAGCTGTAAAAAAGGAAACCTTGCCTTTGGGAACAACATAGATGGACCTGGAAAGCATTATGCTAAGCAAAATAAACCATCAGAGAAAGACAAGTACCATATGATTTCACTTATGTGTGGAATTTGAAGGCCAATTTTATTCATTTTATTCCTTTTTTTTTTCCACTCTTGGGATAAGATCTTTTTAAACTTATTTTTTATTTAATTTATTGGGGTGGCATTGTTTAATAAAATTATATAGGTTTCAGGTGTACAATTCTACAATACATCATCTGTATATTGTATTGTGTGTTCACTACCCAAAGTCAAATCTCCTTCCATCACCATTTATTGCCCCTTTACCCTCTTCTACCTCTCTTTCTTCAGAGAAAGACAAGGACCCCTTTCCTTCTATTAATCACCATACAGCTATCTGTGTCCATCAGTTTTTCTTTTTTCTTTTTCTTTATTTGCTTAATCACTTTACCCTTCTCACCCAGCTCCCAATCCCCTCCTCTCTAACAGCTGTCAGTCTGTTCTCTGTATCCATTAGTCTGCCATGACTTTGTTAGTGCTTTTTGACCCAGCAATTCTACTTCTGGGAATGTATCCAAAGAAACCCAAAACACTGATTTAAAAAAGAATATATGGACCCCTATGTTCATTGCAGCATTATTTATAACAGTCAAGATTTGAAGCAGCCCAAGTGCCCATCAGCAGATGAGTGGATTTACACAATGGAATACTACTCAGCTGTGAAAAAGGAAATCTTACCATAGGGGACACCATGGATGGACCTAGAGAGCATTATGCTGAGTGAAATGAGCCATTCAGAGAAAGACAAGGACCACATGGTTTCACTTACGTGTGGAAGTGAATGTCAGTTTTATTACTGTAAAGCATGTTGCTCTGAGTAAGTCACTTCATTTCCTAGGCCTCAGTTTCCTTACTATGGAGAAGGATGAAATTCACGTGGTAAGAAATGACAGCAGTAACATTCTGTGCTTAACGCACAGCTCACAGAAATCAATGGGAATAGTAAGTGGAACCCAGAACCAAGTCTTCTGGCTCTTCTAGTTTCTGAAAAGTGTTCCTAAAGCTTGAACAATTTTGTCGTAAGTCTAGATCTTCTTGTGAGAGACAGGCCTGAAGTAAAAAAAAAAAGAAAGAAAGAAGAAAAAAAGGATTTTTCAAAGAGATTAAAGTGTTTGAAATGTGAGGGCTTTGTTATTTCTTTGTTTTTATTTTTGTTGTTTCTTTAGTGAGTGCTTGATTGAAGTATAATCTACATATGGAAAGATGCACAAGTCCTAAGAGAACAGCTGGGGGAATTTTCTTTCACAAAGTGAACACACTCATAATCGGCCCCCAGAAACCCTCCCTGCCACCACCCCCTAGCAGGGGGTTACCACCATCCTGACTTCTATAGGCTGACTTCTAACTGCAGTGATTAATTTGGCTGCTTTTTAACTTCACTGAAGAGTACCTGATATAGTCTTTTGAGCTGTCCCTCTTTCATTTAACAGTAGATTTATCCGAGTCTTGACATAAAGAGGCAATTTGCTCTGTAGTCACCACAACCCAGCCATTCCATTGTGAGGGACACTTGGGAAGTTTCTAAGTTTGAGCTGTTTTTAACTGTGGACATTTTAATGCTTGTCTTTTGGTTGATATTATTTCAGGTTTAAGTTTCAGGAGGTAGACATCCTTAGACCTAAGTAGGAGAATCGAGCTCTGTGGTAAAAGGTTGCATCTTGGATCATCTCCCTAGTGATGAAAGAAAACAAGCAGTTCTGTAGTCCCAGGTAGAGAGAGAAGGAGTTACAGAGGGAGAGAGGGAGGGAGGGAGGGAGGGAGGGAGTTAGAGAAGTGAGTGCTGCTGAGCACTACCCTCCCAGCAGGAATTCCATTGTCCCTTTAGTTTAGTCCTTGAGCCTCAGGCAATGACACTGGATGGAATTCTCTGAGAAGCATTTTCTGGAGCAGCATTCTTGTGTCAGAGTAAGAAGCAAGCAAAAAATGGTAGAAGGAAAGTTTTTTTTTTAGACTTGCTATTCGAACTTGAAGGAATCTTGTAGACAAACAAAATATGTCAAATACTAAATCAAAATGCATTATAATTCATAAAGAAGAAGGAGAGTGTGAGCAATTGACAATTCACCTAGTTCCACTGCTGATAGATATTGAAGCTCACAGCCCTCCTCCCACCAAATCTAACGTTGGGTGTGTAATCATATTAAAGTTTGTAACTGATCCTTAAGCATAACTTTTTCTTTATTCTTTTCTTCATAAAACCATGAAATTACAAAAGAATAAATAAGAGGCAGAATGCCAATAAGCTTGTCAGTTCGAATGTCACACGTGTTCTCATTCCTCAAGTATGAGTCTCTTTTGGGCCTCCCAGAATGCTTAGAGCTTCCTGCTATTAATCCTTCCCACCTACCTGAATGTCCAGCTTCCCTCTTTCACCATGTTTTTCTCTATGCGTGCTGTGATTCGATCATCCACTAGTTACTGGCCAAAAGAAAGCAGATATTTAGTTCAATTAAAGTAACTTATTGAAAATAATAATACTAACAATAACAATAATAATAATAATAATAATAATAATAATAATAAAAAAGTAACATACTGAGTACTTTATGTGCATTTTCTCCAATCTGCCCTGCAGTTTTGAATGTTATTATCCCTGTTTTGCATATGAGAAAACTAAGGCTTGGTGAGGTTAAGATCTGAGGCTTAAAAGATCCAAGATCACTATTTAGACAGAAGCATTCTCTTGCCTCCCATCTTTCTACCTGGGGATGTCTGTTTTGAGACTTATACTTTCAACCCAAAGCTGTAAAAGTTGAACAAATGGTGCCTGGTATCCTGAGAGCTCTAGTTCACATTGGAAGGCTATTTTGTCCCTCAGGGAACATTTGACTACCTATGTCTGGAGACAGCTGTAGGGAGGAAGATACTACTAAGATCTAGGAATGGAGGCCAGAGATACTGCTAAAGATATTCTAATACACAGGACAACCCCACAACAAAGAATTATCTAGCCTAAAATATGCATGGTACTGAGGTTGAGAAACCTGCCTTACAGAGTGTTTGCACATCATAATGGTGTTTATTAAGCCTAGAAGAATGGTTGATTGCATTTGAAGGAGTCAATGAGAGATGGTTGAAAATACCTTTCAAATTAAAATATTCTTCCTCTTGAAAACCCCACTTCTCAGTATCTATTGCAGAGAAGTAAAATCACCCATACACAAGAGTGCATATGTATAGGGATATTATAGTAGCATTATTCTTTGTGGCAAAAATTTAGTAACAAAGTGAATGCCTTTTAATTCACAGTGAATGTGTGAGACAGAGTTACTACATTTATGTCATTGAATGTGCAGTCAATAAAGAGAACTGAGTTAGAGCCAAATCAGTTGTGACTGGGACTCTCTGAAAGGCTGAGAGGGACATGCCGAGGCACCTCAAATAGCTCTCTTCCTATTTAATACAGATCTTGATTTGTACTGCCTCCCAAGTAAAGAGGGTGGTGGGATCACCACTGGTTTGCTCCTCATTCTGGTTCCACATAAAAATTCCTGCATATTTAGCTCTTAATTGCTGTTTCACTCAGGAATGAAGACACCATTGATCATCAGAAAGGTACCAACAGTGAGTTTTCCCAGCTTTCTACAGAATTCTGACTCCTGGTCTGGGCCCTCCCTACATCACCTTGGAGCCAAGCAGGCTCTGTATTGCAGCTCCATTCTGCAGGAGGCATGGTCCTCACAACAAGCACCTGAAACAAACCCCTCATGTGAGCAGACACGCTTCTGCCTACACTTCTCTGACTCACTGGTAATAGCTTGGTTGTAACCATTTGGTGGTCTGTCTTAGGCTGCTTGGGCTGCTATAACAAAATACCAAAGACTGGCTGGCTTAACCTACAGACATTTATTTCTCACAGTTCTAGAGCCTGGAAGTTCGGGACTGATAAGAGTTGTTTTAGTGAGCAGGATGCAAGGGTGATTTCTTTCCCGGGTTCTTGTCCAGATGGATTTGAAGACTGAAGCCACAAACAAGAGGTGGTAGGTGAAGAGTACAGAAACTTTATTGCAAGCAAATACTACCTCTAAAACCTTACTTCTAAATTCTAAGCCTAAGACTCTGTCCCCCTTGGCACAGGGGCCTCAGAGGGGTCACCTAAGAAAAGTGTCCTCTAAGTTCCTAATCCTAAGAACTCTGTCCCTCCTGGATGGACAGAGGGGCCCCTAAGAATGATGACAGCTGCTTTCTTTGTCTTGAGGCATTAAATGGGCTGTAGACCCTCCTTCTCTAGCGTGGAACCTTAGCCCTGTAAACAGCTCCCATGACCCCCATGTCCGCACTTTTCCTCCATTTGGTCATCTTATCTGTTTAGGTTGGAGTCACTTTTGATTTTATCTTATAGCTTTCTCCAATTGTGCTGGCCTGGACAGGGCTACTTTTGATCTAATATATGGTCACTTTAATTGCTCAGGCCAGAAATGTTTCCATCTGCCTGAACCCCTCCCTCCTAAGGCATTTCTCTGTCCTCTGTACAAGTAAGATAAGCACTCTGGTGTCTTCATGTCCCCATCTATGCATTTCTCTCCCATGGACCCTCTGTATTCCTTAAACCTTCCTAATTAAGCTAGCTAGCTATCAGCAGATTCAGTTCCTGATGAGAGCCCTCTTCCTGGCTTGCAGAAAGCAGCCTTTTCCCCATGTCCTCTTCACATGGTAGAGAGAAGAAGCCCTAGTGTCTTTTCCTCTTCTTATCTATAATAATAAAAGTGTAATATGCTAATTAGACCAGACAGCCGAAGGACCTTCTGGACGTCCTTCCCGACAAAGCCTTGGTGGCAGGGCCCAAGGCAGAGCTGGTTAGGGGCAATCAGGCAGGCAGGTGAGCAGTTAGGGGCATCAGGCAGGTAGGCAGAGTGGTTAGGGGTGATGAGGCAGGCAAGTGAGTGGTTAGGGATGATCAGGCAGGCAGGCAGAGGGGTCAGTGGAGATCAGGCAGGCAGGCAGGCAGGCAAGCGGTTAGGAGCCAGTGGTCCTGGATTGCGAGAGGGTGCAGGCCGGGCTGAGGGACCCCCACCCCCCATGTAAGAAATTTCATGCACCAGGCCTCTAGTAAGAGTAATAGTTCCATCTGGGGGGCTCCACCCCCATGACCACATCTAAACCTAACTACCTCCCAAAGGTCTCACCTTCAAATCCCATCACAATGGGCATTAGGGCTTCAACATATGAATTTGGGGGAGACACAGACATTCAGTGCATAGCATGATCTCTGAGGCATTTCAGTTCAGTCATCAGGAACACAGGCCCTGGGATAAACTAAATCCTGGTTCTGCCATTTACCAGCCATGACCTTGGGAAAATTATTTAGCCTTTCTATGCCCCAGTCTCCTCATCTATAAAATGGGTTAGGAACAGTATCTATTTCATAAAGTGGTTATGAGAATAAATTAGTTAAGACATGTAATGGCTATAGAGCAGTGCCTTGGTCATACAAAGAGCTCAGTAAATGTGATTATCATTATTCCCTTCTGGATTCAGATATGTCTTAAATTAATCTCTTCTCAAAATGTTACCTAACCTGGTTTAAGTACCCCAGCAGTTTTCTTTCTATCCCAACCTTTGGTTGAAGCATCCAGTTTAAAAATAAAACAAAGCAGTATTTATTACACAAACAATATAATAGTAATGGGGATTCATGAAGGACATGGCTGAAGTTCCTGGGGGTGGGAGAGAGAGAAAGTTATTTCAGCAGTTCTCCATAGCCATCCCAATTTGGGGACGGTAGGGAGGGTGCTGTACCCAGCACGTTCTGTACTTGCAAAGTTGCTCTTTTCCATTTTCAGAAGCTCTATTTAGTCATTGTAATTTGTGGCTTTCTTCAAAGCTAAGTATAGACAAAGCATAATAATAAAGCAAACTAGCTCATGCTGAGCTTAAATGAGTAGTGTTCTCTTATCAAATTCTCTTGCGAGTTTTAATAACTTCTTTAATTTCTCTGTTATTTTCCAATATTGTATACCTGTTCCAGAAATACTCATTTTGTCTTTCCTAAACTGGCTTTCCTACGCTGGGGAAATGACCAAATTATTCTGCTCTCTTCCTCCTGCCATTCCTCTATTCTTTGGTTTTTAGCTCCCATTCAATTTAGCAGCTGTTGATCATGGTGAGAGTCTGTAAGTGAGTGAGTACCAGTGATGCAGTGACTTGTCAGAAAATTTCATTTGAGGGAAACCATTTCCAGGACATGGGGAGAGAGAATGAGTAGAACATAAATACTTGTTGTACTTTCTTGGGAACTAATAGAGTAGATTTCAAAGTGGAGTTAGATTGGCTTATTTTCTTTGACTACATGACACACTATTCCTTTTTTCTTTTTTAAGTTTAATATTAGCCTCTAACAGAAGGCAGAAAAATTCCCTGTCTGGGTTGAGACACAGACACTATTTTAAACTGTAAGCTCTTAGGAAATGTAACACATAATGCTCAACATGTCACAGGAACTCAGCAAACATGAGTTAAAGTCTTCAGGCTCAAAGGTCCATGCTCAGAAAAGACCATGGATTGTCCAGAGGTTACCATAGGCTGCTTCTACAGATTATGTGTTTCTATGTTTGAATCTTCCTACCTAAAAAAAAATGTCTGGTACCAACATTTCAAAGTACCAGTATAAGGAGGGTGAGCAGCTGGAGCTGAGGTTTAGGATGAAAGGAACAGAAGAAACCTGCCTCTTTGTTGGTCCGGGGTACTTTCCAGGACCAACCGAGATGCTCTCCCACTCACATTCTCTCCGGGCTGATTGCCCACAGTTGCCTGAGCATCTGTGCTCTTCAGCACCTCTGTGCCTTTGCTTCCTCTTCCTGAAGCAACTCTTCCTACAGGTGCACTCACCGCCCCAACCCAGACCCCACTCAAACAATGCCAAGTCTTGTGCCAGCTGGAATTAATCCCCACCCCCAGTGCATTCCCATGGCATTCACTTCATGCCTCTCTTGTTATACTCCAGGGTCCATGCTTCTAAAAATCAGACCTGGAGTAAGGGAGTTGGGTCTAAGTTATTTGGAAAGAGATCCCAGGAAGCACTTTGAGGAAGTAGGGTGAGGCCAAGAAAGAGGAAAAGCCGATAATGTTGTTTCAATGAGCAGTTTAGTGTGGTGAGCAATTTCGGCTCAACCTCATCAGAGACCTCCTGAGAGTCTGGGTGGCACATGCTCAAAAGTGTCCTACTAAAGGGCAAACATCTGGCATCCTCACTGTATGTGAGTTGTTCTGCAGATGCCAATTCTCTGACACTGCCCATCTGCCTCCAACTGCTGAGCTGCTCCAAGGCTAAAGAACAGCTCCATGTGCAGAGGTGCTGGCAGCCACAGCCCCTAGGGCAGCGATTCTCAACCTGTGGGTCGCGACCCCTTTGGGGGTCGAACGACCCTTTCACAGGGGTCGCCTAACACCATAGGAAAACACATATTTCCAATGGTCTTAGGAACCGAGACACCTCTCCTCTATCCATCTCCAGGCGGGTCCGCCCACATGCAGATACGCCCACATACGAGTACCCAGCGTGATGACATTATCGCGCCAACCCCATCACATACACCCTGTACAAATACAGGTGTATGTGACAGGGTTGGCGCCATAATGTACTTATGCGGACCAGTCACACATGTGTAGAGAGCAGCTACTGTGTAGAAAGCAGCTGCTGTGTAGAAAGCAGCTGCTGAGTTGAAAGCAGCTACTCTGTTAAAAGCAGTTACTGTGTTGAAAGCAGCAGTATTGGAGGTAAAACGACACTTCATGAATTATAATTACTGGGTAAATGTAAAGTCATGAACTGTAAAATCATCTACTACTGCAAAAAAAAAAAAAATCTGTACCACGGGAACTTAATCTGGATGCTGATCGTTCTTTTTATATTCAGCAGTGGTTGATGTGAATACTGCCCCCTTGTGATAGTAACAGGCACGTAAAAAAAAAAAAAAAAACAACACAGAGAATGGTAAATCATAGGAAACTTTAATGAACTGTATTGACTGAACTATGCCATGTATCATCTTTTGTATTATTAAAGCTATTGTTATATATTATTTTCATTAGCAAACCATCCCATGACAATGGATCATGTAGAGAAGAACGTTAAGAAAATATAGTGAGGATTTTTTTACAGTATGGTTTTACCTCAATAATTACAGCAGGAATTGAGAAACCGCAATGTGTTATTTGTTGTGAAGTTCTATCAGCCGAATCTATGAAGCCGAACAAACTAAAATGCCATTTTGATAGCAAGCATCTGAGCTTTGCCGGCAAGGATACCAACTATTTTAGAAGCAAAGCTGATGGACTCAAGAAAGTCAGACTTGACACTGGTGTCAAGTACCATAAACAAAACGTAGCAGCCATTGAAGCTTCATATTTGGTGGCACTCAGAATCGCCAGAACTATGAAACCTCACACCATTGCTGAGGATTTACTGTTGCCAGAAGCCAAAGACATTGTTCGAGTTATGATCGGAGACGAATTTGTTACGAAATTGAGTGCAATTTCCTTATCTAACGACACTGTCCACAGAAGAATAGATGACATGTCTGCTGATATTCTTGATCAGGTAATCCAGGAAATTAAATCTGCTCCACTTCCAATATTTAGTATCCAGCTTGATGAACTTACAGCCGTTGCAAACTGTTCACAGTTACTGGTTTACTTGTGGTATATTAATGATGGCGACTTTAAAGATGAGTTTCTTTTTTGAAAACCTCTTGAAACGACAACTACTGCACGTGATGTATTTGACACAGTTGGTTCATTTCTGAAAGAGCATAAGATCTCTTGGGAAAAGGTTTGTGGTGTTTGCACAGATGGTGCTCCAGCTATGCTAGGATGTTGATCTGGATTTCAACGTTTGGTACTGAATGAGTCACCAAAGTCATCGGAACTCACTGTATGATTCATCAGCAAATATTAGCAACGAAGACGCTGCCACAAGAGTTACAAGAAGTAATGAAAAATGTCATAAGTTCTGTCAATTTTGTAAAGGTGAGCACTTTAAACAGTCGACTATTTTTGCAACTGTGCAACGAGTTGGATGCGCCAAACAATGCTCTGCTATTTCACACTGAAGTGAGATGGTTGTCGAGAGGAAAAGCTTTAAAACGAGTTTTTGAGCTTCGTGATAAACTCAAAATGTTTTTTAATCAGAAAGCAAGACCGCAGTTCGAAGCACTTTTCAAAGATAAAAATGAACTGCAGAAAATAGCTTACTTGGTTGACATCTTTGCCACCTTGAATGAGTTAAATTTATCACTGCAAGGACCAAATGCAACATGCCTCGATTTGTTGGTAAAGATCCGATCATTGCAAATGAAACTTCAGCTTTGGCAAAAAAAATTGGATGAAAATAAAATTTACATGTTGCCTACCTTATCTGCTTTCTTTGAGGAACATGACATTGAACCAGACAAAAGGATTACAATGATAATTTCTGTGAAAGAACACTTTCACATGCTTGCAGACGAAATTTCATCGTACTTTCCGAATCTACCTGACACCCCATTTGCACTTGCCAGAAGCCCATTCACAGTCAAAGTTGAAGATGTTCCTGAGACAGCACAAGAGGAGTTCATTGAACTTATTAACAGAGATGCAGCGAGAACTGATTTCCCTACAATGCCAGTTACAAAATTCTGGATCAAGTGTTTGCAGTCATATCCTGTTCTGTCTGAGACTGTGTTGTGCCTTCTTCTTCCATTTCCAACAACATATCTTTGTGAAACAGGGTTTTCCAGCTTGTTGGTTATCAAGTCTAAATACAGTAGTAGACTTGTTGTGAAAGATGATCTTGGTTGTGCTCTTGCAAAGACTGCCCCAAACCGGGAGAGAAACCAAGATGGTGGCATAGGTTAAACACCTAACCTACAGCCTGGCACAACAATTTCAAAAATACAACTAAAAGTCAAAACGGACATCATCCAGAACCACAGGAAAGCTGGCTGACTGAAATGCCCACAACTAGAAGGAAAGAGAAAACCACAAGGAAAATCAGAGGAGCCGTAAAAGCCTGAGGTATGGAGACACGGGCGGAGACACGAGCACGCGCGCGCGCGCGCGGGGGAGGACGGAGCCGGAGAGGACGGGGCTGCTGAGTGCCTGGCCAGCGTTCTCTAACGGGAAGGAGATAAAAGTTCCAGATTGCGCTGAACCCCAGCTCCGACTGCACTGAACCCCAGTTCCGGGCGAGACCCTGGGAAGCCAGGCTCATACTGGGGGAATCTGGGCTGTAAGGCGGAAACGCAGAGAAGTGGCGAAAGGCAGAGCTCCGGAGGCGCGCACGTGAATGCGCGCAGAGGACGGACTGTTGCCTGTGCCGCTGAATTGCCCTAGCGGGAAGGAGACAAAAGCTCCGGACCGTGCTGAACCCCAGTTCCGACTGCACTGAACCCCAGTTCCGGGCGAGACCCTGGGAAGCCAGGCTCATACTGGGGGAATCGGGGCTGTAAGGCGGAAACGCAGAGAAGCGGCGAAAGGCAGAGCACCGGAGGCGCGCATGGGAATGCACGCAGAGGATGGACTGTTTACTGTGCCGCTGAATTGCCCTAATGGGAAGGAGACAAAAACTCCAGACTGCGCTGAGCCCCAGTTCCGACTACACTGAAACCCAGTTCTGGGCGAAAATCTGGGAATCCAGATTCATTGGGGGAGAGACTAGACTGTTTGGCAGCGGGCGAAACTCCAGGGCGCCTTTCTCTCAGAGGTGTTTACAGGGAGTACAGAGAGACACCGAGACCCAGGAACTTCATAGGGCGGGGCTGACGGGAAGCCAAGGCTGTAGGCTCCACCCTGAAACTCCGCCCCATCCAAGCTGAGCACAGAGGCTTTTACAATTTTGCAAGTCTAGTTGAATAAGGCTGTCTCCCGGCGTAGACACAGCTGATCCTCACAGCCAATTGGACTGGAGGGCAAAGCTTCCCAGTGTACCAACAGCAATCAAGGCTTAACAACACCAAGACTTTGCACTCAGCCCACAAAGGGGGATACCAAGAGTGACCACCTAGGGAGATTGGGGAAGCTGAGCTACCGGCCCCTATAGGTCACTGACCACACAAAGCCACTCCATCAACATAGGGAGGCAGCCAAAATGTGGAGACACTGAAGCAGGTCGCAAATAGAAGGGATGAAGGAAAGTAAACTAATGGACGACACAATGTTCAGAACCACATTTATAAGGTTACTTAAGAATCTTCTGGAGGACCAAGATGGCGGCATAGGGCAGACACCTGATTGTTGCCTACCACAACAATTTTGAAACTACAACTGGAAAACAGAGCAGACACCATCCAGAACCACCGGAGGGCTGGCTGAGCGGATGCTCTACAACTAGAATAAAAGAGAGGGGGGCGAGGGATGATGCTGATGCCGATGAGCCAAAGATCACACTTTAAGAACTACGGCTCTGGCGACACAATAGCGGCCTGGAACGTGCTCGGCGCGGTTCCCCTGGCAGTCTCTGGCTGAGGGGATGGCTCCGCTCACTGCCGAGCATGGACAGACGAGCCCCTGGGGGTCATGGGGTGGGAGACTCCGCGCTTGCTGACCTCCGAGTCATTCGAGAATCTCTGCAACCCGGAAGTGGCCAGGTGCGCATGCCTGGCGACAGGCCGCCGCTGCAGACCTGAGCGCTGTCACAGAGACCTCGGACCAGCCCGCCGCCGTGCACTGGGTGAACCGGAGCCTCGCCGCGCCCGCCGCCCAGCAAGTTCCGCGGCAGCCGCCCCGGAACTTTGAGAAAATGGCTGGAGGAATTGCTGAGAAGGAATTGACCGATGGGAGTTGGGATCGGGAAGACGGGGCCCCGCTGGGTCCCGGATCCAGGTGCGCTCGCCCAGTGACTGGTCGCCGCTGCAGACCCGAGTGTCACCGCAGCGGCCTCGGGCCAGCCCGCTGCCGCGCACTGGGCACACCAGAGCTTCGCCCAGCCCGCCGCCTAGCGAGTTCCGCGGCAGCCGCCCCGGAACTTTGAGAAAATGGCTGAAGGAATTGCTGAGAGGGAACTGACCAACAGGAATTGGGATCAAGAAGACGAAGCCCCGCTGGGTCCTGGGTCCGGGTGAGGCCATGTGCGCCCCTGGGTCCGGGTGAGGCTGGGACCGGGGTCAGGGTGAGGCTGAGTCCTGGGTCCAAGTGAGGCTGCGCGTCCCTGGATCCAGGTGAGGCCACACGCCCCTGGGTCCGGGTGAGGCTGGGTCTTGGGTCCAGGTGAGGCTGCGTTCCCCTGGGTCCGGGTGAGGCCACGCGCCCCTGGGTCCGGGTGAGGCCATGTTCCCCTGTGTCCGGGTGAGGCTGGGTCCCAGTTCTGGGTGAGGCCGTGCCTCTGGGTCTGGGTGAGGCTGGATCCAGGTCCAGGTGAGGCCACGTGCCCCTTGGTCTGGGTGAGGCCACACGCCCCTGGGTTCGGGTGAGGCTGGGACCCGGGCCCGGGTGAGACCGCACGTCCCTGTGACCAGGTGAAACTGAGCACCCCTGGGTCCGGGTGAGGCCGTGCACCCCTGGGTCTGGGTGAGGCCAAACGCCCCTGGGTCCGGTTGAGGCCATGTGCTCCTGGGTCCAGGTGAAGCCACGCGCCCCTGGGTCTGGGAGAGGCCACGCACCCCTGCGTCCAGGTGAGGCTGGATCCCGGGCCCAGGTGAAGCCACATGCCCCTGGGTCTGGGTGAGGCTGGATCCTGGGACTGGGTGAGGCCACACCCCTGGGTCCGGGAGAGGCCACGCGCCCCTGGGTCTGGGTGGGGCTGCACGCCCCTGGATCCGGGTGAGGCTGGGTCCTGGGTCCGGGTGAGGCCGCACCTCTGGGTCCGGGAGAGGCCACGCGCCCCTGGGTCCGGGTGAGGCCACATGCCCCTGGGTCCGGGTGAAGGTGGATCCCAGGTCCGGGTGAGGCCGTGCGCCCCAGGGTCTGGGAGAGGCCACACACCCCTGTGTCCGGGTGAGGGCACGCCCCTGGGTCTGGGTGAAGCTGGATCCCGGGTCCGGGTGAGGCCGTGCGCCCCTGGATCTGGGTGAGGCTGGGTCCCGGGTCCAGGTGAGGGCGCGCCCCTGGGTCCGGGAGAGGCCATGCGCCCCTGGGTCTGGATGAGGCTGGGTCCTGGGCCCGGGTGAGGCTGTGCGCCCCTGAGTCTGGGAGAGGCCACGCGCCCCTGCGTCCGGGTGAGGCTGGATCCTGGGCCCAGGTGAGACCACATGCCCCCAGGTCTGGGTGAGGCTGGAGCTCGGGTCCGGGTGAGGCCACGTGCCCCTGGGTCTGGGTGAGGCTGGATCCCGGGACCGGGTGAGGCCACGCGCACCTGGGTCCGGGTGAGGCCACGCGCCCAGGGGCCTGGGTGATGCTGGATCCCAGGTCCAGGTGAGGCCACGTGCCCCTGAGTCCAGGTGAAGCCACGCCCCTGGGTCCGGGCGAGACCAAACCAGAGGGAGTCGGACCTGCATTACCACCATTTATCCACCATCCAGAACTGAAAAGTCAGTGCCAACATGTACACATAAGGAACTGGTGAACATTGAAATTGGGTCTCAAAAGAACTGTTGGTCCAGAAAGAAACTCACTACAGACTGATTCATTTGCCTGTCAGCATAACTATTATTGCTCGTCTCACATTCAGTTCTTATAAGTATATTTCTAGTAACACATGGTCTCACTCATCTAGGGGAAATGATGAACAACATAGACTGATGAACAAGAATAGACTCAGGAAGATTCTGGAAAGATGGCGACCGGCAAGAAGGTAGGGAGAGAGAGAGTGTGAGTGAGGAACCCATAGAGGAGAGTGTAGACATGTAGACGTGTGTGGTGTGTGTGTGTGTATGAGCTAGGGTCAGTTAGATTCTGCAGGTCTTCCAAGGGGCTGCCTAACCGGGCAGTCCTAGACGGCGGAGCCCCGCGCACAAAGCGGACACTTCTCGGCGGCTGGTGCGGACGCGGAGACCACGCCATCTTGAGAAACAGAGCTGCCTGAGACTCGGATCCTGGCTTCTGACACAAACCAGGACCCTGCAGCCACTGGGGACAGAGAACTGCTATCACAGCTTCAGAGGAAGAAACAACAAGAATCCAGACTTCCTGGCAGATTCCCGTGAGTCAAAGAGCCTATCCCCCTCCCCGCAGGCGCGCGCTGATCACGCCAGAGTAACTGATAGACACGCCCCTCGCGCAAGCTGCAGAGCTTTGCGCAGGGACGCGCTCCGCCTTAGGGAATTTGGCGCACAGGACAGAAGCAGCTCACCTTCGGGGAAATCTGTCAGTGCGCACAGAGGGCTCCCCTTCGGGGAATTGGGGGGAATTTGGCTTGCGGGTCACAGCTCCCCTTCGGGGAATCTTAGAGCGTGCACAAAGGGGCTTCCCTTTGGGGAATTTGGTGTGCAGGATGGACTCCGCCCCTCTCCGGGGATTCTCGGAGAGTGCACAAAGGTAGCTGACCTTCAGGGATTTGAGAGTGTGCGCCCTAGCAGGTTTGGCTCAGTAGTGAGAGCACACACAGGACGCAGCTCCACTTCAGGGAATTTGGCACGCCGGACACAGCTGCTGGGGATCCCTGACTCACAGCGCATTCACACTAAGAGCCAACGACCCCAATTGTTGGTGCATGCACACACAGGGACCCTGATTCTCAACGAGAAACTGCACAAGGCAACAGAGACTCTGACACTCGATTCTTGGTGGAGATACAGGGAAACTCTGACTCCTGGCACATAATAAGGATCTCATTTTCGGCACATACCAACAGTGTGGTGCTGACAGGGCCGCTGATTCTAAGTGTGCACACGAGACCACACGGAACACTGGGTCACTGACCCTGGGCAAGTCTGGTTCCCACCAACCAAAGGCAGCCACACGTCCTAGTGTCAGAGCACTTCAGTGAAACTCGGGTGGAGTGAAGTCCCCACAGCGCACGGCCGAGGTCCACACAAACGGAAGCTTGAGCTTTCTGGTGATAGCCAGAATGGGGAAATGAAATAACTCACAGAGGAAAGAAAATGTGGAGTCGCCAAGAAAGGAAATTAGTGAAACTGAAGCTTGCAACATGACCGAAAAGGAGTTCAGAGTAATGGTCGTGGAATTTATACATCGGATGGATGAGAAAATCAACAACTTATGCAAGAATCAGGAAGAAATGAAAAGTGATATAGCTACAATCAAAAACACCATGGAAAGTTTCAACAGTAGACTACAAGAAGCAGAGGACCGAATTAGTGAGTTAGAAGATCAGGTACAGAAACAAGCTCAATCTGAACAGCAATTGGAGAAAAAAAATTAAAAAGCAGGAGGAAAGCCTAAGGGAGCTTCGGGACAACATGAAGCGAAGTAACATGCGTATAATAGGGCTGCCAGAAGGACAAGAAGAGCAGCAGGGATTAGAAAATCTATTTGAAGAAATAATGACAGAAAACTTCCCGGATATGGGAAAGATAAAAGTTACGCAAGTACAGAGAGTCCCAAGCAGGATCAACCCCAAAAGACCCACACCAAGACATGTCATAATCTCAATGGCAAATATAAATGATAAAGAGAGAATCTTAAAGGCAGCAAGAGAGAGACAGAGAGTTACCTACAAAGGAACACCCATCAGATTGTCAAATGATTACTCAACAGAAACACAACAAGCTAGAAGTGAATGGAAGGAGGTATACAAAGTGTTGCAAAGCAAAGGACTGAATCCAAGAATACTATATCCAGCAAGACTATCAATCAAAATTGAAGGGGAAATCAGGAGCTTCGCAGACAAAAAACGACTCAGGGAGTTTATCACCACCAAACCAGCAATGCAAGAATTGCTAAAGGGAATACTGTAAAAAGAAGAAATAAACAGGTAAGAAGGAATACAGACACAAAAATAGATATGACTACAAACAAATACCTTTCAGTAATAACTTTAAATGTAAACGGACTAAATGCTCCAATCAAAAGACATCGAGTGGCTGAATGGATAAAAAAGCATGACCCATATATATGCTGTCTACAAGAGACCCACCTCAGAACAAGAGACTCACACAGATTGAAAGTGAAGGGATGGAAAAATATCTTCCAGGCAAATGGAAATGAAAAAAAAGCTGGGGTAGCAATACTTATATCTGACAAATTAGACCTCAAAGTAAATGCCATAACAAGAGATAAGGAAGGCCACTTCATAATACTAAAGGGAGAAATCCAACAAGAAGAAATAATTCTGGTAAACATATACGCTCCCAATATAGGAGCACCCAAATACATAAAAAAAAACTCCTGGAGGATATCAAGGGAGAGATTAATAGCAATACAATCATAGTAGGAGACTTTAATACCCCACTATCATCATTGGACAAATCCTCTAAACAAAAAATCAGCAAAGAAACAGCAATCCTAAATGACTCACTAGACCAGATGGAATTAATTGACATCTTCAGAACATTTCACCCCAGAGCCACAGAATATACATTCTTCTCAAGTGCACATGGGTCATTTTCAAAGATAGACCATATGCTGGGTCACAGGCAAAGTCTCTTCAAATTCAAGAAGATAGAAATTATATCAAGCATCTTCTCAGATCACAGTGGCATAAAACTGGAAATCAACTACAATAAATACAATCCAAAGAAATCAAACACATGGAGACTAAACAGCATGCTATTAAACAAGGACTGGGTCACCAGAGAGATCAAGGAAGAAATAAAAAACATCATGGCAACAAATGACAATGAAAACACAAACAATCCAAAACCTATGGGACACAGCGAAAGCAGTCTTGAGAGGGAAGTTCATAGCTCTACAAGCCTATTGCAAAAAACAAGAAACAATGGTAATAAATTACCTAACCCTACAACTCAAAGAGCTAGAAAAAGAGCAGCAAGAAAAGCCCAGTGTAACCAGAAGGAAGGAAATAACAAAGATCAGAGCGGAGATAAATGACATAGAGACCAAAGAAACAATACAAAAGATCAACAAAACCAAGAGCTGGTTCTTTGAAAAGATAAACAAGATTGATGGACCTCTAGCCAGGCTCACCAAGAAGCAAAGAGAGAGGACCCAAATAAACAAAATCAGAAATGAAAGAGGTGAAATAACAACAGACCCCGCTGAGATACAAAGGATTGTTACAAAATACTACGAACAGCTCTATTCCAACAAACTGGACAACCTGGAGGAAATGGACATATTCCTAGAAAAATACAACCTTCCAAAAATCAATCAAGAAGAATCTCAACAGCTCAATAGGCCAATAACTATGGACGAAATTGAAGAAGTCATCAAAAAGCTTCCGGCAAACAAAAGCCCGGGGCTTGACAGCTTCACAGGAGAGTTTTACCAAACATTCAAGGAAGAACTAAAACCTATCCTCCTCAGACTATTCCAAAAAAATCAAGAGGAAGGAACACTTCCAAGCTCCTTCTATGAAGCCAGAATCACCCTAATACCAAAACCAGATAAGGACAACACAATGAAAGAGAATTACAGACCAATATCCCTCATGAACATAGATGCCAAAATCCTCAACAAAATTCTAGCAAATCGGCTCCAGCAGTACATCAGAAGATCATACACCATGACCAAGTAGGATTTATCCCAGGAATGCAAGGATGGTACAATATCCGCAAATCAATAAATGTGATACATCACATAAACAAATTGAGAGATAAAAATCACATAGTCATATCAATTGATGCAGAAAAAGCATTTGACAAAATCCAACACCCTTTCTTGATAAAAACTCTCAACAAGGTGGGAATAGAAGGCTCATACCTCAACATAATAAAAGCTATATATGATAAACCCACAGCAAACATCATACTCAATGGACAAAAGCTAAAAACATTTCCCCTAAGAACAGGAACAAGACAGGGATGCCCACTCTCACCACTCCTGTTTGACATAGTACTGGAAGTATTAGCTATTGCAATTAGACAAGAAGAAGAAATAAAAGGCATCCAAATTGGAAAAGAACAAGTAAAGCTGTCTTTATTTGCAGACGACATGATATTGTACATAAAAAATCCGAAAGACTCCGTCAAAAAACTAATAGACTTAATAAATGAATTCGGCAATGTAGCAGGATACAAAATTAACGCCAAGAAATCTATGGCCTTTCTATACACCAATAGTGAACTTACAGACAGAGACACTAAAAAGGCAATCCCATATACCATCGCACCAAAAAAATTAAGATACCTAGGAATAAACTTAACTAAGGAGGTAAAAGACCTATACACGGAAAACTACAGGGCACTGAAAAAAGAGATAGAGGAAGACGTAAACAGATGGAAAAACATACCATGTTCATGGACTGGTAGTATCAACATCATTAAAATGTCCATACTACCCAAAGCAATCTATAGATTCAATGCACTCCCCATTAAAATACCAATGGCATATTTCACAGACCTTGAAAGAACTCTCCAAAAATTCATCTGGAATAAAAAAAGACCCCGAATAGCCACAGCAATCCTGAGAAAGAAGAATAAAGTAGGAGGGATCTCAATACCAGATTTCAAGCTGTATTACAAAGCCACTATTCTCAAAACAGCCTGGTACTGGCACAAGAACAGACATATAGATCAATGGAACAGAATAGAGAATCCAGATATTGATCCAAACCACTATGCTCAATTAATATTTGACAAAGGAGGCATGAACATACAATGGAATAAAGACAGTCTCTTCAATAAATGGTGTTGGGAAAATTGGACAGACACATGCAAAAAAATGAAGCTAGATCACCAACTTACGCCATACACAAAAATAAACTCAAAATGGATACAGGACTTAAACATAAGACGGGAAACCATAAAAATACTAGAGGAATCCACAGGCAGCAAAATCTCAGACATATGTCAAAAGAACTTCTTCACCGATACTGCCCCTAGGGCAATGGAAGCTAAAGAGAAAATCAACAAATGGGACTACATCAAAATAAAAAGCTTTTTTACAGCAAAAGAAACTATCAACAAAACAACAAGAAAGCCCACTGCATGGGAGAACATATTTGCAAATGGCATCACTGATAAAGGTTTAATCTCCAACATCTACAGGCAGCTTATACAACTTAATAAAAGGAAGATAAATGATCCAATAAAAAAATGGGCAACGGACCTAAATAGAATCTTTTCAAAAGAAGACAGAAGGAAGGCCAAGAGACACATGAAAACATGCTCAAGGTCACTAATTATCCGAGAGATGCAAATCAAAACAACAATGCGCTATCATCTCACACCTATCAGAATGGCTATCATCAACAAATCAACAAACGACAAGTGTTGGCGAGGATGCGGAGAAAAAGGAACCCTCGTGCACTGCTGGTGGGAATGCAGACTGGTGCAGCCACTGTGGAGAACAGTATGGAATTTCCTCAAAAAACTGAAAATGGAACTCCCATTTGACCCAGTAATCCCACTCCTAGGAATATATCCTAAGAAACTGGGAACACCAATAAGAAAGGAAATATGCACCCCTATGTTCATAGCAGCACAATTTACAATAGCTAAGATCTGGAAACAGCCTAGGTGCCCATCAGCAGATGACTGGATCAGAAAACTATGGTACATCTACACAATGGAATATTATGCTGCCATAAAAAAGAAGGAATTCTTACCATTTGCAGCAACCTGGATGGAATTGGAGAACATTATGTTAAGTGAAATAAGCCAGTCAATGAAAGAAAAATACCACATGATCTCACTCATTTATGGATAATAAAGAACATTAAAAACTTGAATAAAAAGATAGATACAGAGGCAGTAAAGCATCAAACAGTCTGTCAAATTACAGCAGGAAGGTTAGGGAGAGGTGGGGAAGATAAGAGATCAATCAAAGGACTTGTATGCATGCATAGAAGCATAACCAATGGACGCAAAACTCTGGGGGGTGAGTGCATATATGGGAGTGGGGTGGGGGGGGCAATGGTAAGATATGTACACATATAATACCTTAATAAAAAAATTGGAAAAAAAAAAAAAGAACAGACTCAGAAACAAGGAGGCATCGATCGGACTGTCGGGCCTCAGAGGGAGGGTAGGGGAGGGTGGGGGTAGGGGGGAGAGATCAACCAAAGGACTTGTGTGCATGCATACGAGCCCAACCAATGATTAAGGACAACAGGGGAGGGGTGTGGGATGGGAATAGGGGGATGAGGACAAATATGTGACACCTTAATCAATAAAGAAATTTAAAAAAAACAAAAAAAAAACAAAGACTGCCCCAAGAATTTCTGATCTGGTGAGAAAGAAGCAATCTCAACCTTCGCACTGACGTTGGCTTTTTATGCATACTGTCGCAAAATGTAGCAATGTAGTTTACTGTTGTTATATTAAGACTGTTACCCATGCTACACCATGCTTCAAGACAAAATTTCATTTATTTGTAATTAGAAATAAATATTTCACAATATATAATTACATATTGGTTTTTGTGATTAATCACTATGCTTTAATTATGTTCAATTTGTAACAATGAAAATACATCCTGCATATCAGATATTTACATTATGATTCATAACAGTAGCAAAATTACAGTTATGAAGTAGCAACAAAAATAATTTTATGGTTGGGGGGTCACCACAACATGAGGAACTGTATTAAAGGGTCGTGGCATTAGGAAGGTTGAGAACCACTGCCCTAGGGGAACTGTCCAGAATGGGAGGAGGTGGAGGTTGAAGGGATATGACTTGACAAGGACAGCTTGCTACAAGGATACTAAACAAATATCTATTGATATACTGACTATGTGCCAGAGAGTAATCAGACAGGCCTTGTCCTTGACCTTGGGGAACTAACAGTCTCACAGAAAAGACAGGCAATAAACAAATAATTACAATGACGTTGATGAGTATATTGACTGACACTTATCACCCACTGATACAAAACCTATCATTTGATTCTTATTAGATTAGATTGTTTTTTAGAATATGTTTTTATTGATTTTAGAGAGAGAGGAAAGGAGAGACAGAAACATCATTCAGCTGCCTCTTGCAGGCCTCCTACAGGGGATCGAGCCTGCAGCCCCAGCATATGCCCTGAATGGGAATCAAACAGGCTTGGTGCATGGGACAACACTCAACCAACTGAGCCACACCAGCTGAGGCTTAACAGATTAGATTTTTATTTTGTAAGAAGGGGGAGTTCATTTTTTCTATAGATTATAAAGACAGAATAATTTTGGTGAAAATTTTTTGGTGTCATTTTATATCCTAGGTTGATGGAGTTGAATTTGAAGTAGACATAAAAGGAAATGAGAAACAGAAATGTAGAAACACAACCTGCTAATTTCTTTCTTTTTTTTTTCTTGAAAAACTACCTATTAAAATAGCTAAGTAGATACTCGATTCAAAAAAATCAGAGGCCAAAGTGTATTTTCTTGCCTTGCCTGATAAATAATATTCAGTGAATGCTAAAAAGCAGCTCAAAAATGGAAAGAAAAATGCCTTAAAAGTGGGCTTGTCTGGTATGACTTCAATTTGAGGTGAAGAGGGGAGTGATAGAACCAACAGAACTGTTGATCACAGTACTGCAGTTTTCTAGAACTTTAAAAATATAGTGTCTTTGAGGCCTTTCAGTTCCTGGCCCACCACGTGAGAAACCTGATATTTACTGAAATGAATTGAAAACTTGCATTCACACAAAAACCTGCACAAAGATGTTTATAGCTGCTTTATTCATAGTTGCCAAAATTTGGAAGCAACCAAGATGTCCTTCAGTAGGTGAGTGGATATAAAACTGTGGTGCATCCAGACAATGGAATATTCAGTGCTAAAAAGACATGAGCTATCAAGTCATGAAACAACATGGAGGAAACTTAAATGCATATTACTATGTGAAAGAAGCCAATCTGAAAAGGCTATGTATGGTATAATTCTGACTAAATGACATTCTGGAAAAGGCAAAACTATGAAGACAATAAAAAGAACAATGATTACCATTGGTTGTGCGGGAAGGAACAATGAACAGGCAGAACACAGAGTTTTTAGAGTAGTGACATTATCTGAATGATGCTATCAGAGTGGATAGATGTACATATTTGCCAAAACCCATAGAATGTCCATCAAGAGTGAACCATAATGTAAACTAGAGATGTTGGGTGATAATTATGTGCAATGTATGTTCACTGATTGTATTGAATGTACCACCATGGTGAGGGATATTAATAGTGGGGGAGGCTGTGCATGTGTGGGTACAGGGGGTATATGGGAATTCTTTGTGCCTTGTGCTCAATTTTGCTGTGGACCTAAAACTGCTCTAAAAATAAATTTTATTAATTAACTAATGATTGGATTGTTAGAAACACAAACCTGTGTTTTGCCAAATTAAAAATAATTTTTTTAATCATGGCAAAACTAATTAACTTTAGGGTGACATAATTTGACATGATAATTCATGGTGCCTTTTTACATTTACATTTAAACTAAATGTAATTCAGTAAAGTACTTATTATGGATTCTACTGCCACTCACTTTGACAAGTACTATTGAGAAATATTAATCTTAAAATACATAGTTCAGAGATGCCAGATCATCTTTATTCATGAAATTATGTTCCCAGAAACAGTCTAGAACTCTTCTACACAATTGTGCATCCCTGCATTTCATTTCCATATTTGTATTCTCTGCCTCACTCCCTAGGCAAACTAAGGGCTCCACATAATTGTACATGCAATATGCAACTTTGCTTCGGATTTTAAGTTCAGAGTATATATTGGTGTGTAATTGTTAAACTATTTATATATTATTCTAAATACAGATAATAACTGTTTTAGCAGTCTTACCTATCAACAAAAGACATTTTGCCCACAGGGAGATTAGGCAACTGAGTGATCATCTTGTGCCAGATTCTGTAAGAGTAAGAGAATGTAACAAATTTGGGGGCCAGCCTCACCTAACTTCTCCTTAGAGTCAAGAAACATTTCATTGATACTACTGATGTCTTCTTCTGCAACTTACCCTGAATAACGCTCGCTTTTAAGTGGGTTCACCAAGACTTTTGTTTTTGTTAATCTTTCTTTCTACCTACTTTGTTTTTACTAAGCATACCTTATAGATGTAGTGAAAACCTTTGGGGCAGAATGTTTGTTTGTTTGAAAAGCTTCTGTAGGAGGGATTTCATTCAGGAATTCTTAACCACTTTTGCTCTGTGGTCCCTGCCAGCAGTCTGGGGGAAACCTATGGATACAGTCCCAGAAACAGATCTGAAAAAAGAAATGCCTCTGCTATTTGAATAGAATGGAAGCCTGGGTAATACTTTGAACTTAGGGTAATGAATGAATGAATAAAGAAGCAAACAAACAAGGAAAGGAAACTGGTAAAGGATTTTCATGAAACTCCTGAAAAGCTTCCGATGGAATGCTGGTGGCTTTGTTATAACAAATACCCTCTATGTAGTCCCAAGCTTATCTGTTTTGTCATATAAGCATTCCAATCAGGATATTTCAAATATTAAATGTCCCCATTTTTCATAAGGCTGGTTTAATTTGCAGACTTTCATTGAAGAAAGGTTAGACTCTGACAGATGACATTGCTCCTAGTGGGTCCTTCCCCCTTGGGAGCTCTGCAGGACTCCAAGCTGAGCATCATCAAAGGCCCTGCCAGGAGCTTAAGTATATCAGAATGACCCGGACCTGGCATTTGGTGGGGCCCAGGGCATCTGGGGGCAAGACAGAAATTCACAATGAGAAAGTTGTTTGTGCCCTGTGTTGGAGATCCTTTCAATTAAAGCTTTTAACCGTTTTTCACAAGCAACCCCCAGGGACCAGCTCTGATGGATGGCAGGCTAACATAGCAAATGACTTACTCATCTCACTGCAAACATTCTCAAACCTCAGATATTCTTCCTTCTACAGAAAGCTCCCTGCACTCCTGACAAGGACTTAGAGCAAGAAGCATTAAGAAAAGTTGATTTTACTTAAATAAATTAAATAAATGCACAAACGCAAACTCCAGCAGAAATTATTCCTGTTGCTTGTTTTTGTCTTTGAGTCACTAGGGATGAAGAGAACAACATCACAGACTGGGTGGCAACCTGGTATCAGGAGCAGAAAAGCCCTAATTAAAATCCCAGCTGGGCTACTTACTGTGTGACTCTAGGCAAATCACTTAACTTCTCTGAGCCCCCTTTCCCTCATCTCTACTACGGGAGTAAAAATATCCATCAGTTTCATTCCTACTCAAAGCAGGGACCTAGTCAGTACCTAAGGTGTAATTGCTATTATTTATGGGCCCAACTATAAAGAGCCATGCATATAAATGATGATATAAGTATCTATCTATTCTATCCATTTACACAAATAGTATACATATATATGAATCAACATTTAAAACTGAAAAATTGCATACAAAAAGTTTAGATTTGCTGTTTCTTTTGTCTCTTTTTTATGTTTTTTTATTTTTATTGATTTCAGAGAGGAAGGGAGAGGGACAGAGAGGTAGAAACAATGATGAGAGAGAATCATTGATCGGCTGCCTCCTGCACGCCCTCTACTTGGGATCGAGCCTGGGCATATGCCCTTGATCGGAATCGAATCCAGAACCCTTCAATCTGCAGGCCGATGCTTTATCCACTGAGCCAAACTGGTCAGGGCACGATTTTCTGTTTCTTTTGAAAGCAAAATCCGATCTGGCAACACTGGGCTATGTCTGAGTGGCAACTGCCCCTGCAGTGACAAGTGGGCACAATCTCACCACTTCTGGACCACTTCACTTATTCTGGAACCAGCCTTTTGGCATTTGTGCCATTTTCTGTCTGCATCCCCATCCCACCTCACCCCACCCCACCCCACCCAGATCTTGAGGCAGGAACTCTTCAGCAAGGCAGAGGCAAACTCCAGTGGGTATTTACTTTCAATTAGGGACCACCTTTGTCTATCAACTTGTTGGATGTTAAACTTGGAAGAGAGGGATTCAGAGATGAGCCAATTCTCTATATTAAAATTATTTCTGGTCTAACCCTGTTCATTGAGGCCCTCTCCTCTACCTTTTGCAATGGTTGCCTGGTTGAGCAAATGGTGCTGCTGAAGGTGGGGAGAAAGTGATGGGTCCCAGGGCACATGTCAGCTGTGATAGTGTTTCTCTGGCCAGGAACTCCATCCTTAGGGAGTGTGTTGATAACCTGTGAGACTTTCTGTTCTGGTTGTCACATGATTGGAGGGTACCACATTCAGTGGGGCCAGGGTGGTAGATCCCCTGCAACGTGCAGGAAAATCCCCCCAATAAAGGATTTGCCATCTCCCTCCCAGCTTTTGAATGGCCTGGTAGATATTCATATGGTTGAAAAAGTTACAATTATCTGACCCTAGAACCCAATTCCATTATACATACAAATACAAAGTGTTCTCAGATAGTTTTAATAAGAATTAATAGGGGCTTAGGTGCTGTGAAAATGGAGAGAAAGGTGTACTTTATTTGGAAATTTACCAAGAGTTGGTCTCCACTTCAGAAACTACCTGAAAGCAGCACTGTTCAATATATTTTAGATGACAATTCAACCAACTGAGTCAGTCTGCCAGTGTAGATGCCTCATTTAGTGTGGTTTTTATCTGTAGTAGCAAATGTCTCATTATTTCATTAAGGATAACATATGGGAAAAATTTGTCCTTCTGTGGAAAACTGGGCTTTATCTACAGCACTCCCCTCTGGGTTATCTGATTCTGACTCCATGGGAGCTATTCTACAACTCTGCAAAATGTAGCTAACTGGTAATAATGCAAAAATAATTTCTGTCTGCAGACTTCCAAATTCTGTCTTGTCTGGTGGAGATTAAATTGACTTCTCTTCCCCACTGTCAAAGAAACTAGTTTTGACTATATTTGTACATCATTTCAATATTACTGATCTCTTGAACAGGTTATATAACATTTGCAAGGTTCCTCAATTATGAGTTAATTAAAATATATACGTACGTTCATTTTTATATCTGATGAAAGCCATGATTTTACTTGTCTGTGTTTTTAAATCATCTTTTAATAGTAGTCTTTTCTGGATATTTATAAATTGAGATATATATCTTACTAGGGGCCCAGTGCATGAAATTCATGCACTGGGGGAGGGGGTCCCTCAGCCCAGCCTGCCCCCTCTCACATACTGGGAGCCCTCAGGGGATGTCCTACTGACGGCTTAGGCCTATTCCCTGTGGGGAGCGGGCCTAAGCCGCAGTCTGGCCTCCCTTTGTGGGAGGCGACCAGGCTGATCAGGGAAAGGCACCAGCCCCATCACCCCACTGCTGCAGCCACTGCCAGTCACCGCAGCCACTGACAGTCACTGCAGCCACCAAGGTGTTTTCATCAACACGGACTCCAGTCCCTTCACCAAGAAAAAATGACAACTTTCTTTAGGCATTTTCAAGATGTATCTTTCATAGGATATGACCTTTCTTTCTTTCTTTCTTTCTTTCTTCTTTCTTTCTTTCTTTCTTTCTTTCTTTCTTTCTTTCTTTCTTTCTTTCTTTCTTTCTTCCTTCCTTCCTTCCTTCCTTCCTTCCTTCTTTTCTTTCTTTTTCTTTCTTTCTTTCTTTCTTTCTTTCTTTCTTTCTTTCTTTCTTTCTTTCTTTCTTTCTTTCTTTCTTTCTTTCTTTCTTTCTTTCTTTCTTTCTTTCTTTCTTTCTTTCTTTCTTTCTTTCTTTTTCTCCTAACCTGAGGATATGTTTCCACTGATTTTTAGAGAATGTGCAAGAGAGAGGGAGAGACAGAGAGAAACATCTATGTGAGAGGGACACTTTGATTGGTTGCCTCCTGACCTGGGCCCCAGCCAGGGTGGAGTCTGTAACCTAGGTACATGCCCTTGATCAGAATCGAACCCAGACCCTGCTGTCTGCAGGCCGAGGCTCTATCCACTAAGCCAAACCGGCTAGGGCAGGTTATGACATTTCTTAGCCCTCCAGCAGCGGACCTTCGTTTTTTTTCTCCAGAAGTGCGGTGGAAAAGCCCTAGATCACCTTTTTGGATTCTTATACCCAAGCTACTAAGAATATTACCAGTGGCATACAGGAAGCTTAGGCAATGAGCTGTCAGAAAAGGTGTTTCCTCTGTAGTTCACACCTATCACCTCCGATCTCTGGCTCCACCCCTGTCAAGGCCTAAAGCCTTGGAGCCTGGGCAGGGGCCCCCCAGCTCCATCTGATCACTGGCTCTGCCCCAGCCCAGGCCCAAAGCCTCTGGCTAAGCTTGGGGCCTGAGCAGGGGACCCCTAGCTCCCTCCGATCACTGGCTCCACCCCTGCCAAGGCCCCAAGCCTCTGGCCCAGGCATGGGTCCTGGGCAGGGGACCCTCAGCTCCCTCTGATCGCCAGCTCCGCCCCTGCCCAGGAGCCCCCTGGCTCAGGCCCTTCCTGGTTGCTCAGGACCCACCCCGGGCCTACCTCAGAGTGACCTGGGTGCTGTGAAAGTTCCTGGGACCCAGGCTGCTGGGCGCCAATGTATGCAAATTAACCTCCATGTTTGTTGGGTTAATTTGCATACTCACTCTGATTGGCTGTGGGCATAGAGGAGGTACGGTCAATTTGCATGTTTGTCTATTATTAGGTATGATTATAATTCCTTTCCATTCTCGCTTTATGACAGGATGTTATATTTATTTTTAATATGTGATATATAAATTTCATTTAGGATAGTAAAAAGGGTATTCAAATATTTGTTATAAAAGGGAGCATGGGGTCTGAATGGGTTATAATCACAGGTTCCATCACAAGCCCACATATGTAATTGATTAGCTAGGTCATTTTTTTTCCCAATCAGACAGAAAGTTCTAGAGCTCCAAGCTCTTTAGAGCAACCACTAAGCTGTGAATTGTTTTGGGAACCAAAACAATTTGGTTAGGACAGTTATAAAGTAGTCATTTATGAGTACTACTAACCCAAATTTCTTCTTTCAATATCTACGCCCCCACCCCCAAATCATCAAAAGCCAAGAGTTTTCCAGACATATCTTAGGTAATGGCAAAAAAGATCACATGAAGGCACCTTCCCTTCTTCCCCCTTCCTTGAGACATACCCCCACAGAGTACACATCCCCCACATCACTTGCAGGTAATCCTGAGTAAGCCTTAGACCCAACTATTATGACAAATTCACCTGATGTCACATTTCAGAATCCAGAAAGGGTAGGGTTTCAGGCTGAAATTTCTTTCAGCTCAGAAAAAAACAGTGAAGTGGCATATCCATCTTGGTGCCATAAATTTCACCCTTAGCTGCTGGCTGGGAATGTCTTCAGCTGACAATAATGAATGAAAGAGAAAAAAGATCCACTCCTGGTTTATTTCAAGATATCACTTTTCTTTTTATTAAATAAACATTTATCCCCCAAAAAAAGTACAGGAGATCTTGAAAAATAAAAATAAACTTTAGAAAATTTATGACCTTGGCTTATATATTACTTTTTTAGAGGGTAATTTGCACATATTTTTTCCTTCCACCTACCAAAAGGAATATGCATAATAAATGAAACTAAGCTTGCCAGGAAATCCTATATAATAAAAGACTAATATGCTAAGTGTCCAGTCGACTGGTCAGCCATTCAGCCAATCAAAGCATAATATGCTAATGATATGCTAAGGCCACTCAACCACTCTCTATGACGTGCACTGACCACCAGAGGACAGACGCTCCAACCAGTAGGTTAGCTTGCTGCTGGGGTCCGGCCCATCGGGACTGAGCAAGATGGGCCAGACATGCCCTGGAGCCCTCCTGCATCCCTCCCCGGCCCCAATTGTGCACCAGTGGGGTCCCTTGGCCTGGCCTGTGCCCTCTTGCATTCCAGGACCCCTTGGGGGATGTCGGAGAGCCGGTTTTGGCCCGATCCCACAGACCAGGCTGAGGGACCCCACTGGTGCATGAATTTGTGCACCGGGCCTCTAGTCTATCAATAAGTTTAATTTAAAGGGTAGGTAGGATAGCAAATCTCCATATGTATATCAAGGGGTTTGTTCTTGTTTCAAAACCAATTAACTTCCAGATGTCTGAACATGCCTCTCTGAAGATCCAGATAGAAGCAAATCCCAGCAATGTAAATATCCACTGCCACACTCTAAGGCCTCTGGGAATTCACTTTTAGGATCACTTATAATATGGGAGCCAGGCTGAGGCTAGATGTGGTGCTGTGCTGGTGAGCAGAAGCTCAAGAACTGGTGACCAGGGTTCAAACTCTGGTATCATCACCCACAAACTCAGAGTTTATGATATACAATATTCCCTAAGCCTCAGTTTCCTCATCTGTGAAATAATGACAGTATATAGTACTGTGTTATGTTACAGAGATGACTATACTATTAGATAACCCATAAAAATTCTTAGCATTGTGCCTGACATTATTATAATTATGAAATATTTAAGACGATTATTTTTAATGCTATAAATTAGTGAGGGTTATGTTTATAGAAATATGGGAGAATATCATTTTAGAGATTAATGATTTTAAAAGAGAGCTTCTCCAACAAGGAGATAAGAAAATTAAGATAAGTCCTCAGAAAATGACAGAATTTTTTATTATGTTTTTATCGATTTGGGAGAGAGGGAAGGAGAGGAAGAGAGGGATAGAAACACCAATGATAAGAGAGCATCATTGATTGGCTGCCTCCTATATGCTCCCACTGGGGATGGAGCCCAAAACCTGGGCATATATGCTGATCAACTGATTCATGGGTCAATGCTCAACCACTGAGAAACCCTGGCCAAGTGATAGAAGTTTTTTTTATTTTCAACATGACAAACTTGGTTCTCCCTGGGGCATTACTACTAGTATTTTCTTGGCCTAATTCCCTCATCAAAGACTGTATTGGGGAGGGCTCTAAGCCACTTTGGGGAAAAGATAGCTTTCCTGTTGATTCCATTGAGATTAAGTGTGTGCATAAAACACAATAAACAAGAATCTTGGGAAATGAAGGCTTCAAACGTCTTCAGTAGTAAGACGTTTCTTAATTCCTCAATTTCCTAAGCCATAAAATGAAGAGTGTTAAAGCCAGTGCAATAAGGTGAGAAAAAGAAATAAGAGGCATCTAGATTAAAAAGGAAGAAATAATTATCTCTTCATAGATGACATAATCTTAAAGATTCCACACACAAAAATGTTGGAACTAATAAAGAAATTTGTCAGAGGTGCAGGATACAATGTCAGCACACAAAAATCAATTGTGTCTCTCTCTGTACTTTAACAATGAACAACCTAAAAAGGAAATAAGAAAATGGTTCCATTTATAATAGCATCAAAAGAATGAAATACTTATGAATAAACCTAACCAAGGAGGCGGAAGACTTGTACACTGAAAACTACAAAATATTTATGAAAAATTAAAGAAGACACAAACAAATTTAAAGAAATAACACGTTCATGGATTAGAATATTTAATATTGTAAAGATGTCCATACTACCCAAAGCTATCTACAGATTCAATACAATGTCTATAAAAATCTCAATGGCATATTTTTCAGAAATAGATAAATTCATCCTAAAATTCATATGAAAGCTCAAGGAACCCCAAATAGCTAAAACAATTTTGAAAAAGAAGAGTGAATTTAAGGGACTCACAATTTGTGATTTCAAAACATATTATAAGGCTAATTAGTCAAAACAGTCTGGTACTGGCATAATGATGACAAGTATACTAATGAAATAGAATAGAGAGCTCAGAAATAAACACTTACACATATGGTCAAATGGCTTTCAACAAGGATACCAAAGGTGTCCTTTTCCCAATGGGGCAAGGACAGTCTCTTCAACAAATGGTACTGGGAAAACTTGATATACACATGCAAAGGAATGAAGTTGGATCATTATTTCATACCACTTACAAAAGTTAACTGTAAGTGGATTATAGACCAGAATGTAGGGCCCCAAACTATAAAACTCTGAGAAGAAAACATAGGGGGATATCTTCATGACATTGGGTTGGCAATAATTTTTTTCGATATGACAAAAAAAGCACATGCAACAAAAGCAAAATGGGACCATGGCAAATTTTAAAACTTTTGCATATCAAAGGACACAATCAATAGCAAAAAGGCAACCTGCATAATGGAAGAAAATATTTGCAAGTCATATATCTGATAAGGGGTTAATATCCAGAATATATAAAGAACTCTTATAGCTCAACAACAAAGCATTAGGTAACCTGATTTAAAATGTGCAAAGAGCCCTAGCTGGTTTGGCTCAGTGGCTAGAGGGTCGGCCTACAGACTGAAAGGTCTCAGGTTCAATTCCAGTCAAGGGCACATGTCTGAGTTTCAGGTTCAATCCCTAGTAGGGGGTGTGTACGAGACAGCCAATCAATGATTCTCTCGCATCATTGATATTCCTATCTCTCTCCCTCTCCCTTCCTCTCTGAAATCAATAAAAATATATTATTTTTAAAATGTGCAAAGAACTTGAATAAATGTTTCACTGAAGATGATATGTAGGTTAGTGAAAATGGCAGCCAAATAGGCAAACCTGTTGTGTACCTCCTCCCAGGGCCAGACTGTAAATACAACTAAATTGGAGAACATTACCTGGGAATTACCAACTGAGGATCCAGCTGAAGAGGAGACTTATGTCAAGGAAGGACAGAAAACACCTGGAGACCACACCTCCACAACAGCTCACACTATGTGGTCAGGAGTGAGCCACACAGTCATCCAGCCTGAGTGGAGATTCCATCCATAACAGAAAAATAACATTCAAGACCCAACTACTACAGGGGAACACAAATAACGCAAGCAATGGATTTTCCTAGAGCACTCAACTCAGGAGATCTACACCACTGGGTCCCACAAAACACTTACTACATAAGACAACTTCAGAAAGACTGGAAGGCATAGGAGTTTGATCTCATACATAGAAACAAATACAAAGGGACAACAAAAATAGTAGACAAAGAAACAACACCCAAATGAAAGAAAAGGAGGAATTTCCAGAAAAGGAACTAAATAAAATAAAGGCAAGCAATTGGTAAGATAAAGAATTCAGAGTAAAGGTAATAAGGGTGCTCAAACAATCCAGTGAGAACACAAGCAACTTAATGAGAATTATAAAGAACTTAATGAGAATTATAAGGTACTTAATGAGAGATACACCAACATGAAAGGGGATTCTTACAACAAAATGAATAAGAATCAATTGGAAATGAGGAACAGCATAGCTGAAATAAAGAACATCCTGGAAGAATTCAACAGTAAACTAGAAGCTGAGGACCAAAACAGCGAGTTAGAAGACAAGGTAGAAAAAAATACTCGTTCAGAGCTGCAAATGGAAAAAAAAAAAAATTAAAACGCAGGAGGAGAGAAGAGTTTAAGAAAGCTTTGGGAAAACATGAAACATAACAAGATTCACATCAAAAGGTTACCAGAAGAAGAGGAATCCAAGCAAGAAATAGAGAACCTGTTTGAAAGAATAATGGCAGAAAATGTTCCTCATCTGGTCAAGGAAAAAGTCACTGAAGTCCAGGAACAGAGAGTCCAAGCCAAGATGAACCCCAAAAGACCTACACCTAGGCACATAATAATTAAAATGGCAAACATTAAAGACAAAGAATCTATAGATTGCTTTGGGTAGTATAGACATTTTAATGATATTGATTCTACCAATCCAGGAACACAGTATATTCTTCCACTTGTTTATATCTTCCTCTATCTCTTTTTTTTTCAATGTCCTGTAGTTTTCTGAGTACAGATCTTTTACCTCCTTAGTTAAGTTTATTCCTAGGTATCTTAATTTTTTTTGTTGCAATGGTAAATGGGATTGTTTTTTTAGTTTCTCTTTCTGTGAGTTCATTATTGGTGTATAAATGCCATAGATTTTTGGGTGTTAATTTTGTATCCTTCTACATTGACAAATTCATTTATTAAATCTAGTAGTTTATTGATGGAGTCTTTGGGGTTTTCTATATACAATAGCATGCCATCTGCAAATAATGACAATTTTACTTCTTCTCTTCCAATTTGGATACCTTTTATTTCTTCTTGTCTGATCGCTATGGCTAGCACTTTCAGTACTATGTCAAACAGGAGTGGTGAAAACTGGCATCTCTGTCTTGTTCTTGCTCTTAGGGGAAATGGTTTTAGTATTTGTCCATTGAGTATGATGTTGGCTGTAGGTTTGTCATATAAGGCTTTTATTATGTTGAGGTATGCTCCCTCTATTCCCACTTTGCTGAGAGTTTTTATCAAAAATGGGTGTTGGATTTTGTCAAATGCTTTTTCTGCATTAATTGATATATCATGTGGTTTTTGCCTTTAAATTTGTTTATGTGATGTATCATGTTTATTAATTTGCAGATATTGTACCAGGTTTGCATCCCTGGAATAAATCCCACATGGTCATGGTGTATGATCTTTTTAATGTATTGCTGGATGCAATTCACCAATATTTTGTTGAGGACTTTAGCATCTATGTTCATCAGGGATATTGGCCTGTAATTGTCTTTCTTTGTTGTGTCTTTATCTGGTTTTGGGATCAGGGTAATGCTGGCTTCATAGAAAGAGCTTGGAATTGTTCCTTCCTCTTGAATTTTTTGGAATAGTCTGAGGAAGATCAATGTTAGTTCTTCTTTGAATGTTTGGTAAAACTCCCCTGTGAGGGCTTTTATTTGCTGGAAGTTTTTTTTTATTATTATTACTGCTTCAATTTCACCAGTAGTTATCGGCCTGTTTAGGTTTTCTGATTCTTCCTGATTGAGTTTTGGAAGATTATATTTTTCTAGGAATATGTCCATTTCATCTAGGTTGTCAGTTTGTTGGAAGAGAGTTGTTTGTAGTATTTTCTTACAATCCTTTGTATTTCTGTGGGGTTGATTTTTACTTCACCTCTTTCACTTCTGATTTTTGTTTATTTGGGTCCTCTCTCTCTGTTTTTTGGTGAGCCTGGCTAAAGGTTCATCAATCTTGTTTACCCTTTCAAAGAACCAGCTCTTGGTTCTATTGATCTTTTATATTGTTGTGTTTTTTTTATCTTTATTCTTTCTTTCCTTCTACTTACTCTTGGCTTGGCTTTTCTTGTTGCTCTCTTTTTAGTTCTTTAAGTTGTAATGTTAGATAACTTATTACCAGTTTTCCTTTTTTTGTTGTGTTTTAAATATTTTTATTGATTTCAGAGAGGAAGAGAGAGGGGGAGAGAGATAGAAACATCCAGGATGAGAGAGAATCATGGATCGGCTGCTTCCTGCATGTCCCCTACTGGTGAGGGAACCCCCAACGTGGGCATGTGCCCTGACTAGGAATTGAATCATGACCTCCTGGTTCATAGGTTGATGATCAACCACTGAACTACACCAGCTGGGCTTTTTTGTTTTTTTGAGGTAGTCCTGCATTGCTATGAACTGCCCTCTCAAGATTGCTTTCACTGTGTCCCATAGATTTTGGATTGCTGTGTTTTCATTTCCATTTGTTTCCAGAAATTTTTTATTTCTTCCTTGATCTCTTTGGTAACCCATTCATTGTTTAATAGCATGCTACTTAGCTTCCTTGTGTTTGTTTTTTTTTATTGTTTTTATTGTAGTTGAGTTATAATTTTATGCCATTATAATCTGAAAAGATGCTTGGTATGATTTCAATCTTTTTTAATTTGAAGAGACATAGCCTGTGTTCTAATGTGTGGTCTATCTTTGAAAATGTCCCATGTGCACTTCAAAAGATTGTATACACTGAGTGGCCAGATTATTATGATCTCTGAACGCATAATAATCTGGCCACTCAGTATATATATATACGGGGACCAGCCAGCCTGGCCAGTGGGAGGGGACATGGGCAGTTGGCTGGCCTGCCTGCTGGTCAAAATCCTGGTTGAGGGGACAATTTGCATATTAGCCTTTTATTATATAGGATATACACTGAGTGGCCAGATTATTATGCGTTCAGAGATCATAATAATCTGGCCACTCAGTGTATTTTATATATTTGGGGTGAAATGTTATGAAGATTGTCAATTACTGCCATATGATCTAGTGAGTTGTTTAGGATTACTATTGCTTTTTTTTTTTTTTTTTTTTTTTAAAGAAACTCCATATCCTTTATTTTTTTATTTTATTTTATTTTATTTTTTTTACAGAGAGGAAGAGAGAGGGATAGAGAGTTAGAAACATCGATGAGAGAGAAACATTGATCAGCTGCCTCCTGCACACCCCCCACTGGGGATGTGCCCGCAACCAAAGTACATGCCCTTGACCGGAATCGAACCTGGGACCTTTCAGTCCGCAGGCCGACGCTCTATCCACTGAGCCAAACCGGTTTCGGCAGGATTACTATTGCTTTGCTGATTTTTGTCTAGATTTATCCAGTGATGTCAGTGGGGTATTAAATTCCCCTACTCTGATTCTGTTGCTATCAATCTCTCCCTTAATATCCTCCAGAAGTTTTTTTTTTTTTTTTTTTTTTTTTTTTTTTTTTATGTATTTGGGTGCTCCTGTAAAGAGCCTTAGCCTCTTGTTGTATCAATCCCTTTAGTATTATAAAGTGGCCCTCCTTATTTCTTGTTATGGCCTTCACTTTGAGGTCTATTTGTCAGATGTAAGTATTGCTACCCCAGCTTTTTTTTTTTTTCATTTTCATTTGCCTGAAATTTTTTTTCCCATCCCTTAACTTTCAGTCTGTGTGAGTCCTTTGTTCTGAGGTGGGTCTCTTGTAGACAGCATATGTATATATAGGTCATGTTTTCTTATCCATTCATCCACCCTATATCTTTTGATTGGAGTATTTAATCCATTTACATTTAAGGTTATTATTGATAGGTACTTGTCTGTTGCCATATTTGTTCTTTATGCCTGTGTTCTTTCTTCTTTTTCTATTTCTTCTTTTTACAACAGTTCCTTCAGCATTTCTTGCATTGCTGATTTGGTGGTAATAAGCTCCTTTACCTTTTTTTGTCTGCAAAGCTCCTGATTTCCCCTTCAATCCTATATAATAAAAGAGTAATATGCAGATTGACCATCACTCCAACACACAAGATGGCTTCCCCCATGTGGTCAAAGATCCTGCCCCCATGTGGACCCAAGATGGCCACCACAAGATGGCCAGCAGGGGATGGCAGTTGGGAGGGACCAGGCCAGCAAGGGAGAGCAGTTAGGGGTGACCAGACCAGCAGATGAGGGAAGTTGGGGCGACCGGGCTTGCAGGGAATGGCAGTTGGGAGGGACCCAGGCCTGCAGGGGAGAGCAGTTGGGGGGGGACCAGGCCTGCAGGGGAGGGCAGTTAGGGGCAAATAGGCTGGCCGGGGAGCAGTTAGGCATCAATCAGGCTGGCAGGGGAGTGGTTGCAGGGTGATCAGGTTGGCAGGCAGAAGTGGTTAGAGGCAATCAGTAAGGTAGGCAGGCGAGCAGTTGGGAGCCAGCAGTCCTGGATTGTGAGGTCTGTCCCAGATTGGAGAGGGTGCAGACTGGGCTGAGAGACATCCCCCCTCCCATGCATGAATTTTGTGCACCAGGCCTCTAGTTTTGAATAATAGCCTTGTAGGATAGAGTATTCTTCAATTCAGTGCCTTGCTTTGCATCACTTTGTATACTGTGTTCCATTCCCTTCTGGCCTGATGTGTTTCTGTTGAGAAATCAGTTGATAGTCTAATGGGGGAATCTCTTGTAGGTCATTTTCTGTCTCTCTCTGGCAGCCTTTAAGATCCTTACTTTGTCATTGGTGTTTGCCAATTTAATTATGATGTGGGTCTTTTGGGGCTCATCTTGTTTGGGACTCTCTGTGCTTCTTGGACTTTTGTGACTTTTTATTCCCAAAGTCAGGGAAGTTTTCTGTCATTACTTCTTCAAACATGTTTTCTATTCCTTTCTCAGCTTCCTCTCCTCTGACAAACCTGTTATGCAGATGTTGATTCATTTCACATTGTCCCAAAGCTCCCTTAGATTCTCCTCCTGCTTTTTAAATTTTTTTTCCAGTTGCTGCTCTGCTTGGGTTTTTTTTTTTTTTTTTTCCTACCTTGTCTTCTAATTCACTGATGCGGTCCTTAGCTTCTACTAGTCTACTGTTGAAATCTTCCAATGTGTTCTTTATTGCATCTATGTCATTCGTCATTTCCTTTTGATTCTTACACATGTCAAATTTCTGATCCAGACGTTTGAGCATTCTTATAACCATTACTCTGAATTCTTTCCCTGACAAATCGCTCACCTCCATTTCATTTAGTTCTTTTTCTGGTGATTCCTCCTTTTCTTTCATTTGGGGGTTGTTTCTTTGTCTTTTCATTTTTGCTGTTCTTTGTAATTGTTTCTATGTATTAGATCAAACTACTCTGCCACCGAGAGTTTTTTATTGGTCTTATGTATATTTTTGGGGGACCCATTGTTGTAGTCTCTCAGTTCTCCTGGCTGGGAGTTCTGGGGAGGCCTCCTACTTGAGATATTTGTGTTCTCCTGATGTAGTTGGGTCTTGAATGTTATTACCCCTCTCATGAATAGAATCTCTTCTCAGGTTGTATTATTATGTGGCTTGCTCCCTACCATGTAATGCCAACCAAATAGTTGTGGAGGCACTGACCAAACAGCACAAAATACAACACAGAAAGACATGACACAGAATTAACAGAACAGAAATGTACACAAGACACCTGTAACCCCAATAAAAGTAACCACCAGAGAAAATAAAATTAGGAAATATAAAAGAGAACAAGAATTATAGTGAGAAAGAGAAAAAGAAATAAAGACTATGGGGAAAAAACACAACAAAATAAACAAATAAACCAAAAAACACAAACAAAAAACACCCAGAAAAAAAGGGGGGGTGTAGAATCTGTAGATTCAGAGCTTAAATAGATAAAATAAGGTTGAGGAATTGGATGAATAGGAGAAGGACCATGGTTTAGAATAGAGGTGGGAGAAAAGTAATGAGAAGACAAGAAGAAAAAGTAAAAATAAATTAAGACATTTTCCTTCTCTCTTTTTTAAAAGGAGAATAGAGGAGGGATCAGATAGGCCTATATTGAGGAACTAAAAGAAGTTAGAAAATTAGGAGAAGAAAAGAGCTAGAGAATAGAGGGGGGGGGGAAATTGAGTAGTGAAGAGGAAGGAAAGAGAAGGGGAAATGGAGTAGGAGCAGGGAAGATAAAATTAGATATATGAATAAACCAATAGAGACTAGAATAGGAATACATCAATAAAGCAGATAAAGAAGATCCATTTTCAAAAAGGAGAAAAAAGAAAGAAAATAGAAAAACTAAAATGGGGATAGGAGAAGAAAAATGGGAGGAAAGAAAGAGAATTGAGGAAGAAAAAGATGCAAAAAAAAAAGATAAAATTAAAAATAAAAGAATAATTAAAATTTTTAAATAATAAAAATTAAAAAAAAATTTAAAAGTAAAGTGTCCTTCACTTCAGCCAAGTTTTAATGCCCATGGGAGATGGTTTAGGACCCCACTCTTTTGTTCTGTCTGCTAATTCTGGGCTTCCTGGTAGGTACTTAGGTGCTAGGCACTGTCTTTCGGCTTAAGCTCCAAGCGATCCACAGGTCCTGTTTGTGTCTGTCTATAGAGGCTTTGTCTGCAAGCAGGCTAGGCCAACCTGCCCTCTTTGTCTGTCTGCCAGCTGTCAATCTTAATCACTCAAGGTCTGTTCCTGCAGGGCTTTCGGTGGGGTTGGTGCTGTTTGGTTTTCAGGGAGTAAGATGGGTGCTTTTTTCCTGACCCAGAGCTAATCCTCTGCAAGTGGCCCAAAATATTACTCTGCCCTTGGTTGGTCAGAGATCCTTGTATGGAGACCATGAGGTTGGCTAGCAACCTGGAGTTTTTATCAGCCTGGTTCCCAGAATATTAGGGCAGACAGGCCCCTCTTCCAATCCAGTTGCTGAGGGCTCTTTGGGCCTATTCAGACCCATACACTTGGCCTCTGCCTTTGTTTCCTCTGTATACCTCAAAATGCAGGCAGGGTGCGGCAGGCTGTGTTACCGGCCTGGAGGCTACCGGCAGGGGCTAGCGCTTCAGGGGAGAAATGGCCGCTTAGGTTTGGAGGCTTAAGAATGTCCCAATGCAGGAGTCCTGGCCAGTCTCCCTGCCCTGCTTCCCTCCCCAGCCTCCACGCAGGCTCACGTCTGTGCCTCCCTCCCTGCACCAGAGCCTCCGGTGAGTGTGTGAAGTTGAAAAGCTCTGTGTTCTGGGTTTAGAGCATAAAAGCAAAGACAAAACAAAACAAAACAACCACAAAACGGCGGGTTTGTCTCCTTCCAGCACCGCACTGCTCGGGCCGCCTTCCCCAGCTGCTAGCAGCGCTATGGCTCGTCCTTTCCCGGTTGGATGTTAGCCTGTCGCCGAGGGGCGAGGCTTCGGGGTAACGCAGCGTCCTCCGCACCGGCTCGCCCGCTGGCCGGCTGCCCCTCTCCAGCCCAGATCCCCGTTCCTACCATTCTCCAGGCATCCTCGGCCCTTCATTGTTGTACATTGTCTCCTCAGCTGCGTCTAAGTTTTTATTCTGGGTGGATGTTCTTCGATTTAGTTGTTTTTCCCGTCTGGCCCCAGGATGAGGTGCACAACACAGCCGCCATTTCCTCTTCCCCAAGCCTCACACCGTTTCTCTGCAGCGTTTCCAAGTCCAGAGAGCTCAGGGGAGGCTTGGAGGCATGCCCCATGTGCTTGCGGGGAAGTCCTGGGGAAGGTAAAAATCCCCTTCTCAGGTTCTTCCTGGCCCTGGGCTTTGTACTGAGGAGCGAAGGGAGGTTTGCTGTGAGGTGGCAGTGTTCACACATGATTCTCAAGTTCTGCTCAGGGCTTTTAGAAATCCCATGGGTGGGTGACTGAAGGGATCTGAAGATGAGCGGGAGTAAGCCACCAGGTCCTTAGAAAGGCAGAGTGATGCGGCCTGAACAGGGTCCGCAGGAACCAAGGAGGTTTACTGCTAGAGAAAAGCCCCAGCATTGTCACCAAAGCCAAAATGAGGCACTGCTCAGAGCTCTGAAGCAAAGACTCCAGGTGCGCCATAGCATCAGTATTATTGGGCATTTTCTAAAATTACTAGTTACCCTCAGTTGAATCAACGCTCCTAAATGCCATTCAGAATGTATTATATCTTAACTTCATGGATGAGCTCAGAAAAATACTCATTACCTTGTCTCACTGGGAGATCCTTAGAGGCTTTGTGTTCTTTTCCTAGTTATGGGGAGAAACAAGGAAGGGAAAACCAGAGTTCCCCTGCCCATACGGGGCTGCCTTTTCAGCTCCCCTACACCCACACACAGAACTTGTCACCCCTCCTTCCTTCAACTTGGAAGCCTTCACTGAGAAAGCTGTGTGTGGCGAGGTTGGGAAATGTACCATCCTATCTGATTCTAAATGCACCCTCAAAGCAGATAGCCTTGAGGGACCCCCAGGGGGTGGCTCACTGGGAGAGTTTGGCCCCAGGATAAAGGCAGAGGCCTCAGAAAGGGCGTGGTTGGGCCTCCCAGCCTCCCCAGTGGAGTCTCTCAATCAATCCTCATCCTTTCCCTAGGAGACAATCAGCCACAGGCCAGTTTCCTGTTTCCTCTTCTGCACAACTGTGAGTTGTTCCCAGAGGGGACTAAGGGTGCTGGCTTCAGCTCACCTCTGCAGAGAAGTTTGCCATCGGTTTGACAACCAGTTGTGCCAGGTACTGTCCGCTTGGAAGTCCTCACCCCTTAGTGGTCCTTAAGAGGATCTTCTACAGTCTCCTCACTTCAACTGAGGTCCCTGCATCAGCAATGTCAGCATCACCTGGCGACTTGCCAGCTATCAGAAGCCCTGTGGAAGCCCGGCTGAAGCAGGGGATTTATCAGTTTGAACAGCACTGACCTGAGGTTACCTAATCTGAGATCAAAGCTCAGATCCACCATTTAGAACAAGTTATAAAGCATTATTAAAAGATATTTTAAAAGACACAACAAAATGGGGAAATATTCTGTGTTCATGGATTGGAAGAATCAACATAATTAAAATGGCAATATTACCCAAAGCAATATACAAATTTAATGCAATCCCCATCAAAATCCCAATGTCATTTTTTAAGTAAAAGAACAAAAAAAATCATCATATTTGTACAGAAGCACAAAATACCCCAAATAGCCAAAGCAATCTTAAGAAAAAAGAACAGAGCCAGAGGTATCACATCACCTGACTTCAAATTATACTACATGACAATAATCAAAACAGCATGGTATTGGCAGAAAAACAGACACAAAGACCAATGGAAGAGAATTGAGTGCCCAGAAATAAACCTACATGTATATGGGCAAATAATTTTTGACAAAGGTGCCAGAAATACACAATGGAGTAAATACAGCCTCTTCAAGAAATGGTGCTGGGAAAATTGGAAAGCCACATGCAAAAGAATGAAACTAGATTACAGTTTGTCCCCAAGTACAAAAATTAAATCAAAATGGATCAAAGGCCTAAATATAAGATCTGAAACAATAAAGAAAACATGGATACTAAACTTAAGAACCTTGATCAGAGAGAACACTTTATGAACTTGACCCCAGAGGCAAGGGAAGTAAAGGGAAAAATAAATGAATGGGACTATATCAAACTAAAAATCTTCTGCACAACAAAAGAAACTGAAAACAAAACAAAGAGGCAGCCAACCAAATGGGAGATAATATTTACAAACAATAGCCCCGACAAAGGTTTAATATCCAAAATATGTAATCCTGTATACTAAAGAGGTAATACGCAAATTGACCATCATGCCCTCACACAAGATGGCCACCCATGTGATCACAAGATGGCCACCCCCATGTGTTCACAAGATGGCTGCCACAAGATGGCCAGCAGGGGAAGGCAGTTGTGGGCGATCAGGCCAGCAAAGGAGGGCAGTTAGGGGTGACCAGGCCTACAGGGGAGGGCAGTTGGGGGTACTAGGCCAGCAGGGGAGGACAGTTGGAGGGGACCATGCCAGCAAGGGAGGGAAGTTGGGGGTGACTGGGCCTGCAGGGGAGGGAGGGCAGTTGGGGGTGGACCAGGCCTGCAGGGGAAGGCAGTTGCGGGGGGACCAGGCCTGCAGGGGAGGGCAGTTGGGGGCTATCGGGCCAGCAGGGGAGCAGTTAGGTGTCAATCAGGCTGGCAGGGGAGTGGTTAGGGCTGATCAGGCTGGCAGGCAGAAGCAGTTAGGGGCAATCAAATAGGCAGGCAGGTGATCGGTTGGGAGCCAGCAGTCCAGGATTGTGAGAGGGATGTCCAACTGCCAGTCAGACATCCCCCAAGGGATCCCAGATTGGAGAGGGTGCAGTCTAGGCTGAAGGACACACCCCCAGTGCACAAATTTCGTGCACCAGGCCTCTAGTTAATTCATAAAACTCAACACCAAACAAACAATTCAATTAAAAAAATGGGCAGAGGACTTGAAGAGACACTTCTCCCAAGAAGACATGCAAACAGCTAACAGAAATATAAAAAGATGTTCAACCTCACTAGCCATTAGGGAAATGCAAATCAAAACTACAATGAGATACCACCTCACACCTGTTAGAATGACTATTATTATTAACAAGACTAGAGGCCCGGTACACAAAATACATGCACAGTGGGGAGGTCCTCCAGCCTGGCCTGCAACGACGCCAGCGTCCCGCGCCCCGGCCAGCCTCTGGCTAGAGGCCCATCCACCCGCCCTCCCTCCCTCCCTCTGCAGGCCGGGGTGCGCGGGACGCTGGGGCTCGTTGCTGGGGCAATTCCGCCAGCATCCAGCGCCCCAGCTGCTATGGGTGCCACCATCTTTGTGACGGAGTGGTGGTTAATTTGCATATTACCCTTTTATTAGATAGGACAAGTAATAACAAGTGTTGGAGAGGTTGTAGAGAAAAGGAAACCCTCATTCACTGCTGATGGGAATGTAGACTGGTACAGCCACTATGGAAAACAGTCTAGTGATTCCTCAAAAAATTAAGAATAAGGCTTCCATACAACTCAACAGTCCCTCTCCTCGGTATCCACCTGAAAAACTGGAAAACATGTATTCGCAAAGATATAGGCACCCCTGTATTCCTTGAAGCATTATTCATGGTGGCCAATTCATGGAGGTGTCCCACAATAGAGGACTGGATAAGAAGACGTGGTACATATGCACAATGGAGTACTACTCAGCCATAAGAAAAGACGAAATAGCGTCATAAGCAACAACATGGATGGACCTTGAGAATATTATGCCAAGTGAAATTAGTCAGTCAGAAAAGGCTAAGAACAAGATGATTTCACTCATATGTGGGATATAAAACTGAAACCCGTGGACAGAAACAGAAGTGTAGTGGTTGCCAGAGGGAAGAAGGTGGGGGGAATGAGGGGGGTGAGGGGGGGCCTAATATATGGTGATGAAAGAGATTTGACTTTGGATGATGGGCACACAGTGCAATATACAGATCTTGTATCATAGAAATGTACATTTGAAACCTATATGATCCTATTAACCAGTGTCACCCAAAAAATAAATAAATAAATAAACAAACAAATAAATAAATAAAGTTACTCCACTTCTCTGAGTCTGGGTTTCTGCATCTATAAAATGAAAATATAAATAGGTCCTGCCTCACAGGCTGTTGCAAGGAGGAAGTGTGTTCCTATGTAAACCATAGCACAAAGTAAATGCTCAGAAAATCATGTGAGAAGTCCTGTACTGGCATGCCTGTGTATAAAGAGTATTCCAACCTGCCTGGCATCTTCTTTCTCAGCCTATATATATATATATACAAAAGTTGATTAATAATATTTTATCTGGAGGTGACAATAAGAGTTGGCTTTAATATACCTCAAAGACCACCATGGGATTCACTGACTGTTCCCTTGCAGGAAGTGAAGAAAACAAAATTCAGTCTTCAGCATGTCACCTACTGCGGTAGCCAGTCCCCAAAATGGCCCCAATTATCCCCACCTCTTAATCTTCACACACCTTTGTAAGCCCCTAACACTAGAAAATGGCTGACCTGTGTAACGAATAAGACATTTCAGGAATGACAGAGTGTGACCCTCAGAGGTAGGTCATAAAAGACATAGTTTCTGCCTTGCTTTCTCTTGGATCACTCACTCTCAGGGAAGCAGCTGCCATGTCCTGGGGACACTCAAGCAGCCCCAAGGAGAGGTCCACATGGAACTAGGCCTCCTCCCTATAGCCTTGTGGTGAGTCACCTCCTCCAGCCCTGGCCAAGCTTCAAATGCCTACAGGCCTGCAGCCACGGGGAGCATTTCACTGCAACCTCACTGGAGAGCCTGAGCCAGAACCACTCAGCTAAGCCATTCCTGTCTTACAGAAACTATGTGAGGTAAAAATATTTACTGTTGTTTTAAGTCACTACATTTGGGTGATTTGTTATGCCACAATAGGTAACTAATACATACATGATAGTAGCCAAATGTGTGTGTGTGGCGGTGTGTGTTGGGGGGGAGATTAACCAATAAACTTATATGCATATATGAATAGCCCATGGACAGACTAGTGAAGGGAAGGCTTGGGGAGGGGACTGGAGTCGGGTGAAGGGAGTCAACAGGGGGGGAAGCGGGGGCATCTGTAATACTTTCAACAACAAAAAATTAGAAGAAAAATAAAATTTTAAAAAAGAGAATGAACTTCTCTTTCACTCTCATTTGAAAAGGCATTCCAACAATTCCAGACAAGCAGAAAGCATGCAGATCTCAGATAAGGAATGTTAGCAAAGGTCACAGTTCCTCCCTGCCTCCCCTTAGGTTTTGATGAAAGAAATGGATTAACCACTCCACTTCCAAGGGGGAAGAAAAAAACCTGAGAGTTTCCCTTCTGTTGCTTATGTCCCCTCACTCCCTTCCCTGGGGCCAGAGACTTACCCGAAGAGTGCATCTGGGAAAAGGAACTGCACGTACTCAGCTCAACCCAACGCTCCCAGCTACACGGGAGGCGGACTCTGCAACTCCTTGAGTGCATGAGCAGAGAGAAGCCGGACACTACAGGAAAACTGCTCAGGGTTTTAAATTAGGTGGGGTGTCAGGATCCCTGTGCCACATGCTTAAGCTATGCCCTCCAAGCCAGCTTTATCAGTAACAAAGTGTCACTCTGATCTCCACCCCTGTGAGTTTGTGTCTACCTCTCAATAGGTTCCAAATTTGGAAGAGGAAGGAAGGGATGTTATTAAGCTCCTGAACCTCAGCAAGAAGCATACATTCAACCAGATATAAGGTATTGTAAATTAAATGTTTATGATCAGTCATCCTCAACATTTTTCTAGCTATCACTCCTCATACCACCACTAAGAAACTTCTAGTACATCCTAATTCTAGCTTCACTTTCTCAATATAATTGCTTATCTTCAAAATCCAAGTAGTGCATGGTAGAGGGCAAAACTAGGTGGTTGAGGAAGTCAGACCATCTCATTAATCATAGTAACAATAATGACACCTACTATGCATTACTATATTATTTATGTAGTCTCTCCTTTAATTTTCATAAAGACTATGATGTAACTGTCTTACTCCCATTTTATTGAGCAGGAACCTGAAGCTCAAAGGGATGGCTTATAGGAATGACAGAACATCCTGAGATATGAGTGCACATCTGACTGGCTCTGAAGTCTCTGCTGATTCTAATAAACAATATTACATTTCAAATCCTACATTAGAGCCCACTCCTTAGTTTAAGAAACATTATTTTAAATCAATTCAATAAATAGAATTTCTGAGAAGCATAGAATTTCTGGACTGGAAAGGTCTCTGGATATATCAAGTCCTGCCCTATCCCCTCCATTTACAAATGAGGAAACTCTCAGAGAGAGTAGATCGCTTCCTGATAATTCAGTGGTAATTTGTAAAAGCTATGGGTAATTCCAAAATGCTTAAATGTTTACTAAGTTAATTGTGCAGAGATTTTATTCACAGAAATCTTGCTGTTGCTTCCCTGTCCATCCAACTCAAATGTATGCCTTGGGTCCAGGACAGCCAAACAACTGGATTTATAAGTACTATCCCTGCCCCACCCCACCCCCTGCAATTGCTTCTGAAGGCAGGTTTAAGGGGGAGAGATATAATTCCTTCATAGACCAACAAAAACATTGAATTTGTCTCCATCCAAACTTTGGATTTCAACTTTTATAGCTAGTTACAGAATGGTGGTATTCATGAGTGAAAATTTGGGCTCTAGACCAGAGGAGAATTGAGTCCATGTCACAATTACAAATGTTCAGAGGGCCACTTTGCTTTGGATGCAAATTCTGACATTTTGCAAATATTTTGGACTTGGTTCACATTGGAAGCTGTTAATTACTGCCACAAAACCAATTTTTCTTTGCTAGAAATAGACTTAGAAGCTCCATTTCTGACACTTTCAAGAATTTCCTTGCTGTTTTACCAGGAAATATCAACTTATTTTGAAAGGAAAATGACCCCCATGCTTGTCTGCTGTAAAAGACCCATTGCCATGAGGAAGCGCACACACGGTGTCATACCCTGCTGGGCCCCACCCACACAAACAGGCTGGTGAGCCCATCTCATGCACAGCCTCAGTCCCGTGGGAGACACGTTGGAAACAACGTAGGGAGCTCTGGACTTCACCACATTGTCTGGTAATGCTGCTGCCCAGAACCTTCCCTTTCTCCTTCCCCTGGCACAATGCCCTCTTCCACTGCTCTTCTTCCAGGATCCCTCGGGGATGTGGTAGAAAGCAGTGAAAAGAGCACTGACTTCAAAGTCAAGTGGTCCTGGGTCAGGTTTCCAGAAGAACCATCAAGGTTTATGGCCTTGAAGGCATTTCTTTACCTTCTGACCCTTGATTTCCTCAACTCTTAAATGGGAATAAAATATATAATATGTAGAGTTATTGTGAGGACTAAAGGAGATGATATTTATCTAACACAATGCTTGGCATGATGGGTGCCCATAAATCAGAGTTCTCACTCCTAGTTATACCTTTGAATCAATGGTTTTTAAAAACATCCAGGTCCTGGAGATTTGACCTAGTTATACATTTTTAAAGTTCCTCAGGTGAATCTAATATGCAGCCAGGGCCGTGCTCCCACTGTCACAAATATTTCTCCCTCTCTTCCTTGCTTTTACAGCCCCATATAGAGATGAAAATTTAATTTTAAATAATCTAGTACAGTTCTGCTCCTAAACTGACTCCACACCCGGAGTCTGACTCAGGACCTGCTACCCTCGGTCCTAAGACATTGTAATGTATTCTAGTTATCGCATGGTACATGTTTACTGTAGCTGCACATAATGAGTTCCTTCCATTATGCCGGGCCTTTTAAAATATTCATTAAAATATTTAAGCCTCAATTAATCTTAATTTATCCCTTTGGGATAAATTATATTATTTTCCCTTATACAGAGTAAAAAACTGAGACTCATAAATGTTCATTATTTCAACAATTATTTATTGTATGCCATAAATATTATGTGCCAGCCACTGTTCTATGTGATACGTCAAAATGATACCTCTAGGTGAATAAGCTTGCCTGAGTCACACAATTTTAAGTAAGAAAGGCGACCTGGACTCAACCTCACACTGTCTGACTCAAAGTGCATTTACTAGTATAGCCACATAGCAAAATTATTCAGCCCAGTATCAGGCACCAGAAGAGGCTCATGTTTAATCATTCCTTTGACCTTCCCTCCAGGTGGCGCTACTCACACCATCTGCTGCTTGAATGATGTTCCCCTGAGTTGTGCAAGTCAGCTGCCCTGAGCTCCTTTTCACAGGTGGGGAACCAAGGCACATAGAGGGTCTTACAGTCACAAGGCCTATCTAAGTGCTTTCCATGCCTCAGGCTGTTTTGTAAGCTTTCAAAGGACAAGGAGTCCATCTTCTGTTAGGCCATTGCCTTATATGCTGCAAGTGTTTGAGCCACATTAAACAATGGCTGAGCAATGCCTGGCAGGCCCTCCTGAGGGAGTTAGTGCCCTCACAGCTAGGGTGGTAGCGAGTCTCATAGCTGTGGGTTCCAAGCATATGCCAACCCTAAGCATGTGGTGGTGTGCCTCTTCAGCAGTATATTTAGCTTGTATTGCATCACATACTCAACCAAACATATTAAAACACAGTGTCTGCATCCAAAGAACCAAATATACAAAAAGACAGAGAGAAAAAGGGATGTGTCAGGAGGAAGAGAGTGAACTCTCATTTCCACTCTGTTTCGGGGTCTGGTTTGCACTGAGAGCTGATGTCAGATATTGAATCAATATTTACTGCTTTTTTCCCCTTACAGTAGTTACAGTGGACAGACAACACGGCCATGAAAGCCTGCTAATGTGGTCTCTGGATTCCTCAGGTACCCTGATACATAAGCAGCCAGCAGCCTTGATCAGGTGAGGCCCCAGCCTCGTTCAGAAGGTCCAGAACAGTGGTTCTCAAACTTTAGTGCACATCAGAATGATACAGAAAGCTTGAAGAGACACAAAGTGCTGGGCCTTATTCCCAGAGTTGCTAACTTACATTTCTAAGTTCCCAGTGATTCTGTGGTTGCCCGTCTGGGGATCACACTTTTAGAACTTCTGGTTGCCAACAATAAGGTTGTTACATGGATGCTAGAAGAATCCCAAATCCAAGATATACTGTTGAGTGACTAAAAAGAAAAGGAGGGAGATGCAGGGGAAGAGTCCACTACTATTGATGTAGAAAATGGGTTGGCATACTCTTGCAGCTTGTGTATACATAGTCTATTTTAGGATGGTTATAAAGAAAAGGCTAACAATTGTTGCCTCAGGGAACTGAGGCCCAGGGGCACTATGCTAATTGTTTTCTGGGTCCCTCTCCAACCCCAACATCACCCCAGATCATTTTCCTTCCTCTGCTTCCTGGAAAGCATCTGTCCTCCACAGCCTCCAACACCCCATTTCCTTTGATGGCTGACTTCCTCTTGGGTTTGGCCAATGGGAAGCTCTAGCAGGAGATCTGAGGGTGATAAGAGAGAAAGACAGAGATTTCTTCCATGCTCTCTCCCCACCTTGGTGTAGTGTCTGGAACTGCTGCATCTGTCCTCAGCTAGCCCCCACTCTCACTGGGCTTCCCTAACACCATTTCCTTCTTCAGCTGTTGCTAGTCTCTGGGGGCTCCACATCTCTCGTTTGTCTCCTTGGCCCTGCCTGGTGTTCTGTAAGTGGTCCCTTCATTAATGTCTCTGAATTTGAACCTTCTGGAGGTGAATTTTATTTTCTGCCATGATCCTGACTGAGAAAGGCGAGAAACTTACTATTCACTGTATATACTTTTGTATCATATAAATATTTTTCCATGTATCTACCTGTAATACCTATAAAAAGTGCATATGTTAAAAATGAATTATACAAGTAAATACTTAATCTTGAATAATCTAGATCAGTAAACTCCAAAGAGACTCACCAAAGATCTACTTCAGGACCTAAGGTCCCCTTTTCTTGTCTGGCTCTAATCAGATGCCAACAAGAAATCGTTAGTTATCTTCTTATGTTCCCGCCAGTACAGCTGAGGTGAAACCTCCTGCGGGATGAGGACCAGAGCTGGTGTTTCAGTGCACATGGTATCTGGGTAGCCAGGGTATAATGTGGTGGAAGGTAATTTCCAGCCTTGGGGTCACACACATTAAATTCACATCACATTGATGCCACTTGCTTGCTTTGATTCCATGAGCCTCCTGCCCCTCATGGGTCCTTTGCACAAAGGGTTTGTACATGTCCTCTTGATATCATGAAGATGAATATTTTTACATTCTTTCAGGAGCCTAAGAAGCAAATCATTAAACTCTTAGCTGTTTTCATTCCAATATATGTGCCCGAGACCCTCACCCCATGCCCGAGCCACACCCCTACTGGCTGGGATAGGAGTGGCCTTGGGGTCAAGCATGAGAAAGGGCTTGGACCTAAGGCACTGAGATTCAGAGGACACATTCATTGTAAATAATGATTTTGAAAGCTTGCCATCTACTTAGCAAGCGTAATGGTTTAAAGTGGAAGGCTGCCAGATGGTGCCACTGTCACTAATGCCCATCTGTGGACCATGCCATGAGTTCTAAGCTGACCTGGAGAACACCTCCTGCTGTTTGCCGGGCGCCAAATGTCTCCTTACAGCTCTGGGGTCAGGAATGGGCTGAGGCCAACTGAGGTACACGTTGCTTAAAAACAATACTGTACACTATTTTCCATAATAATACCTATTGCTAAGTTTTGCATGCTATTTTTTTTCTAGGTTACAAAATATTTGTGGCATCCAGAGGGCCGGGTCGGAGCTTCCTGCTTCACACCCAAGCCTCCTTTAAGAGCACAGAAATGCCTGGCTGTAGGCAGGGCACTGTCTCCTGGGTTGCATTGGGCTAACTCCTGCCCAGCCCTCGTTCTGGTGGCCCTGACTTCTGAGCCTCTTTACCATCCCCTGGGCTCCTGACCAGCATCGCAGGTCCTCTCACAGTAAAGGCCACTTTGCTCCTACTTCTCCTCCTTGACCCTGCAGACCCTCGTCACCGATGTCAGAACACCTTTGTCCTTGGTACCTCAGGACTAGCTCACCTAGATGCCTAGCCTGGATTCTCGGACAGAGGAGGGGACTAGACACTGAGTAAGTTCCTTAAATCTCTGTGGCCATTTCTTCATCTGTAATGATGCTCCGCTGAGGAGTTATGGTGAAGATTAACACCCAGTGCCTCGCAGAGGGTAGTAATGGGGACAGAGGAAGCAGCCCTCGGCTGTAGCCACAGGACAGTCTGCTCACTATTCCCACACTCCAAGCATGCTCCTTGCTTTGCTTTTTGTCTCACCTGCAGTGAATTCCCTCTTCATACTCCTCACAAAGCCCTACCTCAACACCATCCCCACCCCACAATGCTCTTCTCTTCCCAGAATCTCTACAGCAAGCATGTCAAACTTGCGGCCTGCAGGCCGCTGCGGCCCACAAGGAATATTTTTGCGGCCCGGCCAATATAATGGTATGTAAGAAACATTTTAACAAAAATTTCACAACTTAATTTTTACAATATCCTGTTAAACATAATTATTAATAATGGACTACAATGTTTGCTAATGACTGATTACTATAATCATGTTGCATTCATTTCCCTTACGCGCCTTACGCGCAGGCACACCATTTCTCTCCACTAATACTAGCAGCGAATGTTTTAGCAGCCAATTGCCACGTCATTGGTCTTGGACTGACTTATTTGATGTGTGTAACAGGAACTATTTTGCTTTTGGGGAACAAGAAGAATAGGTTTATTTGCATTACGCTTATTAATTTGTGTAGTTATTCAGTGTCTGGTAAGTTAATGTTTAAGAAAAAATATTAATTTTTATTAAAATGTTCTATTATTTTATGTTAATGATTACTCATTTATTTCAGCCCTTTGTATTCAGCATGTCTCTATCAAAATAAATCTACATTTCTATGAAAATTGGAGCTTTTGGCCTTTTGCGGCCTGTGTTAGCCTTTGAGTTTGACATGCTTGCTCTACAGGCACAGTGTCCACCTGATTATACTTTGCTTTGTGCTGCTGTCAGTTATCTTCACTTGTGCTAATCATGTCTCTCACAGAGATTAGAAAATCTCTTGAGAACTATGCCCTCTATGTCTTTGCACCTTCTCCCGGGCGTGTCTGACCCAGAGTTGGGAAGACAGAGAAAGCTCAATTATTTCTGTTCACTGTGTAATGCATCTTGTCCTCAACCCTCACAGTGCTCCAGAGTCACCCAGGGAACTTTAAATGCGCAGATTCTCAGGCTCTCCTCCCAGAGACTCTGTTTCCATTGCTGTAGAAATACCACCTTTGGGTATTGCTTAAACGCTCCCCCTGTGATCCTAATGTGCATCTTAGAGTGAGGGCCACTGCACTATGCAGACCAGGTGACTTTGTCTTGATTTCCCAAGACACTTCCATTTGCGTACTGGCTGTACTTTCAACATTTTTTTAAATTACTTTATTGATTAAGGTATCACATATTTGTCCTCATACTTCCAACATTTTAATATTTCAAATTATATCTTACAAGTTAAATTGAAACTTTCAGCTCCTTTCTGATTTAACATATAAGGAATAATCTTTAGGCAAGTGAAAATTTTCTGCCATAACCTCATTGGGCAGAAAGTCAAGCTGTAAAAAACCAGGTGAGTAATTCCCTTTAAAGTGAGACTGTCATTAATCCATGAGCTGTCCTCCAAGCAGCCGTGTGAAGCCAGGCAGTCATCTTTTGTGACTCTACTTTTTTCCCCCCAAATAAATCAGAGAACTACCAAACAACAAAGATCAAAGGTACTTTTATGTATTGGGGTCACCAATAAGTAGTGATAAGAGAATAAGGTAGAAAAACAAGAATGACAAATTAATGAGACCATTATGACAAAATGATTTAATGGCAAGTACGTGAAAGCTAACTAATGAGGCTTTGATGCCACTTACTAGTTTCATTTCCCTTAAGCGTCTCTGTGAATTCATTACCTCCTGGAAAACTTTTAAGAATATTCTATTTTGAAGACTTTCTGCTAACAAGACTGGAAAAACAGCCTTGAGGAATATTTTGTCATTTGCTTTTTCTTGGTTTACTGCATTAACTACTGATGAAATGAAACCAGGAGTTAAAAAACAAACAAACAAACAAAAAAATAACCAACAACCCACAGAACTCTCAAGCAGCCAAGGTGCTTTTAAATGCAAATTTTTGTAAGATGGTTAAAACAAAAAAGAAAAGTCAACCCTGAAGAAGTATAGAGTGTAATGAATTGTCTCTAAAGTGTGGTTTTCAAAAATTTCCATCAGGCACCAATAAGTTTTAAATATTTTGTCAGATTCATTTTTTCAACAATTATTTTAAAAGCTCTGTTTATCTGTTCAGAACCAAGAGAGCTATTGTACTTCATTACAAACTGCAGAGCTTTACTGAGGATCTATTACTGCAGTGTACAGTTAAACTAGATCTAGAATATAATCATTGTCTTCTGCATCTACCCAATCATTCTTTTTTTAAAATTTTATTGGGGTGACATTGGTTAATAAAATTATATAGGGTTCAGGTGTACAATTCTGCAACACATCATCTTACACTGTATTGTGTGCTCACAACTCAAAGTCAAGTTTCCTTCCATCACCATTTATCCCCCCTTTACCTTCTCCTACCTTTCCCCACTCCCCTTTCGTAATCATTTTTTTCATGAACAAAAATTTTCATTATTCATGAATCTTTGGTATTGAATGGTTTGCTTTTTTCCTTGGAAATCATTTCGGGATATTGTTTTCATTGAAATGTGCCATGTTTCTTCTACAGAGAAACCCAATAGATGATACACATCGCTCATAGACCCAGTTTTCACACACTTTAATTCCTCCCTCTAAATATAAACAGAGGCCAAAGATCACCAACACTGAGAAAATGATCCAATATAAAAGAAAGTGACCCAAAATCAAATACAGATTTCCCCTACTTATTGGTGCCTGATGGAAATGTTTGAAAGCCATACTTTAGAAACCTTTTGTAAGCAAAAATGGAGTAAAGCGAAGAAGCAATTACCATTCATTTGTATAGAAATACCACTTTGGGGTATCTGCTTAAAAGCTCCCTCAGTGATCCTAATGTGCAGCTTAGAGTGAGGGCCAATGTGCTACATGAACCAGGTGACTTTGCCTTGATTTCCCAAGACACTTCCATTTGCCTGCTGGCATGATAAATACACAGCCTGTATGAAGGAGAAATAGTGTATCACAATGCAGTTTCACTTACCAGGTGCTGCCTCTATGGCAGCTTGCTACAAAACAGATGCTGCATGCTGGTTTTGCTTTTTGCTGTTTGTTTGTTTGTTTGTTTGTTTGTTTTGCAAAAATCCTTTTAGGATTTTGTTCAATTAGCAAAAACAAATACAGTTGACCCTTGAACAATATGGGGGTTAGAGGCACCAACCCCACATGCAGTAAAAAATCCGCATATAACTTTTGACCCTACAGTGGGCTCTTCTCATCCATGGATTCAGTCAACCTCAAATTGAAGCAGTATTTCTTTTAATTAATCTTTATTTGTTGAAAGTATTACAGATGTCCCTGAAATAGTATTTTTGATACACATTTGGGAGCCCCAGTTGGGAATTCAAAAATACTGTTTTCGATCTGCAGTTGATTGAATTCACAGATGCAAGACCCACGGATATACCAAGGGCCAACTGCATCTATTGGAAAAATCCACACAGTTCAAATCCATGTTGTTTGAGTGTTAACTGTACTAATGTAGGTGTTTCATCAAAGCAAAGTGATGTAAAGCAAACTTTTAAAAAGTGGTGAATAGCTGTAAACCGACTAAAGGAACATAGATAAATGAGAGATAATGAAGAAAGCAGAAGAAAACAATGAAACATTCATAACTTCCAAGAAAAATGGCTATTGCATCCATTAAAAAAATCAAACCTGAAAAAAAGGATACAATCAAATAGCAAGAAAAAACTCATAAATTAAAAATATAAAAGCCAATTGTGTGGACACCAAAGAAAGGGTGTCACTACTATCACTACTTGCCCCAGTAGAGGTGCAGAAAATGTAACTAAGACCTTGTCTATATAAAAAGAAATGGACAGCCAGTTTGAAAGGGAATTGCCATGGACTAGAACAAAGAATATCCTTACATGATATTATTCTACACTATCATTAAAATTTTTCCCAGATTTGGATCACCCCCAGTACTTATAATAGTTCCTCACACCCTTGGGGATTAAAAAAAAAAATCATCTGTTTGGTGCTTGGAGACAAACTTAACATGTCTCTTGATACTTTAGAATTACAATAGCATAATATACAATTATCCCAAGCAAACGTACAAACTAATTCTTTGAATGTCTGGCAGCAATTTAAAAAGGACATGTAAGGATTTAATCCTTCTCATTGTGTAGAGGGCCTCCTGGGAAGGCACCTGAGCATTCTATATTGGTCCCTCTTACCTTTTAGGCCAATTGATTGCTCACACCTGTTGCATGAGCTCTCTGTTCATGTCAAGGTTGAAGTCTCATGATGACGGGTGCCATGGATCTGTCTCTCACCCAGTGGGGCGAACTGAGACCTCCCTGGAGAAGAAACCCAGGTTCCACAAGACATGTGATCAGTGCTGGGGCCCCGCCAGCAGGCAAGGGGATCCCAAGGTAGGTGCTGGGCATGGAGGCCACGGGGGCATAGGCTACCAAGGAGACAAAACTGAACTTCACGTCACCCTGCTTGGCCCTGGAGGATGGCTGGTTAGCCAGAGATGGGTAAGATTCCTCAAGGAAGGAACAACCTAAGACAGGCACAGTCACAGAGGGGCCATCAGGAGAGAATTTGGGGATCAACAGAGGTGGGGCACAGACCCTAGCCCCTTCTGAGGGAGGTCTCCTGCCCTCATGGCTGCTTCGTGCTTCCCATGCCCAGCTCAGATCAGGACCCAGGTGACCGACAGAGACTTGGCCGACAGCAGCTGCCCTCTCACTCCAACAAGAATTGTTGAGTTGTCTTGTACCCATGGTGTGGGGAAGTGGGTTTATGATATCTAAATCCAACCTACCACCAGGAATGCTCAGGACCTACTCAAGAAGGCAAATAATCCCTTCCACCAATATTTACAGGGTAAAATAAGATTGTTGTTAGAGTAATAAATTTGACAGTAAAATAGTAGTCAAGTTTTCCAGCAAATTTAAATTGGCTAGTTGAAACAAGCGAATATTCTAGAAAAATTAATTGTTCTGGACAAAAAGGTGTTCCTAAAGTGTTAACTAAAATTTTTATTGGTACTTCATCTCATGATAAAATCGTGCACCATGTAATGAACCTAAAACAGTAATATTATAGTGCAAAAAATTAAAATTTAAAATCCATCAAGACTACATTATAAAATTTTCAAAAGCCTCCTACCATTTAAATCAAAAAAAGAGGGGATAGTAGAGGAATATCATGTAAGGAAAAATATCCTGTAAGTAAATTACGTTTAGAAAATTAATACTTTAGAAAATTAATTGTAAGGCTAAAAGCAAGACACCCATGAAAAACACACAAGGTGTCAAAACAAGCCAGAGGAAAAACATTTGGGCAAAAAATGAAATAGGATCCCAAGTCAAATTTATAGAAAATATTCCTTTATTAACTTTTGGTCGAGAATATGTTTGTATATTTTCAGAAAACAACTCCGAGACCATGTGGATTCCAGCAACAGAGAGGAATCAACAGGACTACTCCAGCCATGAAGACAGAAGAGAAGCAGTCCAGAGATGGAAGACGCTGATGTGGCCTTCCCATACTAGCAGTTAGCAGCTGTGCATCACTGCAGGTTGCCCAGGACCAAACCAGAAAGAGTCGGACCTGCATTACCACCATTTGTCCACCATCCAGAACTGTAATGTCAGTGCTGACATGTACACATAAGGAACTGTTAGACATTGAAATTGGGTCTCAAAATAACTGTTGGCCCAGAAGGAAACTCACTACAGACCGATTCATTTGCCTGTCACCATAACCATTATTGCTTGTCTCATTTTCGGTTCTTATAAGTGTATTTCTAATAGCACATGATCTCACTCATCTAGGGGAAATAATGAACAACATAGACTGATGAACAAGAGCAGACCCAGAAACAAGGAGGCATGGATCAGACTGTTGGGCCTCAGAGGGAGGATAGGGAAGGGTGGGGGTAAAGGGGAGAGATCAACCAAAGGACTTGTGTGCAAGCATATGAGCCTAACCAGTGGTTAAGGACAACAGGGGGGGTGGGGGCATGTGTGGGGAGGGGTGTGGGATGGGAATGGGGGGATGAGGATAAATATGTGATAAATTATAAAATCAATAAAGAAATTTAAAAAAAAAATAATAAAGGTAGTTTCTATTAAAAAAAAAACTAAGAACATATATTTATATTATATAGAAAACAAGAACACCTAAAATTTAATATGTTTTTGAAATAAAGTTTTCAATAGATAAGTTGGAAATGCAAGAAAATTTCCCAGAAGGTAGACTAAAAGGTATAAAAATTTTCAGGAAAACAAAAAAGAAAGAAAGAAAGAATATACCCAGAAGTTCTAACTTGGACTGGTAGGCATATCAAGAAGAAGATAAAAAAGAATACATGCGGGAAGCCACCACTTTCCCGATACTGACATAAGAGTGCACCAAGGAACTCAGAAGGCCTTCTGATGGACCTTGGATGATTAGCAGGGCTAATACCATGCACCATTGTTCTGTTGAGATAGCGGTGGCTGGAAGCAATTTCATGACCTAATAGCCTCAAAGTAAATGTTTACTGAACCTTACTGATCTTTATTGACCTTAGAGATGGTCTGTCTGCTACCTGCTTGCCATGCTTTACTGAGGGCAAGATATGTATCTAAAATTGAATAAAAAGTGGATAAGGCCAGGTTTCAGTGTGCCTCTCCTAGAGAGAGGTCTCCACCTGCCCCCGCCCATGCCTTCTAAATTCAAAAAAATAAAACAATAAAACATAAAAATATAAAAGCCAAAATGGAATTTTTAGTGCTTTGGCCTGGTGGCTCAGGTGGTTGGAACATCATCTCATACGCAGAAAGGTTATGGGTTCAATTTTGGTCAGGCCACATACCTGGGTTGTGAGTTCGATCCTGCTTGGTGTACATACTGGAGGCAACTGATGGATGTTTCTCTCACATTTTTTTCTCCCTCTTTTCATCTCTCTCTAGAAATTAATAAAAAACATATACTCAAGTGAGGATTAAAAAAAATTTTTAATGAAAATTTTAGTAAGAGTGACATGATAAAGATTAGGGAAATCTACTACGAGTAGAACAAAAAGAAGCACACAGATTTAAAAATTAAAGAAGAAAAGATAAATTACCCAGGAGGTTCAACAGCTACCTCTAATCCAGAAAGAACAAACAAAGGGCGCAAGGTAGAAGAAGGAGAAAGTTATACAAACATTTTCCAGATCCAAACAATGTGAGTTTTAGATAGGAAAGAATGGGCTCCAAGAAGTCAATCATAGTGAGAAAAGGGGCCAGTCGGGTAGGAGAAACCCAAACTAAGGCTAATCATTAAAACACTGGGGATAAGAAAATATCTTAAAGTTTCTGGTAATCATTTCTTTCAAGGTTACATTCAGTGGAACAAGAATCAAGATGGCCGCCGCTTTATCAACAGCAATACCAGAAAAGAAACAATGGAGAAATGCTATCAAAATTCTAAGAGGCCTCAAACATTTAACTCTTATCCACCACTTCTTAGGAAAGTATTGGAGAATATTTACACCAGCAAAAATAGGAAATGACCTAAGAAATAATCAAAGTCATTGAATCAAAGAAACAAGAGATCCATTTTGAGGGATCAGTGAGAAGCTCCATAAAAAGGGGTAAGTCCAAGGCCAACATCTGTGGCCACATTAGAAGAGGTCAGAGATCTCTGGAAATTTTCCAGAAAAAAAAAAAAAGAAGGTAAAAAGGAATTTCCAGAATTATGGTTCCAATTTACATTCCTTTTAATAATGTTTGAGTGTTCTGGTTGCTTCATATCCTTGGCAACACATGATATTAGCAGTTTAAAAAAATTAGCTATCTGGTGGGTGTACACTGGTATCTCTTTATGGATTTTATTTGCATATGTTTAATAATAAATGATGTTGGATACCTTTTCATTTGTTTGTTTGTTTGCTTTTTTCCCCCATTTGGAAAGCTTCTTTTTGCCTGTTCAGGTTTTTTGCTCATCTTTTAAATGGTGGTGTCTTTTTTAAAAAGAATTATTATTTTTTGTATCTCAGTTTGAGTTCTCTATCAGGCTTGTCTTTTTACTCTATTAAAGGTATCTTTTGATGAATAGAAGCTATTTGTAAAGTCCAACTTATCAGTCTTTTCCTTTATGGTTTGTACTTTTTAATATCCTGTTGATGCTGAACTTTTTACTCCCAAATTATATACTATAATTTTATAACATTTTAAAAACTTACCAACATATTGCAAAGCATTTGACACCATAATATTTCTTCAGAACACTATTTGAAATGACTTCATAGTATTCAATTGTACAGATGTGTCCCTTGTTATGTAACTCAACACTTACTCTTATACATTCATATTGTTTTAGAACAGTGATTTTCAACTGGTGTACCACAAGAATTTTTAAAACATGCAATCACTGACTTCTTTTCTGTTAGATTATCAAATAAAAATATCACAACACTCAACACAACAACAGTCATCCAGTGTGAATGAGTAAAAATTATACATTTTTTTTGTCAGATCGGCAAAAAAATATATTCTTTAATGTGCTGCAGAATTTTAGTAATTAGTGTGCCATGAGAGGAAAAGGTCTGAAAATCACTGTTTAGAATATTATTTAAATAAAATTATAAAGTTAATGATTTTATTACAAATTAGAAATCCAAGATATGAAAATCCAAGTTTGACTAATTCCAATATTCATTCCTCAATGAGTACATAAGGGATACCTAATATTACTTCAGCACTGTACTGTGCATTCTAGGATACAAAGAGAAAACATAGGGTGAGACCTGTTCTTAAAGAGCTGGCAACATATCTGGTGGCCCAAACTTCCCCTGTTAATAATAAGGAATAATTGATAGCTCAACTGTTAATAACTATATGTGGAATGGAAAGAAAGTCAGGGGAAAACAAAGTGGGAGTGGCCTAGAATAGTTGTCTTCAAGGAAGAAATGGGTCGTGAAGCTTCTTCACATATTGGGGTGACATGCCACAGTGTAGGACTGCGTAGTCAAAGGTGCGGGCCCAGGAAAAAGCCATGGGCATCTGAAGGACAGAGGAGATGCTCTAGATTGAAAGTCAGGATAAATGTTGATGATGAGTTGTGGAAAATAAGAATGAACACGTGAGATGAAGCCACACTGATGAGGACTTTGACATGAGAATTTGGGATTTGATTCCATAGGCAATAGGTCCACTGAGTCTGGGGGTGAGGGTGAGGAGATGGAGTAGATATGGGTCTGGGAGCCAGGCCATCAAATTGTAGTTTCAGGAAGCTCCTTCAGGTTAGTGATGGGGTGGGGAGAGTGGAGTCAGAAAGACAGATTAAACTTTATAGGAATAACCCAGGGGCCAGGTGATGTTATCTTAAAATAAAAATTTACATCTGATGCAATTTTCAAAAGAAACAAAAAACTAGATATTTGCCTCCATAGTGTCTTGTTTAATTCTAACCAACACTGAGGTATTTTTTAAATGGCATCTCAGAGAAAGAAAACATCTTGATAGTAATTATTGCGAGGTCACTGACAAGTGCATTCTCTAAAAATGTATATGTATCAGAATAGTTACAGTATGATTCTGTCATTGTTTGGTAGAAAAAGAGAAATAAGATTTATTGAATGATGCTTTTATGCTTTACTTACACAGAAAAGCATTAGAACATAGTGATCTTGGTTCAAATTCTATCTTATGCCATTTAGAGAAGTCATTTAACCTCTCTCCACCTCAGTTTTCTCATCTGTAAAATGGGGAAATCCTAATTAGAAAAGTACCTGTCACATAACAAATTTTAATTCTTATTATCTGTAAGGTAAATGTTATTACTATAGATTCATTCATTAAAATGTTAACTTCATAGAGGTAATTTATGTTAGAAATAATACTGTCATTTATTGTAGTGGTAAACAAGGAGTTAAAGGATGTTGTAAATAATACTTAGTTAATAAACAATGGGAAATTTGATCAAAGGCACTATCTAAGAACAAAGAACCATTCCTTGGTTTTGCATCGATTATAACTATAGCATTATTAATAGTAATAAAGTGCTTGGTTTCTATAGCACCTAGAACTTGGGAACAAAGCCAAGTGACATACTTATATATTTATTTAATCGTGGGAGACCTGGCACATTTGGCAACAGGCACGGTGCTCCACTTGGCGGGATGAAATGCGTGCCTCGCTCCAGCTTCTTTAGGGGGACTGTTATTCATCACAGCTGTAATGTTCCCTTCAGATGGCTCCCACTGGAATGGAAAGCACACTGGCAATTTATACAACAAAAGTCAACCAATGTGTGGCTTTGAACATTCACTGGGAAAACTGTATGCAGTCTGTTAGTTATTCACAGGCATACTCTGGTTTCTGATGAAAGTGCTGTGGTTTCGTTTGTTATTATCAGAGTAAAATTAAAAAGCAGCAAAGAAAAATTAAAGGACTGGCATGTGGACATCTTCTAGCCAACAAATCATTGTGTAAGTTTTCATGGTTCAGTTGCCATGTAAAAATAGTCATAATTCACATAGCCCTGTGTTTGGGGTGTGCACACTGGCCTTTGCCCAGACTCTCCAGCCCTGCCTCCACATTCCTTTGGTGAAATTACATACTCATCATCTGCCCTAGGAAAATTCAACCTACCCTGCAGAGATACTATGGCTCTGGGATGCACTAACACCCTGTCCCCCAGAATAGTGTCACTTATGTTAACTCTATTGGAACATCTCTTAACATCTAATGAAATGGCATAGTCGAAAATTCATATGGGCAAATTGCATTACAGTTGAATCTGATTCAAAAGGAATATTGTCTCTAGTAAATCTTGTAGGCAGACTAGTTTTTCACCCTTTAGTTGGATAAGTGCCTAAATCTAAACAAGAGTTCTCTCTAAATAACATATCATCTCACATCTGCAGGGGATGATGTGCACATTCACATGTACCATTACATCGGATATTCACAAGAAATTAGAAAAAAAAGACAAGACAAGCATTGAAATACTCATTTTACACATTCGGACACCGAGGTCCAGGAAGATGAACTGATTTACTCCAGATCTCAGAGCTAGGAGGGGCAGAAGTGGAGCTGAAATTCAGTGCCCAGCAAAGAATACTGTCCAACACTTCATGCCACGTCCCTGAAAAGTATTTTGCAAGGGAAATAGGGCTTTGTCCTCTATAAAAATGAGTTAAATCCTTAAATAATAAAGAATAAATATAAGGCATTTCTTTTAGTCCCAGGAGAAAAGCAAGCATGATACTAGAGTGTTTAGGTATCCTATATAATAAAAGCCTAATATGCAAATGGGCCAAACGGCAGAGCTACTCATCAGTTGGGGGTGGGGCCAGCGAGCAGGTGGCACCAGACCAGCCAAGGCGGGTGCCAGCGGGCAGAGGGAGGGGACAGTGATCCGGGGCCAGCAGTGACCAGCAGTGGTGAGGGCCAACTGGGGAGCGGGGCTAGCCACTCACTGGCTGGTGCAGTCCCCCAATCGACTGCAGGTCACCTCCCACAGAGGGAGGCCAGACTGCGGCTTAGGCCTGCTCCCTGCTAAGCCATCAGTCGGACATCCCCCGAGGGCTCCTGGTCTGCAAGAGGGTGCAGGCTGGGCCCCCCCACTGAGTGCATGAATTTTCGTGCACCGGGCTTTTAGTAAAATATGTAAGAAATGTAATGTTGTCATTTTGTTGGTTGGATTCTCCCAGGGGATCAGTTCTGCACTCATCTCAGTTCAACCAATCTTGAACTGAGCAGCCACTATGTAGCAAACCATGTGCTAGACACTGAAGACACAAAGGGGTGAGTTCCTGCCCTTGTCCTGATAGTCCTTTGTGGAGACAGACTAGCAAACAGACAATACCTCACAGGAGTCTAAGTGCTATGATAGAGAGGTATACACAGGCTGCTGGGGAAAACCAGAGAAGAGGGGAAAGGAATTCCAGTAATGTTCAGAGAAATGGAGATATAAGACAACAGGAATAAATATTTCTACTGAGGTACATGGGGAAGGGGAGGGGCTCATTTTAAAGGGGAATGGCATCTTACCTAATAAAAGAGAAACATGCAAATTAACCATCACTCCTCTACTCCCACAGCCAATCAGAGTGAGTATGCAAATTAACCCAACAAAGATGGAGGTTGATTTGCATATGCAGCCAGGAGGGGCATGACGCCTGCTATGGGGGGGAGGGGGGCAGCAGAGGGAACTACTGGAGCTGTGCTCCGCACAGAAGCGAGGACTTGCGGGCTCCTGGGCGTCTGGGAGTGAAGCCAGGGGAAGGAAGGCCTACTCTTGCACAAATATTGTGCAACGGGCCTCTAGTGTAATCATAGTAATAGCTGAAGTTCACATAGTGCTTGCGATGTGCCAGTCTCTGTCCTAGGCACTTGACATATATAAATGCATTTAACACTCACAACCACTCTGGGAGGTAGATGTAGTTATCACCCCTAATTTTGCAAACAGATAACTGAGGCATAAAAATATTAAGCTGGTATTTCATGGCCCATGGAATTTCCAGTGGCTTTTAACACCTTGCTGTACTACCTTTCAAAAATGTGGGGGTGGAGGAGAGGGTGAAGAGAAAAGAGAGAGAGGGAGAACATATAAAGTTTCCAAAGAGAGAACAGAGAGGAGTAAAATTTTGAAAAAACACATAAATTTTAGAAAATAAGTAATTGAAGAGCTTTACTCTGGAAAAAAATGGGCTGAGAAGGCAGTCTGAAGAAAGTGAACCTCAATATTGTTTGGGAGCCTATAAATGAAACTCAAATAAAAATTTTCTACTAATTGGAAGTAAGCTACACCAGCCCTACATTAGCCAGGGGGCTTGTCAACTGTCCTTCCCACAAGCTGTACTCCTCATAAATGTTTCAGCTCATCAGAATCCAGCCCGGTTATTAGGGTAGCACATGAGGAAGGCACATGGCTCTGTTGGAATGTACAAGCCCTGTGAGTACAGACGTTCAATAAATATGGATTGGCAGTAAATCATATTTAGTGCTATAACTAAGAGTAGTAAAATTAATTGAAAACACATTGAATAGTTGTTATGATTCATGGCCAACAGGTAAAAATTCAGTAAGTAAAGTTTTAGAATTTTCTCTTTTTTAAGGGCTTCAGTGTAGATGAGCTGCCACTGGCTATTACGAAGTTCAAAGGTAAATGTGCAGTCTGCTGCTGGTTAGGCAGAAAGGACTTTGTGATATGTATTTTAATTGCTAATCTTGTCCTCATTTTATCTTATTTTTTCAATGCTTATTTCCTCTCCATATCCACTATTTCCTTTAGAAAAATTTATTGCACTATCTGTAGCTTTGAAAATGACTGCAAATTCTTTTGCAATGAGGTATGGTATAAACAAATACATACATAAACCAGATGTTATGTGAGGACCTCTTGGAGATATAGTTAAAATTAGTTCACCCGGAATCCAGCGACCTCAGAGATCCCCACGACATTCACACTCCTGTGGGCCATGTCAGTTCAGGCTCATTTATTTATTTATTTTCTCATACTTTCAATGAGTATTTATCGACCACCCACTGCATCCAGGTATTATGGGCAATAGCAACACAATAGTGAAAACCACAGGCAATTCCCTATCCTGGAGGAAATTACACCCTTGTAGGTGGGAGGTAGGCAAATAAGCAAACAAAAGTAAAAGAATACTGAGTGTGGAAAGATAGTTTCAGACGTGAAAAGTTTGAAGAAAATGAAACAGCATAGTGTGAGGTCCTGTGATGTAGAAGACAGACAGACAGTGAATTTCCCCTTTCGGGGGTAGGGGCAGGCAAGGAAATCCTCCCTGACAGGGGACCACTGCCTGTGACCTGAATGGCTAGCTTGTTGGAGAGGTATGCACAGGCTGCTAGGGAAGGATGCAGATGTGAGGGGGAGTTCCGGGAAAGGGAACCACCAAGGCTTTGAGGCCAGGCAGGGAAGGTGAGTGTGGCTGGGTCAGTTGTACTCAGGAGAGAAGGGCTGGTGATGAGGGATGAGCAGCTGGCAGATGAGCAGGGGCCAGATCACAAAAGGCTTTGTCAAAACCCGAAGAAAGAGATGGGAGCTTATTCTTAGTGGGGGTCTGAGTGATCTGCTTTATGATTTTTAAAGACCATTGTTTCTCTTTTGTGGAGAGAAGATTCAACGGAAGAAGGAGACACTTTAGGAGGCTCTTGCCATTGTCCAAGGGACAGATAGTGGCCACTGGAACTACAACAAGGTATTAGACACACAGGTGGAAATGGGTGGCGGTGGGTTCAGTTTCAGAGATGCTGAGAGAGGCAACTTCCACCCTCATTCCTCCACCTACTTCCTTCACAAGAAATTCGATTGCATCAAGATTGTAAGTTTTGGAATTTTATGTAAGACTAGAAGCCCGTTGCACAAAGTTTCGTGCAATAGACCTTCCTTCACCTGGCTGCCGGCACCAGTTTTCCGCCAGCAGCAGTTTTCCTCTGGCCACCCGCTGATCGGAGCGCCTCCCACCAATGCGATCGGCCACCCCGAGAGGATCTCCTATCGGGAGGCGCTCTGATCCGCGGGTGGCCAGAGGAAAACTGCTACTGGCGGGAAACTGGTGCTGGCAGCCACGCAATCGGCCACCCCGAGTTCCACCACCGGCACCTTCCACCGGCTCCATCGGTCCTCCCGCAGTGCCAGCCATTGGGGCCGGCAGGAGGAATGGGGGGCGGGGACTCACAAGGTCATCCTGACAGCCCAATTGGCCACCCCAAGTCCCGCCCCCAGCCTGCCGCCAGCCCAATCGTGGGCGTAGCGGAGTGATGGTTATTTGCATACTTCCCTTTTATTAGGTAGGATTTGTGGCACCAGCGGGAGGGGCTCACTTGGGGAACGTGTGAGCATCTTTGATAGGGACCCTTTGTCTCACTCTGCTGTTCTAAGGATCCATGGTGCCCACCTGTGACCTGCTGTCCATGCAAATCCTCCAACACGTGTCACCCTATCCCCACTGCCAGCTTCCTTGGAGGCCACGTCTCTTTGCATCAGTGCCAGTTTAAGATCATTGCAAACATATTAAATCACATGGAAATCACCCACATTCCCTATTTTGACTTGTGGCTGACTAGGTAATATGCTGTTATGGGTTGAAGACATTTAATTAGACATTTACTTTATGCTTTACTTTTCTGTTGCCTAATCAAATTTTTTTCAGGCCTCAACATTTTGTAGGCCATTCCAAAGCTTGCATCCTCCGTGCCCGTGGAGTTTTGTGGCTCAAATGGCTGTCATCAGGCCTGTCTGCGTGGACCAGGCTTGCTGGCATTCTGGTGAATGACACTGTCTCCATGTCACTGCACATGCACACAGAAGTAATGTCAGCTAATGCTGCATGAGCAAGTTCTCATGACACAGCCCAGGGTGCAGATGCCCCTCCTACACTCCCTCCTACAAGTGCCTGAGAGTGCAGACAGGGCTTCCCGTGCCACCTGCCTCCTCCTGCGGCAGGTTTCTCTCCCTCCACTCCTGGGAACTTGAGGTGACAGAAATCCTGGGCCCAGGTTCCCACAGCTAACCATGGTACAACAGCATGGACTCCACTGAGGAGCCCAAGGCCAGTGACAGGAGCTGGGGGTGGGAAGCAATTCAGCCAGAGAGATGCCAGGAGAAAGGATTCAGGACCCCCACATGCAGGAATCTTGGGGCAAAAAGTTGGGGATGGAGCTTGGAACAAGAAGGAGAAAGTGAAGGGAGCAGGAGCACAGCAAAAGGCCAGGACTGGGAAACTGCAAAGAAGACAGGCCTCGGCCTGGTAGGGTCTGGACGACTCATCCGCCTTTGCTCCAGCAGCTGCTGCACTGATGTTTCAGCAGCCACACAGGTAACCTGGACCATCCTTTCTGCCATCATTCCCATGCCTGTCCTCTCCTTCTTTTACTTCCCCAGGAAATACAAGGAACCCTCTCTACATGTGGAGTATTTTGAAACTGAGACAGCAAATTTGGGGGTTGAACACGTTAACTCTAGAACCAGACTGCTTGGGCTCCAATCTCCGCTCTGGGCGTAATCACCTGTGGACCCGGAGCATAATTCTTAAGATGCCTGTGCCTCAGTTTCCTCTGTTGTAAAATGGGATAATAGTTCCCGCTTCACCAGGTTGTTGTGAAGTTTCCTGCAAAGCGCCTAGCATACGATAAAAACTCATAAATACTTAGCTATTATTATTTTAAAGAATTGTCAAAACAGGATCATAAAATTGTAGTATATTTTAATGTTTACATTAGCAAATTATAATTTTAATTAAAAAAACACAATGGCATATAACTGTGTATTCACAAGTAATTATAAGAGTTTGTTTTTCTTTAATTCATAGCATCCAAAGGTAATATGGTTCAACCATGTGACATAAGTTTAGAGTCAAATGAGAAGCATCTGTGTCTAAAACTTGATTTATAACCTCATTTGGAAATAATGTCAAAAGTCTAAAGTTGAGGTCTTTTGTGAATGTTTGTCTTTAGGCCAAAAGCTTTTCCTGGTCCCTTTCTGACCCCCATTCATATTTTAAATGACTGAGCAAATAAATGTGAGGAGTTGGAATAGACTCCACTTCCTGTCTCTCTGATTTGGAAATTAGATTAATTGGGCACTAAGCCTTTAATTCTACAATTGGGTGACTTTTATGTTTACATATATCAGATATCTATGTCTATATATAGCTGAAGATGCAAATGTAGAGGAGGAAATAACACGAGGCTCGGACTCATTTGTCCTGTGAACAGCTGAGGTCGGACCAGTCTCTCCTGGCAGAGAGGTCCTCAGGGAGGGAAGGCAGGCTTCCTCAGCCACACAATTTTGTTTTAACTCCTTTTGTCTGTCTGCCCAGTATAAGCTGTGTGTAACCACAGGGACTGCATGATTCTCAACCAAATGGCACTTCACAGCTACAAACAGAAGCCTAACGTACAGCAGCCGTAATGCAGGAGCCTGAGGGGGACGAAAGTTGATGCTGTTTCCTGGTTTCCCTTGGAAACACCTGAGCTATGCAGAAAGGCCTATGCAGAGCGACCCAGGGAACTTCGCTAGCAGAACTTTACCATGAAACCAGGCGCCTTGGCAGTGCTCCGGGAGCGGAGATGAAGGCCTGTCTGGAGCAGAGCAGACTGTTTGCCCTTTCAAAGGCCCTTTTATCCTCAAGAGTCTATAGCTTTGATGGAGTGTTGAGTATCTTTCAACTTCCTATCAAGAAGAGTCTGTGAGTATATGAAAAATAAGGTCTGGTTCTTCACTAATTCCCTCATGCTTTTTTAAAATGTTAAAAGAATGAGTAAATGTTGTAGTTGTTCAACAAATAATAATAATTCCAGCAAGAGGATAAATTAAAACTCTCTGCTTTGCGACTCAAAGATTTCAGAATTCCTCTGAAGGGACACATGGGAAGAAAATTCCACTCTAACAACGAGGCACAAGTCGTTGCTGCTAACAGCGGGAACACAGAACACTTCTATTGAGTGAATGAGTTATTTCCATCTTAATAGTAATTATTTTGGAAAAACTAAAGTCAATGGAGAATGATGATAATTTTAAAAACAGCTGATTTTTTTAAAAATATATTTTATTGATTTTTTACAGAGAGGAAGGGAGAGGGATAGAGGGTTAGAAACATCGATGAGAGAGAAACATCGATCAGCTGCCTCCTGCACACCCCCCACTGGGGATGCGCCCGCAACCAGGGTACATGCCCTTGACCGGAATCGAACCTGGGACCCTCGAGTCCGCAGGCCGACGCTCTATCCACTGAGCCAAACCGGTTTCGGCTAAAAACAGCTGATATTTATTGAATGCTTTTTATCTCAGTTATCTATTGCTGTGTAACACCACTACAGAATGTAGTAGCTTAAAAATATTTTATTATTTCTTAGGGTCTTATGGGTTGATTAGTCTCAGCTGGTTGGTTCTTCTGTTCCACATGGCATCTTGCTGAAGCCTTAGCTGATTGGCTGGAACAGCTAGGGTTTGACCTGGCATTTCTCCCTCTCCTCAGGGGGTCTCTCCAATGGGATGGCCTAATTTCTTTATATGGTGGCTCAGGGCTCCAGTGTCCTAAGGGGACAAATCCCTATGTGTAAGCACTTATTAAGACTCTGCTTCCATTCCACTTGCTAGTATCCCATTGGCCAAAGCAAGTTACCCAGCTAAGTCCAGAGTCAATGTGGGAGGGCACTACATGAGGATTTAAACACTGGGAGGCATGTTTTATTTGGGGCCATCGGCGTAACAGTCATGTGCCATGCTTGTGTTGAACGTTTTACATCAATGTATCCTCTTTAAAAATCAAAACAGCTCTATAAAGTGGATACTTTAGGATCTTCATTTCAAGAAGGGAAAATCTAGGCACAGAGAAGTTATTGGCTTTATTACCCAAAGTCTCACTGGTAAAAAGTGACAGCTGGGATTGAATTCAAGCCATCTAACCCTAGAGCCTGAACTCACAAGTCTGAAGGCATAAGCACAAGAACAGGAAATTATGAACTTCTATAATATCGCAAAAATATTTTGGTAATATTTGATATAAAGGTTTACACATTCAATAACATTTATAAGAATGTTGTCCTCCTTTTCTTAACAGCTGTCATATACATCTTACCTCCTGACAGAATTGTGACCCAAGTCAAGAACACCAGCTTGATAAATTCCATTGACCTGAGTTTATTTTCCTTACTCATTGACTCACTCAATGACTTAATTTCCTCAACTATAAAATGGGAATGATAACTTAAAGGAGATAATATAGTGCACATAATGTATCTAAAACATTCCTGATGCACAGAAGGTTTTCATACCCCTGTATAAATATGCTAGACAGAGCTAACAGTGGTAAGACATGTGGGGAGCAGGTTTTAGGGGGTTCATGAATGCCTACATGAGCTCACTGGAGAATGACTAGAGCAGTGAATTTTAACCATAGCATAGACTGTTATGTCTTCCCACAGCTGGGAAGCATGAACCTGAGCAAGGTAGGAGAAATAACTGGTCTGGAACACCTCACCCTAGGAACAACAGAAAAATAGATAGCATGGTTCCTGGCAGACTCAAGACTGGTATCCTCACAGAACTAGTCTGTTTAACCCAACCCAACTTGACCAGGCTCTATTCTCTGCAAATTTAATCCAGCTCTAAGAATCTTTTAGGATATCCCCCAAATTTGGAGAGTTGTGTACTAACCCAGTAAGGTTCAATTATCTAGTCCTAGCCACATTCCAATAGATAAAACTATTTTGAGTTTAGTGAAGATGTGAAAAAAGGGAGAAAAGAAAAAAAAAAAAAAAACCTCATCATGGGTGACTTTCCAAAACTTACTTTCCATTGTCGGGTTGTACCAGCAGCTGTATGCTGATCTTGAGGCAATTTACAACTGGAAGAAACAGGACTCCACATTTCTTCCTTTGGATTTTGAATGATGGCTTTTTCCATGATATAATAGCCACAGTTCTACACATGAGTTATGGCAGCTTTAAATTATAACCACAATATGATGGGGAAAAGGTAAATCCCTCACTGTCTTCTTTTATCTCTAAAGCAGTCAGGAAGTGGGGAGGAGCCCACTCATCTCAAAGGAAGAAAATAATGGTGGAGGATGTATCTGTGTCAGAAAAGGCAGCTAATGGCAGGCTTTACTGAAATGCCCTCAACTGCTAACACATTATTATACAAATCTCTCTTTCCAAGATGCAGGAGGAAGGAGAAAGAGAAAGAGGATGAGTGAGGAGAATGAGAACAGGGTAAATCTCTTTAAAATCTACTCATGCAACTTATGTCACTGTAGCATATTGCCCAAACACTGCTCTCCAAGGATTCAAGGATCTGTTTCCCAAAGCATAGTGTTTGGTTTATTTAAGGTAATCCCTAATTCATTAAATATGTTTCTCACTGTCTCACATGCCTGAGTAATGCCTGAGTGCAGTGCCTCAATACTGTGCTATGGTTTCTATCTTATTGGCTGGTAAAGACATGTAAGTTAGTTCACCTCATTCATTCAGATTTGTCATCTGCAAAATGGACATAATGACATCTACATCACGCTGTTACTGGGGTAGCTAAGTGAAGTTGCTTGCACCTTCCTTTCTCTCACACTTCTTCCAGACCCTTTTTATTCTGCATCCCATATGTCCCTGAGATGAATTTCCTTCTCTCTGTCATTCCACTGATCACCTCCACCATGGCAGAACCTCCAACAGGTTTCCCTACTTTAGCTAGTAGAGGGATTTCCAGAATTCATACGGACTCCCCTCCACCTGGAACCCTTTGCTCTTTCTTATTGGTTATATATAAGGTAATGTCCAAACTTTGGATCAGGGCACTCAAGACTCTTGAACTTGGCCTTGTGCCCCTCCCCATTCCACCTCCTCCCCACCACATTTTCCATACACAGGTTCCAACACAGTCATATGGTCAGATGGTAGTATGAGAGGAGAATAAAAGCTATCTGTCAGATGGCAGAATTGAGAACCCAAAAGATTCATGTATGGTCACATGAACAGTGGCTAAAGGTAAAATTTTTGGTTGAAGTTTTTGAATGGAATTTGTGTTTGGGTCACATATCCTTGTTCTTGGAAGACCAATAGCAGCCAAGGTCTATTTCTGAACAAATGCATTCCCTGTATTCTTTCCCTAGCTTAAAAACTTGTCTGTTAATTATGATATTTTTAAAGTAAAAGCAAGCAGTACTCATTAACTTTGGTTAGAAAATGTCAGAGATTCTTGTCCTGGGAAGAGACAGAGGTACTTTGGAAGCAGGGGAGCCAGCGCCGATGTAACAGTGTGGCACAGTGATGACACTGTGGGGTCAAACACCCTCACTCCACGTGTGCTCCCTCAATCTCAGTATTTTAAAGAATAAAGAAAATTATTGAATAGAGAACTTTATATTCTATGCAGAAAAGAATGAGAAGCTAAAAGGCAACTTTGGAAACCACACAAGAACAACAAACCTCTGTGTAGCAATAGGAAGGAAAAAATTACTGATACATGCAAAACCATGGATGACTCTTAAATATGTTACAATAAGTGGAAGAAGCCAGTCACCAAAGGGTACATACTGCATGACTCCATTTATATGACATTCTTGAGAAGCGAGACTTCAGGGACAGACAGATCAGTGGTTGCAGGGAACAGGGAAGGAGGATTGGCTACAAAGGGGGAGGAAGGAATTTGGGAGTGATGCAGCAGTTCTGGGTCTTGATTGTGGTGTTATTACAAGACTATGTCATTACTCACATAGCTGTACACCTATAAAGGGTGAGTTTTACTGTATGCAAAGTATACCTCAATACGCCTCACGTGTACACACACACACACACACACACACACACACACACACACACACACACACTTGGGATGATCCTACTAGAACTTGCTGGAATCTGGTGTCTAAGAAATGGCTCTGGGATGTTGCCTGTGTTATACATTAAGATTCTGTGGCAGATTTTGTTTGTAAAAAGAGTTTGGTTGCTAACCATATTTGGAAACCACTGGAGAAGATTCATGCTCATCAGGGGCAGTGAGGTTTCTCAAAGAAAGCAACACTTCCTTTGTTGTTTTTTCAGACATATCTTACTACAAGACAGAAACCAGAAGAGGGAAAGAGAGACTATATACATTGACTTTTCCTGAGTAGCCCCCACCGTGTTTTCTTTCCCTTGAATTTAATTGTAATAAGAACTCTGTGCTTTCTGTATTTAGGAGAGAAGGTTGGGAAGCCACCTCTCTTTGTCAGCCTGGGCGGGCCAGCACAAGGACGCCCCTCTGTGCACAGGTGTGAGGCAGGCAGGCCTTGTTCAGCCCCAACGACCACCTGCTGGCTTTCCTAGACCTCAATAAGCAGTAGGAGCGGGCAGTGAAAGGCTTGAAGTTTGCAAGCCTGACTCTGCGTTTTGGCTCCAGATACCAGACAGCCTCCTGAATTCAGGTTGTGGACACTTCAGTGGAATGCCCGACATGGGCTGGCACCCCCTTACCACAGTCCCCATGGTGTAAACCTCTCAGTTTCCTGACTGAGTCCTGAAGATGTTAGCATTTATGAAAACTGTTAGGGTTTGCTGGCAAATATTAGAACTAATGGTAGTCATTGAAATTCCTTCTCCCCAGCCTGCCTATTTCATATGAAATGTGCAGGTAGCTAAGTGCTATCATCCTTGGAAGTCCTGACATCCTGTGTCATCCATCCTCACTGGGACTCTTACCTCATGCAGCTTGAACGTGCCCTAATCCCACTCCATCTCCATCCTCTGAACCTTCTGAAGGGCCTCTGGAAGTCACCGTCTGACACAGCCCTATCGGTGGTCCCTCTTTCAGGGCTCCTTTTCTTCCCAACTGCCAGGGCCCTCCAGGCTTCCTTGTGTCGCAAGTTCCTGAGCGTCTCACCACCTTTGCTGGGCTCCCTAACCCAGCCCACTCCTATGTTTGTAGCCTTCTCATTACATTATCTTCAGTTAAACCCTTTCATTGTTTAATCTGATTTCTGTCAGGAGAGTGACTATTACAAATTCCCTACCACACATCCTACAATGATTTGTCGGTGCCCTTAGGATAATATCTAGACTCCTTAATGCCCTACTCTTGTCTGCTAGGTTCCATCTTGTTCAAACTCTTTCCCATCCCCATATGGAATGTTCTGTCCCCATACATTTGTGCAGCTTCCTCATTCTCATCATGTTGTTAGGCCAGATGTCACCTCTTCAGAATGGCCTTTCTAGGCCCCTCTAGGTATGTAGCCTTATCGCCCGGACCCTCTCCATCCTATTGCCCTACTTTAATTTTTATCTTTTAGCCTTATCACTATCTAAAACTTTATAAATTCTACTTGTGATTGTGTCTGTTGTCTGTCCCTCCTCCAAGCTAATGTAAGCCTGTTGTATTTACCATTATATAGATCAGGATTACAGTAAGCAAGCGGTGATGGTACTCACACTGGGTCCAATGGAAAGAGGTTAAAAAAGGAACCATTTAGAAAAATGAAGGATAACACAGCCCCCTGGGGCTGGTAATACTGAGGTAGCCAGAGTGTTTACCAGGCCTCTGAGAAGGTGGCTGAAAGGAGAGACTGCCTGACAGGAGCTCTAACCTGCAGGTGCAAACCCACAGCAACCCGGGAGAGAGGCAGGTTCGCTGGCTGTCTCCTCCTTCCCTCCTTTCCCATCTCCTGCCAGTGCTACCCATTATCCAACGGGAAGTAGAGGGCCAAAGAGTTGATGCCATCCACCCAGGTCTGCTTCCTGGGATGCAGAGCAGGTGGAGAAGGTGCAAGAGCACATCTGAAGGAGCAAACACTTGTGGCACACTGCACTCGCTGTGGTCCAGTCAGTGCTCGGCACCAGGCTCACCACATCTTACATCCCAGGGAGCACCATTTACTTCAGTTGAGTGACATGGCAGCCCTGCCTGGTAGTAGCACCCCAGAGGAGAAATGGAATGAATGCATGGATTCCTGTGGGTTTGGCTTCAGGTTCTGGGAACTGATGGGGGAACATTTACCATATTAACCTGAGACCATCAGGGCATAGAAATTCACTCCATGGTGGGCTTCCTGAATAGACCTACCAAGATCTCAGCCTTAGGCCTGTGAGATGGAGAGAGAGAATTCCTGTGACTGGTAGGCTTGCACATTCCATGCCCAGGACATTTCTGAAGTTGCACAACAATCTCTATTTAGTTGCAGTATGGAAACAGGAGATCGTTTTGCATTATGTTTGAAGGCAGAGAGGAATCAGGTAGCAAACTGGGAACACTTCTGATTTTTCATGAAGTGCAGAGCTCTCCAGGCTTTGTCAAGGTAGGAACAAAATCATCCATCTACAGGATTCGTGGCTGAATGGGGAAGAAGCCAAGTCATCCATAGCAATGGCATCAATTTTTAGCAAGGTGTGGAGTTACTATGGTGACATGTATGGAGTAGGTTAATATCTAATTGGGATTATTAATCAGAAATCCCCCTTGAGTGCCTACTAAGTATGGGAAGTGGTGAGAATTCACAACAAAGTGATGACAGAAGGTTTGCCTTTAACCAGAGACAATAAGAGGAGTGGTAGATGAATGATAGAGAACCTATGACAAGGGACATGTTACATTACTAAGTGTCGAATGGGAGACACTTGTCAAAAGGGTTTGAACATTAAGCTATCGATTAATATGTTGTGATGAAAAGTGCTGCCAAAACAATTTCTCCCATTTCCTCAGTTAGGACAGGTGGAAAGAGGAAGTGCTGTGGGGTGACTGTGCAAATGGAGAAGCAGGCAGACAGGACAGACAGCCAGGGTCTACACCCCAGCTCCCATTTATGCCCGATGCAGCACTGCTTCACTCCATAAACAAAACAGAGTTACAAACAACTGTGAGCTCTGTGCTGCTGCATTTACTTGGAAAATTTAATTTCCCAACACGCCTTTCTATTTGATCCATCCTATATGATTTGCATGAAATGATGTTGTCATTGTTTTCAGTTACTGTGTGAATTAGCTTTGTTATAAAAGGAAGAAAAACACATTGTTCACCTGTTAATTTCTTGAAGGAACTCTGCCTCCCATAAGGAAAGTGCTGCGTGCTTGTTGATTGAGGACACCAGAAACAAATCAAACCAGAAAGTGTATGTCCTCTGGGGACATTAACTTCAAATTTAAAATGTTGAAACTGGTTCTTTCTTGCTATAAACCCCTATGAAGCACCAGCTGATAATAGATTCAGAATTTACTTTCTATATAAAATTTGCATTTGATAAGGGGGATTTTTATTCAACATTTATAGAGCCCTTACTATGTGCCAGGCTCTGTGCTAGGCATGGAAGGTACAAAGGTGAATAAGACAGGGCAGGTAGCCCCCTGAGGAGCTCACAGTCCAATGTGTGTGTATGGGGCGGGGGCAGGACGGCACGGGGTAGGGGTTTGGGGGATACAACAATGCTGTGAGGGTGAGAATCACAGGGTGTTGTGAGGCCTCCAGGAGAGGCTGCTGACTGAGATTGGAACTGGGGCTGGGGGGGCGGGGGGCGGCAGTGGGGCAGGGGAAGTGTATAGGGTCTTCCACCTGCCTCTGCACTCCACTCTGTGCCCAGTGCTGGCTTGCAGGGACTGCATCCATGCTCTTAGTGCCTGCCGCTTCTAGCTGGTTTGGCGAATGGGAAGCCTCAGTAAAAGATGAGTGGAGGGAAGAGGGCAAGGCTTAGTGTTAACTCTGGGCGTCCTCATTTCAGAATCATTGCAGAGTGGCTGTATTCCCCCTGCCGCCCCCGCTCCCCCCCCCCCCCCCCCCCCCCCCCCCCCCCCCGCCCCCGTGCCCTGTCTACAGGCCCTCAGCATACAACTCTTTCCTCTGGGGTCTAGAACCTTCTCTCCCCTGGCCCTTTCTAGCTTCTGGGATGGTAACAGTACTACTGGCTGCAGGGTACTTACCATCACTTTCTGGTTTCTTAAACCCTGTTCACATCTTCATAACGAGTCATCTCCTTCCTGCTGGACCCCCGCAGTTAGGGAAGATTTCTAAGGAAAGGCGTCTGTGCTGAGTGTGGAAAGGCGGACAGAGAGATTTCGGCGAAAATGGAAGAAGGATCCACCTAGAAGACATGCAGAGATATGGAGGGAAGTGAGATCACAGACCATTCCAGACGCCAGGGCATGACCTGAACTCTCCTCCCCAACCCCGACATCCACCTGGCACCTCCTACTTTCTCACCAGCTCTCCAACCTGCCCACTGGTCTCCATCTCCACCACCCTCATAATTTCCTGCCTCAGTCACTACCCGCTTTGCAATCATTCTCATATCCCTGCTAACAACCCTTTGCTGTCTCCTCATAACCTTCAGGGTGAATGCAAACTCCCCCAGTTCCACCACACGACTTCTGCCTTAATTTTGTGTCTGTATTCTTGGTTACTTTTCTGTGAAATGAGAAATAACAGAAGTAATTAACACAGAGGGCCAGTGTGATGATAACATGAGAATAATACGGTATATGTAAGCAGATAGCTTGAACTGTAGCAAGCTCTTATAGTGCAAAACTAAAAACTCTGGCCAGTTCCAGAAGGAAAATTTCTCTCTAAAGTTCACTTCTTTGCCCTTAGCTTTCAAAACACCTTATCTATTAGCCACACTGAATATAAAAATGTTTTATTCATTTTGAAATCAGAAGAAAACTGAATTAAATAATGAATATGGTCTGGATGGCATTTATCTTTATACCAATGTAATTATAAAATATGATTTTAAATATATTCTTAAGTGGAGAAAAGGCCCCATGAATGGAAAAGTGCCTAGAGCCCATGAAAGCCTTGTGTCTCTGTTTCTCTTGGTGCCCTGTTATTATTCCGATGGATAATTTTATTCAAATTGTTATAAGCCAGACGCTGTGCTATACAAAGTGAAATCTAAAGAAGAGTGAGAGGGGCCCCTTGAACTCAGTTGCCACAGTACTGGGTAATGGAGGGCAACGAGGAAGAGATAAGAGATGGAATAGTCCAGAGAGAAGCACTGTTTCCTCAAAAAGCTGATGATGTCGGTGGATGGGAAGTTCCTAACACATGATCCTAACAGGATGAGCTCTGTGTGTCTGGAGGACAGTGACACTGCACTTGGCACTGCACCACTTTCTGAGCCTGGAGACTGAAGCTAAAAATAATTTTTAAATATATAGATGATCGCACATGGAGCAGTAGAAGTATGATTTTCCTTCTTGGTGTTTGTAATGTATCATGCCAGAATTAATCTTGATTTTGCTGAAATACCTAAGATATAAGCTCTGAAAGAAAAAATAGTAATGTGTGAAATGTGAAGGCATCAATGGGTCTTACAACATGAGAATACAGATAAAATTTTGATCACTTGGGCAAACAAGAAAATAGAAGAAAATGTTTAGAATACTACAATGTGTTCTATCAACTTCAGGATGGAGTAGTATTGTTTATCTCTAAGGGATGGAATTGTGAAGTATTTTACCTTCTTTTTGATTATCTTTCTATTTGCTTCTGGTTTTAAAAAACTGCAAATTTTCTCTCTAAAAATTAACACAATTTTCCAAACCCAACTATACAAATTACAATGGCACACATTGAAAATTTTCTTTCAAGAAAATAATTACAAGTATATGATGGGGTTGTTTATTAATTGAAATAAGCTAAGTATTCATCAATACAAAATTGATTAAATGCATTTCAGTCTGCCCTTAAATGATCATTAAAATTATTAGATAAATCTATATTTATTGATGTGGAAGACATTCACAATGTTGTTGAATATAATATACAAAAATGTATAAAAGAGTATATGTGAGATAATTCCTTTCTTAAAAATTTAAAATGTCAGAATGGATATACATTAAAATATCAACAGTAATTTTGCAGTGTTAGAAATACAGGTAATTATGTAATTGTTACTTCTCTATATCTTTGTTTCTAGTCTATTGTTTTAGCTTTATTCTTCCATTCTTTATTCTAACTAGAAATAAAACTATCTCTACTCTTTAAATTAGAGTTGAAGAAGATTGCCAATGCCCACCAGACAAAAAGTCTGAAGAAACATTCCCAGGAAAACATATCTTTCTTTGGAATCTAATGTGACTTTGAAAGAAAAAACAACAGCAACAACAAAAATGCTGTTGCCACAACTTTGATATCACCAAGGTTTACCAAATCAGTACCCTATCAAACCCATTTCTCCTCCCTGTTTCACTATTGTGACTATTCATGAGCTTGGAAACTCAGGCCCTTGTTTCCCAACCCATGCTGCAATGACTATAAAAACCTCATGGCTAAAATGAGGTTGTGTTCAGGATAGGCTGAAGGGGAGAGGTATGCCAGGCAGGAGGAATGGCATGGACAAAATCTGGGAGTTGATATTACACACATTGTCTTTGGAAAACAGCAATGAGACCCTAGTGGGTGAATGAAGAGTTTGTGAGGGGAATGATGGGAATTACAATAGAGTGGGACCAATCAGAAAGTCTAAAATATCAGACTGAGGAGTCCTCAGTTTATATAGGATGTGACGGGACTATTGGGTTTTTTTAATGTCAGAAAGACAAAAGGTAATTAAAATTTTAGAAAGACTCATCTGTAGGGAGCGGCTATAGGGTTAAGCCTCAGATTGACCTGTGGCAGAGCCACAAACAAGTCCCAGCTTGGAGGGCACAGCCCTCTTAGCATAATTAAGCTTGACCTTATGATGCTCCCTAGATCCTTCCTAGGTAGCTAATGGGCTGTGGGAAGTGTAGCAAGTGCTGCCAAAACAAGTGAAACTCACAAGAACATTGTAACTATGTTGACCACAACCTTGTTTGTCTCTGACTATAAAATAAAGCCTCAGCTTACAGGCAGGGTCTTTCTGTGTCCTCATCCAGGCATGGAAGATCCACTGAGCCCCAGCTGTATTCTCTTTGTCTGTCTTTTCTAAATCCTTCACTTTACCCTTGGCTGTGCTAGCGTGGCACACTCATCAGAGGGCTAAAAAAATCAGTTTTACTGCTGTTGTTTGTATATGAAATGAGAAGAGTCTGGATTAAGACAGAAGCAGTGATGCCGAAACCAGTTTGGCTCAGTGGATAGAGCGTCAGCCTGCGGACTCAGGGGTCCCGGGTTCGATTCCGGTCAAGGGCATGTGCCTTGGTTGTGGGCACATCCCCAGTGGGGGGTGTGCAAGAGGCAGCTGATCGATGTTTCTCTCTCATCGATGTTTCTAACTCTCTATCCCTCTCTCTTCCTCTCTGTAAAAAAAAAAAAAAAGACAGAAGCAATGAGAGAGGAATGATAACAACTGAGAGACCTTCTGTATTAGTCAGGGTTCCCCAGAGAAACAGAACCAATACAGTTCATGATTTACATATGTATATGGGGGGAGAGAGAGAGATTTATTCTAAAAAATTGGCTCACACAGTCACACAGTTATGGAAGCTGACAAGTCCCAAGATCTGCAAACTGGACCCAGGAGGGTCGATGGTGTAAGTTCCAGTCTGAAGGTGAGTAGGATCAAAACCCAGGTAGAGTCCATATTTTAGTTCAAACCCAAAAGCAGGAAAAAAAAAAACAATATCCCAGTGTGAAGGCAATCAAATCAGTCAGGGGAGTTCCCTCTTACTCCTGGAAGAGTCAGCTTTTTTGCTCTACTCATGCCTTCAACTGATTAAGGTGGGGCCCACCACATTGGGTGGGGTAATCTGCTTTAATCAGTCTACTGATTCAAATATTAATCTCATCCAGTAACATCCTGACAGAAACACCTAGAATAATGTTTGATCAAGAGTCGATAGCCTTATCAAGTTGACATATAGAATTAACCATCACACTTTCCAAAGGAAAACAATTTCACTATTTGCATTCAGGATGTCCACATACAAGGAGTATGTCCACAGGCTTTTCCCACCTCCAGGAAGACACACCTGCCAACATCTCAGACACAAGTCTGACACTCTTTCATCCCACAAGGGCCATGGCTGTGAAGTCCACCACTGAGCCATCGGGCAGCTGAGAGAGTGGTGGCCATCACCCACATCTATAGGAACATTTGTCCAGACACACCTCAGAATATCCCAGTGAGCAGGTGTTACTGTGGTCTTCTACCCACTTTAAAGATAAGGAAAACCAAGGCTCACAGCAATTAGCAGCAAAGTCAGAACCAAGGAGGGAAATGAACTCCTCAGTACCCATGATGGATTAGGCAATGGGCCAGGTACTCACTATCCATTACTGTAGTTAATCCTCATGGTAACCCTAGATGTGATTATTATTCTTATTTTATAGAAGAAGAAACTGAGACTTAGAGAGATTATGATCTGTAATCTTTTCCCACTCTGCCCCAAACAGACTTTGATTGGAACCTCTCTCTGTTTGATTTTAAGCCCCATGCGACAGTTCACTGGTTATGAAAAGTCACATGAGAACAGAGGGAAAAGCTAAAGATGACTGAGGACAATGAGCCAACTGAGCCCAAATGACCGGAGAAAATGAGCCAAAAAAGTCAGTTCACTCTTTGGTATCTATAAGCATAGAGTCGGTTCTCCCATTGCTCAGCCCTACAGTTAACTCAGACCTGTCTCCTAACGGCTTCTCCTTTCCAACACACAGGCCTGTATTCAAATGCTCACTGCTGCTTGGAACCGCAGGAGGGCTGGACTTTTTGTATCATGACAGAGAGGAATTCAGTGTGAGCCAAATGAAAGCAGAAATCCCAACTATATGAGATGGTTACACTTTGTACGATGCCTATTCCCTTAAAAGCTAAGCAGCCCCAACTCACCGGCTGGCTGACTAATTAGTGGAATGTTCTTTGCACAGACAGAACTCAGACGCCTCCAACAATAAAAGTAAGACCAGCTATTTGGAATCTCATTTTCCTCCCTTACAGGACAAAAGTCTGAACGGAACACTTTGTGAACAAGTTTCACCAGAGTCTTAAATATAATTTCTTCGATGTAGAGAGATCAGTGGATGAAGAAAAATGAAAGAACTGGAACCTCCCTTGGAAGTTCTGTTTGTCCTTCATGCTGGTTTCACTCCTGTGCCATCTGGCAGGGGAGGATGAGAAATAAAACGAGTAGCGTTTGTTGGGACTGTGTTGTGCAGGTTTACATTGAAATAAGATATATATTCCATCCCTCACTTATATTTACCTAGTTTGCTGGAGATTACTTTTTTGATCCTAGGGTCTAGCTTCCCCAACAATTTTAAAATTCTCCCAAACTACAGCTAACATTGCTATGACAGAGACCAATCTGCCCCACCGGACTGGGAGGTGTCCTATCCCAGTGTGTGAGGGTTTCATGTGGACCCGACAGAAGCTCTCTGTTACCCCAAGAAGAAACATTTTGTTTTCTCACACTGAATCTCTGAGTGGGCCCTTCTGTCCACACAGACACAGACACATGGAGGGGCCTCTCTGGAAGAGTAGAGAACACAGAATGGCATGCCTTTCAAAGAGTGCTGGCATATGTGCTGGTTGGTCTGGCCCCTGGTTGGTCTGGCCCCTGATAGTAGAGGCCAGGCCCTGCGTGTCCCAGCCCCCTGGCAGATCTAGCCTGTGACGGGCATTCCATGGATAGAAGCTGGACCGGGGCACAGGTCAGGGAGATAGCTGGGATGGAGGCCGGAGAAGTCATCAAATGCGCAGGGACACTGAAACCTGGAACAGGCTGTTCTGCCGGCCCCGTGATGACGCTGACTTGGATCTCATTTTGCCACCAGTTCCAGTGGTGCAGGAACAAAGCCCAAAGCGGTGACAGGTGGCGGCAGCAGGCAGCCAGGCTGCAGGCCTTTGGCAGCTAATGAACTGGCCCGGGCGAGGAGAGGGAACTCAAAGACAAAGTGAGTCGTGCCACTGCTCCCGCCAAGGCCTTGGAAACAATCAGTGAAGTAGCAGCAATAACCCAAGGTCCTCAGCCGCTTGGTTTTGGTGGCACTGATCTATGACACAGTCTCCAAGTCCTGGCAGGCTTTCAGAAGGCAGAAAAGGCGGTAGCCTGTGCATGCGGATTTCCATATTTAAGATGGTTGCCTCAGCTACTATTTTGGAAACAGTCTGTCATAACTAAGCTATGAGTATTTCTCTGTGATGTTGTCCCTTTGTAATTGATACACTGTGTTGTAAAAAAACACCTGCTTTGTTCTTCCTTTCAGGAGGTGATTCATGTAGATATTGCGCCGTGTTTGTGGTAATGATTATAAAGCAGAAGGGTTGCTTACTTTTTGTTTAAGCAAGAAGCCAGGATCAGTGATCTCCATTCTGAAGAACACCATGCTTGTAGCAAAAACTGTGTGTTTTATAGAATGCTTAGTGGAAAGGGTGGCTCTAAAATTTCTATACGGAGGCACTCAGGGTGCTGATATGTCTGGAAGTGGAACAGGAGGCTGGAGGCTGCATTTGCATGGCAGGGCTCCTAACACTGAGCAAACCTCAGCAGGACCTCTCCGAGTGCGTGGGGACTGAAGTCCCCCCAACCTGAAGGCCATCTTTCCACCCAGCCCTCACTGCTTAGCTTAATTATGATCTGTAATCTTTTCCCACTCCTCCCAAGGCAAGTTTTGCTTGCTTTTAGCATTTCACTCTCAAATCAATTTTTTTTATTGATTTTCAGGATGTTTATTTCAACTTACAATTTCAATAGCCATATGAGTTATCCTTGACTCCTCTCTTTGGAACCCACCCTCTTTTTTCAACCCCCCAGAGTCACAGCCTAAAAATCAGGCCCTCATCATTTCTCTCCTGTAAACCCCTCCCCCACCTCCCTCCCATCATCCTGTGGTCTGAAGGGACTCTCCTAATGTGTATTTAAGCCAGTCCAGCCAGCCACTCCCTTCTTTAGCAGTTCTCTGTGTATCCACTGTGACTTCCTTAGCATGACATCTCTAGGCTGTGATGATGGGACCCCTTCCTGCCATTTCCAGGAAAATGAGAACAGTTCTTTCTGTGGTTGTGGAGGTTAACACAATGAAGGCCTTTGTAAAAGCCTCCATGGTTAGGGCTTGCTTAACACACTTCGGCATTTTGTAGCAGCCCTGATGATTTCCGCTTCCAGGGAGCAATCTCTTTATCAGAAATAATGATAATTGAACCGCATCCAGCATGGCCAGGGGTGAACCTGAGGGGGTGGGGGGCCGGGGGGGGGGGGGCGGTGAAGGATTAAAGAAGACAGACAAGAGAATACAGTTGAGGCTAGGTGGGACACTGCTCTCAGATGGAGAGACAGTGCCACAGCCTATAAGCTGAGTCTTTGTTTTATAGTCAGATCCCACGAGGCAAAAAGGGCGTGGTCAAGATGTGCCGGAAACCAGCCATTGTCTCACTAATAGAAAGATGTGGAAGGCTGGTCAACCTTTAAGCTCTGAAAGGTCAGAGCCAACCACTCCCTATCTAACTGAGACAATGGTAACTGAGGCAACTTCCCCACCAAATAATCATGTAAATCCTTACTGATAGGATAATCCACCTGTTACCTGCCTAAGGGCTATGGGTGTATCCCAAACCTGCTTAAGGGTAATGGGTGTATCCCACAGTCTCAATAAAAGGGATGGCAAGGCCAGAGCCTAGGGTAGTCCTCCCACTAGAGGTGGGCTCCCGCCTGGCCCCCCATATCGCCAAATTAATACTTTTCTACTCTCTTTTCATTTGTGTGCGGCCCTTCTCCAGAACCCGAACCCTGAACCGGAACCCTGAACCACGCAGGATGTGAAAGGGGCTCCCACAAAGATGTTTACAATGTTCTCATGAGTTTCAAATTTACTTAATTACATGCACCTGAGAACTCTATCAAGCTTTGTTTTGGCAGCACTTGCTGCACCTCCCGAAGCCTACATCATTCAGCCACCTGGGACCACAGGTTCAGACCATAAGGTCAAGCTTACACCCATAGCCTTTGGCTATAATTGTGCTGGGAGGGCTTTGCCCTCCAAGCTGGGACCTGCATGTGGCTTTGCCAAGAGAGGACCTGCCCTCTCAGTAGTCCGAGGCTTGAACCTGTCCAAATGCTGTAGCCACTCTCCACTTATAATCATTTGGTTCTGCCCAGAAATGGACTTTCTAGTCTAGGCTCTTCCCAGAGTCAATCCTACAAGGAATGTGGCTTCAGATCAGGGCAGGTCACATATGACATGCCTTTCTCAGGTAAATACCTTCACCTTAACAGCAGACAAAGGTTTAAGAATACTTTTTAGCATTAGGAAAGTTTTGAAGAACTAAGATAAAAATAGGCAGCTAATTACCCAAACTATTCAGAAGCCCTTAACTCAAGGACAAGCCTATTAAACAAGATAGAGAAAAGCACATGGGCCCTGCTGTGCCCAGAACTGCTGGGGCATCACTTTGTCCTAAAAGATTGCTTGGTAACTAAGGCCAGGGGGACACTTACTCTTTGGGTCTTGAGATTCATACCGATTGCTTATTAAAGACTGGAGGTGACAGCAGGCAAACTCTTTTATAAAAATATTTTTTTTATTGATTTCAGAGAGGAAGGGAGAAGGAGAGAAAGATAGACATCAATGAAGAGAGAGAATCATTGACTGGCTGCCTCCTAGCTTGGCACCCAGACTTTACTCCCTGACCACTTAGGAGCTCAGCCAGACATGCCCAAAGTGAAGGATCCCACTGGCCCTTGGTAACGGCTCAGCCAACTCTAGGAGCCGCTCCCTGTGTTTGTGCTACTCCTGTGAGCCGGTGACTGCGGTTCAGGTGCTCTGTGTAGCTGCCTGAAAATCTGCCTGTCCTCCCAGCCTGGTCACTTGAAAACCCAGGGTAATATATATGAGTCATTTCCTGCCGAAGGGCCATGTCTACCCCTTGGCTTTGAAACACACACAGCCTCCCCAGGCTCACTGGCACCCCAGCATTCTGGCAGCAGAAATTCCCTAAACCTATTCCTGTATGTTCTGATCCTGCCGCTCCCCTCAGATGGACCTCAGGTCAGCACAGTCTGTTTCTTTCCAGGCCTCTTCATTTGTTTTTCCTCCTAAAAGCCACAGTGTTTCACTAAAACTTCACTCTCCACTTCCCTCTCCCGAAAGCTGCAATGTAGCCTGCAGAGGCAAAACAGTTCACCCTCCCTCTTACGTTTAATGCACAAGTTGTGTCCGTTCCTCCCATCATGGACATATTTAAAAATCCAAATTTGTCTCTTTCACTTCAGTCTTTCTATGGGGTGACCCAGGCCACAGAGGGTTGGGCCAGCTCAGAATCTGCTCCCCACAGTCCTATTTTGCACGAAAATGTGTTCACTTTAGAGGGACCTAAAACTTAATTTTCCTTCCTTTTTTATTGAGTCCTTGGGTGTCCTCTTCACACACCTGTGTTACTATGTGGGCAGCAGTGCAGGGTGTTTCCAAAGGGGATATTTGGATAAGAACAAATGCAGTGGACACTCCAGCACGGAAGCGGGCTCTTGTGCTGGAATTCTAGGCAGGGGAAGGGCTCTTCCCAAAATGTGCTGTAGGACATAGGCTAGCAGGAAGGATGCAGGACATAGGCCAGCAGAAAAGGCTAGTAGGAAGGGATGTAGGAAGGGATGCTAGTAACATGCTGTAAAAGACTGAGCCGTCGGGGCAGGAGGGGAGAGAGAACGGCATGTGGGAGATGGCCTATGAGGGACGTTGCCTGCCCACGAGGGTAGTTACAAATGTGCCTAACAGTTTGTGCCTGAAGCTGTGCCCATGGCCAGTGTCAAAGGCAGCTGACTCAGCCAGTAACGCCACTCCTGAATCTCCCCCACCTGGTGCTCTCTGGGTGGACCAGAAACATCTTTGAACGTGAAGTGAGCAACTGTGTGACTTTCCTCTGCCTCCCTCAGCCCTTCTCCAAGAATGGCCAGGACGTAGGAATCAAGGCAGAAACCTTGAAAAAAAGTAAAAAAAAAAGCCCTGGCCAGTTTTGCTCCGTGGTAAGAGTGTTGGCCGAGTATGGAAGGGTCAAGGGTTCGATTCCTGGTCAAGGGCAGGTACCTGGGTTGCAGGTTTAATCCCTGGCTTGCATGTTCAGGGGCAAACAATCGATGTGTCTCTCTCATATCGATGTTTCTCTCTCTCCCCCCGCTCCTCCCTTCCTTCCACTCTCTCTAAAAATCAATATAAAAGTATCCTCGAGTGAGGATTAACCACCCCGCCCCCCCCCCCGCCAAAAAGAGTAAAATGTCTCCAGCCCAAAATGATGTTCAACTATCTCCCAACCTGTTTATCAGTCAACATTTACACAGCTCTCCATTTTTACAGATTGGGGAGCAGAGTGTAGTCAGTAACTAGCAGTCAGAACAGAAAACTAGACTAAGCTCTGAGCCCTGCCAATTCTCCTTTGGATCCTGATTCATATCCTGAGTGACTGAACCCCCCGTGTCCCTCAGGCAGAGCCTCCTGCACCATTGCAGGCCTGAGGCCAGAGTTAGTGGCTCTCTCCTCACAGACGCTGCCCTAGCAGACACAACAAACAAATCAAGCCTGAACAAGTGAGGATGCCAGCACTGACCAGAACATTCGAAGATCAATGCAATTATAAGCATCTTTGTACTTTCAACCAACTGCTTCATTATTAATGTGAAATTAAGACTGGTCCTGAGCTCTCACAATCTGGTAAGTGTCCTGTAATTGTATTTACTGATATTGCCCTGATATGGAACACTTGGGAACACATACAGTGAATAAAGGATGTGCAGTCCCAGGTATGATTACTTTCAGAGTGGACAAGCATGGGTTTAAATAGGGCTTTGCCACTCATTTGAGTCACTTAAATTCTCTGAGCCTCAGCTTTGCATCACTAAAACAAGAATAACTCTACCTACCACCAGAGTTGTTGTAAAGATTAAATAAAACAAGATTTCAAAAAGGCATAAGATAACGTTTGAAAATACAGCACATCCTCAATAAATAGCAATTATTATCATGCTATATTAAAGTTGCAGCATAACATAATCAGAAAATCCAAATCAAGGGAGTGACTCTTAAAAAATCTTTTTTTTTTTTTAATTACAGTCATCATTCATTGAACATCTATGCTGTATCAGACACCATTCTAAATGCAGGAAATACAGCAGGGAGCAAGACAGGTGAGGCCCTACCTCTACTTCAGGTTACCCTGTGAATGGCAGGGAACCAAGGAAATTGTTAATTAAATAAATCATTTCAAGTATGTATGTGTTCAGAAGAAAATTGAGTAGGGTTATACAGTAGACAATGACTGGTGGGTTATTAGAGAAGATTATTATGATCTAAAAAGATCCTAATTGAGATGACACGGACAGAAGGAGGAGCCACAGGAGTATATGGGTGGGGCTTGGTAGGGCAAGTACCAAGGCCTGAAGTGGGATCAAGCCTGGCTTGTCAGAAGAACAGAATGAAGACAACTGTTCCCAGGGTGTGATGAGGGAGAGGGAAAGTGGCGTGGGATTAAGCCAGAGGGCTGGGCAAAGGTTCTGAGTTCTTGTCTCAGCTCTGCCACCAGAAAGCTGTTTCTCTTTGGATAAAGCTCTTAAGTTCTTGGAGCCCCAGTTTTGCCATCTGGAAAATGGGGGAAGGGGTTGACCTTGATATTATTAAGATCCTTTCAGCTCTATAATTGAATGGAACAGAGATTAAATGCTGTATTACTCTTTCTATGCTGACAATACTGGAGTCAAACTGAACTCTTCCAGCTTGTCTGTTCTTGTTTGTTTGTAAGTATAATGATCTTTAGGAAAAAGTTACCCATAAAACCAACCCGGCTCCAACATGTGGAACCCTTTACTTCTCTTATCTCAAAGCATTCTTTGAATTCATTGTGGCCAAGAGATTAGCTGACTACAGATTGTTTTTGGTTCCTGGTGGCAAACCACTAGCAGCTCACAGGCAATACAAAACCCATTTTAAATTTTTATTTGAATTGTTCTGTACAGTGTATTCTGTACATTTTTTCAAATATCTGAGGAGCATGTATCAAGTCACACAGCTGGATTTAGGAAAACATTAAGACACTTTCTGTTTTGTTCAAAAGCATTAACTCACATGGAAAATCATCCTGAACAGTAAAAATGAATGTCAAAATGCTCTTTGTAAATCACCATCCAGAATATTAAAACAACTTGAACTCTATTTTAGTGTCAGACTCTTCTTTAGGCATTGAATATGCAATCAATCCACCCTGAGGGCAATGTACACTTGGGGAATGACAAACCACCCACCATTATCACCAGTGACATTGCTAATTAAAAGTCAGAAGAGACTGCATGAAATTCCAACGCACCATGGCCAAGAAGATGGGTGCTCATCTGGAGATGGCTCTAGTATAGCAGATTTTCACCCAAATTGTCCTTGTCAAGTGAGTAGTTGACAATCCTGGTTTTTTTGTTTGTTTGTTTGTTTTTAATATATTTTATTGATTTTTTACAGAGAGGAAGGGAGAGGTATAGAGAGTTAGAAATATCGATGAGAGAGAAACATCGATCAGCTGCCTCCTGCACACCTCCTACTGGAGATGTGCCCGAAACCAAGGTACATGCCCTTGACCAGAATTGAACCTGAGGCCTTTCAGTCTGCGGGCCGACGCTCTATCCACTGAGCCAAACCAGTTAGGGCCTGACAATCCTGGTTTTTAGGCATCTAGTTTGCAAGCTCATATAACTTCCTTGGTATACTATTCCAGAACTTAAAAACAACAAGAACTGTCCAAGTTCTCTCTCATTCCTAACGTAAATCCCTCATGTTGCTTCCCAGGCTATTCCCTCCAATTCTGCCTATGTAGTGAAGAGTAAGCTGGTGGTCACTCTCAGCACATTACCCTCTTGAAATAAATAACAATAACAAACAGAACAGGTAGTACGTACTAATCTAGTTTCTTTACAGATTGTCACGTAATCCTCACCATGATCCCATGAGGTAAATACCGTTGTAAAACCCACGTCACAAGCAGAGGCAGAGCTGGAATTCTAAGCCATCCTACCTGGCTCCAGGGGCCGCGTTTTCGATTACTGCACCATTTTGCCTCTCTCATAATTAGAATTTCTACATCTTTTTTAGTTTAAGAGATTCATGAAGAGAAACCAATTTTTTTTCTTTTCCCCCTATTATCCTATCTAATGAAGAGGGAATATGCAAATTGACCATCACACCATCACAAAGATGGTGACGCCCACAGCAGAGGTGGGGTTTCCGTAACACAAGATGGCTGTGCCCACAGCAGAGGTGGGATTTCCATAACACAAGATGGCTGTGCCCACAGCGGAGGTGGGGTTTCCGTAACACAAGATGGCTGCACCCACAGCGGAGGCGGGGTTTCCATAACACAAGATGGCTGCACCCACAGCAGAGGCGGGGTTTCCATAACACAAGATGGCGCCCACAGCAGAGGTGGGGTTTCCGTAACACAAGATGGCTGCACCCACAGCGGAGGTGGGGTTCCCTTAATGAGCTTTAAGGAGCAATCAGCAGGGACCTGAAGCTGCGTGGTGCTGGGCCAGGGCAGGGGACCTGAGCCTGTGCCCCCCTGCCCGGTGGGGCTAGACAGGGGACCTCAGGCCTCACTCCCCGCCCAGCAGAGCTTAATGGGGGACCTCAGGCCAGCACTCCCAACTCCGACACCAGGCTGGGGAACCTCAGGCCACGCCCCCCACCCAGCAGGGCTTGACAGGGGACCTCAGGCCACGCCCCCAGCCTGGCAAGGCTTGACAGGGGACCTGAGGCTGCGACCCCCACCCAGCGGGGCTTGACAGGGGACCACAGGCCATGCCCCCTGCCCTGGCACCGGGCTGGGGGACTGGAGGGTGTGCTGGGGGACCTGAGACTGCACCCCCCACCCTGTGGGGCTTGACAGGGGCCCTGAGGCTGCGCCCCCTACCTGGCGGGGCTTGATGGAGGACCTGAGGCTGCCCGCCCTCCCCACCCGGTGGGACTTGTCGGGGGTGGGGCTGGCTGGGTCTGGGTCTCGTGCGATTTTGAGGTGCCGCAGGTGAGCAGGGACTTGACTCTGGGTCCCACGGCATGCCCCAGACTCTGACAGGAGGAAAATATTCATATACATTTTACTAATTTTCTTTCATCTCTGACACTTCTATTATAGAGAAAGGGCAAATAGCAATATTAAAATATTTCCTCTAATTAATCCCCTTTTAATGTGCACAAATTTCGTGTACCAGGCCATTAGTGTAATAAATAAATGTAAGCCCAAGATCAGCGCTTTATCTCAAAACTTTCAGAAACGGTCTTTGATATTTCATGCTTCATCATTAATGGAGAACAGCCTTGCTGTGGCCAAACTAAGCCAGTATGTCTCCCTCACCATCTGCCTGCTTCAGAGAACAATGCCCAGGGCAGCGGTCACACAAGGGTCCTGCCACCCATGTGAGAGCTCAAGCGGCCACAGGATGGACTGCAAAGCTGAGGCTGCCCAAGTGGACGAAGAGTGCAGGACATGTGCTACTCATGTATGGAAGCTGCAGAGGCACTCTGGCTGTTCTTCATCATTCAATAGATGCTCTGGGCAGAGGTGGTAACTCAAAATCTGTCTATCCTCATTATACACTACACACACCTGCACGCGCACACACACACACACACACACACACACACGCACTTCCTTTTTTTTCCTTATTGTAAATCACTACACTAATTTTCTGTTTAACTTTCTGTTTACCCTATCACATCTCCATCACAAATAGAAAATTCCACTCTCCTAATTGTCTATTTCCTTAGCAAATTTCCAAACCAGAAACATAAAATAGAGAATGCACATAATTTAAATACATAAAATATTATACTTGATATCTATCTGTCATTATCTATCCTCTATCTATCTGTAGTGGGCATGTAATTCAGACCACAAACTTAGTGGTTTAAAATGGATAACTTCATGTAGCCTCCAAATAACCAAACAGTGTGTGCTATGTGGAAACAATCTCAGTCAAGAAGGGTTTCTCCCTTCCTCTGTCTAAGTGCTGGGGGAGAACTGGGTGCCTAGACATTGGCTTGGAGGAGGTAACTGGTGTGGGTCATTATCCATCCAATGAATGAGGTATCTTCACTCCTGTTTGGTTTCCCCATATCCATGCAGAGAGTTCCAAGGCTCCTGGAGTTCTCCTCTCTCAGAAGCCACTCCAGGGCTCCCACGCTGTCCAGGGCACAGACATCAGTGAGGTTACTTGGGGCCATGAATCCAGCACCCCAGCATAATTGAAGGATTCCAGGGCCTCTAGTTCCACCTGTTTCCCAACCTTAGAGTAGGTTGGAGGAGTGGGGAGTACTGATGCTCGCCACTCACAGAACCTATGATCTCATCTAGTATTATGTTTTTACCCTTCTCCTCACCTGCCCAGAGCCTCAGCCTGTGGAAGACAGAGGTGCTTATAAAATCCCGCTCAGACCACACAAGAGTTTAGCTAGCCCCCCTTTGCCTCCCTTTCCATTCTTTCCTTTTCCCTCTCCTCATAACGAGTAATCTTTGGGGGAATGATGAGTTGAAGGGAAGACTTGCTCTTTCTCAATAAGGTTTTTCTGTTCCCTGAGTCCTCACACCTCTGAAAACCAAGTCTTTTCTCTGCTATCATAACTTGGGATAAAGAGGTCTGTACCCAACTTACACAATGGGGCAAAGGAAAATACAATGCAAGAGACATTGGTCTTTTCATCCTGTCATGTGTACCCATAGGGGAGTATCCTATCTAATAAAAGAGTAATATGAAAATTGACCCTATCTCCACTACACCCACAACCCACGCCCCCCAGCCAATCAGGAGAAAGTATGCAAATTAACCCAACCAAGATGGCTGCAGCCACAGAGCAATCAGGAAGCTTGGGTTTCCCCGGTAATGGAGGAAACCAAGCTTCCCATACACCCTGGCTGGCCTTGGACTCCACTCGAAGCTACAATGTTTCAATTATAGAAGATAAATAAATCCCAACCAAAATGGCTGCAGCCCCAGAGCTGGAGAGAGCAGGAGGCTTGAGTTTCCCCGGCAATGGAGGAAGCCAAACTTCCTGGCTGGCCCAGGCCTCCATTGAAGGCTACAAAGTTTCAATTATAGAAGATAAATAAATCCCAACAAAAATGGCTGTAGCCACTGAGCGAGCAGAAGGTTTGGGTTTCCCTGGCGATGGAGGAAGCCAAGCTTTCCACCCTCCCTGGCCTGCCCTAGCTTCTCTGCTCAAGGCTACAAAGTTTCAATTACAGAAGATAAATAAATCCCAGATACCAGGGCCTCTGCTTGGGTCGCCGGGGGCATGGCCGGCCTGCAAACCACCACAGGCCCCTTGCCCAGGCCACTCCTTGCCCCAAGGGAACTCCCACCCTGATCCAGGACACCCTTCAGGGCAAACCAGGCGCCCCCCCCCCACCCCATGCACCAGGCCTCTATCCTATCTAATAAAAGAGTAATATGCAAATTGACCATCACTCCAACACACAAGATGGCTGCCCCCATGTGTACACAAGATGGCCACCACAAGATGACCAGCAGGGGAGAGACCAGGTCTGCAAGGGAGGGCAGTTGTGGGTGATCAGGCCAGCAGGGGAGGGAAGTTGGGAGGGACCAGGCCTCCAAGGGAAGGCAGTTGGGGGCAATCAAGCCTGCAGGGGAGGGCAGTTAGAGGTGACCAGGCCACAGAGGAGGGAAGTTGGGGGCGACCGGGCCTGCAGGGAAGGGCAGTTGGGGGGGACCCAGGCCTGCAGGGGAGAGCAGTTGGTGGGGACCAGGCCTTCAGGGGAGGGCAGTTAGGTGTGACCAGGCCTGTAGGGGAGGGCAGTTATGGGCAAACAGGTTGGCAGGGGAGCAGTTAGGCATCAATCAAGGCTGGCAGGGGGGTGGTTAGGGGATGATCAGGCTGGCAGGCAGAAGCGGATAGGGTCAATCAGGAAAGCAGGCAGGCAAGCAGTTGCAAGCCTGCAGTTCTGGATTGTGAGAGGGATGTTCCAGATTGGAGAGGGTGCAGGCTGGACTGAGGGACACCCCCGCCCCCGTGCATGAATTTCATGCACCGGGCCTCTAGTATAATATATGCCTATTGCATGTGTATCCCAACATGCTATATACATATATGCATTTAATACACAAGAATTATATTTAAACATATAGGCATGACTCACCCATATGGTTTTTATATATGAATTATCGCTTTTTTGAGGAGGAGGGGAAATCCATGGATAAATACTTCTATCAATTGTTAAATATTTGTCATAAGCATTTTTTATTTATGTATATCATTTAGGGTTTGTAGGATATTGAAAGAAATGGAGAACTAGAAGATGATAGATATAGTAGGTAGGTAGATAGATGATAGATGATAGATAGATGATAGATAGATAGATGGTAGATAGATAGATAGATAGATAGATAGATAGATAGATAGATAGATTCTCATCACTAATTGTAGAAGCAAGAATTTCTGACTCAAGCACTCTGTAATAATTGACTCACTATAACCCCAGCCATGTCATTTAGCTTTATTAACAGTCTCATTTCATCTTAATAAAATTAAATGGCAAATATAAGATCACAGATTTCAAATAATGAAGTTGATTGTGCTTGAGGGTTAAATAGTGGATTATTCATGAGTAAGACACTTTTGAACACTAATCAGGCAGTAAAGAATTTCTAGTTCTCATACCAAATGCCATGATTCAGGATGTTCTTTTTGGTATGAAATTGTCTTCAAGCTGGATTCAGACACACTTGGGAAAAAGTCAGATGGTATAGGATCTTTGTATACAAATGTATGCAGAAGGAGTGGGTTTTTTAAGCAATACCCCAATATGACATTAAAAGGTTGTGTCTTTAAATGAGTCAAATAAGACTCGCTTGGTCTCATTTCCCAGTTTTTGTTTATTTTTTCTTAATAACATATTAGGAAACCTATTGTAATAGTGTCAAGGCTTTTGACAAGAGTAGGTCCAAGTTGTACGGTGCCTGTAGCTTATGTAATATTGGGGCCTTTTCTTTTTAAATGCAAAAATATTTTACTTTTCTAAATCTTACAAAAATATATAAACATGAAGATACATGGTTTACATTCCTTTAGGTCTTGAAAAGACATGCATAAAAGGGTCCCTGAGATTTAACCTGCATTAACTTCATTGTAAATTGGCTCTGCCTTTGATCATAACATTATTTTAGTATAAAAATAATAAAGTATATGGTGGAAAAGAATTTTCTTTTTACTTTAAATTTCAATTCTGTAATCAAGCATCTTTAATTCTGGGTTAAATAATGCATCACCAGCTGAAATACTAATATCTATGATTTTTTATTTAGTTACCTAATACTGTGTACCATGTTAGGATCACTCAGTTCACTGATCCAAGTTATTAACGTGGGTAATTCAGTTGAATGAATTCTCCACATCTTGCAAACTGTCCTGACAATCTATACCAGGAAATATATGCAGGCGTTGAATTTTCACTGGCTAAGAGACATTAAGGGCCAGTATGAATAAAATGATTTATTTGTGTTTAGTCCACAAGTGACAGACTTAACTTTTCTAATGAATGTGTGTTCTCACCAGACTCTCTTCTATCCCCATTCACTAAAAAGGCTTCTGCCACCACCAATTCAGTTACTTCCCAATCCCAAGTTCTGCCTGTACCAGACTAATTCTCCCACCCACTGAGGGAGACTTGGAGTGAGGTAGGGAGGGCAAGGAAGAGAGAAGGGAGATCAAGGAGCATGTGAGAAACACATGCAACCGTACCGAGCACTCCTGCTTGCCAGACTCCATGCTAAGGGCTCTACATGGAGTGACTAGATGGTGGTAAGAGGAAATACATGATTAAGTAACCTTCCAGGTAAAGCCAAAACCTACGTTTCCATCCCAGAGCAGACACAGTCAAAGAAACACAAAAGATTTTGTGTTTTTCCTTTGAAGGTCCTATGAAAAGCTGTGAGTCCTTGAAAAACACAGAGTTCATATCTATTCTTTTTTTTAAAATCCTCACCTGCTTTTATTGATTTAGAGAGAGGGGAAGGAAGAGGAAGAGAGAGAGAGAAATAGCTATGTGAGAGTGAAACATTGATTGGCTGCCTCCTGCATGCCACCCAGGGGGGGGATAGCTCCTGCCCCGATAGGGAATCAAACCCATGATCTTTCTGTGTAGAGGATGATACCCTAACCCAGTGGTTCTCAACCTTTCTAATGCCGCGACCCTTTAATACAGTTCCTCATGTTGTGGTGACCCCCCAACCATAAAATTATTTTCGTTGCTACTTCATAACTGTAATTTTGCTACTGTTATGAATCGTAATGTAAATATCTTCATAATTATCTGTGTTTTCTGATGGTCTTAGGTGACCCTGCTAGCGGTTCTCAACCTGTGGGTCGCGACCCACAGGTTGAGAACCGTTGCTATAGAGCCTAAGACCATCGGAAAACACAGGTATTTACATTGCGATTCATTAACAGTAGCAAAATTACAGTTATGAAGTAGCAACGAAAATAATTTTATGGTTGGGGGTCACCACAACATGAGGAACTGTATTAAAGGGTCGTGGCATTAGAAAGGTTGAGAACCACTGCTAACCAATTAAGCTACACTGGCCATGGCTGTATCTACTCTTGATAAGATACATTGGCCTCTCCTACTCTCTAAGACCCTGTGCATTTGGTTTCATATCACAAAAATCCAACTCACCCTTTCTGGAGCCACAAGAGTTCTGCTGAGTGTTCTCCCTCCAGGTGCTGCTGGGTCTAGCACCTCTAGTGATGCCCTTAAAGCCAGTGTGTGTTTCTCCAGCTCCTGGCTCTGCTTCCCTCTGTGTGGTGACATTGTTCACAGACAGTTTCTCCCATACTCCTGGGGAATATTGCCTCTGGCAGATCCAGGCTCACATATTCTTACAATAAGAAACCCCAGAGTAAATCAGACACATCTTCTTTTCCAGGGTTCACACATCATGTCACAGGGAAGGCCAGTGCCCTGAAGAACTGAGACTTCTGATTAAATATATGGGGCCTTAGGAAGGTGGGAAAGGTCATGAGGGAACTTAATCCTTCCATGACCACATGGAGTATGAGATGTGTAGGGCCACAAAGAAAACGGAGCATGTCATGATCTGACAAAGAAGACAGACCAGTCAGATGAAATCAACAGATGCCCATGACATCCTGACAGGCTCTGCTCTTCCCCTCTGCTGATCCAGTGTTTTCTCTCACTCACACCATTCAGAAATTACTATTTCATACCCAGCAGGACTGCACCAGCCTACCCAGAGCTCTCAACAGATTCCACTTCTGCTCCATGGCTACTCCCCTATTTCATGGCCTCCTTCCGACTTAGAAATATATGTCAATCATTGACATTTTAATGTGATTTTTTTTTCACTAAGGACTGCCTCCCAATAATTGGATTTAAAGTCTAAGCAAACCATTAAAAACTTTATCCCGAGCACAAGTTAATTTTAACATAATCAAACACACAAGCATCCACAGATGTTCATTTTTCCCTATGCAAGCCACTGTCACACAGAGCAACTAATATCAAACCATTCCACTGACCACAACCAGATCATCCAGGTGGAAAATCAGAATCTGACTGAACCCTGTACATAAATTCCTTCCACAGTCATAAGGCTCTTTCAGCCTGAGACATATGAGCAGCCACTTCTCCTCAAGGGGACTTAGTAGGACTCATATGATCTTACTTTCTCTGGTTACACAGACCAAAGAGTTGGCCCAACCATATTTTATCCCATGTCACCATATCTGAGCAGCCCTCTTAAATATTCTTAAACAATTCTCGTTTTCCTTATGCTAGGTGTACCAGTTAATAATGGCGGATTTTGTAATTAAAGAAAACACAGTAATTTCAAGAGAAACATCACAAGTGCTTTATTCAAAGTAATGTTCATCGCTAGCCACACATTTCCCCCATCTTTCAGGTAATTTGTGGATACTGTCCCAATAGAACTTTTCTTGTTTTGAGGCAAACCATTCAGAGACCTAATTTTCCACTTCTTCGTACGTTTTGAAGTGCTGCTCAGAAAATGCATGTGCAATCGATCGGAACAAGTGGTAATCTGAAGGAGCAAGGTCTGGTGAATACAGCGGGTGGGTTAATACTTCCCAGGCAAGATCTTTTAATGTGTCTTTAACTGGTTTTGAAGTGGGTCATGGTGCGTCATCATGAAGCAAAATTACTTTGCTGTGTCTTCTGGAACATTCTGGTCATTTTACAATAAAGCGTGGTTCAAATTGATTATTTGTTGTCCGTAGGGATCAGTATTAATGGTTTCACCTGATTTTAGAAGCTCTAATACACCACTCCTTCCTGATCCCACCAAACACAGAGCATTGCCTTCTTTCTGAAGCCATTTGGCCTTGCAGTCAACATTGATGGTTGACCTGGATCAACCCATGATTTTGTGCATTTATTCAAAGTAATGTCTAGCTACACACTTGGGATTCTCAAAATAAATCCACTTTTCATCGCCAGTCACAATTCGACTTTCTTTCGTGCCGTTAAGTAACATTTTATAGATGACTTTTTGGTTTTCCATTTGTCTTTCATTCAGTTGATGTGGCACCCATTTCTCTTCCTTTAAAATCTTTCCCATTGTTTGTAAACTATCAGAAATTGTTTGCTGAGCAACGTTTAATCTTTCTGCAAGTTGTTTTTGAGTTTGACATGCATCTCTATCCAATAATGCTTGTATTTGTTGGTCTTCAAAGTTTTTCGGTTGATCTGGACGTTCTTTGTCTCTCACATCGAAATCATCATCTTTAAAGCATTTAAACCAGCATTCACAAGTGTCTTGAGCTGGAGCATGTTCACCATAAGCTTCCTGAAGTATTCAGCAGCACTTTTCTTCAAAATAAAGTAATGAATTAAAACTTCCTGCAAATGCCCTTTTTTGGCATGAATTTTGACATTTTTAAGTGTAAAAATATCTATGATGTTAACACCTTCAGCAAATTTGACATAGGAAGTTTTGAAGTTTATTGTCAATACAACAAAATAGCATACATATCAAGTCGCATATATATCAATATATGTGTAACTCCATCTATTGAAAAAAATCCACATTATTAAACAGTACACCTAGTACTTCCTCTCTCTGTAGTAGCAAAAACACTTTATAACCCCTACTTTCATCATTTACCACGTATGCCTTTTCTTTTATCTGCAACATAAACCTTTTGGATGAGGGCTGCCTACAGCAATAAAAGAGGGTGAATTGTAGTGGCAGAATGATGGAGCAGTACCCCCAGATGCTACAAACAGTGGGAGTTAAACGGAACACATTTCTCCCCCAGCACTGAACAGAGGACGCTATTATTAAATGGACTAAGAACTCACACCTAGAGTGGCAGCCATGAGATCCCACTGCTGGGTCAACCTTTGGTTTTTACACATTCTGCCCACAGGCTGCCCAATGTTTTCCCCAAGTTATTTCTTGTCAACAAATGAGTTTACCCCTCACCTCCCACTTTTCACCCCAAAGTGTTATAAGATCTACCTCTGCCCTGCAAGCAACACAAAAGTGTATTTCCAGTGGAGGGAAATGCATTATACACGTCTTCATTTCTCCACATTCTTCCGGTTGGGTTGACATTGATTCATATAGCAAATGTACTCCCCAAGGGAATGGCTTTGCTAATATGTGTGAATGCTAAACAATACACACATCAGCAGTTTATTTTCTTCATTCTGTTGGTGACATTGATCCCTCTCTATGGGCCCATAATCAATACAAGCTTGCTATTTCCTTCCTGTAAAACACTTTACTATAAAATATTGCCTCTCCTTCCTGTCTTCCTTAGACCAAAGTTTCTTTGTCAACCAGCACCACTGTTGCTGGATTCCCAAGGACAGGTCAGTCTGTGTTTTCAGGAAAATCCAGGTATATCCAAGTACCTCTGGAACACTGTGGACCAATAAGAGGAGCCCGTTTGAAAGTCCATTTGCATGGGGCCCAATAACTAATGGGAGAAGACACCTAAAGAAAGGAGAAGTGGTGTGTGTGTGCAAATGTGAGCAGAGGGGTGATTCTGAGTACAATGGAGAGTGCTGGACTCGTTGCTCTCTTGATTGGTCTTCCTGCTACCCCCACTCCTAGCTTTCCCTACTCTCTTTCCCCCAGGTCTCTGGCTAGTATTGGTTGGGGAGATTGAAATACAAAAACAAAGGGAAGGTGTTTCAGAGATTAACCTAAGAACTGATATGCATACATGCATAGCCCAATAGTTGGGTGAAGGCCTCGGGTGGGATGGGGGCTGGAGGAAGAGGGCAAAGGGGGTGGGCAAAATCGGGGATATCTGTAATACTGTAAATAAATTTTAAAAATACACACACAAGCCTTATCCAGTTTGGCTCAGTGAATAGAGCATTGGCCAGAGGACTGAAGGGTCACTGGTTCGATTCCAGTCAAGGGCATGTACCTCAGTTACAACCTCAATCCCCTGTTGGGGCATGTGGGGAGGCAACCAATCAATGTGTCTCACATCGATGTTTCTCTCTCTGTCTCTCCTCTTCCCTTCTACTCTCTAAAAAAAAAAAAAAAAATCAATGAAAAAATATCCTCGGGTGAAGATTAACAAAAATCAATCAATCAATACAAAGGAGAGGTATTTCAGTAAAACCTCTGGAAGGCTTTGTGAACAGAAAGACCATTACCTTGTGGCCTGTGTTACAAAGTGTAACAAAAATGGGTACAAATTTTAGGTGCAACCTGGCAGCCCAACATTGCTATCCAGAGTCACTGAGCCAAAGCCACCTGGCACAGCCCAGTGCTGCCTGGATGGAAAAAGCCAGGGGGACATCACAGGGAACATGGACAAAGCAATGGAAACACAGCATGGTCACACCTCGCCATGGCTACCATAATCCTGTCTTATTTGGGAATAATTTGGTGGGAAGCAGGTATGGGAAGGATGTGAAGCTAGAGTTCCTATAATTCTGTGATTAGAGGCTGAGTCAAGAAAACCTATTACTATTTCTACAACTCTGGTTTCCCCAGACTTGGTGTGGAGAAACGAGATTCATACTTATGATAAAAACTAGAGGCCCAGTGCACGAAATTCATGCACAGAGGGGGGATTCCCTCAACTCAGCTTGCACCCTCTCCAATTGGGGACCCCTTGAGGGATGTCCGACTGCCATTTTAGTCCTGATCCCAGGGATCGGGCCTAAACCGGCAGTCAGACATTTCTCTCACAATCTGGGACCACTGGCTCCTAACTGCTCACCTGCCTGCCTGATCACCCCTAACTGCCCTCTCCTGCAGGCCTGATGTCGCCCCCAAATGCCCTCCTCTGCTGGCCAATTTGGTTCTGATTGGTCAGTTCCTATGCCAGCATTAAAAGCTTCACCTCTTAAGTAGCCATTGGCTCCCCACAGCACCCAGATTTGGTTCTGATTGGTCGGTTTCAATGCCAGTCAGCATCAAAAGCTCCACCTCCTAGGCCGCCATTGGCTCCCCACAGCACCCAGATTTTGTTCTGATTGGTCGGTTCCTATGCCAGTCAGCTTCAAAAGCTTTGCCTCCTAGGCAACCATTGGCTCCCCACAGCACCCACCTTTGGTTCTCATTGGTCAGTTCCTATGCCAGTCAGCGTCAGAAGCTCCGCCTCTTAGGCAGCCATTGGTTCCCCACAGCACTCACCTTTGGTTCTGATTGGTTGGTTCCTATGCCAGTCAGCATCTCCAGGCCTATCTCTGGACCTGATCAAAGAGGCGGGGCTTAACAGCAGCTCCCTCAGAGGCAGGGAGAGAAAGAAAATCCTGGCTGCTGGCAAAGATCAGAAAGAAAGAGGGAGAGAATGAGAGGTAAGTACACTGATCAACAGCTTCCACTGAGGCTGCAGATCAGACCCTGACTCACTTTCTGGCTCTCAGCCACCTGGGCAGTCAGTGTTGGATCGCCAGGCTGCAGCTGATCAACCCAGTGCTGACTTCCAGATGGTCTGCATTTGGTAGCAGGTTCGGCCCCTTCCCAAGCCTAAAGCCTCCACCCCAGGCTTTCGGCTTGGGAAGCGGCCCCCCACCCCACTCCTCTGATAGCAGGCTTGGGAAGGGTACCACCCCCCTCCGATGGCCAGCTGGGAGCGACCTGGGTGCCAAGGAGGTTCCCCCGGACCCAGGTATGTATGCAAGTTAACCGCCATCTTTGATGGGTTAATTTGCATACTCACTCTGATTGGCTGTGGGCGTAGCAGAGGTATGGTCAATTTACATGTTTCTCTATTATTAGGTAAGATCCTTATGATAAAAATATGTTCAATTGTCTGTGCTTCCACCCCAAATACAAGTTTAACTCTAAGTGACTCCTTTTTCTAGTTCCTCAATGAGCTGACATTTAGGGTCAGTCTGATTTTTCACTCATTTCCAAAAGGCCCTAGAGGTGTTAAAAGTCAAGTGGGTCCAGAGGTTACAATATTGGTTCAAATAATAAACACTTCCAGTGGGGGAAAGAGAGGAGGCCAAATCTTTAGCCAAGATTCCACTGGGTGTTCCTTTTTTAAGACTACAATTTAGATGCCTACAATTATTTGCATTTTTGTTACTAATTACTCCCACCATTGGTGCTACCAATCACTTTTGGGTGCAATTATGCCCTCGTGGGAGTAATTACAAATGAAAACACGTCTGCATGTGCAGCTAATTTTGACAAAACAAAGGAGGCTGAAGAGGACAAATAGGCTCATCAAGTCCTAACTCCAACTTCAAACATGTGCCAGCTACAAGAGACAGAAAAGCAGGACAGGGTGCTGGGTGTTACGGCTGCACCATTCCTTCCACTCTTTACTAGTGTGTTTTTAGAGAATTAGATTATGGATGTGTTTAATTAGAAAAGAACAACTCTTCTGGGCCTTTCACTAAAGTGGGTTCCAGATACCAAAGCAAGTCACAGAGCCCTCTAATTAAGCACGCAGACTCTTAGATGATGCCAGATTCTTTTTTAAAATATATTTTTATTGATTTCAGAAAGGAAGGGAGAGGGAGAGAGATAGAAATATCAATGATGAGAGAGAATCATTGATCGGCTGCCTCCTGCACACCCCACGCTGGGGACCAAGCCCGCAACCCAGGCATGTGCCCTTGGCCAAAATCGAACCTGGGACCTTTCAGTCCACAGGCTGATGCTCTATCCATTGAGCCAAACCAGCTAGGGCTAGATGATGCCAGATTCTAAAGAAATTTTGGTTTTTCATGAGAACATGGACACATCCATCCCCTTGAATTCTAGCTTAAACATAGGACTTGCTCCCCTTGTCTCTCTACTAGACATGCCAACATAACTGCTTCAGCTGTAGGATTGGATGTGATAGTGTAATTACCAGGAGCAGTGGTCCCCGCTGGCAAAATACACTTGAGAGGTATGCGATGCAGGAAACAAAACACAGAGTCCAGGCGATTAAAAAAGGGGGGAGGTTTTAATCTTGCGCTCCCAGGCGAAATCCGCTGGTCCGAGGGTGGACCAGGGAAGTTCGCGCCAAAAAGGGGACATAGGTACTTCTTTTATACAGCTGTTTAGTGGGGGAGGGGGGAGGGCATGAGAGGTGTGGAATTTCTGCCTCGGGCCAGGGGTCTAGGAAGGCACCAGTTATCTCTGTCACCATCTACCTTGCAGATGATGCATCTGCATCTGCTCTGGACTTCCCCCCTGCCTCGACCTAACATCCCGGCCTTTTGGTGATAGGGGCCACCGAAATCATCCTGGCTACTTTCTGCTGACCAGGGGCAAGAGGATGGGGGATGTTAAAGGCCAGGGTCAGGCAGAGGCGGGTTGAAGGGCAGCCGAGTGTAGGAGTGGAGTGCTGGTTTACAGTCACCCGAGACATTTCCACGATCCGGGAGCGGATGAATTTGAGGAGGCAGGGAGCTAGGGAAAAAAAGACACAGATGAGAATTAGGGGCCCTATCAGGGGTAGGATCCAGGTAGCTAAAGGGCTTTGGAGCCAGCCGAAAAGAGAGTTGTGCCGGGAGTGTCTTGCACGTAATTCTTCACTCAGCTTAGTCAGGGTCTGCACGTTCTGTTCCACCACTCCGGACTCGCTGATGTAGTAGCAGCATTCTTCTTGAAGGAACATGCAGGTTCCTCCTCTTTCCTCAGTAAGAAGGTTAGGGCCCGTCGATTCTGCAGGGCTATTTGGGCTACCGATGTTACTTGCCTCTGCAGGGAGGCTAAAGAGGTAGTAGTAGACTCCAGGGATATCTGGAGTTTGTCATTGAAATCCTGAGCAGAGATTATGCTGTTCCCGAGGGCCCCCCCAGCTAGGCCTATCGAGGCAGCGATACTTACCCGCAACATGACAGGGAGGAAGGCAGCCCGGCAGGCCCAGGGGTGGGATGAAGGGAGCAACCAGGCAAGCTCCGACTCTCCATACAAGGTTAGTTGGGGAACTGCTGTGGCCACGAAGCAAGGCCCGGGGTCAGGGGAGTTTATGCAGTTGCTTAAGGTGCCGTTGCACCAAAAGAAGGTACCTGGGCCGGCCTTGGTGGGACTGGCTGCAGTGTGGTTTTGGGTACAGTTCCAATTGACCCGTCCCACAGTTACCAGGTTGCTGGTCTGGTAGCATATCCACAGGGGCAAGGTGGGTTCTGGAATTTCAGGTTCCCAGAGGGGAATGCCAGCCAGGGGAGGCTGACATTCACCGTGTCCTTGGGTTCCTGGAGGAGTCATGAGTGGGATGGCAGCCAGCAAAGGTCTTTGGAGAGAGACACATAAAAAGCAGTGGGAGATATTGGGCAGGGTGTGGGTCTCGTCAAGGAATAGTAGAGTGTGTTGGATAAGTTGGAGCCAAGAAGAAAGGACTTCTACCCAGGGGGGATCAGGCAGCTTCCCTTTAAGGGAATGTTCGGCCTGTAAGATGCTGTTGGAGACCTGGATTTGGGCCTCCTGGGCCATGACATATTCCCGGGAGATGTAGACGGTCCCTGAAGGGGTCGAGCTCCAACCACCCCCATATAGGTTTCCCATAAAGCCCGCAACCCATCGCTGGTCCCAGGGGTCCTGGACCCTGATGTTGAAGGTCCCGTCCTTCCAGAAAAAGGGACCAGACCTGACCTCATTGTAGGCATCATGGATGACACAGCCTGACCAGCAGCAACCCCCATAGGTGTTGACGTCTCGATTACACCTGTCTGGGTTCCGCTGGTTGTAAGCAAAGCAGGCATATGGTCGGCCACCGTTGGACATGGACCGGAGGTCGACAGCAATCAGGATCTCCGCCTGGCATCCGATCAGAGGGCAGTCCTGAGATCCTACCTGCCGGGTGACTTGTGTGCTGTCCTGGTCGTAGGTTTCACGGACCTTGAACCTCCACACATAAGCAGGTGGGGGTGTGTATAGGTACCCAGGGCTGGGAGGAGAAAAAGGAGGGGGAGGGCTGCTAAGGCGGACCTTAGTGGGGCCCAACACCTCACATTTATAGAAGTCATGCTGCTCCAGGGTCCTCTTGAGTCTGGAGAGGTGGTGCCACGATGGATCACCAAGTAGTTTGGCCGTGGTGGGGGTTGTGAGGATTACTGTGTGAGGTCCCGTCCACCTGGGCTCCAAGGCCTTGGGATGTAGACTCTTAAGGAGAACTGAGTCCCCGGGCTGGAGAGGTGGTCCTCGCGAGCCTTGGTCAGCTGGTTCTGGCCTGGGTAGAAACCTGTCAGCGTGTTCCTGGAGCAGCTGCCTGAGTAGAGACAGGTAGGGAAGATAAGTAGCCAGGAGAGGAGGGTCAGTAGGGAGACGATGGTTGAGCGAGAATTGTCTCCCATATAGGAGTTCAAAAGGGCTTAAGAAGGTGGGGCTCCTTGGTGTAGCTCGGATTCTGGTCAGGGTCATGGGCAGGAGATCTGGCCAGGAGTTTTGTTAGATGGTCTTTAAGGAGGCCATTGGCCCTCTTGACCTTACCCGATGATTGTGGGCGGTAGGGTATGTGCAGTTTCCAGGAGATGCCAAGAGAGGTGCTAACCTGCTGAACGACCCTTGATATAAAAGCCTGGCCATTGTCTGATTGTATGGAGGTGGGGAGGCCGAACCTTGGGATTATGTGTGTTATTAGGTTCTCAGCCGCAACCTCAGCAGTTTCCTTGTGGGTAGGGAAGGCCTCTACCCCCCCTGTCAGGGTGTCTACCATGATAAGCAGATATTTGGTCTTCTTGTGGGGAGGCATATGGGTGAAGTCTACCTGCCAGTCCTGCCATGGGAGGTGTTCCCTCATTTGATGGGTAGGAAAGTTGGGGCACATTTCTCCCTGGGGTGAGACAGCTACACACGTGGAGCAGGAGGAGCAGGAACTCGTGACTGCCTCTCACATTATGGGCAAGGAGAAGAGGGGTTCGAGGAACCTCCAAAGTGCCAGCAGTCCAATGTGCAATGACTGGTGGACCTGTTGGGCAATGGCCCCTACCTGAGCCTTGGGAAGGGCAATCTTGTTATTCATGAAGATCCATCCCTCAGGACCAGAAGAGCCTCCCCGTTGTAGGAGTTTATTTTCTTCTTCTGTTTACTGAGGGGTAATGGAGGGAAGGGAAAGGAACAGGACCGGGGCTGGGGACCCTTCACCCTGAGTTAAGCCTCTGGCCACCGCGTCTGCTCGGGCGTTTCCCCGCGTAACCATCGAGGAGTCAGTCTGATGGCCTCGGCAGTGCACGATGGCTACCTGGGAGGGAAGCTGTAAGGCATCAAGTACGTGGGTTGTGAGTCTAGCGTTGATAATAGGTGAGCCTTTAGTGGAGAGAAAGCCCCTCTCCCTCCAAATAACTGCGTGGCAATGGGCTATCAGAAAGGAATATTTGGAGTCTGTATATATGGCCAGATGCAAGGCCCTGGTCAGCACAATGAGCTCAGCCTTTTGAGAGGTGGTACCCTCTGGGAGCTGGGCCACCTCCAGGGTCCACTCGAGTGTTATTACCACATTAGGAGGCTTTCCGATGTCCCTGGGGGTCTAGGCACGAGCTTCCATCCACAAACAGAGTTAAGTCAGGATTAGAGAGAGGAAGATCTGAGAGTCCCGCCTGAGGTTGAGTAAGGGCCTCGACAACCTCAGGGCAGGAGTGCGTTGCCACAGGTTGGATGGAGGCAGTAGGAAGGAGAGTGGCCGGGTTCAGGGCTGGGGACTGAGTTAGGGAGATGTCAGTACTCTCGAGGAACAGGAGATGGAGTTCCTGCATGCGAGAGGGGGCAAGGAGAGATAAGGATTGGTGGGACAGAAGATCCTGTAGTCTATGGGTGGAGAAGACCTGTAAGGGTTGCTGGAGGCAGATCTTCTGGGCCTCCTTGGTGAGAGCAGCGGCTGCAGCCAGAGCCCCGAGGCAGGGCTGCCATCCCCGAACCATGGGATCAAGCTGTCTGGACAGGTAGGCTACGGGGGTGAAGGCTGGCCGTAGGGGCTGGGTGAGGACCACCATAGCTATTCCCTGTTTCTCATCCTATCTAATATAGACAAATATGCAAATTGACCATACCTCTGACACACCAACAAGCCACGCCCACCATCCCATAAGAGCAAGTAGGCAAATTAACCCAAGCCAAGATGGCTACAGCCACAGAGAGCAAGGTTTCCTAGGTAACAGAGGAAGCCAAGCTTTCCGCCTGCCCTGGCCAGGCCTAAGCCTCCACTCAAGCTACAAAGTTTCAATTATAGAAGGTAAACAAATTCAAACAAATGGCGGCAGAATGGAGCTTGAGAGAGCCGGCAACAGGGGAAGCAAAGCTTTCCGCACACCCTGGCCGGGCCCACCCGCTTAAGGCAACAAAGTTTCAATTATAACCCCAACACAAATGGCTGCCGGCCTCAGAGGGAGCCCCAGGCTTGGCTCCACTCCAGGCTACAAAGTTTCAATTGTAGAAGGAAAATAAATTCCAGATACCAGGGCCTCTGCTTGCATTGCCAGGGGGCGTGGCCGGCCTGCAAACCACCACAGGCCCCTCGCTCAGGCCGCCCCACACCCCAAGGGAACCCCCACCTGATCTGGGACGCCCTTCAGGGCAAACCAGCTGGCCCCCACCCCTGTACCAGGCCTCTATCCTATCTAATAAAAGAGTAATATGCAGATTGATCATCACTGCAACACACAATATAGCTGCCCCCATGTGGTCAAAGATCCTGCCCCCATGTGGACACAAGATGGCCACCACAAGATGGCCAGCAGGAGAGGGCAGTTGGGAGGCACCCAGCCTGCAAGGGAGGGCAGTTGGAGGTGATCAACCCTGCAGGAGAGAGCAGTTAGGGGTGACCAGGCCGGCAGAGGAGGGAAGTTGGGGGCAAACAGGCTGGCAGCAGAGTGGTTAGGGGGTGATCAGGCTGGCAGGCAGAAGTGGTTAGGGGCAATCAGGAGGCAGGCAGGCAAGCAGTTGGGAGCCAGCAGTCCTGGATTGTGAGAGGGATGTCCGACTGCCCAGACAGTCGGACATCCCTCGAGGGGTCCCAGATTGGAGAGGGTACAGGCTGGGCTGAGGGACAACCCCCCTCTGTGCACGAATTTCGTGCACCGGGCCTCTAGTCATTAAATAGTTGGAAAGGCTTAGAGATGTCTGGGAGAGAGAGAGGGGGAGATGCCAGAAGGGCATCCCAGAGCTTAGAAAAAGCCTGGCGAACGAGGGAGGGTGAGGAGAGGGGCCCTATTAGTGTTTCTTTAGCGGCCTGGTATAGAGGCTTAGCTAGGAGAGCGAAATTTGTGACCCAATGGAAGAAGAATCCTACCAGTCCTAGAAAGGACAAGATCTGTTCCGCAGAAGTGGGAGGCTATAGGTCTCGTATTGCCTGTGATCGGTCAACTGTCATTCCTTGGGAATTGGGCGTCAGACAGATCCCCAAGTAAGTGACGGTGGGGGCCGACAGTTGCGCCTTGGCAGGAGACACACGGTATTCTTTGTCCCCTAGGAAGATGAGGAGGCCAGCTGTCTGCCTCCGAGAAATGTCTAAAGAGGGGCTGCAGAGAAGGAGATCATCTACATATTGGAGAAGAGTGCTGGGTTCTAATGAGCATTGTTGGAGGTCTCTGGCTAAAGCCTGGCCAAACAGATGAGGGCTGTCTCTGAATCCCTGGGGCAGAACTGTCCAGGTGAGTTGGCGGGATATCTGCTCGTCTGGGTCCTCCCAAGTAAATGCAAACAGATGGTAAGAGTCTGGATCCAGAGGGATGGTAAAGAAGGCGTCCTTGAGGTCAAGAATGGAAAAGTGGGTGGTACCAGATGGGATGTGGGAAAGGAGAGTGTAAGGATTGGGGACCACTGCTTCATTGATTAGTCAGAGGTCCTGCACCAGCTGGTAGGTCCCGTCTGCCTTCCTAACGGGGACGATGGGGGTGTTGCAGGGAGAGTCGATAGGTATGAGGAGACCCTGCCCCAGAAGCCGAGTAATGAGAGGTTTGAGGCCTCGGCGATGAGTTAGGGAGATAGGAAACTGGGGATGGGAGGGAAACGAGGTGGGGTCCTTAAGTCTGATCCTGACCGGGGTATGGTGTCTAGTAACCACCAGGGTAGAGGTATCCCATACTTTTGGGTTGACAAGGGATGCAGGCAGTGGGGGATCAGTGTTCCCATGAAGGGAGGGGGCCAGGAGTGGAAGAAGCCGGGAGGCTGAAGGATTCTGAGTGAGCTGAAGAGTGGCCCCTAGTTTGGTGAGGATATCCTGTCCTAAAAGGGGCACGGGGCACGAGGGCATGACTAGGAACGAGTGGGTTATAGGGCTATCGTCGAGGAGACAGGGAAGGGGCCCGGTGGCCAGCGGGCAGGTGGATTTGCCGTCAATACCCATGACTGAGATCGTGAAAGGGAACAGTGGCCCTGAAAAGGAGGGCAGGACAGAGAAGGTAGCCCCCGTATCGATCAGGAAGGAGATCTGCTTACCCGCTACCTTGAGCATTACCCTGGGCTCGGCGAGGGTGATGGGGGTCGTCGAGTCCGGGCATCTTCAGTCTTCAGGCAGTCTCAGCATGGCCAGCGGCAGGTCATGACCTGGAAGGACGACCCCTCTACATTGAGACCCAGAGGGTTCATCACTTTTCCAGAGGCAGTCACTTTTCCAGTGGCCGTTTTGACTGCACGCCAGGCAGGGCTTGGTTGGAGCCTGGGGTTAAGGGCATTGTTTAGCCCATTGGCCTTCATTTCCACACTTGAAGCATTCTCCAGGTGGTGCTCGTCTTCTCGTTGCACCCCCACCACGCACAGTCCCCCTTGGACCATGCATGGCTGCCGTCGGCCTCAGGGCTGCTACCAAGGCTTGAGTTTGCAGGTTCACCTTTTGTCGAAGGTGGGCCTCCCAATCCGATTCTGCCTGCTCCTCACGGGCATTGAAAACCTTAAATGCCATATTCACCAGATCCCGGACAGGAGTCTGAGGGCCATCCTCTGCCTTTTTTAACTTTTTTTGAATATCTGGGGCCGACTGCGAAATGAAGTGAGTGGCTAGAACTGTTGCTCCAGCCAGGGACCCAGGGTCCAGACGAGTATATGAGGTCAGAGCCTCAGTCAGCCTGTTAAGGAAGACCGCGGAGTTCTCATCTGGTCCCTGAGTAACCCCTCAGCTTGTCAAAATTAACTACCTTGTGGGAGACGGCCTGTAGGCCGGCTATTAGGCATTGGAGCATCTGGTTGCGACGTCGGCACCCGTCTCACCCTTCGGGGGTATCTAGTTGGAACTCCCAGCCTGGTTCCTGACGAGGAACGGCCTAGGCCCCCATCGGCATAGAGGCATCTGTAAGGTGGATCTGATCTGCGTGGTCCGTCGCCACTCCTAAGACTCTTTCCCTTTCATCTGATGTTAGGGTAGAAGAAAGAATGACATGGATGTCATGCCAGGTGAGGTCATAGGCCTGAGAAAGGTATCGGAATTCCTTGACAAACACGGTGGGGTTGGTGGGAAAGGACCCCAGCCGCTTCTCAATCTGGGAGAGATCCGACAGAGAGAAGGGAACATGGACCCTGACCACTCCCTCAGCCCCTGCAACTTCCAGGAGGGGCAGAGGAGAGGAGGAGCCCGGGAGTGGGTGTGTCTGGGGACTGGGGAAGCAGGCGGGGATGGGGGAAGGGAAAGGTCAGCAGGTAAGGGAGAAGGCTCTGGGGCAGGGGGCAGCGGAGGGAGGTTGGGGAGTGAGGATGGGGGAAGGGAGGGAACGGACGGCAGGGCAGAAGGAGCCCTGTCGTAGGGAGGCAGGCGAGTCGGAAGGGAGGAAAGATTCTTAGGGGTTCAGATAAGGCGGAAAGTGGAGGAGTGTCAGTAGGCAGAGGGGGTTTCTCGCGAGTTAGGAGAACCTGGGCAGTGGAACTGGAGGAGCAGAGGGAGGGACGGGAGCGCAGATAGAAAAAGGCCTGGACATATGGAACCTCCAGCCACTTCCCAGCTCGTTGGCAGAAATTATTGAGGTCGGTTAGGATGTTAAAATCGAAAGTCCCATGTTCAGACCATTTTGACCTGTTGTCCAATTCATACTGAGGCCATGCCACATTACAGAGGTAAATGAGGCATTTAGGACGCAGATCCTGGGACAGGCCAGATTGGTGAGGAGACACCCTAGAGGTGTCTTAGGATCAGACTTGGATTTTTGATTGCCCATTCTGAAACCTAGGGTCAGTAACAGAGGCCCAAGGACCGGCGTCCCAATCGTTGAGCCAAGGCTATGGACAGGGATCCGGGGGATGGCAGGGGACATCTCCCCTACCCCCTGGGGTCCGGAGTGAGGCCAAAAGGCTGGAGAGCCCAGGGGGATAGGAACATCTTCACTGTCTCCGCAGGTTCGGAACCTCCCTGGAGAGGTCCGGAGGCCTATGCCTGGAAGGCAATCTCTGACGCGGGCCGCAGTTTTACGGACAGAGACGCCGGAAGAACGACCACTAGGAATCAATAGGGGCTGGGACTTACCCGCTGATGCTGCCGAGCTGGAGAGAAGCCTGAGGGTTCCGGGGAGACAAGAGTGGGGGTACCCCGGACTGTGAACAGTCAAATGGGATACTCGCACCCCCTCCCGGGTTCGGCACCAGATGAGAGGTTTGCGACGCAGGAAACAAAACACAGAGTCCAGGCGATTAAAAAAGGGAGGAGGTTTAATCTTGCGCTCCCAGGCGAAATTCGCTGGTCCGAGGGTGGGCCAGGGAAGTTCGCGCCAAAAGGGGGGCATAGGTACTTCTTTTATACAGCTGTTCAGTGGGGGGAGGGCGGAGGGCATGAGAGGTGTGGAATTTCTGCCTCGGGCCAGGGGTCTAGGAAGGCGCCAGTCATCTCTGTCACCATCTACCTTGCAGATGCATGCATCGGCTCTGGACTTCCCCCCTGCCTCGGCCTAACAATACTTAGCATTCTACACAAACCATCTCAGGGTTCCCAGGCAGCCCACCTAACAGACTATTGTCATATTACATCTTATTGCCTAATTCAAATTTTAGATTAGAAATGAAAAATTGGACTGCATCTAATTCCACCATTGGCCTATATTTCTAGTTCAATCAAATTCACACACACACACACAGCCCACAGGTACCACATTGGACCCATAGCCATTTTGTCCATGGGAAGCAGCTAAGAACAGGCTTTGGAGCCAGACTGCCTCAACTTCCTCCTCTATAAATGAGGGCGGTAACAGGCCTGCCTCCTCGCATTGTGAAAGTGACTAAAAGCTAACACATGAAAACACTCAGAACAGTGTTCAGCACTCCATACATGTTAATGATTTTTATCATAATCTATTTTGCAGCGATGATTTATTTCTAGATCTGTCTCCTTTCTGAATTAAGAAAAATTATCCAAAACAAGTCAACTACAGCCTTTTATGTCAGACCAAGGCATTATCTAACATGCAGGCCTGAGAGGAAAGTAACTTTCTTTGACTTACTACTTTCTATTTATTAGAGGCCAGCTTTTGGAAAGTTAAATGTTAATTTGTAAAAGGTTAATAATGATTTTTAGCCAGCAAAGAAGAAAAAAACTGCAATGAAAAAAAACAAACACAGAAGTTAAGGTTTTTTAGTTTCCTATAAGACATTAGCCAGTTTTATACTGAACTTGGCAATCTCATTCCAGCATTTTCTTTTTTTCCACTGACTTAATTTAGCAGCTTTTCCTGTCCTCTTTTGAACCAGTTTTACCACTTGGTTGATCTCCTCATTAATGAATTAAGTCCTTGACACACACTTACTATATATTTTTCTGTAATCATGTTTTTAACTTTTTTTTTTTACCATTTATTTATTTCTAAATTAATTCTTTATTGTTGAAAGTATTACATATGTCCCCCCTTTGCCCCTATTGACTGCTTCTAGCCTGCCCCCACCCTCACCCCAGGCTTTCACTACCTTATTGTCTGTGTCCCTAGGTTATGCATATATGCATACAAGTTCTTTGGTTGATCTCTTCCCACCCACCCACTTTCCCTCTGAGGTTCCACAATCTGTTCCATGCTTCTATGTCTCTGGATCTATTTTGTTCATCAGTTTATTTTGTTAATTAGATTCCATGTATGAGTGAGATCATGTGATACTTGTCTTTCTCTGACTGCCTTATTTCACTTAGCATAATGCTCTCCAGTTTCATCCATGCTGTCTCAAAGGGTAAGAGATTCTTCATTTTTACTGCTGCATAATATTCTATGGTACAAATGTCCCACAGCTTTTTTATCCACTCATCTACTGATGGGCACTTGGGCTGTTTCCAGATCTTAGCTATTGTAAATTGCACTGTTATGAACATAGGGGTGTACACATCCTTTTTGATTGGTGTTTAGGGTTTCTTAGGATATATTCCTAGGAGTGGGATCACTAGGTCAAATGGTAGTTTCATATTTAATATTTTTACAAACTCCATACTGTTTCCATAATGGCTACACCAGTCTGCATTCCCACCAGCAGTGTATTAGGGTTCCTTTTTCTCCATATCCTCACAAGCACTTGTCATCTGTTGATGGTAGCCATTCTGACAGGTGTGTGGTGATACCTCATTGTCATTTAAATTTGCATGTCTCTGATGATCAGTGACTTGGAGCATTTTTTCATATGTCTCTTGGCCATCTGTATGTCCCGCTTTGGAGAAGTGTCCTGTGCCCAATTTTAAATTGGATTGTTTGTCTTCCTTTTGTTAAGTTGTATGAATTCCTTATATATTTTGGATATTAACCCTTTATCAGATGTGTCATTGCCAAATATGTTCGCCCATACAGTGGGCTCCCTTTTCATTTTGTTGGTGGTTTCTTTTGCTGTGCAGAAGCTGTTTATTTTGATGTAGTCCTATTTCTTTATTTTCTCCTTAGTTTCCTTTGCCCATAAGAAGTATTCATACATATTGCTATGATAAATGTCTGAAATTTTGCTGCCTATGGTTTCTTCTAGGATTTTTATGGTTTCACGACTCACACTTAAGTCTTTTATCCATTTTGAGTTTATTCTTATGTATGGTGTAAGTTGGTAGTTTAGTTTCATTATTTTGCATGTATCTATCCAATTTTCCCAACACCACTATTGAAGAGACTATCTTCATTCCACTGTATGTTCTTGCCTCCTTTGTCAAATATTAATTAAGCATAATGGCTTGGGTGATTTCTGGTGTCTCTGTTCTGTTCCATTGATCTAAATGCCTATTCTTGTGCCAATACTAGGCTGTTTTGATTACAGTAGATTTGTAGTATAACTTGATAAATGAGCCCACCCACTTTGTTCTTCTCTCTCAAGATTGCTGCAGCTATTCGGGGTCTTTTTTCATTCCATATAAATTTTTGGAGTATTTGTTCTAGATCTGTGAAATATGCCATTGGTATTTTAGTATGGATTGCATTAAATCTGTAGATTGCTTTGGGTAGCATGGGCATTTTAATGATGATGATTCTACCAATCCATGAACACAGTATATTCTTCCATTTTTTTTTTATATCTTTCTCTATCTCTTTTTCAGTGTCTTGTACTTTTCCAAGTGCGAGACTTTTACTTCCTTGGTTACATTTATTCCTAAGTATCTTAACTTTTTTGTTGCAATGCTAAATGGAATTGCTTGTTTCGTTTCTCTTTCTGAGAATTTATTATTGGTGTATACAAATGCCATCTATTTCTGGGTGTTAAGTTTGTAATCTGCTACATTGTCGAATTCATTTATTAAATCTAGTAGTTTTCTGGTGGAGTCTTTATGGGTTTCTATGTCCAATATCATGTCATCTGCAAATAATGAGTTTTACTACATCCTTTGCAAATTTTGGGTGACTTTTATTTCTTCTTGTTGTCTGATAACTATGGCTAGGACTTCCAGTACTATGTTGAACAAGAGTGGTGAAAGAGGGCATCCCTGTCTTCTTCCTGTTATTAGGGAAATGGTTTTAGTTTTTGCCCATTGAGTATGATGTTCGCCATCTGTTTGTCTTATATGACCTTTATTATGTTGAGATATGTTCCCTCTATTCCCACTTTGCTGAGAGTTTTTTTTTTTTTTTTTATTGATTTTTTTTTACAGAGAGGAAGGGAGATAGAGACTTAGAAACAAAAAGAGAAACATGGCTTCCTGCACACCCCCTACTGGGGATGTGCCCGCAACCAAGGTACATGAACCTGGGACCTTTCAGGGCCGATTTTTTGGCTTTGCTGAGAGTTTTTATCAAAAATGGATGTTGGATTTTGTCAAATGCTTTTTCTGCATAAATTGATATGATCATGTGATTTCTGTCTTGTAATTGGTTTATGTGATGTATAATATTCATTGATTTGTGAATATTGTACCAGCCTTGCATCCCTGGAATAAATCCCACTTGGTCATGGTATATGATCTTTTTAATGTATTGCTGGATCTGATTTGATAATATTTTGTTGAGGATTCTAGTATCTATGTCCATCAGGGATATTGGCTTATAGTTATCTTTCTTTGTAGTGTCTTTATCTGGTTTTGGGATTAGGATGATGATGGCCTCATAAAAAGAGCTTGGAAGTGTTCTTTCTTTTGAATTTTTTGGAATAGTTTGGGGAGGATGGGTGCTAGTTGTTTTTTGAAGGTTTGGTAAAACTCACCTGTGAAGCTGTGCAGACCAGGGCTTTTGTGTGCGGGGAGTTGTTTTTTTTATTTATTTATTTATTTTATTACTGCTTCTATTTCATCTGCTGTTATTGGCCTATTCATGTTTTCTGACTCTTCCTGATACAGTTTTGGAAGATTTTATTTTTTCAGGAATTTGTCAATTTCATCCACATTGTCCAGCTTGTTGGAAAATAGTTGTTCATAGTAGTTTCTTACAATCCTTTGTATTTCTCTGGTGTCAGTTGTTACTTGATCACTTTCATTTCTTATTTTATTTATTTGGGTCTTCTCTCTTTATTTCTTGGTGAGTCTGGCTAACAGTTATCAATCTTGTTTAACTTTTCAAAGAACCAGTCTTGGTTTCATTGAATTTTTGTATTATTTTTTAACATCTATGTCATTTATTTTTGCTCTAACCTTTATTATTTCCTTCCTTCTACTTACTCTGGGCTTTTCTTGTTTTTCTATTTCCAATTCTTTAAGGTTTAGGGTTAAATAGTTTATCATTAATTTTTCTTGTTTTTTGAGGTCGGCCTGTAGTGCTATGAACTACTCTCTCAGGACTGCTTTTGCTGTATCCCATAGATTTTTGGGTAGTTGTGTGTTCAGTTTCATTTGTTTCCAGAAAGTTTTTATTTCTTCCTTGATCTCATTAGTAACCCATTCATTGTTTAATAACATGCTATTTAGCCTCCATGTGTTTGAATGTTTTGGGGTATTTTAACTGTAGTTTATTTCTAATTTCATTACACTGTGATCTGAGAAGATGCTCGATGTGATTTTAATCTTCTTGAACTTGTAGAGACTTGTTTTGCGTTGTAACATGTGGTCTACCTTGGAGAATGACCCATGTGTACATGAGAAGAATGCATATTCTGCAGCTTCGTGGTGAAATGTTTTATATAAATGTCAATTAAATGCAACTGAACCAGTGTGTCCTTTAGAGTGACTGTTTCCTTGTGAATTTTTTCTCTGGAAGATCTAGCTAGTGAAGTCAGTGGGATGTTAAAGTCTGCCTGTATGACTTTTTTAGTTGTCGATCTCTCCCTTAAAGTTCTCTAGTTAGTTTTTATATATTTAGTTGCTCCTATATTGGGTGCATATATGTTTACCACAGTTATATCCTCTTGTTGGATTGATTCCTTTAGTATTATGTAATGACCTTTGTTGTCTCTTGTGATGGCCTTCATTTTGAAGTCTCTTTTGTCAGATATGAGTATTGCTACCCCAGTTTTGTTTTTGTTTTGTTTTTTCATTTCTATTTGCATGGAAAAAAATTTTCCATCCCTTCATTCTTATCCTGTGTGAGTCTTTTTTTTTAAGTTTCTTTATTGATTAAGGTATTACATATGTGTCCTCATCCCCCCAGTAACCCCCCAACCTGCCCCCACTCATGCCCTCACCCCCCTGTTGTCTGTGTCCATTGGTTAGGCTTATATGCATGCATACAAGTCCTTTGGTTGATCCTGTGTGAGTCTTTTTATCCTGAGGGGGTCTCTTGTAGACAGTATATAATTGAGTATGTTTTTGTATCCATTCAGCTACCCCATGTCTTTTGATGGGATCATTTAATCCATTCACATTTTAGGTTATTATTGATAGGTACTTATTTATTTGCCCTTTTAATTCTGTATGCCTAGGTTTCTCTCCCTATTTTGTCTTCTCATTACAGAAGTCCCTTTCACATTCCTTGCAGTGCTGGTTTGATGGTGATGAACTCCTCTGGTTTTCTTGTTTGTTTGTGGGGTTTTTTTTGTTTTTTATTTTTTGTTTTTTGTCTAGGAAGCTCTTTATTTCACTGTCTATTTTGAATGATAGCCTTGCTGGATACAGTAATCTTAGTTTCAGATCCTTGCTTTTCATTACCTTGAGTATTTCATGCCATTCCCTTCAGGCATGTAGAGTTTCTGATGAGAAATCAGGTGTCAGCCTTATGGGAGCCCCTTTGTAGGTAACAAAATGCTTTTCTCTTGCTGCCTTTAAGATTCTCTCTTTGTCTTTAATTTTTGGCATTTTAGCTATGATGTGTTTGGGCCTGTTTGGGTTCTTCTTGCTTGGCACTCTCTGTTCCTTCTGATTTGTATGATTTTTCCCTTCACCAGGTTAGAGAAGTTTTCTGCCATTATTTATTCAAAAACGTTCTCTATCCTTTGCTCCCTTTCTTCCCCTCTGATACACCTATTATGTGAATATTGTTATGTTTCATGTTGTCCCATTGCTCTCTTAAGCTGTCCTTCTGGTTTTTTTTAATTGTTTTTTCCCTTTGGTTCTCTGATTGAGTGATTTTTTCCTACCCTGTCTTCTAATTCATTGATCCAATCTTCAGCTTCTCCTAATCTGCTGTGTATTCCTTCCACTGAGTTCTTTATTAGTGTTACATCATTCTTCATAGTTACTATCTTTTCTCATGCTGTTGAGCATCTTTACCATCATTATTCTCAACTCTATGTCTAATAAATTTCTTATCTCCATTTCATTTATCTCTTATCTCTTCTTCTGGAGAATTCTCTTGTGTTTTGTTTTTCATTTTGGGCTTTTTTTTTTTTTTTTTCCCATTCTGGCTGGCTGTTTGGATTTGTGTCTGTGTATTTTGTATGTCTACTACAATTTCCAATCTCTAGTTCAGGACAATGTCAGACACTTTTTGTGACTGGCCCTGAGTAACATCAGCAATCCACAATTTGTCTCCCCCTCTGCTGAGGTGGGGTGCCTTTGAAAAGAACCAAGATGTGTACCAGGGTCTGCTTTTTCCTAGCCCTGGGCCCAGAAGCAGATCAAGCAAATTCTCAAAGCCTCCAGAGATCCTTCTCTGCCTTCAGTCTAATTGTTATCAGCTTTGATTAGCCTCAGGCTGTCAACCACAGGAGGGCCAAGAGGTCTTCCAACAGGGTGGGGCAACTGCCTTTCCCTCAGGCAATACCCACCTGGATAGCAAAGGTCCATGAGAGAAAGATATCCTCTGCAGCATGAGGGAATGACTGAAACAGGAAACCTTGGTGGCTGCCCTCTGAACTCCAACCCCAGAGCTTCCAACCCTAGAGTGTTCTCACACAACTCCAGACCATTCTGACCTCCCTCTTCAGAGCCCAAGGTGAGTGGCTGCACATGAAATTGTGTGTGTGTTGGACCTTTAAGAAAATGCCTGCATTTCCAGCCCTCTCTCACTGGAATACAGCAACCTTGCTACTTTTCACAGCCAGGTGTTATGTGGGCACCTTTCTCAGTTTTTGTGCTCTGGGTTGGGGTGCTCAACTTGTGGTTTAGACCCAGAGTTCTCAGTGGGTACCCTCCCACAGTTGAGATATCCTTCTAGGACTTCAGCTGCTGTCTGTGGGAGCCCGGCCAGCCCTTTCACACCTCCACCCTTACTACCAGTCTCTATGAGGTCTCCATTTTCTATCCTTGGTTATCAGGGTTCTCTCCAGTTAGTCCTCAGTTGATTTTAAGGGTGGTTCTTCTGTATTTTAGTTGTATTTCTAGTTTTGTCTTGGGAGAGTGTCAGTGTAGCTTCCACTTACTCTACCACCATTTTGGAATGTTTTAACCATTTTTTAAAAAAGTATTTCTTGCTGGGATCCAGGATTCAGTAGGTCTGGGAGGAGACTGGAAATTTGGAATTCCCAGCATTGAATTTTTCCTGAGAGCGATGCTTGGACTTGGAAAATGCAGGTGCTCATAAAATGCTGTGTAAACATCCATCCATGTGAGCAAATGATGTGTCTTACTCCTTATGCCATCTCCCTCCATTACTTATCCTTTATTTCACAACTTACTTCCAGTATTACAGAGGACCTAATTTTGGTAGGGACACAATTAGTAAACCTTGTTTATCACAACGACTAGTTAAATAAGAGGTTAATGAGAGGACGAGGGGAAGTGAGAGAGGGTTCACCAATAACTGGAAAATACAGTCAGTTGAGACATCAAAACTAAGCCACTTGTGATGGTTATGGTGCTCCAATCGCGCAGATATGCCTATTGCAGGACTCTCAGCGATAGGGCAACAGCCGCAGCACTGCCAACCTCATTCCCCATAAGCCACGTGAACATTCTCTTAGGCCATCTCAGGCTGAAGAGAAGTGAATCACAGCTGGCTGCACAAGCACTGTGGGGACTTCTGACCTAGGGAGTGGACTTAGTGTCCAGCCCCTGCTGTCTAGAGCATCCCACCTTCATGTGCTTCTTGTATAAATAATTAACAGGCAGTACACTCTCCAGTATTAAAAAAAAAATAAAGTGATCAGGACGTCTTATATGAATGTAGGGAGAATCATGAATGCCTACCATGGTGGTCTCAGCCCTGGCAGCACATCAGAATTGGGAACATAATAGAAGAACCCCTGTGCCTGGGTCTCGTCTCCCGAGGGTCCACTGCAATGAGTCTGGGTGAGGCCTGAATAGCAGTATTTCAATGTCATACTCCATCCTCATGGGAAATAGCCTACATTGGCTGCACTGTCATTGAGGCAACTGGGAAGGTGTTGGCTATCAATTATTTCAATCATTCCAGCAACACATTAAGTCTAAGTAACTCTAGTCATTTTAGGAGTATTGTAAACTTTAAGACAGTAGTTTCAGTATTTTCATTCTCTGGACTTAATAATGTTAATGTAGTAAAACTGCTTCTGAGGGGAAAGTCTTAGAAACAACAAAGTAGTGACATGAGAAGCCTGGCCATGAGGAGTGACTTCCCCCAAGAACCTAGAAATGCGAGGAATAGTGTTCCATCTCAGGCTGAAATGAATAAAATCCACACAAAATAGATATCATTAAGCAGGCAAGAAATTGTAAATATGTGATTATGAAGTTTTCTTTGGAATGTTTTACAAAATACTTTTATTATTACACTAGGGGCCCGGTGCACAAAATTTGTGCACTGAGGAGGGGTCTCTCAGTCCAGCCTGCCCCCTCTCACATACTGGGAGCCCTCAGGGGATGTCCTACAGATGGCTTAAGCCCGCACCCCATTGGGAGCGGACCTAAGCCGCAGTCTGGCCTCCCTTTGCTTGAGGCAACTGGGCTGATCAGGAGAAGGTGCCAGCCCCATCACCCTGCTGCTGCCAAGGTATTTTCATCAACACAAACTCCAGTCCCTTCACCATGAAAAAATGACAACTTTCTTTAAGCATTTTCAAGATGTGTCTTTCATAGGATATGACATTTCTTTATTTTTTTTTTTATCCTCACCTGAGGATATCTTTCCATTGATATTTTCCCCTTCCCTCTGATCCCAAGCTCAGCCCCTTCCCAAGCCAAAAGCCTCTCTCCCCAGGTTTAGGCTTGGGGAAGGGGTTCCCCCCAGCACCTGCCCAAGCCTAAAGCCTCTGCCCCAGGCATTAAGCTTGGGAAGGGGTTCCCCCCAGCACCTGCCCAAGCCTAAAGCCTCTGCCCCAGGCATTAAGCTTGGGAAGGGGTTCCCCCCAGCACCTGCCCAAGCCTAAAGCCTCTGCCCCAGGCATTAAGCTTGGGAAGGGGTTCCCCCCAGCACCTGCCCAAGCCTAAAGCCTCTGCCCCAGGCATTAAGCTTGGGAAGGGGTTCCCCCCAGCACCTGCCCAAGCCTAAAGCCTCTGCCCCAGGCATTAAGCTTGGGAAGGGGTTCCCCCCAGCACCTGCCCAAGCCTAAAGCCTCTGCCCCAGGCATTAAGCTTGGGAAGGGGTTCCCCCCAGCACCTGCCCAAGCCTAAAGCCTCTGCCCCAGGCATTAAGCTTGGGAAGGGGTTCTCCCCAGCACCTGCCCAAGCCTAAAGCCTCTGCCCCAGGCATTAAGCTTGGGAAGGGGTTCCCCCCAGCACCTACCCAAGCTTAAAACCTCCACCCCAGGCATTAAGCTTGGGAAGGGGTTCCCCCCACCACCTCACCTCCGATCGCAGGCTTGGCTACTTCCCAAGCCTAAAGCCTCCACCCAGGCTTTAGGCTTGGGAAGGGGACCCCCGCCCCTCCAATTGCAGGCTTGGCCCCTTCCTAAACCTAAAGCCTCCACCTGATGGCCGGCTGGGAGTGACCTGGGTGCCGAGGAGGTTCCCCAGACCCAGGTATGTATGCAAATTAACTGCCATCTTTGTTGGGTTAATTTGCATACTCACTCTGATTGGCTGTGGGCATAGCGAAGGTACGGTTAATTTACATCTTTCTCTATTATTAGGTAAGACTACAATACTTCTAAAAATAAAAGAAACTACTTTGAAAAAAGTTATATGAGATAAGAACACAAAGTCTCCCACACTGCACCCTTCACCCCCTCCTCACCACTGCTTCCTGTCTGCAGCAAAGTCGTGTGTGAAAAAGGAGCAAGGAGAATACAGTTGGGAAGCCGATCCACATCAGCAAAGGAAGAGGACGCCTTTGCCCGACACTTTCCTTAGTCACAAGGCTTCTTCCAGAGGCAAAGCAGTTTAGAAGGTACAGATGAACATTTGAGAAATAATATCTAACATGATAGAAAAATGTCATCAAATGCCAACAAAAACAATGGCAAATGCATGCACCTGTTAGGAAAGGCTGGGGACAGAGGAGGAAAGGAATAGACAAGCAGCTACAATAGAGAAAACAAATGTAAACAAGCCACAACAGATTAGCAGTAGCTACCATGCGTTGGTCCTGTGCTGTTTACTTTATATGTGCTATTTTATATACTTCTCTAAAGAGCCCAGTGAGGTGGGGGGTCACAACTACATCTCTCAGATAAAGGTCTGTGTTCTGCAGTGACAGCTCAGTCAGGATCCTTTCCCTCTCAGCCAATTTTAGATCATTTCCAATTTTGATGTCAGGGAGAGGAGGGCACATCAGGTGCCTGAGACTGGATGCTACTGAGGGATTGGAGAGGACCCTAAGTACCTCGAGAAAAGTGGAGCCCCAAGAAGGAAGGAGACTGGTCCCCTAAATAAGCCCAGGGAAACCGAGAGACCAGGAATACCCCCAGTGGACTGTGGGTGAGCAAGAAACACATTTTTATCCATTCATTCATTCATTTATTCAACAACCACTTAGATTGATTTGCTATGTGTTGGGCACTGTTCTAAGGCCTTTTAAATATAACTCATTTAATACACAAAGCAACAATATAAGGCACGTGCTAATATCCCATTTTATAGATGAGGAAACTGATATAAAAAGAAGTTAAATAACTTCTTAATAGCACAACTATTGTTTTAAGCCACTGATTGGAAGTTTTGTTATAACAATGAGATTGCCCTAACTCAGTGGTCGGCAAACTCATTAGTCAACAGAGCCAAATATCAACAGTACAACGATTGAAATTTCTTTTGAGAGCCAAATTTTTTAAACTTAAACTTCTTTTAATTCCACTTCTTCAAAATAGACTCACCCAGGCCATGGTATTTTGTGGAAAAGCCACACGCAAGGGGCCAAAGAGCCACATGTGGCTTGCGAGCCACAGTTTGCCGACCCTGGCCCTAACTAATACAGTGTCACTATGTTGAATTTTCTGTTCAGACTTACAGGACTAATTTTGTCAAGAAGTTTACAAAGCCCAGAATAGTGACTTCAAAGACATTAGAAGTGAGTTTTAAAACACATATTACCTTTTGGTGTGGCTTAGTTCAAAACATTTATGACAAGGGTGAGTTTATCTGAATGGTAGAGAGGGGAATAATACATTGACTACTGTGATCTTTTTGAAAGGATCTATGCAATTTTATCTACATAATCTCTTGTGAAATTCACTGTCTTTTAAATAAAATGGTTAAGTTTATCACTCAGATCCTGTGTATTCTCATTGGATAAGTGAAGGGTAGGGACTAATGAGGTTGCAAGTACCTTCCAGCATCAACATTAAACGTCAACATTCAATTTGCCATGTCAAGGCCATCTAAACATGGAAAATTTAACTTAAACTAAGAGTAATTGATTTCATAAACAGTTGACACACTCAAGACTGAATGTGAGCCTCTGACTCAGTCTTCACTCTGGGCATGGAGCAGTAGGCATGAAAAGTTTATGTAAGAAGGGAGCATATGTATAGTCACCAACTACTATAAAAGGATTGTAACTACACTTAATTTTGCTATCATTTAAAAAAATTATATACATTCTATGATCCTATTTATCCTATCTAATAATAGAGTAACATGTAAATTACCATCACTCCACTACGCCCACGATTGGGTGGTGGGAGGCTGGGGGGCAGGACTCAGGGTGGCCTATCCGGCCATTGAGAGGCACGGATCCGCTGCCACTGACGGGGGCTACCCTGCTGTTGAGAGATCCCGCCCCCTGCGCCTCTCAACGGCCAGATCCGCGGCTGCTGAGGGGGCCTGCTGTGGACACCCAGCTGCGCCTCTCAACGGCAGGGCAGCCAGGTGTCTGCGGCAGCCCCCCTCAGCGGCCGTTGAGAGGTGCAGAAGGCGGGAGTCCCACCCCCTGCGCCTCTCAACAGCAGGGTAGCCCCCCTCAGCGGCCACGGACCATCAAAAGCGGGGGAGCTGGGTGCCTGTCTGCTCCGGCACCAGGCCTTTCAGAAGCCTCCACCGAGCCGGAGGCTTCTGAAAGGCCTGGTGCACCAGCGGACAGGCACCCAGCTCCACCGTGAAAAGCGAAAGCGTGTAGGGGACCCTACACGTGCATGATTCAATCATGCACTGGGCCTCTAGTATATATATAAAACCCTAAGCAACTGGTCAACAGTTCAACCAGTCAACTGTTTGACTGGTCGCTATGACATGCACTGACCACCAGGGGGAAGATGCTCAACACAGGAGCTGCCCTCTGGTGGTCAGTGTTCTCCCAGAGTGGGAGCACCACTCCAGCTGATGGGCGCCAGCACCGGCCTCATGGCTGGCAAGTGCAGATGCGGTGGCGTGAGCCTCTTCCGCCTCTGTGGCAGTGCTACTGGGTGGCAGGCGCAGAGGGCCGGGCTGAGCGGGAGGCCGCCTGCCACTTCACATACTACTATATGCCTTGGGGGATGTTGGACTGCCAGTTTCGGCCCGATCCCCACAGGCCAGGCAGGATTGTAAGAGGGCGCAGGCTAGGCTGAGGGACCCCACCAGTGCATGAATCTGTGCACCAGGCCTCTGGTAATAAATAAAGTGATACATGAAATATTTACCTTAGATGCAAGGATACAGTACTGCTACATCCAGTTTCTAAGAGAAAACATTTCAAATCAACAGAGACAATTTGACTTCCTCTCCCTTCCATGGATTTCTGCTACCTTTTGTTCTCTGTCCTTTTAATTCCTCCTCATTGGAGGCTCTGGCTCTCTAATTTTGCAGTCCCATCATTTGACCTTTCCTTTTGACAGCCCAGTTGCTCTATATTTTCCCTTTTGTACCTTTGCAAAGATAAAACCTCATTTCTAAATGAAAGCTGAGATTCAGATACAAAGTGTAACTGAGAATTAGCTTAATTGGCAAAGAAAAAAGAAAATGATTGAATGAGCCAGATAACTGACTCCAGCCCAAACACAACTTTAAATCTGGCATAACTATTATCTTTTTTCCATCTCAGAACTGAACCAAAATAACTATTTTTAAGGTTTTGTGAAATTTAATCAAGCGTGGCAGTGGGGTATGTAAATGATGATATTTATGAGAATCATTTGAAACCACCTGCACTTTTCCTGGCTTGAACCTGAACCAAACTGGAACAAACTTGCATTGAACTAGAAACTAAAATCTAAGCAGAAAAATGTAAGGCTCTGCTCCATGTAGGGAAAAAGCAGCAACTGCTATTAATTTTATTAAGTAGACTTAGTCTCTAAAAATAAACACATTTGCGAATTTGGTTTTACCCTTCAGATGTAGATTGATGCTACAATCTAGTTAGATACCAAATCTTCTATTTTTTCCCGCCCCCTCCCACCTTTCCTCCAGTCCTTCCTCCCAGGTCCTCTCCCACTTCCCTCTTCTCTCTTTTCATTGATCAGCTGCCTCTTGCGCACCTCCCACTGGGGATCGAACCCGCAACCTGGACATGCGCCCCTGATTGGAATGGAACCTGGGACCCTTCAGTTCACAGGCTGATGCTCTATCCACTGAACCAAACTCTTTTACTTTTAAATGGGTGAGGGAGAAGGGAGGGGGACATCCTGCAAGGCTTAGCCTTTTTATAATATCTCTTTTAGGGATCTAATACATTCTCATAAATTCAACTATTTGTCTTGGTTTATAATTTCCACTTTTTCTATTTCTATCCTCTCACCTAAATTCCAGGTTTATAGGGCACATTCACATGGACTTTGCTGTCTCTCATCTACAAGAAAGCTGCATCAGTTTCTTCTATTGAGAAGTGGAGCCTATTCCTTCACCTCCTTAAATCAGGGGAGGGGGCTGTGACTGCTTTGACCAATAGCATATAGTGAATGTTATGCAGTGAAATTTCTTTTTTTTTTAATATATATTTTATTGATTTTTTACAGAGAGGAAGGGAGAGGGATAGAGAGCTAGAAACATCGATGAGAGAGAAACATCGATCAGCTGCCTCCTGCACACCCCCCACTGGGGATGTGCCCGCAACCGAGGCACATGCCCTTGACCGGAATCGAACCCGGGACCTTTCAGTCCGCAGGCCGACGCTCTACCCACTGAGCCACACCGGTTTGGGCTGCAGTGAAATTTCTAAGGCCAGGTTTTAAGGAACTGTGCAGCTCCCACTTGCATCGCTTGGAATACGAGTTTTGGGGAAAGCCAGCCCTGGAGGAAGCAAGCTACGATGAAAGAATCCAGCTACCCTGAGACTACCATGCTGTAAGGAAGCCCAAGCTAGCAACAGGAAGAAGCCAAAGATAAACAGCTGCCTAACTAGTCCCCAAAAGGCCTAGATATCACATCCCAAGCATCAGACACACAAGCAAAGAAGTCATAACATAATTCCTGCTTTAGCTGCCATCTGACTGTGGCCCCATGAAAAATCCCAAGTGAGAACTACCCAACTGTGCTTGTCAAGACTGCAGAATGGTGAGAGGTACTAATAAATGGTTGCTTTATATCACAAAGTTTCAGGGTGGTTTGTTACGTAGTAATAAAATAACTGGAAGAGATATCTAACTTTCATTTAATCACTGACTCTTTCATTCATTTAATAATTGTTTGTCGAACACTTACTCTATGTGCAGCAACTTACAAGGCACTAGAAAAAAGCTATTAACAAGACAGGCCCAATTTTTGCTCCCACAGAGCTGGCAATCATTTACAAAGAAAATATTGAACAAAAATTGATCAACCATTTCAAACTTCTAATCCTTCCTCCCCTGCTCTCATGCTCAGCTGGTGACCTTTCTCATTTTTCATCAAGAGAATATAAATAATCAAGGAAGAGCTCCCCTCTGACCTACAATGTGGATTCCATCTATGTGGAATCCTCCACCACCTTCTCTCTTATTTCTCTGGGTAAATATCCCCAAGGTCACTCCATCCTCTTGAGCTCTTGATCCATCTCCCTTACGATGACTTCTCCATCACTTCATTAGAAAGCAGATAAGTTCCACATTTAATCTAGCATATAGCCCTATTGACTCCACCCTAACATATCCATCTCTCTTCAGCTTTAGCTGTCCATCCTGGTCCATCCACCATCCTCACTCACCAGATTGCCAAAATTTCTAGTTTCCTCTTTTCTATTCCTGTCCCTCCACAGTCCATTTTCTTTAGCATCCATTGTGTCTTTTAGACACATAAATTGAATCATTCAACTCCTCTGTTTAATGGCTCACCAATGGCTTTCATTACATCTAGAAAGCTTGTATCTTTGTATCCTTATTTCTACACTCCATGACCTTGTTTCCATGATCTGGCCTCTCAGACTTCATTTCACATGACTCTCACCCTTACCCATTACATTCTAGCCATGATGTCTTCCTTCACTCCCGGCACAGGCCAAGCTCATTCCCACATCAGGCTTTTGCTCCATCTATTGACCTTAATCTTGTCTTGGCTGACTCTTGCTATTCAGCCTTTAGTTCCAATGTCTCCTTCTCAGACTACCCTACTTAGTGTGATGGACTTCTTCAAAGCACTGGTCACTCTCTGGCATGGTTCATATCTATGTATTTTGTAACTTATCTGTTTCCATCTCCTATATTAGTGTAGGTGTTTTGTCTTTGTTCACTGTTGCCTTCTCAATACCCAGAACAGTACCTGGCCCATTGTAGGGATCAATAAGTATTTGTCAACTGACTGAATTAAATAATCACCAATGTGATGAGAATTATGAAGAAAAGTGCCAGGTGCTATGGGAGCAAGTAATGAGTAGATGAACCTAGTTTCATAGGTGTGTGTTGGGAACCATTTCCTTAAGAAGGTGGCATGGCAGTTAAGCAAAGATCAGAGGAGAAAAAGGAGAAAGCCAGGAAAGCAGGTGAGTGGGGAGGAAAGTAAAAAGTAGAGGGGCAAGCAGAAAAAACACAGGACAGGAAATTCTTGGCCCCTTTGGAGATCTGAGAGAAGCTCTCATGGAGGGAGAATGACAGGTTAGGCCAGGACCAGACCTTGTGGAAATGAGTAGGCCCTGGGAATAGTTCTCATGACAGTTCACTCATTTTCATCCTGCCTTGACTTTGCTCACCCTTATGTCTTTCCCTGGGCTCCCACTTTCTCCCACAGGGTCTTGGAAGGCATAGGTTGTCTCTGCTTCCTTTTGGCTGGAACTTTGTGCCCCCTGGGAATCATTGTGTAGCTGATCCCACCTCTCAAATCTCTCTCTCATCTGCTCATGATCCCCATTCCCACCACTTAAGATCTCAGAGTATGGAAGCAGAGTGCACAGTTCCACCCTTCATCTGCTGTGGGATCATGGACAAGTCACTTAGCCTCTCTGTGCTTTGTTTTTCTCATTTGAAAAATGGAAACAATTGCAGTATTCAAGTCATAGGGTTACTGTGAGAATTATGTGAGAATTATATGAGTCAATATACGAAAAATACTTTGCACAGTGTCTGGTGCATAAGAAGTATTTACTACTGTTGTTATGACTCCATCTTTTCTGACCTAAACTCATAAAGCTAACAGGATCATCCATGTCACAAGTTTAATGCTTACTTTAAAAATATATATATACTAAAGGCCCGATGCACAAAGATTCATGCAAGAATGGGCCTTCCTTCCCCTGGCTGCCGGCACTGCCTTCGCTCCGGCCGGAGCTGCCTTTTCACTCTGGCCCAGAGCTGCCTTTCTGCCTTCCCCGGCTGCCCAGAGGCCCAGAGCAGCTGGGGCGGGGCGGAACGCCTGCCACTCTGCACCTGTGTATGCAAATTAACCCGCCATCTTTGTTGGGTTAATCTGCATACTCATACCTGATTGGCTGGTGGGTGTCGCAAAGGTACAGTCAATTTGCATCTTAATCTTTTATTAGTGTAGTTACTTTTATTGATTTCAGAGAGGAAGGAAGAGGGAGAGAAAGATAGAAACATCAATGTCAAGAGAGAATCATTGATTGGCTGCCTCCTGCATACCCCCTACTGGGGGTTAAGCCCACAACCCAGGCATGTGCCCTTGACCAGAATCGAACTTGGGACCCTTCAGACCACAGGCAGACGCTCTATTCACTGAGTCAAACCAGCTAGGGCAATGCTTACTTTTATTTCAAATTGTATATTTCCTGAGACTTCCTCCCCTGACCCCCAGTTAGATGCTCATTTCCTTAATGAAAGAGAAATACTAAAGCTTTTATTATATGCTAGTAGCCCAGAGAATATTGTAGTGAATCAGACAGGGTCCTGGCACTTGGCTAGTGTAAGGATACCAGCCTATAACAATCTTTCAGTGCCATGGGGTATGGAAGCATTATAACAAGACAGGCATGGGAGGTACAGGAGTACCTAGGAAGGGTTTTCTGGAAGCAAGGCTGCCTGAGCTGTAGTTTGGAAGAAGAGTAAGAATCAGGTCTATAGTAAATCCACAGGAGAGGAGGAGAAACCAAGATGGTGGCATAGGTAAACACCTAAACTGCAGCCTCGCACAACAATTTCAAAAATACAACTAAAAGACAAAACGGACATCATCCAGAAACACAGGAAAGCTGGCTGACTGAAATGCCCACAACTAGAAGGAAAGAGAAAACCATAAGGAAAATCAGAGGAGCCGCAAAAGACTGAGGTACGGAGATACAGGTGTGCGCGTGCGGAGAGGATGGAGCCGGAGAGGACGGAGCCAGAGAGGACGGGCGGCTGAGTGCCTGGCTGGTGTTCTCTAGCAGGAAGGAGATAAAAGCTCTAGACTGTGCTGAACCCCAGCTCCGACTGCATTGAACCCCAGTACCGGGCGAGACCCTGGGGACCCAGGCTCATACTGGGGGAATCTGGGCTGTAAGGTGGAAACTCAGGGGAGTGGCGAAAGGCAGAGCTCCAGAGGCGCGCATGTGAATGCGCGCAGAGGACGGACTGTTGAGTGTGCTGCAGGATTGCTCTAGCAGGAAGGAGACAAAAGCTCTGCACTGCGCTAAACCCCAGTTCCGACTACACTGAACCCCAGTTCCGGGTGAGAATCTGGGAATCCATATTCATTGGGGGAGAGACTAGACTGTTTGGCAGCGGGCGAAACTCGAGGGCACCTTTCTCTCAGAGGTGCTTGCAGCGAGTACCAAGGGACACTGAGACCCAGGAACTTCATAGGGTGGGGCCAATGGGAAGCCAAGGCTGTAGGCTCCACGCTGAAGCTCCACCCTGAAACTCCACCCCATCCAAGCTGAGCACAGAGGCTTTTACAATTTTGCAAGTCTAGTCGAATAAGGCTGTCTCCCGGTGTAGACACAGCTGATCCTCACAGCCAATTGGCCTGGAAGTCAACTCCTCCCACTGATACCAACAACAATCAAGACTTAACTACAACAAGGCTGTACACACAGTCCACAAAGGGGTGCAACTAGAGTGTCCACCTCAGGTAACTGGGGAGGCCGAGCCACTGGCCCATATAGGACAACTAGCACACAAAGCTACCCTACCAACTCAGGGAAGCAGTGAAAATGGGGAGACAAAGAAACAGATCACAAACCAAAGAAATGGAGGAAAACAAATGACTGGACATAGAGTTCAAAACCACGGTTATAAGGTTTTTCAAGAATTTCCTGGAAAAGGCCGATAAATTTAGCGAGACCCTCGAGGATATGCAAGAGACCCTCGAGGATATGGAAAAGGACCAACTAGAAATTAAATATACACTGACTGAAATAAAAAATATTATACAGACACCCAACAGCAAACTAGAGGAACACAAGAATCAAGTCAAAGATTTGAAATACAAAGAAGCAAAAATCACTCAACTGGAAAAGCTAACAGAAAAAAGAATCCCAAAATTTGAAGATAGTGTAAGAAGCCTCTGGGACAACTTCAAGTGTACCAACATCAGAATTATGGGGGTGCCAGAAGGAGAGAGAGAGCAAGATACTGAAAACCTATTTGAAGAAATAATGACTGAAAACTTCCCCCACCTGGTGAAAGAAATAGACTTACAAGTCCAGGAAGCGCACAGAACCCCAAACAAAAGGAACCCAAAGAGGACCACACCAAGACACATCATAATTAAAATGCCAAGAGCAAAAGACAAAGAGAGAATCTTAAAAGCAGCAAGAGAAAAACAGTTAGTTACCTACAAGGGAGCACCCATACGATTGTCAGCTGATTTCTCAACAGAAACTATGCAGGCCAGACGGGAGTGGCAAGAAATAGTCAAAGTGATGAATAGCAAGAACCTACAACCAAGATTACTCTACCCAGCAAAGTTATCATTCAGAATGGAAGGTCAGATAAAGAGTTTCACAGATAAGAAAAAGCTAAAGGAGTTCATCACCACCAAACCAGGATTATATGAAATGCTGAAAGGTATTCTTTAAGAAAGAGGAAGACGAAGAAAAAGGTAAAGATAAAAATTATGAACAACAAATACATATCTATCAACAAGTGAATCTAAAAACCAAGTGAATTACAAATATGATGTACAGAATAAACTGGTGAATATAATAGAATCAGGGGCATAGAAAGGGAATGGACTGACAACTCTCAGGGGTAAAGGGGTGTGGGGGTGCAGGAAGAGACTGGACAAAAATCGTACACCTATGGATGAGGACAGTGCGGGGGGCGGTAAGGGTAGAGGGTGGGATGGGAACCAGGTGGAGGGGAGCTATGGGGGGAAAAAAGAGGAACAACTGTAATAATCTGAACAATAAAGATTTATTAAATTTAAAAAAAAATCAGGTCTATAAAGTAGGGTGTAGGGGAGACTGTAAGCAATTCACTCCAGTCCATGCAGCCTGGGGTGGCATTCAATGGAAGCACTAGCTCAATATCCAAAAAGCACTAAAAATTATTTTAAAACTCTCCTGACTTTTTAAAAACAGACCTAAAGCAAAATGCACTGCATGACTCACAGCAAATTATCCTAAGATCCCTCCTCAGCCATCCATGCCCATCTCCACAGCAGCCACCCAGAAATCTCTCCTGGCTCCTTTCCCATTCTCTCTTCACTAACTCTCCCGAACACTTCCAAGGTTGGCTCTTTCCCTTTACCTCCCCTTCTGCTCAGCTCTTCATTAAGGAGACACATTTAGTTTTTCTAGGCCTCTTTCAATTCATCTTTTAGTCTCAGCAGCAACACAAAGCCAGGATCCAAGGCCTCCTTAGAAAGGAAGGAAGGGGGAGGCTGAAACATTTATTATTGTATACTTCTTCTTGAACCCCATCTAAAATTCTCTCTAGTGAAAGCTTTGCAAGTCACCTTCCAAACTCATAACCCACCCAGCATACTTCTCCCAACCTTCTCTCCTATTGGGTTGAGTGGGATACTCCTCTGAGGAGTAAGGTAGGGGTGAAGGATACTGAGGCTGCCTGTGAGAACTGGGTCCTTCAGAGTTTCTTCTAACACAATGACTTTTGAACTTCCTTGGAGACTCATTGTAAATAATACATTCTCATTGTAGCCAAGTATACTCATGTGCACACACACACACAAGGGAAACCGAAGCTTAATAAAATATTACTTAACCTTCACTCTATTTTTTATTCCATGTATGTCATTTAAAAGTGGTAATAATCAGCCCTGACTGGTGTGGCTCAGTTGGTTGTAGCATCGTCCTGTAAACTGAAAGGTTGTGGGTTTCAATTCCCAATTAGGCCACATACCTAGGTTTTGGGTTTGTCCCCAGTCAGGGTGAACACAGGAGGCAACTGATCAGTCAATGTTTCTTTCTCACATCGAAGTCTCTCTCCCTCCCCGTTCTCCTCTCTCTAAAAATAATAAATCAATAAACATATCCTCAGGTGAGGATTTTTTTTAATTTTAATGGTAATAATCATCATCTTTTAGGGATATATACCAACGTATTTATAGATGAAATGCTATGAGGTCTGGAAACATGCATCAAAATAATGAAGACAGAGGTCTTAGGTGTAGATTAAAAAATTCTGAGTCTATAAATGTTGAAATTGGGTGATGGGCACATGGAGGTTCATCATGCTATATTCTCTCTAAGACTTTATATTATACTAGAGGCCTGGTGCATGAAATTCGTGCATGGAGAGGGGTTGTCCCTCATCCGAGGCTGTACCCTCTCCAATCTGGGACCCCTCGAGGGATGTCCGACTGCCTGTAAACGGGCAGTCAGACATCCCTCTCACAATCCAGGGCTGCTGGCTCCCAACTGCTTGCCTGCCTGCCTTCCTGATTGCCCCTAACCGCTTCTGCCTGCCAGCCTGATCACCCCCTAACCACTCTGCTGCCAGCCTGTTTGCCCCCAACTTCCCTCCTCTGCTGGCCTGGTCACCCCTAAATGCCCTCTCCTGCAGGCTTGGTCCCTCTCAACTGCCCTCCCTTGCAGGCCTGGTCCTTCTCAACTGCCCTCCCTTGCAGGCCGGGTGCCTCCCAACTACCCTCTCCTGCTGGCCATCTTGTGGTGGCCATCTTGTGTCCACATGGGGGCAGGATCTTTGACCACATGGGGGCAGCTATATTGTGTGTTACAGTGATGATCAATCTGCATATTACTCTTTTATTAGACAGGATAGAGGCCTGGTACAGGGGTGGGGGCCAGCTGGTTTGCCCTGAAGGGTGTCCCGGATCAGGTGGGGGTTCCCTTGGGGTGTGGGGCGGCCTGAGCGAGGGGCCTGTGGTGGTTTGCAGGCCGGCCATGCCCCCTGGCAACCCAAGCAGAGGCCCTGGTATCTGGAATTTATTTTCCTTCTACAATTGAAACTTTGTAGCCTGGAGTGGAGCCAAGCCTGGGGCTCCCTCCACAGGCAGCCATTTCTGTTGGGGTTATAATTGAAACTTTGTTGCCTTATGCGGGTGGGCCCGGCCAGGGTTTGCAGAAAGCTTTGCTTCCCCTGTTGCCGGCGGCAACCCTGGCCTGCTCTCTCAAGCTCCATTCTGCCACCATTTGTTTGAATTTGTTTACCTTCTATAATTGAAACTTTGTAGCTTGAGTGGAGGCTTCGGCCTGGCCAGGGCAGGCGGAAAGCTTGGCTTCCTCTGTTACCTAGGAAACCTTACTCTCTGTGGCTGTAGCCCTCTTGGTTTGGGTTAATTTGCATACTCACTCTGATTGGATGGTGGGCATGGCTTGTGGGTGTGTCGGAGGAATGGTCAATTTGCATATTTGTCTATTATTAGATAAGATATTTGATATCTTTCATAACAAAAAAATGTAAAACAAAACAAAAATATTGGTCATGCCCTATTGAATTGATTTTAGAATCCACTCATAGGCCAAGAACTACAGTGTGTAAAATACCTTTAGAAAATCTGGGAGTTGGGAAATTTTAAATTAGACAGCAGGGAAACACATCAACATCTACACTTAATCTAATATACACCCCCACCCCCAAACAATGTCTATTTCTTTTTCCCAGGTTGGGAGATGGAATGCTGGCTGAGTTTTGTTTCTCCTCCCGGTTCAGTACAGTTGCTTATCAGATGTCCCTCTTTGTCAAAACTGAACCTACACAATAATTACCTCCATCAACCAAGATCCAAGTCAGTTTCTCATGAAAATCTCCTAGACACAATAATTACCTCCATCAGCCAAGATCCAAGTCAGTTGCTCATGAGATCTCCTAGACATTAAAGGATTTGTGTCTGTGGCCCACAGCCACCAGTCATGTTGGAAGCAAATGGGGGACACTGTGAGCAAAACCCTGCAGAGAATCTGAGAGGGCTCGAGGGCGGGGGGGGGGGGGGGGCACAAAAACCTGCCTACTCATCTTGCACCACCAGCCGGTTGGCCAGCATTTCCAATCCCCAGGGGTTCCATGGTGCCACCCTGGTGCTGAGGACTTCTGTGGTAACTCCGTCCTCTTCTTCCTTTCCAATTGCAGTAGTTTATCAAACTAAGAGTTCAGGCAGCCCTTTGGTTTGTGAAGGTTGGTCATTATCTCTTAGTCACAGATGCTCTGAACTGGCTTCAACTCGGCTTCTCTGAAACTTCGTTACATGTGCTTAGTGGGGGCTGCAACCACCCCTTGCCAAAAGTGCATGTCGTCTTCTCCCTTTCATTAGCAGCTATGAACTCTACATAGAAATCCCACTTTGGTGAAAAGTATTTCCATAGCAGAAGCAGTTCTGCCATAAAAAAAAAAACACAGAGGCTTACACTTCTTGCACCCAAAGCCTGTCATCTTCATAACTCAGGATTCGCTTCTCCTATCCTGCCCACAACCTCTCCCATTTCTGATAACAAATAAGCCTCACTGGTGGTTTCCAATCCTTATCACTCAAACCACCATGGCATCCCAACTCCTAGTGGTGCCAGACACTATTAATACCTGTAAGGACAAAAAAAATAATATGGCGGAGCAGGAAAAATGCACCAAAAAGATGTTAAAAACCAGTCAAGACAGTTCTACACGATGCCTGTTTCAAGCAAACAAAAAAGGTGATTGTGATACCCAATCTAGACATGATAGAGAACTTTACCAAAAATATTAACAGTTGTGCTCATCCATTGGTCCTCCAGGAATGCTTTTTAAGGTTTATATTTGATGTCAAGGTGCCAGCTACTTGGAATATGACCTCCATTGTGGGGATTACTGCCCATTTGAAATAAGACAAGCTCTTGGTTGAGTAGGGTGGGTGGTGACTCTTGCCTGTAAGGTGGAGGGTGCAGTCCCATGTCTTTCCTAAACCAGATGGCTGTATAGCTTGATCTGAGACTGACTCTGCCACCCCACCTCTCCTGGGTGGCATTAACTGGACAGTGGCAGAGCTGCCTGGGGAGATTCCTGGCTGTGTGGCTCCTGACTGTGTTCCTGCAGAGCCTGTTGGCCTGTTAGATCTGCTGAGTGGGGACTGGCATGCGATACCAGTGTCATCATTCCTGGAAGCCATCAGCAAAAAGTTCAAGCCCAATCCTCTAAATACTATAAATATGCTACTAAAGTATTCTGAGTTTATTTAAACAGGATTGCAGAAGGGTACTCTTGGCTTATAAATATAGAGACTGCCTCCTAGAAGAAATTACAAACCTTCCCCACTCAGAGTGGACTGTGAAAAACTTGCTGTCATCCTTCATAATAATTTACATACAAAAATTAGAGATTCCAGTGGTAACCTTCAGCACATTGGGAAATACAGCAATCCCTCATGGTGGGACCACAGTGAGCGCTCTGATTTTATTTTCTGCAACCCTATAGGAACCTGCTCCCTGGGATGCCTTTGAGCCGCCACCACCAGCTCCCATGGAGACACCACTTGGAAGAACTCTCATGCAGCTTCAGTTCTTCCAGCTGCCTAAGAGAAGTGCTGACCACCCTAGTTCCCCATCCCCCCGCCCAAAAAACATCACACACATGCAGCAAGCTGATTCCACAAGCTGTAACATGGTTGCTCTTAAAATGGACACGAGTCCAGGCTTGCTAGGTACTGGGCTCCAGAGTCTCTGGCTCGGGAGGCAGAGGAGGAGGTCTGGTTTAGGACTAGGTCACAATACAGTCCCTGGGCTCAGGCAACCCTGCTTGTCTGAGTCTTCCACCACACACTGCACATTTGCCAAGTGGTGCTGCCACATGACCCCGCACTGTGTTGAAAGGAATTTTAGAGACAAAATAGACAGGTTTAAGGAGTCTTAGAAATAAAGAGGGTTCATGGGAGAAGAATGCATAGATGGGGGCTTGGAGACCCAAAATGATTATCTTACTTGTACAGACAATAGAGAAATGCCACAGGAAGAGGGGGAAGAAGGCATACATTCACAGAAAATAAAGAAAACTCACAGGATATCGGGAAGAAGGAAACATTTTTTCACAGAGGATAGCGGAATGTTGCAAGATAAGGAGAGAGGAAGAGGGGGTACCACGTAGGCTTTGGCCTTTGAAACTGATACTACATAATAAAATGGCCAATGAGGAAAGTATGGGTGTCTGAAATTATGAAGGGTCCAAATAGAAAGGGTCAGGTTCAAACAAAGAACTGCAGCATATATAAACCAAAGACAAATGGACACAAGACAGATTTTTTTTAGGTTACAGATTTTCAGATTTTTAGATTTTAGATTTTTGGATTCATTTTTTCCCATTAGAGAGAGAGCAGGCTTTTCCCATTTGGGGGCCTCTTCCCAGGAGTTCCCCTTTGAGGACACCCTTTCCCAGGTGGAGTTTGTATATGCTTCTAATAAACTTCTACATTTTTATTAAAGAAATCTGTTAGTCCACGAATTTATTCTTCATCTTCATCAGACAAGAACCCATGAGAAGTCTGCACCCCAAAACCACATGTTTCAGTGCGAGGAGCACCCTCTGTGGGCATAAGGACCCTCTGCATTAGTACACTACCCACCTCTAATACTTACCCCTGACTTCTTTTCTAGTCTGGAATGAATTCACATTTCAGAAACTGTGTCTAGGAAGGCTCAAGCTAAAAGAATGATGAGGGAGTGGGCCCTGTCAATCCCAAGCAGCCCCGAGGTCCTGTGTGCCTCGAACTCTCTATCAGTGCACCAAACCCTAGGGCAGACCTTCTCCCAGACATTGGCTCCTGCAGTGTCAGAATGGGTCCCACAGTTTTCTAGGACTCTGAGGTGCCGCTTAACAGAAAGAGAGGCCACTGTAGTGAGTCCACGCCATAGTTTCACCATAAGTCCGTCAGCACACACTCAGCCAAGGCACCTTGAAGTTCACTTTTGGAGGATATTTAACTCAGAAGCTTCCTACAACCTCCGCACCAAGATCCAGGACCCCTTTACCCCATTTTGCTGGGTTGGCAATATAGAGTGGCTAAAACCAAAGGAGTAAGGCTAGGAAAGGTTAGAGGAATGTAACTTATGTTTTCTCCTTTTCCTTTGCACTCATTTCAGAGTTAAGGACCTACGAGGCAGGGAGACATTGTGACTTTTGAGGACTCTTGGAACTTTTATCTTCATGGGCCTCTTTCTCCATAAAAATATTAAAATTTATATTTACTGTTGTATCTGTATAAAAGACAAAAATATGTTAGCATTGTATATTTAAAAAACTTCACCTAAAAGTTATTATTTTTCTTCTGGTTTTAAAAGAAATTAAACATTTTTATAGACACAAGTATGGTGGGCCCTAGATACTGTGCCTATTGGGCCTAATATATGTCGATCCTATTAGGAATTACCCACTAAGTACCTGTAGATGAGTGGGTATATTAAGGGCAAGAACACGATATTCAAGAAACAGGTTTGCAGAAAATCCTTCACTGTGTTCCTTCCATCTCTCCACACTGCCCAGGCTTCCCGCTCTTGGCCGCGATTGCTGAGCCTCCATTCATTTGAAGGGAGGGAGAGTGGGTGTGAAGGGTGACTCGTTTCTCACACATAAGTTACCACAATATTGTAGTAATAGAGGAATATAGTTTCCAATTTTAAAGGAAAATTTACTTAAGCACACTAACAGAAATATCATATCAAGAATAAATGTTGTCCTTTACTGCAAAACTACAGATGTCCTAGCATTAGTCATAAAAAAGACCATTTTAAAAGATGTTTTCAAGGCTACCTTCAGAATCTTGGGCTTCGTTACCATAATATTTTTCAGCTGTTGATTGAATATCCAGTCTTCTGATCTACTGAATCACAAACATAAAGACATAAGATTGGCAATGGCTCCTACAATATTTCATACTTGTCATTTTCAGAATTTTATCACCAAAAGACAACTTATTAAAATTTTCTTTGTCACTATAGTTCTAATTCACTTGTCCCTACCTTATTCTACAGGTCTACACATGGTGAGAATCTATGAAGCAATCCGGAAATTTCCTATTCTTTCAAAATATACTTTAGTTCACTTTAATCTCACACTGACATTATAGGCAGCAGATTAGTGGTGTATGTGTGTCCTCCAACAAGGATGGAATGTTACAAAACTGGAGAGCTTCAGATATTGCTAAAACTAAGTGAACTGCATTATTGTTAGGGAGAAAAAATAATATTTTCTCTACTCTTTTAGGTTCTTGGCTGAGACTACTTGTAATAAAAAGATGAACAGGAGAAAAACAAATTTAATTAAGTATGTATAGAAACCCCACAAAGATATGAGACTCAAAGACAGCCAGATAATTGAAGCTTATAAACCATCCTTAGCTAAAAAGTGGGATAGGGGCCTGGGGCTTCAATGAGGAGGAAAGCAATTCACAGAAAGGTAAGAAGAGCAAAGGTTTGGTAAACAAATATTTGCCTTGTTCAGCAGGTAAGTCTCTCAGATGAAAAAGTTATCACTGGTAATAACTGTCTTCCTGAGTCTGCTGGGTCTTGATTGCCTTCAGCTCAGCATAATCTACATGCCAACGTGGCACATTGTGGGGTTGCTCACTCAGAACCCCTCCTTGTTTAGCAGAGACAACTACAACCTATGGGCCAAATCCAGCCCACCACTGGTTTTTGTATATATCAGGAGATAAGAATGGTTTTTAACATTTTTAAATGATTGAAAAAAAAGACAAAAAAAAGAGCATATTTAATGCCATGAAATTGTGTGAAATTCAAATACCACTGTCCATAAATAAAGTTTAATTGTATCATAACTGTACCAATTCATGTACAGATTATCTGTGGCTGTTCTCATGCTAAAGAGCAGAGTTGAATATTTTTGACAGAGATCATATGTCCCACAAAGCCTAAAATTTTTACTCTTTGTCTCTTTACAGGAAATGTGTGTTGATCCCTTCCTTAGTGTTACCAGAAAAAAACTAGGATTCTTTCACAAAGTCAAGTGAAGGGAATATCGGGGAATCACACATAGGAGGATATGAGGGATAGTGGCAAGATTTATTGTAGCAAAAACAAAGGACTGGCCCTAGGTGCCTGATGTCTCACCCACGAAGAGTGGCTCAGCTCCAACTTTCTGCAGAACAAAGTCCACACTCTGGGACCGCAGGCCCACACCCACACCCATCAGGCCTAGGAGGCCAGGTCCCAGAGCTGCAATACATCCCTGTGTCTCATTTCCCCATCAGCCCTTCTGCCACCAAGGCTGGCGGCACCCGGGTGTGAGGGTGCTACACTTCCACCCACACAGCTGCCACACCCAGGCCCGCACAGCTGCTAGGGAGAGAAAACACACCTGGGGCCTTTGTTAAGCTTTGATTGTATCTCCTTGGGTTTGTGGAAAACAGTATGGCGTTTCCTCAAAAAGTTAAAAATGGAACTCCCATTTGACCCAGTAATCCCAGTTCTAGGAATATATCCCAAGAAACTAGAAACACCAATCAGAAAGGATATATGCACCCCTATGTTCATAGCAGCACAATTTACAATAGCTAAGATTTGGAAACAGCCTAAGTGCCCATCAGCAGAAGAGTGGATTAGAAAACTGTGGTACATCTACACAATGGAATATTTTGCTGCTGTAAAAAAGAAGGAATTCTTACCATTTGCAACAGCATGGATGGACCTGCAGAGCATTATGCTAAGTGAAATAAGCCAGTCGGAGAAAGATAAATATCACATGATCTCATTCATTTGTGAAACATAATGAACAACATAAACTGATGAACAAATATAGAGCCAGAGGAAAAAAAAATATTTTAGAATAAAATAGAAGTAATCCTGTTATTTGCAGATTTTTAATATTTCCTACAACTTTTGTGATATACTATGTTAGTACAGTTTTGGTAATATTATTATATTTAAATTTTTTTAAAATATATTTTTTATTATTTCAGAGAGGAAAGAAGAGAGATAGAGAGATAGAAACATCAATGATGAGAGAGAATCATAGATTGGCTGCTCCTGATCACAAGAGAGATGCAAATTAAAATGACAATAAGGTATCACCTCACACCTGTCAGAATGACTCTCATCAACAAATCAACCAATGACAAGTGTTGTCAAGGATGTGGAGTAAAGGAAACCCTAGTACACTGCTAGTGGGAATGCAGGCTGAGGAAGCCACTGTGGAAAACACTATGGAGTCTCCTCAAAAAATTATATATGGAACTGCCATTTGACCCAGTGATCCCACTCCTAAGAATACTAGTATATCGTAAAAAAAAAACCCTAAACACCAATCAAAAAGAATGTATGCACCCCTATGTTTGTAGCAACACAATTTACAATAGCTGAGATCTGGGAATAGCCCAAATACCCATCAGTAGATGAGTGGATAAAAAAAGCTGTGGTACATTTATACCATAGAATGCTATGCTGTAGTGAAAAAGAAGGATCTCTTACCCTTTGAGACAGCATGAAGGGACCTGGAGAGTATTATACTAAGTGAAATAAGCCAGTCAGAGAAATACAAGTATCACATGAGCTTACTTGTAAGTGGAATCTAGTAAAATAAACTGATGAATGGAATGGATCCAGAGACATGAAAACATTTAACAGAGTGCAGGATCTCTGACGGAAGGTCAGGGAGGGTGACTGGGTGGGAAGTGATAAACTAAAGAACTTTTATACATATATTCATAACCCCTGGGCCCAGACAATAGGATGGTGAAGGCCTGGGGTAGGGTGAAGGCTGTCTGGAGTGATTCAATGGGGGAATAAGGGAGACATATGTAATACTTTCAACAATAAAGATAAAAAAACAATAATCACAGAATGTTAGCTATCACCTACCTAGAGAAGCCACCCTGGATGGGATGCTTCTAATATATTAGGAACCCAAGTAGCCAGAGACAACCTTGCATTAGGAGAGCAGTTTGCAAATAGCTCTTGAAACAAAGAATTTCTACAATCAGTGTTGCTGAAGTGTGGCATTGTCCACATCAGAAAGGCTGCACAATGGAGGTCATCAAGCCTGAGGTAGGACTGGAAGGTCACTAAAGGACTATGTAATCTAGGCACACACTTGGGGCAGTATACTGGATGTTCCCACATATATGCATACAGACAAACACTGAAGCAGGAGCAATTAAAACCAATGAAGCAACTACACTAATAAAAGCCTAGGTGACCCTTGTGCCCTGACATCATCACAAGATGGCCGCACCCACATCATCACAAGATGGCCACCACAAGATGGCCACCACAAGATGGCCAGCAGGAGAGGGCAGTTGTGGGTGATCAGGCCGGCAGGGGAGGGCAGTTGGGGGGGACCAGTCCTGCAGGAGAGGGCAGTTGGGGGCAATCGGGCCAGCAGGGGAGGGCAGTTGGGGGGCGGGGACCAGGCCTGCAGGGGAGGGCAGTTAAGGGAGACCAGGTCAGCAGGAGAGGGCAGTTGGGGGGACCAGGCCTGCAGGGGAGGGCAGTTGGGGGAGATTGGGCCAGCAGGGGAAGGCAGTTGGGGGGACCAGGCCTGCAGGGGAGGGCATTTGGGGGGACCAGGTTGGCAGGGGAAGGCAGTTGGGGGGACCAGGCCTGCAGGGGAGGGCAGTTGGGGGCGATTGGGCCAGCAGGGGAGGGCAGTTGGGGGGAACAGGTTGGCAGGGGAGGGCAGTTTGGGGGGCCAGGCCTGCAGGGGAGGGCAGTTGGGGGTGATAGGGCCAGCAGGGGAGGGCTGTTTAGGGTGATCAGGCTGGCAGGGGAGCAGTTAGGCATCAATGAGGCCAGCAGGGGAGCAGTTAGGAGGCAATCATGCTGGCAGGTAGGCAAACGGTTAGGAGCCAGCAGTCCCGGATTGTGAGAGGGATGTCCAACTGCTGGTTTAGGCCTGATTGGATCAGGCCTAAACCAGCAGTCTGACATCCCCCACAAGGTCCCAGATTGGAGAGGGTGTAGGCCGGGCTGAGGAACAACCCCCTCCCCCCGCCCCGCAATGCACAAATTTCGTGCACCAGGCCTCTAGTATCAGAATAAGGAAGAGAAGTGCCCTTCTTCCTGCAATGTTTTTCCAGTCTTCTCCACTAATAACTTTACATCATGCTCACTATAGAGAAGAAATGCTTAAACAGTCAATTCATTCATTTTACAGAGTAGATACTAAAAGGCAAATTTGGATTTAAGAGACAAATTGATAATAGGCACACTTGCAAGAAACAATAAAATGTTATCTGAAGCTGAAAGGAAAAGCCTGCAGTAAAAATAAACCCTGGTATTAAATATTGGAATTAGCAGATGAGAACTCTGCAACTGCTATTATAAATATGTTAATGGCTTAAAGGAAATATGTCATAATGATTGAAGAGATGAGAAATGCCAGCAAAGAAATGGATACCATAATAAAAAAGAACCAATGGAAATCCTATTTCTGGAGATAAAATATCAGAAATGAAATTAATTACCTAACAGATTATTAAAAAGGGGAAGAAAGGGTTATATACTTGAAGACAGATCAATAGAAATTATCAAATCTAAAGAACAGAAAGAAAAAAAGATTGAAAAAATAAACAGAGCATTGGTGGCCTATGGGATAATATTAAGGGTCCTAACATATGATAACTGTGAGTCTCAGAAGGAGAAAAGATAGAAAATAGAGCAGAAAAAATGTATTTAAAGACATAATGGTGGAAAAGATCAACTTAAAGATCCAAAAATCTCAGCAAACTCCAAGCAGATAGATGCAAGGAAAACCACATCTAGAAAAATTATAATCAAACTGCTGAAAACTAAAGATAGAAAATCTTGAAATCAGCTAAAAAAAAAAAAAAAATCACACACAGGAGAAAAATAACACAACGACAGATCACTTCTCTTCAGAAGGGGATAAAAAATGGAGACCAGAAGACAATGAAATGACATTTTAAAGTGCTAAAAGAAAATAAAAACTGTCAACCCAGACATTTTAGATAAATAAAAGCTGAGATAATTTGTTGTGAATATACTTGCACTAGAAAAAATATTAAAAGAAATTTTCTGGCAGAAGTAAAGCAGTGCAAAATAGAAATTTGAATTGATGGGAAGAAATTAAGAGCACTGGAAATAGTAAACATTTGAATAAATATTTTAAAAAATGTTTTCCCCTCTTTAGTTATTAAAGGACAATTGTTTAAAGAAAAATTTATGACATTGTATTGTGAGGTTTACAAAAATGTAAAATACATGACAATAATAGTTCAAAGGAAGGGGTGGAATAAATAAAATTATATTCTTGCAAATTCTTTTATTATGAATGACATGGGGCAGTATTAACTCTAAATAGACTGTCATAAATTAAGATGCAGATTACATTCTTTAGACCAACCAATAAAAATTATAAAGAGATATATTTAAAAATAGAGGTATCAACTCAGGAGGAGGAGCACACAGGAAAACATCCCAGTGAGCTGAAGAGGTGGCTGTTACTCTGGGTCATACTGGAAATACAACTAAATTGGGAAACATTCACCCAGAAGTGCCAACTGAGTTCCAGCTGAAGAGGAGATTTATATCAAGGAAGGAAAGAAAACACCTGGAGACTGCGCTCGCACAGTCAGCCAGCCTGGTAGGAGATTCCTCCCACATACAGGACAACAGCATTCAGGACCCAATTACAGCAGGAGAGCTCAAGTACCTCACACAAGGAACATTCCTGAAGCACTCAGTTTGGGGATCTAAGAGACAGCACCACTGGGTCCCACAAAACACTTATTACATAGGGCCACCCCACAAAGACTGGGGGGGGCATAGCAGTTTGCTGTAATACATAGAAACAAATACAAAGGGACAGCAAAAATAGGGACACAACAAAACAACCCTGAAATGAAAGAAAAGGGGGGAACTCCAGAAAGAAAGCTAAATGAAATGGAGGCAAGCAATTTATCAGATATAGAATTCAAAGTAATGCTTAAAATGATGCTCAAAAAATTTAGTGAGAATTTCAAGAAATTTAGTGGGAAGTACAACAGTATGAAACAAAAAATAGAAGCCACAAATAAGAATCTGCTGGAAATGAAGAACATATCTGACATCAAGAATACACTTGAAGGAATCAAAAGTAGATTAAATGAGGCAGAAGATCAAATCAGCGACTTGGAGGACAAGGTAGAAAAAAACACCCAATTAGAGTAGCAAAAAGAAAAATGCATTAAAGAACAGGAGGACAGTTTAAGGGAACATGAAACGTAATGACATTCACATCCTAGGGTACAAAAAGAAGAAAGTGAACAAGGAATAGAGAACCTGTTTAAAGAAATAAAGACCGAAAACTTCCCTAACCCGGTGAAGGGAAAAATTACACATATTCAGAAAGCACAGAGATTCCAATAAAGATGAATCCAAAGAAACCCACTCTAAGACACATCATAAATAAAATGTGAAACATTAAAGATAAATAAAGAATCTTAAAGGCAGCGAGAGACAGAAAGTTACCTACAAGGGAGTATGCATTAGAATGTCAGCTGATTTCTCAACAGAAATAGTTCATGCCATAAGGGATTAGCATGAAATATTCAAAGTAATGAAAAACAAGGACCTGAACCCAAGACTACTCTATCCAGCAAGTCTATCATTTAAAGTTGAAGGGGATCCAGAGACCTGAAAGCATGGAACAGAGTGTGGAATCTCAGAGGGAAGGTGGGGGATGGTGGGTGGGTGGGAAGTAATCAACCAAGAACCTTGTATGCATATATGCAAGGCCCATGGCCACCGAAAATGGGGTGGTGAAGGCCTGGGGTGGGGGTGGGGGGACTGGCTGGAGGGGGCCAATGGGGGAGAAAGGGGGACACATGTAATACTCTCAACAATAAAGAATTATTTTTTTAAATAAAATAAAAATATAGGAAAAGTGGAAAAAAATTAAAAGGAAAGTAAAAAATAAAATTAATTAAAAATTAAAAAAACAAAATTGAAGGGGAAATAAAGAACTTCCCAAACAAACACACAAAAAAGACCAAAGGAGTACATTATCACCGAAGCAGCATTGCAGGAATTGTTAGAGTGCTTCAAGAAAAAAAAGAAATTGAGAGAGAGCAACATAGGTATAAAGGGGGAAATGGCAATAAATAAGTACCTATCAATAATCACCTTAAATGTAAATGGATTAAATGTTCCAATCAAAAGACAGAGTAGCTAAATGGTTAAGAAAACATGATTCATATATATGCTGTCTACAAGAGATCCACCTCACACAGACTGAAAGTGAAGGGATAAAAAAACATTTCATGCAAATGGAAACTAATTAAAAGCAAAGATAGCAATACTTACTAGTATATCTGACAAAATTGAGTTCTAGCAAAGGCCATAAAAAGAGACAGAGATGGCCACTACTTAATATTAAATGGATCGATACAACAAGAGGATATCTGGTAAACATATCTGCACCCAATATAGAAGCACCTAAATATAACAAAACTCTTGGAGAATTTTAAGTGAGAAATTGACAGCAATAGAGTGATAGTAGAGAATTTTAACACTCACTGTAATCACTGGATAGATCTTCCAGACAAAAAATCAACAAGAAAATAGAAACCATAAAGGACACATTAGAACAGATGGATTTAACTGACATTTAAAGAACATTCCACCCCAAAGCTGTGGAATATACATTCTTCTAAAGTAAACATGGTACTTTCTCAAAAATAGACCGCATTTTAGGACACAAAATAAGTTTCTACAAGTTAAAGGTAATTGAAATCATATCAAGCAGAAATCAATGACAATAAAAACACTCAAAAACCTTTAAACATATAGTGGCTAACTAGCATGTTATTAAATAATGAATGGGTTACCAATGAAATCAAAGGTAAAAAGCAAAAACTTCCTGGGGGGGGGGGAGGGGAGTTAAAATGAACACACAACAATCCCAAATCTATGGAACACAAAAAGTAGTCCTGACAGGGAAGTTCATAGCATTATAGGCCTACCTCAGAAACAAGGAAAAGATCTAATAAACTATTTACACTACAACTAAAAGAATTAAAAAGAGAACAACAAGAAAAGCCCAGAGTAAGTAGAAGGAAGGCAATAATAAAGGTCAGAGTGGAAATAAATGACATTGAGACTAAAAAACAACATAAGAGATCAATGAATCCAACACCTGGTTCTTTGAAAATATAAACAAGATTGGTGAACCTTAGCCAGACTCATCAAGAAACAAAGAGAGAGGACCCAAATAAATAAAATCAGAAACAAAAGCGATGAAGTAACAACTGATACCACAGAAATGCAAAGGATTGTAAGAAAATACAATAAACAACTATATGCCAGCAAGCTGGACAACATGGACGAAATGGACAAATTCTTAGAAAAATACAATTTATAAAACTGTATCAGGAAGAATCAGAAGACCTGAATAAGCAAATAATAACTGATGAAATTGAAACAATAATCAAGAAACGGCCCAACAAACAAAAGCCCTGGTCTGCACGGCTTCACAGGGGAATTTTACCAAACATTCAAAGAAGAATACATATCCTCAAACTATTCCAAAAAATTCAAGAGGAAGGAACACTTCCAACCTCTTTTTATAAGGCCAGCATTATCCTAATCCCAAATGCAGATAGAGACACTATAAAGTGTCCAATATTAACAAATAGGATCCAGCAAAATATTAAAAAGATCATACACCATGACCAAGTGGGATTTAATCCAGGGCTGCAATGTTGGTACAGTATTCACAAATCAATAAATGTGACATAAATTAAAAAACAAAAATCACATGATCATATCAATAGATGCAGAAAAAGCATTCGACAAAATCCAACACCTATTTTTGATAAAAACACTCAACAAAATGGGAATAGAGGGATCAAACCTCAACATAATAAAGGCCATATATGACAAACCTACAGCCAACGTCACACTCAATGGACAAAAAATAAAAACAACCCCCCTAAGAACAGGAACAAGATAGGCATGTCTGCTTTCACCACTTATTCAACATACTACTGGAAGCAATCAGGCAAGAAGAAAAAATAAAAGGCATCTGAATTAGAAAGGAGGAAGTAAAATTGTCATTATTTGCAAATGACATGATATTGTACATAAAAATCCTAATGACGCCACCAAAAAACTACTAGATTTAATAAATGACTTCAACAATGTAGCAGGATACAAAACACCCAGAAATCAATGGCATTTTTATATACCAATAATTATCTCTCAGAAAAATAAACTAAAAAAAAATCCCATTTACAATTGCAATAAAAATAATTAAGATACTTAGGAATAAACTTAACCAAGGAGGTAAAAGACCTGTACCTAGAAAACTACAGAATGTTAAAAAAAAAAAAAAAAAAAAAAGAGAGAGAGAGAGTTTAGAAAAAAGATATAAACAAGTAGAATAATATACTGTGTTCATGGATTGGTAGAATTAACATCATTAAAATGGCCATACTACCCAAAGTAATCTATAGATTCAATGTAATCCCTATTAAAATACCAATGGCATATGTCACAAATCTAGAACAAGCACTCCAAAAATTTATGTGGTACCAAAAAAGAGCCCAAATAGCCACAGCAATCTTGAGAAAGAAGAACAAAGTTGGAGGGATCACAATATCAGATATCAAGTTATACTACAAAGCCACTGTAATCAAAACAGGCTGGTACTGCACAAGCATACACATATAGATCAATGGAACAGAACAGAGAACCCAGAAATTGACCTAAACCATTATGCTTAATTAATATTGGACAATGGAGGCAAGGACATATAATGAATTCAAGACAGTCTCTTCAATAAGTGGTTTCGGTAAACTTGGACAGGTACATGCAAAAAAATGAAACTAGACCACCAATTTATACCATACACAAGAATACACTCAAAATGATGAGATTTAAATATAAATTGTGAAACCATAAAAATCCTAGAAGAAAATGTAGGCAACAAAATATCATTCATCTCATATAGCAGAATTTGCACAGATACATCACCTAAGGAAAAAGAAACAAAGGAAAAACAAATACTAGTAAATGGGACTACATCAAAAGAAAAAGCTTCTGCACAGCAAAGGAAAGCACATCAAAATGAAAAGGGAACCCACTGTATGGGAGAACATATTTCCCAACGATACATCCAATAAGGGATTAATTTCCAAAATATAAAGTACTCATACAACTCAACAAAAGGAAGACAAACAATCCAATTTTAAAAATGGGCAGAAGGCCTAAATATACACTTCTCAAAAGAGGACATACAAATTGCCAAGAGACATATGAAAAAATGTTCAATGTCACTAATCATTAGAGAGATGCAAATTAAAATGACAGTGAGGTACTGTCTCACACCAGAATAGCTATCAGCAATAAAGCAATAAACAATAGTGCTGGTCAGGATTTGCAGAAAAAGGAACCCTAGTACACTGTCGATGGGAATGGTACAATCATTATAGAAAACAGTATGGAGTTTCCTCAAAAAATTAAATATGGAACTGCCACTTGACCCAGTGACCCCACTTTTGGGAATATATCCTAAGAATCCAGAAACACCAATTCAGAAAGAATATATGCACCCCTATGTTCATAGCAACATCACTTACAATAGCTAAGATCTGGAAACAGCCCAAGTGCCCATCAGTAGAAGAATGGATAAAAAAAACTGTGGTACATATACACAATGGAATACTGTGTAGCTGTAAAAAAGAAGACAGCATGGATGGACATGGAGAGCATTATGCTAAGTGAAATAAGCCAGACAGAGAAAGACAAGTATCACATGATCTCACATATATGTGGAATCTAATGAACAGAATGAACTAACAAATAAAATAGAACCAGAGACATTGAAGCATGCAACAGATTGACCTATTTCAGAGGTGGGTGGGGAGGGGACGGGAAGAGATTAACCAAAGAATTTATATGCATATATGCATAATCCATGGACACAGACAATAGTGCAGTGAAGGGAGTACAGGGTGTAGAGGTCAATAGGAGGAAAAAGAGACATCTGTAATACTTTCAACAATAAAGATAAATTTAAAAAAAAGAATATCATACCAAAAAAACAAATAGTAAAATGTAGACTAAATATAAATGTATCAAAAATACATTATATGTAGAAGGGTTATACAATTCAATTAAAAGTCATATAAGTATTTAGCTGGGTTTTTTATTTAATAAAGCCAGACCTACCCTGGATGGCATGGTTCAGTGGTTAGAGTGTTGGCCTGCACACTGAAATGTCTCAGGTTAGATTCTGGTCAAGAGCACCTACCTAGGTTGTGGGTTTGATCCCCGGCCCCATCAGGGCACATGGGGAAGGCAACCAATATGTATCTCTCTCCCATCAATGTTTTTCTCTCTCTCCCTTCTCTCTCTGTCTCTCCCACTCCTCTCCCCCCCTCTTTTCACTCCCTGAAAATCAATGGAAAAATATCCTCAAATAAAGATTAAATATATATATATTTTTTTTCAAAGTAAGACTTAATGATATGCTTTCTACAAAAGATAGGTTAACATACAATTTATGTCTGAATAGACATTTCCTAAATTATACATAATGAAATTGGAAACATTCCTGGCTTTAACTAAATACGTTTTAGATATCTAGAATTATCTCTCTTTCTCTCTCTCTCCCCCCCTTCCCTTCCTGCCTTCTCTCTCTCTAAAAGTCAATAAAAACAATACCATATGAGTAAAAAGGAAAAAAACCAACCAATAAAATAAACAAATAAATCACTTACCAACTGACAAATAATAAGTACTCAATAATAGTTGCTATTACTGTTACGGGAGGTGCTATGGGTGATGGTGCTAAACATTAGCAATTGTCTTACTAGCATACTTACTGTCATGTACTGGGGAGAAATCTCTGTTTGCTCATTAATAATGAGCACTGACAACCTTATGCTTTTTTTTCTCTTTATAGGCTATATAATCAAGTATAAAAGTGGTGGTAAGAGAAAATTTGTTTACATAGAGATCCCCTAAGAAGTTAAAAAATAACTTAGAGGGTTGGGGAAGAAGTAATGCTAAGAGCTATAAAGTTATAACTGTGAAGATTGCTCAAAGTTGATGAAAAGGTTAGTGAAGAAGTAAAGCTTTAGGCACTGCTGCCTCTGGACAGGGTGCAACTAAAGGAGGAGGAAAGCAAACTTTCAAAGACCTTGGTCGACAAACTGGCAGCGACAGCATCCCTGAGAGCTTGTCAGAAGTGCAGCATCGTGCCCTACCAGAATCAGACTTGACTAGGTTCCCAATTGATCCTCATGCAAATTAAAACTTGAGAAGCATAATTGAGGAATACCTTCACTTTCTCTGGAGTTTATTTTGAATATACTATATTAATTAATAATATTGAGATTTGGGTAATATTATGCCTTTTTAGAGTGGTACATTTTTCTCTGGAAATGCAACTTTAAAATTTGGCTGTATGCATGATTTTATTATATCTTGAGGACAAATTTTTCTAATTAAAAGCCACTTGTAGTTTTATAAAGTTGCCAAGCAGGTTCTATAGTATATGTCACTGACATTTCTCAGTTTCATTACATGAGGGCTGCATGTTTTTAAAAAATCATCTCAATCACTAGAGCTCAGAATTTCAACAGTTTTCACAGTTCACCCTTGATCAGCCTGAAGATGAGGAATGAAAAATGAAAACAGATCCCTGATTCCTGTTTCTTCTGTTTTAATGAAGTCACAACTCAGTGACTTTTAAAATAGAATGTTTCACGGCTAAATGTTCTATTTGGATGTATCTGAAGAGCTAAACTATGTCTATTGGAAATCCCTGTGAGAAAATATTCTAGATATGAAACTTCTGGTTTGGGTTGTTTCAGTTAAAGACTAATAATTGCATAGGGCAGGGAGGTGCATGGAGATATGATGTTGTTCTAAGTACAGTATTTCCATGATGTAGTGTTCCTGAGGAATTGGTGGAAGTATTCACCCCATTATTAGAAGAGCCATTTTGGACACAGATAGACATAGAGGAAAAACCATGAGAGTCAGTGGGAGAAGAGCGTCATCTACAAGCCAAGGAGAGAAGCTCTCAGAAGAAATCAACCCTGCTGACACCTTGATCTCAGACTTCCAGCCTCCAGAACCATGAGGAAGCACATTCTTGTTGTTTAAGCCCGCGGTCTGCGGTACCTGAGCGACAGAGACAGAAATCTTCCCCGTACTCTGGGTGCCTTAGGAGTCACGGCCCTCCTCTCCTCAGAACTTGATTAGTCATTAATATCTGAGAGAGTTTTGCAAAAAGCAGAACACCCACTGAGTTATGAACTTTGCTTAATGCTCAATGGATTGAGCCTTTTGGCATTAATATAAAATTTGATTAAACTCCCTTAATTTAAACTGAAATTTCAAACTCAATATGTTTTATTATCTTGAACACTTCAACACCTTAAATAGCATATAAAAATACACAAACCTGATAACAAAACTTATTACAATATTTAACTTTATTCTAAATATCAAATGCTATATGTTAAATTTATTTCTTCATTAAAGTTGTATTATAACTCCGTAGGACTATGGATGAACTTATTTTGGCATCTTCTAATGTTTCAGTAATATTAGTTTGATACCTTCTAGGTCACAATTTTCACCAGACCCCAAAACTCAGTGAGGTTCTGGGGTTTTAAACATTTCTTGGTTGGGGCACAAAATTCCTTTTTTTTTTTCTCCCAAAGTGATTTAAATCCAAGCCAACAGTTACAAGGACAAGCCTCTTTTTCTTACTAGTATTGTAAAATTTAGTTGTTAGGTTGCTTAGCTGTTGGGTTACTACTTTTTCTAGATTTAAGATTGTCATAAGAACTTGACAATTGCCTCTGGAGAAAAAATAAAGGATTTTAAGTCTCACTTGGCCAAGATTATATAATACATTCCCCAATAATGGAACACACTGATCTGGTCTATTAGGGTTACAAGCAACATATGTGTCTTTATTGGCATTTTATTACCATTAGTGGAACCACTGGGATTTCATTCCTTAGAAGTTGAGTCTATGTGCTTGGCAACCCCTGCAGGATATTGAGAACATTTATCACCTTGGAATATACCACCAGCCCTCTTTTTATCCAGCTATTGTTAATGAGCCTGGTGGTGATTAATTGTTGGGCCCCTTTCCATCGAAGTGTTCTACACATTTTATTCACTCATTAATTAGAAGTTCATTCCCCTTCATAGACTCCACTTGTTTTAATTAACCTTAATATTATATTTTTATGCTGAACTCATCACATCACTATGTGAGCTTGAATCACATAAAAAGCATCTACTAGTGAACATTGGAAGTGCCTTGTCCTAAGGCTCTGGCCAATCCCATCCTCACTCCAACCATGAGGTGGGGCGAAGGACAGTCTCAGCCACACAGGCATGGGCTCTTTTGTGATGAGCAGATCACTGGAAAGAGACAGGATGGCATCTCTTCAGCCTTGGCTGATTTAAATCCCTCCAGGAAACAGTCTGGCAATTCCTCAAAAAATTGAGAATACAGCTACCATACAATCCAGCAATTCCTCTCCTGGGTATCTACCCAGAAACCTTGAAATCATATATTTGCAAAGATATATGCACCCCTATGTTTATTGCATCATTATTCACAGTGGCCAGGACATGGAGACAACCCAGGTGTCCTTCGATAGAGGACTGGATACATATACACAATGGAATACTACTCAGCCATTTGCAACAACATGGATGGACCTTGAGAACATTATACTAAGTGAAATAAGTCAGTCAGAAAAAGCCAAGACCATATGATTTCACTCATATGTGGGATATACAACTAAAACTCGTGAACGCAAACAGCAGTGTGGAGGTTGCCAGAGGGAAGCAAGGCCTGGGGGAAAAGAGAGTATAAGGTGACAGGAGAAGATTTTACTTTGGGTGATGGGCATAAGGTGCAATATACAGATCCTGTAACATAGAAACCCATACCTGTAACCTATATGTTCATGTTAACCAATGTAATCCCAATAAATGTAACTTTAAAAATATAAAATAGCCCGGCCGGCATGACTCTGTGGTTGAACGTTGACCTATGAGCCAGGAGGTCATGGTTCAATTCCCTGTCAGAGCATATGCCCGGGATGCAGGCTTGATCCCCAGTGGGGGACATGCAGGAGGCAGCTGATCAATGATTCTCTCTCATCATTGATGTATCTCTCTCTCTCTTCATTTCTCTTTGAAATAAATAAAAATATAATATAATAGTATCTGTACTAATAATAGACAAATATGTAAATTGACTGTCCCTCCATGATGCCCACAGCCAATCAGGAGTGAGTATGCAGATTAACCCGACATAGATGGCAGGCCTGTGGGCAGCATGCATGCACGCCAGCGCCAAGCGCCTGGGTCCCGGGGATGCCACTGGAGTGTACGGTCCTGTCAGCCTGGCCTGGGGGCAGCTGGAGTTCCAAGTCCTTTTGATTTCTGCAGCCCCTGGACCAGAAACAGAAACCAAGAGCACAGGGAGCACCAGGAATGCTGGGAATCGTAGTTTTGGTGGCAGATGCATTGCAGGATCTCCTAGACACTCGAGTGAAGTGAGCCTGGAGCAAGTTACTATTGCAGGTGGGGGATGGAGGGAAAGCAAAGGTGAGAGACAAAAGTAAAGTCAGAGTGCTAAGGAAAAATTAAAAGGAAGATATCCTGCAACTTCTAGGAAATCTCCACCAATGGAGCAAAGAAAAAAAAAGACCTCTATTATTCTGTGAGCACCAAACCAAACTGTGTTGGGGTCTCAGACAATTCGCTCAGATGATTGCAAAGAGAGACAGAAACTCCCGGATTGGAGAGGGCTCCCCCGAGGGCTCCCAGATTGGAGAGGGTGCAGGCCGGGCTGAGGGACCCATGCACAAATTTCATGCACCAGGCCCCTAGTATATATACAAAATAAAACCCCTCCAGAGAGGCTTAGTGAAGACAGGCAGGAGCAGAGCTGTCCTGGGGGACTGTGTAATAAATCATAGGAATGATGACAGCTTTTTATTATCTAGTTACTTGTTCCAGAATCTGTACTCTTACTTTACATTTCTTAGATATACTGTGTCATTTAATTGTCTTCAAAATAATCTCTTGAGCTAGGCATTACCTTTATTGTACTAGTATAGATAGGAAAGTACAGCTTGGTGAGATTAGGTAATATCCAGGAAATAGTAGGCAGAGATTTGATCTAAATGCTAAATGTTTGTTATGTTTTCTTTTAAACTTATACTTCGTCATTGAAGTAAAATACACATGCTGAAAGTGTTATCATACACTTCTGAAAAACGAATTACTGCAAAATGAATAATGTGTTATAAATAAGCACAAGTAGATCAGGGAAACAGAATGACCTGCACCCCAGAAACCTTTCTCACGCCCCCTTGTGATCACCAGCCCCACCTCCCCAAAGCCTAGTCACTACTCTGACTTGTAACACCATGGATTAGTTTTGTTTATTTTTAAACTTTATATAAGTTGTCATATAGTATGTAATCTTTTATGCCTTTTTGTTGGCCTTTCCCCCAAAGTTGTGTGTAGCAATATTTCATTTATTACCATTACTGTATTGTATTCCATTGTGTGATTATAATGATTTATTTATTCTACTGTTGATGGGCATTTAGACTCATAAAATGCTGCTATGGACACTCTTGTACACGTCTTTTGGTGCAAAAAGAAAATAAGCACACTTTTTTTAGATATATATGTGTGGATGGAATGAATACATCCTAGGATCTATGCATATTCAGCTTTAGGAGAGTCCATATGCATCACATAATATAAGGGAGTATATAATAGCAACATGACTTCTTATCAGTGATATTAACCTTGACCAGTTTCTAAGGTCACGCCTGCCAGTTTTCTCTACTGTGAAGTTCTGTTTTTCCTTTTCTATTCAGTAGAAGTGAGTCACAAAGTCCAGCCCACACTCAAGGGGGAGGAAGTTAAGCTCCATCTGAAGGAAGGAGTGTGAAACACTTTGTAGGCTTAAAATCCCACGGAATTAATAAACATTTTGGGGGAGATACTCTGAGGCTATTCAGATACTTTGTTTCTCCTAAAAGTTGCATGCACTAATTTTAGATCCATCAGTGCTTTCAGTAGTTATTGTGGCATTTTGATGGTAATTTTCTATCTTCCTCATTACTTCTACATGCAATGCTTGCAATTCTTCATGAGGAAGATGTGTCCCTTTTACTTTCTTTATTCATTTACTAGAGGCCCAGTGCACTGGGGAGCGGAGGGGGGAGCGGGGGGGGGGGCGGGGGGAGTCCCTCAGCCCAGCCTGCCCCCTCTCACAGTCTGGGAGCCCTCAGGGGATGTCCTACTGATGGCTAAGCCGCAGTCTGGCCTCCCTCTGCGGGAGGCTACCGGGCTGATCAGGGGAAGGCGCCACCCCCATCACCCCACTCTGCTGCCACTGCCGGCTGCCACAGCCACCAAGGTGTTTTCATCAACACGGACTCCAGTCCCTTCACCACGAAAAAATGTCTGTGTCCGCTTCGGGCCTGCTCAAGCCACGCCACGGCGGCTCAGGCACGCCCCCTGTCTGTGTCCTGCCCACCAGCTCCTGCCTGTGCATGCCTCCGCCGGGAGTGGCCTTCGCCTCCAAGGCAGCATGGCATTAGCACTGGGCAGGCCTACACATGCCTCCACTGGGGGCAGAAGTCCCCATCCCTGTCCCTGCCCACCAGCTCCTGTGCGCGCGCAGCCTGTTGACCAGTCATGACTGGGACACCATTAGGACCGATTAGCACACTACTTCTTTATATACATAGTATCATAATAGAGGCATGAATATTTATTTTATTTGGGGGATTATAATCCAATACTGTCATCATTATGGATTTTGTTGCTCAAATTGTTCTAATTTGGGAGCTCTTTTAATTGGTTCCCAAGTGCTTTTGACTTACCTCTCCCCACTCCCCTTATTGAGCAGTTCTCCCTCCTTCCTTCCCTCCTTCCTCCCTTCCTTCCTTCCTCCCTTCCTCCCTTCCTCCTTCCTTCCTTCCTTCCTTCCTCCCTTCCTCCCTTCCTCCCTTCCTTCCTCCCTCCCTCCCTCCTTCCTTCCTCCCTTCCCTCCCTTCCTTCCTTCCTTCCTCCCTCCCTTCCTTCCCTCCTTCCCTCCTCCTTCCCTCCCTTCCTTCCTTCCTCCCTTCCTTCCTCCTTCCTTCCTTCCTTCCTTCCTTCCTTTCCTTCCTTCCTTCCTTCCTTCCTTCCTTCCTTCCTTCCTTCCTTCCTTCCTTCCTTCCTTCCTTCCCTCCCTTCCTTCCTTCCTTCCTTCCTTCCTTCCTTCCTTCCTTCCTCCCTCCCTCCTTCCTTCCTTCCTTCCTTCCTTCCCTCCTCCTTCCCTCCTCCCTCCCTCCCTCCCTCCTTCCTTCCTTCCTTCCTTCCTTCCTTCTTCCTCCCTTCCTTCCTTCCTTCCTTCCTTCCTTCCTTCCTTCCTTCCTTCCTTCCTTCTTAAGCAACTTTATTGAGGTACAATTTATATGCCACAAAATTTACTAGTACCTGTTTTAAGTTTATGTGCATGTTCAACTTTAGGAGATTGTATACTCATCACATCATGTTAGGGTACATACTATTAATATGATTTTTAGTATATGTACAGAATTGTGCAATTAGGATAATTTATTTTCAAATATTTCCATCATCCCATTAAGAAACCTCATGCCCATACAATCTTACCCATTCCTGCTCTCAGCCCTAGGCAATCACTACTCTATTTTTTGTCTCTATAAATTTGGTTTTTCTGGATACCTTACTTTCTGGCACTGTGAGATGCTCTACGCTCATATTGTATTTCCCAGCCTTAGCCCTGCAAACAAGCATTTTTTCAAGGAGCAGGGGTTCTGCTTGTGGGAAAAAGCCGTTTAGAAACCAATATCTGGGTGGTAGGTGTACTTGTTACTACTTGAGTGCCACTGCTTCCAGCTCCTCTCAGTGGACAGAGGTAGGAAATATATGTATGTACACTAACCCATGTATACACACATAACTATTTCTGTTCTTTCTTTGTATACATACATATTAATATAAATATAAGTTCATGCTGATAACTGCAACTCTAATCCAGCACCACATGGTTCATTCTAGCCTGTCCCTATTGCTTATGTGCAATTTCTTTCTCTGACAGCAACAAACCTGGCTCTCCTTATTTACAGTATATTTTCTTATTTGATTTTTACATACATGTGCTTTGGGTACCCTCAGAAAGATATGTCCATGTGCTAACTACTGAAAGCTGGGAATGTAACCTTATTTGAAACAGGGTCTTTGCAAATGTAATTAAGTTAGAGATCTCAAAATCCTTATCCTGGATCATCTGGGGGACCCTAAATCCAATGACAAGTGTCCTTACAAGAGACACACAGAAGAGAGACACAGAGAGGAGAGAAGGCTGTGTGAAGAATAAGAAGGAGCTCCAGGTGGTGGGGGATGATGTTACTGTCCCTCAATGTAAAATGATATTTTAAAAACACATTATATGTGTATTTGTATAACCCATGGACACAGACAATAGTGTGGTAAAGACCTTGGGGGAGCAGGATGGAGGGGGTGAATGAGGAAAAATACGGGACATCTGTAATCCTTTCAACAATGTTAAAATAATATATTAAAATTCACTTTAAAAATTGCTTTTAACTGCAACCTATTATTGTTGAATTTATACTTTTATTCTATAATCATCAGCATGTTTGTGGGCCCAGAAACAATTTTCCTAGAAGTTAAATCTGAGCTTTATTAGAAAAGCAAAAACAACAATAACAAAAAATTTAAAGCCTTACTTTAATACTTTTTCAAAGGCTATCTACTTAATTAAATTTCATTGCTTGTCACCTGGGACTGAGATCAAGAAAAATTAGATGTGTTATCTCTTGTTTGGGGGGAGAGGAGTGTTTTGATGGAGTGCCTGCATTTCTCTCATATATCAGATAGCCACTATTTCTGTAGGCTTTGTGCCCTTCCCTTTGGAATTCTGCAACAAACATTTCTCATTATTCAAGAGTAACTTTCTTGGAATGAAATACTCCATATATGATTCCAGTATCCTCTTTCACATCTGGTTAATCAGAGAAAATGAGTCAAAACTCACAGGACATTCTCTGTCAGACAGTGTGACACTTAGGAAAACATGATATTCTTGAAGCCTCTGTGGCATAATGTAATGTATTATTTAAATTCTTGAAGCCTCTATGGCAGTGATGGGCAACCTTTTGAGCTTGGTGTGTCAAACTTCGCCAAAAAACTGAGCATAACTCGCGTAGTGTGTCACTTTGAGGAAAAAAACTAACTCCAAGGACTCTAGTCGCAAATGTTTCATCCTCAGGAGCAGCAAATGTTTCATCCTCGGCATGCGGCCGCATGTCATCATAAATGGCTATGTGTGTCAGTGCTGACACGCGTGTCATAGGTTCACCATCACTGCTCTATGGCATAATTTAATGTATTATTTTGCTGGTATGCGACAAAACCCGTGGAGCAATTTTCAAGATATTGCCAATTAGGTTATTATTGCAATAGATATGTAATAAATAGAAAGCATTTCCTTGAGTACTTAACTCATTATGGTGACAACACTGGATTAACCAGAATGCTCAGGGACCTGAGATGGGGTAGGAAAATGGATGTTCTGGTGAGTACAAGGTTTGGTTGGACTTCACAGAAGCTGATTATAGTAGCTTAACCGTATAGGAGTTTATCTACCCAATGTGACAAGAGTGTGAAGTAGGTAGTGCAAGGCTGGTGAAGCCACTTGAGAAATCAGGTCCCTTCTTGCCTCCTGCTCCTCTGCCCTTAGCACAGTCACAAATGGCTGCTCCATTTCAAAAATGCATCAGCACAACCTGAACAAGGGGGAGGACAGGTTAAAGGCGGAACACTTTGGCCAGCTGAACAATCCTTTTTTAAAGTATCAGAAAATAAGTAGCTCTCCATGAAATAACTTCCCATTTCAGCTCATTGGCCAAAGGATTAGATGATCACCCTAGCAGGAAGGGCATTTTTGGAAGCATTTAAAATTGCATTTGTTTTTCTCACCCTCTCCCCAAATTTATGATTGTTAGCAAGGACAGTAGATACTGGGTAGACAAATTGGCAATGTCTAGCACATTTAAGATTAAGTGCCTTATTTATATTTTAAATCTTGCTGTTAGACATTTGCATGCCTTTGAAAATTCACCACCATTCATATCATAACAAAATTTTCTTTTGATTTTTGTTTCTCAACTTACTTGATTTTTCAATAAGAATGGACAACTTATACATCCATTTGGTGGACTACTGCAGTTATCCTATATAAAAATTGACCCTAACAGCAGAACGACCAGAACGACCACTCTGCCAGTCACTATGAGGCACACTGACCACCCCTTGGTCCCTTTCCCCAGCCGGCCAGCAGGCTCCCATTGCCCGATGGCAAAAGGGGAGCCAGGGGTTGGTGGCGGGGGATGTGGGCGGCGCCAGGCCAAGGCCCCCACCCCACCGGTTGCCCCACATACAGAGGGCAACCTGTGGCGGGGGTGGGGCCAGCAAGTGGCAGGAACAGCTGACCTCTTGGTCCCTTCCCCTGGCCAGCAGGCTCTGATCACCTGATGCCAAATGGGGAGTGGGGGGTGGGTATTGGGAGACTCCAGCAGCACCAGGCCAAGGCCCCCACCCCGCCGATCACACCACACACAGAGGGCAACCCGTGGTGGGTGCAGGGCTGGCGAGCAGGCGAGCAGGCGAGAATGGCCCACCTTTCAGTCCCTCCCCTCGGTCGTCAGGCTCTGATGGCTGGATGGTGAACGGGGAACCGTGGTGGGTGGCAGTGAGGGGCAGGGCCGGCTGCCTACGGCCAGAAAAGATGGCCCTGATCACAGGCCAGGTCTAGGGACCGTACCTGCACAAGAATTTCGTGGGCCAAGCCTCTAGTTACAAATAACAAATGCAATGCAAAAGATCTGCACAACCACTTCACAAAAAAGTGTGCAAATGACTAACAAACATGAAAATTGTCATTAAAGCACAAGAAATTACTACTACATTCCCAGTAAAATGTTCAAAACTAAAAAAATACCAAATCTTGGTGAGAATGTGAAGCTACTCAAACATTTATACATTGTTGGTGCCCTGGTAAAATGGTACAATCTCTTAGGAATATTGTTTGGTTGTATCTACTAAAGCTGAACCTATGAGCTAGCCATCCCGCACTCCTAGGTATGTTTACTTCTGCTCACCAAAATAAATATTTATGTATTATGAATATATGTGTTTATATTCATAATAGAAGAACCTAGAAACTACCCAAATATGCACCAGCAGTAGAACTAACAAATTATGATATAGTCATGCAACGGAATACTATACAGAGAATGAGCAAACTACAATTGTATGCAACAATTTGGATGACTCTCACAAACGTCTGAGCAAAAGAACACAGATACTGTCACAAAAAAGAACCTATTGTGTGAGTCCATTTACATAAACTTCAAAAACAGACAAAATTATCCTATGACTTCTAAGAAGCCAGAAAAGTAGTTCAAATTCTGAGAGGAGTGGCATGACTTAAAATGGGCAAGAAAAAGACTCCTGGGCTCCTGATAATTGTTCTGTTTCTTGATTTGGATGCTGGTTAACTGGGTAAATTCACTTTGTGAAAATTCATCAAGGTATATATTTATGATCAGTTCAATTTTCTATATGTACATTATACTGAAGAAGAAGAAAAGGTTACAATTATATATGGTTGTTATAATGAAGATAAGTCATCTTTTGTCAATTCTATCCAACTGTGCTTTGGATCCCAGGCTTTTCTTTCCCGCCTGTGTTCTAGAGCCCTGACATATTAGCTTCCTTTTCTCTTATATCTTTAACATCCCCTTCTCCACTAGTGCCACCCCATCATGATTTAATCATGGCCAAGATTCTCCAATTAAAATCACCACCACTGCCTGGCCAGCGTGGCTCAGTGGTTGAGCGTTGACCTATGAACCAGGAGGTCACAGATTGATTCCAGGTCAGGGCACATGTTTGGGTTGCAGGTATAGTAAGGGGAGGGAAGGGATGCAGGAGGCAGCCAGTCAATGATTCTCTCTCATCATTGATGTTTTTCTCTCTCTCTTCCTCTCCCTTCCTCTCTGAAATCAATAAAAATATAAATTAAAAGTAAAAACACTACCACCACCACCACCTTGCTTTACCCATATCTCCTTTGACTATTATCTTTACTAGAGGCCCGGTGCATGAAAATTCATGCACTGGAGGGGGGTCCCTCAGCCCAGCCTGCCCCCTCTCACAGTCTGGGAGCCCTCAGGGGCAGGAGGCGACCCGGAGATCAGGAGAAAGTGACGCCCCATCACACCTCTGCTCTGCCACTGCCAGCTGTGCAAGCCTTGGCCGGCCCTGGTTACCTGAGCCTCAGGCGGCCCTGGGCTGCTGAGAGTGCTAAGGGAACTGGGGGACTCTGGAGGCAGGTGCATGGAGCGTCTGGGCCCACCTGGGGGCGGGCCTGGCCTTGCCATGCACCTGCCGCCCCAGCGGGGCTGAGGGGACTGGGTGCCGCCATCTTTGAGGGCAGGGCAGTCAATTAGCATATTCCCTCCTTATTAGATAGGATTATAACACTAGAGGCCTGGTGCATGAATTCATACACAGGTGGGGTCCCTCAGGGTGGCATGTGGGGATCGGGCTGAAACCTGCGGTTCAATACCGCCTGCAACTCCTACCTTCTACTCCTGCTCATCCCAGCCCCACTGCACCTGCCATGAGCTCATGTCCAGTCAGTCCCAATCGGGAGAGGCTCGCACTGCTGCAGCGGTGCTCACCAGCTGTGAGCCCTGTGTCTGGCGCCCTCCCAAAGGGAGTGGCCTGAGGGATTGAGCTGAAACCAGCTCTCCGACATCCCCTGAGGGGTCCCAGATTGCCACCCTCTCACAATCTGGGACTCCTCGGGGGATGTCGGAGAGCCAGGCTGAGGGACCCCACCAGTGCATGATCAGGGCCAGGGAGGGATTATGGGAGGGCTCAAGGGCTGTCTGGCCCCATCTCGCCCAGTCCTGATTGGCTGGACCTCAGCAGCAAGCTAACCTACCAATCAAAGCGTCTGCCCTCTGGTGGTCAGTGCACATCATAGCAACTGGTCAACCAGTTAACTGTCTGCCCCCTGGTGGTCAGTGCACGTCATAGCAAGCAGTTGAGCGGCCTTAGCATATCATTAGTATATTATGCTTTGATTGGTTGAACAGTTGACTGGTCACCAGACAACCGGACACTTAGCATATTAGGCTTTTATTCTATAGGATCAAAAATTTGTAATAATGAAAGTTTTAACCCCCTGCCTTCCATTTTTTTTCCTTTATCCATTGCAATTTGGTTTACTTCCCCTTCCTACCATTTGGAAAAGCTTTCTTCCTTAGGCATTTATGACCTACTGGCTTCTGATTTCCCACCTAACTTCTCTGGCCACTCATTGTTTTCATTGTGAACTTCATTTCCTCTACTCATGTTTAAAATGTTCCCTTGAGCCGGATGCGTCTTTTGAAGTAGAGCTGTATATATAACTGCCATGCATCATTTTCACTTAGATGTCTCACAAGTATTGAAGTCAACCAAGCTTAACATCTCCCTCCTTAATGTTGTTCATCTTCCATACTCCTTGTTTCAGTAAATAGCACCAGCTAGTACCCAAGCCTGAAACCCATAATTCATAATTATTTAATAAAACACAGAAGATGAAAAGTTGTGGGTGTGGCTTCAGCTTCTAGCATCATGGTGGGCTAGATATTGTGGGAAACCATCCTACTGCAGAACAACTAGATCTTGAATTAAAAAATAATTTTTTTTTTTTTTTAGCCTGGCCAGTGTTGCTCAGTGATTGAGTCTTGGCCCATGAACCAGAACATCACAGTTTGATTCTTGATCAGGGCACATGCCTGGGTTGCAGGCTCAATCCCCAGTAGGGGGCATACTGGAGGCAGCTGATCAATGTTTCTATCTCTCTGTGCCTCTCCCTTCCTCTCTCTAAAATCAATAAAAATATATTTTTTAAAACCATTTAAAATTTTTTCTTGGCTCTCAGAAATTAGAAAAATAATAAAAGATCCCTCTTTGCACCAAATAAAGAGAACTAAATCTTGAGCAGAAACTAGAGCAGGGCTCTGTATGCAAGCTGAAGAGATGGGGTTGGTCTGAGTGCAAATGGCAACAGCAGCTCTGTGTGAGGAGGTGAATCATATACTCCTGCATTTTGGGGACACATTTGAAAGGGTTAAAGTGGCTGCAGGTTGCAAACACTCCTGGGCACATAGCAGAAGGAGATGTAAATCATCTTTGGAAGAAAGTGTACTCAATTTAAGCAATTAGAATTTCCACATACTATGATCAAGGAAATATCTCTATATATAAAAGCCTAAGTGACTGGAATGACTGGTCACTATGACGCACACTGACCACCAGGGGGCAGATTCTCAACACAGGAGCTGCCTCCTGGTGGTCAGTGCACTCCCACAGCCAATCTACCCCCGGCTAGCCAATTTCCCACAGTCCCTCCCCCCAGCCCCCAGGCTGGGACGGGGAACCAGGGTTGGGTGGTGGCAGACACGGCCCCCTTCCCCAGGAGGGCCGAGGGCCGGCTCCCTCCTCAGGGCCAGCGGCCAACCTCCCTGATCGGCCCGCCGACTGCCCGCCACAGTGGTAGTGCGGCAGCAAGGGAAGGAAGAGGGGGTGAGATGGGAACCACGTGGTGGCAGGGTGCTGACGATGGCAGCGGCGGCGTCTGGCGTCCATTCCTTCCATGCCCAGCCTGGCGACCGTTGCTTCCTTTCCAGCCCAGCCCTAATCGCTGGCCAGGCCTAGGGACCCCACCCATGCACGAATTTCGTGCACCAGGCCTCTAGTAAGTAAATAAAATAGCAAATGTATATGTATAAATACATATAAGCAAACGTGTGTGAAATAATAACCTGGAGGGGGGTGACGAGATTTAAAATGTTCTGAGGTTCTTGGATTATATGAAGTGAAAGTTTAAGATATTAACTTAAAGCTTTGTTCTATTAAATATGCATGGTAAAATTTCAAGGCTAACACTAAAAGAATAGATAATGAACATGCAAATTTCACATGAATGAAAAATTAAAGAATAGATTGCTTGTTAATGAAAGAGCTAAAATCCAGCTATATGAAGTTTACAACAGACATCTAAAATCAAAGCACAAGGAAAGGGAGGAGAGGAAGGGGAGAGACAGAGAGAGCGAAAGAAAGAGAGAGGATGAAAGAGAGAGAGGGTTGGAGGGATAGGAGAGGGAAGACTGGGGAAAAGAAAGAGAAAAGATATATCAGATAAATATCAATAAAAAGAGAAATGGCAGTTACCTTAAATTTTCACAAAATAGATTTTAAAACAAAAAGCAGTATTGGTGATAAAGAGAGCCACTACTTAACATATCAGAAAGAAAATAACTTTAACTTATGTACCTAATTAAATAGTCTCAAATTATAAAAAGCAAATATTCAGAGTTTAAAGTAAAATGGACAAATCCAGAATTAAAGGTACTCTTTGTTCTTTACTGTAAAAAACATGAATAAAAGTGAGTGAATACAAAAATGGCAATAAATACGTATCTATCAACAATTGAATTTAAAAAACAAAATAAATGAACAAGCAGAACAGAAACAGGCTCACAGATACAGAGAACATTTTCACAGTTGCTAGATAGTAGGAGGGTTGGGGGATGGGTGAAAAAAGGTGAAGGGATTAAAAAGTACAAGTAGGTATTAACAGAATATTCATGGGAATGTAAAAGTACAACACAGGGAATCCTATATAATAAAAGGGTAATATGCAAATTGACCTTAATGGCGGAACAACCGTTGAGTGCCAGGGAGCAGACACTCAACGCAGGAGGTGCCCCCTGGTGGTCAGTGCACTTCCACACGGGGAGCACTGCTCAGCTGGAAGCCAGCTCATGGCTGGCCAACGCAGCGGCAGTGCGGGAGCCTCTCTCACCTCTACAGCAGCGCTAAGGATGTCCTCGCAGGGAGCAGGCCCAAGCCATCAGTTGGACATCCCCCAAAGGCTCCCGGGCTGCCAAAGAGATGTCTGACTGCCAGCTTAGACCCAATCCTCTGGGGAGAGGGCCTAAGCTGACAGGGGGATATCCCCCAAGGGGTTCCAGACTGTGAGAGGGTGCAGGCTGGGCTGAGGGACACCCCCAAGTGCACAAATTTTTGTGCACCAGGTCTCTAGTATAATCAATAATCTATACTAATAAAAGGGTAATATGCTAATTAGACCAGGTCAACCGGACATCTTCTGGACATCCAACTTCCTTCCAGACAAAGCCACAGTGGTGGGGGCTGAGGCAGAGGTGGTTAGGGGTGATCAGGCTGGCAGGGGAGCAAGCAGTTAGGGGCGAGATCAGGCTTGACATGGGGGAGCAAGCAGTTAGGGGGCAATCAGGCTGGCAGAGGAGGGCAGTTGGGGGTGATCAGGCTGGCGGGGGGAAGCAGTTAGGCGGCGATCAGGCCGGCAGGGGAGCGATTAGGGGTGATCAGGCAGGCAGGCAGGCAGGCAGAGGTGGTTAGGGGCGATCAGGAAGGCAGGCAGAAGCAGTTAGGGGTGATCAGGCAGGCAGGTAGGCGAGCGGTTAGGGGCCATTGGTCCCAGATTGTGAGAGGGATGTCAGGCAGTTGGACATCCCCCAAGGGGTCCCAGATTGGAGAGGGTGCAGGCCGGGCTGAGGGACACACCCCCCGTGCGTGAATTTTGTGCACCCGGCCTCTAGTCTTACCTAATAATAGACAAACATGTAAATTGACCATACCTCCACTATGCCACCAGCCAATCAGGAGTGATATGCAAATTAACTCAACAAAGATGACAGTTAATTTGCATACACAGGCGCCGAGTGACGGGGGGGGGGTAGGATGCTTGTGTTGTCGCCTTGGCAACAACGCAAGCATCCTGCCCCACCCCCGGTCTCTCAGGGCCTCTGGACAGCTTGGGAAGGCGGGGCTGGAGCAGAAAGAGGCGGCTCCGGGGCCTGAGCAGAAAGGGGCTGGGCCAGAGTGGAAAGGCGGTGCCGGCATTCAGGGAAAGGAAAGCCCATTCTAGCACGAATCTTCATGCATCGGGCTTCTAGTATTCTAATAACTCTCTATGGTATCAGATGGGTCCGAGATGTATTGGGATGATCACTTAGTAAGTTATGTAATGTCTAACCACTGGGGTATACACCTGAAATTAATATAATAATGTATGTCAACTATAATTGAAAAGAAAAAAAAAACCCTAGCCAGTTTGGCTCAGTGGACAGAGCGTTGGCCCATGGACTGAAGGGTCCTGGGTTTGATTCCGGTCAAGGGCCCAAACCTTGGTTGCAGGCTCCATCCCTGGTAGGGACCATGCGGGAGGCAATCAATCAATGTTTCTCTTTCACATCGATGTTTCTCTCTCTCTTCCCCTCCCTTCCACTCTCTCTAAAAATCAATGGAAATTTATCCTTGGGTGAGGATTAACAAAGAAAAAAAGGAAAAATGTGAGGCAATACATTCACAAAATAACATTTGTATTGCTTATGGGATTAATAGTAATTTTTCTCCATTTCTACACTTTTTCTTGATTGTTGTGAGAATTTTTATAATAACCTTTTTGCAAAAATCAAGCATGGAGGTGAAAAGTATCGTTGAGGGCTTAGTTAATTATGGATTTTCTATATTTGGGGTAATTATATGCAATAGTTTAGTTCCTACCCCAATGTTTATCAGTTTGAATACATTTTAACAAGTTAACTTCTTGTTTCTTTATATTTTACTAAAATGTCAATGATTTACTCTTGAACTTAAATGGCTCAAGCATCCTTGACTGATACATTATATGCATTAAAGAATCTGATTAACCACATAGCTTTTGTTTTCACAAATAAAAGAATTTTGAAGAGACTGCACAATAATGCACCCCAAGTTTAAATATGTTCCTAGTATATTACTGATTGTTAATGGCTAAATCATTCTGGTAACTGTATCTGCTCCACCAGTCACTGCTATTATCACTGTAGACCAGTGATGGGCAACCTTTTGAGCTTGGTGTGTCAAACTTCGCCAAAAAACTGAGCATAACTCGGGTAGTGTGTCACTTTGAGGAAAAAACATTATTTCGCAAATGTTTCATCCTCAGGAGCAGCAAATGTTTCATCCTCGGCATGCGGCCACCTCAGCGGCCGCGTGTCATCAGAAATGGCTACGCATGTCAGTGCTGACACACGTATCATAGGTTCGCCATCACTGCTGTAGACATTAGTTACCTTTAAAAGAAGTGAGAAAGATGCTCAGTGGATAGAGCATTGGCCTGCAGACTGAAGGGTCCCAGGTTCAATTCCAGTCAAGGGCATATACCTTGGTTGTGGGCATATCCCCAATAGGGGGTGTGCAGGAGGCAGCTAATCAATGTTTCTCTCTCACTGATGTTTCTAACTCTCTATCTCTCTCCCTTCCTCTCTGTAAAAAATCAATAAAATATATTTTAAAAAATAAAAGAAGTGAGAAAGATACAAATTGGTAATGCTTGCTTCTCATATTAATACTCCCTTGGACTTAATTTTTATTGCTATTCCTAAAACTTGGTGTTTTATCTCTATTTAAACCTTTTGAAACATGTTGTGATAAGCAATAATTGTTTGAAATAGGAACGGATATTTGTATACAAATAGAAAATAAGGCAACATGTTAAGAAGTAGGTTCTAACGAATATAGGCATAGGATTATTTTATCAGAGACTCTCTTTGAATATATCATCTAAAAATATACTGTAAAACCTAGTTAGTCTACTATACAGAATATATTTTTCATAGTTGTTTAACTTTTACTATATGCAGTTCTGGGGAAATAAAACACTGTTGGAAAAGTAAAACAGTAATTTTAGAATGTGATCTTACATTTTGGTGAAAAATGTAGAGAAATGATAGAAATTCTAAATTCTTACGAATGTTTTTTCCCAATAGATGTGTTTTATTTTATTTTATTAATATATTTCATTGGTTTTTTACAGAGAGGAAGGGAGAGGGAGAGTTAGAAACATCGATGAGAGAGAGAAACATTGATCAGCTGCCTCCTGCACACCCCCTACTGGGGATGTGCCCGCAAACAAGGTACATGCCCTTGACTGCAATCAAACCTGGGACCCTTGAGTCCGCAGGCTGACGCTCTATCCACTGAGCCAAACCGGTTAGGGCACAATAGATGTGTTTTAGAATCTTTTGAGATTTGAGTATCTAGAATATTCAGTTGGTCTAATCCTTTTCTGTTTAAAGACAATAAAAGAACAAGAATGAAATTCAATTATTTCTAACTCTTTGACATAACAATAGTCTGATATTAATAAATAAAATTCAATTTCAATATATGTATGTGTGTATATATATATATATATATATATATATATATATATATATATATATATACATATAATATATTTTATTAATTTTTTTACAGAGAGGAAGGGAGAGGGACAGAGAGCCAGAAACACTGATGAGAGAGAAACATCGACCAGCTGCCTCCTGCACACCTTCTACTGGGGATGTGCCCGCAACCAGGGTACATGCCCTTGACTGGAATCGAACCTGGGACCTTTCAGTCCGCAGGCTGACGCTCTATCCACTGAGCCAAACTGGTTAGGGCTCAATATATATTTTTAAAAAATGTAGTCTCTTCCTATTATTTTAATCCTCAACTGAGGATATTTTTCCCATTGACTTTTAGAGAGAGTAGAAGGGAGGGAGGAAGGGGAGAGAGCAACTTGCACCTGAGAGAGACACATGCGTTGGTTGTCCCCCACTACCTGGTAGGGAGTCGGGGGATGGAGGGATGAACCTGCAATCCAAATGCATGCCCTTGACAAGAGGGAACCCAGGGTTCTTCAGTCCCCAGGCCAATGCTATAACCATGGAGCAGGGCTCAATATATTTTTTTAAACTATCATTTTATTATCTTCTTTCCTTTCATTATCAGTGTTTACTATTTAAATTTATTGAATTATAACATGCATAGCAAAAGCACAAATCATAACTGTACAGCTTGATCAAATCTCACAAAATGACCATATCCATGTCATGAGCACACTGTAACATTAACTTTAAGGTGGTAAATTGCTAAAATTGAAGGATTAAAGCCATCAATAACTACAAAAAGGTAGAAAAGCAAAGAATAAGTAAGTAACTAAATCAGGTAGGAGGCACACTTGCAAAGATGAAACAGTTTTGGGCACACATTTTATACCAAATCATCTGAGCATCCACAGTGCCAATCTGACAGGTTCCTGATTTGGGGGTGGGGTGGGTCTACTGTGTCCCCCCCCTGCCCCCCCCCCCCCCCCCCCCCCCCCCCGCATTGCAAAGCAAACAGCAGAAAAAACATGAAACTTCAGAATCATTAGATTGCTTAGCAACGTTTTTTCTTCTTTCCTGAGCTACCTCAGTCCTCAGTGTAATCCGGCCACACACTGTGACTTTACACCATAACTTTAAAATTGAAAATCAGCTTTTCGACGTTTTAAATGCTCTTTTTCTCTCTTGATAGGCCGATCATTGTTGTTCACTTACAATTGAAACTGTAGGACATCGCTTCAATTCCTTGTCTAGTCATAGCCCTCAGAAGTGACTACAGAGGATGCGAGATTCACAGGGACTCTACCCACCATTTACCTTGTAAATTTAAAAAGAAGAAGAGAAAAAGAAAAAGTCATTTTCAGGGTTGGGTCCCAAAATTGTTTTACCCTTCGAGAGCAAAAAAAAAAAAAAAAAAAAAAAAAAAAAATACTGTGTTCATTCAGTGAACCCTTCCTTAGTTTTTTTATTCTTTATTTTCAGCGATTTCTTCGACCCACCAATAACTTTCCCAGTTAACGAAAAAAAGAGTTTACATAGGTCGCGACTTGTTCGGAATTCACAAGCAGTGTGGCCACACGTGAGAAGCATTGTTAAGGGGGAGGGGGAGGTCCTTCCAGCCAAATAATCCACAGAATGCGGGGAACAATGAAAGACCCACAAAACTCAGGGGCGTTCCCACAGCCACCAGCGCCCGCTCGGATCGCGGGGTGCGGGGGCGCCCGCTCGGATCGCGGGGTGCGGGAGCGCCCGCTGGCCGGCCCGCAGGTCTCGGGCGGGGAGCCCCCGGGGATGCGGAGGCCACCCCCACCGCACACCAGATAACCGCTCCGCATCCCGTCACCAGGGCAACTCTGCCATCCGACACCGAGGCTGGAGATTCCGCGTCCCGCACGCCGGCCGCAGAAGAGGCGCAGCACGGCACGGCCGCGGGGACTCGGGGGCGTCCCGGGCGCGCCGTCTCGGAGGTGCCTAACGCGACGGGGAAGACGCGCTCTCCGCCGGCCCGGGCCCGAGGCTGAGCCCCCAGCGCCGCGCCGCGCCGCGCCGGCCGGTCTCTCGCCACCGCACGTGGCGGCCGTGATTGTGCCCGAGCGGTATCCCTCCGCGCCCCCGCCTCAGTCTCTCTCCCTTCCCGGGACCCTCCGAGCCGGGGCGCGGCGGAAGGATCGCACGCACGCGCGCACGTCCCTCCGTGGCCGCGGGAAGGGGCGCGCCTCGGTGCGGGCCAGCCGCCGCCTCCGGCACAGCCGCTCCTCAGCCTCCCGGCACCGGCCGGCCAGCCCCGCGGGGCGGGCGGGCGGGCGGGCACCGCGCAGCGCGCTTCTCGTCCGTCCCTCGCCGCCGTCCCCGCGACCTCCCGCCGCAGTTCCCGGGGAGGGGGGCGGTCGGTGCCTGCGCAGAGCCGCCTCCTCCCCGCCCCCGCCCCGCCTCCCCCCTCCCCCCGCGCCTGCCGCCGCCGCTGCGCCTGCCGCTCCTCGCCGTCCCCGCTGCAGTGCGAAGGGCTCGAAGATGGCCGGTTGGCAGAGCTACGTGGATAACCTGATGTGCGATGGCTGCTGCCAGGAGGCCGCCATTGTCGGCTACTGCGACGCCAAATACGTGTGGGCAGCCACGGCCGGGGGCGTCTTCCAGAGCATTACGGTGAGGACCAGCGGCGGCGCGGGTCCGCCCCGGACCCGAGCGGGGCGGGCGGCCGTGGGGGCGCGCAGGGCCGCGCCGGCAGGTGTGGAGGCGGCCGGCGCCGAGGAGGCGGCTGCCAGGCTGGCGAGAGGCCGAGGTCGGGGACGAGCGGGCTTCGCCGTCTGGCGGGGGCGGCGGCCCGGCTCCCCGCTTCCCCGCTTCCCCGGCCGGTCCGCGCAAGCTGGGGGAGGGGAGGGGCGCCTTTCCCCCCGGTGCGTCCCCCGGGCCGTCTGGAAGCCGGGAGGTTTGCTGTGTGTCCCGGCCGGAAGCCGGGCCCGGCGGGGTCCTCCGGCGGCCGGGCGGCCCCCTTGCTCCGCGGACGGCGCGCCTGCCGCGCCGCGGGATGCGGGATGCGGGAGGCGGCGGCGGCTTGGCCCCCGGGATCCTCGCGGCGACTTCGCGTAGGTTTGCCGGTGTCCAGGCCTCTGGGTTGGGAGAAATGTACACCGACGACGTAGGTGGATTCGTGAATCCCGACTTCAGCCCTGGCTCCATAGGGTTTTTGTTGTTTTTTTTTTTGTAATTCTCCAAGATGGCGAACTGCCATTGATTTCTCTCCTCCTATGGAGAGTCATCGATTTACCGTTATTCCAATTATGCAACACAGCCCTGAAGAGGGGGATGCTTTTACGGGGTTCTCAGCAGTCTGCCAACACCAAGGGGACACGTCGCTCTGAGGTGTCTTCCGTAACGGTGGTGAGGAACTAATGCAGGTTTATGCTTCCCAGTGCCTGATTTTGTGACTTGATGGTTTTGCCTGGGCTGACACATGTGTAGGGAATAATTGTCACTGAGCCTCCCGAGCTGCTGCATTGTTTGGCCTCTCTGCACAAGGCTCTTTCTAAAATTGTGCCGGTCTCTCAGAGAGACCATACCCTCGGCTTCTTGGCCTCACCCTCCGTTCCCGTCGGACGCTGAAATTCCTGCCCCTGTTAAAGGTGCTAGTCATTATTCTCGTACTGGTTAACATGGTTTCAGGCTTAACTGTGTGGGACTCAGCCCTTGGTGCCGGTACTTTAAGTCCTCCCGCTGCAGCGGACTCCAGTTCTTCCAGGGAACTGGCACCTGGTGACAACTCTGCCTGCCGGCTTCGGTGTTCTGTGTGGGCCCCGCGGTCTGGCTGGGCAGACGGCCGGGTGTGCTTGGAAATGGCTGGGGCCTGCCGTGACTCTGCAGTTCTGATGGGGGCGACGCCTTCCTCACTCCTGGGATGTTGGCCTGCACGTTCCCTCCTTTCCTCCTCCCTGGCTCTAGTGGCCGCCTCAGTTTCTTCCCAAATCCCTCTCCGCTTCCTGTAGGGCTTTTTTGTTTTGTTTTTACCATTGCTCACTGCTGTGCTACCGACAGAATCTTTTTTGCATTAGCCGGAATAAAAACTGATTACTGAGGTGGGAGGGGAAGGGAAGTTAGAAAGAGGAGTAGCTAGAAAAATGGGAGGGAAATGCGAATTTGGGAACGCACCGAGCCCCAGGGTTTGAAGTTCGTACTCGAGGGGAGATGCCAAGCTATTTGAAGCGGAGTAGAAGTGAACAGACCTGTCATAAGCACGGACTTTAGGTTTTATTTCAGGAAACTTTCAGGCAACATTAAATTTGATGCAACATGACTGACTAATGTGACTGAGTGTGATAGACAAGCTGTTGCTGAAGGTTTATAGGGTGAGTCGAGATTCTTTTCATAGACTGGTCTCTAGTTAACAGACTACCCTGTGAACTGCGAAAATCTAATATAAAACATGTAATCATGTGGGACTAAGCTATTCTTTAGCAAAGACTAAAACTTGATTTTATATTAGTGAAATGTGGATGTCTCATACTGGTAGTAAAAACTTGGCACGCAGTCTTTCCTGTTACATTGAGGCCTGAAAAGAATTAACTAATTTCATGTGTGTTTTTTCTTTTTCTTTCTTTCTTTCTTCTTTTGGGTTGGGGACAGCCAGTAGAAATAGATATGATTGTAGGAAAAGATCGGGAAGGTTTCTTTACCAACGGTTTGACTCTTGGTGCAAAGAAGTGCTCAGTGATCAGAGACAGTCTGTACGTGGACGGCGACTGCACAATGGACATCCGGACAAAGAGTCAAGGTGGGGAGCCAACATACAACGTTGCAGTGGGCAGAGCTGGCAGAGGTAAGCAAGGCACCCTTTTGTTGAAAGTTGCATGCCACATTAGAGTTTACTAAGCAGTTTCTTTAACATTTTGAATAAAAGTGTTAGTCCATAATGGCTGTTAAGGTGGTTTTTGTGAACTGCCCAGCACTGAAGGGAGGCTCTGCTTTAAATTTACTTACTCTACAGCAGCTGCACATACAGTCTAGCCTCTGAGATCCTGACTTTATTCTAAAATAGAATATTCATACCAACTCTCCAGTTTCAGCTTTAGTAAACTGAAAATCCAAATTTGTCTCAAACTGCTTGACATGTTCAATGATAATCTGTAACCAGATTGTTAAACTGATTGGTTACTTTCGTCCCTTTGAGTCTTTGACCTTTGGATCGCTTCCTTTTCTTTCTTGATCACATTTCAATCATTCATTGCTCAGCATAAAAATGAAAAATTAACATTGATTCATTTTTCTATTAAAAACATGGCAGGGAAGAAAGAAATAATTAGAATAAAGGTTTTGGAGTCAGTTGTCCCTTTACTATAATATTTTCAAAGACTAAATGTGATTGTGATTTAAATAGGAAAAGTAGAAAATTATATTTTGTTTATATATTTGACCCAGAAATTCTGGTGTTTCCTGACTGTTGTCAACACTGGAGAAAATAAGTCTGACTACTTTTTCAAAACTTTCAAAATTGGGGTTTATTATGGCATCTGACTGACGTACAAGTATATTTAAATGTATTAACCTGTGTAAATATTTTGTAAATAAAGAGGGCTTGTGTAGTCTCATACAGCAGACTTGGCACTTCTAAGTAAGACCAGATCTACCATGTAAAGGAACTTGAAACTCCTCTGAGCTGTAATTTACTGAAATGGTCCTGCTCCCTGTGATCATCCTAAAGGTTACTCTTATTCTGATGTGAGTTGATGTTTATGATTATTGCTCTATAGAAAAATTAGGTGGTCCTAGCCAGTTTGGCTCAGTTGGATAGAGCGTTGGCCTGCGGACTGAAGGTTCCCGGGTTCGATTCTGGTCAAGGGCACATGCCCAGGTTGTAGGCTCAATCCCTAGTAGAGGGTGTGCAGGAGGCAGCCAATCAGTGATTCTCTCTCATCATTGATGTTTCTGTCTTTCCTCCCTTCCTCTTCGAAATAAATCAATAAAAGTATATAAAAAGAAAGAAAATTAGGTGACTGAAATAATAATAAACTTTTTTTTTTTTTCAGTATTAGCTGAGCTCAGATAACTTAAAAAGCATCAACCATGTGACATAAAACGGGAATGAGATTTTCATACCATATAGTACTGCTGACATCTAGTGGCTGTGATTGTAAAATCAGACATATATTTTGGGAATTAAGATCTTTGAACCTCATCATAGAAGAATCTGTTGTTGGAAATAGTAATCTACTTCAAGATTTTAGACTCAAAAACAAAGCTAGAACAGTGAGGGTATCAGTAAGCATACACCTTAAATACCTTTAATTTCGTCTTTTCTGAATAGCACTGGAAATACTATTTAAAATTTGGTCTGGTTTTCCTCTGGAGGTAATAGACACATTTAAACTCACTGGTAAGACTTAATAGTTTGTACTTAAATCAAGCTTGTTAAATTGGGAAAATTTTGTAAAATAATCACCTAAATTTTTTTCTAAGTTTTTTTTGGAAGGCCAGTCTAATGTATTTGTCATACTAACCAGCAGTTTTTTGCCCTAGAATAGAAGATAAATGATCACACTCCTTTTTCCCTAGCTAGTGTGAAGATATTTTTATAGAGTGCTGCAGCTGCATTGATTGGACTTCCAAGAAGCAGTTAATAGTTTTTAGCATATAACTAGTTTGAAAGTTCTCCTTTTTGGAGATCTAGTTGACTTCAGTGCTTGACAGTTCATGGAAAACTAACTTAATGTTAACTTATTAGTTAGGTTCTATCTGCTAAAACTTATGTGACTTTCTTGATTAACACTTCTTTTGAAACACTTTTCTTCTTTCTCTTTCAGTCTTGGTCTTTGTAATGGGAAAAGAAGGGGTCCATGGAGGCGGATTGAATAAGAAGGCATACTCAATGGCAAAATACTTGAGAGACTCTGGGTTCTAGCTGCTAGGCAGACTGTTAAGTATTAGGGGAAAATTGCTCTTAAACTTTCCTAGCTGTAAGCTCGAGTCTTAATTCTGGAAATTTTATTAGCAATGCAGGGTGATGGGGTATGAACCTTTGTCTCCTTTGTATCCCTCTGTTAGTGGGGAAAGGTATCTTTCTTTCTGCCCTCCCCCCTTAAATAATTCTGTTCACTTTGTTTTGTTTCCTTGTGTACTCCAGCATTGGTTATAGTCATGGGAAAGGAAGGTGTCCACGGAGGCACACTTAACAAGAAAGCATATGAACTCGCTTTATACCTGAGGCGGTCTGATGTGTAAGCAGCCTCTCCCCATCTACCTAGCAACTGTCTGCATCACCACCCCAATTATGGTTACAGTGCTGCCAGACTATATGGTAGCTAATTTTTCTTTACCTATTTTCTAATGTCATGATTCCTCTTTGCCCAATGGATTATTTGTATGTTAACCACTGTATGTAATCAACCCTTATCTGGCAACATAATTGCAGCACAACAATGATTTGCATGATACCTTGAAATTTGGGGGGAGGGGGCATGCCAAGTTGGGCATCACTTTGTTTTAGCAGTTAATGGGATATTGATTACTAAAATAAGTTAATATAAGCAAGGTGCCGGTGTACAATCTCTATTTTGATCAATGTCTTTTCAGCACTTTGAGCATTTACTTAGCTCATTTAGTCTTCCTTTTGTAGCGCATGGTTGGGAGGGAAAAGTGTGCATGCCTCTTTCCTTCACTCGTCTTTTTTCACCCTCTCCCTTGGCACATAAGTTGTTTGGTTTGCTTCCACCTTATTTTATGCAGTGCCTGGTTTATTTAACCAATTAGTAATCCCATTTGTTGATGAACTATTGAGAGCTGCAGTAGTTTGCTTTCAGTATTGTTGTTGCACCGGAGTAGACCAACCTTTTTTCATAGTGTCTACGGGACATACTAAGAGTGCAACTGCAAAACAAGAGCAAAAGGCACTTCCTCCCATGACCTCACAGTAACCATACTGATTGAATGCCCAGGGATGTTCCATCATTGCAGTAGCTCAGATTTTTGTTCCTGTCTTTCTCTTTGCACACCAGCTCTACTCTTTAGTAAAATTGTAAAAGGCTGCCATTATGGACATTAGGTGTCCCAGCATAACCATCTGGAGTGTGTCCAGTTTGTTCTTCATAGGACCAATTTTTATTTGCAGCTTAAGTTTTTATATGAAGTTGCATTATTGTGGACTTGGCTGTCTTGTGATGAATTTTTTTCAAATGTATTCTGTGCCATACTATTGTTAAAATGAACTGTTGCTATTGTGAGATGGATTTTAACTGACCTATAAAAGGTTTCTTTTGAATGGCACTACTTTAGGGACATTATAGTATTTGCTTCTATTGTTTGGGCCTTGTGGATAATGTACAGATTTAAAAACAAATCTTGTTGCTGATTTGTCCATTTCTTTCCCTGCACTTTGTTACATCTGGGATACAGTCTAACTCATCTGATTTAATATGCATTTTAAAAAATGCCATAACTATTAAACACCTTGTTTACAGACAGATGAAATAAATTTATTCCAACCAAATACTCTAGACTCATGTTGTTTATATAAATTGTTGGCTTACTGTTACAGTTGATTTTTGACACAATGGTAATATACAGGATAGGCCAAAAGATGCTGTAAGCATATAATCTTTTTTAAAGATTCAGTTGATGGCCTATTCCACTTCCTGTAGTATTTATTATAAATAAAATGAGTGATAGGAATTTATTTTTAATGGTCTTTGACCTATTAAAATGGTTTTAGTTATCTCAGACTCATCTTCAGGCTTATGAGAAAAAAATTAATGTATCCACTAGAAATTAATACTTTTCTTTTGTTGATGGTCTCTAAATGGGAAATCTAGTGAGCAGTAAGGGCCCCAGTACCAACAAGGGTTTCTGCATTGTGGATTCTTCTGTGTAGAGCTGTCCTATGGCTTCTTTAGGCTTGGAGGCTGTGTCAGCAGACTGCAGTGAGCCCAGTGGATCTCTCACATAAGAGAAGACATTCCTTAGGCAGCATAGAAAATGATTGGGATGTTCTTGACATTTCTGGCTTTGGATTGACATGTTCACTATAGCTATAGAAGTCATGTTTAATCCTAGAGGTCAGAAGGTCCCTGAGATATATTGAAGTTTAGTAAATATGTTAGTTTAATGCTATTTAGATAAATCATCACTATGAACTATCAAGCAGAAGCTCAGAGCAGGGATGTTCAAAAGTTGGTGAGTCTAAGTGGAACTGGGAGCTGGTTATAATGCAGATTTTGGGCTCTAGAGTTCTACTCTGGAGATGGAGATTATGCATAAGCCCAAGAAGATCCTTTAGAAACAATTGCCAGGTCAGTCTGAATCACTTCAAGTGGCCTGTGTGCTACCTTTTGAGAAACAGTGGCTTAGGGAAGAAGAATTAATCTGTTTGCCTTGAATATACTGTGTATAACTTAAGTTTTTTCTTTGAAGTGCTGTCAAGCAAGAGTTCTGAATTTGATTGTACACTCAGTGATTACAAATTTAGAAGATAGGGATTTGGGCCTACTTTGGTAGTTGGGTGGGCATACCTTAGAAATTGTAAAACAAAAACCTCAACTTCCTGACCCATTGAGATCTCTCTTAGGAACAAAAGGTGGGTCAAATGAAAATTTTGTGATTGGGTTGCAATGATTTGATATTTTATGGTAATATACATTCACACTTGAGTTGTAAAGAATTGGGGTAATGAGAAAGCAGCAATTGTGAAACGCCTAATGAATGAACCTGTAAGTTAGGTGAGGGGATGTGTGTTGGGGGTGTGTGTAGGTGAGGAGAAGACAATAGTGGGCATCTGTATCATTAAAAAAGTAAATAATGAAACTAAACATTGGCCCCCTATGCACAATTTCATTAGAAAAACACTTCTGAAAACGTGCATGTATCTTTGCTTTGTACTTAGTTCTAGGAATTCAACCTAAGGAAATGGAGCTATACACATTTATATGCCAGAATATCCATCACATAGCATTACTTACTAGTATAGTGCTAAACTTGCAAAGCTACAAAATTTAACTTTCAGGGTTATGGGCTATATAAAAGACTGTCCAGAGGATAAACCAGTCATTGAACAGTGACACAAGAAAATGCTCACCAATGAATGTTAAGTAATAATGAGGATATAAACAGATGTTACATGCAGTATAAGTATGTACAGTATACAATACAGATTTATTTTACATATGTATTTCTGAATATCAAATTTGTCTCGGGTATGTTTCCAGGTGACTATAGTCCCTTTTGTAATCAGAAAAATTTTTAAGAAGGTATTGAACAGAAATTGGATTTTTATTTTTAAAAAATTGTATATACTGTGAAGACATAATAAAAGATTTAAAGGCAATATTAAAACTAGTAACTTAATTAAGACACTTCATAGATTTTACAACTAAAAGTAAGTTTGGAGTATTTAAAAAAAGTAATTTTTACCTTAGAAAATCTAACTTAAATTTAAAGGAACTAGGTCCTTTGATCTGAACTGTAGATTAAGAACTGAGGGAATACAGTATCTAATACACATTACAGTGACTTTTCCCATTAAAAATTTTTTAATTAATAACTGTAAAAGCCATTATTTATTGTGTGTTTATGTGCCAAAGATGGAGTTGTGTTTTATCCTCACACCCTACCTTCGATTAAATGAAATTATTCAAATGACCAAATTCCAAAGCTCTGCTATCCTAGTAAACTAATGTTCTATTTCTCATGCCTGTGTTTTATTATTTAAAAGGGAGCAGGAGGGGAATGAGGTGGTATCAGCTTGGTAATTCAAGCTTTTCTTTCCATAAGCAGGAATATTTTTATGTTAATTATAAGAATTTTTCTAAAAAGCAATTCAGAAAGTGAAATTCCCCCAATAGTGTTATATTTCTTTTAAAATATATTATTTTTCTCTTTTTATAGCAAAGGCTCATGTACCTAGTATAGTTATTTTCTAATGTGCTTTTGTTCACTAACAATTTCCCACGTCCATGCAGATGTATCAAGATAATTTATCCTAAAAAAAAAAAAAAAGATAATTTATCCTTTTGAGGCTGTGTAGCAGTCTACTGTAAGGTTATACCATAATTACAACAGGGTACCAAAATGTCCAGTTGTTGGAATGATTTTGACAGCAGTTATAACTTTTTGGGGAATTACCTAACTGCTTTAGTTAGTTACCTTGTATAAAATTCTAAGGTGTGTTTATCTGACCTAAATTACCGTAATCATTATACCTTTATAGCACTGTATATAAAAATGAGGCTAATGTAGGTAATATTACAGTACAACAAATAAAGTTCTTAAAATGGAAAATGTGTTTATTAACATTCAAACCCCCTTCATACAAGGCTATATAAAAGTTCTTAGCATTTTGATTATATATGTCTATATTTTCTACATAGTTACAGTGATGTATAATTTAGCTTTTCATAATAAATTGTTTACATTCATTATTCTGTTAAACATAAGCAATTATTTTCCAATCCAATACTTGATCAATTTCCTCTATACATAGTTTAGCAGGACTAATCAGCATAGATGCTCTTTATTGAGAGGTATATGATCTGCATGTTAACAGTTGCTGAAGTTGGTATTTTTGTACAGCATTTCCTTTTTGCTTCAATCACAACATAAAACCCTTAAGGATATGAAATTCAGTAAGTTAAGTCCAGTGACATACTACTTTAGCTGATGAATCAAATTCATATGTAACACTATAGCATTAAAAACCTTAAAACTTGAAATCTGCACCAGTATAGACTGTTCCTTTCAGGATAAGACTACATGGGAAGAGAAAGGAAAAAGATAACTGAGTTTTGATATCAATGGGAGGAAAAATGCTAAATTGCCTTGTTGCCTCTCCCTAATGATGGCAATGTGGGGTAGGTAATACCAGAACAAACATTCCAACTCAACAACTCTAGGTAGCTTTATGGAGATGGGAGCTGGCTTAGCTAATACTAGGTGGCCACAGCACTGACTTTGTGTGCAAAGCACAAAATTTGCATACTGTGATCTAGATCTTAATTGCAAGCTATACTGAGAATTCTTTTTCATGTTTTTGCTATATTTCATTCCAAAATAAGAGTTGATTTGATGCTTGAGTTACAGTACCAGTCTGTTATTTGTTAGTAAAATGAAGTATACTCCTGCAGATAAATACTAGATTTAAAAAACAAAACAAAAAACTTTCAGTAAGATTAAACTGTAGAATACTAACAAAATTAGTTATTTCTACAGAAATCTGTGAAGGGAGCAAAAAAATCAAATTATAAACCTAAATAAACATTTCAAAAGGAAATAACCCAGTCATCCTCTGATTGGGTCAAACAGTATTTGCTATGTTGTAATCCCGTTCATTAGACTGCAGCTGGACCACAACACTATGTTCGTTAATTTCATTTTCTGCATCACTACTGTCAGTATCTTCATTGTCATCTTCCTCATAGTCTGAAGATTCTGTCATGTTTTGATGTGAGCGGGATTCCGACAGAGCCCCAAATGACTGGGTGCTGACAGAAGCCAAAGGTCTGAGTAAAGGGGTATGTTCTGACACCTCGTTTTCTTCTTGACTGCTGTCTGTGTCAGAGTCTGAATCACCTTCAGAAGAAACGACTTTTTGCTTGCAGACTGGACAGGTTTTTTTGGTTTTAGTTAGCCAAGGGTCTACACACTTGCAATGATAAGCTGTTGAAGCAAAATACACATCTTTAGCAAGTACATTGTGGTTGCGAACATTTTTAACTTTTTACCATGTTTATCAATGTTATTCTGATCTGTATGCATCATGTAGGGACAAAAGAAGTAAAGCTTGTAAATTTTTATAATGAGATATTACTGGGTAGTACAGGGCCTGGCTTATGGTGTGCTAATAACTATTTTTCTGTTTTCTAAATACTGAACCTAAATATAAATTTACTGTGTCAATTCAAAGCAATATGTAATTATTCATACCATGGGAACAGGGAAGGATTCTGAGCTTATCTCCATCTTCATATTCATCCAAACAAATGGCACATACATCATATTCATCTCCTATGACAGAAAATAGTAAATAACACTTACTAAAAGATGTAGAGAAGTATTCTTAACTTTTTGAGTTAGGTCTTCCTCAGTTATTTTTAAGTGATACCTTTCGTTTTCTGTCAAGTCAAGGACCTGCTTCAACTTCAGGAAACTGAAGTTTTATTTATTTTATTTTTTATTTTATTTTTTTAGGAAACTGAAGTTTTAATGTAAATAATTAACCTTTTGCCTAAAATAAGAAATTAAAAGATGTTACATTTGTTTACCTTGATTACCTTTGTAAAAGTTTTATAAAAATAATTTCATTAGTGTTTTATATAACTATGCAGTTGCTAGTTCTGAAATATTTTATGCCACAGACAAAATTTTGTGCTTTTAAGTAAAAATGGAAACATTAGAACATCATTAAAAAAATATATATAGTAGTGAATAAAAACACATTTGGAATGAGACACACATTGAGTTTCAAATCTCTGTTCCAACATTTGCCAGTTCTGTGTTGCCTAATAAGTTACTTAGCCTTTGACATCCAGTTCTTTTATCTGGGCAAAGATTCCATCTACCATGTAGGGTTGTGAGGATGAAATGAGATAATGCAATAAAAGGCCAGCACATAGGCATTCGCTAAATGGTGTTTATCATTATCAATCACAGCCCTTCTAAATTTATTGAACTTACCACCTTTAAATCATGAACGTTTATTAATTCATAGCTCTTTCTGGAATTTAGTTGTAAGTTTTTAAGGACTGGCAGTCTTACATCATATGGCACATACAGTCTTGAGTCAATAGTGGCTTTTGTGTAGTGGCAGTGATCATTGTGACTGCTTTCAACTCAGCGTTTTCTATTAAACGAATATGGTCACTTACAAAACGTTCAGGGAATATTTACAGCAGTTAAATTCAGTGTCCACCTCACACACGTTAGAAAAAAAGCCTGTGTCTGGACAGCAGGGCTGGATGAGCATGACACACAATCCCACTGACAGCCTTCAGTCATTTAAAATATTGTGACTGGATCGTTCACAAGTTGTGGGAGGAGTGAGATTCATGTTTGTTACTTCTGTCTGCTTACATTCAGCCCTAACCAGTATGGCTCAGGGGATAGTGTCAGCCTGCAAACTGAAGGGTCCCAGGTTCAATTTTGGTCAAGGGCATGAACCTTGGTTGCGGGCACATCCCCAGTTGGGGGTGTGCAGGAGGCAGCTGATCAATGTACCTTTTTTTTTTTTGGTATATTTTATTGATTTTTTTACAGAGAGGAAGGGAGAAGGATAGAGAGTTAGAAACATTGATGAGAAAGAAACATCGATCAGCTGCCTCCTGCACACTCCCTACTGGGTATGTGCCCGCAACCAAGGTACATGCCCTTGACCGGAATTGAACCTGGGACCCTTGCATCCGCAGGCCGACGCTCCATCCACTGAGCCAAACCAGGTAGGGCATGATCAATGTTTCTAACTTTCTATCCCTCTCCCTTCCTCTCTGTAAAAAAAATCAATAAAATATATTTTTAAAAAATTAATGACATTCAGGAGGAGTCATAGACAGTTTCAATGAAAATTACTAATTTTTGTTCAGTATCAGATACAAATACTAGTACAAGGTTCTTCTGTGTTAGAACCTTGTGTGTGGCATTTGGTGAGACTGATTATACCCATCTCAAATTATTAAAAAATTAAAGGACTTCAATGTTTCTATATCTAATTATACAGTTGATCCATTTACATGGACTTAGAGGACATTTTTAATACGTTAAACAATTCAGTTATGACTGATTTCTCATACAAATCAAGCTTTTAGACATAACTTTTGATAATGTCCATTAAAAACAGACAGCTGATACAATTCAACAGGAACAGACTGATCTAAGGCTCTAAGCCTTGCATTATTAAGGTAGGGAGGTTAGCCTGCATTATCTAGGTGGGCCCAGTGTAATCACAGGGTCCCTAAAAGTGCAAGAGGGAAGCAGAAAAGGTCAGAATCCAAGAAATATAACTATGGATGAATGGTCAGGAAGATGCAATGTTGTTGGCTTTGAAGATGGAGGGGAGGAGGGTCACAAAACAGAATATGATGGCCTCTACAAGCTGGAAAAGGCAGGGAAATTGATTCTCCCATAGAGCCCCAGAAAAAAAATGTAGCAGCCATGCTAACACCTTGATTTTAGCCCAGTGAGACCTGTGTCGCACTTCTAACCTACAGACAGTAAACCTGTGCTGTTTAAAGCCACTAAGTTTGTGTAATTTGTTACCACAGCAATAGGAAAGGAATACAGGGATACAATATTTGGGTTAGTCTTAAATGTATGGAATTGAGGCTTCAGAGACACTGAAACCTTGGAATTGTTCCACGTGATGGGTTTAGATTGATCTCCCTTACTTTCTAGCCACAGCACTATTTTGAAGAGACAGGTCAAGATTCAAAGGTGTCGTTTTTGGTCATGGACCAAAGTGAAGCCTAGTGCTCTGGAGAGAAATAACTCGGATGACCTTGGACTGGTGATGAAGTGGTAAAATACAAGTTAGAATGCCTGGGTTCCCATCCTGATCATGTTATGTATTACCTATGTATTCTTGTACAAGATGCTTACCATCTATATGTTTCAGCATTCTCAAAGAAAAACATTTTAATATATCGTATTTTCCGACGTATAAGATGACTGGGCGTATAAGATTTTCCTGGGTTAAAAAGTCATTTTATACGCCGGAAAATACAGTAGTCCAATATATCTAATCCATTATATCTAATCCCAGCAATATAGTCCAATAATACCGTATTTTCCGGCGTATAAAACGACTTTTTAACCCAGGAAAATCTTATACGCCCAGTCGTCTTATATGCCGGAAAGTATGGTATCTATGTTTTAGGACTGTTGTGGATTAAAAGTGATAATGCAAGTAGAGTACTTTACATAGTGTTTGGTGCATATACAGCCTCTTAACCAATCACCACCTGATGAAACTGGCCCAATGGACACGCTGGCATATGACATGATACACTGAAGGCTGTGGCTAGGAGGCCCAGCAGATGAACTGTATCCTTACAAGGAATGAGCAGCAGCGGCCATTGAACCCTGAACTGGTTTGTGGTATTAGGGTAATTATGTGATTTAATTAAATATTCAGTAGCCCTTGAACTGTGACTATAAATACTTATGGTTTTATTTGAAAACTAGGTTAATTGTATTAAGAATACTTTTAATACAGCCAAAATTTGATTAAATGAGGTATAGGTGAGAAATCTAAAAAAATTGGACAAGCATCTATACTAATTAAAGAGTAATGTGCTAATTAGACCAGGAGACCTTCTGGACGTCCTTCTGGACAAAGCCACGGTGGTGGGGCCAAGGCAGAGGCAGGGGCAATCAGGCTGGCAGGGGGGGCAGTTGGGGGCAACCATGCCAGCAGGGGGGGACAGTTGGGGGCAATCAGGCTGGCAGGCAGAGGGGTTAAGGGCAATCAGGCAGGCAGGCAGCTGAGCGGTTAGGAGCCAGTGGTCCTGGATTGTGAGAGGGATCCCAGATTGGAGAGGGTGCAGGCTGGGCTGAGGGACACCCTCCCGTGTATGAATTTTGTGCACCGGGCCACTAGTAATATTAATAAAAAGCAAGAATGAAAGCAGAATCCACTATCTTTCCCATTTTAAAATACCTGAAACTGAAAATAGTGGAAAATGCATCATGTACCATGACAGCTTTGAAATCCAGTCAGCGGATTCATATTCAAGGCCATGGCCCAACATCACCCAACTGTTGAATGGATTTATATTTATTTTTAATGTAAAGATAAAGGCATTTATTTTTTTACAATTTACAACTTTAACAGATTCTTAAAAACTAACCAATTTATTCACTGGTTTTGGTAGCATAAAATTAAAGGGCTATAACAAGTGCTAATAAATGTTAGTTTTGTTACCATCAGCACCATTGTTGAAAGTTTTGTTCCTTAGTACGAACCAGGGGCTCTCAACTGGGGATGATTTTGCCCTCCCAGGGACATTTGGTGACATCTGAAGACTTTTTTTGCTTTTCAAAATTGGGAGCTGGTGCTGCTGACATCTAGTAGGGCAGTGATGCTGCTAAACATCCTACATGATCTGACCAGCCTCTCAAACAAAGCATTACCCATCTAAAATGTCAATAGTGCTGAGTTTGGGAAAGCTGATATGAAACACCTCCCGGCTTTATCAAACAAAGACTTGGCCAATTTACTAGTGACTGGATGGTTTCACAAGTTGTGGGAGGAGTGAGATTCATGTTTGTTACTTCTGTCTGGAACGTTTCTGACATTACTGTTATTTGAATAATGTTTCAGAAAAATTTGTCTCATCAGTCTGGAAATGTTATAATATGCAGGTGGACAGAACTTTGATTTTCCCCCCTCTAGATCGATTTCTCCCTAGTTTTTCTCTGAAACCTTGGGTCATCAGGTACAGCAAAGGCCTGATCCATCGGAACTGGAATCACGCAGAGACTTACAGCAGCCATTGCAGTGGCATGACCGATTACCAGGCTTAGGAATAACCTGATGCCTCTCCCCTTAGACCTACATTCAGCCTATCACCATGCCCTACAAGCCTGTCTCTATACAACTTTGCTGAGTCCCTCCTCCCTGTCTCCTCAATTACTGTGGTCCAATCGCCTGGATTACTGTAAGAGCCTCTCTAATCCCCCTTCTATTCCTGCCCCATTCGGTTTTTCTCCATGATTTTTAAAAAACAGCTAACATATTATGTCAATCCCATTTGAATGACTCCCCATTTCACTTAGAATAAAATCTGAGCTCATTATGGATGTACTTCTTATAGCTGTCTATGACCTGACCCTGCCTTCTCCTCCCATCTCATAACGGTCTGCTTCAATCTTAACTGGCCTTCTTTTAGTCTTAGCATGAGAGTTAGGTGGGGACCTGCATTTAGCCATGTTATAACAAAAATATTTGGACATGAAATTAGGTATAGGAAGAGGAATCACCATTTCTGCAGATGACTAAAAAATGAGCTAGTTTGAAACAGTCTAGCCAGTGCAAACAAACTGATGCAGAGCTTAATCAATTTTATAACGAACTAGTCCAGGCCATAAGTCAACCAGGATAGGTTTCCTCAAAATAAAAGACAGTGAATGTTCAGAGCTAAACAGGTTTCATGAGAAATAATGGCTTAACATACACATTTTAAATAATCTGCCCAGGGAAGATGTAGCACTGGGTTAATGAGCTTGAAAGCAAAAACTACTCTCCTTTTAGAGAAGGTGCCTTGCCACTTACTCCCAGCTTTGCCAGTAAAACAAAACAAAAATCCCATGATGGCAGCTCTTTCTAGCAAAATAAGCAAATTTTATCTGCTCTCTCCTCCATACCAGTTCCCAAGAAATCTGAGCAAAAGACAACATGATGAAATATTTTTAAATCCAAATTTGCTTTAGGGTTGAGCAAAGGAACTAATATTTATTTTTAAGGCTAGATTAAGAGCAATTCATGTAGTTGTAAAAATAATATGTAAAGCATGCCTTAATAGGTAAAGAAATAAAAAATTATATAAGTTAAATATTGCTTCATTTTTATGTCATCTGCTATAAAATGCTATATTGCTTTTTTCAGTCTCTGAAATAAAATCTTCCTCCTATGTATACGATCTTGGAAAACCTTAATGTTTACACTATAAAAGAAAAATATCTGCTACCTTAAAATTACAAATATGAAACACGTTTTTAAAAAAATCATTTTTATCTTAGGGATCTGTCTCCTCATGCTGATGTGTAGGGAGACAGCTCCCATAAGGATTTTTCATCTGTTATGAAACATGGAGTGTGGTAACCAGTTCCTTATGGTTATAGACTTGGAGAAATGCATTAACTGCATAACACAGGAAACTCAGGAAACCACAGTTTCAATTGAAGAGCAATTTTGAGGAGAACAATGACTTACAATAAATTTATAAGGAAGCTTCAGAAGCACCAAAACAACAAAAAGACTATTAATATTTTGTATGTGCTAGACATGGCTCAGTCAATACTTAAGTCATTGAAGTATTAATCAGCACAGACATTTCCGGAAGATCTGCAAAGATGAAGATCAGTAAGATAATTGGGAATATTTAAGATAATCATGTTCCCAAAGTATGGTAAATGTGTGAGATTGCTGACTAACTTTTGCAGGTATATGGTAGGACCTCAAAGTTTGGTTTGATTACAGGCTGTGCCTATGGAAGGGTTACAAAGCCAAATTCTTTTTTTGTTCATTGACAAATACAGGTGTCCCACCAAAATGTATACAGACACCGAATAATTATAAGGGTAGTGTTTATTAAAATACATTTCATTTTCAAAATTGAGCTATCAGTTATTTAAGTGTATATACATTTTTGGGGGACACCCTGTATTTCCAAGATGTTAAAGATTCTCCTAACAATAACATTTCCATTACAGTCTAAGCCTATAACAATTCTTTTAAGCCCTGGCTGGGTGGCTCAGTCAGTTGGAACATAGTCCTGTACACCAAAAGGTTGCAGGTTCAATGGCAGGTCAGGGCAGATAGCCAGTCGGGGTGCATATGGGAGGCAACCAATTGATATCTGTCTCTCTCACCCCCCTCCCTCCCTCACTTCCTCCCTTCCTCTCCCTTTCCCTCCCTCCCTCTTCATCTCTCTACAATCAATAAAAACATATCTTTGGGTGAAGATTACAAAAAAAAGCTTTTTGTTAAGACTACCAAGGTTTGGTGCTAACTTACTGGAGTGATGAGTACCCACAGAAGTGTTCTATATTCCCTTCATGTTTTCAAGTATCTAATAATTGAATATACAACTATAAGAAAATTGCAACAATTACACTGGGATTTTTTTTCTTTCTATTAACCTATGCATACTTTGTCAAAACCATTACAGTATACTAGAACATGCATAACAAATATACCTTCCTTTTACTTCAATATTATCATAACCAAAACATTCTAAAACAAAAATATAACTAGCTTCGACTTACTGTTATTGGAAAGAGATTGCAAGTATAATATAAAGTTACATATTTTTAAGCTGCTTCATGATTTTGGCAATCTTTATTTTTTCATCATAAAAGAAATGTTTAATGACTGAATTTTGATGACACTAATATCTTATTTATAATTTTTATTTAAGGGGTTGTCTTGTTTTTGTAATAATTACTACCATTTGTTGAGCTGTTGCTCTGTGTCAGGCACTGTTACAAGCATTTTTCCTATGTTAATTTACATCTCCCACCCACCTTATGAAGCAGGTATTGTTAGTCCTATCTACACATCAAGGGATGTATGTACAGAGGTGCCACTTATTAGAAATTAAAATGTTTCCAGTTCATAAGCCAGAACACTCTTTTGGTCTTCAGATTGTCCACACATGGAAAAGGAATGAAGATTGTTTTTCATTCCTATCTCCCATGGTTTCACATTTTTATAAACCTATCAGGGTGCTACAAATTAGCAGCTATGTTCTACAACTTTAACTGTCAAACATTTCTTATATATTCTGATGATGAAATGATAGTGCATGCAAAGTAAGGAAACAAATGACTCCACTGAAGGAAAGAGCATTATGTTGGCAACTTTTGGTGTAGTGGTGGTAATTCATTAATTGAGAGTAAGAATAAAAATGATTGTCTTAGAGACCATAAATAAATCTATATAACAAACTTAAAATCCAAGCCCTAAACATTGACATCAGCATTGACCGAATTCCATTTTGGGTAATTTTTTTTAAAAAACCTAACTTTTCCCTGTATTCTAAACAGCTGTTCTATATTAGTCTTTATTGGTTTTAACTTGGATGAATTATGCAGATAAACTATCCAAGAACTTGCTGAATAGAGAACTAAACAGATTCAACTATTTGTCATTATCCTGAAAAATCAAAGTTAAAGGAATTTTTAAGTGGTAAATACTATCAGGCCTCAAGTACTTACTAGTAAAAAGCGTTTTCTTGTACTAAGTCCTAAATGTTTCATGTTCTTTTTCATTATTTCTTTTCAGGCCACTAGAATATTGGTGTACACTCTTCCACAGCCCACTTCAACAACCTCAGATTTATATGTATCCTTAATACTTGTGTGTTCTAATGTAGTAATTATTTTTCTTTTCCTTCATGTAAATGTGTTTAAACAAAAACCTTGAGCAGCCTCAGGTACACTTGGGGTTTAAAGTGGAGGCATTAGGCCTACATTACTTTGGCATAAAGCAGAATTTCTTGTAGATGACTACATTGGGCTGTCATTACAACTCTCAATAAAAATAATTATATATATATATATCTGTGTGTGTTTGTGTGTGTGTATATATATACACACACACAAACACACACACAGATATATATATATAACTTTTAGAAAACAATCATACTATTATCACATGTAACAAAACACTAATTTCATAATATCATCCAATACCCAAGGCATATTCAAATTTCCTCAGTTGTCTCAAACCTGTATTTTTAAAGATAAATTTCCTCTATTGTCTCAAACCTGTCTTTTTACAGATGATTTATTCAAACTAGTATCCAAACATTGCATCTGATGTTTATAGTGTTTGGGTGATGATTTGTAAATCTCTCTTAATCTAACAAGTCTTGCTCCCTTTGTATACTTGTGAAAGAAACTGGATGACTTGTCCTGTAACGGTATTTACATTTTGGATGTGGTGATTGCACACATGATTGTTTTTTAAGATGGCTACGGCACTACATTAATCATTCCATATTCAGACCAAAACTTCTACTTGCTCAATAGTACCTTTATGCAAATTAGGGAAAAAGCAATACTTCTTCAAGGCACTTTATTGCTATCTGCCAAAAAATAATTATCACAAATACAAAAATCTCTGATGAAGAAGAATGAATGCTAACTTCCCAGAGCTATGCAATGTACAATGTGTGATTGTATGTTGCCACCTGAACTCAGAATTCTTGGTAAGGCAACTTCCCACAAGTAAGAAAAAGTAGGTGGGATTCCTTTTTGGTAAACTGGATTACTTCAATCCTTAAACTGAAAAGGCATAAAGAACATCAGTTTTCAACACTGTCATTATCCTCAGTGGTGAGCCTAACAGGCTTTTCATACTCTTAAGACTGTGTAGCCCCAAGCATCTTGACTTAGAAAAAAAACAAACAAAACAAGTGTAACATTTAGGCAAAAGAATAACTTTAAAAAAAATTAAAATGGTCTCCAATTCTATGTTCATGTGCAAACCATTTTGATTTTATCCTTTCTATAGTTATGATAAAAAGTATGACTTTTTCAGACAATACAACTATCAAAATGTGTTTATCTGCCACTTTTAACAGGAAATCCATCCATTAATGATTGGTTCTAAATTTCTCATATTTTGGCGTACAATGGAATAATCATAGGTATGCTGAGAATAAAGTTTTATACTGTCGAATCATTTGTGAAAATTAAAAACTATCTACTGTCAATGGATACAAAGGCAGATAATTTTAGCAAAGGTTTGAACTCTGACAGCTGATGGTTAGTTTAAGTAATATTTTTAGGATCAGTGTAACTGAACTTAAATGGTTTGTGATTTAACTATAATTTGGAGCAATGAGCAAATATCTGAGTTCCTACTAAGTGCCATGCTAAGTATGAATGTTTCTTGGAAACTAAAAATAATGTAATTATTCAAAGAAAAATATCTTTAAGATGTAGACTAATAATAACTTTTAATATGTGAGGCCTATCTCATTTTATGTAATAGGAATTCGCATAAAGGTACAGGTTTCCTTTGATATATATTCACTATTGCATCCCCAATGTTTAGGTAGAACAGTATGTCTAGAACACAGCAAGTTCTCAATATCTATTTACTGAATGCATGAACAGATGTTTAAATCTGAAATTTACTGTGTAAGCTAACATATAAGTTACTTAAGGAAGGTATTTTTAAAATATATTTTTAAAGCAGTCTGTATAAATCAGTAATATTAATGAATAATTTTGTTGGTGCTAAAATACTAAATGAAGATCTTAGACAAGGCAGGTGGATGTGATCAGACAAAACTTTCTAAGGATTCTGGATTGACATGGCAATTTGTAAAGTAACAGGAATTCTCATACCTCTTATGGGGTGGGAAACTGGCATAAACACTTTGGAGATCAGCTTAGCACAGTGCAGTAAATTTGATGATACACATACTCTATGACTTAGTAGTTTCGCTCCTAGGTAAACAAACGATCTAGATAAACACACACATATAACCAAGGTGGTATGAAGAAGTAATAGTAGAAGGGTGGGAGAAAAGGCAGAGACTTCAGTCCTATACTCACAAGGAAAAAGCTGAAAACTGAAAATAGATCTACTGAAAGACTGAGTTCTCAGAGAAAACTACTGACCCCCCAAATTGGACTAATTGGCTGATAGAATCACAGTTTACTGGAGCAAAAGCCCAGGAGCAAAAACCTCTCCAGGACCCAGCCCCAGGGTAGAAAACCATAAACTGTACCTGATAAATTGCTGGAGGCTCAGGTGGACACGTTTGAGAGTTAAAAACTCTATAGGAACCCTGGCTGGTGTGAGCCAGTTGATTACAGCACATCCAAGAATCTCAGGTTCAATTCCCAGTCAAGGGCACGTACCTGGGTTGCAGGTTCCATCTCTGCCCCAGTCCGATGTGTGCAGGAGGCAACCAACAATTGTGTCTCTCACATGGATGTTTCTCTCTCTCTCGCTCTCTCCCTCCCTCCCTCCCTCCCTTTCACTCTCTAAAGAAAAAATCAATGGAAAAAAATGTCTTCAGGTGAAGATTAACAACAAAAACACTCTACATGAGGTTTTCTGGGACAGCATGTAAAGGGCTTAGAAAGTGGCCATTCTGTTTTAATGAGTAAAAAGATTACAAACTGAAAAATCAACAATTCTTCCTAGATCCATCAGAGAAGTGAACTTAACCTGGCAAACTACTACCCTGGAAATTGAATGTACAGATAGGAAGAGAAGATCACAACGTATCAGAGCAGAAACTCCCTGAGTAGAAACTTGCATGGAACCCAGTACCAGAGTAGGAGAACCTGAATAGTAGTGACGAATTGCCAGTGGTTCAGTCTGTACAAGTCTGAGAGTTTAAAATTCCAGGGGAGCCTGAACATTTTTGTGAGTTTACCTTGTGGAGCTCTATCAGGTTCTTATAGTGAATACTGGAGAGAAAAAAACATCCCCTTGAGCCCAGCCGGTGTGGCTCAGTGGTTAAGCCCCGACCTATGAAGTAGGAGGTCACAGTTTGATTCCCAGTCAGGACACATGCCTGGGTTGTAGCCTCAATTCCAGTAGGGGACATGAAGGAGGCAGCTGGTCAGTGATTCTAACTCATCATTATGATGTTTCTATCTCTGTTGCCCTCTCCCTTCCTCTCTGAAATAAAAAAAATATTTTAAAAAATCCTTTGAGCTTCTGGTGGGGGGCAAAGGGAAAGTGGCCATTTTGAAATATACCAGAAAATTCTGTTCTTAACAATCCTGCCCTCAAGAGAAACTAACCAGATAATAACCTACCAGGTTTTTGTTTTTAATCAGAGTCTGACACAGTTTGGAAAAACTCAACTCCAGCCTTTTGTGTGGGAGAAGGGAAATATTTCTGCAGCCATCAGGTCCCACCAAAGGCTGGGGAAAACAGAGGCACTGGTGAAGTTCACAGCTCAAAGCCACAGGCTGACAAAAACACTGAGACAATCATAGGACTATGGACTTTTCCCGTGCTCAACACCTTTACATCACACTACTAACGACCTATTTACTAGAGTTCCTTTCACTCAAAAGGCAAAAGAACCAATTTGAAGAGACAGCAAACATCACAACTAAACTCAAGATATGGCAGGGATATAGGAATTATCAGACCATGCATTTAAAACAACTGATTAATATGCTAAGGCACCTGATAGATAAGGCAGACAGCATGCAAGAACAAATGGATAATGTAGGCAGATAGATGGAAATCCTAAGAAGTAAAAAGAAACCCTTAGAAGTAAAAAAATAACACTTAACAGAAATGAAGAATGCCTTTAATGGGTTCAGTAGACTGCACACTGCTGAAGAAAGAGTCTGAGCTTCAGAATATATCATTAGAAACCTACAAAACTGAAAAGAAAAAGACTAGAAAACAAATCAGAGAACTGTAGGACAACTTTAAAAAAAAATGGTGTAGCATATGCATAATGGAATACCAGAATTAGAAGGAGCAGAAGCAACATCTGAAGCAAGGATGATTGAGAATTTCTTCATGTGAATGCAAGACAGCAAACAAATTCAGGAAGATCATACAACATAAAAGATAAATGCCAAAAAACACTACACTAGGCATATCATATTCAAACTGCAAAAAAAATCAGACAATCTTGAAGAGCCAGTTTTTAAAAATCTTACCTATACAGGACAGAAATAATTACCTCTAATTCTCCTCAGAAACCATTCAAGCAAGAGAGTGAAGGGAAATATACACTGAGTGGCCAGATTATTATGATCTCTGAACACATAATAATATGGCCACTCAGTGTGTATCCTACCTAATAATAGAGTAATATGCAAATTGACTGTACCTTCGCTATGCCCAGGATTGGCCAGGAGGCGCGGGGGGGCGGGACTCAGGGTGGCCGTTTGGGCCGGTGGGACGCTGAGCTCAGCGTCTGCACCATGGCTGTGCTGCAGCACAGAAGGGGCCTCTGGGGCAGCGAGCCCACATCCCGCCACCGACCATAAAAAGCAGGGAGCTGGGTGTTGCTCCGGCACCAGCGGATAGACACCCAGCTCCCCCACGATCGAAAGCGGGGGAGCTGGGTGTCTGTCCACTCTGGCACCAGGCCAAAAGCTTCCGCCGGAGGCTTTTGAAAGGCCTGGTGCACCAGTGGACAGACACCCAGCTCCCCTGCGATTGAAAGCAGGGAGCTGTGTGTCTGCTCCGGCACCAGTGGACCCCCTGCCATCAAAAGCGGGGAGCAGGCTGCCAGCAGTGTCCGCGGAGCGTGCTAGGCTTTGCGGGGCAGTGGATATGGCCTGGATGGCAGGTTAGGCCTAGGGGACCCTACACGTGCATGATTTAATCATGCATTGGGCCTCTAGTATGTATATAATATATATATTAGAAGCCCAGTGCATGAATTCGTGCATGGGTGGGGTCTGGCCACAGGGGGGAGGGGACATGGGCGGTTGGCTGACCTGCCTGCTGGTCGAACTCCTGGTTGTAGGGACAATTTGCATATTAGCCTTTTATTATATAGGATATACACTGAGTGGCCAGATTATTGTGTGTTCAGAGATCATCATAATCTGGCCACTCGGTTTATATATATTAGAGGCCCGGTGCATGAATTTGTGCATGGGTGGGGTCCGGCCAGCCTGGCCACGGGGAGGGGACATGGGCAGTTGGCCAGCCTGCCTGCTGGTCAAGGGGACAATTTGCATATTAGCCTTTTATTATATAGGATATACACTGAGTGGCCAGATTATTATGCGTTCAGAGATCATAATAATCTTGCCACTCAGTGTATAAGGTGTTAGGGGTGAAAACCACCAACCTAGAACTCTGTACCCTGCAAAACTGTCCTTCAAAAGTGAAGAAGAGTGACAAAAGATGGCAGCAGAGTAGGTGGATGTTACACTCACCTCCTCCCAGGACCAACAAAGGATTTACAGAAAAAGCCACATCAAGACTGGCAGGAAGGATGGTTATACAAAGGGGGCCGGCCCTGTCCCCATGGGCAACACCTGAGATTCAGGAGGGATACCTCAGTTGCAAAACACTGAGGAGTTTGAGTTCCCCATCCCAAACTGGGCTCCCCAACCCAGAGAATCAGAGCTGGGAAGAGGCACCCACATAACATCTGGCTATGAAAATCTGGGGATTCTGTCCGCCATGGAGAAGGGACAATGCACAAAATCTCATTTGCAGCCACTCACCCTGGGCTCTGACGGAGGGAGGGGGAAGCAGAATAGAGTCAAGTGAGGAGACACTAGGGTTTGTGGCTCTGCGGAGAGTACTGAAGGGACAGCTTCCAGGACTCCTGTGCTGAGTCACTCTGCCACACTGCAGGTGCCATCTTTCTTGGGTGGAGCATGCCCCTCCATATAGAATAAACATGGGGAATGCAATAGTCCCTCCCTCCTGACTCCTTGTTGTCCCACTCTGTGGAGCCCTGTTGAAAAGTTACAGCTGCCTGGGTCAGGATGTAGAGGTCTGGGCAGACTCAGGAAGTATCAGTGATGCTACAGTACACTAGGCATATTGTATTGTGTGGCTTTGGGGCAGGGTTATTCCTCCCATGTTCCCAGGGACCTGACTGGAGTTTTCAGCAAATGGGAGATTTACTGTCCCCAAACTCCAGGCTCCTGGCAACCCTATCCAACTCCTGGTGGCTCTGCTGAGGTCTGGGCAGAATCCGGGACAAACTGAGTTGTGTGATTCTGGGGCCGGGGCCACATCCCACAACTTTCCCCAAGCCTGATTAGAGAAACAAACACAAAAGGGCAGCCAAAATGGGGAGACAAAGAAACATGGCCCAAATGAAGGAACAGGAGAAATCTTTGAAAAAGATCGCCCCATCATCGCGACTCCTGGTGGTTGCATCCTGCTGAAACCAATACCTGGCAGAATCTGAGACAGAGTAGTATGGCTCTAGGACAGGAGCCATTTTTCTCTTACAAGCCCAAGTGGAAGAACCCTCCCTTCACATGACCAACTCTTGGTCTGTTTATACCTGATAAGCTCAGGCAGCTGGAGGTAGATCTCAGGGGACCTTGGGACTTCTGCCCACCTTTCCCTGAGCCCAGTGCTGGTCAGAGCCAGCCTTAGTGCGCAGCTTGATTTTTCTCATGAAGACCCAGGTCTAGCAGAGATGACCACAAAATGTAGATTGCTTTGTAGCTCCAAACAGGTTGCTAGAGCCAGTCACAGACAGTGTCTGATATTGGCCAGCACCAGAATCCCTACCAAGAGGCCCAAGACCAAAAACAGAGGGGCCATCTTTAGACAACATAAGAGCAGGATCCAATTGGCTTCTCTAGTGGCATATACAGAGGGAGATCTGGGCAGGTACCAGACCCTGCTGAGACAAATTCTGTTTCATGTGGTTAGCACCTGCATAACAGTTTGTACACTGTGTTCAGGACTGATCCTCACAGTCAGCCTGCCTGAGGGTCGACCCCATGCATGAATGGGCCAATAGTAATCAAGGCTCGATTACAACAGGAGGGCCCACATAACCCACATCAGGGACATTCACGGAGCACCCAGCTCAGGTGATCAAGGAGACTGTGCCACTGGGTCCCATGGGACACCTACTACAGAAGGCCACCATACCAAAAATGGGAGTCATAGCATATCTACCTAATATATACAAACAAACACAAAAGGACAGCCAAAATGGGGAGACAAAGAAACATGCCCAAATGAACAGGAGAAATCTTTAAAAAAGATCTGCATGAAATGGAGGCAGGCAATTCACCAGATACTCTAAACTTCAAAGCAATGGTTATAAGGATGCTCAAGGAACTTAGAACTACAACAGCATGAGAAAGAACACAGAAGCCATAAAAAGAACCAGTCAGAAATAAAGAATACAAAATCTGAAATGAACACACTAGAAGGAATAAATAGTACGTTGGATGAAGCAGAAGATAGAATCATCAATATGGAAGACAAGGCAACAGAAAACACAAAATTAAGAGCAGTAAAATGAAAAAAGAATTTTACAAAAATGAGGATAGTAAGGGACCTTTGAAACAACATGAAGAGTAACAATATACGCATCATAGGGGTAACAGAAGGAAAAGAGAGAAAGCAAAGGATCAAGGACCTATTTAAGAAATAATGACTCAAAACTTCCCTAATCTGGTAAAAGAAAAAGACACACAAGTCCAGGAAGCGCAGAGTCCCAAACAAGATGAACCCAAAGAAGCCCATACCAAGACACATCATAATAATATGGCAAAGGTTAAAGACAAAGAGAGCATCTTAAAAACAGCAAGAGAAAGACAGGTAGCTACTTACAAAGGAGCTCCCATTAGACTGTAATTTGTCAAGAGAAACATTTCAGTCCAGAAGAGATGAACATGAAATACTCAAAATCATGAAAAGCAAGGACCTACAACCAAGACTACTTTACCCAGCAAGGCTATCATTTAAAATTGAAGGAGAAATAAAGAGCTTCTCAGACAAGAAAAAGCTAAATTAGTTTTAAAATAAATATTAAAGCGTCTTCTTTAAGAAGAAAAAGTAAACAGAGAAACATAGTTAAAAGAATAAAATGGAAATAAATACATACCTATCAATATTCACTCTAAAGGTAAATGGCTAAAATGCTCCAATCAAAAGACATAGCGTAGCTGAATGGATAAGAAAAGCAGAAGTACCCCTAACCGTTTTGGCTCAGTAGATAGAGCATCAGCCTGCGGACTCAAGGGTCCCAGGTTCAATTCCGGTCAAGGGCATGTACCTTGGTTGCGGGCACATCCCCAATAGGAGGTGTACATGAGGCAGCTGATTGATGTTTCTCTCTCATCAATGTTTCTACCTCTCTATCCCTCTCCCTTCCTCTCTGTAAAAAAAATCAATAAAATATATATTTTTTTAAAAAGAAAAAAGACAAGAAGAAGTATATACTGGGTATCCCCCAAAAATGTATACACACTTTGTAGATTCTATTACATTCTATTTTAAAATGAAATGTATTTTAATAGACACTGCCTTTATAATTATTTAAAGTATATGTGCATTTTTGGGACACCCTGTATATGCTGTATAAAAGGACCCACCTCAGAATGAAAGATACACCGACTAAAAGTAAAGGGATAAAAAACAAATTTCATGAAAATAGAAAGGAACAAAGAGCTGGGGTAGCAATACTTCTGACAAAATAGACTTTAAAACAAAGTCTGTAGTAAGAGACAAAGAAGGACACTACACAATGATAAAGGGAGCAATCCATCAGGAGGATGTAACACTTGTAAACATTTATGCACACAACATAAGAGCATCTAAATAAAAAGCAAATCTTGTACATAAAGGGAGACAGACAGTACTACAGTCATAGTAGGGAATTTTAGCACCCCACAGACATCAGTGGATAGACATTCTAGACTGAAAATCAACAAGGAGATGGTAGCCTTAAATGACTCACTAAATGAGATGAATTTAATTAACAACTTCAGAGCATCAGAACATACATGCTTTTCAAGTGCACATGGACCAAATTCTAGGACACAAAACCAGTCTCAATAAATTTAAGAAGACTGAGATCATATGAAGCATTTTCTCTGACCATAATGGTATGAAACTAGAAATCAATCACAAGAAAAAAACTGAAAAACACACAAAGTCATGGAGGATAAACAAAAGCTTACTAAACAATGACTGGTTTAACAATGAGGTCAAGGAAGAAACCAAAAGATATCTTGAAACAAATAAAAATGAGAACAAAACAACCCACAAATCTATGGGACATAGTGAAAGCAGCACTAAGGAAAATTCATAGGATTACAGACCAACCTCAAGAAATAAAAATCTCAAATAAGCTAAAGTTATACTTATAGGAACTAAAAAAATAACAAACAAAGCCCAAACTTAGTAAAAAAATAAAAAAAAAGGGAAATAATAAAGATCAGAACAGAAATAAATGACAGATACCTATATATATATAATAAGCCAGCGACCGTAACAGCCATAATGACCGGTCACTATGATGCCCACTGTGGCCAACCGGCTGATCAGGGGTGGGGCTGGCCAGCCAACCTCCTGAAGCCCCTCCTCCCAGCTAGCCATGCCCCCGATGGGCCCTCACCACCCTGATCAGCCCACAGCACCTCCCCCCTGCTGGCCCCACCTCTGATTGACCCCCCAACCCCAATAGGGGGCAAGGCCAGCCTGCCAACCTGCAGCCCCTCTCCCCACCTGGTTCCACCCCAGATTGGCCCCCCCACCCCATTCAGGGGTGGGGCGGGCCGGCCCACTGCCCACAGCTCCTCCCCATGGCCAACCCCACCCCCAATCGGCCCCCCAACCCCAATCAGGGGCAGAGTGCGCTGGCCAATCGCCCACGGCCCCTTCCCCCAGCCGGCCCAGCCCTGATCAGGCCCTGACTGAGGCAGGGTGGCTGGCCAACCTCCCGCCATCTCCTCCTCCTGACAGGCCCAGCCCTGATCTGCCCCGATTGGGGCCGGGCTGGCTGGACCCCACCCATGCACAAATTCGTGTACCTGGCCTCTAATACACACACACACACACACACACACACACACACACACACACACACACATACTTGTGCACGGGAGGGGGTGTCCCTCAGCCCAGCCTGCACCCTCTCTAATCTGGGAACCCTCGAGGGATGTCCAACTGCCTGTCACAATCCAGGACTGCTGGCTCTCAACCGCTTGCCTGCCTGCCTGCCGATTGCCCCTAACTGCTTCTGCCTGCCAGCCTGATCACCCCCTAACCACTCCCCTGCAGGCCTGGTCTCCCCGCAACTGCCCACCCCTGCTGGCCTGGTCCCCTGCAACTGCCCTCCCCTGCAGGCCTGGTCCCCCCCACAACTGCCCGCCCCTGCAGGCCTGGTTGCCCTAACTGCTCTCCCCTGCCGGCCTGGTTGCCCTAACTGCTCTCCCCTGCTGGCCTGGTCACCCCCACGTGCCCACCGCTGCAGGCCTGGTCACCCCCAACTGCCCGCCCCTGCAGGCCTGGTCACCCCCAACTGCTCTTCCCTGCCAGCCTGGTTGCCCCCAAATGCCCTCCCCTGCAGGCCTGGTCACCCCCAAATGCCCGCCCCTGCAGGCCTGGTCACCCCCAAATGCCCGCCCCTGCAGGCCTGGTCACCCCTAACTGCCCTCCCCTCCTGGCGTGGTCCCCCCCAACTCCCCTGCAGGCCTGGTCACCCCCAACTGCCCTCCCCTGCTGGCCTGATCACCCACAACTGCCCTCCCCTTCCAGCCATCTTGTGTCCACATGGGGGCAGCCATCTTGTGTGTGAGAGTGATGGTCAATTTGCATATTACTCTTTTATTAGATAGGATACATACATATATACATACATATATATGTATATATACTGTATACATATGTGTGTGTGTGTGTGTGTGTGTGTGTGATACAAAAACTCTATGAAACCAAGAGCTAGTTCTTTGAGAAGATAAACAAAATTGACAAACCTTTAACCAGACTCATCAAGAAAAAAGAGGACCCAAATAAATAAAAACAGAAATGAAAGGGGTAAAGTAGTAACAACTAACACCAAAGAAATACAAAGGATTTTAAGAACATATTAGGAACAACTATATGCCAACAAGTTGGATAATCTGGACTAAAGGGATAAATTCCTAGAAACATACTATCTTCCAAAACTGAATCAAGAAAAATCAGAAACATGAATAGACCTATAATAGCTAATGAAATTGAAGCAGAAATAAATTAACAAAAGTCCTGGACCAGATGGATTCACAGGTGATTTTTTCCCCAAAAATTCAAAGAAGAACTAACATATATCCTCTTCCAAGAAATTCAAGAGGAAGGAAGACTCGCAAGCTCTTTTTACAAGGCCAGCATTATCCTAATTACAAAACCAGATAAAGACACTCTAAAGAAAGAAAATTATAGGACAATACCCCTGATGAACATAGATGCTAAAGCACTCAACAAAATATTAACAAACCCAATGCAGCAATATATTAAAAAGATCATACACTATAAGCAAGTAGGATTTATTCGGGGGATGCAAGTTTGGTACAATATCTGCAAATGAATAATCAGGACACTCCACATAAACAATATGAAGGGTCAAAATCACATTATATCAATAGATGCAGAAAAAGCATTTGATAAAATCTAGCACTCATTTATGATAAAAACTATTAAGCCAAGCATGTCAAACTCAAGGCCCAAAGGCTGCATGCAGCCCACAATGAATATTTTTGCGGCTCAGCCAATACAACTCTATGTAAGAAACATTTTAATAAAAATTTTGCAACTTGATTTGTATAATAACCTGTTATACATAGTTATTAATCACAAACTACAATGTTTGCTTATTAATTTGTGCAGTTATTCAGTGTTTGGTAAGTTAATGTTCAAGAAAAAATATTAATTTTTATTAAAATATTATATTATTTTATGTTAATGATGACTCATTTATTTCAGCCCTTTGTATTCAGCATGTCTCTATCGAAATAAACCTATGTTCCTATGAAAATGGAAGCTTTTGTTTTCTTGTGGCCCACATAAACTTAAACCTTGTTTATTTGGCCCGTGTTAGCCTTTGAGTTTGATATGCTTGCTCTAAGCATAGTGGGAAGAGAGGGAGTATACCTCAATGTAAAAAAGGCCACATATGACAAACCCACAGCCAACATCATACTCAACGGGCATTTCACTTAAGATCAGGAAAAAGACAAGGGCGTTCCCTTTCACCACTCTTATTCAACCTAGTACTGGAAGTCCTAGCCACAGCAATCAGACATCCTATATAATAAAGAGGTAATATGCAAATTGACCATAACTCCAACACATAAGATGGCTGCCCCCACATGGTCAAATATGGCCACCCCCATGTGGACACAAGATGGCCACCACAAGATGGCCAGCAGGGGAGGGCAGTTGGGAGGGACCAGGCCTGCAGGGGAGGGTAGTTGGGGGTGATCAGACCTGCAGGGGAGGGCAGTTGGGAGTGAGTGACCAGGCCTGCAGGGAGGGCAGTTAGGGGTGACTGGGCCTGCAGGGGAGGGTAGTTGGGGGGGACCAGGCCTGCAGGGGAGGGCAGTTAGGGGTAATCAGGCCGGCAGGAGAGGGCAGTTAGGGGCGACCAGGCTGGCAAGGGAGGGAAGTAAGGGGTGACCAGGCCAGCAGGGGAGAGGAGTTGGGGGCGACCAGGCCTGCAGGGGAGGGCAGTTAGGGGCGACCAGGCTTTCAAGGGAGGGCAGTTAAGGGTGACTGGGCTGCAGGGTAGGGCAGTTAGGGGCAACCAGGCCTGCAGGGGAGGGCAGTTAGGGGCAATTGGGCTGGCAGGGGAGCAGTTAGGCGTCGATCAGGCTGGCAGGGGAGTGGTTAGGAGTAATCAGGCTGGCAGGAAGAAGCAGTTAGGGGCAATCGGCAGGCAGGCAGGCGAGTGGTTGGGAGCCAGCAGTATTGGATTGTGAGAGGGATGTCCGACTGCCCGTTTAGGCCCGATCCACCACTGGGATCGGGCCTAAACGGGCAGTCGGACATCCCTCGAGGGGTTCCAGATTGGAGAGGGTGCAGGATGGGCTGAGGGACAGCCTCCCTCCCCCCATGCATGAATTTCGTGCACCAGGCCTCTAGTGAATAAATAAAAGGCATCCCAGTTGGAAAGAAAGAAGTATAACTTTCATTATTTGCAGATGACATGACACTATATAGAGAGAACTCTAAAGATTCCACCAAAAAATTACTAGAACTGATAAATTCAGTTAAGTAACAGGATACAAAATAAATATCCAGAAATCAGTTGCGTTTTTATACACCAATAATAATCTACTAAGGAGGGAAACTAAGAAAACAATCCCATTTACAAGCGAATGAAAAAAAACACACACCTAGAAATAAATTTAACCAAGGATATAAAAGACCTGTATTCGGAAAATTATGAGACACTGAAGAAACTGAAGAAGATACAAATAAATGGATGCATATGCCATGTTCATGGATAGAAAAGGTTAACATCATTAAAATTTCCATACTACCTGAAGCAATCTATAGATTCAACACAATTCCTATCAAGATATCAATGGTGTATTACACAGAACTAAAAGAAATATTTTAAAAATTTATATGGAACTACAAAAGATCCTGAATAGCAACAGCCATCTTGAGAAAGAACAAAATTGGAAGAATCACGCTACCTGATATCAAACTATACTGCGAGGCCATAGTAATCAAAACAGCATGGTGCTGGCATAAAAACAGACATATACTGTTCATTGGAACAGAAGAGAGAGCCCAGAAATAAACCCATGCCTTTATGGTCAATTACTATTAGACAAAAGAGACAAAAACACACAATGGCATAAAGATGGTCTGTTCAATAAATGGTGTTGGGAAAACTGGATAGATACGTACAAAAAGTGAAACTAGACCACCTTCTTACACCATACACAAGAATAAACTAAAAATGTATTGAAAACTTAAATGTTAAACTCAAAACTATGTAACTCCCAGAAGAAAACATAGGCAATAAAATCTTGGATATTTATCATAGCCATATTTTTTCTGATATATCTCCTTGGACAAGAGAAACAAAAGAAAAAATAAGCATATGGGACTACATCACACTATAAAGTTTTTGCATAGCAAAGGAAACCATCAACAAAATGAAAAGACATCCCACTGACTCGAAGAATATATTAATCAATGATACATCTAATAAGGGTTTAATATCCAAAATGTATCAAGAACTTATAAAACTCAACAGTAGCCCAGCCAGCATGGCTCAGTGTTTGAACGTTGACCTATGAACCAGGAGATTGTGGTTCAATTCCTGGTCAGGGCACATGCCTGGGTTAGGGGCTCCCAGTGTGGGGCATGCAGGAGGCAGTCGATCAATTATTCCCTCTTATCATCGATGATTCTGTCTCTCCCTTCCTCTCTTGAAATCAATTTAAAAATATATAAAAATAAGCAAACTAAAAGCTCAACACCAAAAAAAGCACCAATCCAATTATCCAAAATAGATAAAGAACTCATACAACTTACCAAAAGGAAGACGATCCAATAAAAAAAAATGGGCAAAGGATCTAAATAGACACTTCTCCAAAGTGGGCATACAGATGGCTAAGAGACATATGAAAAAATGTTCAAAGTCACTGATCATCAGAGAGATGCAAATTAAAACGACAATGAGATATCACCTCACACCTGTCAGAATGTCTACCATCAACAAATCAACAAATGATAAGTGCTGGTGAGGATGTGGAGAAAAGGGAACCCTTGTGCACTGTTGGTGGGAATGCAGATTGGTGCAACCACTGTGGAAAGCAGTATGGAGTTACCTCAAATTAAAATTGAACTGCCTTATGACCCAATGATACCTCTCTGGGCACCCCTATGTTCACTACAGCATTATTCACAACAGCCAAGATCTGTAAGCAATCCAAGTGCTTATCAATAGATGAGTGGATCAAAAAGCTGTAGTATGCCCAGCTGGTATGGTTTGAGCATCGACACATGAACCAGGAGATCAAGGTTAGATTCCTGGTCAGGGCATATGTCCGGGTTGCAGGCTCAATCCCCAGTGGGGGGCATGCAGAAGGCAGCCAATTAATGATTCTCTCTCATCACTGATGTTTCTATCCACCCCCCGCCCCCCCGCTTCTTGTCTAAAATTATATATATATTTTTTTTCAAGCTGTGGCACATTTACACAATCGAATACTACTCAGCTGTATAAAGGAGAGAGAGAGAGAGAGAGAGAGAGAGAGAGAGAGAGAGAGAGAGAGAGAGAGAGAGAGAGAGAGAGAGAGAGAGAGAGAGAGAGAGAGAAAACATACCTTTGTGATAGTTGGAGGGACCTGGAGAGCATTATGCTAAGTGAAATAAGCCAGTCAGAGAAAGACAAGTATCATATTATTTCACTCATACATGGAATCTAATGAAGAAAATAAACTAACAAAACAGAAATAGACTTATAGGTTCTCAAACTTTCTAATGCCACGACCCTTTAATACAGTTCCTCATGTTGTGGTGACCCCCAACCATAAAATTATTTTCGTTGCTACTTCATAACTGTACTTTTGCTACTGTTATGAATCGTAACGTAAATATCTGTGTTTTCCGATGGTCTTAGGTGACCCTGCTAGCGGTTCTCAACCTGTGGGTCGCGACCCACAGGTTGAGAACTGCTGCTGCAGAGCCTAAGACCATCGGAAAACACAAATATTTACATCATGATTCATAACAGTAGCAAAAGTACAGTTATGAAGTAGCAACGAAAATAATTTTATGGTTGGGGGTCACCACAACATGAGGAACTGTATTAAAGGGTCGTGGCATTAGAAAGGTTGAGAACCACTGGGATAGCCCAATGTATGTTTGATATTTTCTGTCAATCTAATACTCATTCTCTTGGCAATCTCATCTACTCTCATGATTTAAATACATCTTTATACCAATATTTTCAGTTCAGACACCTCTCTTAAACTCCAGACTCATTTATAATGTCTAGTAGACATCTGAAACTCCATGTCCAAAACTATTTTGTACATTTCCCCCCAAAACCTGCTCCACCATTTATTAACCACCTTATTTCTCTTTAGGGTAATCTCATCCTTCCTGTTGCTAAGACCAAAAAATCTGGAGTCATTCTTGTTTCCTCTCCCAACATCAGTAAATCCAGTGTATTCCATCTGCTAAATATAACCAGAATTTAAGATTTTTTTCACCTCCTCAACTGCTACCCCATAGTTCAAGCCATATTCATATCTCACTTGGATTACTACAGGAGCCTCCTATCTGGTCTCTCTGCTTATACCCTTGAACCCTCTACACGCTATTCTTAAAGCAGCAGGAAGATCCTTTTAAGGTTTAATTTGGATCTCATCTTTCCTGTTTTAAATTCTTCAGTGGTTACTCATCTTACTCAGAGGAAAAGCCAACTACTTCTGGTCCATGAACAACTTTTATTTAATCTTCATTGTGTAATAACAGTGCAGTGCATTTTTATAAATGTCTCTTTCTTTTAACATATGCTTTTTCCTATGTTTTGTTGTTAAATTTTGTATTTTTCATAAAATAATAGTTACTATAAATGGGAGGTTTTTAAAACATTTTATTACTTAAAAAATAAAAATCTGGCAGAACTAAGTTTTAATGACTTTTTTCTCTGTTTCTCCTTTCTACTCTCTATACATTTTCTTTGCTGAATTAAACAACAGAACATTTGTACTGGTATATTAAATTGAAAAGTCTGGGAACTGCTAGCCAAAAGGATTTAACAAGCACATACCTGCACTGAAAGCCCACTAAAGCATAGGTAGGAGAAGCTATATTGGTTAGAGTATTAGACCCACACCCCTCTCCAGCTCTGTCAGTACTGGCTGTGTGACATTATTTTTTTACCTCTGTGACCCTCCAGTTCTTCATCTATAATACCCATTATAGTACCATTTCATAGAAATGTGAAAATTAAATGAGATGATACATTTAAAACATAATGACACCCAATAGCTACCTATGTGTTTAGTTAATGCAGTGTTAATGCAATGGTGTATGGTGGGAGAGAGAGTGGGAAGGAGGTCAGTGGGAGCAGGCCACCCTAGCACAGAGAAGGATTTTATGCACTGATGTTTAGAACTACTAGCACATGATGATAATAAAAAGCATTTGGTAAGGTTCAGTATTGCTTTTAAGTTCTCTGCAGATAATGTACCCTACTTGCCTTCATGAGGATATACCACAGCAAAAAGAACATCTCCCACATCCACTCATTCATCATTAACTGAGGGTTAGGCACAGTGTATGGCAAGGACTCAAAAGGTAGTATTAAGAGTATGGTCACCATGTACTCTTAAATAAACTAAGGGTAATGATTTAGAAAATAAAATATTCACCTTTTTTGAATTTATGTATAGGGAGTTTCTTAAGTTGATCTTTATGAAGTCTGTTTCTTCTAGCTCTATGTCTATCCTGGAAAAATTTTGTGATCTAAAAATAAAAGGGAAGACAAGGCATCAGATATTAAACATGCAAATAGAAAATGGCCATTAAAATAACAAATATCTTTTAATTTTCTGGATAGCTGCTGAAAGTAAATTCAATTTACTTAATTGCTAATGGCAATGTTAATTAAAGCATTAAACTATATTAGTGATTAATTACCCCATTAAATTGTCCTTTGAATTTTTATTCATTGACCTAAGTTATCTTTAATTTACTCTGACAAAAACATTATAAATAACATATGTTTGTTTGAAAAAATACAAATGGTAAACTATAGGTTACAAAGAAGATCAAAAGAATGGGAGGGTTGAAATTCCTATAATTATAAACTAAAAAAATTTTCAAAAATACATTTGTTAGTCACTACACTTTCAGTCCTAGGAGAAAAATACAGAACACCCCTATTACAAATATTCAGAAATGCTAGATAACATACAAAGATTTTTAACTATAAATTAATATGCTTGCAAGAATAAAAAAAAAAGTTCTCAGGGCTAGAACCAAATGCCAAAAGCAACATCCATAAAAGAAAATTTTGACAAATTTAACTACATCAATGTGAAGAACTTCTGTCCTCAACACTGTTAAAAGATAAAAGACAAGACAGACTGGAGGAAAATATTTGCACACTGTATATCTGATAAGGGATTTGTATCCAGAATATAAAAAGAACTCAAAACTCAATAAGAAAACAAGCAACCCAATTGAAAAAAATGAGCACAATATTTGAATAAACATTTTACCATAGAAGATTTAAAGATGGCATATAATCACTTGAAGAGATGCTCAACAAATTACTCAATAGGAAACTAAAATTCAAATCACAAATACCACTATGCACCTATTAGAATGACTAAAATTAGACTGACTATACCAAGTATTGGCAAGGAAGCAGAGAAACTCGCACTCTGGTACACTAATGGTAGAGCTGTAAAATGGCACCACCACTTTGAAAATAGTTTGGTGATTTTTCATAAATTTAAACAGACATTTACCATTTGACCCAATCATCCCATTCCTACTTATATACACCCAAATAGCATATATCCACATGACAATTTGAATACAAAAGTCCATGTCCAAATGTTCATGTCAGCTTTATTTGTAAGAGCCAAAAATTATGAACAACCCAAATATCCATTAATAGGTAAATGGATAAACAAAATTGTAGTATATCCATACAATGGAAGATAACTCAGCTATAAAAAGAAATGAATAATCAATGTACTCAATAACATATATGAATCTCACAATAATTCTGAAAGAAGAATGCAAACACAAAAGATTACATCATTTATTATTCCATGTATATAAAATTGTAGAAAATCTATAGTGACCAAATGCAGATCTGTAGTTGACTAAGGTTGGAGGTGAGTAGGACATGAAATTGGAAGATGTTATAGGGAGGGATTACCAAGGAGCATGAAAAAACTTTTTGAACTGATCAATAAATCTTGCTAGTGGTGGTGGCTTCACAGATATACATATGTCAAAACTTGCCAAATCATAAATTTAAATATGTGGATTTATTATATGTCAATCATACATCAGTAATTGTTTTTAAAAAAATTAACAGTGACCACGAAGACTATAATGTAAGCTTCCAAACCAGTAGCAGAAACACAGAGATGAGAGAGAGAGAGAATGAGAATAAATAAAAGTTGGGTAACCCAAATTTGCAGAGAAGAAAAAAAAAACCAGAAGAAAAATTAAACAATAGAAATTAGTCCAATAATATATAATATATGATTATATATTATTCATAAAAATGTAAATGGTTAAGTTCACCAGTGTTTTAAAAGAGTGCATCATAGTATTTAAAGAAAAAGTGACAACCATATGCTATTAACTCATTAAGACAAAAATAAAGGTAGAGATTAAAGATGGCAGCAGAGTAAGTGAATACAGCACAGACATGCTCCCCAGAACACACTGGAATTACAACTAAAATACAGGAAAACTTCCTGAATAATCAATGGAAGACTCACAGGAGAAAAAACTGATACCTGAGGACCAAAAGTAGAGACCACATAGAGACTGGTTGGAAGGGTGGAGGGGCAAAAAGTCTGGCCAGGCACCTACAGACAGCAACTGAAGTCCCAGAGAGAGATCTCAGCTGTGAGGACTTGCCACTGAGAACTCTGGGATCTAATCCCCAAGCTAGGCCCCCAAACAGAGAGTACCACAGCTGAGAAGGGTACCCACAAAACATCTGGCTATGAAAAGCAGTGGGTTGCTGTCTACCAAGGAGTGACAGATGAAAATTCAGACACCCTCTTAAAGGGCCAACACACAAAGTTCCCTGTGGAGCCACCCACCTTGTGCTCTGGCAGAGGGAGAACAGAGTGGATTGGAGCACTGTGAGCAGAAGCCAGACACCCCAGTTTCCTGTGCTGTCATTCCCTCATGCAACAGAGGACATCTTTCCCATAAAGACATTTGCCTTGCCTGGGGGAAAGACAGTTGACCCAGCCTACAGTAAAACACCTTGCCCTGAAGCCAATTAAGAGACTAAAACTAACAATTAGCCTCTAGGCAGAAGCAACTGCCCCATCCTGTTGAAAAAAACTCTCACATCTGAGGATGATTGCATGGGGGGCAATTCAAGATGGAATCCTATCACTTTGTAGGTAGAGTGGGTCTCTGGGGAATTTTATTCCTTGCCTGATCTAATTAGTCAGAAACAGCATTTTGACAATGTCCTGCACTAGAGATTGAGAGGCATAAGGAGCTACCTAATACATAGTCACAAACACAAACAGGCAGCCAAAATGAGGAGACAAAGAAACAACCCCCAAATGAAAGAGCAAGAGAATTTGCTAGAAGAAGAGATAAATGAAGCAGAGATAAGAAATTTATCTGAAACAGAGTTCAGAGTAATGATGGTAAAGATGCTCAAAAGCATAAAAAAAGATATATTAACTATGAAAAAAGAAGAGTCAGAAATAAAGAATGACATAACACAAAGAACACATTGGAGGTAATATACAACAGATTAGGGGAAGCTAAGGATCTAATCAGTGAATCAGAAGACAAGGTTGAAAAAAATCACTCTATCAGAGAACCAAAAAGAAAAAACAATTAAAAAACAGAAGGACAGCTTAAGGGACCTGTGGGACAATGTGAAAATACTAGAATAGCAAGTGTGCCAGAAGAGGGAGAAAGGGAGAAAAGGCTAGAGAACGTGTTTGAAGAAATAATGGCAGAAAACTTCCCTACCCCAGAGAAGAAAAAAGTCACACAGTTCAGGAGGCAGAGAGAACCCCTAGCAAGAAGAACGCAAGCAGACCCACGCCCAGACACATCATAATTAAAATGCCAAAAGTTAAAGACAAAGAGAGAATCTTAAAGGTAGCAAGATAAAAGCAAACTGTTACCCACAAAGGAGTTCCCATAAGGCTGACACCTGATTTCTCATCAGACACTCTACAGGCCAGAAGGGAATGGCATAAAGTACTCAGGTAATGGAAAGCAAGGATCTGAGACCAAGATTACTATATCAAGCAAGGCTATCATTCAAAATAGATGGTCAAATAAAGAGCTTTGCAGACCAAAAAAAAAAAAGGAGGCTAAAGGAGTACATCACCAGCAAGCGAGCATTACAAGAAATGCTAAAGGGACTACTGTAATGAGAAGAAAAAAAAAGAGAAACCTAGGCATACAGAATTAAAATGTCAATAATACGTAAGTACCTGTCAATAATAACCCTAAATGTAAATGGATTAATGCTCCAATCAAAAGGCAGAGTAGCTGAATGGATACAAAAACATGACCCAACTATATGCTGTCTACAAGAGACCCACCTCACAACTAAAGATTCACACAGGATGAGAGTGAAGGGATGGGAAAAAATTTTCCATGAAAATGAAAAAGAAAAAAAAGCTGGAGTAGCAATACTCATATCTGACAAAATAGACTTCAAAATGAAGGCCATCACAAGAGACAGGTCACTACATAATAATAAAGGAATCAATTCGACAAGAGGATATAACTGTGGTAAACATATATGCACCCATTATAGGTGCACCTAAGTAAATAAACTTTTAGAGGACTTTAAGGGAGGGATAGACAACAATACAGTCATAGTAGGGGACTTTAACATCCTGCTGACTTCACTGGACAGATCTTCCAGACAAAAAATTAACAAGATCTTCCAGACAAAAAATTAAAAATCTAAAGGCCACACTAGATCAGATGGATTTAATTGACATTTATAGAACATTTTACCCCAAAGCAACAGAATATGCATTCTTCTCAAGTGCACAATGGATCATTCACAAAGATAGACCACATGTTAGGACACAAACAAGTCTCTGCAAGTTCAAGAAGACTGAAATCAAATCACAGTGGAATGAAATTAGAAATCAACTATAGTAAAAACACCCCAAAACATTCAAACACAGGAGGCTAAGTAGCATGTTATTAAACAATCAATGGGCTAACCAACAAGATCAAAAAAGAATTAAAAAAATTCCTGGAAACCAATGAAAATGAACACACAACAACCCAAAATCTCTGGGACACAGTAAAAGCAGTCCTGAGAAGAAAGTTCATAGCACTACAGGCCTACTTTAAAAAAAAAAAAAAAAAATCAGCAATAAACTATTTAACCCTAAAACTTAAAGGACTAGAAAGAGAACAACAAGAAAAATCCAAAGTAAGTAGAAGGAAGGAAAGAATAAGGATTAGAGCAGAAATAAATAACATAGAGACTAAAAAAATCAATACAAAAAAAATCAATGAATCCAAGAGCTGGTTCTTTGAAAGGATAAACAAAACTGATAAACCATTAGCCAGACTCATCAAGAAACAAACAGATAGGACCCAAATAAATAAAAATAATGGTAAAAAACAAAGGAATAGAGCATGATAATACTAAGCAAAGGAAAAGATGGTATATATAATTTAAGACAAAAATCATTAGGAGACAGTCATGACAAGGATAAAAAGGACATTTCATCTTGAAAATGACAAAATTAAAAGAGATATACACAAATTCACAAGCTCAGTAATTTATAGCTTAAGCAGACAAAAAATTTAGACTACAGACCTATGCTGCCCAATATATTAGCCAATGGCATATATGGCTCTGAGCATTTGAAATGTAACTGTCTCAACTGAGATTTGCTATAAAAGTATAAAACACACACCAGATTGCAAAGACTATTTAATAAAAATTTTTAAAACAGATTTTATAATTATTTCTATTAATTGAATGGTGAAATACATTTTAGCTTTATTAGACTAAATATGGAATTTAAATTAATCTCACCTATTTATTTTAATCTTTTTTAATTTGGCATTTAAATTATATTAATGACACGGGGTGGTGATCACACAATACAATACACAGATAATATATTATAGAATTGTACACCTGAAAACAATAATTATTTTAATCAATGTCACCCCAATAAATTCAATAAAAAAGTAAAGATAAGTAAGTAAATAATAAATTCCAGCTCCATCATTGTGTAACCACAGGTAAGGTACTTAATCCCTTTGAAGCTCAGTTCCTCACATGTAAATTGAGGATAATAATTCATACTTATTGGGATCACAATAAAGACAAAATGAGATAGTATATGGCCCTGACTGGGTGGGTCAGTGGCCTGGACTGTCACCCCATACACCAAAAGGTTGCAGGTTCGATTCTGGGTCAGGGCACATACCTATGTTGCAGGTTCCATCCCGGTAGGGATAAGTACGGGAGGAACTGATCAATGTTTCTCTCTCTCAGTCTCTCTCTCTCTCAAATTGATAAAAACATATCCCTGGGTGAGGATTAAAAAATAAAATAATGAGATAACATATGCATGTTATTGGTTATATAAAATATCCAATAAGTGTTAGTTTTCTGCCAAATAAATAAAAGTATAACAAATGTGACTCACAACATTGTTCTACTGCCCACCACTGCTTTAGAAAATAGAAGAGTGCAAAAAACTATAGACAATTGTGATGACTATATAATTCTGTGAGTATACAAAAAATCATTGAACTGTGCACTTTAAGTGGGTCCATTTTATGTTATACTAATGGCCCGGTGCACGAAATTCGTGCATGGGGGCAGGGGAAGGGTGTCCCTCAGCCTGGCCTGCACCCTCTCCAATCTGGGACCCCTAAGGGGATGTCCCACTGCCAGCAGTCGGACATCCTTCTCACAATCCTGGACCGCTGGCTCCTAACCACTCACCTGCCTGCCTGCCTGATCGCCCTTAACCACTCTGCCTGCCAGCCTGATTGCCCCCAACTGCCCCCCCTGCTGGCCTGATCGCCCCCAACTGCCCTCCCCTGCTGGCCTAAACCGGCAGTCATACATCCCCCGAGGCATCCCAGATTGAAGAGGATGCAGGTTGGGCAGAGGGACACCCCCGCCCCCCTCACCCCAGTGCATGAATTTCATGGACCGGGCCTCTAGTATTTCAATAAAGCTGTTTTAAACATAGTGAAAAAAAGATGACAAAACAAATGCACAAGCTCAAACAAAATAACATATACGAACTTTGCATACTACAATTATTTTTACACACACGGGGAATGTTTATAAGATATAACCAAAAGCAAGTATTTTTCTTTAATTGTTTTTAATTTTTAGAGAGAGGAGAAGGGAGAGGGAAACAGAGAAATATCAATCCAAGAGCAAAACATCTATCAGGTGTCTGCTGCACGCCCCCACTGGGGATCAAGCCTACAACCTGGGCATACCAAATAATCCATAACATAACAATGTTCTGACCACAATGCAACTGAATTAGAAATCAATCGGGGAAGGGGTAGAGTTACGGGAATAAATATGTACTTTGAACATTTAAAATAGTTCATAAGTCACAGAAGAAATCATAGAAATCAGCATGCCTCTTCACCACTGTATTATAAATAACTTGAGAAATAATATGATGAACTGGCATATGGAGACAAGTGGAGTACCTAACTCAGTGGAGAAAGGGACAGAACTTTTTTCTAAACCACAGAATTAGATTGCCTAACCCACCCAGATACGGACAAAGACAACTCTGGAATGGAGCAGGCCTGCCCTCCACCCTCTCCCAGAACTACAGAACCAGCTCTGGAGGAGCTGAACACAGGTTGGTCCCAAAAGAAAGATGGAATTGATCAAGCATGCCCTAACTTACTCTTCATAAATGTACCACACAGATAAGATACTTCATCTTCCCTAAGACTAAATGAGTGACCAAATGAGTGAAAGAGTAGGAGTTATAGTAATTGAGGTCCCCTTAACATAGATGGAACCACCAAGAATCATAAAGAAACATATATAAAACAATGAAAATAAAATTTAGCAAATAAAATAAAATAAAAATATCCCTTACCAAAATTTCTGAGTTATTGCTAAAGTGACTGTTACCCAAAAGAATACAAGAAAACAAATAATGATGCTAAGAGCAGAAATAAAAAATTCAAGAAATAAATAAAAACTGAAATGTAAGCTGCTTGACATCATGGATTTTTAACTATTTTGTTCAATGATAAATCCTCAGACCCTAAGTGCCTAGTTCATTCGAGGTGCAAAATAAATATCTGTTGAATGAAAGGAAAAAACAAAACAAAAAAAGACAACCTCAAAGTCTTCTTCTTTGAAAGGCAAAACAGATACACTGACAATATTGTTCAAGGCACAGATGGCTATGAAGAGAACTCATTCCACATATAGTAGAAATTCTCTTTAAATTGTTATGTGAATACTAGAGGCCTGGTGCATGAGATTCGTGCACTGAGGCAGGTCCCTCAGCCCGGCCTGTGCCCTCTCACAGTCCGGGACCCCTCGGGGGATGTCAGCCTGCCGGCTTAGGCCCGATCCCCCTGGAGATCGGGCCTAAGCCAACAGTCAGACATCCCTCTGGCAGTCTGGGGCTCTCGCAGTCCGGGACCCCTTGCTCTTTACCACCCGCCTACAGCGGAGGCAGGAGAGGCTCCCACCACCACTGATGCGCTCGCCAGCGGTGTGCCTGGCTTCTGGCTGAGCAGCACTCCCCCTGTGGGAGTGCACTGACCACCAGGGGGCAGCTGCTGCATTGAGAGTCTGGCCCCTGGTGGTCAGTGTGCATCATAGCGACTGGTCATTCTGCCATTCGGTTGATTTGCATATTATGCTTTTATTAGAGGTCCAGTGCATGAAATTCATGCATGGGGGGGTGCCTCAGCCTGGCCTGCACCCACTCGCAATCCAGGACCCCTTGGGGGATGTCCAACTGCCGGTTTAGGCCTGATCCCAGCAGTCGGACATCCCTCTCGCAATCCGGGACCGCTGGCTCCTAACTGCTCATTTTCCTGCCTGATCGTCCCTAACCACTCGCCTGCGTGCCCCCACTGTGGTGGCTTCGTCCAGAAAGATTCCCGGAAGGTCGTTTGGCTTTCCAGTCTAATTAGCATATTATGCTTTTATTATTATAGATTCCGGTCTAATTAGCATATTATGCTTTTATTATTATAGATTACATAGGATATCAATATTATAAATAAATTTTGCCACTATATTTGATAGCAGACAAAATATGTAATTTCTTAGAAATATAATTTAATATGAAAAAGTAGACAACCATCTAAATGTCCAGGTAACTATGAAAAAGGTCAGTAGACTCCAGATTTTATTGGCAACATTCACCAAAAAATCAAGTAACAGATCATTCCAATTTCAGAAAAATTTACTTTAGAAAATGGAAAATAAGAGAAAGCTTTCATTTTATAGGGTTAATTTTATGTCCAATTATTTTTATGTTATTTAAAACACAGTAAAATATACATAAAATTTACTATTCCATCCATTTTTAAGTGTACAGTTCTATGGCATTAAGTATACTCAAACTGTGCTACAATCACCACTATCCATCCATAAAACTATTTTCATCTTGCAAAACTAAAACTCTGTACCCATTAAACAATAATTCCCCATTCTCCCTTTCCTATAGCTCCCAGGAATTACCATTCTACTTTCGGTCTGTGAATCTGACTACCCTAGGTACCACATATAGAATCATACAATATTTGTCCCCTTGTTACTGGCTTATTCACTTGGCATAATGCCCTTTAGGTTCATCCATGTTGTAGCATGTGTCAGAACTTCCTTCCTTAAGATTGAATAATATTCCACTGTATGTACATACCACATTTTGTTTATTCACCCATTGATGAACAATCCGACTGCCTATTGAACATAGTTTCAACTCCCTACTTTGAATTCTTTTGGATATATTTCCAAAAGTGGAATTGCTGGATCATAAGATAATGTATGTTTAAATTTTTGAAGAATTGCTGTAGTGGCTGTTCCATTTAACATTCCTATCAACAGTACTCAAGGGACTGTCTAGTTCTGATGCCAAGATTCTTCTAGCTTGATAAAACTAAAACTTTATCTTACTAAGACATTCAGATGGCTAATGTTTTATTTAGGATTTTTACATCTATGTACAAATGTAAAACTGACTAACCCATATTAGAAATGTGAATAATTGAAATGCAAAGACAAAATTTACACATCATGATCAAATCGTTTATCCCAAAAATACAGGATTTTTAAAATTTATAAAACACATTCATGTAATCCAACTTAACACCTTGCTGACCGGCTATTTTAAGCCAGAACTTACCCATGAACCCAGCTACTTTTCCGTACTTGAATATTAAATGAAAGTATCTAAATAAACTTAAATGTACTTAATTTTGTCACATCTTACATTTATATTACATATGTCAAAATTAAACATATTGCATATATTTTAACATTTTTTAATATTTTATTCGTGTGATATATTGTATAACATGTATCGACATGCAATGATACTAAACAAGTTTTACATACATATCGTATTTTACTATTCTTTCCAATAACGTACTTTACACACCCTTGTGGAATATTTTTACTACTGATTACTGTTTTTGTGTAAAACATGATCTTTTAATTTTCCTGATAATCTGAAGGGTGAATCTTTATTTGAAAATAGTCTAGAGTACTCTTTTAAAACTCTACATTGCTTTCACACCTTAAAATTTCTTATATTAATGTAAGTGGAAACACGAGTTAACTTGTGACCAGTCAGCAAGGTGTTAATAAAGAAAGAAAACCAATGATCATTACAACAGACAGGAGACATAATTCAGCACCTATTCATTATTTTCTTAAAAAGCAAATAAAAATTTGGTTTATTTCTAATCCTTACACTGTGTTTTTTTCATGTTTTGCCAAAAAATATAACGCAATGGTAACAGCAGGTACGACAGGCATCCTTTTTTGTTCCTGACTTTCAAGAGAAGGTTTCTAAGAATTCACCATTTAATGATGTTTATTTACAGTTTTTAGTGAATAATCTTTATTAGCTTAAGGATATGTACTTCTAGTCCCAGTTTACCAAGAGTATTTTTTATTTGTTTGTTGTTCTAACATTCTATACTTCCTTGTTTCTACACTGAAAACCCAACAGAATCAATAAATTCAAATTATCAGAACAGTAGAATTCAGCAAGTTTACAGATATAAAATTACTGGATTAAATCAATAATGGCCATTGTCCAAATCACAGTTTCTAAATAAAACTCTTCAAAAAAAGAAACGAAGGCTCCTTGGATAAATGTCTGATTCTAGGGCTGGGATAAGAAAAAGGTAAGATGAGCCTTAAGCTTCTTACAGTATCAGACAGTAAAAAAGTACTTAAAAAAAAAAAAAAAAGATGGGTCAAATCAAAGGCACACAGAAGTAAGCCTAACACAGTTCCCTATGGCCAAAGCTCAAATAATTTAGACAACAAAAATAAATAATATAGTATTTTACCAAAGTGTAAAATAAACATACATGAGTACTTATTAATGTAAATAAATGAGTGAATAAATAAATGAACAGATAAATAACTCAAAAGAGACAGATCTTCCTTACAAAAGAATTCTAATACTAGTATATGTAGATACTCCCTATTACCCCCATGAAATGAAGCCTAATTCCTGCCCCTTTACACCGTTAGGGTTGGGCTATACTTTGTGCCTCATTTCCAAAGGAAGAACAGAATAAAGAGAAAAATAATAACTTTACATTAGAGAAACCTAGCAAACATTATCTTAATCAAGGGAGAAAGGTTAGCATCATCAGTGATGTTATGCAGTGATCACATACCCCTGACATGATATGATGAAAAGGGCATTTCACCTTTGATAGAAAATATCAGATTGAGGGATATTCTACAGGATACCTTGCCAGGGCTCCTTAAGAATGTCAAAGTCATGAAAAATAAGGAAAGACTGTCATAGATCAGAGGAAAATGGGAAGATGTGATAACTAAATACAATGGGGAACCCTGGATTGGGTATATTTATAGAAAAACTGTAAAAATCCATACAAAGTCTGGGGTTTAGTTACTGGTAATGTAGCAATGTCAATTTCTTAGTTTTGACAAATGTACCATTATAATGTAAAATGTTAACAAAAGGAGAAACTAGATGAGAAGTATACCGGAGCTCTCTTCTTTGTGATTTTTCTGTAAATCTTACTGTTATTCCAAAATTAAGTTTATTGTAAAAAATCAATAATGTTCTTACAGCTTAGTAATAACTAGTTAGAAAATGAAATTCAAAAAAGTCTAACAAAAGACATGCAAAATATTTACAGAAAAATATTAAACTGATAGATATGAAAGACCTAAATAATTAAAAAGAAATACCACAGCAGCATAGGAAGACTAAACATTTCAAAAATACCATTTAAGTTTTAAATTAATGTATAAACTAAATACAATACTAAATTCACTGGATGTTGATATAAACATTCTTTATCAAAAAGTGTTAGAACAGTGGGATTGTTTTATATTTTTGCAAGTCTCTTTTAATATCTATTTTGGTAGAATACAGAGGGATTCTCATATCTGCTTTTGTCTTCAATTTGTTTTCATAAGACATACCATATAGCCTCTAGAAACCTCCACTATAAACCCTGAGAGACTGACAGTGATAAAAGCAAAAATACCTTAGTATTATTATGAAAATGATTTTGACCCTGAAGACCCACTAAGAGTCCTGAAGCCAACCTTTGGTAACCAATGTTTTGGTGGTTACCTCAAGCCCTCATACTATTTGTTATTTACATTTTAATATAAAAATTTTCAAACATAGAGAAAAATTTAAATAATTTTTATAAATAAATACCCATATGGCCACTATCTAGATTCTGCAACGAACATTTTACTAGGCTACTTTTTATCACATATCTATCCATCCCTCTATCTATCCATCAATAAACACCTTTTTCTATTAATTTTTTACCAAGTAGGTTGCAGGTATCAGTATACTTCCCCCAAATTACTTCACCATGTATATCATTACTTAGAATTTAATTTTTTTTTAAAAAGTCTCTTTTCTTTTGAGGTAAAATTTACATACAATGAAATGCACAAAATATAACTATATAATTTGGTGAATCAGGCATTAGTACAACCCAAACTTCTCTCGAGAATCAGAACATGACTTCACACGCCAAAAAGTTCCTTCATAGGTGTCACAATAAATTCCTCACCCCTCCCTAACCCTCCAGAAGCAATCACTGTTCTGATTTTTTCTACCCAAATTATCTTTCCTTTTCCAGAACCAGTTATACAAATAGACTCACACAAGCTAAAGGAGTTCATCACCACCAAACCAGTATTATATGAAATGCTGAAAGGTATTCTTTAAAAAGAGGCAAAAGAAGAAAAAAGATAAAAATTATGAACAACAAATACATATCTATCAACAAGTGAATCTAAAAGTAAAGTGAATTAAAAATTTGAGGAACAGAATAAACTAGTGAACATAATAGAATCAGAGGCATAGAATGGGAGTGGATTGATAATTCTCAGGGGGAAAGGGGTGTCTGTGTGGGAGACTGGACAAAAATCATACACCTATGGATAAGGACAGTGGTGGGGAGGTAAGGACAGAGGAGGGGTGGGAACCGGGTGGTGGGGAGATATGGGGGGGGGGGGGGGGGGGGGAAAGGAGAAACAATTGTAATAATCTGAACAATAAAGATTTATTAAATTAGAAAAATTAAAAAAATAAAATAAACCAAAAAAAACCCCAAATAGACTCACACAATATATACTTCTTAAAGCAAGGCTTCTATTACTCAATATAATGTTTCTTAGACCATCTATACTATTTTTTAAAAAGCACTTAAAATAAATTTACCTACCATGAAAATGACTATCAAGATGAGACAGATGCCCACTATGATAAGGAAGGGAATTAGGTAGTATTCCAGAGGAAGACTAAATTCTGGAACTAAGATAATGTGGCCCCTGGAAAAAAAGAGAATTAATACATTAGAAATATTAAGAGTTGCCAAATTATGATGTTAAAGCCAAAGAAGGTGTTTTTTTAAAAGCATTTGGGTATTACAATTAAATCCACTGAACACATCTCATTTTCTAATATATAATTTCCAATAATTTAAGGAATGATTTTTTCATTTTTAAATCTATTTCACACATTTGGTCAAAATAATGTCAATATAATTAAAAGAAGCTTTTAGACTGGGTAGGGGAAATCAGCCAATCAATACTTACTGTTCTCCATCCTGAAAACATGTTACTTACTGAATTTAGTAACCTGGCAAAAGTATGAATATTTTACATGCAAAATCAGCATTAAAATAATGGCAATATCTCAGGTATGTCAAGCACAAACCCCCATTCCAAGCAAATTACTGTCCTATGGAGAAACTGAAGCCATCAATGGTGAAAATACACTCCTTCCTCCCTCTATGCTTTTGTGAACTTGTTATACCAGAGGCAAATGATACAGCCCTGTACTCTACATTATCTGTGAGATATGGAATGGAAAACTGGTAAAGGAATTCAAAGGAGTTTTAGCTTCCTCTCTGTTCTCCATCTTCACTGCATACATAACTGGGGGAGGGGGAGGGTGAACACAACTTCATGAATATGTATGTTGTCAGGGGAAGGGTGGAGAATGCACATAACTTATATGCCCTATTCCCACTTGTTATGAACATGTTGTTAGTTACTGTAATAATTACTATTATAAAAATTAGTAAGTACTCATGAAATAAAACTCATCAGAGTTGGCATACTACTTGTGTTGTGCAAGCAAATTTGCACAACACCAAAATCCTGCATTAGAAAATATCCTCAGTCTATGCACTGGGTAGTAATATGACTGATTTCTTCATTGTACTCCTGTGCTACTTGGCTAACATGGTGCCAGCAACACTACTTTGTTACCTACTGCTGGGTGATTTTTATAGGTAGTGAAGCCAGGTACTTCATAACTCAAGAATTAAATGCAAAACAAAAATTCTCAATTTGATTAAAAAAAAATAGATTGACTTTTCCCCCCATATAGAGATGCTTAGGTTACCATAGTACTTAAGAAAAATAACATGAAAACAAAATATTCTAAAGCAATTTTTAAGTCTTTATACTATTATTTTTTATACTCACATCAAAGACATTCTATCAAGCTTCACCAGAAACAAAAACAAACAGAAGAGATAATATCAGAAATTTCCCGCCAATAATTTAAATATTCTCCAAAAACTACTAAGACTGCTAGAATAAAAATAACTTTTTATTTCAATCAATTCCAACAGAATGCAGATGACAAAATAATGACATGCATTTTTTATGTCTTTACATAAAATACTGACGTGACTGATGGATCAGCAGTGTAGAAAAGAGAAAAGCAGGGAGTGACTGAGCTGCTCTATTTGATACCATCTCTTTCGCATGAGGTCAGCTCTGTAAGTAATGTCCTTGTTCTTGGCAAAAGACCTCTGGAACCACCCAAGCCAAAGCTGAGATGTCGTGACAGCAGCGCCACTTTTAGGTACAAGAGCCTGTCCATGAGGTGATGATCCTGGGCACACCTCCCTACCCGCACCCCCACCAACCTGCTGTAAATTAACACCATTAAGGGTTTAGAAACCAGACTACTGCATATCCTAAATTCAACCCATCACAGCATCTAAATATATCAGCAATAGCAAAGCTTACATTTCTTATATTCTGTTATTTCTTCTTTAATATTAATAATTACAGCCTGAATTAGATAAACATTGTCCTATGAGACAAGTCCCATAGTTCTTCAGAAATGAATGGAACTGCTAGGTAACAAGAAGTAAGCTAAATGAACAAAAGCAGGAAGACCCAATGAACAAGAAATTCAGAAACTATAGTGGAAAGTTCCCATGTGTGTAACCACAGAAACATAATAGATTCCAGAATTTTCTAATGTTAACATTCATAGGTCTGTGCTCTAAATTTAATGTTCTATAACATGTCCTATTAATGCTTGTCTGTTATATCTCAAAACATTTTAGTTTACTATCAAGATATACTGTAAGGAAGAGATTAAAAACGACAGTGAAGTAAGTGGATGCTACACTGACACACTTCCAGGACCAAATTAGAATTACAACTAAAATACAAAAACATCCTGAATAATCAACTGAAGACTAGCTGGACAGATTACTGATAACCAAGGATGGAAAGTGGAGATCACATAGAGACTGATAGGAAGGACAGGGTGGCCAGGCTCCCACAGACAGCAATTAAAGTTCAGGAGAGATATCTCAGTTGTGGGGGTTGCCACTGAGAACTCTGGGATGTAATCCCCAAGTACGGGCCCCCAGCAGAAAGTGCCAGATCTGAGAAAGTGCCCACATATCTCTGGCTATGAAAAGCAGCAGGGTTGTTGCCTGCCAGGGAGAGATGGCTGGAATGCAGGCACCCTCTTAAAAGGAAATGCACAAAATTCCATGTGCAGCCATTCACCTTGTGCTCTAGCAAAGGGAGGGCAGAATGGATAGGAGCTGTGTGAGCAGAAGCCAGGGTTGGGGCAGGGTTAGAGCTCAGAAGACAGACACCCCGGTTCCTGTTCTGAGACATTCCCTCATACTCTGAAGATCATCTTTCTTAGGCAGACATTTGCTATACAGGCGGTTTTGCCTAGGACAGTGGTTGGCAAACTCATTAGTCAACAGAGCCAAATACCAATAGTACGATTGAAATTTCTTTTGAGAGCCAAATTTTTTAAACTTAAACTTCTTCTAATGCCACTTCTTCAAAATAGACTCGCCAGGCCATGGTATTTTGTGGAAGAGAAATACTCAAGGGGCCAAGGAGCCGCATGTGGCTCACGAACCGCAGTTTGCCGACCCCGGGCCTAGGAGGAAGATATTGACCCACCCTATTGGAAAACAAATTGCCCCACAGTGTGGAGTTTACAAGGCCCATTCAGAGACAAAAGATAACAATTAGCCTCTAGGCAGAAGCAACTGCCCCACCCTGTTGGAAAAACTCTAGCCACACCTGTGGATAAGTGCTTCAGGGCTACTCAAGATGGAATCCAATCAGTCTATAGACAGAGGCAGTCTCTGGAGGCTTTGATTCCTTGCCTGATCTAATTAGTCAGAAACAGCATTTGACACTGCACTGCACTAAAGATTGAGAGGCATAGAAGATCAACCTGATACATAGTCACAAACCCAAACAGGCAGCCAAAATGAGGAAACAAACAACCAACCAAACAAAAAAACCCTAATGAAAGAAAAAATGAATTCTCCAGAAAAAGAGATAAATGAAATGGAGGTAAGAAATTTATCTGATATAGAATTCAGAATAATGATGGTAAAGATGCTCAACAGCATGAGAAAAGATATAGTAACTGTGAAAAAAGAACAGTCAGAAATAAAGGATGAAATAGTACAATAAACACTCTGGAGGGAATACACAGCATATTAGAGGAAGTTGAGGATCAGATCAGTGAGTTAGAGGACAGAGTAGAAAAAAATCACTCAATCAGAGAACCAAAAAGAAAAAACAATTAAAAAACAGAAGGACAGCTTAAGGGAAATGTAACAATATTCACATATTCACATATTAGATGTGCCAAAAGAGGCAGAAAAAGAAAAATGGATAGAGAATTTGTTTGAAGAAATAATGGTAGAAAACTTCCCTAACCCCATGGGGGAAAAAAAAAAAAAGTCACACTAGTTCAGGAGGCACAGAGAACCCCAAACAAGAAGAACCCATAAAGGCCCATGCCCAGACACATCATAATTAAAATGCCAAAAGTTAAAGACAAAGAGAAAACCTTAAAGGCAGCAAGAGAAAAGCAAACTGTTATCTACAAAGACACTCCCATAAGGCTGACAACTGACTTCTCATCAGAAACTCTATAGGTCAGAAGGGAATGGCATGAAGTACTCAAGGTAACAGAAAGCAAGGATCCGAAACCAAGATTACTATATCCAACAAGGCTCTCATTCAGAATAGATGGTGAAATAAAGAGGTTCTCACAAAAGAAAAAAAAAAAGGCTAAAGGAGTACATCACTAGCAAACCAGCAATACAAGAAATGCAAATGCTAAAGGGACGGCTATAATGAAAAGAAGAAACAAAGAGAAAAACCTAGGCATACAGAATTAAAATGGCAATATGTAAGTATCAATAATAATTGTAAATATAAATGGATTAAATGCTCCAATCAAAAGACATAGGGTAGCTGAATGGATACAAAGACATAACCCAACTATATGCTGCCTACAAGAAACCCACCTCACAACTAAAGACTCATACAGGATGAGAGTGAAAGACATGGAAAAAAAGTTTCCATGCAAATGGAAAAGAAAGAGAAGCTGGAGTAGCAAATCTCATATCTGACAGAATAGACTTCAAAATGAAGGTCATCAAAAGGGACAACAAAGGTCACTATATAATACTAAAGGGATAGATCCAACTAGAGGTTATAACCCTGGTAAAATATATGCACCCAATATAAGAGCACCTAAATATATAAAAAAAATTTAGAGGACTTTAAGTGAGAGATCAACAACAATACAGTCATAGTAGGGGACCTTAACACCCTATTGACTTCACTGGAAAGATCTTACAGACAAAATACTAATAAGGAAACAGTGACTCTAAAGGACAAATGGATTTAACTGACATTTATAGAACATTTCACCCCAAAGCTGCAGAATATATATTCTTCTCAAGTGCACAAAGATCATTCACAAAGATAGACCACATGTTAGGAATCAAAACAAGTCTCTGCAAGTTCAAGAAAACTGAAATCATGTTAAGCATCTTCTCAGATCACAGTGGAATGAAATTAGAAATCAACTACAGTACAAACACTCCCAAAACATTCAAACACATAGAGGCAAATATAATGTTATTATACAACTAGAGGCCCGATGCATGAAGATTCATGCAAAAATGGGCCTTCCTTCCCTTGGATGCTGGCACCGCCTTCGCTCTGGCCCAGAGCCGCCTTTCCACTCTGGCCTGGAGTCGCCTTTCTGCTCCGGCCCGGAGCTGCCTTTCCTCCTTCCCACACTGCCCAGAGGCCCGGAGCAGCTGGGGTGGTGTAGAACACCTGCGTCGTCGCCATGGCAACGTTGTCCTACCCACCCCCGGCCACTCGGCACCTGTGTATGCAAATTAACCCGCCATCTTTGTTGGGTTAATTTGCCTACTCACTCCTGCCTGGCTGGTAGGCATCGCGAAGGTACGGTCTATTAGCATGTTACTCTTTTATTAGGTAGATGAATGGGTTAACAATGAGATCAAGAAAGAAATCAAAAACTTCCTGGAAACCAATAAAAATGAACACACAACAACCTAAAATCTTTGGGACACAGGAAAAGCAGTCCTGAGAGGGAAGTTCATAGCACTACAGGCCTACCTCAAAAAACAAGAAAAATTAATAGTAAACTATTTAACCCTACAACTTAAAGAATTAGAAAGAGAACAAGAAAAGCCCAGAGTAAGTAGAAGGAAGGATATAATAAAGAGCATAAATAAATGACACAGAGACTAAAAAAAAAAAAAAAAAAAAAATCAATGAAACCAAGAGCTGATTCTTTGAAAAGATAAACCAGATTGATGAACTGTTAGCCAGACTAGTCAAGAAACAAAGAGAGAGTACCCAAATAAATAAAATCAGAAACAAATGCAATAAAGTAACCACTGACACCACAGAAATACAGAGGATTTAATAAAATACTTTGAATTATATACCAACAAACTGGACAATGTGGATGAAATGGACAAATTCCTAGGAAAATACAATTTATAAAACTGAATCAAGAAGAATCAGAAAACTTGAATAGGCCAATAACAACTGATGAAATTGAAACAGTAACAAAAGAACTCCCAGCAAACAAAAGCCCAGGTCCAGGTGACTTCACAGGGGAGTTTTACCAAACATTCAAAGAAGAACTAACACCTATACTCCTCAAACTATATCAAAAATTCTAGGAGGAAAGAACACTTCCAAGCTGGTTTTATGAGGCCAGCATTATCCTAACTCCAAAACCAAATAAAAACACTACAAAGAAAGAGACTTACAGGGCAATATCCCTGATGAACATAGACGCGAAAATCCTTAAAAAAATATTAGCAAATGAGATCAAGCAATATATTAAAAAGATCATACCCCATGACCCTGTTGGATTTATTCCAGGGATGCAAGGCTGGTACAATATTTGCAAATCAACAGACGTGATACATCACATAAACAAACTGCAAGACAAAAATCACATGATCCTATCAATAGAAGCAGAAAAAGCATTCGACAAAATCCAGCACCATTATTGATAAAAATTTTCAGCAAAGTGGAACAGAGGGAGCATATCTCAACATGATAAAGGCCACATATGACAAACGGACAGCCAACATCGTACTGAAAGAACAAAAACTAATACCATTTCCCCGAAGAACAGGAACAAGAGAGAGATGTCCAATTCCCCCTTCTTGTTCAACATAGTAATGGAAGTCCTAGCCACAATGACCAGACAAGAAAAAATAAAGGTCATCAAAATTGGAAAGGAGGAAGTACAAGTCTCATTATTCACAGATGACATGATATTGTAAATAGAAAACCCTAAAGACTCCACCAAAACAATTACTACATTTAATTTGGCAATGTAGCAGGATACAAAATCAACACCCCAAAATTAATGGCGTTTTTATACAACAACTAGAGGCCCAGTGCACGAATTCGTGCATGGGTGGGGTCCACTGGCCCGGCCCCAATCAGAGTGAATCAGGGCTCAGCCTGTCGGGAGGAGATGGCATGAGGTTGGCCGGCCAGCCCACCCTGATCGGGGCTGATCAGGGCCAAACCAGCTGGGGGGAGGGGCTGCAGGTGATTGGCCAGCGGGCCATGTCCCCTGATTGGGGTTGAGGGGCCGATTGGGGGAGGGGTTAGCCTGGGGGAGGGGCCATGGGTGGTTGGCCGGCTGGCCCTTCCCCTGATCAGGGTTGGGGGACTGATCTGGGGTGGGACCAGGCAGGGGAGGGGCTGCTAGCCGATCAGGGTGGTGGGGGCCCATTCAGGGAGGGCCTGCTGGGGGGAGGGGCTTCAGGAGGGTGGCCGCCAGCCCATCCCCTCTTGGGGTAGGAGGGGCATTCATGGGTGGGGCCGGGAAGGGGGAGAGGCTGCAGGCCGACCAAGGTGGTGGGGACCCATCGGGGGTAGGGCCAGTGGGGAGGGGGCTGCGGTAGGTTCACCGGCTGGCCCCACCCCCTATTGGGGTGGGGGGGCGATCAGGGGTGGGCCGGCCAGGGGGAGGGGCAGCGGGCCAATTGGGGGCGGAGCTGGTGGAGGGTAAGGAGGTGGGGTGTTTGGCCGGCTGGCCCTGCCCTTGATCAAGGTGGGCAAGTCCAGTAGTGGGCAGTACTTATTAAAGGATACTTTTGAGAACAGTAAATGGGAAGAATGGCAAAAGAGCAGGTTTGAGCAGCGGAATAAGTAAAGCTGCAATGCTGGCCAGGGATCAGCCTCAGATAACCACATAGAGAGCTCTTGGGTGATTGGGGAAAAAAGGAGACATATGTACCTGATTGTGCCAGTTCGCTGGCCACAAGTGAGCGTCATAGCGACCAGCTGTTACAGCGTTACAGTCGCTGGCTTTTTATATATATAGATTAGAGGCCCGGTGCACAAAATTCGTGCACTAGAGGGGGGGGGGTCCCTCAGCCCAGCCTGCCCCTTCTCACAGTCCAGGAATCCTCAGGGGATGTCCTACTGACGGCTTAGGCCACAGTCTGGCCTCCCTCTGCGGGAGGCGACAGGCTAATCAGGGGAAGGCACTGCCCCATCACTCCCTCACTGCTGCTGCCTCTGGCCTCCCTTTGCTGGAGGCGACCCTGTGATCAGGGGAAGGTGACGCCCCCATATCACACTTCTGCTGCTGCCACTGCCGGCCGCAAGGCTGCCTGAGCCTCGGCCATCACAGCCTCTGCAGCTTGCCTGAACCTCGCCTGTGGTGGATGGGCAGAAGGTAATGAACCAAAGAATTTATATATATGCATAACCCCATAGGCACAAATAGGGTGGTGAAAGCCTGAGGCGAGGGGGTGGGGGCAGACTGGAGGGGGTCAATGGGGGGAAAAGAGAGCCATATGTAATACTTTCAACAATAAACATTTTTAAAATTTAAATAAATAAAGATATACTGTGAAAATTTTTCAAGGATCTATAATTGATAGGTTTTAAGCATCTTAAATCAAAAGCCAAATGCACATTCAAGATATACGTTTTCTTAACGAAACTGCTAATGGTGGGAGGGTGACATTGATGGTGATATATGATGGAGAACTACAACAGAATATCAGTCCTCCAGCTTGTTTGCTATTTCCTCTGTCTGTCCAATCTCCCACAGCTGAGCCTGCAGATTCATCTCTGTCTCATTCATCTCAGATCAATTTGTATTTGAAAAAATATTCAAACAGCTTTAGTATCTTACCACATGACCTCCATGTCTACCCCTAAACAGAACACAGTCCATGAACTCTGCAGCTGAGATTTGCTCAAATAGTATCTTGTTCTCATTTCAATGATTTCCCAAGCTAATTTCACACCAGGTGTCTCGGCCTCAACTTATAATAATAATCACTCTAATTTCCCAATCCCTCTGCTGACACATGAGATATTGCCTTATTGTCTGTTTTCATATCCACCCCCACCATTTTGTTTCAAAGAGCTATAGCCGAACTACTAAGCCCCAATGGATGTACAACCACACACCAAAGCCATCCTTCCTAGAAACCGATTTCCAGGCAAGGACCTGTGATCAGCCCAACTGCTGGGCACCCTTGGTATTGCAGATGACTACTTGCTTGAACTTGCCCCTTTCAGACAAAGCTCACAACCTCCTCACCAACATCCTACAATCCCTACTAGACAGGCCCACTGCTCAGTTGTGTCCACACTTGTGGCACACCCTGTTCTGCTGCCAGCACAGTGCTCTGTCTTGCTGAAGAATCCTGAGATGGCACAACAGCAATTTAATTTCACCAGCATTTACTGAATGTGCTGTCACAGTTCCTGATGCTAGGGAAAAAATATGAAAATTTAGAGTCTATAAATATGAGAGAGAAGATGGAGAGTTTAGATCAAAAGGAACAGGGTTCTTTATTCTCACCCCTGATTTTCAAAAGAGAAAATAGGTCCATGAGATTAAATGATTCCCTAAAAGCCATACCCCAACAATATCTCCAATACATCTTGCTACTCACTAGGATCGAAAATAATTCTTTCAAGTGCCACAATTATCAAAAGTTGTGTGTCATCCAATATATTATCTATCCTACTAAAAAGTTACTGGATGAGTTTAATTTTTAAAAAGACCAAAATAAACAAAGGACATCAGTCTATAAAAATGTTCTCTATAAATAAAGAAATGCCAATTTAACCAATGAATTTTCTTATCATAATGATAACTAATCAAAAAGATAGATAATATATATTATTGGCAAAGGTTGAAGAAAACACTGGCTTTACTAAAATTTTGGTGGAAACATAACTGGTTCACATTTTTTGGAGGGCAATAAGATAATTATTAAGTTGTTATACTCCAGCAATTGCACTTGCAGGTGCTTTTGATGAATAAACATTTGAACAATTGCACATGATGTATGATGAAGGATGTTGTCATAGCACTCTGTAAAACAGACATAATTGGCTGCCTGGCTGGTGTGGCACAGTGGTTATGCATCGACCAATGAACTAGGAAGTCACAGTTCATTTCCAGGTCAGGGCACATGCCTGGGGTTGCAGGCTCCATCCCCAGTTGGGGTTGTGCAGCAGGCAGCCAATCAATGATTCTGTCTCTCCCTCTCCTGTCTTCTTTCTGAAATCAGTAAGGACATACTTTAAAAAATACATGAAATGGAATAACATCTGCATCACAGGGGTAACAGCGGGGGAAGAAAATGAGCAAAGGATAGAAAACCTGTTTGAAGAAATAATGACAGAAAACTTAACTAACCTGGTGAAGGAAGAAAGCCACACAATTTCAGGAAGTGTAGAGGGTACCAGTAAAGATGAATCCAAAGAGACCACTCTGAGGCACATCATAATTAAAATGGGAACGTTAAAGACAAAGAGAAAATCTTAAGGGCAGCAAGGGAGAGGCAGTCAGTGACCTACAAGGGAGCTTCCATAAGGCCGTTAGCTGATTTCTCAACAGAAACACTATAGGCCAGAAGGGAATGTCAAGAAATATTTAAAGCAATGAAAGGGTCTAAAACCAAGACTACTCTATACAGCAAGGCTATCATTCAAAATTGAAAGTGAAATAAAGAGCTTCCAAGACTAAAAAGGCAAAAGGAGTTTATCACCACCAAACCTGCAATGCAAGAAATGTTAAAGGAACTGCAGTAAGATGAAAGAGAGGAACATAGCCATAATGAATAAAATTGGCAATAAATAAGTACATATCAATAATAACCTTTAATGTAAATGAATTACATGCTCCAATCAAAAGACATAGAGATAGCTAAATGGATAAGAAAACATAACCCATAGATATACTATCTACAAGAGACCCCCTCAGAACAAAATATTCACATGGGATGAAAATGAAGGGGTAGAAATAACTTTTCCATGAAAATGGAAACAAAACAAAAAAGAAAAAAACAGGTGTAGCAATACTTATATCTGACAAAATAGACTTCAAGGCAAAGGGCATAAGAGGAGGTGAAGAAGGCCACTACATAATATTAAAGGGATAGATCCAACAAGAGGATATAACCATGGTAAATATTTATGCACCCAATATAGGAGCACATAAATAAAAAAAATAAAACTTCTAGAGGGCTTTAAGGGAGAGATCAACAGCAATACACAGTCATAGTAGGGGACTTTTAAGACCCCACTGACATTACTGGATAGTCAGTCTTACAGTCAAAAAATCAACAAGGAAACAGAGACCTTAAATAACACATTAGATCAGATGGAATGAATTCATATTTACAAAACATTTTGCCCAAAGATGCAGAAAATACATTCTTCTCAAGTACACATGGGATATTTACCAAGACAGACCACATGTTAGGACACAAACTAAGTCTCTACAAGTTCAAGTAGATTGAAATCATATCAACCAACTTCTTGGATCACAATGACATGAAACTAGAAATCAACTACAATAAAAACACTAAAAAAACATTCAAACACATGGAAGCTAAATAACATATTAAACAATGAATGGGTGGGTTACTAATGACATCAAACAAGAAATCAAAAACTTCCCGGAAACAAACAAAAGTGAACTCAAAATCTATGGGACACAGCAAAAGCAATCTGGAGAGAAAAATTCATAGCATGCAGGCCTACCTCAAGAAACAATAAAAAGCTTAATAAACTATCTAAACCTACAACTAAAAGAATTAGAAAGAAAACAACAAGAAAAGACCAACGTAAGTAGAAGGTAGGAAATAATAAAGAGCAGAGCATAAATAAGTGGCATAGAGACTAAAAAAAGCAACAATACAAAACAAACAAAAAAATATCAATGAAACCAAGAGCTTGCTCTTTGAAAAGCTAAACAAGATTGATGAACCTTTAGCCAGACTCATCAAGAAACAAAGAGAGAGGGCTCAAATAAATAAAATCAGAAATGAAAGAGGCACAGTTACGACTAACACCACAGAAATACAAAAGATTGTAAGCAGATACTATTAAAATCTATTTGCCAACAAACTGGACAATCTGGGGAAAAAAGGACAAATTCCTGGAAAGATACAGTCTTCCCAAAAGCAATCAGGAGAAATAAAAAAAAAGAAACCTGGATAGACCAATAAAAATAATTAAATTGAAACAGTAATAAAAAAAACAAAAACAAAAAACGTAGCAAACAAAAGCTCTGGTCCAGACAGCTTCACAGTAGAGTTTTACCAAACATTCAAAGAAGAATTAACACCTACCCTCCTCAAACTATTCCATAACATTCAAGAGGAAGGAAGACTTCCAAGATCTTTTTACCAGGCCAAAATTATCCTAATTCCAAAACTAGATAAAAACACTACAAAGAAAGAGAATTACAGGCCAATAGCCCTGATGAACATAGATGCTAAAATCCTCAAAAAATATTACAAATTGAATCCAGCAATACATTAAAAAGATCATACCCAATGACCAACTGGGATTTATTCCAGGGAAGCCAGGCTGGTACAATATCCATAAATCAATAAATGTGATACATCATATGAACAAAATGAAGAATAAAAATCACATGATCATATCAATAGACACAGAAAGAGCATTAGAAAAATCACAGCTCACATTTTTTATAAAAACTCTCGGCAAAGTGGGAATAGAGGAAATATATCTCCACAGAATAAAGGCTATATATAACAAACCTACAGCGAACATCATACTCAATGGGCAAAAACTAAAACCATTTCCCCATAAGAACAGGAAGACAGGAATGTCCACTTTCAACGCTCTTATTCAACACAGAACTGGAAGTCCTAGCCATAGTAATCAGACAAGAAGAAAGAATAAAAGGCATCCAAATCGGAAAGGAGGAAGTCAAACTCTCATTATTTACAGATTACATAATATTGTACATAGAAAGATTCCACAAAAAGACTGCTATATTAAAAATGAATTTGGCAAAGTGGCAGGATATAAAATTAACATTCAGAAATCTATGGCATTTTTATACACCAATAATGAACTCCCAGAAAGAGAAACTAAGAAAATAATCAAATTTATATTGCTACAACAATAAAGGTACCTAGGAGTAAAATCATCCATGGAGGTTAAAGACCTGTACTCAGAAAACTATAAGACATTGAAAAAAGAAACAGAGGAAGATACAAACAAGTTGAACCATAAATCATGTTCATCGATTGGAATAATTAACATCATTAAAATGTCCATACTTCCCAAAGAAATCTATAGATTCAATGCAATCTCTGTTAAAATACTGTTTGCATATTTATCAGATCTAGAACAAACATTTGAATAATTTATATGGAACCAAAAAAGACCCAGAATAGCCTCAGCAATCTTGAAGAAAGAAAAACAAAGTTGGATGGATCACAATATCAGATATCAAAGTATACTACAAAGCCACTGTAATCAAAACAGCCTGGTACCGGTACAAGAACAAGCATATAGAACAATGGAACAGAACCAAGACCCCAGAATTTGACCCACACCATCATGGTCAATTAATATTTGACAAAGGAGGCAAGAGCATACAGTGGAGTAAAGACAGACTATTCAATAAATAGTGTTGGGAAAATTGGACAGGTATACGTAAGAAAATGCAACTAGACCACCAACTTACACCATACACAAGCATGTACTCAAAATGGATAAAAGACTTGAAATCATAAAAATCCTAGAAGAAAAAACATAGGCAGTAAAATCTCAGCCATATCTCAGGTAGCAGAATTTTCACCAATACATCTTCTAAGGCAATAGAAACAAACAAAACAAAAATAATGTGACTACATCAAACTAAAAAGCTTCTGCACAGCAAAAGAAACCATTCTCAAAATGAAAAGAAAACCCACTGTATGGCAACGATACATCTGATAAGGGGTTAATTTCAAAAATACATAAAGAACTCATACAACTTAACAAAAGGAAGACAAACAATCCAATTAAAAAATAGCAACGGATCTGAATAGACACGTCTCTAAAGAGGACATACAGATGACCAAGAGATATATGAAAAAAATGCTCAACATCACTAATCATCAGAGAGATGCAAATTAAAACTACAATGAGGTATCACCTCACACTAGCCACAATGGCTATCATCAATAAATCAACGAACAGCAAGTGATGGATAGGATGTGGAGAAAAGGGAACCCTAGTACACTGCTGGTAGGAATGCAAACTGATGCAGCCACTTGGGAAAACATTATGGAGTTTCCTTAAAAAATTAAAAGTGGAACTGCCATATAACCCAGAAATCCCACTTCAGGGAATGTATCCTAAGACTCCAGAAACACCAATCAGAAAGAATATATGCGCCCCTATCTTCATAGCAGAGTTGTTTACAATAGCCAAGATCTGGAAACAGCCTGAGTGCCCATCAGTGGATATCCAGATGAGTGGATATAAAAGCTGTGGTACATTTACATAATGGAATACTATTCAGCAGTAAAAAAAGAAGGATCTCTTACCCTTTGAGACAGCATGGATGAACATGGAGACTATTATGCTAAGCGAAATAAGCCAGTCAAAGACAATTATCACATGATCTCACTTATATGTGGAATCTAATGAGCAAAATAAACTGACAAAATAGGTTCAGAGACAAGGATGCATGGAACAGACTGTCAGATTTCATAGGGAGTGGAGGATGGAAGGCAGGAAGAGATTAACAAAAGAACTTACATGAATAGCTCATGGACATGGACAATAGTGTGGTGAAGGCCTAAAGTTGGGGAGGGGACCAAGTGGAGGGGAGAAAATGGGGGCAAATGGGGCACATCTGTAATACTGTCAACAATAAAAAAAATTTAAAAAAACACACAACATAATCTGACTTTACATCCTTATTATGATACACCTTAAGCACAGAAAGAGCTGTTTTTTATAAATGTCAAAGTAGTGTTGGTATTGTTCTTCTGAGTCTGTTTGTGTGTATTATGTAATTTAAAGAGAATATAAATAACTATGTTGGTGTCTTCAAACACAGAAAAATAAAATGCAGATGTAAGATCCAGAAAGTAAAGTAAAAATCCTATAGCCCTGAAATTCAATTGGAAATAACAGTATGCACTCATGATTTATTTTATCTTTAAAAACATAGATGGCAAAAAACAACAACAACAACAACAACAGAAAACATAGATGGCCCTTTCCGGGTGGCTCAGTGGATTAGAGTGACATCCAGTACACCAAAAGGCTGTGAGTTCGATTCCCAGTCAAGTGGTTATCTCAGGACCGTGGTCAGCAAACTGTGGCTCGTGAGCCACATGCGGCTCTTTGGCCCCTTGAGTGTGGCTCTTCCACAAAATACCACAGCCTGGGCGAGTCTATTTTGAAGTGGCGTTAGAAGAAGTTTAAGTTTAAAAAATGTGGCTCTCAAAAGAAATTTCAATCGTTGTACTGTTGATATTTGGCTCTGTTGACTAATGAGTTTGGGGACCACTGTCCTAGGGGTTTGATGCCTGGTCTGGGTACATACGGAAGGCAACCAATTGATATTTCTCTCTTACATCAATGTTCTCTCTCTCTCTCTCTCTCTCTCTCTCTCTCTCTCTCTCTCTCAAAATCAATAAAAGATATATCCTTGGGTGAGAATTAAAAACAAAAAAAATAAAAAACATATATATTTCTTAGCTCTGTCCACTGAAAATCCCTAGAAATAATGACAAATCAAGAAACAATGATCATTAAATTCCACATATAAGTGAGATCATGTGATATTTGTCTTATGGTATTTTGTTAAATACCATAACCAATTAAAAGGAACCAGACCTTGAAGAAATGACTGGTCCCAGGTGAGGGGAATGAAAAGAACAAGAAGGACCTGGAACATCTTGTTATACACCAAAAACAAGGAGCAATCAAAAGCTCCTAGATTCCCATCAAAACAATCAGGATTAAACTTGAAAAAGGCTGAAATGGGTCACTGTGAAATCAATAAAGATAGTAACTACAATGGACTGAAGCATATGAAATAGGTTTTAACTCATAAATTCACAATGATACTTTAAATATATATTAAACCATCTTTGGAAGATGCTAACAAACCAAGTCATTCTTAAAAACAGTAAAGGAAAAGAATCAAGTGGTTATCCTATCTTTCCTAAACAGATTGTACACCAAGGTAATCAAATATTTGATAATAGTCCTCTTTTTAAATTATTATTTATTGATGTGAGAGAGAGAGAAACATCAATTTGTTGTTCCACTTATGTATGTATTCATTGGTTGATTCTTTTTTTTTTTTTTTTTTTTTTTTTTTTTTTTTTATTTATTTATTTATTTATTTTTTATTTTTTAAATTTCTTTATTGATTAAGGTGTCACATATTTGTCCTCATCCCCCCATTCCCATCCCACACCCCTTCCCACGGATGCCCCAACCCCCTGTTGAACTTAACCATTGGTTAGGCTCATATGCATGCACACAAGTCCTTTGGTTGATCTCTCCCCCCTCTCCCCACCCTCCCCTATCTTCCCTCTGAGGCCCGATAGTCCGATCGATGCCTCCTTGTTTCTGGTTCTGTTCTTGTTCATCAGTCTATGTTGTTCATCATTTCCCCTAGATGAGCAAGATCATGTGTCACTAGAGATATACTTATAAGAACTGAATGTGAGACGAGCAATAATAGTTATGCTGACAGGAAAATGAATCAGTCTGTAGTGAGTTTCTTTCTGGACCAACAGTTCTTTTGAGACCCAATATCAATGTCCACCAGTTCCTTATGTGTACATGTCAGTACTGACCCCTCAGCTCTGGATGGTGGACAAATGGTGGTAATGCAGGTCCGACACCCTCTGTTTTGGTCTTGGCCGGACCCAGGGGCATGGCTTCACCCGGACTCAGGGGCACGTGGCCTCACCCGGGCCCAGGGGGCGCGTGGCCTCACCTGGACCCGGGTGCGTGCGGCCTCACCTGGACCCAGGACCCAGCCTCACCTGGATCCAGGGGCACACGGCCTCACCCGGACCCAGGATGATGATCCACTTCACCCGGACCCAGGGGCGCGTGGCCTCACCCAGACCCAGGGGCACGTGGCCTCACCCAGACCCAGGGGGCGCGTGGCCTCACCTGGACCCGGGTGCACGCGGCCTTACCCGGACGCGGGATGCTCCAGCTTCACCCGGACCCAGGGGCGCGTGGCCTCACCCAGACCCAGGGGCACGTGGCCCCACCCGGACCCAGAGGCGCGCGGCCACTCCCGAACCCAGGGGCGTGTGGCTCCACCCGGACCCAGGGGCGCGAGGCCTCTCCCAGACCCAGGGGCGCGCGGCCTCACCCGGACCCAGGGGCGCACGGCCTCACCCGGACCCGGGATCCAGCTTCACCCGGACCCAGGGGCGCATGGCCTCACCCGGACCCAGGGGCACACGGCCTCACCCAGACCCGGGATCCAGCTTCACCCGGACCCAGGGGCGCATGGCCTCACCCGGACCCAGGGGCGCACGGCCTCACCCAGACCCGGGATCCAGCTTCACCCAGACCCAGGGGCGCGCGGTCTCACCCGGGCCCAGGGGCGCACGGCCTTACCCGGACCCGGGATCCAGCTTCACCCGGACCCAGGGGCACGTGGCCTCACCCGGACCCAGGTGTGCGTGGCCTCACCCGGACCCGGGACCCAGCCTCACCCGGATCCAGGGGCACACGGCCTCACCTGGACCCGGGATCCAGCTTCACCCGGATCCAGGGGCGCATGGCCTCACATTGGTTGATTCTTATATGTGCCCTGACTGGGGATCAAACTCACAAGCCTAGCATATCAGGACAATGCTCTAACCAACTGAGTTCCCTTGAGGGGGTGATGTAAGTCCTCTTAGGGAAGGATTTTAACTAATAAACAAGGAAAGAATTATAAAATTAAATTACTTGCACCACAAAGATAGAACCAAATTTGTGTCTCTTGGTGGAAATGATACCATACATAAAGTAGTCTTGCCTTACCAATTCTCCGAGGCCCCCGAAAACTCTTGAATTGGAACAAACCTAGAGTTCTAATTAGCAGTTTACAGGGAAAATAAGTAAGAAAGAAATACTCAATAGGATACCCAAAGACTAAATCAGAAAAGTCCAGACTATAGTAAAATTCACAGGGCAAACTAAAAAAACAAACAAACTTAAGACATAAGAACCAATGCAGTGGATGGACATTATTTGGGGTATTAACAACATTTTTAAAAATAAGATTTCAAACAGCTGAGAAAATATGAAAACTGAAATATGTTTTGATATTGAATTAACATTTACTTCTTTTATAAAAGTTATAATAATGATAATGTGGTTATATTTTTTATATAACCTTATCATCTAGTAATATATTCTGAGATATTTACAGTTGAAATGGTATCTGGAACTCGCTTCAAAATAATCATGGTGTGGGAAGATGCTCAAAGTCACTAATTATCTGAGAGATGCAAATCAAAACAACAATGAGGTACCATCTCACACCTGTCAGAATGGCTATCATCAACAAATCAACAAATGACAAGTGCTGGCGAGGATGTGAAGAAAAAGGAACCCTCCTGCACTGCTGGTGGGAATGCAGACTGGTGCAGCCACTGTGGAGAACAGTGTGGAGTTTCCTCAAAAAACTAAAAATGGAACTCCCATTTTACCCAGTGATCCCACTTCTAGGAATATATCCCAAGAAACTAGAAACACCAATCAGAAAGAATATATGCACCCCTATGTTCATAGCAGCACAATTTACAATAGCTAAGATTTGGAAACAGCCTAAGTGCCCATCAGCAGATGAGTGGATTAGAAAACTGTGGTACATCTACACAATAGAATATTACGCTGCTATAAAAAGGAACTCCTACCATTTGCAACAGCATGGATGGACCTGGAGAGCATTATGCTGAGCGATATAAGTCAGTTGGAGAAAGATAAATATCACATGATCTCACTCATTTGTGGAATATAATGAACAACATAATCTGATGAATAAAAACAGATCCAGAGACAGAGAGGCATTGATCAGACCATCAAACCTCAGAGAGAAGGCAGGGGAGGGTGGGGGTAAGGGGGAGAGATCAACCAAAGGACTTGTATGCATACATATAAGCATAAACAATGGACACAAACACTAGGGGGATGAGGGCATGAGTGGGGGGGGGGGAGCACATTGGGGGATAAGGACTCATATGTAATACCATAGTCAATAAAGAAAATAAATTTTTAAAAATGTATACCTAAGGAGAAACCAAGATGGCAGCATAGGTAATCAACTATACTTGCTGCCTCTCACAACCACATCAAAAACACAACTAAACGGTAGGACAACTACAACCCAGAACCGTGGGAAAGCTGGCTGAGAGGAAGTCCCACAACTAGAGAGGTGAAGAAAGCTCACTGAGACCGGTAAGAGGTGCAGAAAGTGCTGGCACCTGGATGTGCTCTTCTTTAAACTGGAAAGGTAATACAAGCTACCAATTGCTGTGAATTCCAGTTCCGGGCGAGACTCTGGACCCAGGCACATACAGGGAGAAACTGGACTGTCTGGCATCGGGACAGGAACGCGATGGTGGCTTACTCTTAGAGGTGCTCACAGCAATTATTGTTCCTGCACGGGAGTGCAGGATGCGGAGAACCTGGGACTTCTCAGATTCAGGACAGCCATTGCTGTTTGCTCCGCCCTACTGATCTGCTGATTCCCAGAGACACTGCCTCACCCAATTTACAACCCCACCCAAGCTGTGTGCATCGGCTTTTGCATATGAATGGCCTGTCCTTTAGCCTAAAACCAACTACAGCTGGGTCAGAGAGCCCCAGAGATTCCAAAAGAAGGCCCACTGCCTGGCAGCAGCAGCAGCGGCCTTGCTTCACATCTGGGCCTCATCTGGGTACTTCCAAACCCCATACAAAGAGGAGGAATCTGCAGATGTCTCTGTAGCTCCTGCTGGGTGGCCCCAGATAGTGGCTGACCTTGCACCTACTTGGAGATCCAAGAGCCAGTGTACCCAGTGGTCAGAGTGAAACCATACCGGATTACAAATCTTCACATCCATAAGAGACACACTCAAGGGGCAGACTCAGTGAGCACCAAAGCCCTACTGAAGCCAGTCCTGCCCCATAAAGGTGTCTCCTGTGCAACACATCTTCCAGTGTAGACACAGCTGGTCATCACAGCCAATTGGCCTGGGGTCAATTCCTCCCAGTGATACCAACAGCAATCAAGGGTTAACTACAACAAGACTGTGCAAACAGCCCACAAAGGGGTGCAACAAGAGCGTCCACCTCAGGTGACTGGGGAGGCAGAGACACTGGGCCCTATAGGACACCTAGCACACAAACCCACTCTATCAACTCAAGGAGACTTAGCAGCTACCAAGTACATAGAAACAAACACAGGGAAGCAGCCAAAATGCGGAGACAAAGAAACAAGTCACAAATGAAAGAAATGGATGAAAGCAAACTACTGGATATAGAGTTCAAAACCACAGTTATAAGGTTACTCAAGAATCTTCTAGAAACCTCCGAGAAATTTAGTGAGACCCTCAAGGATATGAAAAAGGACCAATCAGAAATTAAGCATACACTGACTGAAATAAAGAATAATATACAGAGATCCAACAGCAGTCTAGAGTATCCCAAGAATCAAGTCAAAGATTTGAAATATGAAAAAGCAAAACACACCCAACCGGAAAATAAAAAAGAAAAAAAGAATCCAAAAATATGAAGATAGTGTAAGGAGCCTCTGGGACAACTTCAAGCATACCAACATCAGAATTATTGGGGTGCCAGAAGAGAGAGAGCAAGATATTGAAATCCTATTTGAAGAAATAATGACAGATAACTTCCCCTACCTGGTGAAAGAAATAATTACAAGTCCACGAAGCACAGAGAACCCCAAACAAGAGGAATCTAAAGAGGACCACACCACGATACATCATAATTAAAATGCCAAGGGTAAAAGACAAAGAGAGAATCTTAAAAGCAGCAAGAGAAAAACAGTTAGTTACCTACAAGGGAGTACCCATACGACTATCAGCTGATTTCTCAACAGAAACTATGCAGGCCAGAAGGGAGTGGCAAGAAATATACAAAGTGATGAGTAGCAAGAACCTACAACCAAGATTACTCTACCCAGCAGAGCTATCATTTAGAATTGAAGGTCAGATAAAGAACTTCACAGACAAGAAAAAACTAAAGGAGTTCATCACCACCAAACCAGTATTATATGAAATGCTGAAGGGTATTCTTTAAGAAGAGGAAGAAGAAGGTAAAGATAAAAATTATGAACAACAAAGTGACAACAAATACATATCTATCAACAAGTGAATCTAAAAATCGAGTGAATAAAAAATCTGAAGAACAGAATAAACTGGTGAATATAATAGAATCAGGGGCATAGAAAGGGAGTGGACAGACAATTCTCAGAGGGAAGGGGGTGTGGAGGGTGCGGGAAGAGATTGGACAAAACTCTTACACCTATGGACGAGGACAATGGGGGGGAGTAAGGGCATGGTTTGGGCTGGGAACTGGGTGGAGGGGAGTTATTGGGGGAAAAAAGGGGAACTACTGTAATAATCTGAACAATAAAGATTTATTCAAAAAAATGTATACCTAAAAAAGTAATATGATATGGGGAAGAAACCGAGGTAAGCAGTCCAAATGAAATTGGCCATGAATTGATAATTTTTAAAATGAATGATAAAATTATAATCATCTCTCTATTTTTAAACATGTTTGAAAGCTACTGTAACAAAAAGCAGAATAAATTAATGAGTGGGTAAGTAGGTAGGTAGGAAGTCAGGCTGGCAAATTTATGGGGCAGATCTATATGTTCAGATCTTTAGTCCTTTAAACACAATTCTGAAACCTAAAAAAAAACTTTAAAAATAATGTCTGCAATTAATTTAATAGGCAATCTAAACTGAACTGACATAAGATACACATTCACTGCAAATATACAGGGGTGGGCAAAAGTAGGTTTACAATTGTGAATATGCAAAACACAGTTTATTCTAGTGTTATTATTTATTCTTATTTTTCCATATGAACAACTGTAAACCTACTTTTATCCACCCCTGTATATAATGTGATTATGGGATGTTCCCTCAAATGTTATTTGGAATGTTACTTAACTTTTAAAAAATCTAAAAAATTTTCAATTTCACAATATATCTTTCCTCAAGAGTTGGGATAAGAAAATTTGTCAACTTGAATTAACATGGAAAAAATCAAATATTAAGTAAATAAAGCAGTTATAAAATACTATGTATTGTATATGAGCACATTATCAATCATTAATGTGAGTATTCAAATACAGGTACAATTAAAAGGTTTATTAACCATTTGTACGCTATAAACATCTATAGACACAAGCAGCGGATCTTTTTTAATTAAATTCAAAATATGGTGGCAGTTAACTGGTTAAAACAGTAGCTATTGTTAGAGAATAACAGCATAGGAAATTTCATTTAAATATACTTTATATTTCTGAATTGTTCCATAACATACCAGCATGTATGTATTATTTTTTAATTTAAAAATGAATGATTTTAGCCCTGGATGGTATTGTTCGGTGGTTAGAGCATCGGCCCATGCACTGAAGGGTCATGGGTTTGATTCCTGATCAAGAGTAAGGATCGATCTCTGGCTCCAGTTGGGGCATGTGTGGAAGGCAACCAAGCAATGTGTCTCCATCAGATTGATGTTTCTCTCTCTATTTCCCTCCCTCCCTCCCTTCCTTCCACTCTAGAAATCAGTAGAGCCCTAGCTGGTTTAGCCTCAGTGGATAGAGCATAGGCTTGTGGACCAAAGGTTCAATTCCGGCCAAGGGCACATGTCCAGGTTGCGGGCTCAATCCCCAGTAGAGGGCGTGCAGGAGGAAGCTGATCAATTGATGTTTGTTTCTATCTCTCTCTCCCTCTCCCTTCCTCTCTGAAATAAATAAAAATATATTAAAATTAGTTTAAAAAAACAGAAATCAGTAGAAAAAATATCCTCAGGTAAGGATTAACAACAACAAAAAAAGTATGAGTTTATAACTAAAAACAAGACTCTAAAATACATATTAAAATATATATAATTTTTCTAAATGGCGCAGCAATATTGAGGTAAAAGCAAATATTAGTTCTCCCCCTCCATTAACTACACAAACTAGGCTGACACAATAGCATCTTTTTTAAAATTATTTTTATTGATTTCAGAGCGGAAGGGAGAGGAAGAGAGAGATAGAAACATCAATAATGATAATCATTGATAGGCTGCCTCCTGCATGCCCCCTACTATGGATTCAGTCTGCAACCCAGGCATGTGTCCTGTCTGGGAATTGAACCATGACCTCCTGGTCTATAGGTCAATGCTCAACCACTGAGCCACACCAGTCAGGCAATAGTATCTTGATTAACTATTTTTAATACAATATCCAAAATTACATTCCCTAACTTAATAAAGACATTCAGAGAATATAATAAGTGAACCATATTTTAAATATCAAAACTAAATAGGGTAAATGGCAAAAGTAGTAAACAGAAAGCCCTCTTATGCATTTTCAAACTCAAATATTCATGGATTTATTCCCCCTAAATAACTATAATTGAATTTCATTGCGCCAGTTTCCTCTTTTGGCAAATGGAGATAATAAGAGTTACAATAACCTCTAGAGTGTTTTTATGAGAATTAAATGGATAACAAATGTAAAAGCTTCATGAGTGCCTGGCACTTGCTAAATACTCAATAAATATTATTGCTTATATTATTAACTAGAGGCCCAGTGCACAAAATTCGTCCACGGAGGGGGGTTGTCCCTCAGCCCAGCCTGTATCCTCTCCAATATGGGACCCCTCAAGGGATGTCCGACTGCCCGTTTAGTTATAATTGAAACTTTGTTGCCTTAAGCGGGTGGGCCCAGCCAGGGTGTGCGGAAAGCTTTGCTTCCCCTGTTGCCGGTGGCAACCGTGGCCTGCTCTCTCAAGCTCCATTCTGCCACCATTTGTTTGAATTTGTTTACCTTCTATAATTGAAACTTTGTAGCTTGAGTGGAGGCTTAGGCCTGGCAAGGGCAGGTGGAAAGCTTGGCTTCCTCTGTTACCTAGGAAACCTTGCTCTCTGTGGCTATAGCCATCTTGGTTTGGGTTAATTTGCATGCTCGCTCTGATTGGATGGTGGGCATGGCTTGTGGGCTTGGCTTGTGGGTGTGTCAGAGGTATGGTCAATTTGCATATTTGTCTATTATTAGGTAGGATGTTGTTGTTATTGTTCCTCTTGGTCAGAAGCCTGCTCCTGCCCACTGCATGTGAGGATCTGTGTCAGGGAAGAAGCTCTGAAGTGTTAGCTATATTAGTTGAGAAAGCTGTGCCTTAAGTGAATTGGGGAACTTCCACATAGACGTTTTTATTCCAAATTAAACTTTTCAAACAAACTTTTTATCTCTGTAAAAGTTACTTAATACACTGTGTTTTGGATTCTGTGTTTATAAAATAACAAACTATAATAAAATACAAATATGTCTTAATGAAAACTGTCATATAAATATTCATCACATTGTTTCTAAATACCAATAGTTTCATTAAACCATAAAAACAGTTCTATCTTTTTAGCAAACTGGTGCCTTAATCTCTCTAGCATGAAGATATTTTCAATACATAACCATATAGAGGAAATAGTACAACTAATAAGTATTAAAATCATAATAACTTAGAGATAATTTAGCACAATAGAGCATTCTAAAATATAACCTTGATTACAGCTAATATTATCTAATATCTACATTATTATTTTTTATATCCATTACTTACCCTCTTTCATATGTGAATTCATCTTTCAGGGAATTAGCTGATGATTCACCAATAAAGACAGATGGTATATCAATTTTCTTTAGCACACCGACTGTACAAAACAATAATAAAATTATTCTTAAAAGCCTATACTTAATGTACAATCAACTTAATTTTCTTCCAGCATATGCAACTGGAAACAATCAACTCAAATTATATATTGGTTGATTCTCCCAATAATAGATTTATACCATCATCAAAGTGGCTGAGAAATACTACATTTAAGTAATGAAAGCTAACATTTTGCTTATATACATTATAAGCTATCTCAATAGTCCTGAGAATGAAATACAATTATTTTTAATATTTCCATTTGACTTATTTTTTATAGACATAATTAACTATTAGAAAAGGAAGAAGTGAGAACTTAAGTTTTTCTTTCCACACTTAATTCCTGAATGAAAAAGTGAAAAAACTTTTTTACATACCCATTCCCAGGAGAGGTGCAAGCCTAAGAATGTAAGAAAAGACCACTTCACACCAGTCTGAAAAATGACAGCACAGCACACATACACTTTCCAAAGTAAAAGGGTGGCAGGAATTGAGAAAGGCATAGGACAGGAAAGCTGGGTAAATTTCTACTTCCTCCAAATCCTGAATTTCATGGTAAATCTTTGTGTTTTGGTTGGTGTCCTAAGAAATTTGACCCTTATACCTATATTACAAAACCAAAATCAAATGCCAAAAGAAAAAAAATTACCCATTACTCAGGTAGCGAAATAAAACAATCCCCTTAATGTTACCGTAGGAAAGCAGCCTTATTTGTAGCTATGAGTTAATTTAACAGATTTAGCTTTAGACAAAGCCCACTTGTTTTCTTTTGTAATATTTTTCCCAATAACTCTGTTCTATATTTCTTTAAAAAATGCATATTCATTATTTTTAAAGACAGGGAGAACACAAGAAGAAAACAGAACACAGCTATAATCCTTTCCACCCAAAGACAAAGGTTTTATTTGATAAATCTTTGGGGTTTTTTTGTTTGTTTTGTTTTGTTTATAGATTTTAGAGGGAAGGAGAGGGAATCATCAATGTGAGAAACATCGATTGGCTGCCTCTTGCATGTGCCCACTGGGGATCGAACCCACAACTTAGGTATGTGTCCTGATCAGGAATCGAACCCTTTGATGCATAGGATGACACTCCAACCAACTGAGCCACCCTACCAGGGCACTTTTCTTTTGACAAATACATGTAATTATGTAGCCACCACCACAATCAAAACATAGAATGTTCTATCACACCTCCAAATAATTCCTTTGTGTCCCCAACCTCAGCAACCACTAATGTGTTTTTCTTTAATCCTAATAAAGACATATTTTAATGTTTTAAACTCTTGGTATCCCTTGATAGGATACATTTTTTCGCTTCCAGATTGGTTTATTTAAGAAAATATAATCATTCATTCCCACTCATTTTCTCTCCTCTCTATTTCCCTCATCTCTCTCTCTCTCTCTCTCTCTCTCTCTCTCTCTCTCTCTCTCTCACACACACACACACACACACACACACACACACACACACACACCATATAAGCACGCGTGCGCGCACACACACACACACACACACACACACACACACACACACCATATAAGCCCCAGGAAGGCAGGAACCAAAATGGTAAGTAAAGGAATATTTAATCACTATTTTTACATCAATGGGAATAAAATTTTATTGTTACACCAACAGGATCATATAATAATGGGGCACAGTGTAAGCTTTTCTTCCATTCAGTGATAAACTTCAGAGATCCTGTCATGTCAATAAAGATCCACCCCATCGTTTTAATAGCTGGAGAGGTACTGATATAATCATATATATTTTATGAAAGTATTTTCTAGCTTGCTAAGAGACCTTCCTCTATCACACAGTTGACAATTTAATTTATTTGATAATTAAAACTTGAAATTATATATCCTTTGTAAAAGGAATGTTTTACAATTTCATGAAGATACCCTGATACAGTCAAAGAGAAACTTTTGGGTTATAACTACTGGCTTATAATTACTGGAAGCAACATAACATCTTTGACTTATACCTAAAGAGATGTTAAAAGCTTCTCATTTTAGTCAGAAGATTAAGAAGAGTGATAATGCTGTATGCAAATATGAATAGCCATATTGGAGACTCTGCAACACTATCCACTAAAAACATGTTCTAGTTCACAAAATATTTTTAGAAACACTAAATTTTAATTCTGATCCACAAAATAACTCCATGAAGTACACACTGCCAAATAGTATTATCATGATATCATAGACAAATCATACTTTACATGGCCAGCCCAAACTCTCCAGATTCACATATCCAATTGCCTGTTTGATATGTCTACTTGATTGCATAACAGATGTTTCAAATTTAATATTTTCAATTGGTATTCTCAATGTTTCTATTCTACTCCTAGTCTTTCTCATTTCCGTAAATAGCAGAATTATTCACCTAGTTTCTCAGGGTAAATATCTTGGAGTCATCCTTGACTCTTCCCTTTCCTTTAGTCCTCATAACAAATCCTATCAACCTCAAAACAAGTCCATAATTCTATCACTTCTCAACACAATCACTGCCAACACTCCAGGTCACCATCACCTCTTCCTTGCTGCTGCAGCAACTTTCTAACTTGCATCTGCTGGCACTCTTGCCCATCTTTTCCCTGCAGTCTATTCTCAAAAAGAATCGCAACCAAAGTGATCATTTAAAAATATGTCCGATCACCTCACACTTCTATATAAAACCCATATAGAACAAACTCCAAAGTCCTACAGGATCTGGCCCCTGGCTCCTGCTCTAACCTCATCCCCTACCACTCTCTCTGACCCTTGCTCAATTAATTCCAGCCTCCGCCACACCTTGAAACACCAAATCTGCTCTATCTTCCAGCTTTCTGTTTGCTGTTCCCTTTCCTTGGAAAACTCCTCCTCAAGCTCTCACTTTACACTTATGCTTAAATGTCAAAGCCTCATACATAGAAGTCTTCTTTGACCACCCTATTTAAAAGAGCCCTCCCCTCATCCCTGTCACTTTATATCCCTTTAGCCAAACATGTTTTTCTTCATAGTACCTGTTACTACTTGACATATAGCATATCTCTTTGTGTTCATTTCCTCTCTCCCACCCTAGAATGTAATAATAATAGTCATAGTAGCAATAATAATAATAATAATAATAATAATATAATAATAATAGCTAAATAACCATTAAATGATTACTAAGAACCAGGCAGTCTTCTAAATATTTTATGTCATAATTCATTCAATCCTCACAACAACCCAATGAGTTAAGTATTATTATTCCCATTTACAGATCAGAAAAGTGAGGCACAGAGATGTTAGGTAACGTACCAGTAGTCCAAGTCACACAGCTAGTAAGTAGTAAAGCTGGGATTCAAAACCAGGCAGGCAGTCCCCAGAAACCACACCCTTAACTATTGCATTCTGCTACTTCAAAGAAAAGTATGAGAGCAGAGCCTTAAACTGTGTCAATCCCTACTGCAGTCATGGTACCTAAAATAGTGCTTGAATCAGTATACGCTGCCAAAAAAATATTTGCTGAAAGAAGAAAGCAATGAAAATAGAAGAAACAAACCCGAGACATATTGATAACTTGTCCTGGTTACACAGTTAGGCATTCACACAACCTGGACTCAAACTTGAGGCTCCTGACTCCTAATCTAGGTTCTTCCCACTCTGCCATGGCATGGGTTTTCTCATATTCCTGCTCTCATATAAGGTTCCCAATCTTGTCGGGTCAAATAAAAATTAAAACTATTCATACTTTTATAGATGAAAATAAAGGACTTAATAAGGTTAACTTTCCCAAGGGTGCAGGTAAATAAAATCTCTTCATCAAGTCCTCTAATTCCCAAGCAGTGGTTGTCAAATTTTTGTAAAATGCTAGAACCTCTTAAGGGTACTTCATGCATTCTACCACTATTATGATAATTTAATTAGCTAGAAGATTAAAATAATATTTTAAAATATATGCCCAGCCAGTGTGGCTCAGTAGTTGAGCAGCAACCATGAAAGAAGAGGTCACCAGATGATTCCTGGTCAGGGCACATCCCCAGGTTACAGGCTCCATCCCTAGTAGGGCACGTGAAGAAAGCAGCCAATGAATGTTTCACCCTAATTGCTGTTTCTCTCTCTCTGTCCCTCTCCCTTTCTCTCTCTAAAAGCAATAAAAACATATTTTAAAAAAATAATAATAATTTAAAATATAAAGAAATTAAGGAAATTATTCCTAGAGTGTTTCTTTTTTATATTGTAAGTTTGCCTCAGATTATATTAGGAGTAAGAAGGAAAAGAGTTCTACTCAAACAACAAAAATACTATCATACGTTATAAAAAGATTTTTTAGGTCAAGGAATTCAAAATATTTCCTATTAAAGATTTAGTTTATTTAAAGTCCTAAATACATTCCAATAAAGTATGTCAGTCTACAGCCGTGTGTGTGTGTGTGTGTGTGTGTGTGTGTGTGTGTGTGTGTGTGTGTGTCTGTCTCCCCGACACCATCAAATAATTCAACTGAACTCAAGTCTGATGTTATATAGTCGGAGACAGCATCAAATTCCACAGGTTTAGTCTCACAAGACAAGACATCCACCTTTTAGAAGCCAATTGTAAATCCACATTATCACCTGTGCTTCTAACTGACTAGCTATAGACTGGAAGTTCCACCACCCCTTCCCCTTGGGTCCAGTTAATTTGCTATAGCAGATCACAAAACTCAGAGAAATATTTTACTTTCTAAATTACCAGTTTATTATGAAAGACTATAACTCAGGAACAGACAGATAGAAGAGATATACATGGCAAGGTATATGTTAAGGGGCACAGAACTTCCAGGCCCTATCCAAGCACACAACTCTACCAGCACCTCTACTCATTCACCAACTCAAAGCTTTCCAAACCTGTCCTCTTGGTTTTTTGTTTGTCTTTGTGGTGTGTTTTTTTTTTATGAAGGCTTTTGCTGGAAGCTATCCATTATCAACAGGGGACTTGGAAGGCTGATGGACCTTGAGCTTTTAGCAAGGGCTAAAAGCTATGCACTGATTGTTCTGTCGAGACAATGGTGGCTCAAGCAATTTCCTGACCTAATAGTCACAAAGTAAATCTTTACTAATATTTACTGACCTTTAAGATAGTCTGTCTGATACCGGATTGCCTGCCTGACTAAGGGCAAGATGTGTATTCTAAAATTGAATAAAAGCTAACAGGGCCTGAGCCACAATGAAACCTTTCAACTAGAGAAGGGTTTTCCACCTGGCCCCCCCATGCCTCCTAAATTCATATTTCTTGTCTAGTGTATTCGTTTGTGCACAGCCCCTCTTCCAGATTCTGAACCCTAGCCACAAATAGATGCGGCATTCACATCTGATGCCTCGAAGGGGACCTGGAGAAGAAGATTTGCAGAAGCGAAAAACGAAGTTCACCGGAAAGGTGGGAAAATCACCAAAAAGGTGGGGAAATTCACAGGGTACAAAGTCCGTGCCAGCTTCGGAAGTTGCAAACCGTAAGTGGGCAGAAACATCTTTTATTTTAGCCAGGCTAAAATGGGGAAGAATTTGATTAAAAGGCAAAAACATCATTGTAAATTCTTCGCTTGTATGCTCAAAGATAAAGGAATTAAAATGTCAAAAGGTACTCTCTTAAATCAGACTCAAGGAAAACGAGTGCCCTTGTCATCTTCAGCTAGGTGGGCTCTTGTTCAAACTGCATTATGCCCGATTCATATTGGGGATCAAAAGTCTGTAATACCTAAGGCCCAAGATCCTCCACTTCCAGTGTGGAAAGGCTCAACAGCTAGAGAAAATGCGGCTAGCAGTCCTTTAACAAAAGGACTCCTTAATGCGTTGTCTGAAAACTACCATATGACGTGTTGGGACAGGCAGATTTTAGCAAAAATAACTGGACGCCAGTCAATGCTATGGAGAGCAGAGTATGATCAAATCTGTGAACAACGGGCTAATATCTAGGCTGCATTCTGGTAGGCTGAATTCTGGCTGTAAGTCCCAGGCAATATAGAGCATCTGAAAAAACCATGAAAAGAACTCTCATTTATTAAGTCTTGTCTATGTGTTATGGGCACTTGTCTGTTGATTGTTGTTTTATCTGTCTTTGTTGTTTGATTTAATTTGTTTATTGCAAGTCTATTAAGCATGCCTTTAATTTAATTTAATAGAAAAGAAATAGTAGATGACAAGGCCATTACTAAATTTCCCCAGAGCAAACAGAATGTGGGAATGTGGAGAGAGAGAATATGAGCAGTACATGTGGCTGATAACACAGGTTTTAAGAAAATTCCCTAGACAAAGGGAGGTAACTAAAAAAAGCCCCAGCCCATTAATTACTAGGTCTTTTGGTGATCCTGTAAAATGGACACCCACTCCCAGGAGTGTTCTAAAAGTCTCATTTTCGCCATGTTTTTATTTCCCAGTCCGTCATTTAAAATTTGGACGAATGAGACATTTCTCACAATTTGGGGATGCGTATGGGATTTCTGTACCCATAAAGAGAGAAAGGCTACCTTAAGAGAAGGCGTGCCCTGCCTGATTTTGAGTAGCCTCTTGGACTGAGCCCCATCTCTTCACAGATGCTACAGAATAAACCCAAGACTGCTTTTTTCTTTAAAAGATGGCAAAAAATGACACAAGGAAAATATACAGGCTGTGTTTGGGCAACAGAGTTAATGTTTCCATAATAATGGGTAATTCTTAAATAATAATGTACCGCATTCCAAGGTAGCCTCCCAAATTTTGGGGGCACTCCTGTTTTTATAAAATAAAAATAAAATAATACTTTAACATTAAAGCCACTGAAAGTCAGTAAGTTACCTTTGTTACAAAATTTGCCAAAGAAAATCCCTTGGATAATAATAATTGTCTTTAAAATATCAAAATTATTTAAAACGTAAATAAATAAATGTAACTAACATAAAGGATTTATAATAAAGCTTTTCAGTAATAACTATAAATATATTAGCAATGCAAGTCCAGTCACTCAAGAGGAGACTGACTGCACTCTGTTATAGGAAAGGGCCAGGCCCAGAGAAGCCATAGCCATAACCTTAGATGTTATCTCTAAGGAAGAACGTGGCAGTTTTACATTCAAGCGGTTACAGGCCTGCTCCCTCCTCCTTTTCATCAGCCTTCCACATGCAGGTGGGGATATTCAGCAGCCTCATATATAGTTTTCCAAAGTCTTTGGTAACTTAAAACTTTAGAACATTGCTGAATTCAATAATAAAAGTTATTAAATATTTAGGTATTTTAAAATGACAAAATACTGAAATATTAATCTGAGTTTGCCTCATATGAAAAATCTAGAGGACAGAGTTGAATCTATTAATTGAATATGTCTTGTATTTTATTTGAAATAACCTACCTAATAAAATGATAATATGAAAATTACCATCACTCCGCTACGCTCACGATTGGGCCAGTGGGAGGCTGGGGGGCGGGACTCGGGGTGGCCTATCCGGCCGTTGAGAAGATCAAGATGGCGGCGCCCAGTCCTCTTAGTTCCATGGGTCCCTGGGAAGATCGCCACCCCGGGGAGGCGAGGCCAGGCTGCCCAGCCGCTCCCAGGGGTCCCTGGGGAGATCGGCAACCAGGGAGCGTGGCCGGGCACATCCAGCCGCTCCCGGGGGTCCCTGGGGAGATCAGCAACTGGGGGGGTGTGGCTGGGCCCACCCAGCCACTCCCGGGGGTCCCTGGGGAGATTGGCACCATAGGGAGGTGAGGCGGGACCCGCCCAGCCACTCCCGGGGGTGCCTGGGGAGATCAGCAACCCAGGGGGGCGTGGCGGGCCCGCCCAGCCACTCCCGGGGTTCCCTGGGGAGATCGGCACCCTAGGGAGGTGAGGCGGGACCCGCCCAGTTACTCCCGGGGGTCCCAGGGAAGATCGGCCCCCCAGGGAGGTGAGGCAGGACCCGCCCAGCCACTCCCGGGGGTCCCTTGGGAGATCGGCAACCAGGGGGGACGTGGCCGGCCTGCCCAGCCGCTCCTGGGGGTCCCTGGGGAGATCGGCAACCAGGGGGGGCGTGGCCGGGCCCGACCAGCAGCTCCTGGGGTCCCTAGGAATTGCAGGCATGGGGTTGCTGAGACCCAGACCAGGCCTCTGGCCACAGATTCATAGCTTTGCGGAGACCTAGGGCAGGGATCTGCCTCATCTGCAGAGAGACAGAGGTTCTGCAGTGCCCCCAAGACGTGGGTGGGCCCAGCCAGGGATCAAGGGGCATGGAAGGACTCCCGGGCAGAGGGGCAAGGACCCTCACCCCTGAGACAGGGGTTGGGGGGTGGAGCCACCTCAGTGGAGGGGTGCTGCACTGAAGGGTACTGGACTGACTGATGTGATTCAGAGAAGCTCCCAGTGCTAATGGGCCTCGCTCAGGCGGCCTTCACACTTCAGAGGCAGTGACTCCTGCTCCTGCCTTGACCCAAAAGCAAGCCCAGGGTGCCCTGCCCCATGGCAGAGCACGCCTAGGCAGTGAGTGTGAAGCCTTCCACCTGCTCCGGAGAAGCGGGGGCAGTAAAGAATGGGGGGCAGGGGACGGGGAGAGGAAAGACTGTGGAGAATCCACAATGAAGAGGTGCTCGAGAAAGAGGCTCGGAAGCCTGACTGGAAGGTTTGTTCTGTTTGCCGGGCGGCTGCCCCTTAGGAAGCGCAAAGAGCATGGCTCTGAGGGCTTCCTGTGTGCTGAGTCAAGTTCCACAGCCAACTGGAATTGGCCTCAGTTTCCTGGTCTGTAAAATGGATGAAGCGTGTCCCAGTGCCTTCACTGAGCTTTGATGGCCAATTGAGAAACTATATAAAGAAAATGAGGGAAGAAGTGAGAAAGAAAAGGGAGGACGAGCAACACAAAAGAAAGACTGAAAGGAACCTGTAAACCCATTGTCACTTAAATAGGGAATATAGTCAATAGTGTTGTAATGATGGTATGATGCCAGGTGGGTACTAGAAATATTGGGGAACACTTTGTAAAGTATATGATTGTCTAACCACTATTCTGTAACTAATATAAAACCTGAAACCAATACAAAATAATGTTGAATGTAAAGAAATGAAAATTGGAGTGAAATTTTTATAAATTTCAAAGTTTAAATAAAAGCTGTAAAGGAAGGAAGGGGAGAATAAAAAGTGTTTTTCATTTTACCACTTCATTAAAAAGACAGTTGTCTTTATATGGTGCTTTTATACTTTTCTTAAGTTATTATCTCATTTTAATTTCCAGGCAACTTAAAGACAAGATAATTATTCCCTCCACTATTCAAAGAAAGGAAATCTTGGTGTCTGGTCCTAATGATTCAATCGTCAAGCCCTTATTGTAAAGCAGGGTTAGTAAAATTTTCTGTGCAGGGTCATATCTATACTAATAAAAGCCTTGGGGGTGACCAGGCCAGCAGGGGAGGGTATTTGGGAGCAATCAGGCCCGCAGAGGAGCAGTTATGGGGCAATCAGGCCAGCAAGGGAGCAGTTAGGGAGCAATCAGGCAGGTAGGTGAGCGGTTAGGAGCCAACAGTCCCGGATTGTGAGAGGGATGTCCAACTGCAGGTTTAGGCCCAATTCCACAGGGATCGGGCCTAAACCTGCAGTTGGACATCCCCCGAGGGGTCTCATATTAGAGAGGGTGCAAGCTGGGCTAAGGGACATCCTCCCCAGTGCATGAATTTCGTGCACCGGGCCTCTAGTATCCTTATAAATATAAATATATTACTAATCTAGGAAATGCTAAATATTTAACTTGCCCCCTCAAATTTAAGGCTTCTAAAAGTTTAAAGTTCAAATTAATTGGAAGAAATTATATAGTTGTAATAACAAAATGCATAAAGTACAGAAATGTATTTTTTAGAAAATAATTATTGTATTTTCTCTAGAAAAATTAGTAGTTCAAAATATATTGTAGTCCTTATGTGTATTACATGTGGTAAAATTTCAACCTAGAATATAACATTTTATTGGTCTAGTTAAAAAAAGAGGATTAATTCTATGGTCTGAACCAAATTTTTAATATAAAAACCGGTTTAAATTTAATTAATGTCTTTTAGAATAATTACAAAAGGTGTGTTGATAAATATCAATCTAAGAAATGCTGACTGTTTACTTTTAATTATTGGAAAATTAAGGTTTAAATATTGTATAGTTTTAATAATAGAAGGCAGGACATATATTTTAAAGGAAAAGGAGAAAAAAGTTCTATATAAATAGCTGAAGGTATATACAAGTTAATGACAGAAAAAGAAGAATATTAGAGTAGAAATGCATTTTTGAAGGATATAAAAAGGTTTGAAGACTAATTTAAAAGCATGAAATTTATGAAGGTTATATACACTGAGTGGCCAGATTATTATGATCTCTGAACGCATAATAATCTGGTCACTCAGTGTATATATATATATATATATTTTAGAGGCCCAGTGCATGAATTCGTGCATGGGTGGGGTCTGGCCAGCCTGGCCAGGGAGAGGGGACATGGGCAGTTGGCCAGCCTGCCTGCTGGTTGAACTCCTGGTTGAGGGGACAATTTGTGTATTAGCTTTTTATTATGTAGGATATACACTGAGTGGCCAGATTATTATGCGTTCAGAGATCATAATAATCTGGCCACTCAGTGTATATGATAAGAAGGAAAAAATAAGTTTTGAAAGAGAAATTAAATTCTAAAGTTAACTATCTGCAAAAGCTGTAAAAGGGTCATAAAATCTCAGGGAAGTGTAAACAAAGGCTAGACCACTATCCTTATCTCCTGCCAAGGACAGAGTAAATGGTTAATACAGAAAGGGAGGGCAGAACAAGGTTACATACATAATGCCTCAGACAGACTGCTCTTCAAATAGGCTGGGACGTGGGGCGGCATCCGTACCGAATAGGCCAAATGTATAGGTTTGCTTACTTTACTTTTTCAATAATGATGCATATTTTAATTACTTAATAAATTAGCTTTTCACAATATAATCAAGGTCTCATATAAACTCATTTATATGAGAAGGCAATATTTTATGACCAATTGATTCTAGTAAAGTCCAAAGCAAACTTTGCATACATATTCAAATGAGCACTAGCCAAAAAGAATGCTGTTTAAAAGTAAATTTTAAGCTTAATAAAAAAGGAGAAATTTTAAAATCTCTTCCACTACTACTTACAAAGTAAACTAAAAGTTATTATTCAAGCATTAAATCTCACCATTAATGAGACACCATAAATAAAAAGTTTCTTTTACTTGAAATGTATGTGTCGCAGTACTGGCCAGCATCCGAAAAGCAACCAAGTTTGTTGCTCTGTTTAAAGGAAAGTAAAAGCTTTTAAAAAGAAACTCCCTAATTGTAGCTTAAAGATCATTCTGGGAGGAAATAAAGGGAAATGCCCTTCAAATATTTAGAAACTGTAGTTAAAAGTCAATGTATTAGACCTTAACATGTAAAAATACAAAAAGAATTGCCTTAAAACTTTAAATGACTTTTTGGAAATCATTAAAGGGCATTAATTAGTTAAGACCTCATCTAAAAATCTCTACGGAAGAAAATGACAAATTTATCACTCAATTAAAATGACTCAGTGACACAAGCTGTCATTTCCAGCAATTTTGTAAAAAGTGGAAAATTCAGGACATTACAGGAATACCATATAATTTCCAAGGACAGGCAATTATAGAACACCAACATCAGCTGTTAAAATCCCAATTTGAAAAACAAAAAGGGAGAATAGTGGAGAAATCTCCTGTAAGTAAACTACATCAAGCCTTAATTTCTTAAAATTTTTTCACTTGTAATGCTGATGGCAAGACACCCATGGAAATTACACTGGTGTCAGAATAAGCCAAAGGAAAAGGGTCTGGTTAAGTGGAAAGATCCCGAGTCTGGTTTATGGAAAGGCCCCGACCCCCTGTTAACATTTGGTCAAGGATACCCTTGTGTATTTCCAGAAAACTTCCAAGCCCGCGTGGATTGCCGCAAGAAATACTAAACTTCAACATAGATCCAAGGGAGGAACTGGCTAGGTTAATGAGGACCTTGCACCTGGAGCCATGCCCTGCAGCTGCAGACAATCAACTACCTGAACCACAGATAGCAGCAGCCCCAAGCAACCCACTGAATATAAGGAGTGGGAGGAAAATGAGGCGGACAACAAACAGCCTGGAGGTGACCTGGGGAATGGTGAAGAAGATGGTCCAGAAAGCTGAGCGAATTTGTAAGGAGACCAAAACCCCAAGAATGCCCGAGAACGTCTTTCTTGCCAAGCTAGAAGTCATCAGCTGTGCAGTAATACTACCAGGGGCAAATGGGGAAGTATATTGGACTTATGTTCCTGACCCTCCATGGGTAAGACCCCTTACTTGGGCTGATCCCCTGCCGAGTGTAGTCACCAATAATACCAAGCACCTTGGTCATCCAGGGGGACCACAGGTGGGATAAGGAAGTATATGGGCAAAGTATAATTACACGGGAGTCTCCACCCAGCTTCCCTTTTGTATGACACAGAATCCAACTACTGCTCCTTTGTGTATCGAATTAAAGAGGTTTCTGGCTAGCATGGAGACCAAAGGAGGGGGAAGCAAAAGCCCAAATACATCTACTATCACTACTTGCTCCTGGGAGAGGTACAGAAAATGTAACATTACTAAGACACACCCCCACACTAAGCCGTTATGTAAAAAGTTTTATGAGTGGCACCCCACCAAGGAAGAAATTAATTGGCAAGACTGTTATAGTGACCACCCCACCAGCAGAAAACTTAAGAACAGTTTTTCCTTTGTGGATTGGAGTCCCTACGGGTCTGCGTATAGTAACAATCGCACCCTAAAATGGAAGGGGACCGCATCCTATCTATATGTTGAAGCTAATCATTCCATCTCATGGTATGGAGGAGGATTGGTTGGATCTCAATTACAACATGATAATTGGCCCCTACAACATACACAATGAAAATTAGCTGCTGCACTTGCACATATAAAATGGTATAGTTTTAACTATACCTCAGACAATTCCATTCGTACCTTATGGGGAACTCCCAATAAGACAGTATTTGCCACTGCTTGTGTATTCGATCCTTTTGTACTCCTCTCAGCCCCATCCAGATGCAACAAGCCATCTGTATGAGGTGTCATGCACAGGCTGCACATTATCCCATTGTATTAATTCTACATTCCAAAAATATTCCCTCACGATTTTAAAACAACCTGCATTCGCTTTGTTTCCTAACCGAGTCTTGGGAATCTCATCAACTGTTACATGACCTATTAAAAATCTTAAAACGACAAAAAAGATTTCTTGGAATGTTAATTGCAGGACTCTTTGCCCTTGTAATGTTACTTACTTCTGTGGGAATTGCTGCTTCATCCATGGTACAAACTGTTCAAACTTCTCAGTTTGTACAAGTTAAGGAAAATGTAACTAAGACCTTGTCTATACAAAAAAGAATTGACAGCCAGTTTGTGATAGAATTATCGGCACTAAAGTCTACAGACTTATGGATGGGTGATAAAATCCACAGCCTAGAGCAAAGAATATCCTTGCAGTGTCATTATAATTTTTCCCAGATTTGTGTGACCCCCGTTCCCTATAATAGTACCTTACACCCTTGGGAATCAATAAAAAATCACCTTCTTGGTGCTTGGGGTAAAGGTAACACAACGCTTGATATTTCAGAATTACCGTAGCATATTGTACAATTATCCCAGGCAAACTTACAAACTAATTTCTTAGATGCCTGGCAGCAATTTAAAAAGGACATGAAAGGATTTAATCCCTTCCACTGGATCTCCTTACATTTGCCCCTTAGCATAACCACTATTGCCTGTCTCATTCTTGTTCTTATATGTCTATTTCTACTCTGCAGATGTGGAATGAAGAGTCTTAAAAGGACTCAAACCCTTCAGGCGGCATACACTTTTCAAGATTTATTAAGAAAACAAAAAGGGGGAGATGCTGGAAGCTATCCATTGTCTACACTATCATGAAAGCGCAACAGGGGACTTGGAAGGCTGATGGACCTTGAGCTTTAGCAAGGGCTAAAAGCTATGCACTGATTGTTCTGTCGAGACAATGGTGGCTCAAACAATTTCCTGACCTAATAGTCTCAAGTAAATCTTTATTAATACTTACTGACTTTAAGATAGTGTGTCTGCTACCGGATTGTCTGCCTGACTAAGGGCAAAATGTGTATTCTAAAATTGAATAAAAGCTAACAGGGCCTGAGCCACAATGAAACCTTTCAACTAGAGAAGGGTTTTCCAACTGGCCCCCATGCCTTCTAAATTCATATTTCTTGTCTAGTGTATTCATTTGTGCACGGCCCCTTTTCCAGATTCTGAACCCTAGCCGCAAAAGGATGCGACATTCACAGGCTTTATTACATAGGAAAGCTTGATAAAATAATTAGCCATTGGCAATCCATTCAGCCTCCAGCCCCTCTCCCCTTCTTGAAGGTCAGGAGTGGAACTGAAAGTTCCACTTAACACATGGTTAGTTCTCCTGGCAACCAGCCCCCATCCTTAGGTGGGGTCCAAAAATCATTTCATCAACATAACAAAAGACATCTTTTACCACTCTCACTAAATTAAATGGAAGTGCACAGCTTTCTGATTGAAGCCAGTTATTTCATTAAAATTGGCTCATTTGCCTTACAAGCTAATATTCAGTACAGAGTAAGGAATGATATTCCCATTTTAAATGAAAAGCTAGCACTGGCTGGTGTGGCTCAGTTGGCTAAGTATAATCTCATGTACCAAAAGGTTGCCCATTGTATTCCTGGTCAGGGCGCGTGCTCAGGTTGCTAGCTCTATCCCAGGTAGAAGGTGTGCAGGAGGCAGCCTATCAGTGTTTCACTCTCACATTGATATTTATCTCTCTCTCCTTCTTTCTTCCCCTCTCTAAAAATAAATTAAAAATCTAAATAAATAAATAAATAAATAGCTATAGGCATGTCAATGTATGTTAAGTGGCTAATAACCAAATTGTATTTAGCAAAGCCTAAGTATATGGCTTTGAAATTCCACAAGAATACATTAGCCCCATAGCCTAAAATTTAATCTTGTGAATCTTTAAATAAATCAGAAAAAATACTTTTATGGCATCCTTAACTCAGCATGCTTATCTTTACTTAAAGTTTTGGTTTTCCTTTGGTTTTTACTAAAATATAAACATACCTTCTAAAATGAAATAAATTGGTTAAAAAACAAACAAACAAAACTGTTTGGAAAAGAATAAGTCAAGTCCATTTCTATTGTGAATAAAATTGTCCCAACGGTATTAAAAATTGGGACTCACCATTGTGATAGAAAAGAAATTCTGCTTTAAAAAAAAAAAATGAGACATGAATTTTGTTAAATTTTACAAAAGATCTGTCAAACAGGAGAGAAGAAAAGTGATACCTGTACTTACTGTCGTTGGATCCCATGCTAATGAGCTCATCAGAATCAACATTGTGAACTATGGCTGCTTTGTATCCTGCTCTCTGTGCATTTAAAACCTGCAAGTCAGAAAACAGTAATGATATGAAGAAGAAAGTGCTTTGTCACAAAGTCCCTCAGCTTTGATAAACGTAAGTCAACAAGTCTATACCATATTCTGGGGCTTCTTTTATCTTTAACAATAAAAGCATAATATGCTAATTAGACCGGACAGCTGAATGACCTTTTAGACGTCCTTCCGGACAAAGCCATGGCGGCGGGGGCTGAGGCAGAGGCAGTTAAGGGCGATCAGGCAGACAGGTAGAGTGGTTAGGGGTGATCAGGCAGGCAGGTAGAGTGGTTAGGGGCGATCAGGCAGGCAGGCAGAGTGGTTAGGGGTGATAAGGCAGACGGAATGGGGTGATCAGGCAGGCATTCAGAGTGGTTAAGGGCAATCAGGCAGGCATGCAGAGTGGTTAGGGGCAATGAGGCAAACAGGCGAGTGGTTAGGGGTGATGAGACAGGCAGGTGAGTGGTTATGGGGTGATCAGGCAGGCAGGCAGGTAAGCAATTAGGAGTCAGCGGTCCCGGATTGCGAGAGGGTGCAGGCCGGGCTGAGGTACCCGCCATGCACGAATTTCATGCACCGGACCTCTAGTATATATATAACAGATCTCAAGTGTGTTATTGAAACACAAATGGATGTTCTACATTGGTTATCAAGGATTTATTTAGATATCTTTTTCATTTCACTCAGGGTGTTAAGTAAAATGAGAAGCAAATAAAGGATAAGAATACAAGCTAAAATACTAAAAGGATCCAAAACAATAAACCCATCCAGCTATAAAGAGATAGAGATTTGCTGTGATCAAGCTGGGGTCATTGGCCCTTGGGAATTCAAATCTGCCTCCACCACTTTTAGTGGGATAAACTTGAGCAAGTTATTTTTCTGCCTTATTTCTCAGTTTGCCCAATTTTAAAATGAGAATGACAACAATATTTTTCTCATGTAAAATATTAAAATGGTAAATACTATGGCTAACACATAGAAGTAAGTCAAATAAAAACTATTTTTATTAGCTTAATCATCAACCATGTTCTTTAAAATTCATTTCTAAAACTTTGAAAAAATGAAAAATAATCCAGCCTAAAGTTGCTTGCTTTGGTTCTTTCTAGCTATTTAATCTTTCCTAAAGCTAGTCTTTAAAAGAGTAATTTTTACATCATAAGAATATGGCTAGATATGTGACAAAATTTTCTTACCTGAAAGATCTAAAAAGTAACCAAATGTATTACTACACTTCACTTTAAAAATAACATTGTCTTAAATAAAATAAACCCAAACCTAAGCTACTTAGTATATAACCTTTGGACCATTGATTAAAAAAAAAAAAAAAGAAGATAAAAATTTGGTAGTCAATATACATAAATCACATTACATATATATATAAAATAAAATTTTGAAACATTGAAAGCTATATATATATAGTTCTGGGTACTTAACATGGTAGGAAACTTTTAAAATATATCATCTTATGATCACTGCATAGTGATAAGTCTCTCAAAATGTTTCTCTATAATACTTAGGTCTACTATTGGTTCTGTTTTAGCTATCAGCATTATAATGATTCAAAACTCTACTGTAATTCAATAACAATAAAACCTGAATCAAGTTCCAAAGAGCAAGGGAATGCTCAAAGAATCAGGTTCCCAAGAGTAAAGGAAAAGCCAGCTAAGTATGAGACAGGCTCTGGATTTTAATGCTAGGTAAGGAGTGAGGATCATTGACTCAACCCAAATCAGGCAGGTTGGCTTTGCACAGGTAAAATTCTCTTCTACAATTACAATCCTTGACTTCTCTAAAACTATCCCACACATACAAATTGGGTTTCTGAAAGAGACAATAATGTGGATTAATCAGGATAATTTTATCCTATCACTGAGAAAAACTAAACTGTCAAAATAAGAGTTCCTCAAAAAATTAATATTGTTCATTTTTACAGCCTCTATTACATCTATGAAATAGCCAGATGCAGAGTAGGAACTCATTAAATATTACTTGAATGAATAAATGTATAAAATATGTGCTCAAAGTAATAGCTAACATTAAAATACTAGAGGCCCTATGCACGAAGATTCGAGCAAGAATGGGCCTTCCTTCCCCTGGCTGCTGGCACTACCTTTGTTCCAGCCAGAGCCGCCTTTCTGCCTTCACTCTGGCCTGGAGCCACCTTTCCGCCTTCCCATGTTCATGCCCAGAGGCCCAGAGCAGCTGGGGTGGTGCGGAACGCCTGCATCGTCGCCATGGCAACGACGCAAGTGTCCCACCCCACCCCCGGCTGCTTGGCGCCTGCATATGCAAATTAACCCACCATATTTGTTGAGTTAATTTGCATACTCACTCCTGATTGGCTGGTGGGTGTCACGAAGGTATGGTCAATTTGCATCTTACTCTTTTATTAGTGTAGATTACAAACACAAGGAAGAAAATTAGGCATAGATTTTTTTTTTAATTAAAATAGCATAAATAGTTGACCAACACAGTACCTACTGTTCCAATGTTAAGAATAATGGCAAGAAAATCAACCCGTCAACACAACTGTTATAAGGAATGTTTTGTGGTCATGCAAAAAAAAGTCAATGATCAAAAAGGTAAGTTTACTAATTTTTGTCAGTGTGTACATGTTTTATTTTTAGGTGGACTTTGTTATCCAAATAAAATTGAGACAATGCCAGCCCCACAACTTCTTCCCCATAGATATTACTGCTTTTCAAAGGGTGGGGGGAAATCTTCTTAAAAATGTTATAATATCTAAACCTTATTTCTGATTTATATATTAATCTATTATTTATTCATTAAACTACCATAGCAGTACAGACTTCACTTAGCTTTTATTTAAACAAAAGTATGCTTGGTTGGGGGTACTATTAGTTTATCTACTGCTTTAATGTGACTTGCCAAAAAGCTAAGTCCCTAAGGAGAAATGTTTCCTTCACACATCCAAAAATCTTTTCCCAAAGATATACAATTTAAGAAATATGAAATTTATATCAAAGCTATTATTTTCTGCTAATATAAAACAAGTTTATGTTTCTTTTTAAAACCAACTAATGCACATAGTCATTGAAATCACATGATATAACTTGTTTTCCTACAAAATACATAAATTGTGAGCAAAGACACAATATATTAGGACACAGAAAGGTGTTCTCAGGAACCATGATGAAGAACAAAAACTGTAGTTCAATAAGTATTTGTTGAGTTCACATAGGAGGAAGGTACTGTATGTTGGGCACAGTGCAGAACTTGAAGGCAGAAACAATCACCCTCGAAAAGATCTCCATACTCATGCATATCTAAACAGGTCAGGTGCTTTCCTGCCTCTCTATTTGCTCATGCTATTATCTCTGCTTGCAACAGGCTGTCTTCTGAATGGCTGACAAGCCTTCAAATTCCATTATCTCCAAGAAGCCCTCCCACTCCCACCCCATTCCATTCCTTTTCCACATGCACTCATATAATGGCACCCTGCATAGAGTATGTACATCAGTTTGTTGATATTTTTCTTTAAAATCTTATGTAGTGCCTTATATTATAGTACCTATGCATACATGTACTATCCCATTCCCAAAACAAGCCTTCCTAAGGGCCTTAAATCTCCTGCAGTTATCTATGCGTGAACCTTCCTGGTAAGAAGGGATGAAGTAATCATCAATTTTATAAGAGGCTTTCTGCCCTCCCTCCCCCGAAAAATTGTTAAGAAAAACCAATACAAATTAATGGATTTATAACAATCTGCTATGTGTGTAACTAAATCTACTAGTCATTAGAGTCTTAAAACTACACTAAGGAATAGAGGAGAAATGTCTCTTTCACACATTCAAAATGCCAATGTTTCCATAAATACAATATAAAATTACATCGGTATCAAAAGCTTTTCTCTTCTAAAAAAATAAAATTTCCAAAACAGAAAACTTAGAAAACACTAATATAAGAAGAAATCCTTGTAGGCTCATGAGTAAATTCCAAAAAATAGAAATATGCTCTCAAAAAAATATAACAAGAAGTCTTCCCAAAGGTTTTTTGTTGTTTTTATTGATTTCTAAATTAAAATAATGAAATGAAATCAATAAACACATTAACAAATAGACCAACAGGCTTATAAAAACAAACAGAAAAGATATCCATGTTTATGAATGGAAAAAAAAACATGTATCAGTCAAATTAAATTACATTTTTAAATAAGCAGCAGCTGGTAATTTTAAAATCACAGGAAGCAAAAATAAAACCTAAATCATTTTGTAAGCATGTGCAAGATTTCACATTCACAAATGCAGCCTCAAACACATGGTATCAAATGAAGGCAAAGAACTCAAAGTTTCATGAAAAGCATATACAATCAATAAATCTAAATTCCTAATGAAATGAAAAATTTAAAAATGCATTAAAAAGTCTTCTGTATTGTATTACCAAACTGCCTTTTTAAGGAGACTGACCAGAGCTATTAGCTCAAATTGTGGCTAATACAAAAATTACCTGCAACTAGATAATGTAGACCAGGTAACACCTAACCAAGAGTTTAAAGAAGTATAAAACTGCTGTGTTAATTATTATAAACTAGAGGCCCGGTGTACAAATTCGGGTATGGGTGTGGTCTGGCCAGCCCGCACTGATCTGGGCCAATCGGGCCAGGCCAGCTGGCGGGGGAAGGATTGCGGGCAGTTGGCTGGCCAGCCCCACCTCCTGGTCAAATTCCCGTTCAAACTCCTGGTCGAGGGGACAATTTTAATATTAGCCTTTTATTATACAGGATAGCCAGTATATCAGAATATAAAAACACTGATAATGGAAGAACCTACAATAAGATAGGTTCTAAAAGAAACCCTGGAAATGACACAATAGTTCATCTTATTCCTGTACTGGACAAACTGGTAATACTAACATGAATAAAACGGTCTTGATTATGCTGTCAAGATGATCATAAGTAGAAATCTTTTAAGGGACACAGAGCTATGAGGAGTTGGGGGAAACTGTAGAGAGATCACATATTACAAGGCTCCAGACTAAAAGCCATATGAATTAAAGAAGCCTTGATGTACTGCTGCTTTACATATCTATCCTACCTAATAAGAGTAATATGCAAATTAACCATCACTCCGCTATACTCACAAGCCATGCCCAACAGCCAATCAGAGCGAGTATGCAAATAAACCCAACCAAGATGGCTACAGCTACAGAGAGCAGGAGGGAGGCTTGGGTTTCCCAGGCAACGGAGGAAGCCAAGCTTTCTGCCTGCCCTTGCTGGCCTAAGCCTCTACTCAAGGCTACAAAGTTTCAATTATAGAAGGTAAAAAAATCCAAACAGAAATGGCGGCAGCCACAGAGCTGGGAGGCTAGGGTAGCCCCTGGCAATGGAAGAAGCAAAGCTTTCCACACACCCTGGCCAGCCCAGGCCTCCACTTAAGACTACAAAGTTTCAATTATAGAAGGTGAACAAATCCAAACAGAAATGGCTGCCAGCCACGGAGCGAGCAGGAGGCTTGGCTCCGCTCCAGGCTACAAAGTTTCAATTGTAGAAGGTAAATAAATTCCAGATACCAGGGCCTCGGCTTGGGTTGCCAGGGGGCATGGCTGGCCTGCAAACCACCACAGGCCCGTCTCTCAGGCCGCCCCATGCCCCAAGGGAACCCCCACTCTGTTCCAGGAACCCTTCGGGGCAAACCAGCTGGCCCCCACCCATGCACCAGGCCTCTATCCTATTTAATAAAAGAGTAATATGGAAAACAACTAAACTGCCGCCTCGCACAACAATTTCAAAAATACAACTAAAAGACAAAACGTCTACCACCCAGAACCACGGGAAAGCTGGCTGAGTGAATGATTTGCAACTAAGAAGAGAAAGGAGCACAAACGCTGAAAAGCTGAGGTATGGAGGTGCGTGAATCGGGCTGGTGGCAGGCAACTGGGCACGCGGCTTTTCTTCAACCCGAAGGGAGACAAGCTCCCGATCACTCTGAAATCCAGTTTCTGGGGACACGTGGGGGACCCAGACGCCTACGGGGAGAAGCTGGACTCTCGGCCATGGGGTCGGAAAGTAAGAGTGACTTTTTTGCAGAGGTGCACCCAGAAATCAGTGTTTACTGGAGTGCGGGACACGGGGACTTGGAAACGCGGAAAGGCAAAGATGGCTGATGGCAGCCATCGCTGTTTGCCACACCCTAGCCTAGTGACGCCCAGAGACCCCGCCCCGCCCTGAGACCCCACCCCCCAAATTCTACAAACCCGCCCAGGCTCCACACAGCAGCTTTTGCATATAAATGACCTGTTCTGAGGCAGCTTAACCAAATAAACTGCAGCTCCAATCAGACTGCTCCAAAACCGCCCAAGCAAAGAGGAGAAAACTGTAGTTCTTGCTGTAGCTCCTGCTGGGGGGCCTCAGACAGTAGCTGACCTGCACCCCATTGGAGATCCAGACACTAGGGTATCTAGTGGTCTGTGTGGACGACACCAGATTTCAACCACTCTCATAAGGGACACATCCAAGAGGCAGACTCAGTGAGCGCCAAAGCCCCACTGGAACAAGTCCTGCCCCATAAACGTGTCTCCAGCACAGCAATTCTTCCGTTATAGACACAGCGGGTCCTCACAGCCAATTGGCCTGGAGGTCAATTCCTCCCAGTGACACCAACAACAATCAAGACTTAACTACAACAAGGCTGTAACACAGTCCACAAAGGGGTACACCAAGAGTGTCCACCTCAGGTAACTGGGAGGCTGACCCGTTGAACCAATAGGACACCTAGTACACAAAGCTACCCTAACCAACTCAGGGAAGCAGCGAAAATGAGGAGGCAAGGAAACAGATCACAAACGAAAGAAATGGAGGAGAACAAACAAATGGACATAGAGTTCAAAACCACGGTTATAAGGTTTTTCAAGAATTTCATGGAAAAGGCCGATAAATTTAATGAGACCCTCAAGGATATGAAAAAGGACCAAACAGAAATTAAACATACACTGACTGAAATAAAAAATATTATACAGAGACCCAACAGCAGACTAGAGGAACATAAGAATCAACTCAAAGATTTGGAATACAAAGAGGCAAAGGACACTCCTCCAGAGAAGCAAGAAGAGAAGAGATTCAGAAAGTTGAAGATAGTGTAAGAAGCCTCTGGGACAACTTCAAGCATACCAACATCAGAATTATGGGGGTGCCAGAAAAAGAGAGAGAGCAAGACGCTGAAAAACTATTTGAAGAAATAATGACCGAAAACTTCCCCCACCTGGTGAAAGAAATAGACTTACAAGTCCAGGAAGCGCAGAGAACCCCAAACAAGCCCTAAATGGTTTGGCTCAGTGGATAGAGCATCGGCCTGCAGACTGAAGGGTCCCAGGTTTGATTCCAGCCAAGGGCATGTACCTTGGTTGCGGGCACATCCCCAGCAGGGGATGTGCAGGAGGCAGCTGATCGATGTTTCTAACTCTCTATCCCTCTGCCTTCCGTCCTCTTTGTAAAGCAAACAAACAAACAAAAAAAACCACAATAAAAACAAACAAACAAAAACAAACAAACAAGAATCCAAAGAGGACCACACCAAGACACATCATAATTAAAATGCCAAGGGCAAAAGACAAAGAGAGAATCTTACAAGCAGCAAGAGAAAAACAGTTAATTACCTACAAGGGAGCACCCATACGATTGTCAGCTGATTTCTCAACAGAAACTATGCAGGCCAGATGGGAGTAGCAAGAAATATTCAAAGTGATGAATAGCAGGAACCTACAACCAAGATTACTCTACCCAGCAAAGTTATCATTCAGAATTGAAGGTCAGATAAAGAACTTCATAGATAAGAAAAAGCTAAAGGAGTTCATCACCACCAAACCAGTATTGTATGAAATGCTGAAAGGTATTCTTTAAAAAGAGGAAAAAGAAGAAGAAAGATAAAAATTATGAACAACAAATACATATCTATCAACAAGTGAATCTAAAAGTCAAGTGACTTAAAAATCTGAGGAAGAGAATAAACTGGTGAACTTAATAGAATCAGAGGCATAGACTGGGAGTGGACTGATAATTCTCAGGGGGAAAGGGGTGTCTGTGTGGGGAGTACAGAAGAGAATGGACAAAAATCATACACCTATGGATAAGGACAGCGGGGGGAGGTAAGGGCAGAGGGGGGGTGGGAACCGGGTGGTGGGGAGATATGGGGAAAAAAAAGGAGAAACAATTGTAATAATCTGAACAATAAAGATTTATTAAATTTAAAAAAAAAAAGTCCTTTAAAAGCTGCGGACTCCTGTCACTGGGTGCTGGAGCCATCCAGGCTCAGCTACCTGGTGTGTGGGCGATCAAATAATAAATTCATGATCCTTCAAAAAAAAAAAAGGGAGTAATATGCAGATTGACCATCACTCCAACACACAATATGGCTGCCCCCATGTGGTAAAAGATCCTGCCCCCATGTGGACACAAGATGGCCACCACAAGATGGCCAGCAGGAGAGGGCAGTTGAGAGGGACCAGGCCTGCAAGGGAGGGCAGCTGGAGGCGATCAACCCTGCAGGGGAGGGCAGTTAGGGGTGACCAGGTGGCAGAGGAGGGAAGTTGGGTGCAAACAGGCTGGCGGGGGAGCAGTTAGGCATCAATCAGGCTGGCAGCGGAGTGGTTAGGGGGTGATCAGGCTGGCAGGCAGAAGTGGTTAGGGGCAATCAGGAAGGCAGGCAGGCGAGCAGTTGGGAGCCAGCAGTCCTGGATTGTAAGTTGGACATCCCTCGAGGGGTCCCAGATTGGGGAGGGTGCAGGCTGGGCTGAGGGACAGCCCCCTCCGTGAACGAATTTCGTGCACCGGGCCTCTAGTACTAATAATAAAATAATATGCAAATTGTCTGGGACGCTGTCACAGTAACGACCGAACAGCAGGCTGTGTGGGGCGACAAGGCCGGCAGGGGGGTTAGTGAGGGACAACCAAACAACTGAACAGCAGGCTGCATGGGGCGACCAGGCTGGCAGGGGGGCAGTTGGGGGTGACCTGGCCAGCATGGGGGGCAATCAGGCTGGCAGGCAGAGGCAGTTAGGAGTGATCAGGCTGGCAGGGGGTGTCAGTTAGGTGCAATCAGGCAGGCAGGCAGGTGAGCAGTTAGGAGCCAGCAGTCCTGGATTGTGAGAGGGATGTCTGACTGCTGATTTAGACCTAATCCTCGGGATTGGGCCTAAACTGGCAGTCGGACATCTCCCAAGGAGTCCCAGATTGGAGAGGGTGCAGGCTGGACTGAGGGGATCCAGCCATGAGCCCGGCTTCGGGCTGAGTGGCACTCCCCCTGTGGAAGTGCACTGACCACCAGGGGGCAGACGCTCAACGCAGGAGCTGCCCCCTGGTGGTCAGTGAGCATCATAGTGACCATTCTACTGTAATGGTTGCTTAGGCTTTTATTATACAGATTTTTTTAATTAAAATTTTTTAATGTTGACATAGTTGCAGGTGTCCTCCTTTTCCCCACCCTTTGCCAAATTTTTTCAATTTCTTTTTTATTGTATTACTGCCGGCCTCTAGTATAGTTCTAAAAACTAACACAACTCTACAATATAGATATTCTTTTCTGTATATTAAAAATAAAAAAGATCGGTAAACAAAATTGCCCTAAAGTTACACTTAGGCAGAGCTGAGATCTGAACACAACGTTGTTTGATTAGATAGAGAAACATGGGGTTTCCCAATGAATCAGGATGAGAACCAGGATTACTAGCCCTATTTAACATTTTTAAATGTCTGTAAAAAGGAACTGAAATGAAAAAGCATCAAGACTCAGAAAACATTAACCTTAAAATCTTGTGGGCAAAATAAAACCTACACAATTAGCCACCCCCTTACTTGCAGTTTTGATCTCCACAGTTTGTTACCCCCACTCAACCATAGTCTGAAAATATTATATGGAAAATTCCAGAAATAAACAATTCGTAAGTTTTAAATTGTGTGCTGCTCTAAGGAGCATGATGAAATCTTTCCCAGTCCTGCTCCATCCCTCCTAGGATGTGACTCATCCCACTACTTGGATATTCACACTGCATGCACTACGAACCCAATAGTCAGTAGCCATCTGGGTTATCAGGTCAGTTGTCAGAGAGACAAAGAGACCACATTCACCTAAGTTTTATTATTGTTGTTAATCTTTATGCACTTAGTTTATTAATTAAACTTTATTATAGGTATGTACATATAGGAAAAAAAAGTGTGTATATAGTATATAGGTTTGGTATCGGGCATCTACTGGGGTTCTTGGAACATATCCCCTGCAGATAAGCAGGAGCTTCTTTATACAAAACAGAGCAAAAGCCAAGAAGAAAAGTACTAAAATATTGTGGTCAAGTTTATAAAAATTTAGAGGATAAAAGGCTATAGACTGAAATATCTATGGCAGATTTTATGGAACCTGAATTATACTTTAACAGAGATGGGAAATTTGAGTTAACAGTGAAAAGAGTTTGGGGAAATTTCTCATATGGGAGACAGAGAGAAATAACAAGTCAAAAGACAAGACCTAGCAAGGCACATTAAAAACAAAACAAACAAATAAAAAAACAAATGTGTGACCTTACTAATAAGTAAAGACGAGTGTTACTGAAAGGAAGAATAGCAGGGGTGTTAAAAGTATAGACACTAGATTACCTGGATTCAAATTCTGACTGTCATTTCCAAGCTGGATAAACTTAGGCAAGTAACTTAACTTGTGTAAAGTAAGCATAAACCCAACTGAAAAAGTTGTTCTGAGGCTAAATGACTTAATATACGTACACTTCAAATAGTGCTTTGTGCCTGGCACATAGTAAATAGTGCTAGTCATTATTGTTGTCATTGTTACTGGTTTTTATTGCTGCTGTTGGTCAGAGGTGAGGAGAGGTAGCGAAAAGAGGACAGTTTCTTAAGGGCACTCAGAAAAGCAGAGGCAGGGCCTCCTCTGTCCAAGGTTCACAATATGCACTTGAATCAGGGGGTGACATGATTAACCTTTTGCACTCGGATGTCGAGTGTGACTCGACATGGTTAGCATTAGAATAAAGGAATCGAGAAAAAAGCAAGCGAGTGCAAAGGGTTAAAGCAATGCTTAGAACTATCTGGTAGTGCTTAGATTGGCGTGGGGAAGAGAGACTGAAGATTTGGAAGCTGATGTGACAAGGCAGCCCATTATTGAACCTGGAAAACTTGGGGATTGCACTCAACCAAAAATGGGAAAGCTGGGAAACAGTTTATATTCATATATTTCCTAGGCAGATAAAATTTGAGAGATCGGGATTTGAGATAAAAATTTAGACATTTCAGTAAATTAAATCATTTATTCCTTCAACAAATATTTGGATAAATATAGCCATCTGGTTGTTTTTTGTTTATTTTTAGTTTAAGAAGTCATTTTATTAATAACCAAGTATGGCTTACTTAGGATTAAAACACAAATTATAATGTAACAGTTACTATGGGCCTTATATAATGAAAAATAAGCACCACACATTTTATTTTATATTTTTTCCAATTTATTTTTTATTTTTTTTTTTTTAAATATATTTTATTGATTGTTTACAGAGAGGAAGGGAGAGGGACAGAGAGTCAGAAACATCGATGGGAGAGGAACATCGATCAGCTGCCTCCTGCACACCCCCTACTGGGGATGTGCCCGCAACCAAGGTACATGCCCTTGACCGGAATCGAACCTGGGACCCTTGAGTCCGCAGGCCGACGCTCTATCCACTGAGCCAAACCGGTTAGGGCTCCAATTTATTTTTTATTATATTACTAGAGGCCCGGTGCACGAAATTCGTGCACGGGGGCAGAGGGTGTCCCTCAGGCCAGCCTGCACCCTCTCCAATCTGGGACCCCTCGAGGGATGTCCGACTGCCCGTTTAGGCCCGATCCCTCCACGGGCAGTCGGACATCCCTCTCACAATCCATGACTGCTGGCTCCCAACTGCTCGCCTGCCTGCCTTCCTGATTGCCCCTAACCACTTCTGCCTGCCAGCCTGATCACCCCCTAACCACTCTGCTGCCAGCCTGATTGATGCCTAACTGCTCCCCCGCCAGCCTGTTTGCCCCCAACTTCCCTCCTCTGCCACCTGGTCACCCCAAACTGCCCTCCCCTGCAGGGTTGATTGCCTCCAGCTGCCCTCCCTTGCAGGCCTGGTCCCTCTCAACTGCCCTCCCTTGCAGGCCGGGTGCCTCCCAACTGCCCTCTCCTGCTGGCCATCTTGTGGTGGCCATCTTGTGTCCACATGGGGGCAGGATCTCTGACCACATGGGGGCAGCCCTATTGTGTTTTGGAGTGATGGTCAATCTGCACATTACTCTTTTTATTAGATAGGATAGAGGCCTGGTGCATGGGTGGGGGCCAGCTGGTTTGCCCTGAAGGGTGTCCCGGATCAGGGTGGGGGTTCCCTTGGGGCGTGGGGTGGCCTGAGCAAGGGGCCGGTGGTGGTTTGCAGGCTGGCCACGCCCCCTGGTGACCCAAGCGGAGGCCCTGGTATCTGGGATTTATTTACCTGCTACAATTGAAACTTTGTAGCCTGGAGCGGAGCCAAGCCTCCTGCTCGCTCAGTGGCCGGCAGCCATTTCTTTTGGGACTTATGTTTCTTCTAAAATTGAAACTTTGTAGCCTGGAGTGGAGGCCTGGCCCCACCAGGGTGTGCAGAAAGCTTTGCTTCCTCTGTCACGAGGGGCAACCCCAGCCTGCTCTCTCCAGCTCCGTGGCTGCCACCATTTTTCTTGGGATTTATCTTCTATAATTGAAACTTTGTAGCCTTAAGTGGAGGCATGGGCCAGCCAGGGTGTGTGGAAAGCTTGGCTTTCTCCATTGCTGGAGAAACCCAAGCCTCCCTCCTACTCTCTGTGGTGGCAGCCATCTTGGTTGGGATTAATTTGCATACTCGCTCTGATTGGCTGGTGGGCATGGATGGTGGGCGTGGATGGTGGGTGTAGCGGAGTGATGGTTAATTTGCATATTACTCTTTTATTAGGTAGAACTAGAGGCCCAGTGCACAAAATTCGTGCACTTGGGGGGGGTCTCCTCAGCCTGGCCTGCACCCTCTCACAGTCAGGGACCCCTTGAGGTATGTCCCCCTACTGACTTAGGCCCGATCCCCCCGGGGGACATCCCTCTCGCAATCCTGGATCCTTCACTCCTTATAACCTACCTGCTCGCTCCTTACGACTCAGCTTGCTGCTCCTTAGTGCCGGGCTCCTTACCACTTGGCTCGCTGCTCCTTAGCACTGCCACGGAGGCAGAAGAGGCTCCTGCCACCACAGCTGCGCTCACCAGCCGTAAGCCCAGCTTCTGGCTGAATGGCATTCCCCCTGTGAAAGTGCACTGACCCCTAGGGGGCAGCTTCTGTGTTGAGCGTCTGCCCCTGGTGGTCAGTGCACATCACAGCGACCAGTCGTTCTGGTCGTTCTGCCATAACAGTCGCTTAGGCTTTTATTATAAAGACTAGAGGCCCGGTGCACGAAATTCATGCACGAAGGGGGTTGTCCCTCAGCCCAGCCTGTACCCTCTCCAATATGGGACCCCCCGGGCAGTCGGACATCCCTCTCACAATCCAGGACTACTGGCTCCCAACTGCTTGCCTGCCTGCCTTCCTGATTGGCCCTAACTGCTTCGCCTGCCAGCCTGATCACCCCCTAATCACTCCGCTGCCAGCCTGTTTGCCCCCAACTTCCCTCCTCTACCGGCCTGGTCACCCCTAACTGCCCTCTCCTGCAGGGTTGATCACCTCCAACTGCCCTCCCTTGCAGGCCTGGTCCCTCTCAACTGCCCTCCCTTTCAGGCCTGGTCCTTCTCAACTGGTCTCCCTTTCAGGCCAGGTGCCTCCCAACTGCCCTCTCCTGCTGGCCATCTTGTGGTGGCCACCTTGTGTCCAAATGGGGCAGGATCTTTGACCACATGGGGGCAGCTATATTGTGTGTTGCAGTGATGATCAATCTGCATATTACTCTTTTATTAGATAGGATAGAGGCCTGGTACAGAGGTGGGGACCAGCAGGTTTGCCCTGAAGGGTGTCCCGGATCAGGTGGGGGTTCCATTGGGGCGTGGGGCAGCCTGAGCGACGGGCCTGTGGTGGTTTGCAGGCCGGCCACGCCCCCTGGCAACCCAAGCAGAGGCCCTGGTATCTGGAATTTATCTTCCTTCTCCAATTGAAACTTTGTAGCCTGGAGCGGAGCCAAGCCTCGGGCTCCCTCCGAGACCGGCAGCCATTTGTGTTGGGGTTATAATTGAAACTTTGTTGCCTTAAGCGGGTGGGCCCGGCCAGGGTGTGCGGAAAGCTTTGCTTCCCCTGTTGCTGGCAGCAACCCTGGCCTGCTCTCTCAAGCTCCGTTCTGCCGCCACTTGTTTGAATTTGTTTACCTTTTATAATTGAAACTTTGTAGCTTGAGTGGAGGCTTAGGCCTGGGGCAAGGGCAGGCGGAAAGCTTGGCTTCCTCTGTTACCTAGGAAACCTTGCTCTCTGTGGCTGTAGCCATCTCGGTTTGGGTTAATTTGCATGCTCGCTCTGATTGGATGGTGGGCGTGGCTTGTGGTGTGTCGGAGGTATGGTCAATTTGCCTATTTGTCTATTATTAGATAATATTTTTTTAATTAAAAATTTTTAATGTTGACATAGTTACAGTTGTCCCCCTTTTCCTCTCCTTTTGCCCAGCTCCACCTTTCCCCAACTCCCTTTCCCTTGGCGTTTACCAAACTATTGTCCACATCCATGTGGTAAGCATGTATGTTCTTTAGCTAATCCTTTCACCCTCTTTTATCCAGTTGCTGAAAATATATAATTAAATGAACTTCTAATATGACATAATCCATTCAGATTTTTCACATTTCCTATAATCTTTAACAAAACTCCTTAATATATAAATGTGAACTAAGTGAAATGCACTTTGCTTTTTCCCTGGGAGGAAATACTACAAATAAGCAGGTCTCTGTATATTTCTGGGCTATACACCTGAAAAAATAATAAAAATGTAAAAGAAGTCACTTTCCTTGATGGAAAAAAAAACTTGAAAAGAACCCAATTATTATATCAGACAAAAGCCTGGATGCTCATGTAAAATGAGACACACATGAAACAAGACCATATTTTTACTTGAAATGCATTTTGAATTCTAAAGACTTTACTTGAATTATAGCTTTTCCCTTGCATGAAGAATAATTTGTGGGTGGGAGTAAAAAAAAAGAGGATGAAATGGGGAACACCTGCAATAGTGTCAACAATAAAAAATTTAAATTAAAAAAAAGTATAATTTTTGATGTTTAAACAATGAAAAGGCAAGCTCATAACAAGGATTACTTCAGACAGACAGGTGATATTCCACAAACACCATACATGCAGCTCCTGTACATGCCCAGTGTTTCTATCTTTAGGTGATGGGTAAAAGATGCTTGACTCAGAATAGTTACCATTTTAAAACATATTTTCTTCCAGTTATAATTATAATACAAACTTTAGCTCAGTTCATTATTTCAACATTTTTATTAAAAGTGTAAAACATCATTTATTATAATTAGGAAGCAAAAAGAATATACTAAAATATACCAGATTATGAGTAATTCATGCAGAATAAAAATATACATTTAGTCAAAAATAAACTCAAAATGGTTAAAGGACTTAAACATAAGATGGGAAACCATAAAAATACTAGAGGAATCCACAGGTAGCAAAATCTCAGACATATGCCAAAGCAATTTCTTCACTGATACTACTCCTACGGCAATGGAAACTAAAAAGATAATAAACAAATGGGATTACATCAAAATAAAAAGCCTTTGCACAGCAAAAGAAACCATCAACAAAACAACAAGAAAGCCCACTGCATGGGAAAACATATTTACCATTGTTATCACTGATAAGGGTTTAATCTCCAACATTTACAGGGAACTCATACAACTTAACAAAAGAAAGATAAACAACCCAATCAAAAAATGGGCAATGGACCTAAATAGACATTTTTCAAAAGAAGACATAAGGAAGGCCAAGAGACAAATGAAAACATACTCCAAGTCACTAATCACCCAAGAGATGCAAATCAAAAAGACAATGCGGCCCTAACCGGTTTGGCTCAGTGGATAGAGCGTCGGCCTGCGGACTGAAGGGTCCCGGGTTCGATTCCGGTCAAGGGCATGTACCTTGGTTGCGGGCGCATCCCCGGTAGGGGGTGTGCAGGAGGCAGCTGATGGATGTTTCTCTCTCATCGATGTTTCTAGCTCTCTATCCCTCTCCCTTCCTCTCTGTAAAATATATTAAAAAAAAAAAAAAAAAAAAAAAAAAGACAATGCGGTACCAACTCACACCTGTCAGAATGGCTATCATCAACAAATCAACAAACGACAAGTGCTGGCAAGGATGCAGAGAAAAAGGAACCCTTGTGTGCACTGCTGGTGGGAATGCAGACTGGTGCAGCCACTGTGGAGAATAGTATGAAGTTTCCTCAAAAAACTAAAAATGGAACTTCCATTTTACCCAGTGAACCCACTTCTAGGAATATATCCCAAGAAACTAGAAACACCAATCAGAAAAGATATATTCACCCCTATGTTCATAGCAGCACAATTCACCATAGCTAAGATTTGGAAACAGCCTAAGTGCCCATCAGCAGGTGAGTGGATTAGAAAACTGTGGTACATCTACACAATGGAATACTACGCTGCAGTAAAAAAGGAGTTCTTACGACTTGCAACAGCATGGATGGAACTGGAGAGCATTATGCTAAGTGAAATAAGCCAGTCATAGAAAGATAAATATCACAAGATCTCACTCATATGTGGGATATAATGATCAACAGAAACTGATGAACAAAAACAGATCCAGAGACAGAGAAACATTGATCTGACCGTCAAACCTCAGAGGGAAGGTAGGGAAGGGTGGGGGTAAAGGGGAGAGATCAACCAAAGGACTTGTATGCATGCATATAAGCCTAACCAATGGACACAGACAACAGGGGGGTAAGGGCATGAGTGGGGGGGGGGTTTGAGGGGTAATAGGGGGATAAGGATACATATGTAATACCTTAACCAATAAAGAAATTTAAATACATGTGTGTGAGTGTGTGTGTGTGTGTGTGATTTAGAGAAAAAATTCAGTGACAAGTTAAAATTTTGTTTACTAAAACAAGTAAAGTAATAAGAATAGATATAGAGAAAGACATAATAAATATTAGGGAAATTCAACTATCCTGGCTTAGCGATAAATATTTTAAAATACATCTATCTTGAGATGTATCTTGGGTGATTTACAATAAAAAAGAGAATTACTAAATTTTCTTGAACTCCCATTTACTTATATAATACATTCAGTAATTTTAAAGCATCTTTTCTTTTTTTGCTCTCAATCTGCTTTCCCACCCAAGAGACTCGGTTCACATTTTAAATTAACATCTTAACATATTTTCTACTAATAGTGCTATCTACAAAAAACAACAACAATTAATGTCATCATATTTTCTAATAAAACACTAAAAGCTTTCTCATGAATAACAGAGTCGGGAAGTTGGAGAGAAGAAAAAGAGAGGAAAGAGAAAAAGGAAAGGAAGAAAAAGAGAAAGAATAAACAGATTACAAAAAAGTAAGATGCTATTAATTTGCAAGTTGACATAATCCTAATATATAACAACCAGTAACGACCAAGGCTCGACCAATGGAAGTCAGTCCTGCGGTCATGGCAACCCAGCGCCACGGTGCCCCAGCACTGATTGCTGAGGGGGGCTGCAAATCAGGGCCAGAGAGAGGCCGGAAGAGAGAAGCAGGGACTGATCCGTTGCCTCTGTGGCAACTTTTGATCAGCACTTGCTTCTCTCTGTCTCTCCCAGTCTGCCCAGCAGCCCGCCTCCATTTCTCTCCAGGCCTCCACCAGGGCTGCTGACCAGCACCCTTTCTGATCAGGCCCTGTTGATAGGCCCAGAGACACTGACTGTCATAGGAACTGACCAATCAGAACCAAATGTGGGTGCTGTGGGGAGCCAATGGCTGCCTAGGAGGTGGAGCTTCTGATGCTGACTGGCATAGAAACCAACCAATCAGAACCAAATCTGGGTGCTGTGGGGAGCCAATGGCTGCCTAGCAGGTGGAGCTTTTGATGCTGACTGGCATTGAAATTGACCAATCAAAACCAAACCCGGGTGCTATGAGGAGCCAATGGCTGCCTAGGAGGCGGAGCTTTTGACACTGACTGGCATAGAAACCAACCAATCAGAACCAAATTGGCCAACAGAGGACGGCAGTTGTGGGCGAGATCAGGCTGGCAAGGGAGGGCAATTAGGGGTGATTGGGCAGGCAGGCAGAGGCAGTTAGGGGTGATCAGGCAGGCAGGCAGGTGATCAGTTAGGAGCCAGCAGTCCCAGGTTGCAAGAGGGATGTCCAATTGGAGAGGGTGCAGGCTGGGCTGAGGGAAACCCCCTCCGTGCACGAATATCGTGCACTGTGCCTCTAGTCATCTATAATTGTATGAAAAGGTCAGAAGAAGAAACACCTTGAGTTTTGGATTCTATATCCAACTAAACTATCCTTTAAAGATGGTGAGGCCTTGGCTGGGTTGCTCAGTTGGTTATAGCATCATCCCAATACACCACGGTTGGGAACTCAATCCCCTGTCAGGGCACATACAAGAATCAACCAATGAATGCATAAATAAGTTAAACAACAAAGAGATGTCTCTCTGTGTGTGCGTCATATTTTAAAAAAAAGATAAAGGTGAAATTAAGAGATTTCCAGATAAACAAAAACAAGAAAATCTGTCACTAGCCTTTTGAGAAATAGTAAAAGGAGTCCTCCAGGCTGAAATAAATAACTGAATCTAAACAAAATAAACAGCATCAGTAGTTATCATGAAAACAGTATAAAGTTATTTTTATTTATTATTCTTTTTTATTTTAAAAGACAGATGCATAAAAAAATAATTATTCAGATAAGCTTATGACATATAAAGATGCAATTTGTATGACAATAGTACAACAGTATGATAGAAGAGGTAGTGAATGAAAGTATCTTGAAACAAAGTTTTTATATACTATTTAAATTGTTTTCATATTAATCTAAACTACATTGCTTTAAGTTAAGATGTTAATTGTAATACCCAAGGCAATCACTATGAATATAACATAGTAGAAGAAACAAGGAAATTAAAATGTATGCTAGAAAAAAACATAATATTTAATACAAAAGACAGAAATAGAGGGGAAAAGGTAATAAAAAAAGACATAAGATATGAAAAAAATTACAAAGTAGTATATGTAAATCTTATACTTTATAAGTAACTACATTAAATGCAAAGAGTATCTCAATCGAAAGCCAGAGATTAGCAAAATAAATTTCAAAAACATAATCCATCTATGTGCTGTCTATGAGAGATTCACTTTCACAATTCAAAAGAAAAAGAAAAAGATATATACCGTGCAAACATTACAAAACTAGACTTTAAGATAAAAATTGTTAGTAAAGATATTTTATAATGTTTTTCATCAAGAAGATATAAGTACTATAAACATTTATACACCTAATTACAGAGCTCCAAAACACATGAAGCAAGAACTGAGAAACCTGAAGGAAAAAATACACAATTCAACAACAATCGTTGGAGACTTCAATAATGGACAATGTCTATAGTAAATATAATAACCAGTCAGAAGTTCAACAAGGAACAGAAGAAGATCTAACAAACATTTATGGAACATTGCACTCAACAATAAATATTCTTCTCAGGTGCACATTCTTCATGACAGACCATAGACTGGGCCATGAAACAATCCTTGATAACTTTAAAAGTACTAAAACCATACAAAGCATGCTATCCAACCACAATGGAATGAAATTAGAAACCAATATTAGAAATAAATTTGAAAAATTCATGTCAAAATTAAACAACACATTGTACATAATCAATGGGTGAAAGAAGAAATCACAAGGGCAATTATAAAAAACTTTGAGATAAATGAAAACAAAACATATCAAAACTCATGGAATGTAGCTAACACTGAGTATTTGACAAAAGCAATATTCTTTCATGATAAAAACACTCAATGAGTTAGAAATAGAAGGGATCTTCCTCATCTTGATAAAGAGAACCTACCAAAAACCCACAGCTAGCACCATACTTAAGAAAGACTGAATGCTTTCCCTTTGAGATAGAAACAAGACAATGACTACTAGTTCTTGAAGATTCTAGCCAGGAAAATTAGGCAACAAAATGAAATAAAAGACATCCAGATTGTAAAGGAAGAAGTAAAAATATCTTTTTGCAATAACATGATCTTAAAAATTCCACAAAGAAACTATTAGACTAAATGAGTTCAGCAATGTAGCAGGACATATGATCCATATACAAATATCAATCATGTTTCTATATACAAACAATGAACAATCCAAGATAAAATTAAGGGGGAAATTCCATATATAGTAAAAACACAAAGAATAAAACACCCAGGAATAAATTTGACAAAATAAGTGCAAAACTAGTACACTGAAAATCTTATCTAATAAAGAGGGAATATGCTAATTGACCCTCACACCATTGCAAAGATGGTGGCGCCCACAGCCAATAAGGAGAGGATATGCTAATTGACTGCCTCACCCTCAAAGATGGCGGCACCCACAGCCAATAAGGAGGGAATATGCTAATTGACTGCCCCTCCCTCAAATATGGTGGCACCCACAGCGACAAGTTGGTGGCGCCCAGTCCCCTCAGTCCCGCCGGGGCACCTGCCTCTGGAGCCCCCAGTCCCCCCAGCCCCCGAGCCGCTCAGGGCCGGCCCAAGGTGCAGGCAAGCCTCGGATGGCAGCTGCCCAGCTGCCCAGGGCCACCCGAGGCTCAGGTAACCAGGGCCGCCCAAGGCTTGCACTGCTGTCAGTGGCAGCAGCAGAGGTGTGATGGGGTGTTGTCTTCCACTGATCACCGGGTTGCCTCCCACCCCTGAGGGCTCCCGGATTGTGAGAGGGGGCAGGCCAGGCTGAGGGACCCCCCTCCAGTGCATGAATTTTCATGCACCAGGCTTCTAGTTATAAAAATAAAGAAGATCTAAACCAGTGGTTCTCAACCTTTCTAATGCCACGACCCTTTAATCGTAATGTAAATGCCTGTGTTTTCCGATGGTCTTAGGCTCTACAGCAGTGGTTCTCAACCTGTGGGTCATGACCCACAGGTTGAGAACCACTAGCAGGGTCGCCTAAGACCATCGGAAAACACAGATATTTACATTACGATTCATAACAGTAGCAAAATTACAGTTACAAAGTAACAACGAAAATAATTTTATGGTTGGGGTCACCACAACATGAGGCTGTATTAAAGGGTCGCGGCATTAGAAAGGTTGAGAACCACTGATCTAAACAAATAGAAAGATATTCATGTTCATGGGCTGGAAACCTTAATGTTGTTAAAATTACGATACTCCTAAATTGACCTTTGATTTCAACTCAATCCATATCAAAATTTCAATGGCACTTTTTTTTTTCAGAAATGAACAAACCAATCCTAACATTCATATGCAAATTCAAGAGACTCAGAATAATCAAGACAGTGTTGAAAAAGAATAGTTGAAGGAATCAAATTTTACCATTTCAAAATATTCCACAAAGTTAGAGTAATTAAGACAGTGAGGTACAGCATAAGAATACACATATAGAACAATGAAATAGAATTAAAATTAAGGACAATATTTCATATGTAGAATTTCTGTCAAAAAATGTTTAACTTAAATCTAATCATGAGGAAGCAATCAGACAAATCTAAGGTGAGGAGCATTCTGTAAAACAACTGGCCTGGAATCTTCCAAAATATCAGTGTCACAAAAGACAACTACAGGATGGGGAACTTGTGCATCTGACCATGAAAATAACTGATACAGATTTCCCTTCAATTTATAAATAACAAAAAAACTGGACAAATTTTATGAAACAGCTGCTTTCAAACACTGGACAACAATCAGCATAGGACTATTGTCCCTGAGAGAATGAAAACAAGATGATGCCTACAAATCCCTGGCTTTCGGCCTGGAGAAATTTTGTGGACCATTGCCTAGCAGAGCAATGTGGAGTGATGCACAGCACAATAGTCTCACCAAGTTATGGACACAGATGATCTTTTGAAGCCAAGGTGGCTCACATTTGAATTTCCAGATTAGAGTACCACAGAGGAGGGACAGTACTTCAGAAATCTACATTGGGGCTCCTTGGTTCTGTGGTTAAACATAAAGATGTGTATGTATATAGTGAGACTCTCTGAGAATGGAAAAAATCCCACTGGGGAAAGAACAATTACTGGAAAGTTTATGATGAATAATTTCCAGAGTTCAAACAGGGTCAGGAGAATTTCAAGTTCTGACCTGTCAGAGAGGAGAAACTACCTCGAACATCCAAGGAGTTCAGAGGATACCCTAGAAGAAACGCAATTTAGCAATAGAGCTAAAACAGTCCTAGAGTCAAGACTGCTCTTAATCAACTTAAACTTTAAAAACAAGCCTCAAAAGTATCAAGCTCATTAGCAAATAACTCAGCTGCCAGCAAAACAAAATTAATTGGTCTTTAAAGAAAGACAACAAAACCCAGACACTCAATAATATAACATAATGGCCAACATTCAATAAAAAATTAGTAGACATTCAAAGAAGCAGGAAAATGTGACCCATAATCAGGAATCAAATTTTACCATTTCAAAATATTGCACAAAGTTAGAGTAATTAAGACAGTGAGGTACTGCATAAGGATACACATATAGAACAATGAAATAGAATTAAAATTAAGGACAATATTTCAGTCAAAAGAAACTGATCCAGTCAAAAGAAACTGATCCAGAAATGACACAGGTAGGGAATTAGCAGACAAGTACTTTAAAACAGCTATTACAGACAATAATTTATTATATTTATATTTATTTACAAAAACAATATAAACTATATAAAATTATAAATTATGTTCAAGAATTTGAAAGAAAATATGAATATAACACTGAAAGAAATGGAAGATATACATATATACACATACTAGCACAAACATATTTTAAAATGCAAATGAAACTTCTAGAGAAGAAATATACTATATCAGAAACAAAAGTTCACTAGATGAGCTTAACAAAAGATTAGACAATATAGAAGAAAAGATCAGAGAACCTGAAGATAAAGCAATAAAAATTATCTAACCTGAAATACAGAAATAGAAAGGTGGGAGAAAAGGTATCAGAACTATTGCACATTAAAGGAGACAGGACAACTAGTTCAACATGTGATCCATGATTGGATTCTGAAATGGTTAAAGACAAAACAGCTATATAAGACAATTTGAGGACAATTAGGAAATTTAAACATATACTCTATATTAGTAGATAGAATATACTATATAAAACAGTATTTTATATTATACATATATTATTTATCAATATTAAATTTTTTAAGTGTGGTAACTATTTCACAGATATGTAGGAGAATGCTACCGTGGGAAGGAGAAAGTCATAATACAAAAAAATGGGGCTATTTTACTAACACTGGTAACTTCAACAGGATACCCTATGTTTTCATTTTTGTTATATAAATCACAAGTTTTTGTATTGAGAGCATTATTTTTGTAATACCCATCTGCGTACACTGACAACCAGATACACTTTAATCAAGCCAACATCACATAATTAACTTTAAATGTAATAATTTTCAACTGTCATGGTTTACTAATAAAATAACATAAATGTGAACTCATTTTACCATTTCTCAAAAAGATAAAACTATAATCCTGCTTCATGTAAAGACAAATATAAATCAATACTAGAAAACAAATTTTGTAATAATTTATAAAGTATTACCTTAAAATACAAAAGATCATTTTATCATGCTTTTTTGGAAAAAAAATAATTGTAAGAAAACCAAGCCTATTATCACCTTGAAAAACAGAGATCTCATAACATTTAGAGCATTTTGAAAACCATACTTTATGTTCCTTAAGAAAAAGAACTACCTTATTTGTATATATCTCAAGCCTAGAAGAATCTCTCTCACATAAGTATCTGTTTAATCAAACTAAATCATAACTAAGGTAACTGTCTATCCAGCCCTACCTAGCAAGATATATGCCACAAAAAAATAAATTGTCTTTTTATCTGTTGGTTAGTTCCCCCTAACAAGGATGCCAAAAATTTTACTTCAGTCATTGTGGATAAAAATTTTACTGAAATATTTTGCATTTCCTCAGTTTTCTCAAGTCAAAGGCACCAAATGTAACTTGACTTGGGGATCATGAACATTCTTCACCAGCCCTTAGCAAGTTTTTCTCCTGACTGTTACTCATCAAATATCACTTCCTTTCTCTCTGTGCTTACCACTGGTAGATTACTAGTAGACATTCCAACTTCACTGCACCCTTGGTAAAGAAACAAAGAAGTAACCCTATGATTTTTAAACTTGAAAAAAACTAAGTACTTAAAAGTCCCAAGAAAAAGTACATGATTTTAATGATGAAGCTTTTTGACATTTATTATGGTGGTACAAAGGTGTGTTTTCTTCCATTATTTTAGGTGATGTTCTGAGAATATTCAGCATTTGTTAAATATACAGTTATAACTGTATACACTTATTTAGGCTTAGAGATAAGCTGAATTTATTAGTTTCATTAAAAAATTTTGTTAAGGTGAGCAAAATCTGTATTTGTATGCATAGTTATTTGTTCAAGTATAGTAGAAAACAGAAGCTAGAATCCTTGAAACTTTAAAAATCAATTAAGACTTTAAGTTATATTCCAGTGGCAGCATTTTAAGTCAGTCTTCGGTACATGGGAAAGCAATCTTTAAATATATGGGTGGTGAAAATTATGGGTAATAAAATAACTTCGTGGACCTTGGTGAACTAAGTAAAAGAAACATTCGTATACCAGAGTATCATAAGTATTACAGGAAATTACTGTTTCATAAAACTTTATTATAGGCTGTGTGTTGTGATATATTGGGGCATGAGTAAAAATAAATGTCTTCGTGTGGACTGCAGTCAAAAAGTTTGAAACCCACTCATATAAGGAGTTCTTAATGTTCTGTAGGTTGTCTGCAATCAGAAAAAGAGATTGGTACTTTTCCACTTACTGAAACAATAATATTCTGCAACATACCATCACAAAATCAAAGTCATTAGTTTGCAGATCTTTGAATGTGACTGTTTCCAATGAATTTTTAATATTGTATCTGGCACATGATTAGTCCTAAAGATTTAAAACTAAAAATAATCCTTTTTTTCTCAGTGACAATAAAAAAATAAATAAACCTTTATATGCAGCTATTTCTGATGCTTGTTATTAGTCTGAAGTAAAGATGCTTAAAAAAAAAACTTTTACTTTATAATGAGCTATCAATTAAAATAAATACATTAGTTAAAAGCTGCCTAAATGTTTAATTTTCAGAATTGCAACTTAAGTTTAACAAAGGAATCCATATAATATTCTCTAGTTCCCTGTGTATATTAAAGTGCATATGAAAATGAAGACTCTAATATAAGTACACATTTTTTGGACATTGATAGGATTCATATCCAACCATATCTTAATTATTTCTCATCCTAACACAGCAGAGCACCTTTTCAACCCATCCACAACTGTAAATTAAGCTTGATGGAAGAACTTTTTTTGCAGCATAAGAATTACTCTCTGAACTTGCTATCAGCCTATTGGGAATTTCCAAGTAATGACAGGAACTCATACTGCATTTGAAAAATAACAGATGGAGCAATTACAATGAGAATTGTGATGCTCAGCACTACCAGTAACAGACCTCTTATTATACTCCTCCCTTTGTTGCCTATTAATTTTGGCGGTCTATGCACTCTACTAAAAGTTCAACTCCAAAGCAGCTGAAATAAGTAAAGATATATCCATGCATTTGCTAGGCTACAACCAAGAGAGAGGGAAAGAAAATAAATATTAGGGATCAGAAAGAAAATAATCTACATAAAGAAACAGGAAATGCACTGTACTGCTGAAGTTTGCTCTAGCCTTAGCAAAAAACCTTTCCCATCACAAGCTTTTTCAAACACAAGACAGATCAAATGAGTTGCTTTAATAAGCAACCACTTTATGGTATACTTAACATCACTTTATTAAAACATTTGAAATTATTATAAAAATGTTACAAATAGGAAACTCCTTCATGAAGATCAGATGTTAATACTAGTTTAACATGGTCCGTGTATCAATAAAATCTAAAAGATAATTCACCTAATTAAGTTTTTAATTTGGTCTGGTTGAAATATTATTAACATTAATAAGTATCTCTTAAGCAGAGTAGTGAGTACTCCAATATTCATTTTACTATAATTTAAATTGTACATACATACCTAATTATAACTACTTTTTCTGTGTGTGCTATGTTTCAAAACACAAAAAGGTAATTTAGTCAAAATGCACCCCCACACACATAGCATAACACAGATACTGGGTGGTTTAGGGGCCTGGCCTCTTCTAGCCATCCTGGTTATACACACTGAATTTGGGCAGTTCTAGCAACTTGAGACAACTGAGAAGATTAAATCCTAATCCAACACCATTCTTTCTCCACATTATTTTAGTATCACTGGAGGCCATGTTGAGAGCAACTACTCCAGAGAAGACAGCATTAGGCTCTCATGACATTTCATTCTTATTAAGTTCAATGATATTAGCTACCTTTCCATCTTCCTTTAGACCCCATCCTTCCTTCTTAATTAAACATTCATCATTTATAGGTAGCTGAGTAATCTGAATATCTTGATTTTGAAGCAAAAGAATGTGTGGGGAAGAGATATGTAAATAAAGTTACCTGGCCCGGCTGGCGTGGCTCAGTGGTTGAGTGTTGACCACCTATGAACCATGAGGTCACAGTTCGATTTCTGGTGGTCAGGGCACATGCCCAGGTTGTGGGCTAGATCCCAGTGTGGGGCCTGCAGGAGGCAGCTGATCAATGATTCTCTTGCATCACTGATGTTTCTTTCTCTCCCTCTCCCTTCCTCTCTGAAATCAATAAAAATATACTTAAATAAATAAAGTTACTGGAATAACATTGCTTCATTGGGTTAGGGTAAAGTATATGTAATTTAATGTTTTTTAGCATTTTTCCTTTGTTGATTACTACTTTCCTGGTTAAAAAAGAAGAAGAATTTTCCTCTGTTGTTTGAATATTGAACAAACTTATGGATAAAGACACCTAATTATTAAAACACAGATATGTTTATCAATTAAAGTTTGGAAGAACAAATGAGTAAATTAACTAGCTAGTAGTACAAAGCTGTTTGAACCATATATGGATAGAAACTGTTCAATCCACCAAGTATCCTTGGACACATTCTTTTAGCAGAATCTTTTAAACATAATTCTGAAGTAGATTAATGACAAATGCTATAACTTACTTTGTAGGAATATAGATAAGAGTAAGAAAAATTAAGTAATGACATTAAATGACTTTGAGATTATTTGCAGAGGCTAATTTCTACTCAGGTCATATCTACTCAGTACTACTAAAATAAAAGTGAAATTCTGAAAATACCATGTAATGTATCTGCCAGGAGGCCTGAGATAGGATAATGAAAGGTAATCCTAGAAAGAAAAACTGGAGGACTATTTTGTAAGAAGAACAAAATTTTGCAAAATAAAAAATTTATTTATTATTATGACTTTATCATCCAAATAATGCAAAAAAGGCTTATGACAATACTTTAAAATTCTCACATAACATATGGACCTAGAGAAAAATGATGGAACAAATGAATATCTAGACTTAGAAATACCCAAGAGCATTAAGTGAAATGCACATGAAGCCAATTTGTAAATAAAGTTACCTGGCCCGGCTGGCATGGCTCAGTGGTTGAGTGTTGACCTATAAGACCTATGAACCATGAGGTCAGAATTCAATATTGTTTATTCTGCAATCCAGTTAGGATTCTATTTTATTATTCTAATGTTCTTGAAAGAACTAGACATTTTTACAAAAATTTTTAAATGGCATATTTCTCACTGGGACACTTATACAAGTTTTCTGAGAACTCTCTGCCTCAGAATGCTAAAAAGTCATTTTATCAATTAAAATATTTGATATACCCTTGATTTATTTATCAAAGAGCCAGAATGCTTTTAACTTCAAACACTCACCCAAAACTAACGTTTCCCAATAATTATATTTTGTCACATAAAGAACAGCATTGTACAAAGATAAACAAAATAACATTGTTTTGCTTTTCCTCTAAAGAGCTTTATTTTTTAGAGGATACAGTTCTTCTCAGTGTAAGTAAAAGCGACTGTTTTCAGAATAACAGTTGGCATATAATCAGTAGTTCTTACTGGCCTCCTGGACATTCTACATAGCCAAATACGATTTCTAAATATGCGTTTTGCTGCGTCTTTTCAGGGCAAGACACATTAAAAAGCTCATACGTGCTTCTCCCAACAAAATATTTAAAAAAGTGCTCTTTATTTTAGAATGTTACAAACAACGCAATTTCCTACCCTCTAAAAATTAACTATATGTCTGCTGTCTTATTTGGCTATCTCTGCTATCTCTAACAAAACACTTGGAATAGTGGGGTTGTTTTTTTTTTAATGTTTTAATTGATTTTAGAGAGAGAGGAAAGGAGAGGGAAAGAAAGAAACATTGATCGACTGCCTCCTGCATGACCCCCACCGGGGATCAAGCCCACAACCTAGGCATGTGCTCCGACTGGGAAATGAACCTGCGACCTTTTGGTGCATGGGAGGATGCTCAACCAACAGAGCCACAACAGCCACGGCTTTAAAGAGTTTTAATCTGCTATTTCTGTTATTTTAGCACACAACTCTCACTTCATTAACTTTTATGGAAGAAATAAGACATGTTGCATTTTAATTACAGTACAATAATCATCTTCAAAAAAAATGTAAAGAATTTACAAAAAGTAAAACCCTGGAACACCATTAATCATTTGAAATATCCTGATAAAATTGTATTTCTTTCTTGTTTTCTTTTCTGCTGTGTTTAATGGAAAGGGTTCCTCTCTCCAAGGAAAGCTTTGTAAGAAAGAGCCAATTCTCTTTTGTCTGAGATAATTTAGGTCACTTTGGATAGGAAGCATGGCAGAAAAACAACCTTGCAACTATGTCAACTGTGGCATTCTGTATGGAGCTGAATTAACCTTTTCTCAGTACTCAATCCCAGTTTGCTACATCAGGAAAAAGGAAATGAATTATTTTTCTCTTTTCTTAAGTCAATGCATTCCTATAAAATTGTGGCTATATGTAAGTGAATCATTATTTATTATCCACAAAGAGCTATTTATCCGCATCTCAGAAAAAAAGTACTATATCTAAATTGTAAATAATTAGGTTCTGTAACATCCTATATAATAAAAGCCTAGTATGCTAAGTGTCCAGTTGACAGGTCGGACTTCAATCAATCAAAGCATAATATGCTAATGATATGCTAAGGCCACTCAACTGCTTGCTATGATGAGCACTGACCACCAGGGGGCAGACAGTCGACCGGTCGAACAGTCACTATGACGTGCACTGACCACCAAGCGGCAGACTCTCTGACCGATAGGTTAGCTTGCTGCTGGGGTCCAGCCGATTGGGACTGAGTGAGACTGGCTGGACATGCCCTGGAGTCCTCCCACAGTCCCTCCCCGGCTGGCCAACCTCCCGCGTCCCTTCCTAGCCCCAATCATGCACCGGTGGGATCCCTTGGCCTGGCCTGTGCCCTCTCACAATCTGGGACCCCTAGGGGGATGTCAGAGAGCTGTTTTTGGCCCAATCCCGCAGACCAGGCCAAGGGACCACACCGGTGTATGAATTCATGCACCGGGCCTCTAGTACCTAATATAAAACTATATATAATCACCGATTTGAATGCCCAGAAAACAAAGGCATAGATTTCTGATCTTAAGATTATAGCTAATAAAACTAATAGCTTATCCACCACTGAGCACCCTTAGAAAGAAAATTCTCTCTGGGATGAGATTCCCATTATTTTTCAGTAATCATAATCTAATTCACCGAGGGCCCAAATATAACAAAAAGCAAAAGGAGGGCAAAATCTATCTCTTGCTTGAGATGAGCTAGAGTAATAGCTAAATCATAATTCTTAGGCCTTTGGACTCCAGGACTTACACCATCAGCACCCTGGTTGTCAGGTTTTGAACTCAGACTGAATTATACTACTGGTTTTCCTGGTTCTTCAGCTTGCAGACAGCAGACTATGAGACTTCCCAGCCTATTATAGTCAGCATCTTGGCCATCACTACCTTTAATCAATTTTACACCAATGATACTACTCAATGAGGGATAATGGAAAAAATTTTAACATTTTCCTTTCTAAGATGAGAATCCTCAAATTGAAATGTTTCTACATGTTTTTTATAAGTACATGTTTTTAAAGAATCTATATAATAAAAGGCCAATGGCCATAACGACCAAAATGACCAAACGAACTGTCACCAGGAAGTGCATGGAGCACCGCTCGGTCCCTCCCCCACAGCCCACAGGCTCCTATCACAGCAAGGCTGGCGGCCGGGGGTGGGGGTGGGGGCAGGTGGGCAGGGCAAGGTGGGCACGGCAAGAGAGGCAGGGCCAGATCAGTAGCTGCAGCAGAAGCTATGGATAAGGCCCAGAGAGAGAGGCGGGGCCTGATCTGCAGCCGCCACAGAGGCTGCGAATCAGACCCAGAGACAGAGACAGCTGTCAGCGGGCCATTCTGGAATTCCCAGAAGAGCCAATGGCTGCCTAGGAGGCAGAGCTTTTGACGCTGACTGGCATAGAAACCAACCAATCAGAACCAAATCTGGGTGAACTGCGAGGAGCCAATGGCTGCCTAGGAGGTGGAGCTTTGGCGATGACTGGCATAGAAACCGACCAATCAGAACCTAATCTGAACTGCATAGGCAGAACCTAAGGTGGGGGCCAAGGAGGGGTTTCAAGGGCAACAGTTGTTTGGTGTAGGGTGTAGGAAAGTGGTTCAATTTTTTAATAACCGGTTTGGCAGTATAGTGCATATGGCTGGCTATCAGTCCAGATATAGGGGTTATGTATTTTTGTCTGCCAAAAGCATCTCCTCCTGCTGAAAAAGGCTTTCCCCCACCATTTAAGCAATCCTATCCTATATAATCTATCTATACTAATAAAAGGGCAATATGCTAATTAGACCGGGTCAACTGGCCATCGTCCAGACATCCGACTTCCTTCCAGACAAAGCCATAGTGGTAGGGGCCAAGGCACAGGCAGTTAGGGGCAAGATCAGGCTGGCAGGGGGTTAGGGACAATCAGGCCGGCAGGGGAGGGCAGTTGGGGGCGAGATCAGGCTGGCAGGGGAGGGCAGTTGGGGGCAACCAGGCCAGCTGGGGAGGGCAGTTGGGGGCGAGATCAGGCAGCAGGAGAGGGCAGTTGGGAGCGACTAGGCCTGCAGGGGAGGGCTGTTGGGGGCAATCAGGCCTACAGGTGAGGGCCATTGGGGGTGACCAGGCGGCAGGAGAGAGCCACTGGGGGTGACCAGGATGCCAGGGGAGGGCAGTTGGGGGCATTAGGCAGGCAGGCAGGTGAGTGGTTAGGAGCCAGTGGTCCTGGATTGCGAGAGGGATGTCTGACTGCCAGTTTAGGCCCTATCCCGCAGGGGCCGGGCCTAAACTGGCAGTCAGACATCCCCAGAGGGGTCCCAGATTGGAGAGGGTTCAGGCCGGGCTGAGGGACACCCCCCACTGTGCACAAATTTTGTGCACCAGGCCTCTGGTATATATATATTAGGCTAATACACTAAATGACTGTCTGACCGGTCTCTATGATGCGCACTGACCACGAGGGGGCAAACGCTCAATGCAGGAGCTGCTGTGATGCACACTGGCCATTCGAAGAGAAACGGAACCGCATACCTGGCGCCCACAAAGCAACACTCGGCTTCCCCCAAGTGGGACACAGGCCCTGCCACTACCCCGGAGTGACAGTCCACCAAATTGCAGCCTACGCTACGGAGATCTCATGGCATAAAATGCAGCCCACAGCCCAGCCTAGCCCTGAAATGATCACTGTGGGCACCGGGTAATGACATCACATAGCAACACCTGGCTTCCTCTCCCTAGCAACAGGCCATCCTATAAAATAAAATCCTAATATGCAAATCGACAGAATGGTGGAATGACCAGTTGCTATGCCATGCACTGACCACCAGGGGGCAAAGGCTCAACACAGGAGCTGCCCCATAGTGGTCAGTGCGCTCCCACAGGGGGAGGACTGCTCAGCCAGAAGCCGGGCTCATGGCTGGCGAGCGCAGCGACAGTGGAGGGTGCCTCCCCCACCTCCGTGGCAGTCGGACATCCCCCAAGGGGTCCCAGACTGCGAGAGGGCGCAGGCTGGGCTGAGGGGACCCCCACCCAGGGCATGAATGTCATACACTGGGCCTCTAGTTTAACAATAAATGGCACCATGGACCTGGGGCCCACAAAGCAACACTCGGCTTCCTCCAAGTGGGACACAGGCCCCACCAGCACCCCAGAGCAACACCCCACCAAATCACAACCTATGCTGCCAAGACCCCATGGCGCAAAATGCAGCCCACAGCTCAGCTCAGAAACAGTCGCTGTGGGCACCAGGTAATGACATCACATAGCAAATTCAACCCAGGAACACGACTTGCTTTATAGCCAGATAGAAACATTTTACACTTTATCCAAATGTCTGTGAAGCGTTTTCCCATGCCTCATCTCATTTGATCCTCACAGAAGTCCTGGAGTAGGTAGATAGGAGACTCAATGGAATCCTATTTTATTTTCATTAGCCAGAAAACGGAGATTTAGAAAGCTTAGAAACTGGACCTGACTGAAAAGAAGAAATGGTGGACTTTGAAAATGACTTCAGGTTTTCTCACTACGCAGAATATAGTCAAACACTGCTCCAGTTAAATATTTTACCCTTCGTTCTCCCTGTATGATCTACAATATTCTGCTTTGTGTTGATATTTACTGCTGTGTTGCTGACAATTACCTGAAAGAGAAGTTGGAGTGCTTCACTGGGCTAGAAAAAGTTTAGCTACGTCAGAAAGCAGGTCTAATTAAGCAAGTTTATTCTATATTTTATATATATATATATAAAAGGCTAAGTTGACTTGTGCATGCTCCATAAATATAAAGCTCTCGCTGGCACCAATCGCACGCATGTGTTTTGATCTGTCATTGTTGATCGTGAATTTGGTTGACACTTCTATTATAGAGAAATGGCAAATAGTGATATTAAAATATTTTCTTCTAATTAATTTCCTTTCAATGTGCACAAATCCGTGCACCAGGCCACTAGTACATTATACACATAAGTAGGAGGCTTACTGCTATAAAGTATAGTTTGATTTAACAAATCTTTATTGCTCTCCTACCATACACTATGATACAAATTAAATATCCTAACATATATAAAAGAGCTAGGTGCTGTCACAACCGAACCGACGACCAGTCCCCCCCGCCCCCTCCTGCCCCCTAGCTGCTCACCATGAGGGGGGGTGGCAGTGGGCGGGACTGAGGACTGTTGAGTGGCAGCGGTGTGGGCTGCTTCATGGGGCAGCAGCGAGCTTAGCGGAGCAGTCACCGGGTGGCAGCAGGTTTTGCGGAGCAGTCGCAGGGCAGGGGAGTTTCGTGGAGCGGTGGCGGGGCGGGAGGAATTTCATGGAGCATGGCGGGATGGGAGGAGCCTCACGGAGCAGTCGCGGGCCGTATGCAACAGAACTGTGAGTCCCGGGAGGGCGAAGAGGAAAGCTGTCCTTGCGGTTAATTTAAGAGTTTGTTTAAGGTGCAAAACTGGCATCAGAAAGTAGCGTCCAGGAGCGGGGAGCTTCATGTAGTGTCGCAGGGCAACAGAGGCCAGCAACGGAGGCCAGGCTAGGCCTAGGGACCCTAACCACGCATGAAATCGTGCGCGCTGGGCCTCTAGTATAAATATAATTAAAACATGGACTCTAAATATGTTAAGCTCATATAAGTGAAATATATACAATAAAAAATAATCTATTCTTATAATAGGATAATATGCAAATTTGGTCAGGATGCCGTCATTAACAACCATCAGCAGGCTGCACGCACAGCAGGAGAGTGGGCAGGGACTTGCAGCGTCAGGAGTGGGGGCAGGGACTTGTGCTGCCGGGACATGAGGCTGCCTCCCAGCCTGGCACCTACCTAGGGACGTGAGGCTGCCTCATTGGCTCCTCACGTGAAAGGTGAGCTCGGATCCTCATTTTTATTCAGTGTAGTGAAGCATGGGAATTGGTTTATAGGATCCAGTCCCACTTGGGGAAATGTTACTACAGTACGAGAGTAGATGCAAAATGGGGATCATATTTATTTGCTCACAGGCTTGCTGTAGAACAGAGTCACCATCCTCACAGAATTCAGGATGCCCCACGTGCAAACCTAGAATGAAAAGTCAGCAACACCCCACATGGCCAAGAACTAGAAACTGTCCTTTGAAAGGAGCGTATGCAACAGAACTGTGAGTCCCAGGAGGGCGAAGAGGAAAGCTGTCCTTGCGGTTAATTTAAGAGTTTAAGGTGCAAAACTGGCATCAGAAAGTAGTGGCATTACACCGAGGCCATGCAGTCATGTGGCAACACTGAGACCGTGGAACTCTTGGGACGAGCGGCTTCCGACACCGTGGGAACACGCCTCCACCCCAGCCTCTGGGTGCCGGTTACAGATGACCACGTGTGCAGGGATGAGGGCTCCGGGCCTGTGGTGGCAGCGTTAGGGGACAGAGGACCTCCTCCCATAGAGTCTTCTCCAGGCCGTGCAGACTCAGGCTGTGTGGCACATACCCGCTGATGGCGTCACCAGGTGACATCATTCAGAGGGGCCACTCAGGAGGTTTCCCTGAAGAGGGGCGCGCTCCCAGCTCAGAAGTGAAGAGGTACAGGCTTGGGGGCCATGGGACTCCCTGCGGCCCCTGCAGCGTGGCCAGAGCTGAAGCTGCAGGTCCGTCTGGCTATTGCGGGGCCTGGACAGTGCGGTGGCCCCGGTGTTGGTGGCGAGTGCTGGGCGTCTGAATCCAAGATGCCGCCCAGACCCACGGGCCTTCCCAGCTAGACTGCTCCCCTCCTGCATCCCTCACCAAACCCAGGTCTGAACCTCATCCTCCCCACCAGACCCCAGAGGCCCAACCTCCCAAATGGTGACCTTTGACTACATGCCCTCACCATAACATTTCAGTCTCAGAACCTAACACCTCCCTTAACCCCCTCACCTCTGATCTAACCTTTAATAAGAGCCACTGCCAACCACATCTGGTCCAGCACCATTCTCCCCCCTCTAGCCCCCTACCTTCCTCCATGGAAGCTGCTATTGCTTCCCGTGAACTCAAATGAAATAGCATTAATAAAAGAAGAATATGTCCGAGCGAAGACCTTGAACTAAAGAAGAAATAAAGTAACTAATATACATGAGAAAAGTTAACTTCAAAGTTAATCAAGTAATTGTAAATGAAAGATACCTGGAACATTTAAAAAATCACAATATTCAGTACTGGAGAGGGTGTGATGAAACCGACACCTGACAGCACTGCTCCGGTGTACAGGGGACAGCATTTCTGGAGACAGTTTGACAGGACGCAGCAAATATTCAGGCTCCTGGGCTGGATGATTACATTTCCAGGACTTTATCACACATAATAATCAAAAAGTTGGGCCAGATATCATCATATTAATAAAAGGCTAATATGCAAATGGTCATCAGGCCATGACACCATAACGACCGAACAGCAGGAGGCTGCATGCGCGGCAGGCACGGGTGGGCAGGGACTTGCAGCATCGGTGGGCGGGGACTTGCACAGGCCTGGGATGTGAGGCTGCCTCCCTGCCCAGCGCCAGGCCAGAGGATGTGAATAGCAATATTAAAATATTTCCTCTAATTAATTATCTTTTAATGTGCACGAACTTCATGCCCTGTACCACTAGTAATGTGGTATTTACAAAGTGGAAGGGTGGTACACTAAGCTGGAATGATTCATTCTGCCAAAGAGGGAAGAAAGAAAAGTAAGGCTTCCAGAGGAGTTAACATCTGCAGCTAGCACTTGCATGAAGACACAGTCAGAAAGAGGGGTAAAGATCGTTTTGGGCAGAGACCTTGAACAGAGAAAATAGTATGTGTAAAGGCACAAAGGTGTAGTCAGCATGACACAGTGGGCTGAGAGACTTCAAGTAGGCAGGAAGTGGAAAAAAAAAAGAGCTGAGATGAAATCCTAAATCATAAAATTCCATGAAAAGCACTCAGATGCATGGTGAGGATCCACAAAAGACTCACAAGCCTACCTATTCATTCCTGGGTTATGTTCACCCTCAAAAATAAATATTTGCCTGGCCAGTACGGCTCAGTGGTTGAGCATCAACCCATGAACCCGAAGGTTACTGTTTGATTCCTGGTCATGGCACCTGAGGCTTGAGCCCCAGTAGGGGGCATGCAAGAGGCAAGCCAATCAATGATTCTCTCCCATCATTGAGGTTTCTATCTCTCTCTCTTTCTCCCTTCCTCTTGAAAGCAATATATAAATTTACTTCTTAAGAAAAAAACAAATAAATATTAAATGACAGTATTTCCCTAAATTTTGGAGTGAACCACCTCTCGTCCCCATCTAAAAAAGAAAAAAGTTATAAAAAATAAAAATAAAGGTATTCTGGTTTCTAGTTACCAAAGACTGAACTGAGCCAAACATTGCATAGCACAATAATGTAATAAACCTTGGAATCAGAATTTAGTTTACTTTTAAGTTTATAGAGGCAAAAATTAATGAAATAATATTTCATTTTTGTTGGAACAATCTATAATTATTATAGCTTAGTTCTGGATCAAATCTTAAAGTGGTTTAAATTCAAACTATTATAAACAACACTAGAGGCCCGATGCACAAAATTCGTGCAAGAGTAGACCTTCCTTCCCCTGACTGCCAGCACCTGCTTCCCTCTGGCACCCAGGACCCGGGCTTCCCTCGCAGCCCCTGCTTCATCCAGAAGTTTGTCCAGAAGGACATCTGGTCTAATTAGCATATTATGCTTTTATTATTAAAGATAAGAACTCTGAAGAGCAGTAAATCTACACGTGACTTCAAGCTCTAACTTATTTTCCATTTAAAGGCAATTGAGAGTTTAGATTTGGAACGAATATACAATATAACAATACCTATCATTTACAAAGTGCTCCACCCGGTGCATGAAATTCATGCACGGGAGGTGGGGAGGGGGTGTATCCCTCAGCCCAGCCTGCACCCTCTCCAATCTGCGACATCCCTCTCACAATCCGGGACTGCTGGCTCCCAACCGCTCGCCTGCCTGCCTGCCTGATTGCCCCTAACCACTTCTGCCTGCCTGCCTGATCACCCCCTAACCAATCCCCTGACAGCCTGATTGATGCCTAACTGCTTCCGTGCCGGCCCGATTGCCCCTAATTGCCCTCTCCCGCCAGCCTGGTCACCCCCAACTGCCCTCCCCTGCAGGCCTGATCGCCCCCAACTGCCCTCCCCTGCTGGCCTGGTTCCCCGCCCCAACTGCCCTCCCCTGCAGGCCTGATCGCCCCCAACTGCCCTCCCCTGCTGGCCATCTTGTGGTGGCCATCTTGTGTCCACATGGGGGTGGCCATCTTGTGTGTTGGAGTGATGGTCAATTTACATATTACCTCTTTATTATATAGGATTGCTTTAATAAGTTTACTGTGGAGGTGTTATTTCTTTCATGAGTAGAGACAAAATTCAGGCATAGTCCAAAAACAGATTTGTAAAACAGTATTAAAAGTATCATAAAACCACATCTCTAGAGTAGCACTGATGATAGCGAGGGAAGTTCAATGACAAACTGTATTTCACTATCTGAAATGCCAGCTTAACCCACTCTGGGGAGACAAACTTTATACAGGTAACAGAATCAGATTACCCTGAGAAATCCCAACGTCAACACAGATACAGATATAGGTGTAGTAGAAGGGTGAAGACATAAAATTAAAGGTTAACATTTCCATTCCTAGATTAGATCAAGCAAGATTCAACTATTCAACCATAGTTCAAAGATGCCCAACAACCATGTGGAAATTCTTAGAACAATAGTAATTATTTATATCCTAGTCAACTTGTTTGTTTTCAATCTTACTAAAACTGTGAATCATGAAACGGATGGTGGCTTCCTCTTTGTACTGGCTGCTAAAAGGTTAGAATAAATTCTGTAGCAAATCAAAGACTTACGTAAACTTGCTCCTGTATTTTTTGCCTTCACCATCTCACTTTCCTTTTGTCCTCACTTTTTTCATTTTTTAACCTGAATGAATTATTTAAACTTACTTAAATCCTTTCTGAAACAAGGGAGTACTTAAGATACTAATTAAGCAAACAGAAAGAAAAATTAAAAAGCAAACATTACCTTTATATCAAAATTACAATCAAGTCTTCTAATTAACACGATGAAAGTGCCAGATGAATTGTCTTTTAGTGGTGGAGGCACGATGGGTTCACAGGCATTCTCTGGTTTTGAGTTAATCAGAAAACCCTGAAAAAGAATTGGTAGTAAATTTTTTCTCTGTTAAACCAAAAAAAAAAATTCAACTTGTTTCTATAAACATGTTTTGAATTTGTTTCATGTGTTTTGCATTATGCTAGATGAATTATCTGGCAATACAGTTCCTATCCCCCAACTGCTCATAATCCCAGAACTTTTAAGTAGTGTTTTGTTTCATAAGCATTTAGATTTTTTAAGTAAGTTCTGTTTTTGCTATTAATATTTTTTTAAATGTCACAAAAAAAGCCCATTACCCCAAAACAATCACTATTAGCATCTTGGTATATTTCAAAACAATGATTGGCATTTCTAAAACAAGCAAATACTTTTTTAAAATTAACTTTTTGTATAGTCTCAATCATTTATTTATTTAAAATTAACTCTTAAATTTATTTTATGTTATCAAACAATGAAAATGCACAGAATTTCTAGAAATTTAGTCTATGGAAACACTAGCCTCAATTAGCAAAGGCATATGTAGAAAAATGGCCCCTGCTACATTTTTAATAGCAAAAACTTGAAAACATGCACATCAATAAGGCAGCCATTTAAAAATTATAATATATTCATACAACAAAAAATAATGAAGTCATAAAAAGAATGAGGTAAATCTATACACATTAAATTGGAAAGATGTCCACAAGATAATTATTAACTTAAAAAGAAAATAGCAAGTTGCTTTCCCAGAACTAAAAGATGGTTTGACATCAGAAAATGTATTAATAAAAAAGTAACATTATTATAATAAATATGTTATTAATATTAAATGTTACATTATATTTATATTAATAAATGTTTGATACATATTAATGTTATATTAATAGGTTAAAACAGAAAAACCAAATGACTATGTCAACAGATATAAAACACTGAATAAATGCATAAAGATTATCAAATTCATTAAATCCATTTATAAAAAGAAATGAAGCAATTAAGCCTATAACACATTGCCTGAATTATAATCTCTATGGTCTAGCAGTCACACCAACCATCTATTCCACAGAATTTGGTAATTCCTCCTGCCTTAAGTTTCATTGCTTAGCTTGTGCTAGGGAATGCTTTTGCACATTTCAGGAATAAAATGCAGCATACCATTATTTACTCATGGAATAGTTGCCCTTCTTTTTTTTTTAATATATTTTATTGATTTTTTTACAGAGAGGAAGAGAGAGGGATAGAGAGTTAGAAACATCGATGAGAGAGAAACATGGATCAGCTGCCTCCTGCACACCTCCTACTGGGGATGTGCCCGCAACCAAGGTACATGCCCTTGACTGGAATCGAACCTGGGACCTTTCAGTCCGCAGGCCAGCACTCTATCCACTGAGCCAAACCGGTTAGGGCGAATAGCTGCCCTTCTTGATTCCATAAAGCATTTGGTTTTTACTAGAATTGTGGTTATCATTCCAATGAATATTTAGTTCACTCATGTTAAATTTACATCATTTTCTGCACCTTTATGCACACAAACTTTTTGCTGTAATGCCAAATCACATAGTACATGCAGTTCTTTCCAAGATACTTATAACAGCAATTAAAATGAATCTGTACTATTAAGGCATATAACTAAACTAAAGTGACGAAAACATGAGCAGCTACGGCCAAATTCCCTGGTGATGACAGGTCCATCATGACTGCCACCTGATGGATATCAATTGAAAGACTTCCCAATGTCAGAGATGTAAAACATGGGTAAGAAAATGTGTGTGTTTTTTTACATTGTGTGAGTATGCCAAAACTTACTCTACAGTTGATGAGCATTTGGGTAATTTCTAGGTTATACAAACAGTGCTGTTATAAGCATTCTACTACAAGTCTTTTCATGAACACATGTATATGTCTGTGAAGTGTGTGCACTGAAACAGAACCATAAGCTATCCAGCAGGATGGATCACAGGGTATTAAGCTTTAGTAAATACCACCAAGCAGTTTTCCAAGGTAATTTGGGTTACAATTTTCAACTGAAGCAATCTAAATATAAAAATCATACAAATATAATTTTGCTTTAGTGCTTCAGAAGGTTTTCAGAATTGCAATATTATGGGGTAAACATTAGAGAAAATTACTTTTGTTGATAAATTACACTGGTTAATAAAGTCATGAAGAGACAGATAATTCAATAAAGTGGTTTTGTTTAAAAGACTGTTTCTGCCTGAAAAGTAAACTTTCCTTACCTTCAGATTTCACTGAATGTCAAACTATGCAATGAGTAAAATGAAGAATATATATTGATAATGTCAATAAAAATGCTAAAAGCAAGGCAGCTAAACATCTTTGCCTTCATTCGAGTATAAAAGTAAAAGCAGGGCCCTGACTGGTTTGGCTCTGTGGTTGAGTGTCAGCCTGCAGGCTGAAGGGTTTCTGGTTCGATTCCCGGTCAAAGGCACATACCTTGGTTGCACGCTCAATCCCCGACCCCAGTCAGGCCAAGTGCAGGAGGCAACTAATCGATGTGTCTCTCTAACATCGATGTTTCTCTCTTTCTCTCTCTTTCTTTCTCTCTCTTTCTTTCTCTCTCTCTCTCTCTCTCTCTCTCTCTCTCTCTCTCTCTCTCTCTCTCTCTCCCTCTCCCTCCCTCCCTCCCTCCCTCTCCCTCTCTCCCTCCACCCCTCCCTCCCTTCTACTCTGTCTAAAATCAATGGGGAAATATCATTGGGTGAGGATTTTTTATTTTTTTTTAAGTAAAAGCAGGGCCAGTAAGTGTTGCTCAGTGGTTGAGCGTCGACCTATGAACCAGGAGATCACAGTTAGATTCTGGGTCTCAGTACATGCCCGTGTTGCAGGCTCAATCCCCAGTAGAGGATGTGCAGGTGGCAGCCAATTGATGATTCTCTCTCATCCTTGATGTTCCTATTTCTCTCTCTCCCTCTCCCTTCCTCTCTGAAATCAATAAAAACATATATTTTTTAAAAAAATAAAAGGAGGAAGAGAAGAAAAGAAGTGATAAATTGGTGTCTCAGTGAATACCCGAAGTTATGAATTAATAACTGCAGTAACATCAAACAGTTAACATTTGCTGAGCCATGGCACTCAGTACTGTGTATCAAGTACTATGCCCTTTAAATGTTCTAATTCAGTTCATCTTTGCAACCTTATGAGATAACTACTATTATTATTGTTATCCCTATTTTAAAGATGAGGAATCATCTAAGTCTCAAAAAAGTTAACTTGCCCAAGGTTACACATAATGCAATCCCAGAAATTCTGACTCCAGATGCTATGTTCTCAACCACTATGCTATATTGCCTCCATAAGATTAAAAAAAAAAAAAAGTGGGTGAAGAGCAAAATGGACAACAATAAGAGGAATGGACATTTACAACAATAAACAAGCAAAAACGTTAGTCGAAAGGGAAATTAAGGCTGATTCCAAAATTTGATACAAATACTTCAAATGATGTGGATGTCAACCTTACGCCCTGGCCAGGTGGGTAGCTCAGTTGTTAAAGCATCATCCCATATACCAAAGGTTGCAGGTTTGATTCCCGCCCAATCAGGGCACATATCTTGGTTGTGGGTTTGATCCCTGGTTAGGGTATGTATGACAGGCAACCAATTGATGTTTTTCTCTCTCCCTCACCCTTCCTCTCTCTATAAAATCAATAAAAACATATCCTCAGGTGAGGATTTAAAAAAAAGGTATCAACCTTTCTGTCATAATTTTTACATTCAATCCTAGACCAAGAGTTATACTAGTCAATCAGATGTTATCAGCTATCATTTTCCTACTGTGAGACAGATGATTTTATTTATTTTTTGAGTGTTTAATTCAAACCTATATTTGTTGTTTCTAAAATGTTGATCCACAGACCACTTTCTTGTTACACGTGTGTACCAACAAAAACAAAAAGCAGAGAATCACTGCCATCCCTATAAAAGGAATGGCTCCTTTTCTAACATTCTTTAAAAATATACATTGTACAGTCTTTGCGCCTCACCAAAAGTGGCAATGTAATAAATACATTGGCTTAGTTCTCCTCCCTGTTCAGTAAGGTCCACCAACCACCTGTTATAAGCCCTCTTCCTTTTGGATTTCTCCAGGGCTTTGTCCATGGTTTTCTTGTTCTCTCCTCAACATCTGGGACAGTACCACTTGCCCTTTAGTTTATGATTCAGTCCTACACCGGAGAAGTGGAACCACTCGATGAGGCACTCGTCATTGTCACAGCCGATCATTTCACCATAGGAGACCGGATTGCACAGACAGTACGTGGGCTCGTTCAGGTTGATGGGAAGGTCTGCAGGGAATGCTTCCCTCTCTGCTTCGGCCTTGGAGCGTTTCTTCTTCTTGGAGGCCTTTGCTTTCTTCTCCTTAGGTGTTCCTGAGGTGATGTCATCATGGTTGTGATTATTGGCTGCATTCTCCCAATTTTCGTTGTTGCACTGTCTCAGAGACCTCTTGTTATTGGGCTTTTCTGCCTGTGTGATTGTCTCATTCTTGGACTTATCCTGGCCGTCTTTGCCACTGTGGCCAGTGATGTCATTGACTTCTTGGTGTTCCTCAAAGAGTTCCACGTGACTGTCCACCTGCCTGATCCTGTTCTCCACCAGCTCCACCATCTGACTCACAATCTGGATCTTCTCGTCACCCAGATCCTGGCTCCAGATCAGGGCTCTCTGCATGCAGTACAACACTCTCCTCTTCTGGTTGCTCTCCATCTCCTGTTTAAACATCTCATAATACTCATCTAGTTCCTTTAGGATTTCTTGCTATTTCCTGTCGATCTCCTGCACCAGCAATATGTTTCTCTGCAGGTCGAAAGGCAGAGACCTGATGGAGTCCAGGTAGCCCTCCACATAGTTCACCAGGTGGATCTGCTCCCGCTGGCAGGGCTCAACGTGGTTCACTGAGATCCCCAGCCACTCTGCGTGGCTTCCTGCTTCCTCCAGCCCCCGCCCCCTCGGAGCCCAGCCCTGCAAAATGCAAACCTCCTGCCCACCCACCAGTGTCCCCCCTCCTGCCCACTTCACCCAGCTATGTCTGCGACCATGCAGCCTGGCACCTGCGCAGGTGCGCTGGGCCAGTGCTCCTCGCCTCAGGCGCTGGGCTGGCGTGCAGATGCGCTTCCAGGCGCAGGGGCCGGGGCCAGGCCAAGCAAGAACGCTGCCCACCAACCGTACTTGTCCAACGTAGAAAACCCCCCAGATGATTTTATTTATATCAATAACTTCCTAGAATGCTAAAAATATCTACTGCCTTTTCCTCTTATTCTTTATTAGATCATTCTTTAAAAATCTACCAGTAACTTTCATATACAAGATACATTTCATTCCTTTTTTACAAATAATTAGACATTATGCTCCTCTTATGCAGCAAAACATCCTTTAACTATAATTTATAGCATAGTAAATTCCTTTAACACTGCTCTGCATACACCGGCTGCATTTCATGAGGGCTCTGTTTAAGTATTAGAATGGATAAGACTGAGGCTCTACCCTAGTAATATCTGAAAAGAACTAACCCAAATAAGAGAAGAAAACAAAGAATAAGCAACATGTAGTACAACTGCATAGAACAGCAAATCTGATCTACGAGAGGCAATAACAGAAAAAGTGGTGTTTGTCTTGGTTCTTAAACTTGACTGTATTTCATTTGGGTGCCAAAGACTGACCATACTACTATAAATGACCTGACCAATATAACAACAGATATTGCTCTATTTTTTTTTTTTAAGTTCAAGATCTAATTGGCTTTATTCAACAATTCGTGAATCGGGCAGCATCCCACCTAGTAAATGGAAAGGTGCCCTAAGCTATCACTCTTCTAACATGTTCTAGACCAGTGATGGGCAACCTTTTGAGCTTGGTGTGTCAAATTTTGCCAAAAAACTGAGCATAACTCGGGCAGTGTGTCACTTTGAGGAAAAAACTAACTCCAAGACTCTAGTCGCAAATGTTTCATCCTCAGGAGCAGCAAATGTTTCATCCTCGGCATGCGGCCGCGTGTCATCAGAAATGGCTACGCGTGTCAGTGCTGACACGCGTGTCATAGGTTCGCCATCACTGTTCTAGACATTATATTTCTATTGATGCGCTGTAAAACCAAATTAGGTTTTTGTCAAGTACATCAGTTATTTCAACAAATTTTTGACATGTTGCATCTAAGCTTTATTTCTACTCTTTTCAGTACCTATCTTTTAAGACTCAAGGGCAAACATTGGTATATTAACCATTCCAAGCTTCATGCCATCTGCAAATCCAACAGCCATTCCTTCCAAGTCTTTCTGCACATCAAGAAATGCACTGAATAAGATACAAATGTGAGGGTTATAGACCAATTCAAAGTTAAGCCCTTGCCCTGGTTGGTTTGGCTCAGTGGATAGAGTATCTGCCTGCGGACTGAAGAGTCCTGGGTTCGATTCCAGTCAGGGGCACATGCCCGGGTTGTGGGCTCAATCCCCAGTAGAAGGCATGAAGGAGGCAGCTGTTCAATGATTCTTTCATTATAGATGTTTCTCTTTCCCTCTCCCTTCCTCCCTGAAATCAAAGTTAAGCCCTTGCCCTAGCCAGTTTGGCTCAGTGGATAGAGTGTCAACACACAAACTGAAGAGTCGTGGGTTCGATTCCCAGTCAAGGGCATGTACCTTGGTTGCAGGCTCTATCCCCAGCCCCGGATGGGGCATGGGGGAGGCAATCAATGTGTCCCTCATTGATGTTTCTCTCTGTTTCTCCCCCTCCCTTCCACTCTCTCTAAAAATCAATGGAAAAATATCCCACGGATGAGGATTAACAAACAAAAAAAAGCTAAGTCCTTGCTCTGGCCAGATGGCTCAGTTGGTTGGAATGTCATGCCATACACCAAAGGGTTTCGGGTTTGATTCCTGGTCAGGCCATATACCTAGGTTGTGGTTCAATCCCCGGTTGAGGCAAGAAAGAATGTTTCTTTCTCACATTGATGTGTGTGTGTTTCTCTTTCTCTCTCTCTCTCAAATCAATGAAAACGTATCCTCCAATGAGAATTAAAAAAATAAATAAAAAGTTAACCGGATCAAAAGAAAGGGTTTTCAAAAACCTCTTCACAAATTAGATATTATATTTATAACATTATTCAGAGCAGTAACTGAGTATCTTTCACCTCAAAGTAACAACTCATCTTTTACATACTGTTAGAATTATTCCCAATAATCTTTTTTGGTTATATATTTTATCAGATTTTAGATTTATAACCTTTTTAGATTAAACATTTTATCAATGAGTTAGATTTTAGATTATAATAAAATCTGATTAAAAGATATCATAGATGCTCTGGCCAAGGTGAAATAGGTAAACACTGTGTTTGCTTCCGACGATGATCACATCAAAATTACAAATAAATTATAGAACAATCAACCTGGAAAACCATCTGAAGATTAGCTGGACAGAATTCCCATAACTAAGGACATAAAGAAGCCACATTTGATAGGAGGGGCGGAGACCCACACCACATGTGATGGTTGAGAATCATCAGGAGGGATATCTCATCTGCAGAGGTCCCACCTAAGGAGCAAGGGGTCCCAGTCCCACAATGGGCTCCCCAGCCCAGGGTTCTGGTGCCAGGAAGAGGAGTCTCTACAACATCTGGCTGGGAAAATCAGCAGGGACTCTATCCAGATGAGACAGAGGGCTGCTGGAAACCCAGGCATCCCCTTAAAGGGCTTGTGTACAGTCTCAGTTGCCCACACTCACCCTAAGCTCCTTTGAAGGGACAGTAGCTTCAAAGGTGCCAGAAACACACATAGAGAAACTGACTTGTAAAGCTTTGGGTAAGGGTGGAGGGACAGCAGAGATTGTTCCTATGTTGGACCCGCCCCCAACACGACCTGAAGGTACAGGCGCTTCAGACTTTCTTAAAAATTCTCAAGGATCCTCAGACCCCAGGCAGGCAAGGATTGGCCTCAGAATGCCCTTTACTTCTGGCTGAAAGACTCCAGTCACACCAATGGTGCCAAATCTGAATATTCATTAACCTGGTGAACATTAACCTGGTGAACACCATTTGCCTTACCCTGAAACTCCCTGAGACCTTGCTCCACCCAAAGCTCTGGCTATTCCTCGAAGGCAGCCATCTCACTAGTGCTGCAAACTGTCCTAGTAACTCTCAAAGGTCCAAAGGGTCTGGGAAAATGGCTAATGGACACATCATGCCCTGTGCCTCTTGCTGATTAGCCCCAAGACTGCTCTGTAGAGTGGCCAGCCTTGGTTCAACCTGTGGCCTCTCCCACGTGCCTCTAGGCCCACCACAGGCAGCTACCAACTGTGGATCACTTTGTAGCTCCTACCAGGTGGCCCAGGGCCAAGCACAGGCAGCAGCTGACCTTTGCCTGAACAGGAGCCCCACCCAAGAGTCCTCAAAACCAACATACCTGGTGGCCGGCTTCAGACCACAACAGAGAACCACCCATTAGATCCACAAACAGCATACCCAAAGGGTGGTCTCAGCAGGCACCAGAGCTTTTCTGGGGCAAATCCCACTCCATGCGGTCAGTCCCTGCACAGCAGCTGGTACACTATGATCATGGCTAATCCTTCCAGCCTGCCAGTCTGAGGCTCAACCCCCACCCAATAAACTGCAACCGGAGGGCACCCACAACCCACATTCTTGGAGCACCCAGCTGAGGTTGTCAGAAAGACTGTGCCACTGGGCTCCACAACACACGTGCTATAGAAGGACACCCTGCGAAGATCTACCTAATACATAGAAACAAACACAGAGGGGCAGCCAAAATGAGGACACAAATAACACATCCCAAATGAAGTAAAAGGGAAAAACTCCAGAAAAAGAACTAAACCAAATGGAGGCATGCACTCTACCAGATACGGAGTTCAATGAACTTGGGGAAGAACAGATAAAAAGTCTCCACGGGGTTGAACATTTCTTAGGTTGAGAGCAGCCTCCCTCATAGCTAGTATTTCACTAAATATGTGGCTAGTCACTACCTAGCCTGCAGCCGGTCAGCGAGAAAAATCCAAATGTTAGATTTGGGAAAACAGGCTGGCAAAGGATAGCTCCTTGATTAGCTGGATAGCAGTAGAGTCAGAATATTCTGAGGTGAAACCACAGAGAACTCCTGATCAGAGAAAAGGGGATCTGCTTTGGAAGTCAGTGGCTGCATTAATCCTTTATCAAGCCAGGTCTACAGGTGATTCTGGGTTTTATTCCTGAAACAGTTTGGAAACTGCTTTTCCAGGCTATGATACTCTGAACATCTCTATCCCTTTCTAGGTAAATTAGCTAAAAGGGATTCCATTATAAAAATTAAGAAACCTTTCATATACACAAATGATAACCAAGTATGAACTTTATGAGTTTATAAATTTATAAACTAAAAGCACTACATATTCAGAAAAAAGATCTAAAGGCCTGTAATAGCAGATAACACCCTAAAGTTTAACTCTAAAGAGAAAAGTGGGATTGACATGTACAGGTAAACGAAGGGGTGAAGGAAGCCTTTCATTTTTCTTCTGTATACTTACTGCTCTTCTGTTTAAATATATTTTACAATGAGAAATAGTCATACAGTACTGGGAATTTAAAAAACATAATTTAAAATCATGCATGCAGCACATATACTAAAAGTAATTTTTTTTAAACTTTAAAAATTAAAACTCAGAGGTGCCTGTCAACCTAATTGAGAATAATAGTTTTACTGTACTTAACAAACTAAAAACATTCTACGGTACATATATACACAGTTTCATGTATTCTGACTTATGTAACATAAAAACTTCATATTAGCTTGGAATGAGTAATATGGGTAATACTTTCCAACTATGAACCCAGAGGTAGAAAGAAAAATAGTTTTTTTTAACTAAAATAAAAATTTTAAACCTTAAATAAAGTTAAAAGATGAGCAAAAAACTGGGGGAAATAATCTGAAGCATAATGGCAAATAATAGATTGATACTTCCTATATATAAAGAATTCTTACAAATCAATAAGAATCAACATCTTAATTTAAAAATAGGCAAAGAGCATTAACAGGCATCTCTCTCTCTTTCACACATACATACATACACACACACACACACACACACACACACACACACACACACCCAAAAAAATTAAAATGGTCAATCTCAGTTTTTTTATCAATCAACAAATATTTGGTAATATCTAGTATTAAATATGGTATAGGGAAAAGGACAGCCTCAGACACTAAATTTAGAAGGGCAATCTAACAAAAGTTTAAACATGTGTTCCATAAACAAAGCAATTCTACATTTGGAAAAGTATCTTATGCAAATAAACAGACATACAAGGATAAAGACATTCAGGCTCTATGAAAAATTAAACAAATAAATATTCAAAAATAGATAGTGTTTTATGATATTGCAAAACCATGCAGCCAATGCAAATAAAAATGTACCACCTCTGTTAGCATGAAAAGATTTTTTAGATATACAATTAAGTGAAAAAGGCAGGCAACCAAGTACTATTTTCTATTAGTGTTAAATACAGATCTATATAAGCATTTATATATATGCACACATATCTACAAACACACACCATGGCATATATTCTAGAAAACAGGTCTAAAATACTGCATACCAAAATGTTACAGTGGCTAGTCCAGAATAATACAATCATAGGTGATTTTCACTTTCTTCTTCATACCTTTTGAACAGTCTAAAACCTGTACAAATGAATATGTATGGGTTTTCTGATGGGAAATAGTAATAAATATTTTCATTCTTGAAACAAAGAGCAATAAAGTCACCTTATTAAATGCTTTGTGCTGTAATCATATATTACTATTTTCTTACCTTTAAACCTTCAGCTGGAAGTCTATAACCAAATCTTGCTGGAAGATCATCAAATGTCTGAGACACATTTTCAAAATTATACTAAATGTAAAATTAGAAACAATCCAGTTACAACCAATTTAAACATAACATTAAAAACAAAAGGTTTATTAAATTATTTGAGTTGTCATTTCCATAATTCTGATTTATTATCACAGTTTATTACAAGAAAAACAATTTTATAAATGCACATCCACTAAAATAGCAAGGAATACATACAATTTACTACATATACAGCTGCTTAAATTGGATTCTGATTTCATATAATAATTAAACAACAGCAATAATTCTATAACATTAAACTGCTGACTATTTTCTGAGTTTTTCCCAGGGACAATACCCTAGGCAAGGGATTTTCTAGAAAGATTATTTCCCAGCAGGATTCCACTTTATTTTCTCTATATTATAGGGTCTGACTTAATAGAAGAGATTTACAGGATTTCTGGCCTAGCTATGAAAAATGCATTTTCCCCAAAGCAAGGAGGAGTATCAAATCCTACTTTTAAAGCATTGTCATTTTTTATATAATCTGAAAATTTTTATCTAGGGCTAAACAATGAAAGGATTAAACTGAATGAAGTACATATATATAGAAAACCTATTTTAACAGTTTTCCCCTTCCTTATAGATATAGATTCCTATGCTAAAATATTTATCAGTCCTCTACCAACACAGAACGAAACAAAAGAAGTAAATAGTAAATAAGTAACTTTAGAAACACAGACAAAACATGTATGGTGCATTAGAAGATCAGAGAGTTGTCATAAACTGTAGGCAAAAAAATAGAAAAAATAGAACATATTTGTTTGAATATAGATAAAAAGAATGGAACAAAGCAAGAGTGTTACGTATAGATAGCAAAGGATAGAAGGATCAAGCAAAACTTAAATATTCATAAACATGGATTAGGTCGCATATCCAAGTTGATGGCTGTATCATCCCTAAATCAAACACCTACTGGTGATCCCCATTCTAGCTTCATGTGTCATCTGCCAGAGACATGCAGATAAATAGCTCTTCAGGTTAACAGCAAGTTACAGCTGTGTTCATATGCAAATACCTCACATCTCTCCCATAAAGCAAGCAAAGGTTGGATCTAGACACCTTCCATCTGTCAAGTCCCCTTGCTAACCTCAGCTCATGCCCTGGTAACCACCCTGTCACCAGGGAAAGCTGATGCAGCAGAGAGAGACTGGACAAAAGGATGACAGTAACACAGGACTCAGGCAGTGTAGTTCTTGCATTCCACTTGTACCCTATCCCAAGTGCCTCAGCATATTCATCTATTTCCTGTACTTCTCACCATATGTTTGTAATTAATTCAATAAACTGTGTGATTCAAGCACCTGAATTTAGTCTCTGCACCTATCCACTGTGTCACCTCTAGAATAGTCACCCTGGTGTTATACTTGGAGGCCAGCGCTGCTTCTGAGACATTTTCTACTGTAACACTAATTCATCTTTGCAGAATGCACTAGGGTTACAAAGTGCTTTAGAGTCACAAAGAGCTATTATATCTATCACCACATGTATCATTTAATCTCCTAAGTAAAAGACCTTTCTTTAACTCATTTAATTCAATTATGATCAGCTCTGTGTTGAATTTGAGAAAGTCATTTAACTCTTCCAAGGCCAAAGACACTACTGTAAAATAAAGAAACTGATCTAGATCAACGTAAATAGACTAAAGAAAAATACAAATGCATGCAGACAGTACTTTTTTAAAAGGTACTTTTAAAATTAGGAAATGGAAAATCTACAATGGTACTAAAGTATTTTTTTATCATTTCCTTTATTGAGGAGTTTCACTTTTTTACTAGAAGTTCAGAAATAAAATATCTGCCTTGACCTACATAGTACTTGTAATATTAGGACTTGGAATCAGTTTTGTTATTAAGTGAGACCCATTTTGAAATTACTTTGTGTTTTCTTAACAGCAAAATAAGGATTGTCTCACACTGCCTCTTATAGTCCCACTAGAGGCCCAGTGCACAAAATTCGTGCACGGGTAGGGTCCCTAGCAGCTGCCAGCTGCCAGCCAGGGCCTTCCTTCATTCCACGCTGCCCCCTGGTGGTCAGCGCACATCACAGCGAGCAATCGAACTCCTGGTCGAACTCCCGAGGGGACAGTTTGCATATTAGGCTGATAGATAGATAGATAAGATAGATAGATGATAGATTGTTTAAAAAAACAGTTCTTATCATGAATAAGAGAAATGAAAACATCTTTAGAACAAAGTGCTTTACATTTTTACTACTGAGGGGAGACTGCTGGCACCCATAGCCACAAGATGGCGGCGCCCATTCCCCTCAGTCCTGCCAGGGAGCCGCGTTCCTGCCTCCGGAGTCCCCCAGTCCTCTTAGCGCCCCCAGCCGCCCAGGGCCGGCCCAAGGGCAGGTAACCAGGGCCAGCCAAGGCTTGCGCCATCGGCAGTGGCAGCAGCAGAGGTGTGATGGGGGCATCACCTTCCCCTGATCGCTAGGTCACCTCCCACCCCTAAGGGCTCCCAGGCTGTAAGAGGGGGCAGGCTGGGCTGAGGGACCGCCCCCTCCAGTGCATGAATTTTCATGCACCGGGCCTCTAGTTAGAAAATAAAGTCACTCCTCTCTGGAATCCCATCTGCAGTGATTACCATGTATAACAGTTTTAATGCACATATTTTAAAAAGGTCTTTTCCTAAACCAATTCTCCTCTTTGACAGCAGCCTTAGTAGAAAATTTCATTTAATTTAGAAAGTAACAATTATTGAGCATTTATGACATCATGCTAAACACTTAATAGGTATTCACTTATTTAATCCTTACAACAACCCTAAAGTCAGTCACTATTATTTTCATCCTCATTTTAGAGAGACCACAGATGTTGAAAATAACTTGCTCTAGTAAATTAGAGGAACCAGGATTCTAATCTATGCAGTCTGGCCCCAGAACCCTGGCTCTTAACCCATTGCCCTACATTGTCTCTCATACAGTCTCATTTTCATAAGAAGTAAAGTGAGACTTAAAGAGACGTTAAATTTAGCTCAGATTCTAACTCAACTGCTAGAGCTACCATGCTGTGTAATCCAATCCATTCACACCACTGGGTGCTACTCTCCTATTCTGCCCATTGGCCCTCACAAGCACCTACCAAGCCAATGAATTCTGTCCCTGACAAATCCCTTCAACAGAATCAAAAAGAAGATTGGGAGTAAACCAAAATTGGGTTGTTTGACTCGCTCTAAAACAATATAAGATAGATACTACTTCTCAATAAAATCATGGCCCTACTCAAAGCTAATAAGTCACTTGTAGCTTATGAGCCTCAAAACATTCAACATTGATCTGGTTATCTCTAAAATGTCATGCCCCTGCCAATCCTAAGGTTCCATGTTTCTATATATAAACCTACATAATTAATAATTTCACATTTCCTTTTGGATCAAAGGAAAGAGAAATGAGATAAGAGATGAAAAGATAATGAATTGCTAACAGAAACAACAACAATCTAAAGTACCAAAGAATGAATACTACTAAAAGAAAACATAAAAGAACTAAATATCCAGTGAAAAGCTATTTATCAGTTCAAAGATTTACTGAATTCCTACTGTGTAACTTGCTCTAGGCACGAGACATAATGTTTAGTAAGACAGTCCTGACGTCCAGGTACTCATGATCTAGGGAGCTTACTGACTAGCTAGCAACACACTAAAATGGCATCTCCAATAATCTCTTCTATTTTGGGCATTTGAATTGTCCCATTTAACTGTTAATATCCTGACAACAATACTGCTCTCGTAAATTAAAGTACTGTTGTCAGGATATTAACAGTTAAATGGAAGAATTCAAATGCAAAAAATAAAATCATCTGACACACAAATAGCATGACTAAAACTGACTTTATAATTTCAAAGGCAGAATACTAATATCTACTAAAAATGGAATTAGAATTGATCTTTCCCAACTTATTGAATTCTGTGTTGCTGCAAACTCAGATTTCAGAGATATTCTCATTCAATTAAAAGGAAGAACTAGTATTTTCTACCTCTTGACTCACTTATTTTGAATAATTGTGTTACTACATCCAGTTCCTCAGTCCTTACAACCCTCTCCCCTCCAGCTATCTCTGCACTCATGTCAGCCTTCCATCTTTTAGTGTCAGCACAAAGGCCAGATTTAAACAACTCCCATGCTGCTGCTGCTCCTCCTCCTCCTCCTGCCATGAGCAACTCCCATGTTCATAGTTCCTTCACCAGATAACATCATACATTTCTCACTTACTTGCCTAAAGCACGGGGAACATGGCAAGAACTGATTGTTCTTCTGTACTTAATATTTTGTTTTGTCTCTATTAAAAAAAATCACCTTGGGCAGTCTCATACACTGCTCGGGGAGTGAGTGAAGGATGAGAGAATGATAATTAGAAATGCAGGTAAAACAGATAAAACATTTACTGTGTGTCAGATACTGTTCTAAGAAGTTTATCTTACTTAATCATCACTACAACACCTCAGCTTATAAATAAAAGAACTGAGGCACTTACAGTGGCTAGTAATTTGATCAAGATGACACAGGGGGTTCATCTACACAGTGGAATACTACGCTGCTATAAAAAAGAAAGAACTCTTACCATTCGCAAGAGCATGGATGGACCTGGAGAGCATTATGCTAAGCGAAATAAGTCAGTCAGAGAAAGATAAATATCACAAGATCTCACTCATTTGTGTAATATAATGAACAACATAAACTGATGAACAAAAATAGATACAGAGACAGAAAAGCATCAAACAGACTGCCAAACTTCAGTGGGAAGGCAAGGGAGGAGGGATGGTAAGAGATCAACCAAAGGACTTGTATGCATGCATATAAGCATAACCAATGGACACAGATACTAAGGGGGTGAGGGCATGTGCCAGGGGGTGGGGGTGGCCGGGCAGAAGTCAATGGGTGACCGGTTGGTGACTGCTACTTTAAACAATAAAAAACAAAAAAATCACACAGCAGTTCAGTTCCCAGAGCAGTCCACAGACAGTCATTTAACCCATCATAGCTGATAGAGTAATAATAATCCACTTCAGGTAAAAAGGAAAGAAAGACAACAAGGAATGGCAGATGTTAGAAAGAACAGAGAAAAGAGGAAGATGGGAAGGAGGGAGAGAGGGAGGAGGAAATGAAAGAACTCAAAGGAAAAAAGGAAGACAACAAGAACTTCACTCCTTGATCAGTCCATTCATACATCCTCTACCTCATTTCAAAAGTCATCCCAAAAATATTCCAAGCACTTTGAGGACTAATTTGGAGGAGAGATTTGAATAACAATGGACTCTTAATTCTGCTTCCATTCCCACTAAAAAAAAAAAAAATCCACTTTTCTAAAAAATAATCTAATCAGCCATTTCTCTACTAAAGAGGGAAACAGAGGGTGAGAAATCTCATAGGGATTAGAATTTCTATGCCTTCAAAAGCTAAGGTATAGAAACCAGCTTAGTCTTCTCCCAGGCTCTACACTGATCCTAGACTCCTCCATAAGTGCTACATACAGTATGCAGACACATGGCTGAGGAACACATCAAGCTTTGATCAGCAACAATTCCAGCCTTTCTATTTCTCACCTAATGTCACTAAGCAATTCGTACTGAAAAAGTAAAAACAATAAACCTTAGCACAGTACCTAGAGTATAGATGTGCATGGGTACACACATGCACACACACAGAGAGTTAATTCTTCTCTTTCTAGCTTCACAGAAATGAGAAAGAGAAAACAGATACACTTACCAGTTTAGAGGATAGTGAGCACCTAGAAAGGACACCTAAGGTTTTGAGGAACAATGTTCTCTAAAATCTTTTCTAGCCATCATTACAGGTAAGACCATTGTGTTTTTCTGACTCATTAACATTAATTTTAGCTTAATATTTTCTTTGTTAATCCTCACCAGAGGATTTTTTTTCCCCACTGATTTTCAGAGAGAGTGGATGGGAGGGGAAGAGACAGAGAGAAACAACATCAATGGGTTGCCTCCCACACGTGCACGTGGATTGAGCCTGCAACCTACGTATGTGCCTTTGACCAGAATTGAACCTGAGACCCTTCAGCCCACAGGCTGACACTCTATAACCACTGAGCCAAACCAGGTAGGGCAGTTTAATATTTTCTATGGACATCTTGTACAATTGTTAAAAATAACATTATTAAAGTCATTACATATATACTAATTATCAAGGAAAACAGTAAGATTCTAGAAATACACAGCATATAGCTATACATACATATGAGCACTCTTGGGAGCACACACACTCGCAGGAACAACAACATCTATCAGGTATTTACTGTACATTAGATCTTACATTAGATATTCAGCAGTAAAAAGATGAGTAAGGTCCCCCACTTTCAAGTAACAACTATGTGTATATGCCCATATATTTGGAGGTAAACACCTTATAAAATTCTACCATTTAGGACTTTTAAAGCTTTTCTTTAAGGGATGTTTTTAGGCATGAATAAATTTTACGATACTTACTGCTAAAATGTCTGCTTCTACAGGCAGTAGGTTTAAAAATGCAAACAACTGCACAGTCAAGATGGTATAGATTTGTGTGGCCGACAGCATGAGCATCCCTATGGAGAGCAGCATCTCGCTGTCAAATCACCTGGAAGATAAGCAGGTAAGTAACAATGAACTCTGGTGCTTTGTCCCTGAAAATAAATGACTTGCTATATTAATTCCTGATGTCCAAAAATATCTCTTTTAATTATGATCGTGAAAAAATTAAACATATTCAAAAGCATAGGGATTTACACAGATTTGAACATTTAAGTAAACACCCAAGGTTAGTCAAAACTTACGTAACTCATAGTGATTAAGTTCTGTGTTTTAACCACAAAACAAACACCTTCCCATAGTTGTTGGTTTACAGTACAACTTATCTACTAATTCAATTATGGGGAAACTAGATTTCAATCCAAATAATTATTTAAAAACTCAAAAGCACCTTTGCTTTAAATGTTTTACAATTTTAAAGAATTTTTATATTTAAATATAATTTATAAATTCACATACAAATTTACTTTTTATTTATTCTTGCATATTGTGCCTATAGAGAATGTAAAAAGAAAACAAAACACTTATAATACTTTTGTCCTTTCTCTCCTAATATAGACATTTTTCCGTCTCTACATCCTAATAGCTCTACATCCTAATAGCAATAGTACAGCTATCTCTCCCAATCTCATGCAATTCTCTACATGAGTCTCTACCAAGCTCACAGCAAAACGATATCATGAAAGGTCTAAATGTTAACCAAGCTGAATTCAAAATTCTCATCAGTAAGCCTCAACCAACTATATAGCATACTTAAAGGTGAGCATAAAGTTTGCCTTTATAAATAATTATTTCATTAAATACCACCAACTCATGTAATACCAACTATGATGATGACTACTGTTGGTAAGGAGATTACACACGGACTCAAACTGGTTCTTTAACAAACACTGAAAGAGAAATATCTCTGAATAATTTCTGAACTACCACCTTACAAACCCATTAAGATCAGAGATGAAATAATGGTGAAAACCTATTAAATTTATAGATTTCTTCCACAGAGACAGAAAGCAGATTAGTGGTTGTTTGTGGCTGGGGTTAAAAATTAAGGGAGGGGATGGACAGATATGAACAGGGTTTCTTTTCAGGGTGATAAAAATATCCTAAAATCAGATTGAGGTGATGGATACTCAACTTAATAAATACACTGAGTGGCCAGATTATTATGATCTCTGAACGCATAATAATCTGGCCATTCAGTGTATATCCTTTATAATAAAAGGCTAATATGCAAATTGTCCCCTCGACCAGGAGTTTGACCAGCAGGCAGGCCGGCCAACCACCCATGTCCCCTCCCCCTGGCCAGGCTGGCCGGATCCAACCCATGCACAAATTCATGCACTGGGCCTCTAATATATATACTGAGTGGCCAGATTATCATGCATTCCGAGATCATAATAATCTGGCCACTCAGTGTATATTAAATCACCGCACTGTTCATTTTAAATGGGTAGATGTTATGGTATATGACTTATATCTCAATAAAACTGTTTTTAAAATGTATAGATTTATTTTAATCCTCACCTGAGGATATTTTTCCATTGATTTTTAGAGAGAGGGAAAGACAGAAATATTGATGTGAGAGAAACACATGGATTGGTTGCCTCCTGCAGGAGCCCCAACCAGTGCATCGGGGGGTGGGGGGGGGTGCGGGTAGGAGCCTGCAACCCAAGGTACGGGCCCTTGACCTGAATCGAACCTGGGACCCTTCGGTCCGCAGGCCAACGCTCTATCCACTGAGCCAAAAAGGGTTAGGGCAAAATGTATAGATTTATAGATATTGGTTTCTTAGGTAAAGTACATTTTATAACATACCTCTGTGCAGAAAAAAAAGTTAACATAACAGGCCTGAGGTTGCTATCCTTAGAAAGGTCTCCTTTCAAGGTTGGCCCTTCACTGGCACTTGGGAACTTAGATTTCAGAAGGGTTCCTATCATTCCCTGATAAGAACAGCTCATTGTGCCTAAACTTTCTTTCCAGGAATCTGAAATTTTGGTACATGTTAGGCTACATGAACAGCCCCCAGTGTAAACCATAGGCACTGTATCTATGAGCTTCCCCGTTAGACATTTCCAAATGTTGTCATAACTCACTGATGAGGAATTAAGCATATTCTGTGTGACTCCACTAGAGGAGGACTCAAAGCTGACACCTGGTTTCCTCTGGACTTGACCCTATGCTCCTTTTCTCCTTGTTGGTTTTGCTTTATATCCTTTCACTGTAATAAACCCTATTCTGAGTCCTCTAAGTTCTCCTCATGAATCACTGAACCTGGGGTGCCCCAGGGACCCCCAACACAACCACATTAGACAATTTCTGGTCAAAAATCATACCATAAAAACATACAAATCCTTATTAAATAAGGCACAGTTGCTAGGAAGAAAAAAAATTCTGTTTGTTGACCACTGGCCTATTTGACTTCCCTTGTAATGTTCTGCAACTGCCAAGTTTGGGGATGAGGAGGGAGAATTTAGAGCAGGGGTGGGGAACCATTTATTCTGCCAAGGGCCATTTGGATATTTATAACATCATTTGCCATACAAAATTATCAACTTAAAATTAGCCTGCTATATTTGTGCAAACATTTAATTAACTCACTCCTAATGCTTTGGCAGGACTAGACCAAATGATTTTGCAGGCCTTATACGGCCTGCGGGCTGGGCATTTCCCATCCCTGGTTTAGAGAAAAATAACTCTAAAAATAGGAATAATAACCACAACTGTTATAGATCACTTGTACTTAGAGCAACAGGCATTGTTCTAAGCATGATATTGAATTAATTTCATCTAATTCTAACTCCCTATAAGGTAGGTATCATTTCATAGATGGAGAAAACGTGCTGTTAAGTAACTTGTGCAAGGTCAAACAATAAATAACGGCAGAACCAGGATTCAAACCGAGGCTATGTGCCTCCAAAGTCCACACTCTTGGGTAGAAGTCAGGAGTTGTCCAAGGCATAGATATTTAAGAAGCACCAACAAATCAGTGATCTTAATGTAAAAATGAAAATTAAATTGAGAAGAGACTAGAGAGAACTCTGAAGAATACCTAAACTTAAGGGTAGGGGAAGAAAGCAGAAAAAAAGAGAGAAAGAGACTGATTTCACCAAAGTAAAGAAAGAAAAGAAGTTTTGAGATAAATGGGGGTGAGGACGGGGGGGGGGGGGGGGGGGGGGGGCGATGGAAGGGGTGGGGAGGCAGCCAACGAAGTAAATGTTGGAAAAGAGGCAAAAAGGCACAAAAATTTTCCCATTTCAGGACCTGTCCAATCCAAATAATTTCATTCCCCTGTAGTCTAATAGGTACCCTTGCTCTGACCACCTTTTTATTTTCAAGAATGCACTGTGCTATGGCCAGCTCTGTATCTTTATTCATGTGTCATCCAGAAATTAAATACACTTTCCTCAACCTTCAAAGGAAAATTTAGGGAAAAACTAAGAATCATATAAAGTTGTATGCAAATTTTTGTATGTATAAGTATATGCAGTTTCTGTTCAAGAGATCCATCATATTAACACATTCTCAACAAAAGCACAAAAGGGGTCTTTTTGTTGTTAAATCTTCCCTTCTCAAAGAAGTCTTCTGGAGACAAAGATTAACAAGCTTTCTTCTTTTTAATCCTCACTGCAGGATATGTTTATTAATTTTTAGAGAGGGAAGGGGGGAGAACATCACTGCCTTTTCCTTTCCCTTCTCCTTCCCCTTCCCCTCCCGCCAAGCATATCACCATTAGCTTCCTCACTCCCAAGCTCCAAGGGCCCTTCCTTTACCTCTATAACTTATTTCCTAAACCCATTTCTTCTAGGAATGATTTCTTCTACAGCTGTGATTTTATAAACTAGTGGCCTGGTACACAAAATTCATGCACTGGGGGAGAGGGGTGTCCCTCAGCCCAGCCTGCACTCTCTCCAATCTGGGATCCCTCTCACAATCCGGACTGCTGGCTCCCAACCACTCACCTGCCTGCCAGCCTGATCACCCCCTAACCCAGTGACAGCGAACCTATGACACACGTGTCAGCACTGACACACGTAGCCATTTCTGATGGCATGCGGCCGCATGCCAAGGATGAAACATTTGCTGCTCCTGAGGATGAAACATTTGCGGCTAGAGTCTTGGAGTTAGTTTTTTCCTCAAAGTGACACACTACCCGAGTTATGCTCAGTTTTTTGGCGAAGTCTGACACACCAAGCTCAAAAGGTTGCCCATCACTGCCCTAATCACTCCCCTGTCAGCCTGATCGACGCCTAACTGCTCCCCTGCCAGCTCGATTGCCCCAACTGCCCTCCACTACCGGCCTGGTCACCCCCAACTGCCCTTCCCTGCCAGCCTGGTTGCCCCCAACTGCCCTCCCCTGCCAGCCTGATCTCACCCCCAACTGCCCTCCCCTGCAGGCCTGATCTCACCCCCAACTGCCCTCCCCTGCTGGCCTGATCTCACCTCCAACTGTCCTCCCCTGCTGGCCTGATCTCGCCCCAACTGCCCTCCCCTGCCAACCTGATTGCCCCTAACGGCCTCTGCCTCAGCCCCCGCCACCATGGCTTTCTCCAGAAGGACATCCAGAAGATGTCCAGTCTAATTAGCATATTACCCTTTTATTAGTATAGACTAGAGACCCAATGCATAAATTTGTACAAGGGGCTTGGCCCCCATCACCATGGTGGCCACCTCTGCCTCGGCTCCCACCACTGCAGCTTCATCCGGGAGGTCATCCGGAAGGACATCCGGTCTAATTAGCATATTAATTTTTATTATTATAGATGGGACCACCCTCACATATGTGCTCCGTCGTTGGTCAAAATGTCATTATGCAGCACATGACTACATTACCATCAACTACAAGTAACAGTCTGACAAACTGTGATAACATGAAATACTAGCATCCCATTTCCATGGGCAAGGAGCTCAACACTGGGCTCAGTCCCAAAGGTATGACCAAACCAATACCAAAACCTCACATTCTTAGGTCTATCTCCTAGAAACCCACCAGGCACCAAATCTGTATCAGAAGGTGTTCAATCAAGAGACAGAAACTACATACTAAATTAAACACAGAGTGCTTTGCAAAATAATTATTAAACTATGGTAGGATAGTAGCTATAAAGATGTAACAGGGGCAGGAGGGAGGGATCCCAAAGGGGCACGATGATACCTCTGGGAGATGTATACCTTCATTAACTTCATTATGGTGATGGTTTCATTTATACTAACACCCTCCCAGTGCATGAATTTCATGCACCAGGCCTCTAGTAGTTATATAAATATCTCAAAGCTCAACAAAGCATACTCTTTAAAAATGTAGTTTATTGTATGTCAATTTTAAGTCTGCAAAGCTGTTTTTATTTTTTTTTTAAATAATAATTAAACTATGTTGGGAAAATAGTGCTGAGGGAGAGAACCCAAAAGGAATAACTTGGTAGAAATCCCCAAGGCTGGGATTTCTCACTGGAGAAGGTATGGTTGCAGCACACTTGATAATAGAGAATTTCACTGGGTTTTCCAAAACCAGAGCTGGTCCACTGTTGCCAGACAAACAGAAAACAATCCTCTGGAATGCAGGCAGAGGTAATCTGGGCACTGCAGGCACGAGGCCTGAGGTAGGCAGTGTCCACTTCAGAAGGGCCTAACAAGGTGGTCACCAGGTCTGGGGCTACAAGGTCACTGAAATCCTTTGTTCTCTGGGCACATGGCTAAGACAGAGCAACACCAGATCTTCCCACCCATATGTACTGTTGACAGACCATGCAGTAGGAGCAAGAAAATGGAAAGCACAGCTCACGTGACCTAGGAAGAAAAAAACTCTTCCTCCAGTAAGTTTTCTCTAGTACTTAGTCCCCTCCAACACCTCATAAAGCTTAATTAACATCATGCTCTTTGTAAAGGAAAAATGCTTAAGAGTCCGGTCCATTATTGAAGAGCATCTATTGAAGGGTGAATTTGGAGCAGAAATATACTGATAACGGACACAGTAATCTTCTGTTTTTAACAGTACTTAAATAAAACAGTGCTTCTCTCATTTAACAGTAGGAAAAAGACTGAATACGTGGCCATTAGTGTGTATTAACGTGCAGAATCTGAAAAAGCACTCGTAGTCTCTCTGAAATATCATTTATCTTTATTTTTCTTTAGCTTTTAAAAAATCTTTATTATTGATTCTTTCTCATCATTGATATTTCTATCACTCTCTCCCTCTCCCTTCCCTCTCTGAAATAAATAAAAATATATTTTTTTTAAAAAAACCTTTATTGTTGAGAGTATTACAGATGTCCCTCCTTTTTTCCTCCATGCACCCGGTTTCTGACCCACCCCAGGCCTTCACTATCCTATTGTCTGTGCCAATGAGTAAAATAGGTAATGCATATCCTATATAATAATCCTACCTAATAATAAACAAATATGCAAATTGAGCACACCTTCGCTACGCCCAAGCCACGCCCACCAACCAATCAGGACAAGTATACAAATTACCCCAACCAAGATGGCAGTTAATTTGCATATCAAGACAGCATAGAAAGAAGCCAAGAGCTGCAGAGGGGAGCAAAGCTGCGGAGAAGCAAGCAAGCGGGGCGGAGGAGAAGGGAGGAGCGGAGGCAGGGCGGGGGAGAAGGGAGGAGCACAGGCGGGGCCAGGGGAGAAGGGAGAAAAGCAGGCAGGGCTGGCGGGAGAAGGCAGGGCGGGGGAGAAGGGAGGAGAGGAAGCGGGGCAGGGTAGAGTGCAGCAGGAAACCCTATTGCAGGATTCTTCCTGCAACGGAAATGCTAGTCCTACATAATAAAGAGGTAATAAGCAAATTGACCCTCACGCCCTCGCACAAGATGGCCGCCCCCATGTGATCAAAGATGGCCACCCCTATGTGGTCAAAGATGGCCGCCACAAGATGGCCAGCAGGGGAGGGCAGTTGTGGGCACGATCAGGCCAGCAGGGGAGGGCAGTTGGGGAGACCAGGCCAGCAGGGAAGGGCAGTTGGGGGCGATCGGGCCAGCAGGGGAGCAGACAGGCATTTATCGGGCTGGCAGGAGAGTGGTTAGGAGGTGATCAGGCTGGCAGGCAGGCGAGTGGTTGGGAGCCAGCAGTTCCGGATTGTGAGACAAATGTCCGACTGCCGGGATCGGGCCTAAACCAGCAGTTGGACATCCCCCAAGAGTCCCAGATTGGAGAGAGTGCAGGCTGGGCTGAGGGACACACCCCCAGTGCACAAATTTCATGCACCAGGCCTCTAGTAAGCATATAAGATCTTTGGTTATTCTCTTTCCACCCCACACCCCCTTGCTTCTGAGATTCATCAATCTGTTCCATGTTTCCATGCCTCTGATTCTATTTTACTCATCAGTATATTTTGTTCATTAGATTTCTTGTTCATTTTGATTTTTAGATTCAGTTGTTGATAGATATGTATTGCCATTTTATTGTTCATATTTTTTATCTTTTCTCCTTTCCCTCCCCTTTCTCCTCCCCCTCCTCTTCCTCCTCGATTTTGCAGACTTCTATTTAATGTACTTAGGATTTAAAGGAAAAAGTTTCTAGGCCATAACACCCTATCAATTTTTAAATGCTTTTAACCAAGATTTTGCTTCTAATTAAATTAATTTTTTGTTATTAACTCACTATTATTTTTAATATATTTTTATTGATTTCAGAGAGAAAGGGAGAGGGACAGAGAGATGGAAACATAAATGATGAGAATCATTGATAAGCCCCACACTGCAGATGGAGCCTGCAATGCAGGCATGTGCCCTGACTGGGAATTGAACCATGATCTCCTGGTTCATAGGTCGATGCTCAACCACTGAGCAACACCGGCCGGGTTCACCATTATTTTAAAAAAATTTTAGCAAGTAAGCCATATATTGGAAAGAAACACTAGTAATTTCGCCAATATAAATATTACATATCTACAACTATAGCCTACGTATTTAAATCCCAAAGTCATCAGTATTAAATGTTTGGAGAATGATTAGCACGTGATCACATAGCATCATGCATCATGCACAGCAACTGGTTCTGTCGTCACGTGGCGTGACTTTCTGCAGCAGTTTTAACATGTGCTGGCTGTGTGCATTTGTTTACTCAAGGTGAATGGTGAATGCACGGATTTACTCAACCTATTCAGTAAAAATTTAAAACTGCAGTAATACCTATAGAAAACATTTCTGTGAAATTAAACTCTTCATACATACTTAATTGTAATTACACAACCATGTCTACATAAGTAAAAACAGGTAAACTAATTTGTCAATTTTTTAACATACACATTCAGAAAACCTACTTTATTATATAACAGACTTTCAACTTTAATGGGTAGTCCCTTACCTGAATTAATCTGTTATCTCAAGGTTTTACTGTATTATGTGAGTTTCAGGTATAGAGCATAGTGGTTAGATATTTTTATAATTTATTAATTGATAATTGATCCCCCTAATAAGTCTAGTATCACCTGCCACCATACATAGTTATTACAATACTAGGGACCCAGTGCACTAATTCATGCACCTTGAAAGGGACTGTGGGCCACCAGGCTGCGGTGGGCACAGGGGAGGGTCTCGGCCCATGCTCCATGCCCCCACCCGGCCCCCGCTGCCGTGGCCCTCAGTCCCCTGTCTGCTGGCAGCTCTGCTTCGGCCGCCACTGCTCCCACGCACTGACAGAGCCGGCCCGGCTCACACCCACTGACAGCACAGAGCGCTTGGGACCGGCGCCAGCAGCAGTTGCTAGCGGCGGCTCCAGAACCAGCTGTGGGTGTGAGCGGGGCCAGCACCGGTAGTGGGTACAGGTGCTGGGAGCAGGTGTGAGCGCCCAGCGGAACCGCGGCGCACAGGGGCAAAGAATTTTTAGTAACCACCAGAGGCTCACCCCAATAACAGCGACCAGCACCAAGCCTTAGTCTCGCGCCCCTACTCACCTGCTCCACCATACCACTGTGGCCAATGTCCGCCATGTTCCACATGCACCCCCTGGTGGTCAGTGCACATCATAGCAACCAGTTGTTTGGTTGTTCGGTTGTTCCACCATTTGGTCTATTTGCATATTAGGGTTATATATATATATATATATACTAGAGGCCCGGTGCACAAAATTCGTGCATGGAGGGGGGTTCCTCAGCCTGGCCTGCATCCTCTCCAATCTGGGACCCCTCGGCAGTCGGACATCCCTCTCGCAACCCGGACGATTGGCTCCTAACCACTCGCCTGCCTGACTGCCTGATTGCCCCTAACCCCTCTGCCTGCCTGCCTGATCACCCCTAACCCCTCTGCCTGCTGGCCTGATCGCCCCTACCTTGCCCCCCTGCTGGCCTGATCACCCTACGTTGACCCCTGACTGCCTGGTCACCCCTAACCTCTCTGCCTGCCTGATTACCCCTAACTGCCTCTGCCTCAGCACCCACCACCATGGCTTTGTCCAGAAGGAAGTCGGACATCTGGAAGATGGCCGGTCGACCCAGTCTAATTAGCATATTATCCTTTTACTAGTATAGATGGATTATATAGGACAGGATTGCTTAAATGTGGGGGGGGGGAGCCTTTTTCAGCAGGAGGAGATGCTCTTGGCAGACAAAAACACATAATCCCTATATCTGGACTGATTGCTAGCCATATGCACTATACTGCCAAACCAGTCATTAAAAAATTGAATCGCTTTCTTACACCTTACACCAAACAGCTGTTGCCCTCCTCAGCCCCCACCTTAGGTTGTGCCATCACAGTTCACCCAGATTTGGTTCTGATTGGTCAGTTTCTATGCCAGTCAGTGTCAAAAGCCCTGCCTCCTAGGCAGCCATTGCCTCCTCGCAATTCATCCAGATTTGGTTCTGATTGGTCAGTTTCTATGCCAGTCAGGATCTCTGGGCCTATATCCGGGCCTGATCATAGAGGCAGGGCTAATCAGCAGCTGCCCCAGGCTGCTGGCGAGCAGGCTGAACTGCTGACCTCTGGGAGAGAGAAAGAGAGAGGCTTGGCTGCTGGCGAGGCCAGGAGAGAGAAGCAGGGTCTGATCATTCTGCTTTTCTCTCCCAGCCTCGCCAGCAGCCGCTGCCACGGCTGATCAGCCCCGCCTCTCTCTCTCCCCCAGAGGTCAGCAGTTCAGCCCGCTCACCAGCTGCGCACACAGCCTGGCTTTCGGTCCAGGCTGCTAGCCAGCGGGCTGAACTGCTGACCTATGGAAGAGAGAAGCAGGGTCTGATCACCCTGCTTCACTATCCAGGCCTCGCCAGCAGCCACTGCCACTGCTGATCAGCTCCGCCTCTCTCTCTGAGAGGTCAGCAGTTCAGCTGCTCGCCTGCTGCGCACGCAGCCTGGCGTTTGGTCGAGCCTCCGGTCATTGTGGATGTTACGACCCTGGCTCTTTATATACAGAGATAGATTATTGACTATAATCCCTATGCTGAACTTTACATCTCTGTCACTCTCACTTTTTAAATAACTTGCCTAATGACACCTCTGAAATAGTGGAGTCAGGAGTCAAATACAAGTCTGTGTCATGAAATGCCAACCTTTCCGGACCATCTAATTATTGTATAAATTGGCATTTCTTTAATTACCTGTGAGGTTGAAATTAATCATGTCTATTCATAATAAAATTTTAAATATTTTAAAACTTCTTTCAAGGAAAACTAAGAAAGGGAAAGAAAATAAAGTATATTAATGACAATTTATACACTCAAGCCAGCTTCTATTCCAATCTTTATTTAAACGAAATTTATTGGGGTGACATTGGTCAACATGATCATATAGGTGTCAGGCATGGGTTTCTAGGTTACAAGATCTGTATATTGCACCATGTGCCCACCACCCAAAGTCAAATCTTCTCTTGTCACCATATATTAGAATCCCTTTCTCCCCCTGCCATCTTCCCTCTGGCAAGCACTACACTGCTGTTTGTGTTCACAAGTTTCAGTTTTATCTCCCACATATGAGTGAAATCATATGGTTCTTAGTTTTTTCTGACTTATTTCACTTAGCATAATGTTCTCAAGTTCCATCCATGTTGTTAAAAATGGTCCAATCTTATTTTTATTACTCATAGATCTCTAAACCAGATTTGGTATTAAACATGGTTTATGCCTAAGGATTTCTCTATAACATCAGAATTTAAGTCACAAATAATAATAATAGTAATTTTTATAATACATTTTTATTGATTTCAGAGAGGAAGGGAGAGGGAGAGATAGAAACATTAATGATAAGAGAGAACCATTGATCAGCTGCCTCCTGCACACCCCCTACTGTGGATCGAGCCCGCATCCCAGGCATGTGCCCTGTCCTGTGATTGATGCTCACCACAGAGCCACACTGGCTGGGCAATAACAACTTTTAAATGAATTATTATATTCAAACCTGTCTCAAGCTTAAAGAAAATGAAGTGTTCTATCTTTTATGATAACTAGAGGCCCAGTGCACGGATTCATGCACCGGTGAGGTCCCTCAGCCTGGCCAGCAGGGACCAGGCTGAAACCAGCTCTCCAACATCCCCCGAGGCATCCCAGATTGCAAGAGGGCGGTTCTCAGGTGACGCACCCCGGAATCGGACTCCCTCCTTTCTGGTTCTGGGTGTGTCACCCAAGAACCGCCACTGCCAAGTGACTGCAGCTCGGCAGCTCTTGCATTGAGTGTCTGCCACCTGGTGGTCAGTACGCATCATAGCTACTGGCCAGTCGGCCGGTCGCTTAGGCTTTTATATATATGTAGATGGCAAAGTATATGTAACATAATACCAGTCAGGAACACAACAATTTAATTAAATAATCATCCAATGCCATGCTATAAGGACATTCCATACTACTCATATTCAGAATAATCATACATCAGAGATCAAAATTCTTTAGTGCTTCACTTTCCACTTTCTTATTTGCCTATATAATCCAGCTCACATATGTAAAAAAGAAAATAAATGACTTAAATATCAATGTTACACGCAAAAATCAGTTGTTTCTATATACTAGCAATGAACAATCTAAAAATAAAGTTAAAAAAACAATGTCATTTATAAAGATATCCAAAACAATAAAATATCCAGGGATCACTTAAGAAGGTGAAAGGGAATCCAAGATGGTGACCGCATAGGAGGATGCTGAGCTGCCCACACCCTGAGCATATTGAAACATACGTGAATCCATAGAGAACAATTACTCTTGTGAGACAAGTGAAGTATGAATGAACAGCTTCTCAACAAGGAGGACAGAGAGAGACTGAATAGAGAAGGCTGGTGAACTGTGTAATCACTCCATGAGCTATGACAACTCTCCAGATTGGAGGTACTATTGAGCACCATAGTTTACACACACCACACACACACACACACACACACACACACACACACACACACACACACACTACCACAGGGTAAGCAGAAGCTCTACTTGGGTGTTTTGGCCTGCTTAAAACGTACCACAGCCCATATCCAGCCACTCTGCCCCAGGTACTCCAAACAAAGGGAACACAAAGAATCAACAGGGTATTACCACAAGCACCTGGCCTCCCTGCCCACATCCCAACCAGCCTAGCCAGCCAGTGCCCCAGGTCCCATAAGCAACTGCCCGGCTCCAACTGACCTGCCAAAACTACCCAGCCTACCCAGAAGGTTGCTTTTACATAAGACTACTCACTGTAAAACAAACAAGAGGGAGATGGTATAAAAAAGGCTAGGGAGCCACAAGAACTGCAGGAATTCTCTGGAGTTTAAGACCAGTGAGAGCCATTACATACGTCTCCATTCACCTCCATTGGGTTGATGAGAGCTTTATCCAGATGCTCTGGCCTACCTGCAAGCATTCCCATAAACTTCTACCAAGCTGATTTCAGCTCCAAACAAAGACAGCAAGCAGGATCAACAGGGCACTACTACATGCACCTGGCCTCCCCATTCAGGGCTACTCCAGCTTAATAGACCAGCACACCAGACACCATAGGCACCTGCTCAACTCTAACTGGCCTGCCAAAACTACCCAGCACATAGAGCCTATACAGAAGCCACTTCCACACAGGGACACATCTTCAAGAGAGAGATATTAGTGTAACTCATATAAATAACCATAGAAAGGAAAACAGAATTTTCTCAAATCAAGGAATAAGAAAAAGCCCCGGCGGGGGGACAGAGACAAACAACAATGAGGAAATGGAGATAAATAATTTGCCTGATAAAGAATTCAAACAGTCATCAAGATGCTCACCAAACTTGAGAGTGGAACAGAGAAACTTCAACAAAGAGAAAGTATAACAAACAAGCAGAGCTGAAAAATACAGTAACTGCAATGAAAAATACGTTAGAAGGAATCATCAGCAGATTAGCCAATACAGTACAAATCAGCAACCTGGAAGGCTACCTACTGGAAATAAATCAGGACAGCAAAAAGAAAAAACTGTTTTAAATGAGAATAGTTTAAGGGTCCTCTGGGATAACATCAAGCATTCAAATATTTACAGTATAGGGATTCCACAAAGAGAAGACAGAAAAAAATGAAAACTTTATTTAAAGAAATAATGGCTGAAAGCCTTCCTAACCTGGGAAAAGAAACAGACATCCAGGTCCAGGAAACAGAATTCCAAACAGGAAGATCGCAAAGAGATCCATTCTGAGATATACTGTAATTAAAATGGCAAAAGTTAAAGAAGCAATCTTGAAGGAAGCATGAGGAAAACCCCATAAGACTATGAGCTGATTTTTCAGCAGCAACTTTACAGGCCAGAAGGCATGGCAGGAGGTCTTTATAACACTGAAAGAAAGGAATCTACAACCTACAATCATTTTCCCAACAAAGTTATTATTTAGGATTGAGGAGGAGAGACAAAGAGATTCTCAGACCAGCAAAAACTAAAGGACTTCATTACAAAGAACTCAGCCATAGTGTTAAAGGAATAAGGATGAACATATAGACCAAAGGAGTAGAATTGGGAGTCAAAAAATAAACCCATATATCTATGGCCAACTGGTTTTTAACAAAGATGCCAGACTAGTGGTCGGCAAACTGTGGCTTGTGAGCCACATTCGGCTTGCAAGCCACGGTGTGCCACTCTGTTGACTAATGAGTTTGCCGACCACTGCTAGACTAAATGTTACCGTGTAGTTGGAAGCTGTGAGGATTAGGCAATTGTGGCATATTGTGTGCAAAGAGGTAAAGGGTAGTATATGACAGTGGTCGGCAAACTCATTAGTCAACAGAGCGGAAAACCGCGGCTCGCGAGCCGCATGTGGCTCGCGAGCCGCAGTTTGCCGACCACTGTGCCAGACCATTCACACAGGAAATAATAGTCTCTTTAACGAGTAGTACTGGAACAACTAGATGTCCACCACATGCAAAACAATGAAGTTGTACCCCTAACTTACCTATACTAATAAAAGCCTAGGTGGCATCTTGCCCTCGTGTCATCACAAGATGGCCGCCACCATGTCATCACAATATGGCTGCCACAAGATGGCCATCCCATGTCATCACAAGATGGACACCCTCACGTTGTCACAAGATGGCCTCCCCCATGTCGTCACAAGATCAAGGAAGGGCAGTTGGGAGCCATCAGGCCAGCAGGGGAGGGTAGGTGGGGGTGAGATCAGGCCAGTAGGGGAGGGCAGTTGGGGGCTACCAGGCCAGCAGGGAAGGGCAGTTGGGTGTGACCAGGCCTGCAAGGGAGGGCAGTTAGGGGCAACCAGGCATGCAGGGGAGGGCAGTTGGGGGCCATCAGGCCGGCAAGGGAGCAGTTAGGCGTCAATCAGGCTGGCAGGGGAGTGGTTAGGGGATGATCAGGCTGGCAGGCAGAAGCAATCAGGCAGGCAGGCAGGCAAGCAGTTAGGAGCCAGTAGTCCCCAATTGTGAAAGGGATGTCCCAGATTGGAGAGGGTGCAGGCTGGGTTGAGGGACACCCCCACCAGTGCATGAATTTCGTGCTCCAGGCCTCTAGTACTATCCTATCTAATAATCCTACCTAATAAAGAGGAAATATGCAAATTGACCCTCATGCCTTCGCAAAGATGGCGGCGCCCACAGCCAATAAGGAGGGAATATGCTAATTGACTGTCCCGCCCTCAAAGATAGCAGCACCCACAGCCAATAAGGAGGGAATATGCTAATTAACTTCCCCACCCTTAAAGATGGCAGTGCCCACAGCCACAAGATGGCAGCGCCCAGTCCCCTCCCCCATCAGCCCCACCAGGGCAGCGGGCACACGACAAGGCCAGGCCCACACCCAGGCTGCCCTGGGCTGGCCCAAAGCACAGGCAAGCCTCGGATGGCAGCTGCCCAGCCACCCAGGGCTGCCCGAGGCTCAGGTAACCAGGGCCGGCCGAGGCTTGCGCTGCCGGCAGTGGCAGCAGCAGAGGTGTGATGGGGTGTCACCTTCCCCTGATCGCCGGGTCACCTCCCGCCCCTAAGGGCTCCTGGACTGTGAGAGGAGACAGGCTGGGCTGAGGGACCCCTCTCCAGTATATGAATTTTCATGCTCCGGGCCTCTAGTATATAAAAATTAACTAAAAAATGGTTCAATGACCTAAGTATAGGAGCTAAACTATATTATAAACTGATTATAAACTATTTATAAATTCTTAGAAGAAAACATAGGGATACATCTTCATGACCTGGATTCAGCAATGGATTCTTAGATATGTGATACCTCAAACATGAACTGCAAAACTAAACTGGGCTTCATCAAAATTTAAAACTTTTAGGCATCAAAGGGCATTATTAAGAATGTGAAAAGACAGCCCATGAAATGGGAGAAAATATTTACAAATCATGTATCTGATAAGAGTCTAGTATCCAGAATATATAAAAACACAAGCCAAAAACATATATGACCCAATTTAATAATGTTCAAAGGACTTGAATAAATACTTCTCCAAAGATATACAAATGGCCAACAAGAACATAAAAAGATGCTCAATGTTATTAATGGAGTACAAATTAAAACTACTGGAAGGTAGGGGAGGGTGGGGGTAAGGGGCAGAGGTCAACCAAAGGACTTGCATGCATGCATATAAGCATAACCAATGGACATAGACACCAGGGGGGTGAGGGCATGAATGGGAGTGGGATGGGGGGCAATGAGGAGTGGGGGTAAGGACACATATATAATACCTTAATCAATAAAAAAAAAAACTACTGTGAGACATCACTTGATACCCACAATGATAGCAATTTTTTAAAAAAAATAGAAAACAACAAGTAAGTGCTGGTGACAATAATATGGAGAGACTGGAACCTCGTACATTGCCAGTGGGAATGTTAAGATGATTCAGGCACTATGGAAAAGAGTTTGGTACTTCCTCAAAAAGCTAAACATAGGAATAAAGTTCAGGGATGTGGAAGGTGGCGGCTGGCAGGACGGAGGTGAGGGAGAGGGTGTGAGTGAGGGGATGAAAGGCGAGTGGGCGGGCGTGAGTGGTGTGTGAGTAAGGGACAGTCAGCCACTGCAAGAGTAGCAGGAGCTAGCAGACCAGGCTCTTCTGGACAGGGAGCCCCTGCCACCCCTGAGGGCACTCCCCAGGCTGCAGGGCTCAGGCACGGAGCCCACACCATTTTGAAGGAGAGAACAGCCTCCTCTAGGAACTCAACATCACCATCACCCAGACTAGCTTTGGACACTGTCTGGGACCCTGCAGCCACACCAGCAGAAGTCCTGCTGCCTCGACCACAGATCTGCAGACCCTAGGATGTCCACTTCCAAGGGTGCACAGCTCCCGCAGCAGAAACCGCAACTCCCCCGTCCCCAGCTGCTGGCCCACAGACACGGGTGGTCGTGCCGCAACAGCGCACACGCGGGTTCGCCAAGAGCCCTGTGCCCCAGCAGGCAGCTCCAGGGTGCCTCTGTGAGCCGCCACTGGGCACACCCATTTCCAACCAAGGGCGCACGGCCCCTGCAGTAGCAAGTGGGACTTCCCCCTCCTTGGTTGCCGACCTCTGGACACAGTGGTTGTGCTGTTCCAGCGCATGGGACCCCCCAGCCTGCCACCCCAGCAGACAGCCCCTGGTGCCTCTGTGAGCCGCTGCAAGGCTCGAGCGTCCCCAACCAAGGCACAGGGCTCCCGCAGCAGAAGCTGGGTCTTGCACCCCGGCTGCCAGCATCCAGTCTCTGCAGTCACGCTGCTCAAGCATGTGGCCTCATGAGCACACAGCCCCAGCAGTCAGCTCCTGGACCCCTCTGTGAGCTGGCACTGGGTGCATGCCTCTCCAACCAAGGACACATAGCTCCCCTCAGCAGGATCCATGACTTTCCCCTCCTGCTGCCTGCTTCTGGACACCTTGGTGAGTTACTGAGGCATTGCCTCCCCGCACAAGGTCACAGTGTTTGAGCCACAAACTCCAAGGTTCCCACATCCCCAGCAGCTGGCTCCTGGACCCCCTTGTGATTTACAGAGGGAAATCAAATTGGCCCGAGTTCCATTGCTTCAACCGCAGATTATGGGACAGCTGCCCCCATCATTATGGGCTCTAGAACCCTAATAGTGAGTTGAAGAGTGACGCTACCCCAGCAAAAGTCACACAACACCGGCCAAAGTCACAGCACCTGAGCCTCAGGCCCCAAGACCCCTTCCTCCCAGGCCATGGACTCCGGAAACTCACAGTGAACACATACCAATGAGACCTCAGGAAACCTTTTCCACAAAAGACGGAACCATGATCATATCCACAACAGCTTGCACAACAAGGCCGGGATGAGTCAAATTGCCAGACAATCTATGGCAAGACTTCATCCACGAACAAGAAACTGACATTCAAGACCCAACTTCCTCAAAAGAATCCAAATAGCTCAAGTGGGGGGCTCCACTAGATCACCAAGCCAAGGGGATCTGAGAGACTCCACCACTGGATCCCAAAAATCACCAACTACATAGCACCCACCCCGAAAGAACCTGGGTAGCAAAGCAGTTGGATCTAAGACATAGAAACAATTAAAACGTTACATCAAAAAACAGGGAGAGGAAAAAAAAATCCCCAAAGGAAAGAAAAGAAGGAATCACAAGAAAAGGAATTAAATGAAATGGAGGTAAGTAACTAGTCACAGAAAGAATTCAAAGTAATGCTTATAAGGAGGCTCAAATGCCTGGGTGACAAATATACACAACAGAATGAAAATTATATGCGAATGTCACCAACATGAAAAGGAATCAAGGGGAAATGAAGCATGACATAGCTGCAATAAAGAACACAATGGAGGGCTTCAACAGTAGACTAGAAGAAGCTGAGGACCACATCAGCCAGTTAAAAGATAAGGTAGAAAAAAAAACACAAACACAGCAGCAACTGGAAAGAAAACTTAAAAAGCAGGAGGCTCGGCGTGCGTATTGGCCCTGTGGACTATGGACCAGCTCGGCTGCGGGCTCTCCCGGAGCGGTTCACTACATGGTAGCGTGGTGCCCCCGCCTCGGTCTGCACTGCGCCACTGCCCCGCCGTGACCACTGCCTCCCCCTGCCCTGCAGCCGTCTCTACCGTGGCCATCTGGGTCGCGGCCGCCTCCTCGGGACCGGCTGTATGATTAGGCCACAATCTTCAACGAGTAAACATATTCCTCAGTTCTGTGGTGCTCTTGGTCACACATTTATGGAGTTTCTGAAGGGCAGTGGAGATTATTGCCAGGCTCAGCACGACCTCTATGCAGACAAGTGAACTGTAGACATTCATTACTGCTCCACCAAGAAGCCCCCATATGAGTGGTTAACCTGGACACAAGTGTTGAACTTAAAACTGCAGAGCATTTTACGAGTTCTGACCTGGATGGGGTAAACCTCAGTGCACTTCCTTTCTATTGCCTTAGTATTACTGGATTGAAGAATTGCTACTTCTTGTTAGGAGGTTCATTTCATTTCCCATTACTCCCAACTTCACTCAGAGCACTGAGAATTTCAAGTGGAGTATACTGAAGTAGACTCAGTTTCTTTGCATCGTTTCTGTATTCAATTTTTAAATTCTTTCATAACCCTATTGAGTGTTTTTTAACTAAATTATCATGGCTCGAATGAACCGCCCAGCTCCTGTGGAAGTCACATACAAGAACATGAGATTTCTTATTACACACAATCCAACCAATGTGACCTTAAACAAATTCAGAGGAACTTAAGAAGTATGGTGTTACCACAATAGTAAGAGTATGTGAAGCAACTTATGACACTACTCTTGTGGAGAAAGAAGGCATCCATTTTCTTGATTGGCCTTTCGATGATGGTGCACCACGATCCAACCAGATTGTTGATGATTGGTTAAATCTTGTAAAAATTAAGTTTCGTGAAGAACCTGGTTGTTGTATTGCTGTACATTGTGTTGCAGGCCTTGGAAGAGCTCCAGTGCTTGTTGCCCTAGCATTAATCGAAGGTGGAATGAAATATGAAGACGCAGTACAGTTCATAAGACAAAAGCGTCATGAAGCTTTTAACAGCAAGCAACTTCTGTATTTGGAGAAGTATCTTCCTAAAATGCGGCTGCACTTCAAAGACTCCAGTGGTCATAGAAACAAGTGTTGCATTCAATAAAACGGGTGCCTGGTGCCATTGCTTTGAAAGTGGAACTTGAGATAGGACCTAATTTGTCATATATATTAGCCAACATGTTGGCTTGGTGAATAAGTCTAATGAAGCTTCCAAAAGAGGGTTGAAAAGCAGTTTTATCGGGCCACAAGTTTGACAGAATTGCAACCTCTATGTTTGGGTTATGATCAACCTATTTTGACACTTGGCAAGATTCTTACTGTTCAGCATTTAAAATCTGCTTATCATTTGTACCAATTTACTTTTCCTGAAATCATGCAGTATTATGTCTTTAAATCTATTCCCATGTCAGAATCTTACCAATATATAAAAGATTTAGAAAGATTAGGTGCCAAAATACCCAGCACAATACTTTATATTTTAGTTTCATACAGAACTAAAATCCCAGGAACTATGAACACTCTGGACCTTATGTGGTTTATCCCTTCAGTCATTTCAAACATAGAAAGTAGGGCCTATATGATTATTTGCCTGCTCACTTTATGTTTACATCTTCCACATTCATACAAGTATACATCAGGTTTGCTCAACTTTTTGATTTTTATACAAAGTCTTGGTTATTATTTAATGTCTTTCTATAAATCTCATTTTGTGCTATTATGGAAAGCCTCCATTTTGAAAATCTGCATTGTATAGAAGCACATGTCTTTAATGTCTCCAGACAAAAAACCTCACAGTTAATTTTAATGTTTGCACTTAATGTGCAACTTATAGGGAGGGCCTGAGAAAAGAATGAGAGGGGGCTATTAAGTACTTTTAGTAAGATGTTGCCTTTGTCTTGTGTGGAACAGTAGAATATGCTCTTTGGTAAATATTTTTTTAAAGGTAGACATGCTTTGTTGTAGCTAAAACGATTCTTAATCATAAAACTTCTGAATTCTTGTATTATTTTCATACATTCTGAAGATTACCAACTTATTTTTGTTTGAAATGTGATTTTTTTTCCTTCCCACCCTCTTGCAAAAAGAAGAAGTGGGTTTCTGCTAATGAACTGAGCAGACATCTAATATTTTATATGCCTTTTGCGCTGTGTAACTTAATATTTGGATACTTGATAATTTGTTTTATTATGTAATTGATAAAATGGTGATGTGTATTGGTTTTAGTTCAACCATATATTTATATTGTTTGGGAATGTGTGGTTATAGTTCTGTGGGGGAAATAATTTGTCAGTGTTCAGCAGCTTATAAAAATTTAGTGTGAGAGCTTAAACATCTAAATAAATGAGATGCATTTATATATAAAAAAAAAAAAGCAGGAGGAGAGCCTAAGAGAGCTTTGGGATGACACAAAAACGAAACAACCTCCACATAACAGGGGTGCCAGAAGGAGAGGAAGCGGAGTAAGGAATAGAAAACTTGTTTGAAGAAATAATGACAGAAAACTTCAAAAATGTTGGGAAGAAAAAGTCACACAAGTCCAAGAAGCACAGAGTCCCAAACAACATGAACCCAAAAAGACAGGCACCAAGACACATCATAATTAAACTGGCAAACATCAACAACAAAGTAAGAATCCTAACGGTTGCCAGACAGAGACAGAAAGTTACCTACAAAGGATCTCCCATTAGACAATCAACTGATTTCTCAACAGAAACACATCAGACCAGAAGGGAATGAAATGAAAAATATAAAGAGATGAAAAACAAGGGACTAAATGCAAGAATACCCAGCAAAGTTATCAATCAAAATTGAAGGTGAAATCAGGAGCTTCATAGACAAAAAAGGGCTAAGGGAGTTTATTACCACCAAGCGGGCAATGCAAGATATACTAAACGGAATGCTGAAAATGGAATAAATATAAAGGAAAGAAGAAATAAAGAATAAAAATGGCCAATTACCATGTACCTATCAATAATAACATTAAATGTAAAAGGATTAAATGCTCCAATAAAAAGACATAGAATAGCTGAATGGATAAGAAAACATGACCCATATATTTGCTATCTACAAGAGACCCACCTCAAAACAAAGGACTCACATGGACTGATAGTGAAGGGATGGAAAAATTTTCAGGCAAATGGAAATGACAAAAAAACTGGGGTAGCAATACTTGTATCTAACAAAATAAACTTCAAAGTGAAGGCCATAACAAGAAATAAGGAGAGCCACTTCATAATACTAAAGGGAGCAATTCAACAAGAAGATATAACTCTGGGAAACAAATATGCAACCAATACAGAGCACCCAAATACATAAAAATACTTCTGGAAGACACCAAGGGAGAGAACGACAGCAATACAATCATAGTAGGGTATTTTAATACCCCATTACACCACTGGATAAATCCTCTAAATAAAAAATCAGCAAAGAAACAGTATTCCTAAGTAGTTCACTAGATCAGATGTTCTTAACTGACATCTTCAGAACATTTCACCACAAAGCTAGAGAATATACATTCTTCTCAAGTGCACACAGAACATTTTCAAAGAGATACCAGATATTGGGACACAGACAAAGTCTCTTCAAATTCAAGAAGACAGAAGTTATATCAAGCATCCTCACAGATCACAATGGCATAAATTTAGAAATCAATTACAATAAAAACATTGAAAAAAAAAATCAAACACTTGGAGGTTAAATAACAACTATTAAACAATGACTGGGTTATCAAAGAGATCAAAGAAGAAATAAAAAGTATCCTGGAAACAAAGGACAATGAAAATGGAACAATCCAAAATCTATGGGACACAGTGAATGCAGTCCTGAGAGGGAAGTTCATAGATCTACAGGCCTTCCTCAAAAAAAACAAGAAAAAAAGGTAATAAATAATCTAAACCTGCAACGTAAATAATTAGAAAGAGAGCAACAAGAAAAGCCGAGAGTAAGCCGAAGGTTGAAAATAATAAAGATTAAAGCAGAAAAAAAAATGACATAGACACAAAAAGCAATACAAAAGATCAATGACACAAAGAGCTGCTTCTTTGAAAAGATAAACAAGATTGATGAACCTCTAGCCAGGCTCACCAATTAACAAAAAGAGAGGACGTAAATAAACAAAATCAGAAATTAAAGAGGTGAACTAACAACCAACCCAACACACATACAAAGGATTGTAAAAAAAAATACTAGGAACAAATCTATTCCAACAAACTGGACAAACTCGACGTAATGGACATATTCCTAGAAAAATACAACCTTCCAAAACTCAATCAGGAAGAACCAAAAACACTGAATATGACAATAACTACTGAAGAAATTGAAGCAGTAATCAAAAATCTTCCAGCAAACAAAACCCCTGGTCTAGACAGCTTGACAGGGGAGCTCTACCAAGCATTAAAAGAAGAAATAAAACCTATCCTCCTAAGATTATTCCAAAAAATTCAAGAGGAAGGCACACTTCCAAGCTCTTTCCATGAAACCAGCATTACCCTAATCCCAAAACCAGATAAAGACACCACAAAAAAAGAGAACTACAGGCCAATATCCTTGATGAACATAAATGCTAAAATCCTCAACAAAATTCTAGCAAATCGAATCGAGTATTACATTAGAAAGATCATACACCATGACCAAGTGGGATTTATTCTGGAGATGCAAGGATGGTACAATATCCACGAATCAATAATGTGATACACCACATAAACAAACTAAGAGATTAAAACCATATAGTCATATCCATTGATGCAGAAAAAGCATTTGACAAAATCCAACACCCTTTCTTGATAAAAACCCTCAGCAGGATGGGAATAGAAGGATCATACCTCAATATAATAAAAGCCATATATGACAAACCCACACCCAACATCATACTCATTGGGCAAAAACTAAAACCATTTCCACTAAGAACAGGAACAAGACAGGGATGCCCACTCTCACCACTCCTGTTCAACATAGTACTGGAAGAACTAGCCATTGCAGTCAGACAAGAAGAAGAAATAAAAAGCATCCAAATTGGAAAAGAAGAAGTAAAACTGTCCTAATTCGCAGATGACATGATATCGTACATAGAAATCCCCAAAGACTCCATCAAATAACTACTAGACTTAATAAATTAATTCGGCAATGTAGCAGGATACAAAATTAACACCCAGAAGTCTATGGCTTTTCTATACACCAATAATGAATTCACAGAAAGAGAAATTTAAAAACCAATGCCATTTACCATTGCAACAAAAAAATTAAGATACCTAGGAATAAAGTTAACCAAAGAGATAAAGGACCTGGACTCAGAAAATTTCAGAAGGCTGAAAAAAGAGACAGAAGAAGACATGAACAAATGGAAGAATACAAGATATTCATGGATTGGTAGAATCAACATCATTAAAATGTCCATACTACCCAAAGCAATCTATAAATTCAATGCAATCCCCATTAAAATACCAACAGCATACTTCAAAGACCTAGAACAACTCGCACAAAAATTCACCTGGAATAAAAAAAAAGTCCCCGAATAGCTGCAGCAATCTTGAAAAAGAACAACGTAGGAGGGATCACACTACCAGATATCATCAAGCTATACTACAAAGCCATTATTCTCAAAACCGCCTGGTACTGGCACAAGATCAGACATATAGACCAATGAAACCGAATACAGAACCCATTATTCTCAATTAATATTTGACAAAGGAGGCAAGACAATACAATGGAATCAAGATAGTCTCTTTAATAAATGGTGTTGAAAGAACTGGACAGATACTTGCAAAAAAAATGAAACTAGACCAGCAACTTACACCATACACAAAAATAAGCTCAAAATGGATAAAGGACTTAAACATAAGATGGAAAACCAGAAAAATCTTAGAAAAGCCATAAGCAGCAAAATAGCAGACATTTGTCATAGCAATATATTTAAAGATACAGCTCCGAGGGCAATAGAAACTAAGGAGAAAATTTTTAAAAATGGGACTACATCAAAATAAAAAGCTTCTGGGTGAAAAAAGATGGCGGCTGGCAGAACAGAGGTGAAGGAAAGGAAGTGAGTGAGTGAGGGTATGAAAGGAGCGTGTGTGGATGTGTGTGGTGTGTGTGTGTGAGTGAGTGAGGGGCAGTTAAATCTCGCAGGGGCAGCAGGGGCTGGCAGACAGGCTCTCCTTGACCAGTAGAGACTACCACCACTATGGGCACTCCCCGGATGGTGGGACTCCAGCACAGAGCCCACGCCATCTTGAAGGGGGGAATGGACTTTTTTAGAAACTCATCAACACCACCAACCAGACAGGCCTTGGAAATGCCCTGCGACCCAGCAGCCACTCCAGCCAAAATCCTGCTACTCCAGATGCAGACCTGCGGACCCTGGGACCTCCACCTCCAAAGGTGCACCGCTTGGCAGCAGTAAGTGCAACCTCCCCCACCCCAGCGGCAGAGCCCCGGATTCGCACGTATCCAGCCCCGCAGGCAGCCAGAGCACTTGACTCCGGATTCACGCGTTTCCAGCCGCGCAGGCAGCCAGGGCACTCCACTCCTTAGGCAGCACCTGGGAGCCGGTGAGAGCCCCCGAGGGTGGATTCTGCACAGACAAGGGCACGTGGCCCCGCAGTAGAAATTCTGAATTCCCTCTTCCTAAATAACTGCCCATATTCACCCCAGCGGCTCAACCTCGTGCTAGGACCCCTCAGAGTGCATCAGAGCTCTGCACTGGCAAACGCACCTCCACAGATGCGAAGATCCAACAGGCAGGCACCCTGAGGCCATCTACCCACAGGGCGCTCGTGGGAGCCACTGTAAGCTCTCCCTGGGTGCGATCGTGAACAAACCGGGGAGGACCCCCCGCCCCAGCAGAAATTCTGAATTCACTCATCCTGGATACGAGCCCAAAGGCATCTCAATTACGCGGCTACACTGCCAGGGCCCTTCAGAGTCCTTCATTGTGCCTCGCTGGCAAACGTACCGGGGGTGCCCCTGTGAGCCGGCACTGGGAATAAGCGCCTATCCACCACAGGTGCAACAGCAAAAGCTGAGTCTGCCTACCATACAAGTACAGAACTCTGGACACCACAGTCACGCCTTTCCAGAGTGCAGGCCCCCAGAGCCCCATCACCCCAACACACGGTTCCTGGGTGCCACTGTGAGTCCCTGCTGGGCACCCATGATTTCAATTAAGGGTGCAACACAGCAAAAACTGGGACACTCCCCTCCATAGCTGCTGACTTCTAGACACCACAGTTGTGCCTCTCAAGCTCGCAGGCCTACATCAAGAGAACCCAAATAGCTCAAGTAGGGAGCTACACTAGATTAACAACCCCAGGAGAACTGAGAGATTACGCCAGTAGCACCATCCCCAAAAGAACCTGGGTAGCAAAGCAATTGGATCTACAATTAAAACATTACAGGAAAACATGGGAAGACAAAAAAGCAATCCCCAAAGGAAAGAAAAAGAGGAATCACCAGAAAGGAACTTAAATGAATTCGAGGATAGCAGCTTATCAGAGATAGAATTCAGAGTAACGGTTATAAGGATGTTTAAATGGCTGGATGACAAATACACACAACTCAATAACAAAATCACACAACTCAATGAGAACTATAAGGAGCTGAATGAGAATGTCACCAACATGAAAAGAAACCAAGAGGAGATGAAGAACGCCATAGCTGCAATGAAGAACACAATGGAAGGCTTAAACAGTAGACTAGAAGAGGCTGAGGACCGCATCAGCGAATTAGAAGACAAGGTAGGAAAAAGCACACAAACACAGCAGCAACTGGAAAGAAGACTTAAAAAGCAAGAGGAGAGCCTAAGGGAGCTTTGGGACAACACAAAACAAAAAAACATTCCCATAATAGGGATACCAGAAGGAGAGGAAGAGAAGCAAGGAATAGAAAACCTGTTTGAAGTAATGACAGAAAACTTCCCTGATACTGGCAAGAAAAAAAAACATGCAAGTCCAAGAAGCACACAGAATCCCAAACAAGATGAACCCTAAAAGACAGACACCAAGACACATCATAATTAAACTGGCAAACACCAAGGACAAAGTAAGAATATTAAAGGCTTCCAGAGAGAGACAGAAAGTTATTTACAAAGTATATCCTATTATATATCAACTGATTTCTCAACAGAAACACACCAGGCCAGAAGGGAATGGAATGAAATATACAAAGTAATGCAAAGCAAGGAATTGAATCCAAGAATACTATACCCAGCAAGGCTATCATTCAAAATTGAAGGTGGAATCAGGAGCTTCACAGACAAAAAAGGGCTAAGAGAATTTATCCACTACCAAGCCAGCAATGCAAGAAATGCTAAAGGGACTGCTGTAAAAAGAAGACAGAGGAAGGCAAGAAGAAACACAAACACTACGGAAAAATATGACAACAACATGTGATGTCAATAACAACATTAAACGTAAATGGATTAAATGCACTGATCAAAAGACATAGGGTAGCTGAATGAATAAGAAAACATGAACCATATATTTGCTGTCTGCAAGAGACCAACCTCAGAACAAAGGATTCACACAGACTGAGAGTGAAGGGATGGAAAAACATTTTTCAGGCAAATGGAAATGAGAAAAAAGCTGGGGTTGCGATACTTATATCTGATAAAATAGACCTCAAAGTAAAGGCCATAATAAGAGATAAGGAAGACCACTACATAATACTAAAGGGAGTTATTCAACAAGAAGATATAACTCTGGTAAACATATATGCACCCAATGCAGGAGAACCCATATAAATAAAAAATCTCCTGGAAGATATAAGGGAGAGATTGACAACAATACAACCTTAGTAGGGGACTATAATACACCACTGACATCACTGGATAAATCCTCTAGACAAATATCAGCAAAGAAACAGCAATTCTAAATGACACACTAGATCAGATGGACCTAATTGACATCTTCAGAGCATTTCACCCCAAAGCCACGGAAAATACATTCTTCTCAAGGGCACATGGGACATTTTCAAAAATAGACCACATATGGGGTCACAAGCAAAGTCTCCCCAAATTCAAAAAGATTGAAATCATATCAAGCATTTTCTCAGACCACAATGTCATAATATTATAAATAAACTACAATACAAACATTCCAAAAAATTCAAACAATTGGAAGCTGAATAGTATGCTACTAAACAATGATTGGGTTATCAATGAGATCAAATAAGAAATTAAAAACATCCTGAAGACTAATGACAATAAAAACACAACATTGCAAATCCTATGGGACACAAAGAAAGCAATCCTGAGAGGGAACTTTATAGGCCTACCTCAAAAACCAAGAAAAAATGGTAATAAATCATCTAACTCAACAGCTCAAAGAACTAGAAAGAGAGCAACAAGAAAAGCCCACAGTGAGCAGAAGGAAGGAAATACCGTATTCCGGCGAATAAGACGACTGGGCGTATAAGATGACCCCCAACGTTTCCAGTTAAAATATAGAGTTTGGGATATATCCACCCTATAAGATGACACCCGGCATAAAAGATGACCCCCGACTCTTTAGAAGATTTTCCTGGGATAAAAAGTCATCTTATACGCCAGAAAATACGGCAATAAAGATCAGAGCAGAAATGAATGACATAGAGACCAAAATAACAATACAAAAGATCAACAAAACCAAGAGCTGGTTCTTCGGAAGGATAAGCAAGATTGATGAACCTCTAGCCAGGCTCACCAAGAAGCAAAGAGAGAGGACCCAAATAAACAAAATCAGAAATGAAAGAGGTGAAATAACAACAGACCCCACAGAAATACAAAGGATTGTTAAAAAATACTATGAACAACTCTATTCTAACAAACTAGACAACCTGGAGGAAACAGACACATTCCTAGAAAAATACAACCTTCCAAAACTTACTCAGGAAGAGTCTAAAAATCTCAATAGGCTGATAACTATGGAAGAAATTGAAGCAGTCATCAAAAAGCTTCCAGCTAACAAAAGCCTGGGGACAGACGGCTTCACAGGAGAGTTTTACCAAACATTCAAGGAAGAACTAAAACCTATCCTCCTCAGACTATTCCAGAAAATTCAAGAGGAAGGAATACTTCCAAGCTCCTTCTATGTAGCCAGCATCACCCTAATACTAAAACCAGATAAAGATAACACAATGAAAGAGAATTACAAGCCAATATCCCTCATGAACATAGATGCCAAAATCCTCAACAAAATTCTAGCAAATCGAATCCAGCAGTACCTCATAAAGATCATACACCATGACCAAGTAGGATTTATCCCGGGGATGCAAGGATGGTACAATATTCGCAAATCAATAAACGTGATACATTACTTAACAAACTGAGAGATAAAAATCATATAGTCATATCAATTGATGCAGAAAAAGCATTTGACAAAATCCAACACCCTTTCTTGACAAAAACTCGCAGCAAGGTGGGAATAGAAGGATCATACCTCAATATAATAAAAGCCATATATGACAAACCCACAGCCAACATCACACTCAATGGGCAAAAACTAAAACCATTTCCACTAAGAAGAGGAACAAGACAGGGATGCCCATTCTCACCACATCTGTTCAACATAGTGCTGGAAGCACTAGCCATTGCGATCAGACAAGAAGAAGAAATAAAAGGCATCCAAATTGGAAAAGAAGAAGTAAAACTGTCCTTATTCATAGATGCCATGATACTGTACATAGAAAAACCTAAAGACTCCATCAAAAAATCACTAGACATAATAAATGAATTTGGAATTGTAGCAAGATACAAAATTAATGTCAAGAAATCTATGGCATATCTATACACCAATAATGAACTTACAGAAAGAGACTAAAAAAGCAATCCCATTTACCATCACACCAAAAAAATTAAGATACCTAGGAATAAACTTAACTAAGGAGGTAAAAGACCTATACGTGAAAAACTGCACGACACTGAAAAAATAGATAGAGGAAGATATAAACAGATGGAAGAACATATCATGTTCATGGATTGGTAGAATCAACATCATCAAAATATCCATACTACCCAAAGCAATCTATAAATTCAATGCACTTCCCATCAAAATACCAACGGCATATTTCACAGACCTACATCAAACCTTCAAAAAATTCATCTGGAATAAAAAAGACCGCGAATAGCTGCAGCAATCCTGAGAAAGAAGAACAATGTAGGAAGGATCTCAATACCAGATAACAAGATGTATTACAAAGCCACTGTTCTTAAAACAGCCTGTTACTAGCACAAGAACAGACATATAGATCAATGGAATAGAATAGAGAACCCAGAAATCGACCCAAACCACTATGCCCAATTAATATTTGACAAAGGAGGCATGAACATACAATGGAGTCAAGACAGTCTCTTCAACAAATGGTGTTGGGAAAATTGAACAGATACATGCAAAAAAATCAAACTCGATCACCAACTTTCACCATACACAAAAATAAACTCAAAATGGATAAAGGACTTAAACATAAGACAGGAAACCATAAAAATACTAGAGAAATCTACAGGCAGCAAAATCTCAGACATATGTTGAAGCAATTTCTTCACTGATACTGCTCCTAGGGCAATGAAAACTAAAGAGAAAATAAACAAATGGGACTACATCAAAATAAAAAGCTTTTGCACAGCAAAGGAAACCATCAATAAAACAACAAGAAAGCCCACTGCATGGGAGAACATATTTGCCAATGATATCAACGATAAGGGTTTAATCTCCAACATTTAAAGAGAACTCATACAACTTAACGAAAAGAAGATAAACAACCCAATCAAAAAATGGGCAACTGATCTAAATAAACACTTTTCGGAAGAAGACAGAAGGAAGGCCAAGAGACATATGAAAACATGCTCAAAGTCACTAATCATCAGAGAGATGCAAATCAAAACAATAATGCGGTACCATCTTACACCTGTCAGAATGGCTATCATCAACAATTCAACAAACGACAAGTGTTGGCAAGGATGCGGAGAAAAAGGAACTCTTTTGACTGCTGGTGGGAATGCAGACTGGTGCAGTGGAGAACAGTATGGAGATTCCTCAAAAAACTAAAAGTGGAATTCCCATTTGACCCAGTGATCCCACTTCTAGGAATATATCCCAAGAAACTAGAAACACCAATTGGAAAGGATATATGCACCCCTATGTTCATAGCAGCACAATTCACCATAGCTAAGATTTGGAAACAGCCTAAATGCCCATCAGCAGATGAGTGGATTAAAAAACTGTGGTACATCTACACAATGGAATACTATGCTGCAGTAAAAAAGAAGGAGTTCCTACCATTTGCAATAACATGGATGTAACTGGAGAGCATTATGCTAAGTGAAATAAGCCAGGCAGAGAAAGATAAATATCACATGATCTCACTCATTTGTGGAATATAATGAACGGCATAGACTGATGAACAAGAACAGATCCAGAGACTGAGAAACATTGATCAGAACCTCAAACCTCAAGGAAGGAGGGGGTCAGTGGGAGTAAGGGGGAGAGATCAACCAAGGGACTTGTTTGTATGCATATGAGCCTAATCAATGGACATAGACAACAGAGGGGTGGGGCATGAGTGGAGGGGGGGTTAATGGGGGAATAAGGACACATATGTAAAATAATAATAATAATAGTAACATAAAAAAAAGAAATTGTGAGGTCACCAGAACCCCAAGAACGCCTGAGAACGTCTTTCTAGCCATGCTGGCAGTAATCAGCTGTACACTAACGTTACCTGGGGCAAATGGGGAAGTATTTTGGACTTATGTTCCTGACCCTTCATGGGTAAGAGCCCTTATGTGGGCTGATCCCCCGCCTAATGTAGTCACCAATAATACCAAACACCTTGGTCATCCAGGAGGACCATGGGTTGGGCAAGGAAGTATAATTACACAGGTGTTGCCACCCAGCTTCCCTTTTGTATGACACAAAATCAAACCACTGTTCCTTTGTGTATAAAATTAAAGAGAGGTTTCTGGCTTGCGTGGACACCAAAGGAATGGACTATCGTAATTGCTCCTGGGAGAGGTACAGAAAATGTAACTAAGACCTTGTCTATACAAAAAGAAATTGACAGCCAATTTGAAATGGAATTCCCATGACCTAGAGCAAAAAATATCCTTACATGATATTATTCTACAATTATAATTTTTCCCAGATTTGTGTTACCCCCATTACCTATAACAGTACCTCGCACCCTTGGGAATCAATAAAAAATCATCTTTTTCGTGCTTGGAGACAACGGTGACACATCTCTTGATATTTTAGAATTACAACAAACAAACTTACAAACTACTTCTTTGAATGTCTGGCAGCAATTTAAAAAGGACATGAAAGGATTTAATCCCTTCCACTGTGTAGAGGGCCTCCTGGGAAGGCACCTGAGCATTCTATATTGGCCCCTCTTACCCTTTTGGCCAAGAGGGACCCTCTTCTCACAATCCAATTGCCCACAGCTGTTGCCTGAGCTTTCTGTTCATGCCGAGGTTGAAGCCTCGTGGTGGCTGGTACCATGGATCTGTCTCTCGCCCAGTGGGGTGAGCTGGGCCTTACCTGGAGAAGAAACCTAGGTTCCCCAAGATATGTGATCAGTGCCAGGGCCCCACCAGCAGGCGAGGGGATCCCAAGGCAGGTGCTGGGCTTGGAGGCCACAGGGGCATAGGCTACCAAGGAGACAGAACTGAACCTCACATCACCCTGCTTGGCCCTGGAAGATGGCTGGTTAGCCAGAGACGGGTAAGATTCCTCAGGGAAGGAACAACCTAAGACAGGCACAGTCACAGAGGGGACATCAGGAGAGAACTTGGGGGTCAACGGAGGTGGGGCACAGACCCTCACCCCCCAACTTTGCAGGGGCCTGAACCCTCACCCCTTCTGAGGGAAGTCTCCTGCCTGCATGGCTGCTTGGCTTCCCATGTCCAGCTCAAATCGGGACCCAGGTAACAGAGACTTGGCCGACAGCAGCTGCCCTCTCACTGCAACAAGACTTGTTTGAGTTGTCTTATGCCCATGGTGTGGGGAAGTGGTTTTTGATATCTAAATCCAGCCTAGCACCAGGAATGCTCAGGGCCTACTCAAGAAGGCAAATAATCCTTTCCACTAATATTTACAGGGTAAAATAAGATTGTTGTTAGAGAATTAAATTTGACAGTAAAATAGTAGTCAAGATTTCAGACAAATTTAAATTGGATAATTGAAATAAGCAAATATTCTAGAAAAATTAATTGTACTGGACAAAAAGCTGTTCCTAAAGTGTTAACTAAAATTTTTGCTGGTAGTTCATCTCATGGTAAAATTGTGTAACATGCAATGAACCTAAAGCAGTCAAATTTTAGTGTAAAAAATTAAAATTTAAAAGTTATCAAGACTGCATTATAAAATTTCCAAAAGCCTCCTAATATTTAAATTAAAAAAAGGGGGAATAGTAGAAGAATATTATGTAAGGAAAAATATCTTGTAAGTAAATTACATCTAGAAAATTTTAACTTTAGAAAATTAACTTTCATTTGTAATGCTAACAGCAAGACACCCATGAAAAACACACACGGTGTCAAAACAAACCAAAGGAAAATGGTTTGGGCAAAAAATGAAAAAGGATCCCAAGTCAAATTTATAGAAGAGATTCCTTTATTAACTTTTGGTCGAGAATATGTTTGTATATTTTCAGAAAACAATTCCAACAGAGAGGATTCCTGCAACAGAGAGGAATTGACAGGACTGCTCCAACCAAGAAGACGGGAGGAGAAACAGTCCAGAGATGGAAGACGCTGAAGACGCCTTGCCATACTAGCAGTCAGTAGCTGTGCATCGCTGCAGGTTGCCCAGGACCAAACCAGAGAGGGTCAGACCTGCATTACCACCATTTGTCCACTATCCAGAACTGAAATATCATTGCTGACATGTACACATAAGGAACTGTTTGACATTGAAACTGGGACTCAAAAGAACTGTTGGCCCACAAAGAAACTCACTACAGACTGATTCATTTGCCTCTCAGCATAACCATTATTGCTTGTCTCATTTTCTGTTCTTATATGTGTATTTCTAGTATCACATGATCTCACTCATCTATCGGAAATAATGAACAACATAAACTGATGAACAAAAACAGACCCGGAGACAGGGAAGCATCGATCAGACTGTCAAACCTCAGAGGGAATGTAGGGGAGGGTGGGGGTAAAGGGGAGAGATCAACCAAAGGACTTGTATGCATGCATATAAGCCTAACCAGTGGTCACAGACAACAGAGGGGTGGGGGCATGCGTGAGGAGGGGTTTGGGATGGGAATGGGGGGATGAGGACAAATATGTAATACCTTAATCAATAAAGAAATTTTAAAAAGTAAATAAATAAATAAAAAGCTTCTGCACAGCAAAAGAAACCATCAACAAAACAACAAGAAAGCCCACTGAAGAACATATTTGCCAATGTTATCACCGATAATGGTTTAACCTCCAATATTTACAGGGAACTCATACAACTTAACAAAAGAAATATAAACAATCCAATCAAAAAATGGGCAAATGACCTAAATAGACACTTTTCGAAAGAAGGCATTCAGAAAGCCAAGAGACATATGAAAACATGCTCAAAGTCACTAATCATCTGAGAAATGCAAATCAAAACAACAATGAGGTACCACCTTCCAACTGTCAGAATGGCAATCATCAACAAATCAACAAAGGGCAAGTGCTGGAGAGGATGCAGAGAAAAAGGAACCCTCCTTCACTGCTGGTGGGAATGCAGACTGATGTAGCCACTGTGGAAAACAGTATGGCGTTTCCTCAAAAAATTAAAAATGGAACTTCCATTTGACCCAGTAATACCACTTCTAGGAATATATCCCAAGAAAACAGAAACACCAATCAGAAAGGATATATGCACCCCTGTGTTCATAGCAGCACAATTTACAAAATCTAAGATTTGGAAACAGCCTAGGTGCCCATCAGATGAGTGGATTAGAAAACTGTGGTACATCTACATAATGGAATACTATGCTACTATTAAAAATAAGGAATTCTTACCATTTGCAACAGCATGGATGGAACTGGACAGCATTATGCTAAGTGAAATAAGCCAGTCAGTGTAAGAAAAATACCACATGATTTCACTCATTTATGGATAATAAAAAACATTATCCTATCTAATAAAAGAGTAATATGCAAATTGACCGTCACTCCAACACACAAGATGGCTGCCCCCATGTGGAAACAAGATGGCCACCACAAGATGGCCAGCAGGGGAAGGCAGTTGGGAGGGACCAGGTGTGCAAGGGAGGGCAGTTGTGGCCAATCAGGCCAGCAGGGGAGGGCAGTTGGGAGGGACCAGGCCTGCAAGGGAGGTCAGTTGGGGGCGATCAAGCCTGCAGGGGAGGGCAGTTAGGGGGGACCAGGCTGGCAGAGGAGGGAAGTTGGGGGCGACCGGGCCTGCAGAGGAGGGCAATTAGGGTGACCAGGCCTGCAGGGGAGGGCAGTTAGGGGTGACCAGGCCTGAAGGGGAGGGCAGTTAGGGACAATCAGGCTGGCAGGGGAGCAGTTAGGCATCAATCAGGCTGGCAGGGGAGTTGTTAGGGGGTGATCAGGCTGGCAGGCAGAAGCGGTTAGGGGCAATCAGGAAGGCAGGCAGGCGAGCCATTGGGAGCCAGCAGTCCTGGATTGTGAGAGGGATGTCCGACTGCCCGTTTAGGCCTGATCCTACTGGGATCAGGCCTAAACGGGCAGTCGGACATCCCTCGAGGGGTCCCAGATTGGAGAGGGTGCAGGCTGGGCTGAGGGACACACACCCCGCCCCGTGCCCGAATTCCGTGCACCAGGCCTCTAGTAAACTGATGAACAAAAATAGATACAGAGGCAGAGAAGCATCGAACAGACTGCCAAACTACAGCAGAAAGGCTGGGGAGGGTTGTGGGGAGGTAAGAGATCAACCAAAGTACTTGTATGCATGCATATAAGCATAACCAATGGACGCGAGACACTGGGAGGGGGGTCAGGACATGTGCCAGGGGGTATGGGAGGCTGGGGGGAGGTCAATTGGAAAAAAAAGGAGACATATGTACTACAATAAAAATTGAAAAATTGAAAAATTAAAAAATGCATCCAAATTGGAAAAGAAGTAAAACGGTCCTTATTCACAGATGACATGATATCATACATAGAAAACCCCAAAGACTCCATCCAATAACTACTAGACTTAATAAATGAATTCGGCAATGTAGCAGGATACAAAATTAACACTCAGAAATCTATGGCTTTTTTATACACCAACTGGGAGCCCACTGCATGAATTCGTGCACCTTGAAAGGAACTGTGGGCCACGAGGCTGCAGTGGGCACAGGGGCCGGTCTGGGCCCATTCTCCACGCCCCTTATCGGCTCCTCCCACCATGGCCCCCAGTCCCCTGTCTGCCAGCAGCCCCACTCCCGCTGCTGCCACTCTCATGTGCTGACGGCGTCGGCCCCACTCATACCCACTGACTGCACAGAGCAACTGGGGCCAGAGCCAGCAGCAGGTGCGAGCAGGGCCAGCACCGGCAGCAGGTGTGGGTGGCGGCTGCTGTCCCAATCGCCCCTCAGGAGCAGGGGGAGGTGGAAAACCCCTCTAAGGGGCAATTGGGGCTGGCAGCCACCACTCACACCCACTGACAGCACCAAGCCATCGGGACTGGCGCCAAGCACCGCAGCAGGTGCAAGTGGTGGCTCTGGCGCCAGCTGCGGGTGTGAGCAGGACCAGCACCGGCTATGGGTGCAAGCGGCAGCTCTGGTGCCAGCAGCAGGTGCGAGCAGGGCTGTCACCAGCAGCGGGTCCAAGAGGCAGCTACTTGCCCTGATCGCCACTCAGCGGCAGGGGGAGGTGGAGAAGTCCTGAGGGGCAATCAGGGCCGTCAGCCGCCGCTTGCACCCACTGATGGCTCCAAGCGATCAGGGCCGGCGCCGGGTGCCAGCAGTGGGTGCCAGCAGCGGCTTTGATGCCGGCAGCAGGTGCAAGCGCCGAGCAGGACCGCGGCGGGCAGAAGCAATGAATTTTCAGTAACCACCAGATGCTCGCCCCAATGACAGCGAGCAGCACCCCGCCTTGGTCTGGCGCCCCTGCTCACCTGCTCCACCATCCTGCCGTGGCCAAAGCCCGCCATGCTTCATGCTCTGCTGCCTGCTGCCTGCTGCCCACGCCCACCATGGTTCGTGCACGCCTCCTGGAGGTCAGCGCACATCATAGAGACCGGCTGTTAGGTTGTACAGTTGTTCCGCCATTCAGTCTATTTGCATATTAGCCTTTTATAATATAAGATAATGAACTCACAGAAAGAGAAACTAAAAAAGCAATCTCATTTAACATAGCAACAAAAAAATTAAGATACCTAGGAATAAATTTAACCAAGGAGATAAAGGACCTATACTCAGAAAATTACAGGATGCTAAAAAGAAATAGAGGAAGACGTAAACAAATGGAAGAATATACTGTGTTCATGGATTGGTAGAATCAACATCATTAAAATTTCCATACTACCCAGAGCAATCTATGGATTCAATGCTATCCCCATTAAATAAAATACCAACAGCATACTTCAAAGACCTAGAACAAACTCTCCAAAAATTCATCTGGATTAAAAAAAAGACCCCAAATAGCTGTAACAATCTTGAGAAAGAAGAACAATGTTGGAGGGATCACAATACCAGATTATTAAGCTATATTACAAAGCCACTGTTCTCAAAATTGCCTGGTACTGGCACAAGAACAGACATATAGAACAGTGGAACAGAACAGAGAACCCAGAAATCGACCCAAGCCATTATGCTCAAATAATATTTGACATTATCGACCCAAGCCATTATGCTCAATTAATAGTTGGGAAAATTGGACAAATACATGCAAAAAAAATGAAACTAGACAACCAACTTACACCATACACAAAAATAAACTCAAAATGGATAAAGGTCTTAAACGTAAGACGGGAAGCCATAAAAATCTTAAAAGAAGCTATAGGCAGCAAAATACCAGGCATTTGACGTAGCAATATTTTCATCGATGTAGCTCCTAGGACTATGGAAACTAAAGAGAAAATATACAAATGAGACTACATCAAAATAAAAAAGCTTCTGCACAGTAAAAGAAGCCATCAGCAAAACAACAAGAAAGCCCACTGCATGGGAGAATATATTTGCCAATGCTATCTCAGATAAGGGTTTAATCTCTAAAATTTACTGGGAACTCATATACCTTAACAAAGGGAAGATAAACAATCCAATCAAAAAATGGGCAAAGGACTTAAACAGACACCTTTTTAAAGTTGACATACTGAAGGCAGAGAGACATATGAAAATATGCTCAAAGTCACTAATCATCTGAGAGATGCAAATCAAAACAATAATGAGAAATCATCTCACACCTGTCAGAATGGCTATCATCAACAAATCAACAAACGACAAGTGGTGGCAAGGATGCGGAGAAAAAGGAACCCTCGTGCACTGCTGGTGGGAATGCAGACTGGTACAGCCACTGTGGAAAACAGTATGGCGTTTCCTCAAAAAATTAAAAATGGAACTTCCATTTGACCCAGTAATACCACTTCTAGGAATATATCCCAAGAAAACAGAAACACCAATCAGAAAGGATATATGCACCCCTGTGTTCATAGCAGCACAATTTACAAAATCTAAGATTTGGAAACAGCCTAGGTGCCCATCAGCAGACGAGTAGATTAGAAAACTGTGGTACATCTACACAATGGAATACTACGCTGCTGTAAAAAATAAGGAATTATTACCATTTGCAACAGCATGGATGGACCTGCAGAGCATTATGCTAAGTGAAATAAGCCAGTCGGAGAAAGATAAATATCACATGATCTCATTCATTTGTGGAATATAATGAACAACATATACTAGTACTAATGAACAAAAATAGAACCAGAGACATAGAAGCATCAAACTGACTGTCCAACCTATGAGGGGAGGCGGGGGGTGAGGGGGTAAAAGATCAACCAAAGGACCTGTATGCATGCATATGATCATAACAAATGGACACAGACAGTAGGGGGTATGTGCTAGGGGGTGGGGGTGGCCAGGGAGAGGTCAATGGGGGAAAAAGGAGACTCGTGTAACACTTTAAACAATAAAAAATTTAATTTTTTTAAAAAGCTAAACAGAGGATTACCATATGACCAAGCAATTGCACTCCTAGTATATACCCAAAAGAAATAAAATAGGCATTCAGATGAATTCTTATACATGAATGTTCATAGCAACAATATTGACAATGTTCAAAAGGTAGAAAGAATTCAAATGTCCATCAACAGATAAGTGGATGAAGTTAGTATATACTATACAACAATAATGACTTAGCTGTAAAAAGCAAAGAAGTACTGATATATACAATGTGGCTTGCAGCAATATGGAAGACCCTCAAAAAGAATATGCTAGTGGAAGCAGCAAATACAAAAGGTCATATATAGCTCCATTTATATGAGATTTCCAGAATCAATATGAGATGTCCATGAAATTCATAGAACTAGAAAGCAAACTGGTGGTTGCCGGGACTGGGGGCAGCAGGAAATGGGAAGTAATTGCTTAATGGGTATAGGGTTTATTTTGGAGTGATAAAAATGTTTCAATAGAAATAGTAGTTGTACAACACTGTGAATGAACTAAATGCCACTTAAATGCTAACTTTAAAATCATTAATTTTATATTACATTCATTTCACCTCATAAAAATTTTAAAGCAATTAATTTTTATGATACATGTTGACAAATGTATAAATCACAATCACAGTTCTTCCATTTTGAAGGTCAAACATATAAGTTACAAGTACCGTTAATTAAAGGCAAATAAAGCACTCTTCAACATTTGAATTTTATAACTAAGCAAAATAGAAATTCAACTCCTATTCTCTTTCATGGCCTGAAACATTTAGAAATATTCACCAATCACCAAGTGTGGTTATTTCCCCCTGGAAATTCATTCCCTCTATAAAGTGTAACTGGATAGCAAGATCATTAAAAATTGAGCCTGAACCAGAGTCACATTCAATCAATTAAAATTCAACAAATTTCTAGCACCGTAGAAATTATTATAAATCAAATTCTTGTAGTTGACCAGAGCAGGTCTCTTATTTCAATGAGCAGAATATCCCAAAATTTCAGCTGTCTTTTCAATTTATGGCTATGAACATTGAAATGTTTGTGGTTTTTTCTTGATTTTTTTTAAATCCTCACCCAAGGATATGTTTATTGATTTTAGAGAGAGAGGAAGGACACACAGAGAAACAGCAATGTGAGAGAACATCAATCAGTTGCCTACTGTATGCACCCCTACTCGGGATCAAACCTGCAACCTTTCTGGAGTACTGGATGACACTCCAACCAACAACATTGAAATGGTTTTTTTTTTTGTTTCGCTTTATATTTTTTTTGGGGGGGGGTTGTTTTTTAATATATTTTTATTGATTTCAGAGAGGAAGGGACAGGGAGTAAGAGATAGAAACATCAATGATGAAAGAGAATAACTGACTGACTGCCTTCTGCATGCCCCCCACTGGTGACCAAGCCCACAACCTGGGTATGTACCCTGACCGGGAATCGAACCATGACTTCCTGGTTCATGGACCAACACTCAACCACTGAGCCACACTGACTGGGCTGCAATGTTTTAATGTCTAAATTTTTCAAGGTTACTCATACTCTAAAAATCACAAAATTGACAATGTTCCTCAAACTTTATTTCACAGTTAAAAGACTGATTTCCTCAAGTAGGACTACAATGTTGAAATTACTAGAAATGTATCTTCCTCATGGTCCCTTTCCTTAAGAGAAATATAAAGGTAGATATAAAAATGCCTGATCATGTTACTCTCTGCATAAAATTTCTTAACAGATAAAATAACTTTCAGAATAAAGCTCAAAGCTAAATAGTGATTTAGCACAGAAAGTTCTTCATAAATTGGCTCTGCCTATGATGCTAGCTTTATCTCTTGCTATTCCTTCTTTCTTCTCTGACCATATGAACTTTTTCTCTTCCCAGCCATTGTGCCAATTTAAACTAATTTAATTGTTCATCACTTCCATTATTCCTTAAACTCCTTAAAGTTAGAAACCAAACCCTTTCAATCTAGTATATACTCAGCATCTAACACAATAATCAAACGTTGCTGTAAAATTAAAGTATGAAAATATGGGTCCAGAGACGGAAGCATGGAACGGGCTGACCAATAATAGAGAGAAGAGGGGGGGCGGGGGGGGGATTAACCAGGGAACTTATATACATAGCCCATGGACACAGACAATAGTGTGCTGAAGGCTTGAGGATTGGGAGGGGTGGGTGTAGGGTGGAGAGAGTCAATGGGAAAAGAAAAAAGGGAGGAACATCTGTAATACTTTTAACAATAAAGATAAATTTTTTAAAAAGATCCATTATTAGTATATAAAATATTATTGCTTTTTTACATAATGCAAAAGGGAAAACTATATATTAGGCTATAATTTGCTTTTTTTGAAATTACAATGTGGTCTTACTAGTAAATAACATCAAATAGATAACATTAATTTTGTAGGCATCTTTTTTTAAACATCTGGTTTGTTAAAAAGAGTATAAATTTAGTTCCTATTATTATTCAATGAAAGCTCATGATCAGCTCTATTTTATCTATATTATAAAGTGAAACATTTCTGCAATAGAGACTGTAAGAAATCTTAAAAGCAGATTTTTTAATGTGATTTTTTTTCTTTATTAAGGTATTATATATGTGTCCTTATCCCCCATTGCCCTCCCCCCGACTCCTCCACCCTCCGCTCGTGCCCTCACTCCCTGGTGTCTGTGTCCCCTGGTTAGGCTTAAATGCATGCATACAAGTCCTTTGGTTGACCTCTCCCCCTCTCCCTCCCCCTCCCCTACCTTCCCTCTGAGGTTTGGTCTGATCCATGCTTCTTTCTCTGACTGACTTATTTCGCTTAAAATAATGCTCTCCAGGTCCATCCATGCTGTTGCAAATGGTAGGTGTTCCTTCCTTTTCACCAAAGCGTAGTATTCCATTGTGTAGATGTACCACAGTTTTTTAATCCACTCATCTGCTGATGGGCAGGCACTTAGGCTGTTTCCAAATCTTAGCTATTGTAAATTGTGCTGCTATGAACATAGGGGTGCATATATCCTTTCCAATTGGTGTTTCTAGTTTCTTGGGTATAGTCCTAGAAGTGGGATCACTGGGTCAAATGGGAGTTCCATTTTTAGTTTTTTGAGGAAACCCCATACTGTCCTCCACAGTGGCTGCACCAGTCTAAAAGGAGATTTTTTTAACTAGAAAATTTCAACTACCTCATTTTATAAATGAGGAAATGAACAAAGGTCAAGTTATTTATGCAAAGTCACCCTTAATGTTTATGTTTTCAGCTACAATATAACTCTACTTCCATTTCAACCTCATAGGTAAGCCAGGCAATGCAATTCATAGCACCTATTTCTTTTTCCCTACCTCCAATCTAGTGAGAGGGTACAGGTCCTTAAATAACTTGCTACATTTAACTGATTTCTTTATCGTTAAGATCTGGCCCCCACCTTAACACACCCTCCTTCTCCCCATTAGTTAGTACCTACGTTTGCTAATTATTAAATACATCTAAATCATTGCATTGGGAAGGGAAATGGGGAGACACACATGAATAAGAATGACATTGTTCCTTCAAAGTGCTCTACAAAATTAAGTACAATCTGGTCTAGTACTTTTATTATTATCACCTGTTTAAGGTGGTGTCTCCCCCCCCACCCCACCCCCCAAGGAAAGAGTCTTTGGGAAAGTAGAAGAAATGGACCCAGGCTGAGCTTCCAGGAACTTACTCCCCAAATTGCACTGAAGAAGTGAGCTCTCAAGGAAGCTATTGTCTTTGCCATAATGTAGAAGGCGCAGAATCAGGAAGCACTTGCTACACCTGCTGGCTCTATATCTATGCTGCCTCTGCTGCAGTTTGTTCCAGCAAAAGGGATATCCTGTGCCCAGTCTCTCCCCTCACCTAATCCAGATTCAAATTAGTGTAGAGTGTGAGAGCGTCTGATGAGCAGAACCTAAATCACATTTAGAAAGGTGTCTGGAAAAAAGATTAATACTCATAAAGAGGGGTTCTTTTCAAATAAGAATCATGTACAAAATCCTGACCCTGGCATCAGGATCTACATAATCTGTAAATAGGTATCCTTACCAGCCTGTTCCTTAAACATACAACTTTGGCAAATGTTCTCTGCTTTCCTACCTCAGTACTTTTGATGGTTCAGTGTCCTTATGTGGAACTAGCTTTTGTCTCCCATCCTCCTCCAACTGCTAACAATATTCTGAATGTTCACATCCTCAAAGAAAGAAAAATGGCTGAGGCATAGCATTCATTGAACACATATTCTGTCCAGTGCTTTACAAATTATCCTAGTCCCCACAAAAACTTAACGGCTTACTACATTTTTTTAAGGAAAAGTTGACGAAACTGAGGGCCAAAAGAACTTACATAGTCATCCAAACCAGCAAGGAAATAATCCAAAATAACCCCATAGTGTTCTGTATTTTTTAATAAAACAACACAAGTTGGAAGGCTTTACTGTCAGAATGCCTACATGCAAATTTTAGTAACTCCAGTAACAACCTGTGTGAACTCAGCAAGTTATGTATTTGTGATGCCTTCGTTCCCCATATAAAAAGGGGGTAATAGTACTATCTACCACACTGATAGCAGTGAGAATTACATGAGATAATATAAAGTGCTTAGAATTGTATTTGGCCCATAGTAAACAATCAATGTTAGCTATTACCACTGTTTTTGCTATTTATATGCTATGATATGTAAACTCTGACTAAATCAATTATATGTTCTGTTTCCAAATCAACTTTTGCATAATGTGAAAGCTTAACACTGTATTTTTATATATGTCAATAAATATTTGCAGAATACATTGATTTTTAAACAATGATTAACCTCCACATTGTATTAAAAGAAATTCACTGTTTCCTCTTTTAAGAAAACTAACAATGCTTACCAACTTTCTTCCCTTTTTGTCTGTGAAACTACCATATGCAATGCCATATGGCAGTAATATGTCAAATGATGCAGAATACTATTTTGATTTAAACTCATCTTGCCTTCTGCTAAACATTAATTCCCAGATTTTAAAATGTCCAAAATCATACTTTTTACTTAAACACCAACTGTTTTTAGATCATACCAATATAAAGTAAGCATACCATGAAATTTGACCAAGCCATTTCATTTCATTTTTCTATGGCAATAACTATAAAACATAAAATGCCTTCCTATCCAATGTAACTCGAAGACATAAATCTATCATACCCTTAGTCCTACACTTACTTTGCTAAAATTAGTACCCGAAAAACTTCTACTACATCTATGTTACTCTGATGCAGAAAACTATCAAAGGAAGGGTAGTGAATGCTAGTAATAAAATGCTTGAGAGAAATGAGCTTTAAACAAGGATCAAAGAGAATTTACTCCAAACGCTTCAAGTACTGAAACTGCACAAACCAAGATTCTGTCCACATGATTTACTATTACACATGGAGACATCAAGCTGGTTGGCTTCAAATAAAAGCAGAAGTAAAAAATACATTAATAAAACATTGTCATTTCTGACACAAAAATAACTGGGCTCTACCCAATTATTTTAAAAAAAAACATTGAGGCTTAACTATGTAACAATTTATTTCAATTAATTCATTATTTCAATTAATGAATAAGAACATTAACAGCTTCATATACACATATTTAAAAACCAACAAAAGCTTCATGAAATAAATACCTACTCTTACTCCATAGGATGTCCTCTGATATTTCTCCCTCTCTCTTTCTAATGTTAATGTCAATGCACTAAATTGATTCCGAAATCCGTTAATATACTAAACTCTTTTGGTGGCACGCCCAATCTGACTTATATTGTATCAAAACTGCAGATGTTCTCCTTGGAAAACAAAAGATCATTGTTGAAAGAAATGTCTTCGTTTTCACTGTTCCTGCTGACAAATAGTCGGTCAGGTCTGGGGACACAGGAGGACTTCAGTGGCTGCCCACGGTGCTGAAACTGAGGACAAAGCGATAGTTCTGGGAATTTGCTGTTGCCAAATTAGACCAAAATTGAGGGGTTTACCACAAGCTGACAGAACACTCAGTGGCTGCCACCAAAGTTACCTGGTGGCCTGCGTGCCTCTGGGGTCCTTGGCCTCGGTGCGGGGCTGCTCCCTCTCCCGCGCAGGGGCTGCTCCCGCTTCCGCGCAGAGTTCTTGCCGGTCACGGTCACGCAATAAGCTTTCGGGCAGAGCAGCTGACTCTAAGAGGCAGGGACGGCCCTAGCCGGTTTGGCTCAGTGGATAGAGCTGTCGGCCTGCGGACTCAAGGGTCCCAGGTTCGATTCCGGTCAAGGGCATGTGCCTTGGTTGCGGGCACATCCCCGGTGGGGGGTGTGCAGGAGGCAGCTGATGGATGTTTCTAGCTCTCTATCCCTCTCCCTTCCTCTCCGTAAAAAATCAATAAAATATATTTAAAGGGAAAAAAAAGAGAGAGGCAGGGACGTGGAATCGGTCTCCAGCATAGTCACGTCCCACCTACAATCTGAGCTCCCATTGGGCGGCGGTTGGGGGAGGGAAAAAGGAGGAGGGAAAAGGTTGGGAAGAAAGGAGGTGACAGCCTCTTTTTTCCAAAGATTAAAGAGTCCCCGCACCTAAAGTCTAGCGCTTCGCCTGGGGACTCGGGGCAAGAGGAGCCTTCCGAACATCTTCCCAAGCTCCTGCCACCTCGGCAAGAGACTGAGAGGGGCCAAGCGGATAAGCCAGCAACTTCATATGCAAACAAATTCACGAGAGGGAGGTGGGGTGTGGGGTGGGGGAGTCTCGGCCTTCCCAAGGCAGAGCTTCTTCTCTTTTGAACCTTTTACGAAAAGCCTGTTTTCCTCCGCGCCCAGCCTGGGGAGGAGCAGCAAAGACCTCGCAGCTCCAAGTCAGGCGAGGGGGTGTGCTCTCGGCCCAGGCCCGCCGCCCGCCGCTCCGAGGCCGCGGGGGTTCTTACCTGGCAGCTGGCCACACAGCACAAACAGGCTCGCAGCCGCGTCTCTGCGGGACAAGTCCTAGCCTGATCCCATGACTGAGTACCCTCACCTACCCCAGACCCCGAGGGCAGCGGAGACGACTGCTCGGCGGCAAGGCGGAAGTCCCGCCCCGCGCTCCTCATTGGCCTGCACCCGAAGGCGGAAGTAAGCCATTGGGCCCCGGCGCTGCTTGCTAAGGCGCCTTCCCACACCCACGCGCTGTCTCCGCCCGCTCCGCCTGGCTCTGAGAAATGCCGGGTTGGTGGAGTCGAGCTCTTGGCTGCGTGATCGGTCTTCCCCTGCGGACAGGGTGGGGCCGACTTCTGCTTGGGCCGGGGAGGGAGCGGGCCGGCCCAGAGGATTGTGCCCCCGGGAGGGGAGGCCGTGGGGCCTTGAGGGGGCCTGACCGAGCGGCCGGGCCGGCGGCTGTGGTCTGATGTGGCCGCTGGGCGGAAGCAGCCCGACTCCCGGCTGGCCGGCTGCGGCTGGGCGGCCCCGGAGCTGGTACCGGGAAGGCTCTTCCCGCACTCACTGGCCGGACCGGCTGAAGCGGCCAGGACGGGGCCTCATCCCCTCTACTCGCTGTCCGCCGCCGGGAGAGGAGACTGGGAACCCAGGCCAGCGCCGTAGAGGCCCGGTGCAGTGCTGAGAGGTGCGAGCGCCCGCAGGGCTGCAGCCCGCCCTTGCCTGGCCGGGAGCGGCGCAGACAGCATTCTGGGCCTGACAGGGGCCAACTCCGGGACTCGGCCAAAGTCAAACCATTTGACTAAGCCCTAGGTCAGACTTTTAAAACCTTTGCCTCCTTTTGATGAATCAAAAATTCTCGTCCTCTACCTCGGTTCAGGTAAACCCTACCGGTCCCGGGCATTCCAGTCTCAAACGAAGCTTCTTTGAAATTTAACCAGATTATCAGTTGTCAATTCTTCACATGTGTGGATGAAAAGGGGATTTTTACCTAAGGTTGTTGCAGAAGACCAAAGAAATACCAAGCACGCTTCCTGGAGAAGGGAGGGCCCCGTGTATTAACACTAGTGGACTCCGAGTGATTTCCAAATCGGAGTGAAGAAACACGCAGAGGGCTTCACTTTTATAACCTTCTGGGGTCTTTGTCTTGCAGATATGGTTCCGCCCCCTTTCGTGGGCTTACAGGAAGGCCCCCAGGTGTTGGGGGTCCCCAGGCCATATCCCAGGATCTGTCCTGGGCCAGCGATAACAACCCACCCCACCCCACCCCCCATCCCCGTCCCCAGCAGTGCACTGTTCACAGTTTTTATGGCCTGACACGACTTGCAAGACCAGGTTCCTCCTCATCCCCCGCACCCCGCCTTGTCCCACAAGCTTCTTTAGCCTTGTGGAGCAATGACCACGGGGTGTAATGGTGAACAGGGGTGACGACCGCTCTTAGCTACTTCCTGCTGGAAAGGGACAATGACCCAGGGGTCAGCGTCCCGCTTCTTCCTCTCTGAGGGGTTTGCAGGGAGTTCTTCTGGTTTGTAGGACCATCTGAAGTTTAAAGGCATTCCGGTCCGGTTTGCAGGCAGGCAGAGGTAAGCAGTGGTCCCACACCGTAGAATGTCCCTGCAGGGGGCACCAGGGGGAGGTGGTGGTGTCAGCCTTGGGGGCAGAGTTACATGGTTCATCGGGGAGGTGACCTGTTGGATGTTGGCCCTGCGTACGGCTGAAACAAATAGGAGCAACATTAGTTAGCTGCACATTGGCCATGACTGGTCCTATTATTATTTTTTTTTCCGTCCAATACAACTCCCCCCCCCCCCCCCCCCCAATGTGCATTTGGTAGTAGAGTCCTAACATGCCGCAGGCTGATAAGTATAGCTAACAAAAATCTGGCTTGATTGCGTTTTCTCGTGGACTACCCGGTCTAGCATATTTGGGTAGCGAGTTTCTAAGCAAGGAGCAAAGGATGGCATGACAAGGTGTAATCCAACAATTTATGATGAGGCCTTTGTTTCCTTGCTGTGTGGGGAGCAGTAATTTTATGGTGCTTCTGTATCCCAGCAAGAGCAGATGAGTTTTCCTCCTGGTACTAGTCTCAGATAACGCTGGCATTCATAAAAAGACAAAATAAGAATTATTAGATAAAACCAGTGATTATCCAGAAATACTAGAGCATGTTACGTTAGGAGGAGATAAGAAAGGAAGATTAGCCCTAGCCGGTATGGCTCAGTGGACAGAGCATCGGCCTGCGGATTGAAGGGTCCCGTGTTTGATTCCGGTCAGGGGCACATGCCCAGATGCGGGCTCGATCCCCAGCAGGGGGCATGCAGGAGGCAGCCCATCAATGATTATCTCTCATCACTGATGTTTCTATCTTTTTCCCCCTCTCCCTTCCTATCTGAAATCAATAAAAATATATTTAAAAAAAAAAAAAGAAGATTAGTGTTAGGGAGAATTCTGCAGGGTGTTATCTGAATTCCTTGGAGCAGGTTGCTTGGCCAGGTCTGCTGTCTTCTTAAGGGTGATCCGCAGGGGCTGTTTCTGGTCAGAGGTCACCTTCCACTCAGACTGGATGTCACTCGGCTGGTGGGCTGCCTTCACCTGGGAGTGGTGGATCCAGGTGTTTAGTCCTGCAACCTTAAGAGCTGTGGGGGTGGTTAATATGACTGGATAAGGTCCCTTCCAGGTAGGCTTGAGGGGCTCCTTTTTCCAATCCTTTACCCAAACCTGGTCTCCAGGTTTATAAGGATGTGCAGCTATTCCTAGAGAGGAGTAGTCAGTCAATAACCCACCTGTGGACCTCAAAGACAGTTTTTTCCAAGTCCTTGTAGTTGTTTCTGGATTTTTAAGTTCCCTATTTTCCCCAAATCTCCCTTTGGCTGAATTAAGGGAGGGGGGTATACCATATAGAATTTCAAAGGGAGAGAAACGTACCCTAGTCCTTGGGGCACAGCGTACCCACAGGAGTACGAGGCAAGATATCTGCCCAGGATAAGGTTGTCTCTTGGCATAGCTTAGCCATAGCCTGCTTTAGAGTCCGGTTCATGTGCTCCACTTTTCCCTGAACTCTGAGGCCTGTAAGCTGTATGAAGATTCCATTAAATTCCTAAAGCCTTGGCTACCTGTTGTACTATTTCTGCTACAAAGGCTGGGCCATTATTGGACCCTATGGTCAGAGGCATTCCATACCGTGGAATTATATCCTTCAGCAATGTCTTAGTGACTTCTCTCGCCTTTTCAGTGCAAGTGGGATATGCCTCGACCCAACCTGAAATGGTGCAGACAAAGACTAGCAGGTATTTATTCCCTCTGCTAGGCCCTATTTCTGTAAAATCTACTTCTAAGTCCTAACAAGGAGCTTGCCCACAGCATTGAACTCCTGTAGGTCCCACAGGACCCTATTTGGCATTGTTCTGAGCACAGAGGAGGCTACGTTGAGAGACTGAAGCACACAAGGAGGGTAGACAGGCAATTAGTTAGTACCTGCCTAACAAAGCTTCTAGGGCAGCCTTTCCTAAATGAGTGAGTTCATGCTGCTGGAGGACTACCTTATGGGCTAACTGTTCTGGGACATAGACCCTATGATCTGGGAGTATCTACCAGCCTTCCATTGCTCTCTTGCCCCCTTCTTTCTGGGCCCATTTCTCTTCCTGAGGAGTGTATTTTGGAGGTTCAGGTAATTCGGGGGCCAACATGATCCATGCTGGTGCTGCTTGTTCTTTAGCAGCCAGGTTGGCTGCGGCTCAGCACGCTGGTTTCCTTCAGATACTGAGTCTTTCCCTTTCTGGTGACCTTTGCAATGGATGACGGCTATTTCCTTAGGCTCCCAGACTGCTTCTAGTAACTTTAAAATCTCATTCTGATTTTTGATTCCTTTTCCTCCTTCTGTCAAGAGCCCCCTTTCCTTATATTCGGCCTCATGGACATGCAGGGTAGCAAAGGCATAGCGCGAGTCAGTGTAGATGTTGGCACGCTTATTCTTACTGAGTTCTAGGGCTCTTACTAAGGCCCAAAGTTCTGCCCTCTGCGCTGACCATCCTTCAATCAGGGCCTGTGCTTCAATTGTCTCAAAGTTTGATACCACTGCATATCCAGTTCATCTTTTTCTTTCATCTAAGAAGCTGTTGCCATCTGTGAACAGTAAGTCTGCGTTTTGCAGGGACCTATCCCTTAGGTCTGGTCGGCTGGAATAAACCTCCTCTAGGACTTCCAGGCAATCATTCTCAGGGGCCCCCTCAGCGATGGGTAGAAAGGTGGCAGGATTAAGTGTTCTCACTGCTTCTTATCGTACCCGCAGATTCTCACATAACAGCCCTTGATACTGAGTCATTCGAGCATGAGTCAGCCAGTGCTGCCCCCTTGCTTCCATCAGGGTGACAACAGCATGAGGTACCTTTACATTTAACCTTTTGCACTCGGATGTCGAGTGTGACTCGACACGGTTAGCATCCGTAGCAGGAATCGAGAAAAACGCAAGCAAGTGCCAAGGGTTAAGTTTTGTCCTAAGGTAAGCTTATCCGCTTCCTTAACTAACAATGCCGTGTCTGCAAGGGCCCTGAGGCACAGGGGCCACCCGGAGGCAACTGGGTCAATCCGATTGGGGAGATAGGCTACTAGTCTTTGCCAGGGTCCAAACTCCTGGGTTAGAACTCCTAGGGCTACCCCGCTGTTCTTGTGAACAAAAAGATTAAAGTCTCGCGTCCCATCTGGTAGCCCTAGTGCCGGGGCCTCAGTGAGCTTTGCCTTTATGGTGATGAAGGCTTTCTCCTGTTCGGGACCCCAGTCGATGGGTGCCTTCTCTTCTCCTCTTAAAGCTTCACAGAGAGGCTTGGCCAGGTCTGAAAACCCTGGGATCCAAATTCGACAGAATCCTGCCGCTCCCAGGAATTCCTGAATCTGCTGCCGGGTGCTAGGGACTGGGATGGCACATACTGCCTACTTCCTTTCAGTCCTTAGCCTTCGTTTCCCTTGGGTGATCCGGAAGCCTAGATACTTGACTTCCTTCTGACAAATCTGTGCCCTTTTCTTAGACACCCGATGACCTGTTTCAGTTAACAGTCTCAGAAGGGCTCGTGTTCCCTCCCAGCACTGAGCTCCTGTGGAGCTGGCCAGTAGGAGGTCGTCTACATACTGGAGTAGAACGCACCCCCAAGTCCTGTCCTGGGAACTTAGACAGATCAGAGGCTAGTGCTCCACTAAAAGGAGGAGGGGAGTTCTTGAACCCTTGTGGCAGTCTGGTCCAGGTGAACTGCTCCTTGGCCCCTGTAGTTGGGTTCTCCCATTTGAAAGCAAAGAGAGGCTGACTGGAAGGTGCTAATCGAAGACAGAAAAAGGCATCTTTCAGATCTAGGCATGTAAACCATTCCGCCTCTGATGGGATGAGTCCCAGAAGAGTGTAAGGGGTTCGGCAGTGCTGAATGCAGGGTTATAACAGCCTCATTAACAGCCCGTAGATCCTGCACCGGGCGGTAGTCGTTAGTCCCAGACTTTTTGACAGGCAAGAAAGGCATGTTCCATGGAGACCTGCATCGTTTAACAAGTCCCCACTGAAGCAGCTGGTCTAACTGGACCTGCATTCCTAGGTGTGCTTCTCTCGGAATTGGATATTGGCTGATTTTAACAGGCTGTGCCCCAGGCTTTAACTCGATTAGCACCGGGGCGTGGTCCTTAGCCAGGCCTGGAGGATTCCCTTCTGCCCAGACCAGTGGGAATTCCTTCTCTAATTCAGGTTCTAATGGTGAGGCCTTTGTCTGGGGGTTATAAAGTCTCCATTCTTCCTCCCTCAGCACTGCTAAGGACAGGGAGGTCTCCTCACCTAGGCAAAGCTGTGCTGAGCCATCTGGAGCAAAAGAGATTTCTGCCCCCATTTTGGCTAAAAGGTCTCTACCCATTAGATTAGAGGCACTGGACAGTCTGGCAAGTACAGGAATTCATGAATTACTTGATGACCGCCAAGTTGGCATCGGTGAGGGCGGCAGAATGGTCTACGGGTCTGGTCCCCAGTAGCTCCAATAATTGTGACCTCCTTTCCTGAGAGAGGCACTACTTTCTGTGTGACTACTGAGTGCTCAGCTCCCGTATCAACCATAAAGTCCACAGTCTGGCCCCCAATTTTCATTCTGACCATGGGCTTGAGGGGGCCTAGCTGAAGTAAACCTGGTCTGTCCTAGTCAGAATCAGCCAATGCTAGCCCAATGAGATCTGCTTCAGGTGGCTCTGGTTGATAGCAACTGGGCGGAAAAGGGGGCCCAGTTTTCTTACTTTGCCGTTTGGGACATTCATTCTTCCAGTGTACTGTTTCCTTACAATAGGCACACTGGTCTCATCTCAGGCTCGCTCTTCCTTTTCCCCTTGGTCTGTATTCTTGCTGATCTGTCTGGGAGCCTGAGCCTCTAAAAGCCGCTGCTATCATATTGGCCCTTCTTTGTATTCTCTTTTTTTTCTCCTTCCTTGCTGCACTGTCTAAATTGATGAAAACCTTGTTGGCTATCTCTAGCAGTTCAGTAGCATTCTTTCCTGCAAACCCTTCCTGTTTCTGTAATTTTCTCCTGATGTCAGGCTGGGCTTGGCCTACAAAAGTGGCATTTACCATGGTTTGATTTCCTGGGGTCTCGGGTCTAAAGGGGGTGTAGATCCGGTATGCCTCACATAGTCTCTCATAGAAAGCTGCTGGACTTTCATCAGGCTTCTGGAAAACCTCAGAGATTTTAGCCATGTTGGTGGGCTTCTTGGCTCCGGCCCTGACCCCCTGGAGGAAGGCCAGCTGATATCTTTCTAGCCCAGTCCTTCCATCTTCTGAGTTCATGTTCCAATCGGGTTCCTCATTTGGGAAGGCCTCCCTTGCCCATCTGTCTGTGTCTAATATTCCTGTCGGGGTCTGGGTCTGGAGCCACTTCCGAGCCTCTGATACTACTCTCATGCGCTCCTCAGTGTTAAAGAAGTGAAAAGGAGCTGCTTGCAGTTCACCCAGGTGAGCTTCTGGGTCTGGAAAATCGTTTCTAGGAGGTCTACCATGGCCTGAGGTTTTTCAGAATAAGCTGGGGTGTGATGTTTCCAATTCAAGATGTCACTGGTGGTAAAGGGCTGATAATAATAGACTGGCCCTCCCTCCTGCAAGGTCCCATCTTCACCAACTACTTTGGCACCCCGAATCTCCCTTAGAGGCATCTGACGTGTTGGTTGAGGCCTGGGCCCTTGATCGGCTGAACACAAGTGCTGCCCAACTGGCTCTGGAGAGCCTGGTTGAGGAGAAACGGAAGGGGGCGGTGTTTCTGGACCTTTCGGACCAGCTGGGGAAGCACTTAGTGCTGCCTGTGGCACATATGCAGATGGTAAAACTAACGGGACTTCCTCAGGGGATCCTGGCAGAACAAGGGGTTGGGTTCCCTTCTGAGAGACCTGTTTCTTTTCTCTTACTACTAAAACCTTACAGAACCGGACCCAAGGCGGCAATTCCTAACCAGATGTCTATGTAAGGGAACTGATCTGGGTGTCCGGACCTGTCGTGACTACATTCCAGACCACCCTGACCAGTCCCTTATCTAAAGAGCCTTCCAGGCGCCAGCCGACCCCAAAGGCTGGCCATTCTAATTCACAGAATTTCCTCAGTGTTTTGGGGTTCATTTTAATACCATAGTCCTCAATAAAACCCTTTTCAAAATTTTCCAACATGCAATTGAGAACAGTGAGTTTACTTTGTCCCGACCCCATGATGATCGGTGGCGAGAGACAGACAAGGGTACAGGGAAATTTACTAAAAGCCTGGAGGGTCTCCTTAAAGAAAAGATCCTTAGTCAACACAGGCAGGGGCAGGGCAGGTAAAATATCTCCACCCTGAGGAACTGTGAGCCCTGCCCCTGAAAGTCCCAGCCAGCCAAAAGAGAGAAGAAAAGCCGAAAATACCTTTAAATATACCCCAGAATTCCAAAATTTCAAACTAACACAGCAAAATCACAGAGCAAACCAAAGCCCCTAGTACACAAACATAGACAGAAATTTTTATCAACTATCCCTCCATGATAGAGAGCAAAAGTCTCTGAGAAAACTAACTCACCAGCGCTGCTTGAGACTTGCAGACCATCACAGGTTCAGCCTTCAGTAAATCAAACATTTTAACCAGATGAGCAAACAGAAAATCAAAGTAACTTTCGTTTTCCACAGACCAGTTAATCAGCAGATAAGTATGCCAAGACAGACAAACATCCGTACTCACACTCTCTCAGACTAGCCCAGACTGGAGCTGAGCAGATAATGCCCAACTCCCAGATGGGCATGGGGACACTCCCGGCACCCACGCCCCAGAACAGAATTCTCGACCGATGTCTCGGTGAGAACCTACTGGAGAAGTTAAGACTGCGTTCAGCCCCCCTTCTTGGTAGCAAATTGGCTAGTCCCACACACAAACAAACAGAAGAGTGAACCCATAATTCCTTAATCGACTCTGAATTCACTCACCTCCGGAGTCCTGATTCCTGATTTACCTGACGAAGTCCTATAACTTCCAGGGAGGTGATCAAGCTCCCACTTCCACTCACTTGGAGTGGGCCTGGCTGACTGAGGCGCCTACCTTACTGATTCTGTTGACAGGTCCAGAGGTGTCCGTCCACTTTCTCCAGATGCCGGCCAGGTCCTGGGCTGAGGTTCAGGAGTGCCTGGAGTCCCCCCTGGTTCAATTCTGCTAAAATCAGTAGCGGCGCCTTCCAGAGGCCTGTCCTGTGCCCCTGGGCCCCAAACCCCGTCCACTCACCGGAGGCAAGAGCCAAGCGCGGTTAGCTTCCTGGTCAGGGAACAAAATGTTGCAGAAGACCAAAGAAATACCAAGCACGCTTCCTAGAGAAAGGGAGGGACCCCGTTTATTAACACTAGTGGACTCCGGGAGTAATTTCCAAATCAGAGTGAAGAAACACGCAGAGGGCTTCACTTTTTATAACCTTCAGGGGTCTTTGTCTTGTAGATATGGTTCCGCCCCTTTTCTTGGGCTTACAGGAAGGCCCCCAGGTGTTGGGGGTCCCCAGGCCATATCTGATGATCTGTCCTGGGGCCAGCGATAACGACCCTCCCCACCCCCCCCCCCCCCCAGCAGTGCATTGTTCACAGTTTTTATGGCCTGACACACCTTGCAAGACCAGTTTCCTCCTCAAGGTAATCTCATAGGATGATCCTATCTAATAAAAGAGTAATATGCAAATTGACCATCACTCCAACACACAAGATGGCTGCCCCCATGTGGACACAAGATGGCTGCCACAAGATGGCCAGCAGGGGAGGGCAGTTGGGAGGGATCAAGCCTGCAGGGGAGGGCAGTTGGGGGGGACCAGGCCTGCAGGAGAGGGAAGTTGGAGGTGACCAGGCCTGCAGGGGAGGGCAGTTGGGGGTGACCGGGCCTGCAGGTAAGGGCAGTTGGGGGGGACCCAGGCCTACAGGGGAGAGCAGTTGAGGGGGACCAGGCCTGCAAGGGAGGGCAGTTGGGGGCAATCAAGCCTGCAGGGGAGGGCAGTTAGGGGTGACCAGGCTGGCAGAGGAGGGAAGTTGGGGGCAACCGGGCCTGCAGGGAAGGGCAGTTGTGGGGGACCAAAGCCTGCAGGGAGAGCAGTTTTGGGGTGGGGGGAACTGGCCTGCAGGGGAGGGCAGTTGGGGGGGACCAGACCAGCTGTGGAGGGCAGTTGAGGGCAACCAGGCCTGCAGGGGAGGGCAGTTAGGGGTGACCAGGCTGGCAGGGGAGGGCAGTTAGGGGCAATCGGTCTGGCAGGGGAGCAGTTAGACATCAATCAGGCTGGCAGGGGAGTGGTTAGGGGGTGATCAGGCTGGCAGGGGAGTGGTTAGGGGGTGATCAGGCTGGCAGGCAGAAGCGGTTAGGGGCAATCAAGAAAGCAGGCAGGTGAGCAGTTGGGAGCCAGCAGTCCTGGATTGTGAGAGGGGTGTCCAACTGCCCGTTTAGTCCTGATCCTACAGGATCAGGAGTAAATGGACAGTCGGACATCCCTCGAGGGGTTCCAGATTGTAGAGGGAGCAGGCTGGGCTGAGGGACACACACCCCTGTGCACAAATTTCATGTACCAGGCTTCTAGTATAATCATAAATTCCTAACTGGGCAAGTCATGAGAGATAGTCATGCCCAAGCATATAATTTCTTTAGTGAAAGGGTTTTAAGCAAGTTCTGTTCATTGTTTCTGTGCATCTAGGTTAACACACCTTTGAACTTTGAAATACCCCTGGAAGGTGTAACCTCCCTCCAGAGAGCACATAATTTTGTTAACTACCTAATCCCCACCCAGCTTTCTCCCACCTTCACCTACTCTTCTTTACTTCCCTCTATAACTTCAAACGTGTAAGAGAAACTGCAAAACTGTTTTTCTCAGAAGAAATTGAAATCTTGGTTCCCAACAACTGTCATCAATGTGGCTCAAATAAACTCTTATAAAAGCTCTCTGCAGGTTTGAATGTTTCTTACATTGACATAGATAAGGAATTGGCACATTTGAAAAAGCACCAAACAGAATTTTTAACAACTGCTTTAGGAAATTTCTAGCCAAAGATTAAAACAGACTCCCATTTCCTTATAAAATTCTAAGGTAAAAAATAAGTTCATTTTGTAAGATACTGAAAGGTTCAGATGCAAAAAGTCAGGTATCAGTCAAGAGTTTTTCAAAAAAGTGTATTTTCCAGTTGAGAAAGTTCAGACCAAAAAAAGGGGGGCTGTATAAAGTTAAATGCCTTTAAGAAATGACCTGGTCATTGTTTTCCTTGAGATGAATTGTACCCCTCTCTTACAGCTAACACTAGTGGCCCGATGCATGAAATTCATGCATGGAGGGAGGGGGGGTTCCCTGAGCCCAGCCTGCACCCTCTCCAATTGGGGACCCCTTTGGGATCAGGCCTAAACCATCAGTCAGACATCCCTCTCACAATCTGGGACTGCTGGCTCCTAACCGCTCACCTGCCTACCTGCCTGATTGCCCCTAACCTCTCTGCCTGCCTGCCTGATCACCCCTAACTGCCTCTGCCTGCCTGCCTGATCGCCCCAACTGCCCTCCCCTGCTGGCCTGGTTGCCCCCAACTGCCCTCCCCTGCCAGCCTGGTTGCCCCCAACTGCCCTCCCCTGCCGGCCTGATCTCGCCCCTAACTGCCCTCCTCTGCTGGCCTGATCTCACCCCCAACTGCTCTCCCCTGCCAGCCAATTTGGTTCTGATTGGTCGGTTTCTATGCCAGTCATCGTCCAAAGCTCTGCCTCCTAGGCAATCATTGGGTCCTCACAGTTCACCCAGATTTGGTTCTGATTGGTCAGTTTCTATGCCAGTCAGCATCTCCAGGCCTATCTCCAGTCCTGATCAGAGATGCAGGGCTGATCAGCAGCCCCCTCGGAGGCCCAGAGAGAAATAGAGGCATGGCTGCTGGCGAAGTGCAGAGAGAAAGAGAGAGGCAACGGCTGATCAACAGCTGCCACGGAGGCTGCAGATCAGACCCTGCCTCTCTCTCCCCAGGCCTCTCTCTGGGCCTGATCCGCAGCCCCCTCAGCAGTCAGTGCTGGGTCACCTCACCTGCAGCAATGGCAGTCAGTCCTGGTTCGCCACAGCGACCCAGCACTGGCTGCAGGACTGACTTCCGGTCGGTCGAGCCTTCGGTGGTTTTGGACATTATGGACCCTGTGTTTTTATATATTAGGATTGTTAGGGGCAGAAAGAGAATATTGGGGACTAGCTACAATTAAAAGAAGTATTAATTATGCTCTGTTGGTGATGGTTCTGTTCTGATTAGAGAAAGCACATTCTAACCTGGTTGAGAGTTGTATGCCCTGTGACATGGGAGCTAACATCAGAATGCAGTCCATCCTCCTTGCCCAATAACTGCCTATCATTATGGAAAGATTTACAACTTTGTGCCTGAAACAATCTAGTCCTGGAGGTGCCCGCCTTCTGCAACACCCCCAGCCCACATAACTTGTAATCTGTAATGATTATACCGTGCCTACTTTCCCATGGCTGTAATTCTTACTTTTCCACATAATCTTTGTCCTTCTACCCAATATAAGCAGCTGGCTTATGGGGAGAGACAGAGCAGATTTTTGTGAATGACCTGCTGCTCTCCCATACTGCCGGCATTATTGGAGTAAACGGTCATATATGATTCAACCCTGTTTCTGCTTAATTGGCTGAAGTAGTGACAGGCAGCCCAGACCCCTTGATTGTACGATTACATAATCTGGCGACTTTGGTGGATACAAGCAGGGAGTCCTCTTGGGTGAGTACCAAGGATCCAGCTTGCTGCCTGGACTGGGGGTTCCTGAGGCTGAGGCCTGGACTCTTTTACTTGCAGCACTGCCAGGAATTTTCCTGTTTTGAGCCCCAGCCTCAGCAATCCCCATCATCTCACCTAAAACTGAAATTGAATGAAGTTTCTATAATGGGAAGTCAGTTGCCTGTTGCCCGAATTGGGGTGAGCCTAATCAACTCCTGGTTGCAAGTGGCCTCTCAAGTTCTTGCCTTTTCTCCACACCCAGGCCTGATCAGCTTAGGTTCCAGACAAGGTCCTGCGTGTTGCAGGGCTCCGGTCTGGTATTCTGTCTGGCTGTGCACGGTAATGTCTGCTTGTGCACAGAAAGCCACAAATGGTTGTCTGCCTGTTGTGCGCACTTGTAAATATTATATAGTAGGGTGTTTTTTGCCTGGTGTAACTTTGCCTATAATCTTGCTTAAATTTTTCAAGGATGGGTGCTGGTGGGCTTTCTTGTTGTTTTGTTGATGGTTTCTTTTGCTATGCAGAAGCTTTGTATTTTGATGTAGTCCCATTTGTTTATTTTCTCCTTAGTTTCCTATGGCCTAGGAGATGTATCCATAAGGATATCACTATGAGAGATATCTGAAATTTTGCTGCCTATAGTTTCTTCTAGGATTTTTATGGTTTCCCAATCTACATTTAAGTCTCTTATCCATTTTGAGTTTATTTTTGTGTATGGTGTAAGTTGGTGGTCTAGTTTCATTTTTTTGCATGTACCTGTCCAATTTTTCCCAAGACCATTTATTGAACAGACTGTACTTACTTCATTGTATGTTCTTGACTCCTTTGTCAAATATTAATTGAGTGTAATGGCTTCGGTAGATTTCTGGGGTCTCTGTTTGGTTCCATTGATCTATATGCCTGTTCTTGCACCAGTACCAGGCTGTTTTGATTATGGTGGCTTTGTAGTATAACTTGATACCTGGTATTGTGATTTCTCCAACTTTGTCTTCTTTCTCAGATTGTTGTAGCTATTCAGGATCTTTTTTGGTTCTATATAAATTTTTGGAGTATTTGTTCTAAACCTGTTGGTATTTTAGTAGGGATTGCATTGAATCTGTAGATTGCCTTGGGTAGTATGGACATTTTAATGATGTTGATTCTACCAATCCATGAGCAGGTATATTCTTCCTCTTGTTTATATCTTCCTCTATCTCTTTTTGCAATGTCTGTAGTTTTTTGAGTAGAAGTCTTTTACTTCCTTGGTTAAGTTTATTCCAAAGTATCTTAATTTTTGTTGTTGTTGAAATGGTAAATGGGATTGTTTGTCTAGTTTCACTTTCTGAGAATTCATTATTGATATATAAAAAGGCCATCAATTTTTGGATATTGATTTTGTATCCTGCCACATTGCCAAATTCATTTAAATCTAGTTGTTTTTCATGGGGTCTTTAGGATTTTCTATGTGTAATATCATGTCATCTGTGAATAATGAGAGTTTTACTTCCTCTTTTCCAATTTGGATGCCTTTTATTTCTTCTTCTTGTTTGATCACTGTAGCTAGGACTTCCAATACTATGTTGAATAAGAGTGTTGAAAGCAGACATCCCTGTCTTTCTATTCTTAGGGGAAATGGTTTTAGTTTTTGCCCACTGAGTATGATATTGGCTGTAGGTTTGTCATATATGACCTTTATTATGTTGACATATGCTTCCTCTATTCCCACTTTGCTGAGAGTTTTGATAAAAAATGGGTGTTGGATTTTGTCAAATGCTTTTTCTGCATCTATTGATATGATCATGTGATTCTTGTCTTTCAATTTGTTTATGTGATATATCATGTTTATTGATTTGCAAATATTGTACCAGCCTTGTATTCTTGGAATAAATCCCACTTGGTCATGGTGTATGATCTTTTTAATATATTGCTGGATTCTATTTGCTAATATTTTGTTGAGATTTTTAGCATCTATGTTCATCAGGGATATTGGCCTGTAATTCTCTTTCTTTATAGTGTCTTTATCTGGTTTGGGGATTAGGATAATACTGCCCTCATAAGAAGAGTTTGGAAGTGTTTCTTCCTCTTGAATTTTCTGAAATAGTTTGAGGAGTATAGGTGTTAGTTCTTCTTTGAATGTTTGGTAAAACTCCCCTGTGAAGCTGTCTGGACCGGGCTTTTGTTTGCTGGGAGTTTTTTTTTGTTTGTTTGTTTTTTTAAATACATTTTTATTGATTTTCTACAGAGAGGAAGGGAGAGGGATAGAGAGCTAGAAACATCGATGAGAGAGAAACATCGACCAGCTGCCTCCTGCACACCCCCTACTGGGGATGTGCCCGCAACCAATGTACATGCCCTGACCAGAATCGAACCTGGGACCCTTCAGTCCGCAGACCGATGCTCTATCCACTGAGCCAAGCCGGTTTCGGCTGCTGGGAGTTTTTTGATTACTGTTCTATTTCATCAGTTGTTATTGGCCTATTCAGGTTTTCTGATTCTTCCTGATTCAGTTTGGGGAGATTGTATTTTTCTAGTAATTTGTCCACTTCTTCCACATTGTCCAGTTTGTTGGAATATAGTTGTCCATAGTATTTTTTTACAATCCTTTGTATGTCTGTGGTGTCAGTGGTTACTTCTCCACTTTTGTTTCTGATATTATTCATTTGGTTCTTTCTCTTTGTTTTTTGATGAGCCTGCCTAGAGGTTCATCAATCTTGTTTATCCTTTAAAAGAATCAGCTCTTGGTTTCATTGATTTTTGTATTTTTTTTTGTCTCTATGTCATTTATCTAATCTTTATTATTTCCTTCCTTCTACTTACTATGGACTTTTCTTATTGTTCTCTTTCTAGTCCTTTAAGTTGTAGGGTTAAATAGTTTATTGTAAATTTTTCTTGTTTTTTAAAGTAGGCCTATAGTGCTATGAACTTCTCTTTCAGGATTGCTTTTGTTATGTCCCAGAGATTTGGGGTAGTTATATGTTCATTTTCATTTGCTTCCATAATTTTTTTATTTCTTTCTTGATCTCATTGGTAACCCATTCATTATTTAATAATACGCTGTTTAGCCTCATGTGTTAGAATGTTTTGGGGTGTTTTTACTGTACTTGATTTCTAATTTCATTCCATTGTAATCTGAGAAGATGCTTGATATGATTTCAATCTTCTTGAACTTGTAGAGACATGTTTTATGTCCTAACATGTGGTCTATGTTGGTGAATGATCTGTGTACTTGAGAAGAATTTATATTCTGCTGCTTTGTGGTGAAATGTTGTATAAATGTCACTTAAACCCATCTGATCCAGTGTGTCCTGTAAACTCACTCTTTCCTTGTTAAGTTTTTTTCTGGAAGATTTATCCAGTGAAGTCAGTGCAGTGTTAAAGTTCCCTACTATGACTGTATTGTTGTCAATCTGTCCCTTAAAGTTTTTTTTATATATTTAGGTGCTCCTATATTGGGGCATATATTTTACCAGGGTTATATCCTCTTGTTGGATCAATCCCTTTAGTATTATATGGTGACCTTTGTTGTCCCTTTTGATGACCTTCATTTTTAAGTCTATTTTCTCAGATATGAGTATTGCTACTCGAGCTTCTCTTTCTTTTCCATTTACATGGAAATTATTTTCCATCCTTTCACTCTCATCCTGCATGTGTCTTTTGTTCTGAGGTGGGTCTCTTGTAGACAGCATATAGTTGTGTCATGTTTTTGTATCCATTCAGCTACCCTATGCCTTTTGATTGGAGCTTTTAATCCATTTACATTTAGGGTTATTTTTTTTAAATATATTTTATTGATTTTTTACAGAGAGAAAGGGAGAGGAGTAGTTAGAAACATCGATGAGAGAGAAACATTGATCAGCAGCCTCCTGCACACCCCCTACTGGGGATGTGCCCGCACCAAGGTACATGCCCTTGACCGGAATCGAACCTGGGACCCTTCAGTCCGCAGGCCGACGCTCTATCCACTGAGCAAAACCGGTAGGGATAGGGTTATTATTGATAGCTACTTATTTATTGCCATTTTAAATCTGTATGCCTAGTTTTCTCTCTCTATTTCTTCTTCTCATTACAGCAGTCCCTTTAGCATTTCATGTACTGCTGGCTTGGTGGTGATGTACTCCTTTAGCCTTTTTTTTTTTTTTTTTTTGGTCTGGGAAGCTCTTTATTTGACCGTCTATTTTGAATGATAGCATTGCTTGATATAGTAATCTTGGTTTCAGATCCTTGCTTTCCATTACTTGAGTACTTCATCCTATTCCCTTCTGGCCTGTAGAGTGTCTGATGAGAAATCAGGTGTCAGCCTTTTGGGAACGCCTTTGTAGGTAATAGTTTGCTTTTCTCTGGCTGCTTTTAAGATTCTCTCTTTGTCTTTAATTTTTGGCATTTTCATTATGTGTCTGGGCATGGGCTGGTTTGGGTCTTCTTATTGGGGTTCTCTGTGCTTCCTGAACTTGTGGACTTTTTCTTTTAACAGGTTAAGGAAATTTTCTGCCATTATTTCTTCAAACACATTCTCTATTTCTTTCTCCCTTTCTCTCTCTTCTGGCACACCTGCTATTCTTATATTGTTACCTTTCACATTGTCCCACAGCTCCCTTAAGCTGTCCTCCAATTTTTATTTATTTATTTATTTATTTATTTGTTTGTTTGTTTGTTTGTTTTTTATTTATTTATTTTTGGTTCTCTGAGTGAGTGATTTTTTTCAACCCTGTCTTCTAATTCACTGATTTGATCCTCAGCTTCCCCTAAACTGCTGTCCCCTAATCTGCTATGTATTCCTTCCAATGTGATCTTTATTTGTGCTATGTCATTCTTCATTTGTTTTCAAATTTACTATATCTTTTCTTATGCTATTGAGCATATTTACCATAATTACTCTGAACTCTATATCAGATAAAATCTTATCTCCATTTCATTTATCTTTCCTTCTGGATAATTCTCTTGTTCTTTCATTTGGGGGTTGTTTCTTTGTCTCCTCATTTAGGCTGCCTGTTTGGGTTTGTGACTATGTATTAGGTAGATCTGCTATGCCTCTCAATTGCTAGTGCAGGACGGTGTCAAATGATGTTTCTGAGTACCGTATTTTCCAGCATATAAGATGACTTTTTAACCCAGGAAAATCTTCTATACGCCCAGTTGTCTTATACGCTAGAAAATACGGTAATTAGCTCAAAGACTCAAGCTTCCAGAGACCAACACTGTCTACAGACTCAGAGGATTCTATCTTGAATTGCCCTTAGGCAATTGTCCTCAGGTGTGGCAAGAGTTTTTTTTTTCAACAGGGTGGAGCAATTGCTTATGCCTGGATGCTAATTGTTTTTCTCAGTCTCTTATTGGGCCTCAGAAACTCTGCACCTTGGGGCAAGGTGTTTTCCAAAAGGGTGGGTCAGCTGTCTTCCCTCCCAGGCAAAACTGCCTGAATAGCAATTGTCTGCCTGAGAAAGATGACCTGGGATGCATGAGGGAATGACTCAGCACCGGAAATGGGCGGGGTGGGGGGGCGGGTTCTGCTTTCTGAGCTCTAATCCCAGAGCTCCTCATCCTGGCTTTTGCTCACATAGCTCCAGTCCACTCTGCCCTCCCTCTGCCAGAGCACAAGGTGGGTGACTCCACAGGGAATTTTGTGTGTTGGCCCTTAAGGAAGGTGCCTGAATTTCCAGTCATCTCTCCCTGGCAGACAGCAACCCTGATGCATTTCACAGCCAAATGTTATATGGATACCCTTCTCAGTTCTAGTGCTCCTTGCTGGGGGTGCTCAGCATGGGGATTAGATCACAGAGTTCTCAGTGGCAACCCCCCACAGCTGAGATATCTTTCTGGAACTTCAGTTGCTGTCTGTGGGAGCCCTGCCAGTGCTTTTGCATCTCCACCCCTCCTACCAGTCTCTATGTGGTCTCCACTTTCAGTCCTCAGTTATCAGGGTTCTCTCCAGTGAGTCTTCCTTTCGTTGATTATTCAGGAAGTTTTTCTGTATTTTAGTTGTAATTCCTGTTTAGTCCTGGGAGCATGTCTGTGCAGCATTCACTTACCCTGCCACCATTTTTAATTTCTATTTTATTTTTAAAATTATCTTTAAAAATTTTTTTTATTGATTTTTAGAGAGAGGAAGGGGAGAGAAAGAGAGAGAAAGTAACACTGATTTGTTGTTCCACATATTTATGCATTCTTTGGCTGATTCTTGTATGTATCCTGACAGGGAATGGAACCTGAAAACTTGGCCTATCAGAATGCTGCGCTGACCAAGTGAGCTATCCAGCCAGGGCAAACCAGGAGATTTTAAAAAGGAAATAAATTAAACATAGAAAGAAGGTAAGTAGGGGTGGAAAAGGATCAAATAAAAGGTATTGTAGATGGCAAATACAAAATGAAGTAGAAAAAAATCTCTATATATAAAAGCCTAAGTGACCGTTCGACCATTCGACTGGTAGTTATGATATGCACTCACCACTAGGGGGCAGACTCTCAACGCACAGGCATGGAAACATGGAACAGACTTATGAATCTCAGAAGAAGGGGTTGGGGGGAGGGTGGGAAGAGATTAACCAAAGATATTATATGTATACTAGAGGTCCGGTGCATGATTTTCTGCACTGGTGGGGTCCCTTGGCCTGGCCTGTGGGGATTGGGCCAAAACTGGCTCTCTGACATCCCCTGAGGGGTCCTGGATTGCAAGAGGGTGCAGGCCAGGCCAAGAGACCCTACTGGTACACGAATCCGTGCACCGGGCCTCTAGTATATCAATAATCTCTAAAAGAGGTAAATGGGGTACACTTGCCAGTTAAAAGATAGATTTTCAACTGTATTTTTTTTAACAAGACATAATACTAAAACTTAAAGGACAGCCAAAGGTTGATGGTAACAGGAAGAGGAAAGATTTCCAAACCAAATAACCAAAACAAAGATGGTATAGCTACATTACTATGAAGGAGGTATACACAGACCTAAAGTCAAAAGCACTGTTATTAGGATAAATTGAATTATTAAATAATGATAAAAAATTTATTTCCAAGTTATAAACATCTTGAACCAATGTGCATATGGAAATACAGCCTCAAAATATTTAAAGTGTCAGCCTGCAGACTGAAGGGTCCCAGGTTTGATTCCAGTCAAGGGCACATGCCCAGGTTATGAGCTCGATCCCCAGTAGGCAACCAATCATGATTCTCTCTCATCATTAATGTTTCTTTCTATCTCTCTCCCTCTCTCTTCCTCTCTGAAATCAATAAAAATATGTTTTAAAATATATTTAAAGCAAGAATTGACAAGTTTACAAGAAAAAGTTGTCAAATCCACAATCATAGTAGAATTTTACATAATATTTTAAATAATTGATAAACCCAACAGACAAAAAAATAGTAAGAATAGAGAATATTTTGGACATCAAAGGGAACACATAGAGAACCCTGTAAACATTCTTTTCAAGCACACCTGAAATCTTTCCCAAAATGGTAGCATATTAAATTGTAACACAAATTTCAAAAATACCAGAGAATCAGTGCCCTATAATCCATGTTATATAACAAAATATAATATTAGGTTTCAACTATAGATAGAATAAGTATTTTCTTAAATTCTAAGGGAATGCTATGACAACCTTAGATAATAAATATGAAAACATATCAAATGGCCCAGCTGGTGTGGCTCAGTGGCTGAGCATTGACCCATGCACCAAGAGGTCACTGGTTCAATTCTTGGTCAGGGGACATGCCTGGGTTGCAGGCTCAATCCCCAAATGAGCAGCGTGCAGGAGTCAGCTAATCGATGTTCTCTCTCATTGATGTTTTTATCTCTCCCTTTCCCTTCCTCTTTCTCAAAAAAAAAATCAATAAAAATATGTTTTAGAGGAGAACCAAGATGGCAGCATAGGTAAACAACTGTACTTGTTGCCTCTCACAACCACATCAAAACTACAGATAAAAGACAAAACAAATATCATCCAGAACCACGGGAAAGCTAGCTGAGTGGAAGTTCTACAACTATAAGTGGGAAAAAAGTGCATTGAGACTGGTAGGAGGTGCGGAGGTACAGAGGCGCACGTGAAACGAGCTGGCAACTGGGTGCGCTGGTGTTTTTTTCAATCAGGAGGGAGATACAAGCTCCTGATTGCTCTGAACTCCAGTTCCGGGTGAGACTCTGGGGACCCAGACTCATACAGGGAGAAACTGGACTGTCTGGCATTGGGCTGAAATGTGAGGGCGGCTTTCCCTCAGAGGTGCTCGCAGCAATCATTGTTCCTGCGTGGCGGCACAGGACGCGAAGATGCAGGGACCTCTCTGGTGCAGGGCTGACTGCCAACCACTGCTGTTTGCTCTGCCCTGGTGATTCCCTGAGACCCAGCCTCACCCAATTTACAACCCAAGCTGTGTGCAGTGGCTTTTGCATATGAATGGCCTGTCCTTTTGCAACCTAAAACGTAACAAACTGCAGCTGGGTCAGAGAGCTCCAAAGCTTCCAAAAGAAGACCCAAAGCTCAGCAGCAGCAGCTTGCATTGCTTCACAGCTGGGCCTCATCTGGGCACTTCCAAACCCCAGACAAAGAGGAGGAATCTGCAGATCTCTCTGTAGCTCCTGCTGGGTGGCCTCAGGCAGTGGCTGACTTTACACCTCCTTGGAGATCCAAGAGCCAGTGTGAGACCATACCAGATTACAACTCTTCACATCCATAAGCAATACACTCAAGGGGCAGACTCAGTGAGCACCAAAACCCCACTGAAGCAAGTCCTGCCCCATAAGGGTGTCTCCAGCACAGCAGTTCTTCCATTGTAGACACAGCTGGTCCTCCCAGCCAATTGGCCTGGAGGTCAATTCCTCCCAGTGATACCAACAGCAATCAAGGCTTAACTACAACAAGACTGTGCACCCATCCCACAAAGGGGTGCACCAAGAGTGTCCACCTCAGGTGATTGGGGAGGCTGAGCCACTAGGCCCTATAGGACACCTACCACACAAGGCCACTCTATAACCCCAGGGAAGCAGCCAAAATGTGGAGACAAAAAAAATGTCACAAATTAAAGAAATGGAGGAAAGCAAACTACTGGATATAGAGTTCAAAACCACAGTTCTAAGGTTACTCAAGAATCTTCTAGAAATCTCTGAGGAACTTAGTGAGACCTTCAAGAATCTTAGTGAGAATTCCAAAAAAATGGAAAAGGACCAGTCACAAATTAAGCATACACTGACTGAAATAAAGAATAAAATACAGAAATTCAACAGTAGACTAGAGGATCCCAAGAATCAAGTCAAAGGTTTGAAATACGAGGAAGCAAAAAACTCCCAACTGGAAGAGCAAAAAGAAAAAAAGAATCCAAAAATATGAAGATAGTGTAAGGAGCCTCTGGGACAACTTCAAACGTACCAACATCCGAATTATGGGGGTGCCAGAGAAGAGAGAGGGCAAGATATTGAAAACCTATTTGAAAAAATAATGACAGAAAACTTCCCCTACCTGGTGAAAGAAATAGACTTACAAGTCCAGGAAGCACAGAGAACCCCAAACAAGAGTCATCCAATGAGGACCACACCAAGACACATCATAATTAAAATGCCAAGGGCAAAAGACAAAGAGAGAATTCTTGCTTAAAAGCAGCAAGAGAAAAACTGTTTGTTACCTACAAGGGAGTACCCATACGACTTTCAGCTGATATCTCAACAGAAACTATGCAGGCCAGAAGGAAATGGCAAGAAATATGCAAAGTGATGAATAGCAAGAACCTACAACCAAGATTACTCTACCCAGCAAAGCTATCATTTAGAATTGAAGGTCAGATAAAGAGCTTCACAGATAAGAAAAAGCTAAAGAAGTTCATCACCGCCAAACCAGTATTATATGAAATGCTGAAAGGTATTCTCTAAGAAGAGGAAGGAGAAGAAAAAGGTAAAGATAAAAATTATGAACAATAAAGTGACAACAAATACATATCTATCAACAAGTGAATCTAAAAATCAAGTGAATAAAAAAATCTGATGAACAGAATAAACTGGTGAATATAATAGAATCAGGGGCATAGAAAGGGAGTGGACAGACAATTCTCGGAGGGAAGGGGGTGTTGGGGGTGCGGGAAGAGATTGGACATAAATCTTACACCTATGGACAAGGACAGTTGGGGCGGGGTAAGGGTATGGGGTGGGGTGGGGACTGGGTGGAGGGGAGCTATGGGGGGGAAAAGAGGAACATCTGTAATAATCTGAACAATAAAGATTTATTAAGAATATATGTTTAAAAAAATATCATGCCGAAACCGGTTTGGCTCAGTGGATAGAGCGTCGGCCTGCGGACTCAGGGGTCCTGGGTTCGATTCCGGTCAAGGGCATGTACCTTGGTTGCGGGCACATCCCCAGTGGGGGGTGTGCAGGAGGCAGCTGATCGGTGTTTCTCTCTCATCGATGTTTCTGACTCTCTATCCCTCTCTCTTCCTCTCTCTGTAAAAAATAGAAGAAAAAATAAATAAATAAATAAATAAAAATAAAATAAAAAAATATCAAATGGACTATTCCCTAGAAAAAAGTTTTAACTTACCCAAACACCTGAGAAGATAAGAAAACCTAAGCAGGCTAAGGTAATTTAAATAGTACTCAAAAATCTACAAAACTTCCCCCTCAAAAAAAAAAACAAAAAACAAAACACACACAAATAAACTCTAGAAGGTTTTACGGTTTTAATTTTTACTTATTGATTTGAGAGAAAGGAACATCGAATTGTTGTTCCACTTATTTATGTACTCATTTGTTGCCTCTTATATGTGCCCTGATGGAACCTACAACCTTGGTATATTGGGACAGTACTCTAACAAACTGAGCTACCCAGCCAAGGCTACTCTAGAAGCTTTGAAAGATGAGTTCACTATACCTTCAAGGAATAGATAATAACATTTTTTACAAACTATTTCACAGAATCTAAAGGAAAACCTTAGTTACTTTGCAACTAATTTCATGAAGGTAGTATAACCTTGATACCAAAACAGTACAAAAACAGTAAAAGTAAGAAAAATTATAGGCTAATCTCATTTTGAGCAGATATGCAAAAATCCCAAATAAAACACTGATAAACTAAAACTGGCAAAGCCCAGCTGGTGTGGCTTATTTGGTAGAGCATCCTCCCATGCACCAGAAGGTCTCATGTTCCATTCTGGGTCACAGCACATGCCTGGATTGTGGACTCTATCCCCATTGGGAGGCTTTCAGGAGGCAGCAGGTCAGTGTTTCTCTCTCATCCATGTTTCTATCTCTCTCTCTCTATCCTCTTCCTTCCTCTCTCTAGAATCAATAAAAACATATATTTTAAACTCTGGCAAAGCTTTAAAAATGACCAAATAGTGTTTATTCCTGAAATGTGAGATGCCATTTTAAAATGTAATAATATGATTCACCACATTAATACATTAAAAGTGAAAAGCTATAAAATTATCTTAATATATGCAGAAAAAGCATTTGAGATTAAAGGATGGACCCATATTATCTATACTAATAATAGCCTAGGGCCATCACGACTGGAACAGACTACCGAACACCTGGGTCCCGGTGGCGGTGGCGGGAGTCAGGCTTGGGTCCCGGCGGCGTTGGCGGCGGCCGTGAGAGGAATCAGGCCTGGGTCCCGGCAGTGGCGGCAGTGGCGGCAGTGGCAGCGGCGGGAGTCAGGCCTGGGTCCATCACCAGTTAGAAGGCATCCCAGGGTGAGGACTATCACCTCAGCCAGAACTCAAGATGGTCACCTGGCCTGGCCTGGCCCCTCCTCAGAGGCAGCCCCTTTCCTCCATGTACACTGCAAAGGACAGACAAGGATGCCTAAGAGGCTGGGGCCATGGTGCCCCATGCCTACCCTACTCCCCTGGCCTCCTTCACCTGTGGCCCCCACAGAAGGGTATGTATGAGAGCCCTTCCCCTGCTACCTCTCACCACTGTCTCCAGCCATCCCTCAGCAAACAGGCATATCGGCTTTCAAACTTGCCCTACTCACTTCCTGTCACCCTCTTCCAGGGCCTCTGCTCTGGATGGGGCCTTTGGAATCCAGGGCTCTGGGGTTTTACAACAGAGCTGGGTGGGAAAGGGTAAACAGTACCAAAGATGGCTGATATGGCCACACACCTCTGCCTCAGCTTGACCAATTAGTTCAGCCTCAGAACGTGGCACTCAGAGGGGATCCCTACTTCCCCAGCAATGGCTCTAGGGCCTCGGCCCCAGTGCCAACCTCCTCTCCCCGTTGGCCCTCCCCACAGCTGGTGCTTGCTGCAGCTCTGTGTGCCTTACTTAACCACCCCTTCCTTCCCTGTTCCTACAAAGGAGGCTGCATCTTTGTATGTTATATTCATATAAACTTTGTAACATTTTGGAAAAAAAAACAATGACCAAGAGAATGCCGCAGTCAACGCCTGGAGTCCGGCTCAGGAGAACAGAGAAGGGAGAATTCCATAGTTGGCCAATGCCAAGATATTTCTGAGTGACTGCCCGGCGTGTGACTGCAGAGGAAGTAGTCCAAGTTTCTCAGCAGAACACCAAGGACTTCTTCCGTGTTCTGAGCCTTTGCTTTGGTTTTCAGAATTCCCTGCTCCCCATCTGTTGGCTCCCTCCCTCTGAGGGGCACTGTCATCGTTACATGGGTGCAACTGGAATATTGTAACTTGAGAGGATTGCCCCAATGTACATATCCTTTTATCCAATGATAAAAAAAATCCCAAAGAACAAGAATGGAGACAGACTACTGTCCTTTAGGCTTAAAAAAAAACAGCCGGAAGTGCCCTGCGAAGAGCTGAGACTTGGTTTTGTCCACACTCCTTAGAGCGATTGGATGAGGAGATGGCCTGGTTTGGCCCTGACTTTACCTACTTATGTTACTCTTGAAGGTGTCTTTGCCACAATGTGAATAAACTGCCACCTTTTGAAATAGAGGCTCATACGCAAGTCTGCATTCCCAACTTTTCTTGAAACAGATCTATGTTCTGCAGCTGTGGCTACTGTCCTGAGACCAGGTCCTGTCTCAGTAGAGTGGAGTGGAGCCCCCCCCGCTCCCCCCCCCGCCACCCTTGCCCTTTTACATTCAGGGATTGAGCTGAACTCACTTTGGCAAGGGTGACAGGTGTTACAGATAGAAGAATAGAGAATGGAGAGGCAGACACCCTGCTCAGTTCCCCCCTGGGTGGGGTCAGGCAGATGAAGGCCGGCCAGCCCACTCCACAATTGGGTGAGATAGAGTCCTCTGTGTCTATCTCTCACCCCGTGGGCCCGGCCACTCCCCTCAGCCCTGGGCATCCCTCTGCGTTCCACAACAGCATGCTCTGCCCTCACATGCTGCTCGCCCTAAATGAGAAGGAAGAGAGCAGTTGGCCCACAGACAACTACACAGAAAGATAGGGCTCATGGCTGGTGAGAGCAGTAGTGGTGGCGGGAGCCTCTCCTGCCTCCGTGGCAGTGCTAAGGAGCAGCGAGCCGAATGGTAAGGAGCAGCAAGCAGGCAGGCGGTAAGGAGTGAGGGCTCCCGAGACTGTGAGAGGGATTTCCAACTGTCGGAAATGGGAAACGGGCCTAAGCCGGCAGGCGGACATCCCCTGAGGGGTCCTGGACTGTGAGAGGGTTCAGGCTAAGCTGAGGGACCTCCTATAAGAGCTATTATTCTATTATTCCTCTGTTGATCTCGCCCCCCCCCCCCCCCCCGCAAACCTAGCTGGCCTAGCACAGGCTAGCACCAAATATGTGCTTTCCATTAACCTGGCCAGCATAGATCACCCAGCCTTTGTGATTCCCAGAGACCCCATCCCATACACATCCTCTTCATTGGGAGCCTCTTCCAGTGGCTTCTCTTGCCTGAGTTTGTGCTCCAAATTTTCTCAAAGGACTGCAATCACCACACAAGTAGTGCCTGCCCTCTGCCTATACACTACACACTCTCAAAGGTCTACAAACTATACATAGCAGTGGCTGGCCTCAGTACATTGCAGCTCCTACCAAGCGGCCCCAAGTCAAGCACAAGCAGGGATAGGTCTCAACTTGCAATGTAATTCCCAGCACGTGGCCTCAAACCTGGCATTAGTGGTGGCTAATCTTGAAGTGTAACATAGCTCCCAATAAGCAGCCACAAGCCTGGCACAACTGGTGGCTGGCCTCAGTTCATACCATAGTACCCATCAACACGTCCCAAGCCTGGCACAAATGGCAGCCAACCTTGGATCACAGCCTAGCCCCTCCCAGGGTCCTCCAAACACAAGAAAAGACAGCAACCAACTGCAGATCACTTTGTAGCTCTTATAAAAGAGCTTCAAGCCATGCATAAGTGCCAGACAAACTTGGCCTAAACTGAAGCCCCTCCCAAATGTTCCAGCCCAAACACACCTGGGGACCAGCTTGAAACTGCCTATAAATAGCTCCACAACCAACACAATGGAGAGGAAGAGTCCCTCTAAAGCGAATTCCTCTCTGTGGGGTCAGGCCCTACACAACAAATCATGTGCCCTGGTTGTGGCCAGCCCTCACAGCCATTCAGCTGGAGGTTCAACACCACCCACTGATGTACCAGCAGCAATAGAGGCCCAACAGAAGGACACACACGCATGCAGGAGGCAACCAATCAATGTGTCTCTCTCACTTCTCTCTCTCTCTCCCTCTCTCCCTCCCTCCCTCCTTACTCCCTTCCACTTTCTCTAAAAATCAATGGAAAAATAGCCTCAGGTGAGGACTAAAAAAAGAAAGGAAGAAATAATGACTGAAAACTTCCCTAACCTGGTGAAGGAAATAAACATACAAGTCCAGAAAACACAGAGAATCCCAAACAAGATGAACCCAAAGAGGCCCATATCAAGACACATCATAATTAAAATGCCAAAAGTTAAAGGCAAAGAGATAATCTTAAAAGTAGCAAGAGAAAAGTAGTTAGTTACCTACAAGGAAGCACCCATAACACTGTCTGCTGATTTCTCAACAGAAACTTTGCAGGCCAGAGGGGAATGACAAGAAATATTCAAAGTGATGAAAGGCAAAGATTTACAACCAAGAATACTCTACCAAATAAGCTATCATTTAGAATCAAAAGAGAAATAGTTTCCTAGACAAAAAAAAAAAAAAAGAAAGCTAGAGAAGTTCATCTCTACAAAACCAGCATTACAAGAAATGTTAAAGGAACTTCTTTAAGAAGGAAAGAAAAGATAAAAAATAGGAATAAGAAAATATGGGGAGGGGGGATCTCATTGACAAGGCAAATATGTAGTAAAAGCAGTGGGTCAAATCAATTATGAATCTAGTACAAAGGTTAAAAGACAAAAGTAGGAAGATCATGTGTAACTACAACAAATTAAGGGATACAAACAAACACACACACAAAACAGATTTGTGCACTGGTGGGGTCCCTCAGCCTGGCCTACAGATTGTGAGAGGGCGCAGGCCAGGCCGAGGCACCCCACTGGTGCATGACTGGGGCCGGGGAGGGACCATGGGAGGGATCCAGGGGATGTCCAGCCTGTCTCACCCAGTCCCGATTGGCTGGACCCCAGCAGCCAGCTAATCTACTGGTTGGAGCGTCTGCCCCCTGGTGGTGAGTGCATGTCATAGCGACTGGTTGAACAGTTGAACTATCAGTCAGACACTTAGCATATTAGGCTTTTATTATATAGGATTAAATTTATTGGGGTGGCACTGGTGTATAAGAATATGTAAGTTTCAAATGTATAATTCTATATCTCACCTGTATATTGCATTGTGTGCTAACAACCCAAAGTCTAGTCTTTCTTTGTCACCATATATTTGATCACCTTTATCTTCATCATCTTCCCCCAATCCTCCTTGCCCTCTGGTAACCTTTATACTGTTCTGCATGTCTATGAGTTTGTTTATTTTGTTAGTTTGTTTCTTGTTTTCTGTTATATAGCCCACATATGAGTGAAATCATATGGTTCTTGTCTTCTTGTCTTTTTCCATCTGACTTATTTCACTTAGCGTAATATTCACAAGGTTGATCTAAGTTGTCATAATTGGCAGTATTTCATCCTTTCTTATGGCTGAATATTACTTTTTGTATATATGTACCACATCTTCTTTATCCAATCATCCACCAATAAACACTTAGGTTATTTCCATGTCTTGGCTACCATGACTAATGCTGCAATAAATGAACATACATATTATCTTTATAAATAAATGTTTTCAAAATTTTCAAGTAGATACCCAGAAGAGGGATTGCTACATCATATGGTAGCTCTAAAATTGTAGAGATTTTAGTGTGTTAGAACTGAAGCGACGGTCAACTTAAAATAGACTACTATAACCATAGCGTGGTATATATGAAGCACATGGTAACCATAAACCAACCCTATATAATAAAGCCTAGGTGGCATTGCGTGACGCTGTGACAAGATGGCCGCCCCCACATCGTCACAAGATGGCCACCACAAGATGGCTTCCCCACATCCTCACAAGATGGCCACCCCATGTCATCACAAGATGGCTGCCACAAGATGGCCACCCCCACATCGTCATAAGATGGCCACCACAATATGGCCGCCCCCATATCATCACAAGATGGCCTCCACAAGATGGCTGCTCCCACATCATCACAAGATGGCTGCCACAAGATGACCATCACAAGATGGCCACCACAAGATGGTCACCACAAGATGGCCGGCAGGGGAGGGCAGTTGGGGGTGAACAGGCCAGCAGGGAAGGGCAGTTGGGGGCAAACAGGCCAGCAGGGGAAGGCAGTTGGGGGTGATCTGGCCTGCAAGGGAGGGCAGTTAGGGGTGATTAGGCCGGCGGGGAGGGCAGTTGGGGGCGATTGGGCTGGCAGTTGGGGGCGATCAGGCTGGCAGGGGAGCAGTTAGGCATCAATCAGGCCAGCAGGGGATCATTTAGGGGGCAATCAGGCAGGTAGGCAGGTGAGCAGTTAGGAGCCAGCAATCCTGGATTGTGAGAGGGATGTCCTAAACTGGCCGTCAGACATCCCCCAAGGGGTCCCAGTTTGGAAAGGGTGCAGGCCGGGCTGAGGGACACTATGCACCGTGCCACTAATAATCTATAAAAGACATACAAGAAATAAAGTGGAATCACTTACATAACACTATAGAAAGTCATCCACATACAAGAGAAGAGAGCAAGAGAATAAGAAAAGAACAGAGAAGAATAATCAGAGCTCAACCAGTGTTGCTCAGTGATTGAGCATCTACCCATGAACCAAGAGGTCCCTGGTTCAATTCCCAGTCAGGGCACATGCCTGGGTTGTAAGCTCCATCCCCAGTAAGGGGTGTGCAGGGGGAAAGCAGGAGGCAGCCAATTGATGATGTTTTTTTCTCACCAATGGTTCTATTTCTATCCCCCTCCTTCTCTCTCTAAAAAATCAAAAACATATTTTTTAAAAATCAGAAAATAATAAAATGGCAATAACTACATACCTATCCATAAATACTTCAAATATAAATAGAATAAATATTCCAATCAAAAGACATAAAGTGGTCTGGCCTGGATATCTCAGTGATTGAGCATCTACCTATGAACCAGGAGGTCACTGTTCAATTCCTGGTCAGGGCACATGCCAGAGTTTTGGGCACAGTCTCCAATGGGGGACATGCAAGAGGCAGCTGATCAATGATCCTCTCTCATCATTGATATTTCTATCTCTCTCTACCTGTCCCTTCCTCTCTAAAATCAATAAAAAAAAATTTTTTTAAACTCTCAGAAGAGTAGGATTAGAGGGACATACCTCAACTAAACAAAGGCCATATCTGACAAACCCACAGCTAACACAATACTAAATGCTAAAAAGTTAAAAGCTTTTTATTTACGATCAGGAACAAGATAAGGATGTCCACTTTCACCACTTTCATTCAGCATAGTATTGGAAGTTCTAGCTATAGCAAACAAACAAGAAAAAGAAATAAAAGCTGACAAGTTGAAAAGGAAGAAGTAAAACTATCATTATTTACAGACGACATGGTACTTTATATAGAGAACTCTAAAGATTCCACTAATAAAAAAGACTATTAGAATAAATAAATTCAGTAAATTAGCAGTATACAAAATTAATACTCAGAATTTGGTTGCATTTTTATATACCAACTAGAGGCCCAGTGCATGAAAATTCATGCATTTGGGGCGGCGAGTCCCTCAGCCCGGCCTGCACCCTCTCACAATTCAGGATCCCTCAGGTAGGTTCCCTAGGCCTGGCCTGAGACCAGGGCCTATCAGGGCTTTCCTTTCCCCGGCTGCAGGCAGCTGGTCCCATTCCCGCTGATGCCACTGCTTGCCATCTGGGCAGTGCTGCCACCCCTCCCCTGCCACCAGTGGCCTCCCTCTGCAGGTGACAGGTGTGGGGTGTGATGGCTTGGCTGGCCTGGGTCTTCCTCTGCGGGGTGATCGCTGGCTGGCCACACACCTGCCACAGAGTTGCCGCTGGTGGCCTGGGCCTCCCTCTTTCTTTGCTGGGGGGTGTGACCAGCCCTGCAAGGGGCCGTCTGCCTACCTGGTCACCCCTAACCTCTGGTTTGCCTGCCTGATCACCCCTAACCACTCTGCCTGCCTGCCTGATCACCCCTAACCACTTGCTTGGGGGTGGGGCCAGCCCAGCGAGGGGCTGTCTGCCTACCTGATCCCATACCTGCTTGCCTGCCTGCCTGATCACCCCTAACCACTTGCCTGCCTACCTGATCACCCCAACCACTGGTATGCCTAAATGATCACCCCTAACCACTCTGCCTGCTTGCCTGATCACCCCTAATCACTTGCTTGAGGGAAGGGCCAGTCCGGCGAAGGGGTGTCTGCCTACCTGATTGCCCCTAACCGCTGGCCTGACTACCTGATCACCCCTAACCACTGGCCTGCCTACCTGATCACCCCTAACCACTCTGCCTGCCTGCCTGATCGCCCCTAACCGCTTGCTTGGAGGTGGGGCCAGCCCGGCGAGGGGCTGTGGTGGTTCTGGTATCTGGTTGTTCTAGTCGTTCCGCTTATGGTGGCTGGCCTTTTATTATATAGGATACCAAACTATCAGAAAGAGAAATAAAAAAATAACAATCCTACTTACAATCACATAAAAAATCGCTAAGAATATATTTAACCAAGGATGTAAAAGAACTAAACTAAAAATTTTATAAGGCATTGAAGAAAAAGTTAAAGATAACAAACTTATTTTAAAGATAACAAACTTTAAAATTTACAATAGTAAAAGCATGATTATATATTAAAAACAGATTCTATTTTTTTCTCAACACAAAAGCAGATACTCCTAAGGTGACTAGTTTTTTTAAAAACATTTAAATTTATTGGTGTGACATTGGTCAACATGAACATATAGGTTTCAGGTGTGGGTTTCTATGTTACAAGATCTGTATATTGCACCATGTGCCCACCACCCAAAGTCAAATCTTCTCCTGTCATATATATTAAGACCCCTTACTTCCCTCACCCCCATAAGGTGACTAGTTTTGTAAACCACCACCAATCATTTAGCATTGTTTCATAATACTATTTACCATGTGACATGAAATTATATTTATTATTATTCTGTATATATGATATAACATGCATGACATATCAACATATCATAAATCAGAAAATATCTTAAAGTCAATTCAAACATATAATTATTTCAAATATTTTTAAAAGAGCCTAAAGTAAAGGGTTAAACTAGGTAGAATGCCATGACTTGAAGTGCAGAAATAAAAATCAAATAATTGATTTCCATCTTTACAACTTATGAGAAATCAGAGTACTAAAATAGTAGTCACTGACTGTGACATGGTTATTTCTTTTTTACCCTGGTCCAGATCTTCTTGTAACATTATTTCTATACTAGAGGCCCAGTGCATGAAAACTCATGCACTGGAGGGGAGGTCCCTCAGCCCGGCCTACCCCCTCTTACAATCCAGAAGCCCTCAGGGGCAGGAGGTGACCCAGCGATCAGGGGAAGGTGATGCCCCATCACACCTCTGCTGCTGCCACTGCCACTGCCAGCAGCACAAGCCTCGGCTGGCCCTGGTTACCTGAGCCTCGGGTTGCCCTGGGTAGCTGAGCAGCCACCATCTGAGGCTTGCCTGTGCCTTGGGCTGGCCCTGGGTGGCTGGGGTCTGAGGGGCTTGGGGGACTCCGGAGGCAGGCACAGAGTGGCCGAGCCCACCTGGGGGTGGGTCTGGCCTTGCTACACGCCTGCCGCCCCAGCGGGGCTGAGGGGACTGGGCGCCACCATCTTGTGGCTGTGGGCACCTCCATCATTGAGGGCGGGGCAGTCAATTAGCATATTCCCTCCTTATTGGCTGTGGGCACCGCCATCTTTTAGGGCAGGGCAGTCAATTAACATATTCCCTCCGTATTGGCTGTGGGTGCTGCCATCTTTGTGACAGTGTGAGGGTCAATTAGCACATTCCCTCTTTATTAGATAGGATCTCTTTCTCCGTTGGTATGGGTCATCTTCTTATTTACTTGTTTTCCCTGCATTTAACCTAATGCTTTCCTAACATTCCTAGCAAGTGATTCATTTCCTGTTTCTCTATGGTTATTTTATCTTATTTACTTTTTTCATATTTATCCCTATTATCTGACCATTCCCTTCAAACAAAACTTATTTAATTATTGCTTACTTAATTACTGTCTTTCTTTGCATCTCCCCACCCCTTTCCTTACCTTTCCTTAACCTTTCCTCCACCCTAAACACATGTACACATTCATCCTAGTCTGGAAGCTCCATGTCTTGTTCATTGCAATGATCCAATACAGAATAGTGCAGGGCACATAGGGGCTAGTATATATGTTTGAATGAATAAAATTAGTTAACAGTATATCTTCATTTCAGATCAAATGTATCTTCACTTTCATACAATCCAGATTGTTTATATCTCTTATCCAGATCGCCCCTAACCACTTCCTAGATGTTTTTGAACAACTATCATCTTGCTTATTCATGACAAATCTCTTAAGGTCACATTCATCACCAAATCTTCCAAAACCTAGCATATTCCATTGCATATAAGAGGTACTCTGTAGGCCAACTAAATTAATTAAAAATTCCTAGAGAAAGAAAGAAAGAAAATGGGCCTCTAGATGCTAAAGCAAGCTGCTCCTAGATAATTTTTAAGTCTAATTCTTATCATTTTGAGCTCTTCCTAGATAAATTTCTCAGAGAGTTTTCAAGTCTACTTAGTTCATTGTTACAAGGCAACTTTTAGTGATATCAACCTACAGTAATCTAGCTTGTTTATTCAGCTACTGCAAGTCACTGGGCTAAGTCACTAGGGATAGTAAGGTGAGTAAGAGCCCAGCTGATGTGCCTCAGTGGTTGAACATCCCCATTTCAACTCCTGATCAGGGCACATGCCTGCATTGTGGTCTTGATCCCGAGGAGGCAGCCAATTAATGTTTCTATCTCTCTATCCCTCTCCCTTCCTCTCTCTAAAAATTAATAAGAACATATTTCAAAAATAATTAATTAATTAATTTAAAAAGGTGATTAACCTTTTGCACTCGGATGTCAAGTGTGACTCGACATGGTTAGCATCGGTAGCAGCTCGTATGTCGAATTGTATTGAATGTATCAATAATTTGAAATATAAAAAAATCCAAATAAATAAGTTTGTATGAAAAGAAACTCCAGTTTTTTATTCTACTGCTGCGCTTTGTAAAATCTGGGGTATTTAAAAAATTAAATCCCGAGTAGAATAAAGGAATCGAGAAAAAAGCAAGCGAGTGCAAAGGGTTAAGACACTGCCCCTCCCTGGGGAGGCTCAGAATCTAATGGGGGAGACTGACAATGATGTAATAATGGAATGCAATATAAAGAAATCTTATAACTAAATAATGTATGAGCCCTGTCTGGTTTTTCTCAGTGGTTAGAGTGTCGGCCTGAGGGCCAAAGGGTTTTGGGTTCAATTCCTGACCAAGGGCATGTCCCTCAGTTGCAGGTTCAATCCCTGACACCCGTTGGGGTGTGTTCTGGAGGCAACCAATCTATGTGTCTCTCTCACATCGATGTTTCTCTCTCTCTCTTTTCCTTCTTCCTCTCCTCCCTCCCTTTCACCCTCTTTAAAAGTCAATGGAAAAAATATCCTGGGGTGAGGTTTAAAAAAGAAATGTATGATGCAGTTGAGTGAGGAATAGAGAGAGACAGATCAACTTTCCTGGGGAGATCAAGAAAGCATCTTGAGCCCAGCTGGTGTGGCTCAGTGGATTGAGCATTGTCCCATGGACCAAGATGTCCTGGGTTCGATTCCTGGTCAGACATGCCCAGGTTGTGGGCTTGATCCCCCAGCGGGGGTGTGCAGGAGGCAGCCAATAAATGTGTCTCATCAATGTTTCTATCTCTCTCACTCTCCCTTCCTCTCTGAAATCAATTTAAAATATATATATTTTTAAAAGAAGTCATCTTAAAGAAACAGTTGAGCTTTATTTTAATATATTTTTTATTTTATTTCTCATTTAATTTTTTGATGAGCTAAAGTATTCACATGGTTCAAAATTTCAAAGGATATAAAGTTAATACAAACAACAAATGCTGGTGAGGATGAGGAGCAACAGGATCTTTCATTTATTGCCAGTGGAAACTCAAAATGGTACTACAGTCACTCTAGAAGGCAGTTTAGCAGTTTCTTACAAAACTAGACATACTCTTACCATACTATCCAGCAATCGTGCTCCTTGGTATTTACTCAAATGAGTTGAAAATGTAGGTCCACACTAAAACCTACACAGGGATGTTTATAGCAGCTTTATTTATAACTAGAGGCCTGGTGCATGGAATTCGTGCAGTTGTGGGGGGTCCCTCAGCCTGGCCTGTGCCCTCTCATAGTCTGGGAGCCCTCAGGGGATGTCCGACTGCCACGGAGGTGGGAGAGGCTCCTACTACCGCCACTGCGCTTGCCAGCCATGAGCCCAGCTTCTGGTTGAGTGGCACTCCCCTTGTGGGAGCGCACTGAGCACCAGGGGACAGCTCTTGCGTTGAATGGGTTTGGGCAGAAACTGGCTCTCCAACATCCCCCGAGGGGTCCTGGATTGCGAGAGGGCACAGGCCAGGCCAAGGGACCCCACTGGTGCACAATTGGGGCTGGGGAGGGACGTGGGAGGTTGGCCAGCCAAGGAGGGACAACAGGAGGGCTCCAGTGTGTGTCTGGCCCATCTCGCTCAGTTCCGTTCAGCCAAACCTCAGCAGCAAGCTAACCTACAGGTTGGAGCATCTGCTCTCTGGTGGTCAGTGCACATCATAGCAATTGGTTGACCAATCGACTGCCCCCTGGTGGTCAGTGCATGTCATAGCGAGCGGTTGAGATGCCTTAGCATATCATTAGCATATTACGCTTTGATTGGTTGAATGGATGACCAGACAACCGGGCACTTAGCATATTAGGTTTTTATTATATAGGATTGCCAAAACCTTGGAAGCAACCAAAATGTCCTTCAATAGGTGAATGGATAAAGAAACTGTGTTATATCCAGACAAAGGAATATTATTTCACACTAAAGAAATGAGCTATCAAGCCATGAAAAGACATGGGAGAAGCATTAATGCATATTACTAAGTGAAAGAAGCATATATGAAAAGGATAAATATTGTATGACTCCAACTATATGACATTCTAGAAAAGACAAAACTATGGAGACAGCTAAAAGACTAATGGTTACCAGAGGTTAGGGAAGAGGAAGAGGAAGGGATGAATAAGCATAGTACAGTGGATTTTTAGGAAAGTGAAACTATTCTGTTTTATACTATAACTAGAGGCCCGGTCCACAAAATGTGTGCATCGGGAGGGGAGGTTGTCCCTCAGCCCGGCCTGCACCCTCTCCAATCTGGGACCCCTCGGGGGATGTCTGACTACGAGTTTAGGGATCAGGCTTAAACCAGCAGTCAGACATTCCTCTCACAATCCAGGACCACTGGCTCCTAACTGCTCACCTGCCTGTCTGCCTGATTGCCCCTAACCGCTCCCCTGCTGTGACCTGCCTCCTCCGCTAGGACCCGCCTCCTCTGCACAAAGTGGCAGAGATGCCGGGACCAGCCTCCTCCACACTGGGCAGAGCCGCAGGACCCCCAAACCTCACCGCATGGAGTGGCCACTGGGCCCCGACCTCCACTGTGCATGTGGCCATCTTGTGACGGCCATCTTGTGATGCCACCTAGGCTATTATTAGTTAGATAGTGGAAATGTGTCATTATACATTTATCAAAACTCATCAAATGTACAACAGCAAGAGTGTGCCCTAATGTAAACTATGGATTTAGGGAGATGATGTATCATACATGTTCATCAACTATAACAAATATACCACTGATTTGGGGATTTTGATAAGGGGGGAGCTGTAATGTGTGATGGGATATATAAATATGAGATGATATACTTTCTGCTCAATTTTGCTGTGAACCTAAAAGTTCTCTTTTAAAAAATAAAGTCTATTTTTTTAAAAAGATATAAAGTGAAAAGTACTATCCTCATCCTCAAGCCCTGGTTGCTCAGGGCTCTTCTCCACAGGCACAAATGTTTCTGGTTTCCTGAGTATGTTTCCAAGGAATGTGAAATACACCCAACTATCTATATCATACATCAAACCTATAAATATAATTGCTTCCTGTTTTCCTCAAATGGCAATGTACTAAAAACTCTATCTGACACCTTCTTTTTCTCACCTAAGAATATACCTTAGAGATTTTTCCATATTGGTACAGAAAGAACATCCTTTTTTATAGCTCTGCTAGAGGCCCGGTGCATGAAATTCGTGCATGGGGGTGGCCCTCAGCCTGGCCTACACCCTCTTGCAATCTGGAACCCCTTGGGGGATGTCCGACTGCCGGTTTAGGCCCAATCCCACTCTCACAATCTGGGACCACTGGCTCCTAACCACTCGCCTGCCTGCCTGTCTCCCTGCTTGACTGCCCCTAACCCCTCTGCCTGCCTGCCTGATCACCCCAACCACTCGCCTGCCTGCCTGATTACTCCTAACCGCTTCTGCCTGTTTTCCTATTCATCCCTAACCACTTGCCTGCCTGCCTAATCACCCCTAACCACTTGCCTGCATGCCTGATCACCCCTAACCACCTCTGTCTGCCTGCCTCATCTTCCCTAACCACTCGCCTGACTGCCTGATTGCCCCTGATCGACCCTAACCACCTCTGCCTTGGCCCCCGATGCCGTGGCTTCATTAGGAAGGTCGTCTGGAAGGACGTCCAGAATGACATCCAGAAGGTCATTTGGCTGTCCAGTCTAATTAGCATACTATGCTTTTATTATTATAGATAGCATTGTAAGAATGAAAAATAATTTATTTAATCAGCCCCCTATTAATGAACATGGAAGATGTTTCTAATCTTTTGTTGTTACAAATAACAAATAGGTACAATGAACATATTGTACCAATATTATTTTGAAAATAGATACATATTTGTAAAACTAAAGTCTCTGAAATGGAATTGGTAGATCAAAGAATATGTGCATTTGTAATTTTAATATATATTACTTTAATATATATTACTTTGTGCTGTAATAGCTTCCCAGGCCTGCAAGGCAGCACACATGGCTGTCAAATGTCTCTCAACAAGAGAGTATCAGCTCTCAGTTTCCTTCCATAACTGGGACCAAAACCCTATAGGTACGCTTCTCCATCCACTTGGGCAACTACCCTCCTGGCAGCTGGGTACCCTTATTCACCCACTTGGGTGACTGCCCTCTTGGCAGCTAGAAAGGCTTCCTCTATTTTGGGGGTCCAGCTCCATGTCGCCCCCTTCCAGGACAACTTATACAATGGCTGTAACAACTGTGCCAGGTGGGGAATGAACACTTGTCAATACTTCAAAAGACCAACATAGGTCTGCAACTGTGCCCGGTGGGTTGGGGATAAGCCTGTACTTTGTCAATGACTGCTTCGGGTATCACCTTTGTCTTACTCGACCAGACAACTCCCAAGAACTTGACAGATAAGACAGGTCCCTAGACCTTGCAGTCATTGACTGCCCATCCCCATGAGTCCAAGGCCTGCTATCGACTACTGGCAGCTGCGTTCAAATCTGCAAGAGAATCAAAGGTTAGCACAACACCATCAACACAATGGAACACCGTAGGAGGCTTGTCCCAGGCAGCTAAATCCAGTGCCACCAAACTATGACAAATGGTAGGGCCATGCAAACATCCCTGAGGGAGGATGACAAAAGTCCATTGTCAACCCTCCCACGCAAAAGCAAACTGTTCTTGATTCTCTGGGGCCATGTCCATGGAGAAGAAGGCACCAGCCAAGTCTACCACATAGTGGCATCAACCCAACACCAGTGCAAGGTGATCCATGCGATCTGCTACAGCGGGCACCGCAGAGGGTAGTGCAGGAGTCACTCCACTTAGTTCTCTGCAAACTACGGTCATCTGCCAGGTGCTGTTAGGCTTCTTCACCAGCCACACCAGAGAACTGTAGGGGCTATGTGTGGGCGCCACACACAAACCTCACCTTCTCCAGGCAAAATACTGTCTGTCCAATCTCCCCATGGCCCCCTGGCAGGCAACACTGCTGCACCTGGACTTTTCGGCAAGCTGGGCAACAGTACAGCCTCGTGATGCAGGTGTCCCCTAGCAATGGGCTTCACCACATGTGCCCACAGGCAAAATTCACCTCTGCTGCTAGTAGGTCCAGCCACATTTGCATACGGAGAACTTTCACCAGCTCAGTCCCCACTGCTTTCATGGATCCCGGCTGCTGCCTTAGGCATAATCTTAGGTACAGTCACAGGTCTTGCTGCCCCATTCTTTTTTTTTATTTTTATGCCCCATTCTTTCACGATACAATCTTCACATCCCTCAAGCTGGCCACAGCCACAGCAACTTCTACAAAAGGGATCAGAATGGTCACCAGTAAGCCAAAGGTTGCCCGAGGGGCTATGATAAGAATCAAGTCTTTTCATGTTCATTGTAAAACACTCATCACCCGAGGCTGCGAGGCTTGGGGGGATGGCAGCCCTTGGGCTCCCACGGTGGTGACTTCACTGCTGTGCTCCATTGCCCTAGTGGCAGCTGTTGCGGAGCCTGGCTCCTGGAGGCTCAGTTTTCCATTTCTGGTGGAGACAGCTCTAAGTTATCTGACACATCATCCCACAATCTTAGGAGCCACATTGGAATTGGCTCCCCTTGCCTCTGCCGGCTTTGTTTTACTAAGTCTCTCAGTTCTTTCCAGCTGCTTTTCCCTGGTCTTTGGGGATCTGGTCCATCAAGGACAATAATATCTTCTCTAACACCACTGGTGTCACCTCAACCTGTTCCCAAACCTCCCAGGGGTGGGGGTTCCAAGGCATCAGGCCATCACTACTGGATATCACAGCCCAGTTGGAGGCCACATGACCTCCGGCCAGGCAGATGGAGCACTTACCCCCAAGATCCTGCCGACTATGCCAATTGTTGGGTTGGAACTCCTCTGCTAGGGGCTGGACTTAGTTGGATGCTGGGAATTGGAAGAAGACATGAGCATCCGTATCCAGGTGGGGGAGACTTAATTGCAGACCAAGCAGCCATGCTGACAGAGCAGCCCCACAAGGTAGTCCCACAAAACAGAAGCAGCAAACAAAGGAGCCAGCCACTCACTGTTCAGCAATAACACTCTTATACTAGCTCAGACAAAAGAGGCTTCTTGCCAAATAGTGACATCAGTGTTACATAAGATAAAGGTGCACCTTCTCAGTGTGTACAGAAAAACTGCTGTGTCATTGCCTTTGCACATGCATATGGCAAATGGGCCTTTAACCATTTAACATCTGGTGTGCTCTGGTTAGGGTCCCCACAACACTGCTTTAATTATTGTAGCCTTATAATGCATTTTAACATCTGGTAAGTGATTGTCTTTCATTACTCTTCTTTTTCAAAGTTTTTCAAGCTCTACTTGTTTATTTTCTACATTAATTTTAGAACTGTTTTGCCTTGGTTGGAAAATCCTGTTGGTTAATACAGTATTGTATTGTATATTTAAAAGTTGCTAAGAGCAGACCTTAAATGTTCTCACTGAAAAAAAAAAAAGATGATGATTCTGTGATTATGGATGTATTAACTAATCTTGTTGTTGTAATCATTTTGCAATATATATGTATATTAAACCATCATGTTGTATACCTTAAACTTACACAGTGGTATATATAAATTATATCTCAACACAACTGGAAAAATCATGTTTGTCTTTTTATTGGGATAATATTTATTTATATATAGGTATTCTCTGCTTGCTGAAAGTTCGGTTACACCTTTTCACTCTTACAAGAGACCTACATTAGTACTTGTTTCTACTAACAAAAAAACAAAAACAAAAAACAAAAAAAAAAAATTCAGCTTCTTAAAAAAGGGGACATCTATAATACTCTCAACAATCTTATTAATAAAAGCCTATGTGGTTGTCACACCCTCATGCTGTGACTCCCTCATGCTGTAACAAGCCATCACCAGGAGCCTGCATGAGCAGTGCCATGCTCGGGTAGGTGGGGGCTTGACGCTGCGTGTACGGCGTGGAGGTGGGGCCCAAGGCTCCGCGTGGCAAGGCCTGGGAGTCCTGCAGCTCCACATGGCCAGGCCAGGGGTCCCACGGCTCTGTGTGGTGTGGAGGCAGGACCCCCGGCTCTGGCCTACCTCTTTGAGACAATCCATCAAGGAGCCCTGGATAGGGGGGTAGGGCCTACCTCTTTGGGGCGATTGATTGCAGGGCTCCCGCACTGTGAGAGGGCACAGGCCAGGCTGGGGGGACCCCCCACCCCGAGTGCACAAATTTCATGCACCGGGCCTCTAGTCCTATCTAATAATAGACAAATATGCAAACTGACCATACCTCCAACACACCCACAAGCCACGCCCACAAGCCACACCCACATCCAATCAGAGCGAGTATGCAAATTAACCCACACCAAGATGGCTACAGCCACTGAGAGCAAGGTTTCCTAGGTAACAGAGGAAGCCAAGCTTTCCGCCTGCCCTGGCCAGGCCGAAGCCTCCACTCAAGCTACAAAGTTTCAATTATTGAAGGTAAACAAATTCAAACAAATGGCGGCAGATTGGAGCTTGAGAGAGCAGGCCAGGGTTGCCGGCGGCAACAGGGCAAGCAAAGCTTTCTGCACACCCTGGCCTGGCCCACCCGCTTAAGGCAACAAAGTTTCAATTATAACCCCAACACAAATGGCTGCCTGCAGAGGGAGCCCCAGGCTTGGCTCCGCTCCAGGCTACAAAGTTTCAATTGTAGAAGGAAAATAAACTCCAGATACCAGGGCCTCTGCTTGGGTTGCCAGGGGGCTTGGCCGGCCTGCAAACCACCACAGGCCCCTCGCTCAGGCTGCCCCACACCCCAAGGGAACCCCCACCTGATCCAGGACACCCTTCAGGGCAAACCAACTGGCCCCCACCCCTGTACCAGGCCTCTATCCTATCTAATAAAAGAGTAATATGCAGATTGATCATCACTGCAACACACAATATAGCTGCCCCCATGTGGACACAAGATGGCCAACACAAGATGGCCAGCAGGAAAGGGCAGTTCAGAGGCACCCAGCCTACAAGGGAGGGCAGTTGAGAGGGACCAAGCCTGCAAGGGAGGGCAGTTGGAGGTGATCAACCCTGCAGGAGAGGGCAGTTAGGGGTGACCAGGCTGGCAGAGGAGGGAAGTTGGGGGCAAACAGGCTGGCAGCAGAGTGGTTAGGGGGTGATCAGGCTGGCAGGCAGAAGCAGTTAGGGGCAATCAGGAAGGCAGGCAGGCAAGCAGTTGGGAGCCAGCAGTCCTGGATTGTGAGAGGGATGTCCGACTGCCCGTTTAGGCCCGATCCCTGAGATCGGGCCTAAACGGGCAGTCGGACATCCCTCCAGGGGTCCCAGATTGGAGAGGGTACAGGCTGGGCTGAGGGACAACCCCCCTCTGTGCACGAATTTCGTGCACCGGGCCTCTAGTAAAGATTATAAAAGATTCAGCTTCCTTTGCAACAAGATAAAGATATTCATTATCACCACAATTGTTGTTTTGTGTTGTTCTCAAGATACTAGCTAAAATGATTCAATGAGAAAAATAAAAATTAGAAAATAGTAAGTAAAATTACCCCGTCATAGAACACATAATTGTAAACCAAGAAAATCATGACAATTAAAATTTAAAGGTACTACAAATAATGTAATAATTCAATTAGGTGGTTGTGTTTGAAATTAAAACACAGAAATTAATAGCTTTCTAGAAATGAATGACAATATAGAAGACCTAATAATAGAAAATGCTCCATTTATAAAATAAAAGATAATTTTGGGGAGTAAACTTAGCAAGAAACACATATGGGTAAAATAAATGTAAAAATACAACCAAAAACATAAAATACTTGAACAGGTACATCAGCATGCCATCATCTTGTAGGGAAGTTTTCGAACCATTAAAATAATATTTTTTTCCTAAGTTAATACAGGTTTCCCCTACTATCAGAAAGTAGAACGTTCCTATGAAACTTTTTAGAACCAATATGGTGTAAACCAAAGACATTAGTCTGGTAAGGGTTTTTTTCATAAAATTGAAAATCCTCTTTGGATTTATTTTGTTTGTTTGTTTTTGTTTTGTTAGTTTTTTATTAATCCTCACTTGAGGATATTTTTCCATTGATTTTCAATTTTTTTTATTGATTTCAGAGAGGAAGGAAGAGGGAGAGATAGAAACATCAATCATGAGAGAGAATCATTGATTGGCTGCCTCCTGCATGACCCCTACTGGGATCAAGCCCACAACCTGGGCATGTGCCCTGACCGGGAATCAAACCATGACCTCCTGGTTCATGGGTTGACACTCAACCAGTGAGCCATGCCCACCTGGCTTTCCATTGATATTTAGAGTGGAAGGGAGGAAGAGAAAGAAAAAAACATACATCGACTGGTTGGCTCCCCAACGCACCCTGGCTGGGGATGGGGACTTAGCCTGCAACTGAGGTACATGCCCTTGACCAGAATCAAACTGGGAACCCTTTAGTCCATGGACTACTGCTCTTACTACTGAGCCAAACCAACTAGGGCAGCAGTTCCATTTTTAATTTTTTGAGGAAACTCCATACTGTTTTCCAAAGTGGCTGTACCAGTCTGAATTCCCATCAGCAATGTACTAGGGTTTCTTTTTCTTCACATCCTCACCAGCACTTGTTTGTTCATTTATTGATGATAGCCATTCTGACAGATGTGAGGGGATACCTCCTTGTCGTTTTAATTTGCATCTTTCTGATGAATAGTTGAGTTAGAACTCTTGATTTTAAGGAATAGACACCAACTACAGAATGCTTAAGTAAAATGAGGAGAATTTAGTATATATAGACAAGATGTCTCATAAAAATCAAGGGCAACAGAAATCATGGGAATGCTCTCTCTTTCTGTGCCCTCTGTTCCTTTTTATCTGTCTGATTCATTCTTTCTTCTTAGTCAGCTTTCTCTGCTGACTCAGTCACATTGGAGGAATAATATGGTTCACCCACAGTTATTAAGTTGCATGTTAACATCCAACCACAAAGTCATATTTTCCTTCAGTCCAAAGAGAAAGTATTCCGACAGTTTTATTCTGGTTCATCTAACTGTGATGATGATAATAAGGTCACATTACAAATATGGTTTGGGGGGGTGGGCAGGAATGGGGAATAAGTGCTTAATGATATAATTTTAAGCTGTGCATTTACTCTGAAAGGCAAATCTATCACAATGCACAAAAACACATATCTATATATATAAAAAGCCAGTGATTGTAACGCCAAAATGACAGGAATGACCAGAACAACCAGTCGCTATGATGCCCACTGTAGCTAGTGAACCAGCCTGATCAGGAGGTGGGGACGCCAGCCAACCTCTCTCAGCCCCTACCCTCGGCCAACCGCCCGTGATTGGACTCTCCCCGCCCAATCAAGGGAGGGGCCGGCGGGCCAAACGCGCCCCCCCTACCCTTCCCTCCGGCCAGCCCAGTCCCCAATCGGCCCGCCCCACCATGATAGGCCCGCAGCCCCTCACCCCAGCCAGCCCCGCTCCTGATCGCACCCTCCACCCCAATAGGGGGCAGGGCCAGCCAGCCAACCTCCCACAGCCCCTCCCCCTGACTGGACCCACACCCTATGGGCCCCCACCACCCTGATTGGCCCGAAGGCCTTCCCCCCCCACCCCCCCGGCTGGCCCTGCCCCTGATCTCCCCCCCACTCCAATAGGGGGTGGGGCTGGCCAGCCAACCTCCTGCAGCCCTTCCCCCAGCCTGGCCCCACCCCAGATCGGTTCCCCAACTCTGATCAGGGGCCGGGCTGGCCGGCCAACCACCCATGGCCCCTCCCCCAGGTTGCTGGCCCCCAATCAGCACCCCTCACCCCATCCAGGGGCAGGGCTGGCTGGCCCACCACCCACAGGCCCTCCCCATGTCTGGCCCTGCCCCAATCGGCCCCCCAACCCCAATCAAGGGCGGGGCCCACCATCTAATCACCCATGGTTCCTCCCCCCAGCAGGCTGGCCCTGATCTGCCTGATCTGGGCAGGCTGGCCGGCCAACCTCCTGCCATCTCCTCCTCCCAAGCCCCGATCTGCCCCAACTGGGGCTGGGCCAGCCAGACCCCACACGTGCACAAATTCGTGCAATCAGCCTCTAGTGTATAATAAACATACAGTTCAGGAGGCTACAAAGCATTTGGTTGTGATTTCTTAAAGCATATGAGCTTCTTTAACATCCTCTGCCTTGGGTTGGTTGGTTTCTCTGGAAGTTGAGCCTGGGAGGGATTGAGATGCATGTCAATTACTGAGGGAGTGTTCTTCAAGAAAAACTGTAAGGGAGAGAGTTCACTAGCATTGAGAAGAAGAGAATGCTGAGCAAGGATACAGCCTCAGGTAAAGTCCAGCTGTGGCCTGATCTAGAGATCTTTTGTAGAGTTTCCACCCCTTAGGATGAGAAGGTGGGCCTTTTGTAGCCTCTTCATAGTCAGTTATTGAGGGGAGTGTCTAGCTTTCCTGGCAAGGTAGCTCCCATCAACTGAGGGCAATTCTTTGGAGAACTATGAGCCTTTAGCAGTCAATAGTCATAGCACCTGGGGAGTGTGGAGGGTGGTCAAGACAGCTAAACAACATCAACTACCATCCCATATTAATATACTTTCTATTAAAATCTTGACAGCATAATAAGATTGCATTATGTTGTAATACTTGAAAAATATGAGGCAAAAAGAGTTAGCTTTGCAATGAAATTCTTTGCCTTTATGTTTTACAATTTCTTAGATTTCTTAAAGTTAGAACTCAAGTTGGGAATCAAAACAGAATCAATCAATAGGTTAACATTTTCTGAGCACCTGTCATATGAGTCACATTGGGCTAAGTGCTATTAAGAATGAAAACTAATGCAAGATGAGGATTCTGTCCTAGATCAGGAGGAATTTCAGGAAGAAGACAATATTTACATATGTATAAGAAAAAATGATCAGACGTAATCACATTAAACCAGATGTATCAATACTGGGGATTTCAGAGGAGAGTCTTAAAATTAAGTTCTAAGTAAAATGTTTACTCTATGAATTTGAGTATTGGTGCTGAATATATTTGCTCATTTGTTGAGTGGGGTTTGAAATATTTTCCACCAACAAGTTTCTGGAAGTTGAAAAAGATAATGGAAAATTGTTCTAAATAACATAAAGGCGGGGGCTAAAAGAAATACCAACTACATTGTGTTGCTGTTGGGCGGAGATGGAAAGGGGAAGCCACAGAGTCGTTTGCCTACACATTCATCTCCCTGGTGCTAGTGGGTATTGTTCTATCCCCGTGGCAGAATTAGAAATACTGCTGGGGAACAAGTATACAAAGTTGTTATGGAAACCAGAATGCTTCAGCTGAGAGTTATTTATGGAGAACTTTAAGGATTATCACAGTCAATAAAAGCAACGCTGCTTTGCTTTACTCTGTGCCAGTGCATCCAAATTAAATACCTGTTTTGAAGGGACTTTCAATAAGCTGTCAGTGGATGGTGGTCACATTACAAAAGAGTGATTTATATTTGGCGTTTTATATTACATGCTTGACTGTTGTTCACATTTGCCTAAACTATTGTCAAGTTTGCTAGTTTCCACTATATAGGAACAAGGTGGCTATTGACTGCTGCCATCGGCTGAGAAACGTTTCCCCAAACATAGCTGCTGTGTTGCCAATACTGTGATACTGTGGGACTTGTCTCTTCACATTCTCTCAGCTCACCTTTGAGTCTAAACTGTAATAGTAGCCTCTGCCCACCATTTTTGTCCTTAATTGAAAATTGGATTTTTTTCAGCTATCCAACAGGATATTTTTTTTAAGTTGTGGGGTTTGTTTTATGTGTGTGTGTTCTGTTTTTGAGGAAATGAGGATTTTCATAGCCTTTGAGGAATCTTTTGAACCATTTGAAGTTTCAGCAGATGAAACTGTGGAAGCTGTCAAGCAGATGATAAAGGTATGTATGTACTTTGTAATTGAGCCACTAAGATGTATATTAATTTTAACTATGCAGTGAAGTTTAAACTGCACACAGGGCAGAGATTTTGCTACTGGATACATTTGCAGCAAACAGGGAACTAAAACTATTTCAAAATATCTTTGTTTGCTTACACAATCTATACTAATAAAAGGATAATATGCTATTTAGACCGGATAGACTGGACATCTTCTGGATGTCCTCCTGGACATCCTTCTGGACAATGTCACAGTGGTGGGGGCTGAGGCAGAGGTGGTTAGGGGCAATCAGGCCGGCAGGGGAGAGCGGTTACAGGAGATCAGGCCGGCAGGCAGAGTGGTTAGGGGCAGTCAGGCAGGTGACATCCTGCAGTCGGACATCCCGTGAGGGGTCCCAAATTGGAGAGGGTGCAGGCCTGGCTGTGGGACCCCCCCCCCCCCATGCACGAATTTCATGCACCGGGCCTCTAGTCTATAATAATAAAAGGGTAATATCCTAATTAGACCGGACATCTTCTAGATATCATTCTGGACATCCTTCCTGACAAAGCTGGGGCGGGAGGAAAGCCAGCCCGGGTCCTGGGTCCTGGGTGCCTGCTGGCGGCCGGAGGAGGGAAGCCCAGGTCCTGGGTGCTGGAGGGAAGTTGGTGCTGGCAGCTGGGGGAAGGAAGGCATCTTAGAATAGGAAATAATTTGGGTGCAATATTTTCTTGTAAACTTCTTATATTCACTAAAAAATGGGAAATTAAGATAAATATTTAAGTCTTGACCATTCAATGGCATTTAACTTGGAGATGATCATTTCCATTTGCTAAGGAGCATATAGTGAATCAAGTTATTTAGTGGATTACTATGATCACTGCAAGCTAGATCTTTTAACACAGAGGCTCTTAACCTTTATGGGTTGTAGACCCCTGTGGCATCTGGCAAGGCTCTGGACTCCTCAGAATACCTTTAAATGCATAAAAAAATTAAAATATGTACAAAGAAAAAGTAACCATTATATTGAAATACAACTTGTAAACATTAAAAAACAAATTTGTGATATAGTGACATGTGGACTTCATTATAAACACATTAACAAGTTCTAGCAGTGTACTTTGAATAACTATTGTAATTTCAAAGTAGTGATCAGCATATTTTGAGATATCTGCAGCAACTGTAAGGTGATATGAAAATAATTTATATTTCCCATATAAATTGTATCCATAAACTTTGGGGAGGTCTATAGACTCCATGTTAAGATCCCCTGTCTAATACTTCTTTCCTCTGTACTAAACACTTTTATAATGCTCAGTGGAAAATGTAAACAAAGAGAAATTACATTGTTGGTCCAGTAATGTAAAGGTGTACTGTTTTCATAATATGCTATTGGGAGGGGCGGGGCGTGTGCAGGACAAAGGGAAGTGAGGCTGGAGCTGCAGGCTCTTTTTCTGCCCGCAGTGTCTCAGATTCATTCTTAAGGAACTGAGAACTTAATCTTCCCAATGTCAAAAAGACCACCTTATGCCCCACCTCTCACCCCAATTCATCCAACACAAATGCCTAGCACACCAGGGTCTGTGGGATACAATCCATACAGTCATCTCGCCTACAACTACATACTGGGAGGGAACCCAGCCGCCAACTGCTGGGTCACGAGAGAATCAACTATTACAGCATCCAGCAAATAACTGGAATTGACCAGAAATGCTTTCAGAGTTAGGTCCTTGTGAATCATCAGCACAGCCATTAAAAAAAATTTTTAACCTGGCTTTTCAACTATTTTAAACATTTGAGGTACCATCTCACACTTAAAAAAAAAATTATATATGTAAAATTAGTGAGATCTGGATATGTATATATAATAAAAAACTCATTCTTTTTGGTGGTTGGTAGAGATAAAACCTTGGGCACTTAATGCTTGTACAATGCGTAGACAAACCTAGAATTTCTAATGGTTAAAATACCCTAGTCGAGATGAAGCATTATCTTTCATTTAAGGTAATTGTCATTAGGCTCAAGAACTCAAGTTTCTTAGTAAAAGCTGGGCTTACAGACCTGGATTTTGTTGACTGGCCTACCAGTTTGAATTGCTACATATAATTATTTGTCTTCTGGATTTAATAGTTGACCTTCTAACTGAGATTCATTTGTCTTCAGTTAAAAAGAGAAAAAGACTTTTGTGTCACATCAAAGAATTGCAGAATAAAAGTTGGGTGAAATTAATTTGAAGTACCAGACTAGATATCTACAGCTAAAAGTGTGCTTATAATTCTTAGGATAAGGGATATGATTTCTGTAACTGAAGATGTTTCATTTAACTGATCAACCTAAGGAAAAATAAATGTAAAAGTAAAATAAATGATAAACCTAAGATAATAAAAATTGGGTGATATACTTTTTATTTTAGAACCATATTAAACTCCATTCAAGGAAGTTTAGGTACCAAAGAAACAAATAACTGTAAAAATGATTTACCAAAAATAAATAAATAAAATTAATCCAAAAGCCAAATACCTGCATACGTTAGAATATGATATTGGTGATAATTTATACAACCCAGAATAGCTGTAAACTTCTCAATACCTGTTTTTTGTTTGCTGTATTCAGAAATAATTCAATTATTGTGACTTCAAAAAGCTCTCTCACTCTGTTGTCAAGCTAGAGCAGAAGGCTTGTAACTACCAAACTATCTTGCTTAGCTTATTAGGTTTTGTCCATATAAAATTTTCATTTTTTCTGCATAAGCATATCAAGTTTTATGTACCAGGCACATTTCATGGTACCTGAAAGGAATTCTGACAAAGTGTGTGTAGTGTATGCATTTCACAATTTTTATGTGCATTGATACATGTTTTTTCCTGGCCTATATGTGTTATTTCATGAGTCTAATGGGTGGCAAAGAACATTTTAATTTAAACAAAGAACAGAATAAATTTTGGACCATTCATGTTAATGCAGAAAATTACTCACAGCAATACACTAGAATGATTATATTTTAATTGCTCTATACAGGCTATCTCTTTATTATCTATGTTAATGGAATAGAAATGGTGGTAACTGTAATATTAGAAGCATTTGTATTTCGGTTTGTGTAAGCATTTTTTTTTTTTTCTTAACTTGGATGTACCTGTGAGAATTCTCTGTTAATAAAGTGAGATCATTTAATGGAAAAAAAAATGCTATTGATTTTTAAGGATTATTTCTACATTCCTATCTCTGAAGATGAACAAGGCAGACAGTATCTGGAGCTGATGTATGCTGGAGCAGCCCTGGAGAACAGCTGGAGTCTTGCTGATGTTGGAATATCTTTTTTTTCAACTCTCAAATGCTTTGTTAAGGTTTGATGATCAAAATAACATTTGTCCAAGATGTCTATTTCATTTTGAATAATATTGTGGATAATTCAATGAAAGTAATTTCACAGCTTAGGAAGAGGTTTTCTTTTCTTGCCTTCTTCCTTTTTCAATTTATGCTGTAAGGCGCGATAGGGTATGGAGGCTACAGAGTTCTCCTTGTTTACTCCTTCTCCCCCCTCCCTCCCTCTCTAACTTGTTGCCTGCCTGAAACAGTCACCACAGAGCAACCTACAAATCAATACTGAAACAAGACCAAAGGGAGGGTCTGAAATACTGATGCAGGCAGAGCACTTCCATGGGTCCGCAATGGATTAGGGGCACGGCAGTGAGGAGAGGGAAGCACTTCTTAGCAACAGCAAGCATGAAGGGGCAGGTTCCATAGTCAAATCCAGCAGAGCAGCCATTCATGAATTAGGTACATATACAGTGGAGATAGCGTTTTCCGTTTATAGGGCCCTTAATCTGTGGTGCTTAATTTGGGGTCCCTGGATGGGCTTTAAGAACTTGACAAAACCCTAAAATTGCAATATATGCAAAATTATTTTACTTGGAGATTTTTTGGGTGAAGGACTTTTTAAAAAATATATATTTTTATTGATTTTTTACAGAAAGGAAGGGAGAGGATAGAGAGTTAGGAACATCGATGAGAGAAACATCGATGAGAGAAACATCGATCAGCTGCCTCCTGCACACCCCCCATTGGGGATGTGCCCGCAACCAAGGTACATGCCCTTGACCGGAATCGAACCTGGGACCCCCCAGTCCGCAGGCCGACGCTCTATCCACTGAGCCAAACCGGTTAGGGCGGGTGAAGTACTTTTAACTTTTGGCAATTTATTAAAGAAACAGGCAGCCTACAGAGTTTATTTTATTTTATTTTTAATATATTTTTATTGATTCCAGAGAAGAAGAAAGAGGGAGAGATAGAAATGACGAGAGAGAATCATTGATTGGCTGCCTCCTGCATGCCCCCTACTGGGGACTGAGCAAGGAACTGGGCATGTGCTGAACGGGAATAGAACCATGATCTCCTGGTTTATAGGTTGATGCTCAACCACTGAGCCACACTGGCTGGGCCCTCCAGCGTTTAAGGGTTATTCTCTAGGGCAGAGGTATTATTCAGTACCAGCTATTTGCCCCATATGAAAACATGAGCCTCAGAGAACCTAGTAAAATGCATATTCTCTGCTACATGAGACACTAATTTTCTCACATTTAGCATTAAAAAAATTTCATGGTAAACAAAGCTAACTCTTGTTTTTTATTTAAATTCTTCATTGTTTTAAAGTATTGTATAAGTCTCCTTTTCCCCCCATTGACCTCTCTCCAGCTGCTCGCACCCCCCATCACATGCCCTCACCCCCCAACTGTCTGTGTCCATTGGTCCACCATTACTTCTTTTTTTTCTTTTCTTTATTGATTATATATGTGTCCTTATCTCCCCACTGCCCCCTACCCCAACCCTGCTCATGCCCTCACCCCCGTAGTGTCTGTGTCCATTGGTTATGCTTATATGTATGCACACAAGTCCTTTGATTGATCTCTCCCCTTTCCCCCCCCAACCCTCCCCTGCCTTCCCTCTGAGGGTTGACGGTCTGATCAATAAAGCTAACTCTTTTTGTTTTAACATTTTTACTGATTGACTAAGTGGGAAGACTATATAAAAGGAATATTCTAAAATATTATTATTAAGTAACTAGTGGCCCCGTGCACGAAATTCATGCATGGGGTGTGTGTCCCTCAGCCCGGCCTGCACACTCTCCAATCTGGGACCCCTTGGGGGATGTCCGACTGCTGGTTTAGTCCTGATCCCATCAATCTTATCTTTTCAAAAAACCAACTCTTGGTTTCATTGATTTTTTGTATTCTTTTTTTAGTTTATATGTCATTTATTTCTGCTGTAATCTTTATTATTTCCTTCTCCTTACTCTGGGCATTTCTTGTTGTTCTCTTTCTAATTCTTTCAGTGGTAGGGTTAAATAGTTTATTATTAATTTTTTGTTTGTTACAAACAAACATATGACTCCTTTACATACGACTCCTTTTTTCCCGATTGACCCCTCCCCCAACCACTCCCACCCCCCCCAGGACAAGCCACCACCACCCCAGGGTCTGTGTCCATTGGTTATGTTAATATGCATGAATACAAGTCCTTTGGTTGATTGCCGGGGTCCAGCCTCAGCAGGAGTCCAGGGGGCGGCGAGGAGGTACAGCGTTGGCGGGGGGAATGAGGAGTCAAGAGACAGAATGAGGTGCAAGCTCTCAGGAGGGCATTGCAGATCTGCTTTGCCTTCTCCTGCAGCGTTTTATTTTTTATACATTCTCAGAGGCATTCTTGATTGTATACACATGTTCAGGGGTGCTGACTTTTAACAATGTGGTCATGCGTAATTCAGTCATTAGTTCTGCTTTGGCCTTAGCATTCTTCCAGGAACAGCCTCATTGTTTTTGTCTGACACCTCTATATTTATTTTCCTCTAGTCTATATAGTTAAAGATTATGACTTTAAGTTTGCTTCTATAACTGTCTATTAAGCGGTATAAGCTGCTCAGCAAAATATTTGTCTATGCCTTAAGCAAAGTTTCAGCTAATCTGCAGGGCTTAGCTGTGCTAGAATATATGCTGCCACATTAGCTCTCTCCTTTCTGCTTTCACTGACAGTGTTCACAACCTGCCATCCACCTATTCCATTGCCTCCTAATTGGCTCCAATTCCTCCTCTGTTCTGCAATGGGGTCCCCCTCTTCTAATCCTGTCCCAGGTGGATAAGTCCCAAAACCTAACCCATTTTCCTGTACACTCATCATTTACAATGTGGCCTAATTGAGGATAGCACATACCAGTAAAGGGGAGAGGAGGGTCTGGAAGCCAGGCAGGATCAATACATTGTGGCTTTCCCTGAGGGAGTTCCCACCACCTATCTCCAAGCCACACTCGTCCTTTGGCATCTGTTTGGGGAACTCCATCTTTCTGAATTTCCCCGTGCCTCGCACGTACCTTTTACTCGGAACCGTGGGTGTAGGTATGGGTTTTAGATCTTGCTTAAAATCTCCCCATATTTCACTGTCCTGTATTTTCCTCCATGCCTCCTTCCCGTACAGCCCAGTAAGATTGAGACATTTTGTACAGTTCTTAGCACTTTGATTGACTTTCCCAGCCTTATGCCCCCCAGGAGCAGTGAGACATGCAATTCCAAGAATTGGAGCTGTGATTAAAGCGAACACAATAGAAAAGCATATGAGTTGATCCAGGGCATGATGAGTGTTCCTCAGGCCGTGCCACGAGTCGGAACTTCCTGTGATGACCTTGTCATGCAACAGGCTCAGCATGGCCCCCGACAGTTGATCTCTAACAACCCTTCCTCCCCTGCCTTGTCTCTGAGGTTGGATGGTCTGTTCAATGTTACCTTGTCTCTGCTTCTATTTTTGTTCATCACTTTATGTTGTTCATTATATCCCACATATGAGTGAGAACATGTGATATTTATATTTCTCTGACTGGCTTATTTTGCTTAGCATAATGCTCTCCAGTTCCATCCATGCTGTTGCAAATGGCAAAAGTTTCTTCATTTTTATAGGAGCATAGTATTCCATTGTGTAGATGTACCACAGTTTTCTAATCCACTCATCCACTGATGGGCACTTAGGCTGTTTCCAAATCTTAGTTATTGTAAATTGTGCTGCTTTGAACATAGCAGTGCATATATCCTTTCTGATTGGTGTTTCTGGTTTATTGGGATATAGTCCTAGAAGTGAGATTATTATGTCAAATGGGAGCTCCATTTTTAACTTTTTGAGGAAACTCCATACTGTCTTCTACAGTGGCTGCATCAGTCTGCATTCCCACCAGCAGTGCACGAGGGTTCCTTTTTATCTGCATCCTCTCAAGCACTTGTTGATTTGTTGATGATAGCCATTCTGACAGGTGTGAGATGGTACCTCATTGTTATTTTGATTTACATCTCTCAGATGATTAGTGACTTTGAACATGTTTTCATATGTCTCTTGTCCTTCTGTATGTCCTCTTTTGAAAAGTATCTATTTAGGTCCGTTGCCCATTTTTTGATTGGGTTGTTTACCTTCCTTTTGCTAAGTTGTATGAGTTCCCTGTAAATGTTGGAGATTAAACCCTTATCGAAATATCATTGGCAAATATGTTCTCCAATACAGTGGGCTTTCTTGTTGTTTTGTTGATGGTTTCTTTTGCTGTACAGAAGCTTTTTATTTTGATGTAGTCCCATTTGTTTATTTTCACTTTAGTTTTCATTGCCCTAGGAGCCATATCGGTGAAGAAATTGCTTCGGCATATGTCTGAGATTTCTCTGCCTGTGGATTCCTCCAGTATTTTATGGTTTCCCGTCTTATGTTTAAGTCCTTTATCCATTTTGAGTTTATTTTTGTGTATGGTGTAAGTTGGTGATCTAGTTTCATTTTTTTTGCATGTATCTGTCCAATTTTCCCAACACCATTTATTGAAGAGACTGTCTTGACTCCATTGTATGTTCATGCCTCCTTTGTCAAAAATTAATTGAACATAGTGGTTTGGGTCGATATCTGGGTTCTCTATTCTATTCCATTGGTCTGTATGTCTGTTCTTGTGCCAGTACCAGGCTGTTTTGAGAACAGTGGCTTTGTGATACAGCTTGAAATCTGGTATTGTCATCCTTCCAAATTTGTTCTTCTTTCTCAGGATTGCTGTGGCTATTTGGGGTCTTTTTTTATTCCAGATGAATTTTTGAAGAGTTCTTTCTAGGTCTGTGAAGTATGCCATTGGTATTTTAATGGGGAGTACATTGAATCTATAAATTGCTTTGGGTAGTATGGACATTTTAATGATGTTGATTCTACCAGTCCATGAACATGGTATGTTCTTCCATCTGTTTACGTCTTCCTCTATCTCTTTTTTCAGTGTCCTGTAGTTGTCCACATGTAGGTCTTTTACCTCCTTAGTTAAATTTATTCCTATGTATCTTAATTTTTTTGGTGTGATGGTAAATGGGATTGCTTTTATAGTCTCTCTTTCTGTAAGTTCACTATTGGTATATAGAAATGCCATAGATTTCTTGGCATTAATTTTGTATCCTGCTACATTGCTGAATTCATTTATTAAGTCTATTAGTTTTTTGATGGAGTCTTTTGGGTTTTTTATGTATAATATCATGTCATCTGCAAATAAGGACAGCTTTACTACTTCTTTTCCAATTTGGATGCCTTTTATTTCTTCTTCTTGTCTAATTGCAATGGCTAATACTTCCAGTACTATGTCGAACAGGAGTGGTGAGAATGGGCATCCCTGTCTTGTTCCTGTACTTAGGGGAAATGGTTTTAGTTTTTGCCCATTGAGTATGATGTTGGCTGTGGGTTTGTCATATATGGCTTTTATTAGGTTGAGGTATGATCCTTCTAGTCCCACCTTGCTGAGAGGTTTTATCAAGAAAGGGTGTTGGATTTTGTCAAATGCCTTTTCTGCATCAATTGATATGACTATGTGATTTTTATCTCTCAATTTGTTTATGTAATGTATCACGTTTATTGATTTGTGGATAGTTGTACCATCCTTGCATCCCTGGGATAAATACTACTTGGTCATGGTGTATGATCTTTCTGATGTACTGCTGGATCTGATTTGCTAGAATTTTGTTGAGCATTTGGGCATCTATGTTCATCAGGGATATTAGCCTGTAATTCTCTTTCATTGTGTTGTCTTTATCTGGTTTTGGGGTTAGGGTGATGCTGGCTTCATAGAATGAGCTTGGAAGCATTCCTTCCTCTTTAATTTTTCGGAATAGTCTGAGGAGGATAGGTTTTAGTTCTTCTTTGAATGTTTGGTAAAACTCCCCTGGGAAGCCGTCTGGCCTTGGGCTTTTGTTTGCTAGAAGCTTTTTGATGACTGCTTCAATTTCTTCCATAGTTATTGGCCTGTGGAGATGTTTAGATTCTTCCTGATTGAGTTTTGGAAGGTTGTATTTTTCTAGGAATACGTCCATTTCCTCCAGGTTGTCCAGTTTGTTGGAATAGAGTTGTTCATAGTGTTTTTTAACAATCCTTTGTATTTCAGTGGGGTCTGTTGTTATTTCTCTTCTTTCATTTCTGATTTTGTTGATTTGGGTTCTCTCTCTTTGCTTCTTGGTGAGCCTGGGTAGAGGTTCATCAATCTTGTTTATCCTTTCAAAGAACCAGCTCTTGGTTTGTGTGTGTGTGTGCATTTGTGTGTGTTTTTAAGTTTAAAAAAAATTTTTTAAGCACCATGTCCCAAGCAGCTGTATCCCCCTAGACAGGGCAAGGTGGTCGCAGTCCCTGGAATGTTTCTGTGGAAGACAGAAAAGCCAGCTCTTGGTTTTGTTGATCTTTTGTATTGTTTTTTTTTTTTTTTGTTTTGTTTCTATGTTGTTTATCTTCGCTCTGATCTTTATTATTTCCTTCCTTCTGCTTACACTGGAATTTTTTTGTTGTTCTCTTTCTCACTTTTTGAGGTGTAGGGTTAGGTAATTTATTACCATTGTTTCCTGTTTTTTTCCAGTAGGCTTGTAGAGCTATGAACTTCCCTCTCAAGACTGCTTTCGCTGTGAACCATAGATTTTGGATTGTTGTGTTTTCATTATCATTTGTTGCCATGATGCTTTTTATTTCCTCTTTGATCTCTCTGGTAACCCATTCATTGTTTAATAGCATGCTATTTAGTCTCCATGTGTTTGATTTTTTTGGATTGTTCTTATTGTAGATGATTTCCAGTGTTATGCCACTGTGATCTGAGAAGATGCTTGATATGATTTCTATCTTCTTGAATTTGAAGAGACTTTGCCTGTGACCCAATATATGGCCTATCTTTGAAAATGACCCATGTGCACTTGAGAAGAATGTATATCCTGTGACTTTGGGGTGAAATGTTCTGAAGATGTCAATTAATTCCATCTGGTCTAGTCAGTCATTTAGGATTGATGTTTCTTTGCTGATTTTTAATTGTTTAGAGGATTTGTCCAATGGTGATAGTGGGGTATTAAAGTCTCCTACTATGATATTATTGCTGTCAATCTCTCCCTTGATATCTTCCAGGAGTTTTTTATGTATTTGGGTGTTCCTGTATTGGGTGGGTATATGTTTACCAGATTTATTTATTCTTGTTGGATTGCTCCCTTTAGTATTATGAAGTGGCCTTCCTTATCTCCTATGTCCTTCACTTGGAGATCTAATTTGTCAGATATAAATATTGCTACCCTAGCTTTTTTTTCATTTCCATTTGCCTGAAAAACGTTTTACCTTCCTTTCACCCTCAATCTGTGTGTGTCTTTTTTTCTGAGGTGGGTTTCTTGTAGACAGCAGATATATGGGTCATGTTTTCTTATCCAATTAGTTACCCTATGTCTTTTGATTGGGGCATTTAATCCATTTACATTTAAAGTTATTATTGATAGGTACTTGTTTGTCGCCATTTTTATTCTTTACCCCTGTGTTCCTTCTTCTCTTCCTATTTTTTTTTTTTAAAGCAGACCCTTTAGCATTTCTTGAATTGCTGGTTTGGTGGTAATAAACTCCCTAAGTCCTTTTTTCTCTGTGAAGCTCCTGATTTCACCTTCAATTTTGATTAATAGCGTTCCTGGGTACAGTATTCTTTTTATTTATTTATTTATTTATTTATTTATTTATTTATTTATTTTTAATTTAATAAATCTTTGTTGTTCAGATTATTACAATTGTTTCTCATCCCCCCCCATTGTTCCCCTCCACCGAGTTCCCACCCCACCATCTGCCCTTACCTCCCCCGCACTGTCCTCATCCATAGGTGTACGATATTTGTCCAGTCTCTTCCCGTACCCCCCACACCTCTTTCCCCCTGAGAATGATCAATCCACTCCCATTCTATGGCCCTGATTCTATTTTATTCACCAGTTTATTTTGTTCCTCAGATTTTTAATTCACTTGATTTTTAGATTCACTTAATAGATATGTATTTGTTGTTCATAATTTTTATCTTTACTTTTTTCTTCTTTTTCCTCTTCTTAAAGAATACCTTTCAGCATTTCATATAATACTGGTTTGGTGGTGATGAACTCCTTTAGCTTTTTCTTATCTGTGAAGCTCTTTATATGACCTTCAATTCTGAATGATAACGTTGCTGGGTAGAGTAATCTTGGTTGTAGGTTCTTGCTATTCATCACTTTGAATATTTCTTGCCACTCCCCTCTGGCCTGCATAGTTTCTGTTGAGAAATCAGCTGACAATCGTATGGGTGCTCCCTTGTAGGTAATTAACTGTTTTTCTCTTGCTGCTTTTAATATTCTCTCTTTGTCTTTTGCCCTTGGCATTTTAATTATGAGGTGTCTTGGTGTGGTCCTCTTTGGATTCCTTTTGTTTGGGATTCTGTGTGCTTCTGGGACTTGTAAGTCTATTTCTTTCACCAGGTATGGGAAGTTTTCTGTCATTATTTCTTCAAATAGATTTTCAGTATCTTGCTCTCTCTCTTCTTCTGACACCCCCATAATTCTGATGTTGGTTGGCTTGAAGTTGTCCCAGAGGCTTCTTACACTATCTTCAAGTTTTTGGATTCTTTTTTCTTTCCTGGTTGAGTGTTTTTTGCTTCTTTGTATTTCAAATCTTTGACTTGATTCTTGCGTTCCTCTAGTCTGCTGTTGGGTCTCTGTATAATATTTTTATTTCAGTCAATGTATGTTTAATTTCTAGTTGGTCCTTTTTCATATCCTCGAGAGTCTCGCTAAATTTATCGGCCTTTTCTAGGAAATTCTTGAAAAACCTTATAACCATAGGTTTGAACTCTATGTCCAGTTGTTTATTTTCCTCCATTTCTTTCATTTGTGATCTTTTTCTTTGTCTTCACATTTTTGCTACTTCCCTGAGTTGGTAGGGTGGTTTGTGTGCTGGGTGTCCTATATGGCCTAATGGGTGGGCCTCCCAGTTACCTGAGGTGGACACTCTTGGGGCACCCCTTTGCAGACTGTGTGTACAGCCTTGTTGTAGTTAAGTCTTGATTGTTGTTGGTGTCACTGGGAGGAATTGACCGCCAGGCCAATTGGTTGTGAGGACCCGCTATGTCTATAATGGAAGAACTGCTGTGCTGGAGACACGCTTATGGGGCAGGACTTGCTTCAGTGGGGCTTTGGTGCTCACAGAGTCTGCCTCTTGAATGTGTCACTTATAGATGTGAGTAGGTGAAATCTGGTGTCATCTCACACTGACCACTAGATACACTACCTTCTGGATCTCCAATGGGGTGCAGGTCAGCTACTGTCTGAGGCCACCCAGCAGGAGCTACAGCGAGAACTACAGTTTTCTTCTCTTTGCTTGGGGTTTGGAGGTTTTGGAGCTGTCTGACCAGAGCTGCAGTTTGTTAGGTTAAGATGTGATAGGCTAGGCCATTTATATGCAAAAGCCACTGCGTGGAGCTTGGGTGGATTTGTAGATTGTGTGGGGCAGGGTTCTCAGGTAGTCACTCGGCTAGGGTGTGTCAAACAGTGATGGATGCCAGTCAGCCATCTCTGCATCTACGCATTTCCAAGTCCCTGCGTCGCGCGCCCCAGCACAGTAAACAATGATTCCTGTGTGCACCTCTGCAAGAAAGTCACCCTCACTTTCCGACCCAATAGCCAACATTCCAGCTTCTTCCCGTAGTAGTTTGGGTCCCCAGAGTCTCCCCAGAAATTGGAGTTCAGAGTAATCGGGAGTTTGTCTCCCTTCGGGTTGAAAAAACAGCGCACCCAGAAGCCCACCGCCAGCCCAATTTGCATGCCTCTGTACCTCAGCTTTTCAGTGCTTGTGCACGTCTCAATGCTCTTTTCTCTTTCCTTCTATTTGTAGAATTTCCACTCAGCCAACTTTCCCGTGGTTCTGGGTGATAGACATTTTGTCTTTTAGTAGTAGTTTTGAAATTGTTGTGTGAGGCAACAGTTTAGGTGTTTACCTATGCCGCCGTATGGTTTCTCTCTGCTGGATACAGTATTCTTTGATTCAGACCCTTCCTTTGCATGACTTTGTATATTTCATTCCATTCCCTTCTGGCCTGTGTGTTTCTGTTGAGAAATCAGTCGCTAGTCTGATCAACGATCCTTTATAGGTAACTTTCTGTCTCTCTCTGGCCACTTTTAAGATTCTTACTTTGTCGTTGGTGTTTGCCAATTTAATTATAATGTGCCTTGGCATCAGTCTTTTGGGGTTCATTTTGCTTGGGACTCTGTGAACTTCTTGGATTTGTGTGGGTTTTTTCTTCCCTATATCAGGGAAGTTTTCTGTCATTATTTCTTCAAACAGGTTTTATATTATTTGCTCAGTTTCCTCTCCTTCTGGCACCCCTATTAGGCAGGTGTTGTTTTGTTTCATGTGGTCCCAAAGTTCCCTTATGCTCTCCTCCTGCTTTTTAATTTTTTTTTTTAGAAGCTGCTCTACTTGGGTATTTTTTCCTACCTTGTCTTCTAGCTCACTGATGTGGTCCTCTGCTTTTTCTAGTCTACTCTTGATGCTTTCTGTTGAGTTCTTTACAGCAGCGATGTCATTTTTCTTTTCTTGGTTCTTCTTCATTTCCTCTTGGTTCTTACACATATTTTCCAATTTGTCTTCCATTCTTTTCATCCAACTTATGACTATTTCTCTGAATTCTTTCTCTGACAGGTTGCTTGCCTCTATTTTGTTTACTTCCTTTTCTGGTGATGCCTGCTTTTCTTTCATATGCGGGCTGTTTCTTTGTCTCCCCATGTTCTCTCTTCTCTGCATGTCTGGTTATGTAGTTCTCTCTCTCCTGCATTTATTTAAAGGCACAAAATACAACACAACAAGGCACAACACACAAGGCACTGAACACAAATGTATTCATATTAATAACCCCAAATAAAGGTGACCACCAGAGATAGGCGACTTAGAGGATAAAAAAGAAAGAAGAGAAAAAAAAGGAGTGCAAAAGTGAAATTGGGAAAAGGTAAAAAAAAAAAAAAAGAGAGAGAGAGAGAGAGAGAAAGGAAAGAGAATAAGAAAGAAGAGGGGAAAAACTATGTATATGGGGAGAAATCTCCAATAGAACAGCCACTATTCCCAACACATGCCAGCAACAAGTACCTGGAGATGAATGCAAACTACAAACAACAACTAATATCAAGTGAGGTGAGGGAAAAGAGAAGCAAAAAACAAACAAAAACAAAACAAAAAACAAAAAGAAAAAGCAAAACAATCTCACAAACAAGCATAAAAATTCGATATAATCAGCAATCAAGCAAACAATAACAAAAGGACAGAGAGAAAAAAAGTTTTGGATAGTGAAGAAAGAGAAGAGAGAGGTGTGTATGGACTTGGAGCAGGTGATTGGAAATTAGATATATAAGTATGATGAAATTATAACGGGGTAATAAGAAGGAATAGGGTAAATCTAAAGCAGGAATAGGGTAATAGAAACAGGACAACAAAAGGGGAAAAGTGAGGAAGAGAGTGATGGCATAAAGGTAAAGTTGAGATAGAGTAAAATGATGCTAAAGAAAAGATGAAAATAGAATATAGAACACTAATCCCAAAGTAAAATAAAGAGAAAATAGAATGACACTTTTTTTTTAAAAAAAAGGTAAAATATTAGTAGTAATAATAATGATTAAAAATAAAAATGTAATAATTAAAGAGGTAAAATCAAGTGAGGAAAAAAGAAAAAAAATAGTTTCTTAAGTAAAAGGTGAAAAAAATAAAAATGTGCAGTAGTGAAGGTCATTCATTTCCTCTACTGTTCTGTTTGGCATGCCTGTTTCCTAGTCAGGACAGTATTGAAGTTCCCCGTGTTCCACTGCTCCTCAGTGTTGTAAGCCAGTCCTTATTTTTAAGCAGGCAGTTTATTTGTGTTTACACAAGAGTCAAATTGTGATTCAACCCCTGGGTGGCAGTGCTTCTGGATTGACCTCCAGGTCTATAGGTCCTCTCTAGCTAGTGTTTAGATATTGTTTTCCCTGTTTGGGGGAGTGGGTTGCCCCAGAGCTGGTTCTCTGATGGTTATTGCCTGCTCTGATCCCCAGGTTCAAGAAAAACAACTTTCCCTTGAAGTCTCTTCGAGTGTCCCCAATTGGGTGATCCTATGTATTGGGCTTAGTAATCAGAAGCAAGGATTTAAAGAGGAAAAAGAAAAGAGCCAGACTTAAGTGTGTGAACTCCGGGGCTGCGTGCAAGAATGTGCAGTCTTTTTTTCCCTTTGGGTCTAAGCAGCTGGCACACTTTTAAAATTTTAGGCTGTCCTTTTGTGCCCAGATCAAAATGGGTTGCTTTTTAGAATTCCCTTCTGTTAGCAGCTCTGCGGACCCCCTTCCATATTCACGGATCACACCAGCCCCAATAGCCACGGATTTTTCTAGGGGCAGACTTCACTAGGTCTCCAGCTCCCATGTGCGCATTTCTCTCTCCTGCCGGGACCACAGACCTCACCTTCTCCCAGGCGAAATCTGACCTTTCCGTGGTGGAGTGTAGAGCTCCTCTGCATCTGCGTGCTTGTGCCACTTGGGAACCGGTGTTCTCGGGTTTGCAGCTGTTTGGTGGGTGCCGTAGTTGTAGATTCCCCGGGCTTTTCAGGTGTCTGATAACATCCACTTTTCCTTCAAGATGGCGTGGTCTCTGCATCGAAGCTGATCACTCTGGGAGGGAACCCAGCAGCAGTGGGGGCTGCTGGGTCAAGGGAGCCCTGTCCGACAGTCCCCCACAGTCCTGGAGTATAGCTGTCCCTCAACTCACCAACAAACACTCCCTGTGTGACCATACACTCTCCCTTTGTTTTCTCACTCACACACTATCTTGTAGTCTGCCTTCCCATTGGCAGCCATCTTCCTTCTGATTATGTGATTTTTGTCTCTCAATTTCTTTATATGATGTATCACATTTATTGATTTGTGGATATTGTAACATCCTTGCATCCCCGGAATAAATCCCATTTGGTCATGGTGTATGATCTTGCTAATGTAATGCTGGATTTGATTTGCTAAAAATTTGTTGAGGATTTTAGCATCTATTTTCATCAAGGATATTGGCCAGTAGTTCTCTTTCTTTGTGGTGTCTTTATCTGGTTTTGGAATTAGGGTAATGGTGACTTCATAGAAAGAGATTGGAAGTGTGCCTTCCTCTTGAATTTTTTGCAGTAGTCTGAGGAGGTTAGGTTTAATTCTTCTTTGAATGTTTGGTAGAACTCCCATGTAACGCCATCCAGACCAGGGCCTTTGTTTGCTGGAATATTTTTTATTACTGCTTCAATTTCCTTGGTAGTTATCAGCCTTTTCAGGTTTTTTAATTCTTCCTAATTGAGTTTTAGAAGCTTGTATTTTTCTAAGAATATGTCCATTTCATCTAGGTTGTCCAGTTTCTTGGAATAGAGTTGTTCATACAATTTTTTATAATCCTTTGTATTTCTGTTGGGTTGATTGTTAGTTCACATATTTCATTTCTGATTTTGTTTATTTGGGTCCTCTCTCTTTGTTTCTTGGTGAGCCTGGTTAGAGGTTCACCAATCTTGTTTATCCTTTCTAAGAACTAGCTCTTGGTTTCATTGATCTTTTGTATTTTTTTTTTTTTTGGTCTCTATGTCATTTATTTCTACTCTGATTTTTATTATTTCCTTCCTTCTGCTTACTCTAGGACAGTGATGGTGAACCTATGACACGCGTGTCAGCACTGACACGTGTAGCCATTTCTGATCACACGCTGCCCCTGAGGCGGCCGCATGCCGAGAAGGAAACATTTGCTGCTCCTGAGGATGAAACATTTGCGACTAGAGTCTCTAACTCCACAACTCTAGTCGCAAATGTTTCATCCTCCCCTATTAGACACACTCTGTGCCGGAGGTCTGTAGGCCAAAACAACAGAAGTCCGGCACAGAGCGTCTAGTTCTGGGACTTCCAGTTAAGCCGGGATCTTTGCCCTCACTTCCGCCGGCAGAGCAGGGAGCAGCAGAATGCAGCAGGGGACACATCTCTGGGGGCCCTGCCATTACCAGTAACCAAATAACAGTTAACCACAGCAACCATTATCTACTGTTCTGGGATATCATGGATTTCTAATCCATCATTACTGAGATAAGTGAGGGGGAGGCTGGGAGAGGCGAGGGTTTGTGACATGCTATGGGTGCCATTTCCCGCCATTAGAAATAGCGGCAGCCATTTTAATTCACATAAGGAACACCATCTTGCTCCATAGTGCAGACTCCATTTCACCACTATTACTGTTGTGCATCCTTATTAACCCCTATTTCTGCTTATTAACCCTGCCCTTTCCTAAAAGACAGTTATATGCACCATTTTGTGGTTAGTTAGGCTAGGTAACCCCTAATTGCCTGCAGGCCTAACAAGCTATCTATAATTCTATCTTCTGTCACTTCCCCCCTGATGGAGAACCCAAAAAATAAAAAACTAAGGTTAAGTAAAGGAAGTGGTAGTAGCAGTGGCCGACCCTTTTAAGAGACATGGACCGAGATGTATGGCTTTATAGAAAAAAATGGCAGATCATTTTGCGTTCTATGTACTGAAACGGTAGTAAGCAGAATGTGGAATATAAATAGACATTTTGAAACTAATCATTCCCAGCTCTTAGAAAAAAGTGAGGATGAAAGGAAGGAATACATTTCCAGGCAGCTACACCTTTATAAGAGACAATCTAATTCCATCCTTAAATTTATGAAAGGCTCTACAAATTTAACATCTGCAAGTTTGAGCATTGCTCACTCTGTAGCTCAGCATGGAAAAGCGCTCAGTGAGGGAGAATTTATTAAAGAAACTCTCCTAAGATGTGCTCCAGTTCTATTTCACAATATGCAGAATAAAGATGCAATTATTAAGAGAATATCTGAGTTACCACTCAGTAGAAATATCATAAAAGACCGAATAATGAGACTGAATACAAACATACAACATCAATTAAAGAGAGACATAAGGAAGTGTAAATATTTTTCGATCTCTCTTGATGAAACTACTGATGTCACATCACATGCTCAGTTGGCCATTATTGGTCGATAGTCGGATGGTCTCACAATGAGAGAAGAGTTGATAAAGTTAGTATCAGTGTCAACAAGTAAATCAGGAAGCGAAATATGTAAGGTTGTTATACAAACATTTCGTGACCTATGCATTGATATCTCTAAAGTTGTGTCAGTGACGACAGATGGGGCACCAAATATGGTGGGTGAAAAAGTCGGATTTGTCGAATTGTTTACAGAAGCTATTGGACATCCGATAGTGCCTTTTCATTGTATTATCCATCAGGAGGCTTTATGTGCTAAGGCAGGATTCAGCGACTTAAACAACTTAATGTCAGTTGTTACAAAAATAGTTAATTTAATAGCTGCTCGCCCCCTTCACAAGCGAGAATTTTCGGCACTTTTACTGGAGGTTGATTCCACCTACAGTGGACTGCTGATGTACAATAATGAAAGATGGCTGAGCCGAGGCAAAGTTCTTGGGCGCTTTGTGGAGTGCTTTGAAGAAATTAAGGTATTTCTTGACGATAAGGATCTGGGAAACTTTCCTCAGCTTAATGATGATAAGTGGGTCATCACCCTGATGTTTTTAACAGATCTCTCTGTTCATATTAATGAACTGAACTTAAGTTACAAGGTTTTGGCAAAAGTATTGACGTTATGTTTGGATACATAAAAGCTTTTGAAAGTAAAGTTAAAATTTTCAAGCGAGATGTAGAAACTAAAACTTAAAAGTATTTTCCTCGAGTAACAAAGTATTTTGAGAAGGCCAGTGCAGCTGTACAAAATGAAATGGAACTCTTGCATATGAAGTACCAGCATGTTTTAGACTCGTTACTTGACCAGTTTAGTGATAGATTTAGTCAATTTAGAAGTCTAGAACAGACCATGAAAATAATTAAGTATCCTGATGTAGTAGTCTACAGTAGTTTGGAATTAAATGGTTTCCAATGGGTGCAAATTGATGATTTGGAGATGCAACTTGCAGAATTTCAAGACAGTATTTGGGCTCAGGTGTTTGTCGACTTGAGGTCAAAGCTTGAGAATCTGGAAAGGTGCCACTTGGAGAATCAAGAGGAGTGCTACTACAAACAGGAAATTTGGAGTGCCTGGAAATGACTACCAGACACTTTTAGCACCCTGAAAAATATAGCAATGGCTTTACTCACAATTTTTCCCTCTACATACTTTTGTGGGGCCTTATTCTCAGTGTTAAATAATGTCAAAACCAACAAAAGAAACAGATTGACAGATGAAGTTAGTAGCGCTTACTTGGGCCTGAAATGTACAAAATACCAACCTTCAATTGAAGATTTAGCCAATGAAATTCAGCAACAAAAAAGTCACTAATAGGCAGGTTAGTTAAAGAATTCCCCCTCCTCCTCACTTATCTTAGTTCACAGCACCCCACAAAAGCTAAATAATATCAAGACCAACAAAAGAAACCGACTGACGGATGAACAAAGAAGTCACAAAGCAGGTAAGTTAAATATTTAGCTTTTGGTTTATTAAATACAATTACATATAACAATTATTCATTTATGTTATTTAAACTATAAATATCGCGAAATAATGTTTTTTTCCTCAAAGTGACACACTACCCGAGTTATGCTCAGTTTTTTGGCGATGTTTGATACACCAAGCTCAAAAGGTTGCCCATCACTGCTCTAGGATTTCCTTACTGCTCCCTTTCCAATTCTTTGAGTTGTAGGGTTAGCTAATTTATTAAGAATTTTCCTTGTTTTTTGAGGTAGGCTTGTAGAGCTATGAACTTCCCTGTCAGGATTGCTTTCACTGTGTCCCATAGATATTTCTATTGTTGTGTTTTCATTGTCATTTGTTACCAGGATGTTTTCTATTTCTTCTTTGATCTCTTTAGTAACCCAATCATTGCTTAACAACATGCTATTTAACCTCCAAGTATTTGCTTTTTTTCCCCTATGGTTTTTATTGTACTTCTAATTTTATGCCATTGTGATCTGAGAAGATGCTTGATACAATTTCTATCTTCTTTAATTTGAGGAGACTTTGCCTGTGTCCTAATATGTGGTCTATCTTTGAAAATGTCCCCTGTGCACTTGAAAAGAATGTATATTCTGTAGCTTTGTGGTGAAATGCTCTGAAGATGTCAATTAAGTCCATCTGATCTAGTAAGTCATTTAGGATTGATGTTTCTTTGCTGATTTTTTTGTTTAGATGATTTATTCAGTGGTGTCAGTGGGGTAGTAAAGTCCCCTACTATGACTGTAATGCTGTTGATCTCTCCCTTGATAACTTCCAGAATTATTTTTATGTATTTGGTTACTCTGGTATTGGGTGCATATATGTTTGCCAGAGTTATATCTTCTTGTTGAATTGCTCCCTTTAGTATTATGAAGTGGACTTCCTTATCTCTTGTTATGGCCTTCACTTTGAGGTCTAATTTGTCAGATATAAGTATTTTTTTTTTGGTAGTTTTTTTTTTTTTTAATTTCTTTATTGATTAAGGTGTGACACATTTGTCCTCATCCCCCCATTCCCATCCCACACCCCTCCCCACAGAAGCCCCAACCCCCTGTTGAACTTAACCATTGGTTAGGCTCATATGCATGCACACAAGTGCTTTGGTTGATCTCTCCCCCCTCCCCCCCCACCCTCCCCCCTATCCTCTCCCTCTGAGGCCCGATAGTCCGATCGATGCCTCCTTGTTTCTGGTTCTGTTCTTGTTCATCAGTCTATGTTGTTCATCGTTTCCCCTAGATGAGCGAGATCATGTGTCACTAGAGATATACTTATAAGAACTGAATGTGAGATGAGCAATAATAGTTATGCTGACAGGCAAATGAATCAGTCTGTAGTGAGTTTCTTTCTGGACCAACAGTTCTTTTGAGACCCAATATCAATGTCCACCAGTTCCTTATGTGTACATGTCGGCAATGACCCCTCAGCTCTGGATGGTGGACAAATGGTGGTAATGCAGGTCCGACACCCTCTGGTTTGGTCTCGGCCGGACCCAGGGGCACGGCTTCACCCGGACTCAGGGGCACGTGGCCTCACCCAGACCCAGGGGGCGCGTGGCCTCACCTGGACCCAGGTGCACGTAGCCTCACCCGGACCCGGGACCCAGCCTCACCCGGATCCAGGGGCACACGGCCTCACCCGGACCCGGGATGATCCAGCTTCACCCGGACACAGGGGCATGAGGCCTCACCCAGACCCAGGGGTGTGTGACCACACCCGAGCCCAGGGGCACGCAGCCTCGCCCGGACCCGGGACCCAGCCTCTCCCGGACCCAGGGTCGTCTGGCCTCACCTGGACCTGGGATCCAGCTTCACCCGGACCCAGGGGCGCGTGGCCTCACCCGGACCCAGGGGTGCATGGCCTCACCCGGACCCAGGGGCGTGTGGACTCACCCGGACCCAGGGGCGCGTGGCCTCTCCCGGGCCCAGGGGCGCGTGGCCTCACCTGGACCCAGGTGCACGAGGCCTCACCCGGACCCGGAACCCAGCCTCTCCCGGATCCAGGGGCACATGGCCTCACCCGGGCCCGGGATACAGCTTCACCCGGACCCAGGGGCGCGTGGCCTCACCCGGACCCCGGGGCGCGTGGCCTCTCCCAGAGCCAGGGTCGCGTGACCTCACCTGGGTCCAGGGGTTCACGGCCCCACCCGGACCCAGGATCCAGCCTCACCCAGACCTAGGGGTGCATAGCCTCACCCGGACCCAGGGGGGCAGCCCCACCCGGACCCGGGACCCAGCCTCACCCGGACCCAGGGGGGTGTGGCCTTACCCGGATCCAGGGGCATGTGGCCTCGCCCGGACCCGAGACCCAGCCCAACCCCGACCCAGTTCCCAGCCTCACCCCGACCCAGGGTCACACGGCCTCACCCGGACCCGGGACCCAGCGGGGTTTCGTCTTCTTGATCCCAATTCCTGTTGGTCAATTCCCTCTCAGCAATTCCTTCGGCCATTTTCTCAGAGCTCCAGGGCGGCTGCCACAGAACTCGTTGGGCTGCAGGCTCGGTGAAGCTCCGGTGTGCCCGGTGCGCGGTGGCGGGCTGGTCCGGGGTCGCTGCGTCGGCCCTTGGGTCTGCAGTGGTGGCCAGTCGCCGAGCGTGTGCACCTGGCCACCTCCGGGGCGTTGAGATTCTTGAAGGACTCGGAGGTCAGCAAGCGCGGAGTCTCCCACCCCATGTCTCTCAGGGGCTCGTCTGTCCGTGCTCGGCAGCAAGTGGAGCCGTCCCCTCAGACAGAGACCGCCGGGGGAACTGAGCCGAGCACGTTCCAGGCCGCCATTGTGTCGCCTGAGCCGTAGTTCTTAAAGTGTGATCTTTGGGTCACCGGCATCAGCATCATCCTGCGTACCCCTCTCTTTTATTCTAGTTGTAGAGCATCTGCTCAGCCAGCCCTCCGGTGGTTCTGGATGGTGTCTGCTCTGCTCTCCCGTCGTAGTCTCAAAATTGTTGTGGTAGGCAACAATCAGGCTTCCGCCCTATGCCTCCATCTTGGTCCTCCTTTGTATAGTTAAGTCTTGATTGTTGTTGGTGTCACTGGGAGGGATTGTCCTCCTGGCCAATTGTCCGTGAGGACCCTCTGTTTCTATAAAGGAAGAGTTGCTGTGCAGGAGACACGTTTATGGGCTGGATCTTGTTGCAGCAAGGCTTTGGCTCTCACTGAGTCTGCCTCTTGAATGTGTCCCTTATGCGAGTGGTTGAAATCTGGTGTCATCTCACACCGACCACTAGATGCCCTCGTTTCTGGGTCTCCAATGGAGTGTAGGTCAGCTGCTGCCTGAGGCCACTCAGCAGGAATTACAGCAAAAACTGCAGTTTCCTCCTCCTGTCTAAGCAGCCCTGGAGCAGTCTGACTAGAACCGCAGTTCATCTGGTCAAGCTGCCACAGGGCAGGCCACCCACATGCAAAAGCCGCTACTTGGAGCCCAGGTGGGCCTGCAAAACGTGCGGGGCGGGTCTGCAAAACGTGCGGGGCGGGTCCCAGGGCAGGGCGGGTCTCAGGGCGGGGAGGGTTCTCAGGGCGCCACCAGGCCATGGCGTGGAGAACCGCAATGGCTGCAAGTCTGCTTTTTCTGCTTTCCACGTTTGTAAGCCCCCTCGTTCCGCACTCCAGCGCAGCAAACACTGATTGCTGGGCACACCTCCGCAAGGAAGTTACTCCCACTCTCCGACACGAAGGCTGAGAGTCCAGCCTCTCCCCGCAGGCGTCTGGGTCTCCCACGAGTCCCCAGAAGCTGGATTTCAGGGTGATGGGGAGCTAATCTCCCCTAGGGTTGGAAAAAAAGCCGCACGACCCTTCCCCCGCCACCAGTCCGACCCACGCGCCTCCGCACCTTATCTCTTCCGAGTTCGCTCTTTCCTCTTCCCTCTTAGCTGTAAATCCACCCTTCAGCCAGCTCTCCTGTGGTTCTGGGTGGCAGACGCTCTGTCCTCCAGTTGTATTTTTGAAATTGCTGTGCGCGGCGCAGTTCATTTGTTTAACTTTGCCGCCTTCTTGGCTCTCCTCTCTCAAAATGGCTAAAGGACTTGAATGTAAGACGGGAAATCCTAAAAATCCTCCAAGTCGGTTTCGGTGTCCTCCGGGGCCCCGAGGATCTCACTGGGCAGCTCGGCCAGGTCGGTGACGCAGATGGGCCCATCCTGCAGAAAGATGGTCTCTTCCTTCACCGAGAGCCACTGTGCCGAGTCCGCGGCCACCGCCACAGCAGCTGCCGAGGCTGCCCACAAGCTCATGGCCCCGGCTGAGGTGCTGACTGAGAGGAGCAGCTGCCCTGGCCTGGGGAGACGCGAGCAGGAGTCGCCGCGCTCACCAGTCCATCTTTTAGTTGTATTTCTGAAACTGCCATGCGAGGCAAGAGATCAGCCTTTCCCGTTCAACTCCGCCGCCATCTTGGCCAAAAATCAGATATAAGTATTGATACCCCATTTCCATTCAGTTGAAAAATTTTTCCCACCCCTTCATTATCAGACCTTTGTTCTGAGATGGGTCTCTTGTAGATAGCAACTATATGGGTCATGTGTTCTTATCCATTCAGCTACCCTATGTCTTCTATTTTTTTTTTATTAAGGTATTACATGTGTACATATCTTACCATTGCCCCCACACACCACTCCCACACATGCCCTCAACCCCCCAATGTTTTGCATCCATTGGTTATTCTTATATGCATATATATAAGTCCTTCAGTTGATCTCCTATCTCCCCCACCTCTCCCTAACCTTCCCACTGTAATTTGACCGTCTGTTTGATGCTTTACTGCCTCTGTATCTATCTTTCTGTTCATTAGTTTATAATGTTTTTTTATTATCCACAAATGAGTGAGATCATGTGGTGTTTTTCTTTCATTGACTGGCTTATTTCACTTAGCATAATGTTCTCCAATTCCATCCAGGTTGCTGCAAATAGTAAGAATTCCTTCTTTTCTATGGCAGCATAATATTTCATGGTGTAGATGTACCATAGTTTTCTGATCCAGTCATCTGCTGACGGGCACCTAGGCTTTTTCCAAATCTTAGCTATTGTAAATTGTGCTGCTATGAACATAGGGGTGCATATATCCTTTCTGATTGGTGTTTCTATTTTCTTGGGATATATTCCTAGGAGTGGGATTACTGGGTCAAATGGGAGTTCCATTTTCAGTTTTTTGAGGAAACTCCATACTGTTCTCCACAGTGGCTGCACCAGTCTGCATTCCCACCAGCAGTGCACGAGGGTTCCTTTTTATCCACATCCTCTCAAGCACTTGCCATTTGTTGATTTGTTGATGACAGACATTCTGACAGGTGTGAGATGGTACTGCATTGTCGTTTTGATTTGCATCTCTCAGATGATTAGTGACTTTGAGCATGTTTTCATATGTCTCTTGGCCTTCCTTCTGTCTTCTTTCGAAAAGATTCTATTTGGGTCCGTTGCCCATTTTTTTATTGGATCATTTATCTTCCTTTTATTAAGTTGCATAAGCTGCCTGTAGATGTTGGAGAGTAAACCTTTATCAGTGATAACATTTGCAAATATGTTCTCCCATGCAGTGGGCTTTCTTGTTGTTTTGTTGATGGTTTCTTTTGCTGTGAAAAAGCTTTTTATTTTGATGTAGTCCCATTTGTTTATTTTCTCTTTAGCTTCCATTACCCTAGGAGCAGTATCAGTGAAGAAGTTCTTTTGGCATATGTCTGCTATTTTGCTGCCTATGGATTCCTCTAGTATTTTTATGGTTTCCCGTCTTATGTTTAAGTTCTTTATCCATTTTGAGTTTATTTTTGTGTATGGTGTGAGTTGGTGATCTAGTTTCATTTTTTTGCATGTATCTGTCCAATTTTCCCAACTGCATTTATTGAAGAGACTGTCTTGAGTCCATTGTATGTTCATGCCCCTTTGTCAAATATTAATTGAGCATAATGGCTCGTGTCAATTTCTGGGTTCTCTGTTGTATTCCATTGGTCTATATGTCTGTTCTTGTGCCAGTACCAGGAAGTTTTGAGAACAGAGGTTTTGTATTATAGCTTGATATCTGGTACTGTGATTCCTCCAACTTTGCTCTTTTTTCTCAAAATTGCTGCAGCTATTGGGGCCTTTTTTTTTTTTTTTTTTAATCCAGATGAATCTTTGGAGAGTTTGTTCTAGGTCTGTGAAATATGCCATTGGTATCTTAATGGGGATTGCATTGAATTTACCGATTTCTTTTGGTAGTATGGACATTTTAATGATATTGATTCTACCAATACATGAACACAATATATGCTTCCATTTGTTTATGTCTTCCTCTATGAATTTTTTTCAGGGACCTGTAATTTTCTGAGTACAGGTCCTTTACCTCCTTGGTTATATTTATTCCTAGGTATCTTAAATTTTTTTTTTTTTTTTTGCAATGGTAAATGGGATTATTTTTTTTAGGGTCTCTTTCTGTGAGTTCATTATTGGTGTATAAAAAAGCCATAGATTTCTGGGTGTTAATTTTGTATCCTGCTACATTGCTGAATTCATTTATTAAGTCAGTAGTTTTTTTATGGAGTCTTCAGGGTTTTCTATGTACAGTATCATGTCATCTGCGAATAATGACAGTTTTACTTCTTCTTTTCCAATTTGTATGCTTTGTATTTCTTCTTCTTGTTTGATCACCATGGATAGTACTTCCAGTACTATGTTGAACAGAAATGGTAAGAGTGGGCATCCCTGTCTTGTTCCTCTTCTTAGGGGAAATGGTTTTAGCTTTTGCCCATTGAGTATGATGTTGGCTGTAGGTTTGTCATATAAGTCTTTTATTATGTTGAGGTATGATCCCTCTATTCCCTCTTTGCTGAGAGTTTTTATCAAGAATGGGTGTTGGATTTTGTGAAATGCTTTTTCTGCATCAATGGATATGATTATATCGTTTTTATCTCTCAGTTTGTTTATGTGGTGTGTCACGTTTATTGATCTGCGGATATTGTACCATCCTTGCATCCCTAGAATAAATCCCACCTGGTCATGGTGTCTGATCTTTCTAAAGTAATTCTGGATTTTATTTGTTAGAATTTTGTTGAGAATTTTGTCATCTATGTTCATGAGGGATATTGGCCTGTAATTCTCTTTCTTTGTATTGTCTTTATGTGGTTTGGGGAGTAGGGTAATTTCTTTTGAGGTAGCAAAGAGCTTGGAAGTGTTCCCTCCTCTTGAATTTTTTTTGGAATAGTCTGAGAAAGATAGGTTTTACTTCTTCTTTGAATGTTTGATAAAACTCTCCTTTGTAGCCATCTGGTGGAGGACTTTTGTTTGTTGGAAGTTTGTTGATTACTTCTTCAATTTCCTCCATAGTTATCAGCCTATTCAGATTTTTTAATTCTTCCTGATTGAGTTTTGGAAGGTTGTATTTTACTAGGAACATTTCTTCTAGGTTGACCAGTTTGTTGGAATAGTTGCTCATAGTATTTTTTTTATGATTCTTCATATTTCTGTGAGGTCTGTTGTTATTTCACCTCTTTCATTTCTGATTTTGTTTATGTGGGTCCTCTCTCTTTGCTTCTTGGTGGGCCTGCCTGGAGGTTCATCAATCTTGTTTATCCTTTCAAAGAACAAGCTCTTGGTTTCATTGTTCTTTTGTATTGTATTTTTGGTCTCTATGCCATTTATTTCCACTCTGATATATATTATCTCCTTCCTTCTGCTCACTCTGGGCTTTTCTTGTTGCTCTCTTTCTAATTCTTCAAGTTGCATTGTTAGATGGTTTATTACCAATTTTTCTAGTTTTTTGAGGTAGACCTGTAATGCTATGAAATTCCCTCTCAGGACTGCTTTCACTGTGTCCCATAGATTTTGGGTGGTTGTGTTTTCATTGTCATTTGTTTCCAGTATGCTTTTTATTTCTTCTTTGATCTCTCTGGTAACCCAGACATTGTTTAATAGCATGCTATTCATCCTCCAAGTGTTTGAATTTTTGTGATTGTTTTTATTTTAGTTTATTTCCAATATCTTGCCATTGTGATCTGAGAAGATGCTTGATATGATTTCAATCTTCTTGAATTTGGATAGACTTTGCCTGTGTCCTAATATGTGGTCTATCTTTGAAAATGTCCCATGTGCGCTTGAGAAGAATGTATATTCTGTAGCTTTGTTGTGGAATGTTCTGAAGATATCGATTAAGTACATCTGATTTAGTGAATCATTTAGGATTGCTGTTTCTTTGCTTATTTATTTATTTTTTTTGTCTGGAGGGTTTATCCAGGGATGTTAATTGGGTATTAAAGTTTCCTACTATGGTTGTATTGCTGTCAATCTCAACCTTGATATCTTCCAGAATTTTATTTTTATGTCTTTGGGTGCTCCTGCATTGGGTGCATATATGTTTACCAGAGTTATATCCTCTTGTTGTATCGATTCCTTTAGAATTATGAAGTGGCCTTCCTTGTCTCTTGTTATGGCCCTCACTTTGAGGTAAAATTTTTCAGATGTAAGTATTTCTACCCTAGCCTTTTTTTCATGTCCATTTGCCTAAAAGATATTTTTCCATCCCTTCACAATCAGTCTGTGTGAGTCCCTTGTTGTGAGGTGGGTATCTTGTAGACAGCATATATATGGGTCATATTTTCTTATCCAATCAGTCACTCTATGTCTTTTGATTGGAGCATTTAATCCATTCACGTTTAATGTCATTATTGATAGGTACTTGTTTGTATTGATTTCAATTCTTTATGTCTGTGCTCCTTCCTCCCTTCCTATTTCTTCTTTTTACTGCATTCCCTTTAGTATTTCTTGCATTGCTGGCTTGGTAGTGATAAACTCCCTTAGCCTTTTTTGTCTGTGAAGCTTATTATTTCCCCTTCCATTTTGATTGATAGCCTTGCTGGATAGAGTATTCTTGGATTCAGACCTTTGCTTTGCATCACTTTGTATACTTCATTCAATTCCCTTCTGGCCTGATGTGTTTCTGTTGAGAAATCATTTGATAATCTGATGAGGGATCCTTTGTAGGTAACTCTCTGTCTCTCTCTTGCAGCCTTTAAGATTCTCTCTTTTTCATTAACTTTTGCCATTATAATTATGATGTATCTTGGTGTGGATCTTTTGGAGTTCATGTTGTTTGGGAACCTCTGTACTTGTGTGACTTTTTTCTTCCCCATATCAAGGAAGTTTTCTGTCATTATTTCTTCAAATAGATTCTCTAATCCTTGCTTGCTTTTCTTGTCCTTCTGGCACCCCTATTATATGTATGTTACTTCATTTCATGATGTCCCAGAGCTCCCTTAGGCTCTCCTCCTGCTGTTTAATTATTTTTTCTCCAGTTGATTTTCAGATTGGGTTTGTTTCTGTACCTTATCTTCTAACTCACTAATTCGGTCCTCCACTTCTCCTAGTTTACTGTTGAAACCTTCCATCTTATTTTTTTATTTCTTCCTGATTTTTGCATAAGCTGTTGATTTTCTTGTCCATCCAGTTTATGAACTGTATGACGAGTACGCTGAATTCTTTTTCTGACATATTGCATGCCTCTATTTCATTTAGTTCCTTTCTTGGCGATTCCTGTTTTTCTTTCCCTTGTGGATTGTTTCATTGTCTCCCCATTCTAGCTATCACCAGAAGGTCCAAGTGCTGAGTTGCGGGTGCCTGTTCCACCTGAGGTGGGAGTGTCGCACCACCTGAGCATCACTGAAGAGCTCAGACACTGAGACGTGTGGCTGCCGTGGGTCAGCAGGAGCCACGTGTGCCAAGATTCAGAGTCACCAACACTCAGTGCAGCCTTGTGTGCATGCTGAGAATCATGGTCCCCACATGTGCACTGAGAATCAGGGTCCCTGCATGTGTGTGCTGAGAAATAGTCCCTGCAAGCGTGCACCTAAAATCAGATTCCCCAAGCATGCACCAGGAATCAGAGTCGCTGTGTGCACGCGCTGAGAATCAAGAGTCTGAGTCTCTGGTGCTCCATGTGGCCTTGTGCTCTCGACATGGATCAGTGTCCCTGTGCATGTACGTGCCAAAAATCGGAGTCACTGGCCCTCGGTGTGTGCACGCCGAGAATCAGGGTTCCTGTGCACATGTGTAATGAGAAATAGAGTCCTTGAGGGTGTGTGCCAAGAATCAAAGTCACTGATGCTTAGTGCCGAGAATCAGTCCATGCACGTGCACCAATAATCAGAGTTCCCAGCCTGATAGGTGGGCCAGGTTGCACAGCCACCCTGTGTTGGTGGGAGGCCCGCTTGCATGCCATGGATCAGGCAGGCCCTATGCCACTGCAGTAGGCCAGCAGGGAGAGGCATGCATTCTGTGACTCACTGAAATCTGCGGCTGAGATGTCTGGAGTCTCAGTGTCCATGGGTCTGCAGCTGTGGTAGCAGGTCTTTGTCCAGAGTGGCTTTAGTGTCCCAGTTTGCATTTGAGTCCAGTCTGGGTGGTGGTCAGGCTAGGATCCTAGTCACAGCAGTTCTGGCCTTCAATATGGCGTGGTTTCTGTGCCAGCTCCAGCTGGCTGGCAGTGTTTGCAGGGGCAGCAGATCTCACAGTCTAAGATTGTCTGGTCCACCAGCCCCCGAATGTCCTGCAGGATCTAACTGTCCCTAGCTCTCTCACACACACACACACACACACACACACACACACACACACACACACACCACACGTCCACACACTCCTCTTTTGCTCCCTCACTCTCTCACACTCTCTCTCTCCCTGCCGTCTTGCCGGTTACCTCTTTCTAGTCTCAGATAAATTTCTTATCTCCATTTCATTTATCTCTTCTTCTGAAGAATTCTCTTGTTCTTTCATTTGGGGGTTATTTTTTTGTCTCCACATCTTGACTACCAGTTTGGGTTTGTGATTATGTATTAGGTAGATCTGCTACACCTCTCAATCTCTAGTTATGGACAGTGTCAAATGCTGTTTCTGACTAATTACATCAGGCAAAGACTCAAAGTCTCCAGAGACCCACCTCTGCCTGCAGAGTGATTGGATTCAGTCTTGAGTAGCCTTGAGGCAATCATCCACACATGTGGTGAGAGTTTTTCCAACATGGTGGGGCAATTGCTTATTCCTGGAGGCTAATTGTTATTTGTTGTCTCTTAATGGACCTCAGAAACTCTACACCATGGGGCAATGTGTTTTCCAATAGGATGTGTCAACTGTTTTCCCCCAAAGTAAATCTGCCTGAATAGTAAAGTTCTGCTGAACAAAGTGTCTTCTACAATGTGAAGGAATGACTCAACACAGGAGACCGGGGTGTCTGCCTTCTGAGCTCTAACCCCAGAGCACCCAACCCTGGCTTCTGCTCACAGAGTCCCAGTCCACTCTGCCCTCCTTCTGCCGGACCACAAAATGAGTGGCTGCACATGAAATTTTTGCCCTTGAGGAGGGTGCCTGCATTTCAAGCCATCTCTCCCTGGTAGACAGCAACCCTGCTGCTTTTTCACAGCCAGATGTTATGTGGGCTCCTTTCTCAGTTCTGCTGCTGTGGACTTTGGGGCTCAGCTTGGGACTAGACTCCAGAGTTCTCAGTTTCAAGGCCCCCCCCCACAGCTGAGCTATCTCTCCAGAACTTCAGCTGCTGTCTGTGGGAGTCCAGCAAGCCCTCTGAGCCTCAACCCTTCTTACCAGTCTCTGTGTGGTCTCCACTTTCCATCCTTGGTTATCAGGGTTTTCTCCAGCTAGTCTTCAGTTGAATTATTCATAAATTTATTTATTTTTTTGTATTTTAGTTGTAGTTCCAGTTTTGTTCTGGGAGTGGTCTGTGTGGCTTCCACTTACTCTGCCATCATTTTTAATCCTGTTCCAAGCACTTTAGACTCAGGGAGAAGCTCAGCTTGCTGGATGACTAAGCCTCAGTGATTTGAGTTATGAAAATGGACCCTACATTAAAACATTGCAGCCTAAATTTTTATCAATATTACTCCTCAAAGGCTCTTTCAAAGAGATTTTCATATTGATTATGTTATGGCAATATGTTATCTGGGAGGTGGGGAATACATTTAATGCATTATAAGCCTGAAGCAAGGAGAGCTCGTGGAGAAACTAGAGATGAATTTTGATGGGAGAAAGGGGGAGGGAAACAGGAAGTGGTCCAGGAGGGCCGTGACTGGCTGGAGCCGCCTTGAGGAAACTGGAGGCTATTTTGAGCTTCTAGGTTTTGCTCAAGGCCCCACTTGGAGAGGAGGTGGGTTACCAGGGCACACTACATGTCAACTCTGTGCACTTCCATCTGCCAAGCCAGCAACAGGGCACTGAAGAAAACCTGTGATTGGCCTAAATCCTCTAAAGAGGAAGTAAAGCCAGTTTCATTTTTTTGTTTGTTTTGTTAGAAAAGTGGAAATGTTAATAAATTTTCCCTCCCTACCACTTTTCCATTTTTCTCATTTCCTGTGGTTTTAGTTTTGGTTCTGCTTGACTTAACTGTTGCTAACAGAAGGATTAATACTTTCCCCCAATTTTCATTCCTAACTCTATTTCTGATATTTCCATTCCACTTGCTTTCCTATTAAGATTACAAAGTAAAAGGGACAAAGAAAACTTTTTTCATTCATATTTATTATTTCCTTTTTAAAATAACAAACATAAATGCACATGGTTATTTTTTTAAGGTCAAGTGATACAGACAATGAAGAGCATAAAATGATAAGCAAAACTCCCATTCCAACCTGAACTCAATTCCACTTCCCAGAGATAACCTCACAGAAGCACTTTTTTTTTAAGTGAAGGTATAGAATCCATAGAATTTCCAAATTAAAGTGCAGCACAATGGAGGAGTTGTTTTGAAACTAACCTCCTTAAGTTCAGTGTGGATATAAATGATCAACACTGCAGCTGGGCCTGTAGACTAAGAAGTAAGAAGGATCTTAAAGCCATGCCTAGTCTCCTTTACTTTACTCAAAGGAGAAGCAAAGAGCAAGATTCAGACCAGATGTCAGGGGATGTAACTGACCTTTGCTTTCATCCTTAGCTAGAGGCACTTAGAGCCAACCTTCAAAATATTTGTCTGTCCCAACCTCCAGATGGTACATATTCCTGAGTTCTCTCCTTTTCTCTCCCCATAGGAAGAAGATAAGCCCACTCTCTATGTGTTCAATGCTGTTACCCAAGAGAAAATGTTGATAATGGAGAGCATTTCCCTTTTTGGTAAAAAAGTGTCTGAGCTGAGAACGCTATTATCTTTGAGATGTGGCTTCCCTGTGAGTGTCTTCTGCCTCCGGACCCCAAGGGGACTGGAGATGTTTGACTGCAACACCCTCAGGGACTATCAGACTGACATCGGTACTGCCCTCTACACTTGATACCAGCTGCTACTCAGCACTAGGGTTCTTTGATACCAGATTCTTAACAAATGGAGGAGTTGTTTCTAAATTAAAACTTCTGTAAGCACTGTGTTGTTATAATTTATCAAAACTCCTCTCTGGTATCCGGTTCTGTAGACTAAGACATAAGAAAGGTTTTAGAGTTTTGTTTTGTTCTCTTTCAAATATGTTTGCAGCATATATAAAAGCAAGTTCAAGTACATATTCTTTTTCCTCTTTTTAACACAGTGGTAGCATATGATACACACTGTTCTGAGCCTTGCTTTATGCAATCTCATTTTAAAATGTTGGTTATATTAAACTTTTAAACAGGGTGAAGCCACTACTATGCAGGCTGAACTGCCTCGGTGAGCTGTCATTCATTCTTCACAGCAGATACAACCTCCCTTTTAATCCTGTACTGCTAGCCATACACCAGTAAAACTTCCAGGTTTGTTTTAACCACATTGGAAATGTTTCAAACCTTATAGAGATTCTTGCTTGAAGCAAATGGATCTTTGCTGACAATTAGCACATTTTTAAGTGGCGCCATGCTGTAACATTTGTTACAATGGAATTTGAGTTCTTCCAACTTATAATAGCTCTTTGTAGACATTCTTGAGTTAAGCAGTTCCGCTCTTTATAAATTTGCATTCATTGTTACTTCTCCTATCATATTTACTTATTCTTTTAGGTTATTTTTAATTGAGGCCCTCAAAAGTTTGACATCAATGATCATTCCTGTTTTTTTCCTTATTTATTATTCCTTTAATTTAGTATAGTGTTTATTTGACTTTTTAAAAATTTACAATTCAATATACTCTGAATATCAGTAAATAAAATTTGCTTGCTGAAGCCCACTATTATCCAAAATGGAAACCTGTTTTTCCCAAGTTGACTCTTCACATTTCTAACCAAATTCACTCTTGGGTCAAAGCATGCTTTTTCATATCAACAATTTCTTTCTTTTAAAAAAAATTTTTTTTTATTTTTCAATTGCAGTTGACATACAATATTATATTAGTTTCAGGTGTACACCCCAGTGATTAGACATTATATACCTTAGTAAGGGATCATCACAATAAATCTAGTATCCATCTGACACTATACATAGTTACTACAATATTATTGACTATATTCCCTATGCTATAATTTGTATCCTCATGACTATTCTGTTACTACCAATTTGTCCTTCCTAATACCTTCACCTTTTTCACCCATCTCCTCAAACCACCCTCCCAAATGAAAATACCAAAATGTCCTCTGTATCTATGAATCTGTTTCTGTTCTGCTTGTTCGTTTGTTTTTCAGATTCAATGGTTGATAGATATGCATTTATTAATATTTTATTATTCATATTTTTACTCCTTTTTCCTTCTTCTTCATAAACATTTTATGTAGTACTGGTTTGGTGGTGATGAACTCTAGTTTTTTCTTGTCTGGGATGCTCTCTATAAGTTCTTTGATTCTAACGAATAGCTTTGCTGGGTAGACTAACATTGGTTATAGGTCCTTGCTTTTCATCACTTTGAATATTTCTTTCTTTTTAAATGCTTTTATTGATTTCAGAAAGAGTAGAAGGAAGAGGGAGATAGAGATAAAAATATCAACGAGATAAACATCAATAGACTTCTTCCTGCACACCCCCTACTGGGGATTGAGCCCATAACCTGTGCATGTGCCCTGACTGGGAATTGAACTAGCAACCTTTTGGTGCATGGGGTGATGCTCAATCCACTGAGTCACACCAGCCAGGCCATTAAATATTTCTTGCCAATACTTTCTGGCCTGCAAAATTTCTGTTGAGAAATAAGCTGACAGTCTTATGGGAGCTCCCTTGTCATCACTAACTGCTTTTCTCTTTCTGCTTTTAAGATTCTCTCTCTTTAATCTTTGTAATTTTCATTATGATGTGTCTTGGTGTGGACCTCTTTGGGTTCATCTTGTTTGGGACTCTCTGTGCTTCCTGGACTTGTAAGTTTAGATCCTTCACCAGGTGAGGGAAGTTTTCCACCATCATTTTTTCACATAGGTTTTAAATTCCTTGTTTTCTCTCTTCTCCTTCTGACACCCTCATGATGCGAATATTGGTACGCTTGAAGCTGTCTCAGAGGCTCCTTTTACTATCCTCAGTGGTTTTTTAAATTCTTTTTTCTTTTTGTTATTCTGATTGGTTTTTTTATTTCTTATCTTCCAAATCTCTGACTTGATCTTCTGCTTCATCTACTCCATTGTTGATTCCCTGTAATGTATTCTTCATTTCAGTTAGTGTATTCTTAATTTCTGACTGGTTCTTTTTCATGTTTTCTATTTCCATTTGTATATTTCTGATCTCTTTGTTGAATTCTCACGAAATTTATCTACTCTTCCCCCAAGTTCATTGAGCATCCTTATAACCAGTGGGGTTTTTAAAAAATATGCTTTAATTGATTTCATAGAGGAAGGGAGAAGGAGAGAGAGATAGGAACATCAATTACGAGAGAGAATCATTGATTGGCTGCCTTCTGCATGCCCACACTGGGGATTGAGCCTTCAACCTGGGGATGTGCCCTGACCTGTATTAAAAATGTGACCTCCTGGTTCATAGGTCAATGCTCAAACACTGAGCCATGCTGACTGGGCTAAACCAGTATTTTGAACTCTGTGTCTAGTAGATTGCTTGTCTCCATTTTGTTTAGTTCTTTTCGGGAGTGTTGTTCTGTTCTTTCATTTGGGCCATGTTTCTTTATCTCCTCATTTTGGCAGCCTCCCAGTGTTTGTTTCTAATGTATTAGGTAGAGCTGCTACATCTCCTGGGCTTGGTAGAGTGGTCTAATGTAATAGGTGTCCTGTAGGTCTCAATGGCACAGCCTCCCTGATCACCCAAGCTGGGCACTCCAGGTGTGCCCTCATGTGTCTGTGGGTTGTATACACCCTCCTGTTGTAGTTGAACCTTGATTGCTGTTAGCATAGCAATGGAAGGAATTTGCCCCCTGGCCGATCAGCTATAAGGACTGGCTGCAACCACTTGGAGGATCAGGTGTGCCAAGGGCCACTCCATGGAGAAGGACTTACTTCAGTGGAGCTCTGATGCCCATTGAGTCTTCCCTTGAGTGTGTCACTTGTGGAGGTGGTTGAGTGGTGCTTTGATGTGGTCTGAAGCTGTCTACTAGGTGCACTGGCTCTGGGGCCTTCTGGGAGATGCAGGCCATGGTTAGCCACCTCCTGTGTCCTGCCTAGGGCCACATGGCACACGAGCTACAAAGTGATCAGAAGGCAGACAAGGCTCTCTTGGACAGGGAGAGACTACCACTGTGGACACTTCCCAGACTGTGGGACTCGGGCACAGAGCCCACACCATCTTGAAGGGGAGAGTGGCCTCTTCTAGGAACTCATCAACACCACCACTGAGACAGCCCTTAGACACTGACTGTGACCCGGCAGCCAATTCAGCCAAAATCCTGCTGCCCTACCCACAGACCCGTGGACCCTGGGACCTCCACCTCCAAAGGTGCACTGCTCCCACAGTGGTAAGTGCAACTTCCTCCCTCCCCAGCAGCAGACCTCAGGACACCATAGTCATGTGTTTCCAGCATGCAGGCCTCCAGGGCACACCACTCCACAGGCCACTCTTGGGAGACACTGTGAGCCCCCGGTAGGTGTGATTTTGTACAGACGAGGGCGTGCTGCCCTGCAGTAGAAATTCTGAATTCCCTCTTCCTGAATAACTCCCCACAGACACTCTAGCTGCGCAACTTCAGTGCCAGGACCCTTCAGAGTACGTCAGAGCTCCGTGCTGGCAAATGCATGACCACAATTGCATGTTTCCACTGTGCAGGCCTCCTGGGAACACCACTCCACAGGCAGCTCTTGGATGCTGTGTGAGCCCCTGTTGGGTGTGATTTTGCACAGACAAGGGTGCAGTGCCCCATAGTAGAAATTCTGAATTCTCTATTCCTGAATAACTGCCCACAGACACCCCAGCTGTGCAATTTCAGTGCCAGGGCCCCTCAGAGTGCATCAGAGCTTTGCACTGGCAAACACACTGCCACAGTTGCACATTTCCAGCATGCAGGCCCCCTGAGCCTATCAATGCACAGGCCGCTCTTGGGAGCTGCTGTGAGGCCCCAATGGGTGCAATATTGTACAAACAGGGACACACTCCCCAGCAGTAGAAATTCTGAATTCACTCATCCTGGATATCTGCCCACAGACACCTTGATCATGCAGCTTCAGGGCCAGGGGCCTTCAGTATGTCAGTGCACCACACTGGCAAATGGACGACGGGTGCCCCTATGAGCAGCCACTAGGAGTGGGTATCCAACCACAGGTGCAGCAGCAAAAACTGAGTCTTTCCTCCCCACAGCTGCAGAACTCTGGACACTACAGTCACGCTTTTCCAGTGTGCAGGCCTCCCAAGCCCACTGCTGCACAGGCAGCTCTTGGGTGCTGCTGTGAGCCGCTGGGAACACACTTATACAAACAGGGGTGCACTGCTGGGCAGTAGAAATTCTGAATTTCCTCTACCTGAATACCTGCCCACAGGCACTTCAACCACGTGGCTTCAGTGCCAGGGACCTTCAGAGTGCATCAGTACACCCTGCTGGCAAATGCACCATGGGTGCCCCTGTGAACTGCCACTGGGGGCACGTGTATCCAACCATGAAGGCAGCAGCAAAAGCTGAGTTTGCCCACCCCACAGCTACAGAACTCTGGACACCACAGTCGTGCCTTTCCAGAGTGCAGGACTCCTGAGACCAACCAACACAACAGATAGCCCCTGGGTGCCACTGTGAGTCCCCGCTGGGCATGTGCAATTTTAAACAAGGGCGCAGGGCAGCAAAAATTGGGACACCGCCCTCCACGGCTACTGACTTCTGGACATTGCAGTTGCTCCTTTCCAGCTCAAAGGCCTACATCTAGAGAACTCAGATAGCTCAAGTAGGCAGCTACACTAGATTACCAAGCCCAGGAGACCTGAGAGATCACACCAGTAGCACCATTCCCAAAAGAACCTGGGTAGCAAAGCAATCGGTTCTAGGACACAGAAACAATGAAAACGTTACAGAAAAACATAGGAAGACAAAAAAGCAATCCACAAAGAAAAGAAAAAGAGGAATCACCAGAAAGGGAGTTGAATGAAATGGAGACAAGTAGCATGTCAGAGAAAGAATTCAGAGTAATGGTTATAAAGATGCTCAAACAAATGGATGATTAATACACACAACTCAATGACAAATACACACAATTCAACAAGAATTATAAGGAGCTGAATGAGAATGTCACAACATGAAAAGGGACCAAGAGGAAATGAAGAAGGACATAGCTGCAATAAAGAACACAATAGAAAGCATCAACAGTAAACTAGAAGAGGCTAAGGACAGCATCAGCAAATTAGAAGACAAGGTAGAAAAAAACACACAAACTCAGCATCAACTGGAAAGAAAATTTAAAAAGAAAGACAAGAGCCTAAGAGAGCTTTGTATCAATACAAAACAAAACAACATCCGCATAACAGGGGTACCAGAGGAGAGGAAGAGAAGCAAGGAATAGAAAGCCTGTTTGAAGAAATAATGACAGAAAACTTCCCTGATATTGGCAAGAAAAAAAACTACACAAGTCCAAGAAGCACATAGAGTCCCAAACAAAATGAACCCCAAAAGCCCGACACCAGGACACATAAGAATTAAATTGGCAAACACCAACAACAAAGTAAGAATCTTAAAGGCTGCTGGAGAGAGACAGAAAGTTACCTACAAGGGATCTCCTATTAGAATATCAACTGATTTCTCAACAGAAACACACCAGGCCAGAAGGGAATGGAATGAAATATACAAAATGATGCAAAGCAAGGGAATGAATCCAAGAATAGTATACCCAGAAAGACTATCATTCAAAATTGAAGGTGGAATCAGGAGCTTCACAGACAAAAAAAAAAAAAAAAAAAAAAAAAAAAGGGCTAAGAGAGTTTATTACCACCAAGCCAGCAATGCAAGAAATGCTAAAGGGACTGCTGTAAAAAGAAGAAACAGAAAGGCAAGAAGAAACACAAACACTAAGAATAAAAATGATGACAAACAAGTACTTATCAATAATAACATTAAATGTAAATGGATTAAATGCTCCAATCAAAAGACATATGGTAGCTGAATGGATAAGAAAACATGACCCATATATTTGCTGTCTGCAAGAGACCCATCTCAGAACAAAGGATTCACACAGACTATCATGAAGGGATGGAAAAAATTTTTCAGGCAAATGGAAATGAGAAAAAAGCTGGGGTTGCAATACTTATATCTGACAAAATAGACCTCAAAGTGAAGGCCATAACTAGAGATAAGGAAGGCTACTACATAATACTAAAGGGAGAAATTCAACAAGAAGATATAACTCTGGTAAACATATGCACCCAATACAGGAGCACCCAAATACATAAAATAACTTCTGGAAGATATCAAGGGAGATATCGACAGCAATACAGTCATAGTAAGGGACTTTAATACCCCACTGACACGACTGGATAAATTCTCTAAACAAGAAATCAGCAAAGAAACATCAATCCTAAATGACTCACTAGATCAGATGGATTTAATTGACATCTTCAGAATATTTCACCCCAAAGCTACAGAATATACATTTTTCTCCAGTGCACACAGGAAATTTTCAAAGATAGACCACATATTAAGACACAGGCAAAGTCTCTTCAAATTCAAGAGGATAGAAATCATAACAAGCATCTTCTCAGATCACAATGGCATAAAACTAGAAATCAAATACAATAAAAACAATGAAAAAAATCAAACATTTGCAGGCTAAATAGCATGCTATTAAACAATGACTGGGTTACCAAAGAGATCAAAGAAGAAATAAAAATGCATACTGGAAACAAATGACAATGAAAACGCAACTATCCAAAATCTATGGGACACAATGAAAGCAGTCTTAAGAGTGAAGTTCATAGCTCTACAGGCCTACCTCAAAAAAACAAGAAAAACTGGTAATAAATTATCTAACCTTGCAACTTAAAGAATTAGAAAGAGAGCAACAAGAAAAGCCCACAGTATCCAGAAGGAAGAAGATAATAAAGATCAGAGCAGAAATAAACAACATAGAGAGAGAGAGAAAAAACACACACACAAAAAAACAAACAAACAAAAAAGCACAATACAAAAGATCAATGAAACCAAGAGCTGGTTCTTTGAAAAAATAAACAAGATTGATGAACCTCTAGCCAGGCTCACCAAGAAGCAAAGAGAGAAGACCCAAATAAACAAAATCAGAAATGAAAGAGGCGAAGTAACAACTGACCCCACTGATATACAAAGAATTGTAAAAAAAAAAAAAAAAATACTATGAACAACTCTACTCCAACAAACTGGACAACCTCAACGAAATGGACACATTCCTAGAAAAATACAAGCTTCCAAAACTCAATCAGGGAGAATCAAAAAACCTGAATAGGCTGATAACTACTGATTAAATTGAAACAGTAATCAAAAAGCTTCCAGCAAACAAAAACCATGGACCAGATAGCTTCACAGGGGAGTTTTACCAAACATTCAAAGAAGACATAAAACCAATCCTTCTCAGACTATTCCAAAAAATTCAAGAGGAAGGCTTACTTCCAAGCTCCTTCTATGAAGCCAGCATTACCTTAATGCGAAAACCAGATAAAGACACCACAAAGAAAGAGAATTACAGGCCAATATCCCTGATGAACATAGATGCTCAAATCCTCAACAAAGTTCTAGCAAACCAGATCCAGCATTACATTAGAAAGATTGTACAATATGACCAAGTGGGAGTTATTCCAGGGAATCAAGGCTGGTACAATATCCGCAAATCAATAAATGTGATACATCACATAGACAAATTGAGAGACAAAAATCACATAGTCATATCAACTGATGCAGAAAAGGCATTTGACAAAGTCCAACAACCTTTTCTGATAAAAATGCTCAGCAAGGAGGGAATAGAAGGATCATACCTCAACATAATAAAATCCTTATATGACAAACCTGCAAGTCAACATCATACTCAATGGGCAAAAACTAAAACCATTTCCCTTAAGAACAGGAACAAGACAGGGATGCCCACTTTCACCACTCCTGTTCAATATAGTACTGGAAATGCTAGCCAAAGTGATCAGACAAGAAGAAGGAATAAAAGGCATCCAAATTGGAAAAGCAGAAGTAAAACTGTCATTATTTTCTGATGGCGTGATACTGTACATAGAAAACCCTAAAGACTCCATAAAAAATTATTAGACTTAATAAATGAATTCGGCAATGTAGCAGGATACAAAATTAACACCAAGAAATCTATGGCATTTTTATACACCAATAGTGAACTTAAAGAAAGAGAGATTAAAAAAATATCACATTTACCATTGCACACAAAAAATTAACATACCTAGGAATAAACTTAACTAAGGAGGTAAAAGACCTCTACGCAGAAAACTACAGGATGTTGAAAAAATAGATAGAGGATGACATAAACAGATGGAAGAACATACCGTGTTCATGGATTGGTAGTGTCAACATCATTAAAATGCCCATACTACCCAAAGCAATTTATATATTCAATGCACTCCCCATCAAAACACCAACAGCATATTTCACAGATCTAGAAAGAACTCTCCAAAAGTTCATCTGGAATAAAAAAAGTCCCCGAATAGCTGCAGCGATCCTGAGAAAGAAGAGCAAAGTAGGAGGGATCTCAATACCAGATATCAAGATGTATTACAAGCCACTGTTCTCAAAACAGCCTGGTACTGGCACAAGAACAGACATATAGATCAATGGAATAGAATAAAGAACCCAGAAATCAACCCAAACCACTATACTCAATATCTAACAAAGGAGGCAAGAACATACAATGGAGTCAAGACAGTCTCTTCAATAAAGGGTGCTGGGAAATTTTGTCAGACACATGCAAAAAAATGAAACTAGACCACCAACTTACACCATACACAAAAATAAACTCAATATGGATAAAGGACTTAAACATAAGATGGGAAACCATAAAAATACTAGAGGAATCCACAGGCAACAAAATCTCAGATATATGCCGAAACAATATCTTCACCAATACATTTCCTAGGGCAATGAAAACTAAAGTGAAAATAAACAAATGGGACTACATCAAAATAAAAAGCTTCTGTACAGCAAAAGAAACCATCAACAAAACAACAAGAAAGCCCACTGTATGGGAGAACATATTTGCCAATGATATTTCCAATAAGGGTTTAATCTCCAACATTTACAGGGAACTCATACAACTTAGCAAAAGGAAGGTAAACAACCCAATCAAAAAATGGGCAACAGACCTAAATACATACTTTTCGAAAGAGGACATAAGGAAGGCCAAGAGACATATGAAAACATGCTCAAAGTCACTAATCATCTGGAAGATACAAATCAAAACGATAATGAGGTACCACCTCACACCTGTCAGAATGGCCATCATCAACAAATCAACAGATAACAAGTGCTGGTGATGATGTGGATAAAAAGGAACCCTCTTGCACTGCACTGGGAATGCAGACTGGTGCAGCCACTGTGGAGAACAGTATGGAGTTTCCTCAAAAAACTAAAAATGGAACTCCCATTTGACCCAGTGATCCCACTTCTAGGAATATATCCCAAGAAAACAGAAACACCAATCAGAAAGGATATATGCACCCCTATGTTCATAGCAGCACAATTTACAATAGCTAAGATTTGGAAACAGCCTAAGTGCCCATCAGCAGATGAGTGGATTAGAAAATTGTGGTACATCTACACAATGGAATACTATGCTGCTGTAAAAAGGAAGGAACTCCTACCATTCGCAACAGCATGGATGGAGCTGGAGAACATTATGCTAAGTGAAATAAGCCAGTTAGAGAAAGATAAATATCACATGATCTCACTCATTTATGGGATATAATGAACAACATAAACTGATGAGAAAAAACAGATCCAGAGACAGAGAAGCATCGATCAGATGCTCAAACCTCAGAGGGAAGGTAGGGAAGGGTAGGGAAGGGTAGGGGTAAGGGGTAGAGGTCAGCCAAAGGACTTGTATGCATGCATATAAGCATAACCAATGAACATAGAAATCAAGGGGGTGAGGGCATGAACGGGAGTGGGGTGGGGAGCAATTGGGGGATATGGACACATATGTAATACCTTAATCAATAACGAAAAAAAAATGATCAGCAGATGGATGCTAATTATGCTGGGTTTGGAGGTGCCCAGGAGAGGTGGAGCTGCAAACCGAGGCTGGCTGCTGCTATTGCCTGGTCTGTGGCCTCTTAGCAAGAGATATGGGGCACACAGAGGCCAGACACTGTTTGTCTGAAAGGTTTTAGGAAAGTTTGAAGCATATGTCAAGACAGGCTGTTTGTATGGAAAAGCCGATGGAAATAGCTTGGGTGGGTCTACAACTTGGGTGGGGTGGGGGGTCTCAGGGAATCATCAGTGTGGGGCAAACAGTGTTAACCAGGTTGATGGAGACTCAGATATGGTGCCCACCTGCTGGCTCTGTGGGGTGAGGGTGCAGAAAGGGAACAATGGCCTCTGCTAGCTCTTCTGTCTGGGAGAAAGCTGCCCCTCCAGCTCTTGTCCTGTTATCAGACACTTCAGTTCCTCCCCATGTGTCCCCGGTGCCTTTCTAACTGTTGCCCTCGTGCTGGAACTCAAAACAATTGAGTTCAAGTATGTCTGTGTGTGGGCCCTTTAAGTGTAACTGCCTGGGACTCCAGCCGCCTCTGCCTTTCTAAGCCTCAATCCCCACTGGGTTTTTTTTGTTGTTGTTGTTGGGTTTTTTTTTAAATATATTTTATTGATTTTTTACAGAGAGGAAAGGAGAGGGACAGAGAGCTAGAAACATCAATGAGAGAGAAACATTGACCAGCTGCCTCTTGCACATCCCCTACATGTGCCCGCAACCAATGTACATGCCTTTGACCGGGATCGAACCTGGGACCTTTCAGTCTGCAGACCGACGCTCTATCCACTGAGCCAAACCGGTTTCAGCCCCACTGGTTTTTATAGCCAGAAGTTATGGGTACTTCTTTTCCTTTGAACCCTGGGCTAGGAAGCCTGGTGTGGGTCTGGGACCCTTCACTCCTCAGGAGGGACCTCTACAACCGAGATATCCCTCCCAGTTTTTATCTGCCACATTTTGATATGGGACCAGCTGGCTCAGTATCTCTGCCCCTCATACCATTCACAATGTGGCTTCCTCTTTAATTTCCTATTTGTAGGACCTCTGTTCAGCTATATTTCAGGCAGTTCTGAATGATAGTTGTTCTGTATTCTAATTGTAGTTTTGATGTGGTTGTGGGAGGATGCAAATACTGTACTTACCTACACCGCCATCTTGACTGGAAGCCCCACTATAAACCTATCATCCCTGTTTTGATCAGAGGAGGCACTGTTCTAGGATTTGTCCACAGAGTACCTCACTGTAAAGCACACACCTGCTCTATGTGTTTGCTGGGGATCAGCCCTGCCCAGAACATGGTGGGGCTATTTCAGTAAGGGCACACAAGAGTCATTTGTCCCTAAGCAACTTATGTTCTAGTTATTTAATGAAATATCAAAGGTAAATGGAAAAAATAGGGTGACTGTTCTTCCAGCCTATGTTGCTCAGATCATGATGTGACATTTTAGAGCTGGAAGAGAATTTAGAAATGGCTTGGCCCAACCCAAATTTTTAAAGATTTAAAGAAAGCAAAAAGGTTCCGAGTGGTTAAACGACTTGCTCTGGGTGTGTCAAGAACAACACATCAACATATTAAAACATCCCTGTAGAAATAAATGTTTTCAGATATAAGGTTAGAGATCGAGTATGACCAGGGTGGGTTACTTTGGCCACTGTGAGAACACAGGGCATGGGAGGGGAGGCAAGGAAAAAAGAAACTCGAAGGGAAAGGAGGACGTCTTTGGCCTGCATGAAGCACCTTTGCCAAAAGCACCCCTAGCATTCCTTAAGTACCCTACCTTTTTAAACTAACCGATAAAAGTGCCCTTGATCAGCCTTTCTTCCAGCTTCCCTCCTTTCTAGTCAGTGAGTCATTCCTGGTCCTTTCTGGAGTTGAACCTTCATTACCTTCCAAAGACAGTGGAAAATCAGAAGGTTTTAGAGAAGCAGTCAAATTCAGAATGAAAATAAAAGATTTAAGTAGCTGAATTAGTCATTGCACAAACTAGCTCATACAGAAGTATACAAAACTGCCTCTGCATCTGGGCATTTACAGTAACTTGGTGGGAATGAGAAATGCACATATACTCAGTTATAACCCAATAAGACAGTTCAATGTACGCTCAAGGGCTCAAGGGAAGGCATTTGAAAGAATATGGGGCTTGAGCACACTAAGGGGCAGGATCATCAGCAAGGGGGATGGGAAGACATTCCAGGCTTCTGGGCCAGGAGAAAAACATGAGCCACAGGTTCATGAACATAGTTTAATCCAGGAGGAACAGCAAGCAGGAGGCTGTCCGGAAGAGTGAAACCTTGCTAAGACCAATGGGTCAGATTAGAGAGGGTCTTAGGGGTGAGGCAACAGAGCACAGGCTTAATGTGCTCAGCCTCTGAAATCATGTACATTCTGGAACAGGCATGCTTTAACAGAAGTAACATCTGATAACAAGCAGAATGAAACATAGAAAGGAATGAGGAAATACTGGAAGCTAACTAGAACTTTTTAAAAATGTATCTTTATTGATTTCAGAGAGAAGAGGAGTGGGAGAGAGACAGAAGTGTCAATGATGCGAGAGAACCATTGATCTGCTGCCTCCTGCGTCCCATCCCGACCTGGGACAGAGCCCACAACCCAGGCATGTGACCCAACTAAAAATCGACCTGTGACTTTCTGATTCATAAGTTGATGCTCAACCACTAAGCAACACTGGCCGGGTGCTAACTGGAACTTTTGATAATTCCGGTATGAACTAATTTCACTAGCAATGAATGAGATGAGTCTGAGAAATTCTGGAAGAAGAGACAAAATGTCATGCTGGATCACATTAAAGAAGAGGGGGCACCAGGGTTCTGTCACTAGGACAGCAGTGGCGAACTTGGGAAAAGGAACTTATGCATCGGGTACTAAACTTTAGATATAAGGAAACTCAGAAATTTCATGTTGGTTTCTCCCCCACCCGCCCCCTGGAAGTTATTCAGCTAGTTAGTGGCCAACCTGAAAGCACAACTCCATGATAAACATGGAGCTAGGGCTTGAGTGACAGTTGAGTTAGCAGATATTGCTGTCATGTCTTGCCCATGGAGCTGTGGGTTGAGCTCCAGGAGAGGTGCTTTCCTAATAGAGCAATTACAGCAGGATGTGTCAAGGGCCAAGGGCCCGTGCTAAGGAAACCGTGAAGTCAGGGCAAGTAGACAGTCAGGAAATGAGACACAGAAAGCTGTCAGAGTCGAGAGGGGAACTGGACTTTGCATTGTTACAGATGATGAAGAAGAGCCAATTTTCAGGATGCCAGAAAAGGCCAAAAACAATGTCTAAGTAATAACTTTTGATTTGGCTTAACAATCATTGGTAAACACAGAGAGAATAATTTCAATAAAGTGGATAGAGAGACAATAAGATTACAGCAGTTAAGAAGATAAGTAGCCCTAGCCAGTTTGCTCAGTGGTTGGAGCATTGGCCCTTGGACTGAAGGGTTGCAGGTTCAATTCCAATCTCCGGCTTCAGTTGGGGCACATACGGGAGGCAACCAGTAAATGTGTCTCTCTCACATCGATGTTTCTCTCTCTGTCTCTCCCCTGCTCTTCCACTATCTCTCTAATCAATGAAAAAAAAATCCTCAGGTGAGGATTAACAAAAAACAAAAACAAAAAAAGAAAGAAGATAAATAATAAGGAGATTAAAGGACTTTTTGGTAGTAGAATATTTAATGATTAACTTATCAAGAATTTATCAAAGCTAAACATCCCAAAATATTTGTGACTTGAGGTTAGTGATACCTTATATAGGCACACACACACACACACACACACACACACACACACCCATTTTCTTGTATTGACCTATAAAAGATAGATGTTCATTTTAGCCCATTTCTAGCTCCTAAGATTATCCTGGCCCTAACTTTTCTCTTGCTTATCTGTGTGCTTGTCTGCTTGTTATTCTGTTTATATTTTATATATTCGTATAAACTGACATTAATCCTTTCTGGAATAGGTGTGCCTAAACAAATGAATAAACAAATAAATGCCTTTCCTTTACAGGGTGATGCTATTGGTACTTTTCACTGCAAGTGCCTCATGGCAGGTTTCATGGCCAGGCTGAACACATTGCATCTGAGAGACTGTTCCAGGAGCAGGCTCCTGTCAGCTCAGACCCTGAAATCTGGGCTGGCTCCAGGTTCCTCTGTCTCTCCTTGGTCCCTCTAGTAGGCTCCCCTAGGCCCCTTGGAGACCTACTGTGCCATTTTAATTTCTTTTACAGATGAGTCTCAGGGAAGTTAACTGACATGCTAAAGTACATACTGCTAATAAATGGTAATCACACACTCAAGATTGGGTTGTTTCCAACAATTTATATTGCCAATCCAGCATGACTTTATGTATACCTATTTTTATTGGTGCTCTTTAAGTTCTGATCAATGTTTTGTTTTATTTCTCGTTAGGGGAAACCCAAACCAGAGAAAGGTTTTCTACATTCAAGAAGAAAGAGCCTAAGTCAGATAGGCAGTTATTGACCTTAAAGTATGGATGAGGAATCTGGAACTTGGGATACAGGGACCACATGGATACCAATTCCCTAGAATAGGCACTACTGCTTGCACCTGCTTTCCTGCATGGTTTGGGCATGGTAGATGCATAGGTTTGCAAGCAGGAAGTGGGTGGATCCAGGTTTTGTAAATATATACAATTTTGGGGATCCCTTACAAAATAATCCAAAATTAAGAACCTATAATAACAAAAGTGTAATATGCTAATTAGACCAGATGTCCCAGATGAAGCCAGGGCAGCAGGGGGCCGGAGGCAGCCGCAGCGGCAGGGGCTGAGCCCCTTGCAGGAATTTTTTGCATCGGGCCTCTAGTAGAGAATTATAAAGCTCATAGAATAAGAGGACCTGAAAATTAAGTTCCATTAGTTTTGCTTTCACTTCAGTTATAGACTTTAGTTGTATAGATTTCAGTTGTATTTTCTGGAACAACATAGCATTTTTCAAGTAAATTTTTATTTCCCTACAGAATTCCTGAACTTATGAAGAAATTTAATGGGCAGCAAATTGATTGGGATGGAAGGACTAGCTAATAAATAGTGCTGGTTAACTTGCTTAGAAATTCTCTGGATAAATAAAAGTTGAGCATTAACAGAAAAAACATTCATTCTTATCTTAGTTCTTTTAGAAATTAGGACTGCTTTATTGCAAGGAACTGAAATTGATAGTTATAACATTTTCTCCCAGATAGGGAATTAAAGCAGAATAATAATAAAAAAAAAAAAAACAAGGCTTGATGGAAGTACTAGCACCCTATTGTTGGTGAGAATTTAAATCACACAGCATTCACAGTCCTTTTCAGAATCATGGCTCATCAGCAGTGGACAGGGAGAGCTGAGATCTTGAGGTGAGACAACCACTTAGGGATGGATGGATGGGCTAGGAAGATCCCACCTGTAGATATCTAGTTTCTAATAAGTCCTGCTAGTAGGGATCCTGGGGTAGGCAAGTCAGTCTGCAACTGAGAATTGGTAAGACTGAGAAAGGCAGAAGGTAATCCTTAGTGAGATCCAGCAGGGACCTGGTAGTTGAACCACAGTATAGCATCAAGGGAGTAAATGAATAGATGAATAAATGACATAAGAAATAGAAAACTAGACATAAAGGACAGGAACATGGGCATAGGAGCCAGATTATCCAGGTCCAATTCCTGGTTCCACTGCTTACTGGGTATGTAAAACTTGAGCAAATTACTTAATCTCATAATACCTCAGTTTCCCCAGCTGTCAAATGGAAGTAATAATACAACCTATCACTCAAGGCTATTGTGAATTTTAAATTATCTTATTCATGTAAAGTACTTAAAACAAAGCCAGAACATATAATAAGCACTCAGTGAATATTAGCTGCTCATATTCAATATATTATTACTATTCTCATTATTATTAGTCTTGGTTATCAGTAGGAATAGAAAATGAAAGGTACCATGAAATAAGTTTGGGTTGTGGTAAACCAATGTTGAATAAAAGCCAAAGTTGTGATAAATAAGATAGAAACTGCAAGCAGGGCAGCCTGTTGGTGGAGAAAGTAAGAAGATATACAAAGAGACAGAGAGAGCAGAGATTCTGGGGCCTTGGTCCCTAATGCACACCATTTCCAGTCATTGTCTTAGTATAATAAACCCATTTTCTTGAGATCCTCCTTGCAACCCACGAGCATAACTAAAACAGAGCTCACAGGTTGGATGATATATGATGCTTGGACTCAGAGAGGTCTCTGTTAGTGTTTGCAAACTAGCAATTCCAAAGTAGGAATGTATGCTCAATGATAGTGTCAAAATATATTATGGCCACCAGTTGAGCAGTACTTTAACCTCCTTGGAGAAGTGAGAGAATGGTGTAGTCAAGGAGGGCTTCCTGGAGAAGATGATGCCAATGTTGCATCATAAACTATTGGTAGGAGGGTGTGGGGAAGGAATCAGAAGAATTCAGACAGAAGTGCAGCAAAAGAAGAAGGCCCAGAGCCAGAAATAGCCTGGTGTGTATCCAGAAGGGCAGACCAGTCTGCTGGGCTGCTAAGTGTAAGGAGGGCAGCACATGCCCAGAATGGATTTGAGGAGTGAGTGGAACTTCATTCAACAAATACTCACTGAACTTTCCCCATGAGCAGGCACCACTGAGAAAGCAGGCAGAGAGCTGTGAGTGAGAGTGGCAAGGCCCCCACCCTCTGGGAGCCTGTATTGCCGTGGGGAAAGCAAGTACCATCAAGTTAACAGAAAAATAGCAAATTTTAAACAGAAATAAGAACTATGAAGTAAAAGAAAGCAGGATATAAGGATGTGGGAAAGTGGGGAAGGCTATTTTTACACGCCAAAGGAGATGACATTTGAGCAGAGAGCTGAATAAAGGGAGAGGAACTTTCTGGGGAGCTTCTCAGAGTAGATTCAGGAGAGAGATTATCTTGGCATGAAATAGGGCGGAGCTGGTTGAGATGAAGATGAAGAAACTGTTCTTTAACATTTCTGAGATAAATTAGTCAGGCCTCAGTGACTGTATAGATGCAGAGCATGAGATGCACCCAGCTAGCATGCTCAGTGGTTGAGTGTTGACCTATGAACCAGGAGGTCACAGTTTGGTTCCTGGTCAGGGCACGTGCCTGGGTTGTGAGCTCAATCCCCAATGCAGGGCATGCAGGGGGCAGCCGGTCAATGATTCTCTCTCATCATTGATGTTTCTTTCTCTCCCTCTTCCTTCCTCTCTGATATCAATTTTTAAAAAAGAAAAGAAAAAGGGATGGATGAAGAACAACTCTGAGATGAATGCAGGAGAAAAAGCAGGTTGGGATGAAAGCTAACAAGTTGTCTTCTAGAACAACATGAAGGTAGTGTGGTCCCTTGTATGGCAGCATCCCCAGCAAGGGGATCTGGAGCTGCAGCGGAGGCTGAGCTGGAGATGTGGACTAGAGAGGGAGTGACACATGGGTGGTCAATGAAGCCATCAGCATTACTGAGATTGTCTGTTAGTCAACCAACAAGTATTTAGTGAGCACTTACCAAGTGTGACCAGTCCTGAAGGAGCTTTCTGTCTAATGGGGGCATGAAAAAAAATCTTTACACAAGTAAAATTATTTCAAGTACTGATGGCAGGGGATATGAATAAGTAAAATAAGGTCATGGGATAAAGAGTATTAGAGGGGAGGGGCAGTGTTGGCAGAGACCGAGTTAGCTATGGTTCTGAGAAGGTCCTCTGTGAGGACATGATGCTTGAATTGGAAACTGAGTAAGAAGGACACTCCCCTGTGAAAATCTGGATAAAGACCTTGTAAAGAAAAATAAGTTATAAATTTTTAGTTACTGAGATGGGAGTGGGATTGGTATGTCTCAAGGACAGGTGAAAGGTCAGAGTGCCCTGGACAGAGTAAGTGAGGCAGGCTGGATGGAGGAAGATGGCCGAGGTCAGGGTAGGCCATGTTGGGTTTTATCCTGAGGGATGTGTAGAGTGAGTAGATCCAAAGGCTGAGGAAAGATTCCTGAAGAACACCTGCCCAAGGAGCAAAGGGAATGTGGTGTCACAGCATCAAGAGAGGGTCGTCTATTGAGGAGCAAGTGATAAATCCTCCAGGAGCAATGAACTTTCATAACACAGAATGGCTCCTGTTTTGTGAAGCACAGAACAAAAAGGTCCTTCAGCTCCATCCACAGCCCACTCACAAGCTGAAGGCCCAAGGAGCCCATTTGTCCTATCACGTTTTGTTTAGTTTCCTCTTCCAACAAATAGCTTTAGTTTTACATGGTGAGATGTGCGGGGGCCTGATGCGGCAAGGGCCAGACATGGCAGGGATTTCCCTTTTCCGCGTCCCACACAGAAAGAGAGATGAACGAACTGGTTCTAAATGGAGGCGGCCAGGGATTGAGAAATAATAGAAAGAAAGAAAGAAAGAAGACACAGAGATAGGTTTAAAGCTGGGAGCTGGGTGGGATGCCGCCATTCTCTCTGAATGGAGAGACAGGAAGATGATGACGACCCGAGCCACGCAGCACGTTTATTTTTATAGGCCTAGATTTACATATCTAGTCCTGCCCGTGCCGACACCTGGGCTGCTATGAAGTCAGAACTGATTAGCATGTCCAGACTTATTGGGGAAGCATGTTCCCAGGGCGTGACTCTGCCTATGCCCTGAGTTCAGCTGACGATAATTAAAGATGCCCATGTGCCTTCCCAGGTGGCCCTCTACATCTCCCACTTTTTTGTTTTTTAAGCTACTATAATAAAAGTAAAATTTAAACATTAAGAATAAAACTCTAAATTAAAACAATTGCAAACAATGCCAATGCAAAACTAAACTACATACATGTTATCATTTTCAAAACTTGAATGTCAAGAGCAAAACTCTGGCTATTAAATAATAACAAAACAATGCCAATGCAAAACAATAAGAGAGAAATCAGAACTATGGACATGTTAACATTTTTAGCTACTAAATGAAAGAAAGTCTCTTGTGCTGCTGGTGTATATTTACTGAGTCCTTGGACTTGGCTGCGCAAGACTTTGCAGAAGACTGGAAGCTAACAGATGCTAGCATGAGCAGGAACATGGTTGAAGAAGTAGCTTCAACTTCTTGCTTTTCCACAGTGGGTTGCACTTCAGTCGTTAACTTCTTCAGCTGACTCCATGTTGGCACCTCAGTCCCTTGCGTAGCTTTCAGTTTTCTTCTTCCTCCGCTTTGCTGTCGCTTTGCTGTCATCGGACAACTCTCAGTCCTTTTGAGTGAAGGGACACAGGAGCTTCTCTGGGTCCATTGTGGTGATGGACGTAACACTCTGGCACCCGAATTGGCTGCATTGATCCTTCTGGAAAAATATAAAACACAACCTCTTCCCCACATTATTACTGAATCTGATAAAACTCTTGTCTGGTTTGTGCTTCCTTCCACCTAGCTAACTCTGTGGAGGCTATTGTACAGGAGGCCTGATGCCTTTCACCTGCTGTACGATCCTCTGCATCACAATTCAAATTTTTTTAAAGTATAAAAGGCATGACTGAGCCTCTCTTGAGGTGACACATAACATCCGTCTCCCCCTTTCTGTTTTCGTAATTGATTTTAAGAGTACGATTGGCTCTTTCTACAATTGAGTGATATTCATTTTGCCAGATTTGATTAGGTTTAAGTCCTCAGGGATTTACCCCTAAAGTTGGCACAGAAAGGTGGATAACAGACTAAGGACATTGCTTCCAATAAAACATGGAAATTGTCCTTCTCTAATAATATTTTAAAGACTGAAAATTGAATGAAAAAATTCCTCTGAATTAGTGTGCCCTATAGTAGCTGTTTCAATAATTTTTGGCCATACTTACCACATAAATGCTATCACCATAGGTTGATGGGCTCCATAGCAAAATCTGTTAAGGCATAAATAGGAGCTTGTATTTCTACTGAAATATAAGGGGTTTGAAGGACCTTTGCTCCCCTGCTGCAGTAGATCCAGCCTTTCCAGAACTGAATCCATCTGTAAAAATGGTTAATGCCTGAGGCATAACACCTCTTTTAATGTGGCAGTTAATACTATTCCCTGTGTTAGAAATAAGGCAAGACCCCAAGTCAGGGGTCCTGGTAGAACACAAAACATTAAACATTGACTTCTATGCAGAAGGGTGTGCACACATGGTCTAGAAGTGCATGCACACTGACCTTCCTTGACCTTGGTCCTGGGCAACCTGCAGCAATGTACAGGTGCTGACTGCTAGCATGGCAAGGCATCTTCACTATTTTTATACCTGGACTGTTTCTCCTCTGTTCTTGTGGGCCACTACTTATTCTGTGGCTGTAGTAGTCTCATCAGGTCCTCTCTGGGATCCATTGTTGCAGGAATCCATATGGTCTTGGAGTTTTTCTGGAAATATAAACATATTCTCAACCAAAGGTTAATAAAGAAATCTTTTCTATAAATTAGACTTGGGATCCTTTTAATTTTTGTCCAAACGATTTTTCTTTTGGCTTATTTTGACACCATGAGATTTTTCATGGGTGCCTTATCAGCATTATAAATGAAAATTAATTTTTGAGTAAAATTTTTAAAGAAATTAAGGCTTGATATAATTAACTTACAGGATATTTCTTACAGGATATTATCCTATTAACCTTCTTGATTTTATTATTATGAGGCTTTTGTAAAATTTTTTAATGCAGTCTTGATAACATTTTATTTTTACACAGAAATATGACTGCTTTGGATTCATTGGGTGTTAAGCAATTTTACTATGAGATGAACCATCAATAAAAGTTTTTTGTTAATACTTCAGGAACAGTTTTTTGTCCTGTACAATTAAGTTCTAATGAATATTCACTTATTTCAATTAGCCAATTTTAAATCAATCTGAAATAAGGTTAACTTATTTATTAACTTTACTTTATTTGTCCTAGGATATAGATGGTAAATGACATTAAGTTTCTACAATTAATATTTAACTTTACATAAAATTTATCAGGGAGGCCAAAACACAAATTATTTAACTTAGTTTAAAAGGCCAAACATATAGGCTTTCAATTACAATTCCTACAACATTTGAAGGAAACCTCTTTATTTCCTTCCAGAATAATTTTCAGGCTACAGAGAGTTTCATTTAAGAATCTTTGTCTTCCTTTTTACAACAAGTAACTTGTAGGGCTGCAGCTTGAAAGTCAAGCCTCAGGCAACAAGCTAGCTATATTACAAGTACTCTTACAGTAAGGCTGACTACTAATTTACTTTCAGATTTAACATTTTAACAACAATCTTAGTTTACACTGTAAATATTAAAGAGAATTCAAAATTTTAAAATTTCTCCTTTTTATTAAATTTATAATTATATTTTTAAAGTATCCTCTTAGGCTTATTTGTATATACAGAGGGATCATGGGGAGTCCTCAGTAACTTTCCTAGAAGATTTATTTAAGTTGCTTATGAAGACATTGGCTTATTTAAAGGAAGGGGGTTGGCCTTTGTTATTTCAAGATGGTGAACAATAAGCCATGTGGCCATCATGGCGGCTACTCAATCTGTTCTTTTAAAAGATAGTAAAAAATCACATTGCAGACAATCACTAGCTGTTTCTGGTCTTTATTAGAATTGTTTATAAAATATTTGTCTTTTCATTTAGCTGAAAACCTTGATTATAATTTAATAAGCTAATTTATTTAAGTAATTAAAGTAGGTATCTTCATTTTAAAAGTAAAGCAAATTTAAGTCTGAATTCACAAGTCAAAAATGTTGCCCTGCCTCTAGCTTAATTAAAAATGCAGGCTACCATGTCAGGCAGTAAATGGTGGCTTCTAATGTGTTCTTAAATTTTACTTGGATATAATTACTTAAACATTGGCTTCTCACATAACTTAATTTATATGAGACCTTGATTATATTTTAAAAGCTGATTTATAACGTAACTTAAGTAGGTATCTTTAATTAAAAAAGCAAAGAAACTTATTCAGTAAACTTATATAGATCTGATACTTATTTGGTCTGATCCAAAAGCATAAACACTGTCCCAACTCCAGCCCATTCAAAATGGTGGCTGCTTGGGGCTTGTCTTTCTTGAAATTCTACTGCTGTTGAAAATTTTGGCTATATTTAAGAAATATATATTTTTTTGCCCTTCTTATAGGCGAAAACCTTCATAACGTTTAATATATATGTATATAAATAAAATATATTAATTAATTTTATTTGATCAATTACATTTAAACTGGATTACAGAATTAATCCTCTTTTTAAAATCAGACCAAGAAGTAACATATTTTGAATTCCTAATTATCAGAGAAAACACAGTATTTTATTTTCTCAAAAACACGTTATACTTTAGATATTTAATTTCTCCCAATTCAATTTGAACCTTAAACTTTCAGAGCTTGTAAGTCAAATATTTAGCAGTACTTAGATTAATAACACTTTTATATTTTTAAGAATAAATTTTAAAACCTAATAATTAACTTTAAACCATGTTTTTTCTGCCCGGGGGAACTGAGAAGCAAACTTGCAAAATTGTCCTTAAAAAAATTACTGGCGGAAAGCTGATTTCAAAGGAGCCACCTTTTGGCCGCTTGACCTTTTCTGGGAAGGGCGGCTAGCAAAAAGGTGTAGCCATGTAAATGCAAATTAACACATTCTTTAAAGATGGCTGCTGGCGGGAACTGGCCCACCAGTGTGCCAGTAAAAAGGGTGTAGCTTTTTCCTGCATTAAAAAGGGTGTAGCTTTAAAATCTTTTCATGGTGAGAAAAGAGACCTTAAACTTTCAGAGCTTTAAATTTTAGGTAGCAAATTAAATACTTAGCATTTCTCAAATCAATACTACTTTTACATTTTTAAGGATACATTTCAAATAAAATATAAGGCATATTCAATTAATAGATTAACTTATATCATCTAGACTTCATACTAAGCATACTCAGATCAACATTTCAGCATTATATCATTTTAATACATTTATGTCAGTGAACTTAAAAGTTTGAAGTTTCCAGCCAATAGGCCTGGCATAGATGCTAACTTTCAAAAAAATTTTTTCTACGGGGGCGGGTCAAGAGGCAAACCCGTAGCTATTCACATGTAAACTTGCTTTCTACTTCCTGGTGGTTACTTGCCTCTGGGCGGGAAACTTCAAAAGAGCCTTGGGAAGCCCGCCTGTATCTGCCATCTTTAAAAACATGTCGGAAGATGAGGCCTTTTAAAATGGCTTTCTCGGGGAGTGGTGTCCATATTGGATCATCACATGTCTCCCTTCTTCCACCTCCTTGCTTCTTAGTGGGAAGATTCAGTGATGGTCTGGCTGCTACTATTTTTATTTTATTTATTTTTTCAATTTTTATTTATTTTTTATTTTTAAGGAAAGAAAAAGATTTTTTAAGATAAAGAACTATTGGCAGTTGCTGAGAAATTCCTTTAATCCTTTTCTACTTTGTTACAAGTAGTTTTTGCCTCCAACAGGCGTGCTCTTAACTACATTGACAGGAACAGCGGGTGGAGGTGGCAGCTGTAAGGCCGTGGCCACATCCCATTTAGACATTCTTAAACTCGCCTGTGCTGAATCAAGAATTAAAGTAGGAATAGGAATTTTCTCTGGACCTTCTGCTGAGTATCGGTCACGCAACTGCTTTCTAACCTTTTCCCATGTTTCAACAACAAAACTTAAGAAAGAAATCAAGAATCTGACTACACTTAACAGAGAATCTTTGAGATCTGAGCATAGTTAAAGCATTTTTGAGAATTACCCATATTTTACACCCAGCTAATTCAATTCACAACAAAACACTCTCCCTACCTTACAATTCCTTAAATCTGTGGCGCACACAATTCTTGGGAGCGATCCCTTGCCTCTTACCTCTTGTTGCCTCTTTCGTGGCCCACGTTGGTCGCCAGAATGCGGGGGCCTGATGCAGCGGGGGCCAGACATGGTGGGGATCTCCCTTTTCTGCGTCCCACACAGAAAGAGAGATGAATGAACCGGTTCTAAATGGAGGCGGCCAGGGATTGAGAAATAATAGAAAGAAAGAAAGAAAGAAGACACAGAGATAGGTTTAAAGCTGGGAGCTGGGTGGGATGCCGCCATTCTCTCTGAATGGAGAGACAGGAAGATGATGACGACCCGAGCCACGCAGCACGTTTATTTTTATAGGCCTAGATTTACATATCTAGTCCTGCCCGTGCCGACACCTGGGCTGCTATGAAGTCAGAACTGATTAGCATGTCCAGACTTATTGGGGAAGCATGTTCCCAGGGCGTGACTCTGCCTATGCCCTGAGTTCAGCTGACGATAATTAAAGATGCCCATGTGCCTTCCCAGGCGGCCCTCTACAGAGATGTACATCATCATGGAATCAGTTTCCACAACACTGTTTTCAGATAGCTGCAAAAAATACTTCAACATCATATGCAATCACAGTGCAGGCCTCAGCTAAGAATAACATCTCTGTCAACTTACTCCAAGGTTACTTTTGCATCTAGTCCATGCCTCTGGGGGGAAGCTATCTTTAGAAGTTTTATGGATTGCCAAGCCACATGATGGACTGGACTGTAAACTGCCTCTCTTGATCCACAGGCACAACGCTTCGCTTGGACGTCTGGGATGGATGGAAGGAATTTCTGATGGGTTGTCTCCTCGGACAAAAACTTAAAGTCCAACGCTATTTATCAAATGAAAAACCGGTACTTAAGTACGGAGATAAAGCAAATGCTAAATTAATTTAAGTAATTTTTTAAAATAACCCTAAATTTCCATAGGACCTTGAGTCTACAATTCACTCCATGGCTGGTGTGCTGCTCCATGCCAGTCCCACTTAGCATGTCTCAACCAGACCCCATAATGGAGAGATTTGTAGAATGAGGCAGCAGGGATACCACCAGGGCTAACAGCCTTTGGGGAAGGATTGCACTTTGGATACACATTCCCCAAGAAACACTATTTAAATGGGTGACCAGTTTGGATTGGGTATCAGACTTTTAACATCTCTTTTTAAAGCCATCAGAATAAGTATCTTGTCACTCTCACATTCAATTAGTCTTTAAAAAATACAACACATTTTCTAATTGATTGGCTGAAACATTGGCTGCCTCTTCCTAAGCTCCCATGTAATTTTTCAAGCTGTATTTAATACAACATTCATACTTTTGTAGTACATGAAGTGGAGCATGTGTGGCCTGGCCGTGGAGGTGGGTAGGCTCAGAAAAGTTAATGTATCTCTGCAGCTTCCCAAACACTACATTACCCTTTTGTTTTCAATTCAGTGGTATTGTAGTATTTTAGAACAGGGCCCCCTTGTGGGTGATTTAATTATACTGTACAGAAGCCCACATACCCACCAGGAGCTTCAAGGTCTCTGTGAAGTGACAGATTGGAAAGCCACCATTTGCAATTTTACAAAATATCCAACTATTTTACATTAATTTTTTCATGCTCTAAATCCAAAGAAATAGTTGTGCTACATTGTTACACATAGTGCATATTTACTCAGTACTTTGTAGCAGACACTGTGTTATATTTATTACCTAACTTTATACTTAACAATTTTATGAGGTAAATACTATTTTATCTTGTTTTATAGAAGAGGAAATCTATAAAAAAATGTGCCCATTTTCACACAGCTAGCAAGGACATGACTGGTTGTTGGATCCTGACAATTAAAATCTAGTGCTCATGTGCTTAACCATCTCCATTTGACTTAATCCTATCTAATAAAAGAGTAATATGCAAATTGACCGTCACTCCAAGACACAAGATGGCAGCCCCCATGTGGTCAAAGATGGCTGCCCCCATGTGGACACAACATGGCCGCCACAAGATGGCCTGCAGGGGAGGGAAGTTGTGGGCAGTTAGGGGTGACCAGGCCAGCAGAGGAGGAGAGTTGGGGATGACCAGGCCAGCAGAGGAGGGCAGTTGGGGGAGACCAGGCCAGCAAGGGAGGGCAGTTGGGGGTGACCAGACCAGCAGGGGAGGGCAGTTGGGGATGACCAGGCCAGCAGAGGAGGGCAGTTGGGGGAGACCAGGCCAGCAGGGAAGGGCAGTTGGGGTGGGGGGAACCCAGGCCTGTAGGAGAGAGAAGTTGCGGGGGGACCAGGCCTGCAGGGGAGGGCAGTTGTGGGCAATCAGGTAAGCAGGGAGGGCAGTTGGGGGTGATCAGGCCGACAGAGGAGGGCAGGTGGGGGAGACCAGGTCAGCAGGGGAGGGCAGTTGGAGGGGACCAGGCCTGCAAGGGAGGGCAGTTTGGGGAAACCAGGCCTGCAGAGGAGGGCATTTGGGGGGAACCAGGCCAGCAGGAGAGGGCAATTGGGGACAACCAGGCCTGCAGGGGAGGGCAGTTGTGGGCAATCAAGCCTGCAGGGAGGGCAATTAGGGGTGACTGGGCCAGCAAAGGAGGGCAGTTGGGGGAGACCAGGTCTGCAGGGGAGGGCAGTTGTGGGTAATCAGGCCAACAGGGAGGGCAGTTAGGGGTGACTGGGCCAGCAGAGGAGGGCAGTTGGGGGGGACCAGGCCTGCAGGAGAGGACAGTTGGTGGGAGGGACCCAAGCCTGCAGGAGAGGGCAGTTGAGGGGGACCAGGCCTGCAGGGGAGGGCAGTTGGGCAGGGCCAGGCCTGCAGGGGAGGACAGTTAAGTGTGACCAGACTGGCAGGGGAGGGCAGTTCGGGGCAATTGGGCCAGCCAGGGAAAAGTTAGGCGTCGATCAGGCTGTCAGGGGAGTGGTTAGGGGGTGATCAGGCTGGCAGGCAGAAGCGGTTAGGAAATCAGGCAGAGGCAGGTGAGCAGTTGGGAGCCAGCAGTCCTGGATTGTGAGAGGGATGTCTGACTGCCCATTTAGGCCCGATCCCACCAGGATTGGGCCTAAACAGGCAGTCAGACATCCCTCAGGAGATCCCAGATTGGAGAGGGTGCAGGCTGGGCTGAGGGACACCCCCCCACCCCGTGCACAAATTTCATGCACTGGGCCTCTAGTATTTAAATAAAATGTAAGAGCTTGGTGACTATAAATGATCACATTGAAAAGCTCCTTTTATTCCTCTACCCAATTACCAAATATCTATTGAGCATTTGCTATGTATTGGTATTATGCTAGATCCTGTGAATATAGCGATTCATAAGACATGGTCCATTCTCTCAGCAAGCTTACAGTCCAGTAAGGGAAAGAGAAAACCAGTAACCAATTCCTGAAGAAGCAGAACTGCAAAATGTTTGAGATTACCAACTGCTAGGTTCAAAGCCCCACTCCCTCAGTGTTCAGGTGTGTAAACTTGGGCAAATTATTCCATCATCCTGTACCTCAGTGTCCTCTTGTATAACATGGGAATGATAATAATATCTATCTTATAGAACTGTTTTAGAGATTAAGGAATTAGAGAGCTCTCTGGCAGGTGGCAAGCAGGATACAAATGTTAAATACTGTTATTAGTCAATGTGAAAAGTGTTATGACATGGGCACCATGCAAGATGATATGGGAATGTATAATATGACGAATTAACAGACTCAGGGGATCATCTTGAGAAAGAGAATTGAAATTGAGGCCTGAAAAGTTGGTACTCAGATAAATGGTAGGGAGAAAAGACACATGTTCCAAAGCAGATGGACCCATATGTACAAAGATTAGGGCAAGACAACAGATGTTCAAGGTACTGAAAGAAGTTTCACATGATAGGTCAGAGTGAGAGGGAGCTAATGGCCAGAGGCTCAAAAGCTATGAAGAGGCCAGTTCATGCAGGACCCACAGAAATGTAAAGGAAGTGTTCTGAAGGTAGAGAAAGGCATTTTAGAAGGCTGGCTGGCTTCAGTGTGAGGAATAGAGGAAGGCAGGAAGACAGGGAGACAGTCAAGAGATTATTATTGTTTAGGACTAAGAGGACAGACTCTGAAAAGATACATTTAGGAGGCAGGATCAATTAACCTTGGTAACAAGAGTGCTTCTAGTTCCCACAACATGGGTGATAAAGATGAAAACAGAGGCCAGTTAGTCCATCCAGGAGAGGCTTTGCTCCCAAATCAAGAACACTGATCAAGTTCAGAGATGCTGATGTGCATTAATGAATTTCAGAAGAAATTGATGTGTGAACCAAAGTGCCAGAGCATTAACCTGTGCCGTGCCAGCACAGCCAAGGGTTTGGTGAGCCTGAAGAGGGCGGTGGTGAAGGATTGAAGAAAAGACAGACAAAGAGAATAAGCTGGGTCTAGGTGGATCTCCTGTGCCTGGCTGAGGCCACAGAACAGATTCCGACGGCAAGCTGAGCCTTTATTTTATAGTCAGAGACAAACAAGGTTGTGGTCAACATAGTTACAATGTTCTTGTGAGTTTCACTTGTTTTGGCAGCACTTGCTGCACCTCCCACAGACCATTCTACCCAGATAGGATCTAGGGGGCATCATAAGGTCAAGCTTAATTATGCTAAGAGGGCTGTGCCCTCTAAGCTGGGACTTGTTTGTGGCTCTGCCACAGGTCAATCTGAGGCTTAGCCCTATAGCTGTTCCCTACATTAACCTATAACTCTAACTAGTTATACTCTAACTGCCAGAGGCTTCTAGAGACTCATATGTTCTGGGCAAGCCACTTACCTCATACAAGAAAATTATATGGGAAGTCACATACCACATCCAAAGGTGATGTGAGGAGCATGCAATCAGACATTGCAGAGTTAGTTACACATCATGTATTTTGGATGGTATCAGGCTAGCTTGTCTCCATCTCTACAGAGGGGTCAGATAGCCTTGACCAAATGTATCCTGGACAATACCTCGGGGGACCCTGTCTCGGTTTCCCTCCCTAATTCTTCTTTCTCTGAACAGCCTTCCCTCATCTTTTAGCTTATGCCTTATGGAGTGTTGGAAGGATAGTAAAAAGGCCAGTGTAGCTCCAGTTCAGTGAAATAGAAGGGGACTGGTACAAAGTGGGGCAGGAGAAAGAAGCAGGGGCCACATGATGAAGGGCCTTAGGTGAGGAGTTAGAACTTCAATTGTTGGAACAGAGGACAGCCACCAATCTATAATAATAAAAGCATAATATGCTAATTAGACTGGACATCCTTCCAGACAAAGCCAGGGCTGCGAGGGAAGCTTGGGTCCTGGGTGCCAGAGGGAAGCCGGTGCTGGCAGCTAGGGAAGGAAGGCTTATCTTGCACGAATTTCATGCATCGGGCCTCTATTTAAGGAATAAAATGTTCATTGAGTACAGTGTGAGGCAAAGCCTGGAGAGGGATAAATGGAGGTGGGAGAGGAGATGATGGTACTGGGCATGGTGTTGGTAGGGGCCACCTAGTGGTGATCAGATAGCAGTAGTGTCTCAGAAGCCAAAAAATAAGGAATGATAGAAAAGAGAGAACAAGCATACACAACTTTCAAATTTCTAAAATGTGTTGAATTTCTTCCGGTACTTTCCCAGTTGATATAAAGCTTTGTATTCTTCCTGAGCATTTAATTTTCATAAGAAGAAAGCTTCTTCAAGGAAAGTGGTTTGAACTATGTACATGTGCGTAGTAGGATAATGTGTATAAGCAGAAATTCTACAGTTTAACTTGTATGTTACCTTTTCTGAAAATTGTTTGGGTATAAGTTAGGAAGAAACAAACATTTAACTAGAATGTTTCATGGGTATTTAGTGTAATTACATCTGTCTGTTTGCTGACTTACTAAACACCCCCACTCTTACTTGTTTCACTCATTCAGGTATCAGAAAAGGGTGGCCCTGTACATTGCCGCCTTTTATGGCTACATTGAGCTCACTGAATGGGCCCTGAAGCAGGGTGTGCGGCCCAACGAGGCAGTTGGCGTCCACCCCTACCGAGCATGGTGCCACGAAGCTCTGCATGCAGATGTCTCTAAATGTCCCATTCATGCAGCTGCAGAAGCAGGCCAGCTGTTGATTCTGAAGGCCTTTGTCAACTACAGTGTGCTGTGCCTGGAATGCAAAAATGCAGCGGGTCAGACTCCCCTGACCATCGCATCCAAACACAAGCATAAAGACTGTGTATTATATTTACTTAGTAAAATGTGGTCCACAGTTTCTTTTCTGAAGATTTCAGTCCCCATGAGGATCTATATTAAAATAAAACAGTGGGTCCTCAGAGCTCAGAGTCACAATCTTTACAAAAACCAGCTTTGTGGAGCAAGGATCTTTGGGGCAAAAATTGGAGACCCTGTGATGGTGGATGGTTTCACCAAACCAAAAATGACCTCCAAGAGCTGGCACAAAGCTGGGAACAAGGACTCACAGAACACTATGTGCAAGCTACCACCTCTCAGGGAACAAATTACAAGCAGGAAACCCATCAATCCTTTGGCAATTTCACAGCAGGACACAAGAGAACAAACCCTCAAATGTCCTCAGCTGGTAGATACAAATACATTTTCTGAATTACAAAGACATCGACAACAAAATCGGAAAAATATGATTGCCACAGTTAGGAAAAAAGAAAAGCTCGTAAAAAATACATATCTCCCCCCAATTTCCCTCCCTTCAGTTTCAAGCGTGGGCTATTCACACCCGTCTTTTTATTATGCAACATCCCGTACTGACTTTATACTCAGATCCTCCTTCAAATCTTTCTCTGAGCACAGTGGGAGAACTCCAAGGGAAAATGCCATCTACTGCTTAGCTGTGGCCAGGTAATGTTTCCTCTTTAAAAATACAAGGGTAAACTTTTAATAGGGCAGGGCTAGGGGCAGGGATTGGTCTATGAAGTCTTATCATGCCATAGAGTTTATGCAGGATGTTCCAATGCACCTGGCTTCAGGGACCTCACCTTAGCCTCATGTCTAGGACAAAACCAACTGATTTTATTGGCCAGTCCAATCTGTGTAGTGCTTTACTCCATAAGCTTTCAGGAAGAAAAGAGACATAGTTAAAAGAGCTGTTTCAGCCTGGTCAGTGTGGTTCAGTAGTTGAGCATTGACCTATGAACCAAGAAGTCACTGGTTCATTTCCTGGTTGGAGCACATGCCTGGGTCACAGACTGCATCCCTAGTCAGGGTATGTGTGGGAAGCAAATGATCAATGTTTCTCTCTCACTCTCCCCAGTCCTCTCTCTAAAATCAATTTTAAAAACTAATAATAAATGTTCATTATAATTAAATGGAGAAGAGGAAACTAAAATGTGGGAGGGAGACATCAAAAGTGTATTGGAAGATTGGTTGGTAATGATGAAAGTGAAAGGAAAAAAAGAAACTATTTAATGACCAACCAAACCACAAAGACTTCAGTTGACTTACTGGGCAACCGAAGGTGGGGGGGAGATCTATATTGGATAGGGTGATAGAATTTGCATTAATGTTTAAGGTAAGTTTTTAAAAGTTATGCATTATCATATTTAAAGACATAACTAAGTGTAGCTGAATGGATTTTTCAGGCATATTCATTTCATAAGATAAAATTTTTATATATTGTTATCAGATTTCACTGAAAACACAACTCTGACCAAGTCTCAAGCCCCATTTATTTGTTACTAGGGGCCCAGAGCAAAAATTTGTGCACCTTGAAAGGAACAGTGGGGTGTGAGGCTGTGGTGGGCACAGGGGTGGGTCTTGGCCCATCCTCCACATGCCCACCCAGCCCTTCCTGCCATAGCTCCTGGTCCCCTGTCTGCCAGCAGTCCCGCTGCCGCTGCTCCCATTCACTGACGGCACCGACCCCACTCACACCTTCTGATGGCGCGGAGTGATTTGGGACCAGTGCCAGCAGCAAGTGCAAACAGCGGCTGCTGCCCCAATTGCCCCTCAGGAGCAGGGGAAGGTGGAGAAGCCCCCAGGGGTGATTGGCACCGGCAGCCACCGCTGGCATCCGCTGATAGCACCAAGTGATCAGGGCTGACACTGGGCACCGGCAGTGGGTGCAAGAAGCAGCTTCAGCACCAGCAGCGGGTGCAAGCGCTGTGTGGGACTGCGGCACACGGGAGTAAAGAATTTTCAGGAACCATCAGAGGATTGCCCCGATGACAGCAACCAGTGCCCCACCTTGGTCTGGTGCCCCTGCTCACCTGCTCCACCATCCCACCACAGCCGATGCTGCCATTTTCCACACTCTGCCGCCTGCTACTGACACCGCCATGTTCCATGCACGCTCCCTGGTGGTCAGCACACTTCATAGTTACCGGTTGTTCGGTTGTTCTGCTGTTTGGTCTATTTGCATATTAGGGTTTTATATATATAGATGAGGTGTTATTGGGTGCCAGTACTATAGCAGAAATACAGATTTTTGACTGGCTTTTTTCCTTACTGAATTTATGAGAAGGAAAGAAAAAACAAGGCTAAATTGTTTTAGTTGCCCTTCTGTATTGGTCTTTATTTCAGCTCTATTTTATTTTAGTGAGGTTATTGCCACCTAGTGGTGAGAGTGATCTGGGTTATAACACGGGCACAACTCTGGACAATGAAGTTGATAGAACAGTAAAAGAAGAAACTGCTTAATATCTTCAATCCTTGTAATTTGTGAGTTGTCTCTGACTAGAATGTAGAAAAAGAGATCATCTAAAAGTCTAGAAAAAGACTAGCAAATTATTAATTTAAAAAATTATATAGCCCATCTTAAAATCAGGCTGTAAACATAAGAAAGGAAATACTGGTTAGTTTTATCAACAGATGCACGCTAAAAATGGGTTAATTGTTCAAGTATCCAATAAGTGATTACTATGGCCCAGTGCAATGCTATGTAGTATGGGAATGTGCAAACACATCTGTGTTTAAGGTAGGCATGTGTGTGCTTTGGGGGGAAGAAAGGCTACTCTGTTGTGTGTAGTGCTTTCTTGGGGAGGAAATGGGTTGTGAAATATATAGCAAAATGCATAAGAAGTGTTAATCCCACACATATGGATCATTTTGCATACATACATGTAATTGTCACTCATATCAGTTGCAAAATATTTCCAGCACCCAAAAAAGTTCCCTCATGCCTCTTGCCAGTCAATAACTCCTCCCAGATATGACCATTATCCTGATCTCTAGTGATAAGATTACTTTTGCCTGTTCTTGAATTTCATATAAAGGGCATCATGTGGTATCTGCCTTCTATGTGTGGCTTGTTTTGCTCAACATATTGCCTCTGGGATTCATCCATGTTTTTTCACATATTGATTTTTTTTTACTTCTATATAGTATTCCTTTTCTGTGTAGTATTCCATACCTTTAGTTATCTGTTCTCATATTGGTGGGCATTTGGGTTGTTTCTAATTTGGTGCTATTTTGAATAAAACTCTATAGTTACTTGTGTATATGATATTTGGTGGACATTTGCATTCATTTCACCTGACTATATACCTAGAAATGGAATTACTACGTCACAGGGTAAGTTTAAATTTATTTTTAGTAAACACTTCCAAACAGTTTTCAAAAGGGCTTGTACTAGCATGCTGTTTTTGTAGGTATCCTAATATATAAAAATCCAGGGTCCATAACAACTGACTGAAGGCTTGACCGAACACTGGAAGTCGGTCCTGCAGTCAGTGCTGGGTTGCCGTGGCGACCCAGCACTGACTGCTGAGAGGGCTGCAGATCAGGCCCAGAAAGAGGTCCAGAGAGAGAGGCAGGGTCTGATCTGCAGCCTCCATGCCAGCTATTGATCAGCCGTTGCCTCTCTCTTTCTCTCCTGGCTTCACCAGCAGCTGTGCCTCTGTTTCTCCCTGGGCCTCTATGGGGGCTGCTGGTCAGCCCCGCCTCTCTGATCAGGCTCGGAGATAGGCCGGGAGATGCTGACTGGCATAGAAACCAACCAATCAGAACCAGATCTGGGTGAACTGTGAGGAGCCAATGGCTGCCTAAGAGGCAGAGCGTTTGACGCTGACTGGCACAGAAACCGACCAATCAGAACCAAATTGGCCAGCAGGGGAGGGCAGTTGGGAGCAAGATCAAGCAGGTATGGAGGGCAGTTGGGGGCGAGATCAGGCAGGCAGAGGCAGTTAGCGGTGATCAGGCCGGCAGGTGAGAGCAGTTTGGGGTGAGATCAGGCCAGCAGGGGAGGACAGTTGGAGGTGAGATCAGGCCAGTAGGGGAGGGCAGTTGGGGGCAACCAGGCCGGCAGGAGAGGGTAGTTTGGGGTGAGATCAGACTGGCAGGGAGGGCAGTTAGGGGCAATCAGGCAGGCAGAGAGGTTAGGGACAATCAGGCAGGCAGGCAGAGGCAGTTAGGAGCGATCAGGCAGGCAGGCAAGCAAGCAGTTAAAAGCCAGCGGTCCCAGATTGCAAGAGGGATGTCTGACTGTCAGTTTAGGCAGTCTGACATCCCCCAAGGTGTCCCCGATTGGAGAGGGTGCAGGGTGGGCTGAGGGAACCCCCCCATGCATGAATTTCATGCACCAGGCCACTAGTTTATAATAATAAAAGGGTAACATGCTAATTAGACTGGATGTCATTCCGGACCTCATTCTGGACATCCTTCCAGATGAAGCTGGGTCTGTGAGGGAAGCCCAGGTCCCAAGTGCCAGAGGGAAGCCAATGCCAGCAGCTGGGGAGAAGAAGGCCTACTCTTGCATGAAATTTGTGCATCGGGCCTCTAGTATCTTATAAAATTGTAGTTATCAGGGAAAACAACTTCAAGGTTGAGACAGGAATTTCTGGGGAAAACATTGCATTCACTATTATTCTTTAGTGAATAAGGGAGGCATGGAAGGAGGGATGGTTAGTTTGATTTTGTACAGTGCTTCCAGCAAATCTTTCCAACTTTACTGTTTCTCTTTTCCCAGTATTTGCACTTCCCTCTATTTGCACTCTCTACTTCCTTTCCATCTGTTTTCTCTTTCCATCGCATCTTTCCCTGGGGGAGAAGCTGTAGTTTTCATGCCCCTTGTCAGGGTAGGGCCAGAGCCCTGCATGAGCTGTGGTGCTCTGAGTATCTCTGAGTGTCTGTGAGTCCATGTATTCTTCTAAATTCTCCTTAGTCCAAGTTCCTCTTTTATCCTCTGCTCACTAGTAACAGGTGTTGGGTCTGAGCCCCTCTGTCTGGGGATGGACCTCCTAGGATGCCAGGTCTTAGACGGAGAAGCCATGAGAGGTTGTGGGTCTACAAGAAAGAACTGAAGCCAGTGGCCATATAGCCATCAGACAAGAATAGTCCTCACAGCAAAGTCCATATAGGCAGGCAGCCGGACACTGGCTGGTGAACATAGATCTTTCCCATAAAGCAGCATCAGTCTCTGTACCCACAGCTATTATCTGAGCAGCCACACGCTGCCTCCTAGACTCACTGCCTCACATCATAGTGGTATCTGAGCTCTCAGGTTCAGAAGCTTCTCCTGTCTCTCCTGCCCAGCTGCTCTCTCTAGCAGACTTCTTCACATACTCCATCCTAGCTGCTCTCTCTCCATACTCTAGCAGACTTCTTCTCACTCCCACCTCAGCCAACTAGACTAGTCAGTAACCTACTTTTATACCATTTATACAAAGAAGGATTTGTGCCAATAGTTACACCAATCATATTGGCTACTGAAGGGCACAGTGTACCGTGTCTTTGCACCCACTCATGCTATCTTGGTCTGATTAGGATTCCCAGGCTCAGAGTCCTTGAACATCCCATTTAGGTACATACCCAGAGCAGACTTTGGCCATTCTGGTGTATTGATAACAAGGCTTCTGTGCTCCCACCGGCATTGACTATCAGGGGACCTGGCATGGTTCCCACACACCTGCACAGCTCTTTTTTTCTGGTTTATGCCCCTCATAGGAGTCATGAAAGCACCTCTGTCTACCTGAAACTGCCAGTCAATCAGGGAGAGGTGGACATAGTTATGCTACCCTTTCCTCCTTGAACTTGGACTCCTATGCTGAAAAGAAACAGATTCAGTGAGGTTGTTGGGCTGATGGCCCAATTAGTGATTATTAACTACAAGAGGCCCGATGCATGAAATTTGTGCAAGGGGCTCAGCCCTTGCAGCCACAGTGGCTTGCTTCGAACCTTGCAGCCTCGGCTTTGTCTGGAAGGTCATCCAGAAGGATGTCTGGTCTAATTAGCATATTATGCTTTTATTAGTATAGATTATTCACTCAACAAACATTTATTGAGCTGGTGATATAGTAATAGGGTGATTTTCCTAGTTTTAGCACTGAAAGTCCTGCTTTCTTGGAAATCCCTCAGTTCTTGGCACACCAGGGCAGTTGTTCATCCTATACAATCAAGAACAAACACAGATATGGTCCTGTATGGGTGAAGCAAACTGCTTAGTCTGGTGTGATGGGCATTATCACACAAGCTGAGGAAAGTGCTATAAAGGGGAGGAACTTGAAGCGAGAGGTTCTATAGAAGCCTGACATGGACCTTGATCTCCCTAAGAAAATGTCTGAGCTGAATTCTGAAGGATGAGTGGGGGTTAACCAGGTGAAGAAAGAGTGGAGAGAGAGTGATCCAGGTAGAAGAAATGGCTTGTTCAAAAGCCTTGTGTCTGGAGCTCATGGAGCATTTGTGAAATAGAAAGATGTACTAAACTCTAGCTAGAGCAAAGAGAGAGAAGAGAGGTATGAGACAAACATGGAGAGGCAGGCTGGGGTCCCTATGAAAGACTGGGCAGTTTTAGCCTTAAAACAATGAGGGAAAAGTTTGACCTGATCAGCTTCACACTTTTTAAAGACCACTTGGCTACCATGCAGGAGAACTAGAAAGGATTCTGAAGTCCAGATAGGAGGCAGTACAGGGGTCCAGGGGAGAGACAGTGAGTGCACTACATGAGTGACGTGAGTAATGGAAAGAAGTAGATGCATTTAAGACAGATGTAAGAAAGAAATTGATAGGACTTGGTGGTAGATTGCATATGATAATAACTGAAGGCCAGGGTGGATGGATTACTCTTGTCTTTTGAGCTAATCAAAGCAAGAGTGAGGTCTGGGTACACAGACACACCCAGACACTGCTTCAACAGCATGACCCACAATGCTCTGCTCCTGCCTCTAGAAAGACATGAGCAGCTATTGGAATTCCTAGGTCTTCTCTGGAGCTTACAGATATATTTTGAGTAGGTCCCAATGTTCAGAAATACTAAGCAAGGGCCCAATTGGTGAAGGCAAATAATGCTACATAGCAAGGCAGCCCTATTAATGAGTGTGTGTACTGTTCTGGCCTGCCAGAGTGGCAGTGACTACATTTGCCTCTCCTGGGTAAATGCCAGAAACCCAGACAATGATGACTGGAGGACAAAATGCCTAAATTAGCCCAGTTCCACACACACACAGAGCGGGGTCTGAACCTGACAAAGAGGCAGGGGCTATTAGAGAAGAAACTGACCTGAGAGGTGCCAGCCTGTACCCCCACCCTCCAGCCCTGCTTTGTTTTTATTCATAGTGCTATCACAGTCTGATATTTTAAAATTTGTATTGAATTTATTGTTGGTGACATTGGTTAACAAAATGATATGGGTTTCAGGGGTACAATTCTACAATACAGCATCTGTATTTTGTGTTCACCCTCTCAAGTCAAATTTCTTTACATTACACTTTATCCCCCCTTTACCTTCTTCTGCTTCACCCCACTCCCTTTCTCCTCTGGTAATTGTCTGTGTCTATCCCTCACATTTTTCACCCAGCCCCCCAAATCCCTCCCTTCTGACAGCTGTCAGTCTATTCTCTATATCTATGAGTATGTTTCTATTTTGTTTGTTCCTTTGGTTCCACATAAGTGAAATCGTATGGTAATATAGATTGATTCTATAGATTGCTTCGAGTAGTATAGATTGATTCTATAGATTGCTTTGGGTAGTATGTACATGTTAATGATGTCAATTCTTCCTATCCATGAACACGGTGCATGCTTCCACTTATTTGAATCTTCTTCAATTTCTTTCTTTAGTGACTTTTAAGTTCCCAACTATAAAACTTTTACCTCCTTGGTTAAATTTATTCCTAAGTATTCTTTTATGCAACTGTAAATGGGATTGTTTTCTTAGTTTCCCTTTCTGATAGATCGTTATTGGTGCATAAAAATGCAACTGATTTCCGGATATTTATTTTACAAACCTCACCGAATTCCTTGATCAGGTCTAGTAGTGCTTTGGTGGCTTTCGATATACAGTGTCATGTCATCTGCAAATGATGACAGTTTTACTTCCTCCTTTCCTATTTGGATTCCTTTTATTTCTTCTTCTCATCTCATTGCTCTTGCTAGGACCGCCAGTACTATCCTATATAATAAAAGAGAAACATGTAAATTGACTGTACCTCCATGACGCCCACCAGCCAATCAGGAGTGAGTATGCAAATTAACCCAACAAAGATGGAGGGTTAATTTGCATACACAGGTGCCGGGCGGAGAGCAGAGCGGTAGAGCCAGCGGAGAGTGAAGCGGCTTGGGGAACTTGGTTCTCCAAGCTGCCAGACGGAGAGCACAGAGGGAGAGCTGGTGGCTTGGAGGACTTGGCAGAGTGGGAGGCCGTGGGATGGAGACAGAGCAGGAAGGGAAAACCAAGAGCCCGGGGAGCACCAGGAATGCTGGGATCGTAGTTCTGGTGGCAGACAGATTGCCTAGACCAGTGGTCAGCAAACTCATTAGTCAACAGAGCCAAATATCAACAGTACAATGATTGAAATTTCTTTTGAGAGCCAAATTTTTTAAACTTAAATTTCTTCTAATGCCACTTCTTCAAAATAGACTCTCCCAGGCCGTGGTATTTTGTGGAAGAGCCACACTCAAGGGGCTAAAGAGCCGCATGTGGCTCGTGAGCTGCAGTTTGCTGACTACAGTCCTAGACACTAGAGCAAAGTGTGCCTGGAGCAAGTTACTCTTGTGGTGGGGGATGGAGGGAAAGCAAAGTAAAGTAAAGTAAAATCAGAGTGTCTAGGAAAAATTAAAGGGAAGATATCCTAAAACTTCCAGGAAATCTCCACCAATGAAGCAAAGAAAAAAAAAAGTCTCTATTATTCTGTGAGCAACAAACCAAACTGTGTTGGGGTCTCAGACAATTCGCTCATATGATTGCAAAGACAGACAGAAACTCCCGGATTGGAGAGGGCTCCCCTGAGGGCTCCCAGATTGGAGAGGGTGCAGGTAGGGCTGAGGGACCCCCCCCCTCGCCCCGCCCCATGTACAAATCTTCGTGCACTGGGCCTCTAGTGTTGAATAAGAGTGGTGAAAGCAGACATCCCTGTCTTGTTCCTGTTCTTATAGGAAATGGTTTTAGGTTTTGCCCATTGAGTATGACACTGACTGTGGATTTGTTATATATGGCCTTTATTATGTTGAGATATGATCCTTCTATTCCCACTTTGCTGAGAGTTTTTATTATAAACTAGAGGCCCTGTGCACGAAATTCATGCACAGGGGGTCCCCTCAGCCCAGCCTGCACCCTCTCCAACCCGGGACCTCTTGGGGGATGTCCAACTGCCAGTCTAGACAGGCAGTCGGACATCCCTCTCACAATCCTGGACTGCTGGCTCCTAATTGCTCATCTGCCTGCCTGCCTGGTTGCCCCTAACTGGCCCCCTTGCCAGCCTGATTTCCCCTCACTGCCTCTGTGTGCTGGCCTGATCGCCCCTAACTGCCCCCTGCTGCTGGCCAGGTCACCCCCAACTGCCCCCTCCCTGCCGACCTGGTCGCTCCTAACTGTCCCCCCTCCCCACTGGCCTGGTCACCCCTAACTGGCCTCCCTGCCAGCCTGGTCACCCCCAACTTCCACCCCACACCGACCTGGTCACATCGTACTGTCCCCCATGCCAGCCTGGTCACCCCTCACAGCTCCCCCGCCAGCCTGGTCACCCCACACAGCCTGCTTATTCAGTCCTTTGGTCGACCCTCACTAACCCCTCTGCCGGCCTGGTTGCCCCATACAGCCTGCTTGTTCAGTCGTTTGGTCATCCCTCGGGCTGGCCCTGGGTGGCTGAGAAGCCAACATCTGAGGCTTGCCTGAGCCTCTGGCCAGCCCTGGGTGGCTGGGGGGCTGAGGGGACTGGGGGACTCCAGAGGCAGGCGCGTGGAGCGGCTGGGTCCGCCTGGGGGCGGGCCCGGCCATACTGTGTGCCTGCTGCACCGGCAGGGCTGAGGGGACTGGGTGCCACCATCTTGTGGCTGAGGGCGCTGCCATCTTGGAGGGCGTGGCAGTCAATTAGCATATTTCCTCCTCATTGGCTGTGGGCACCGCCATCTTTGTGAGGGCATGATGGTCAATTAGCATATTTCATCTTTATTAGATAGGATGGGTGCTCAATTTTATCAAATGTTTTTTTGCATCTATTGATATTATCATATGATTTTTATCCTTCATTTTGTTCCTGTGGTGTATCACATTTATTGATTTACAGATATTATACCAACCTTGCATCCCCGAAATAAATCCCATTGGGTCATGGTATGTGATATTTTTAGTATATTGCTGGATCTGATTTGCTAATATTTGGTTGATGATTTTAGCATCTATGTTCATCAGGGATATGGGGCTATAATTTTCTTTCTTTGTATTGTCTTTATCTGGTATTGGAATTAGGATAACGCTCACCTCGTAAAATGAGCTTTGGAGTCTTCCTCCTCTTGAATTATTTTGAATAGTTTTATAAGGTGTTAGTTCTTCTTTAAATATTTGAAAAAAATACCTTTGAAGCCTTCTGGTACAGGACTTTTGTTTCTTTGGAGTGTTGTGGCTACTGCTTCATTTTCATTAGTTGCAATCAGTCTATTCGTATTTTCTGATTCTTCCTGATTCAGTTTTAGAAGATTATATGCTTCTAGGAATTTATCCTTTTAGTCCAGATTGTCCAATTTGTTGGCATATAGTTGTTCCTAATGTTTTCTTACAATCTTTTGTATTTCTTTGGTGCCATTTCTTATTTCTCTTTCATTTCTGATTTTATTTATTTGGGTCCTCTCAATTTTTTCTTGATGAGTCTGGTTAAAGGTTTGCCAATCTTATCTTTTTAAAGAACCAGATCTTGGTTTCATTAATCTTTTGTAGTTTTCTTTTAGACTTTATTTTATTTATTTCCACTCTGATCATTATTATTTTTTCTTTCTATTCACTTTGAACTTTGTCTGTTGTTCTTTTTCTAGTTCTTTTCAGTGTAAAGTTAGCTTATTTGAAATGTTTTGTTATGAGTTAGGCCTGCTATGTTATGAATGCCCCTCTTAGGATTGCTTTCACTGGGTCGCATAGATTTTTTTTTAATTTCTTTATTGATTAAGGTGTCACATATTTGTCCTCATCCCTTCATTCCCATCCCACACCCCTCCCCACGGATGCCCCCACCCCCCTGTTGTCCCTAACCATTGGTTAGGCTCGTATGCATGCACACAGTCCTTTGGTTGATCTCTCCCCCCTACCCCCACCTTCCCCTACCCTCCCTCTGAGGCCCGACAGTCCGATTGATGCCTCCTTGTTTCAAGGTCTGTTCTTGTTCATCAGTCTATGTTGTTCATCATTTCCCCTAGATGAGTGAGATCATGTGTTACTAGAAATATACTTATAAGAACCGAATGTGAGATGAGCAATAATAGTTATGCTGACAGGCAAATGAATCAGTCTGTAGTGAGTTTCTTTCTGGACCAACAGTTCTTTTGAGACCCAATTTCAATGTCCACCAGTTCCTTATGTGTACATGTCAGCACTGACTTTTCAGCTCTGGATGGTGGACAAATGGTGGTAATGTAGGTCTGACTCCCTCTGGTTTGGTCTCGCTTGGACCCAGGGGCACAGCTTCACCCGGACTCAGGGGCGCGTGGCCTCACCTGGACCCAGGGGCGCGTGGCCTCACCCGGACCCGGGACCCAGCCTCACCTGGGTCCAGGGGCACACGGCCTCACCCGGACCCAGGGGCACGTGGCCTCACCCGGGCCCGGGACCCAGCCTCATCCGGACACAGGGGTGCGTGGCCTTTCCCGGACCCAGGGGCGTGGTCTCACCTCGAATTGGGAACCAGCCTCGCCTGGATCCAGGGGTGCACGGCCTCACCTGGACCTGGGATCCAGCTTCACCCGGACCCAGGGGCACGCAGCCTCTCCCGGACACAGGGGGGCGGCCTCACCCGGACCCAGGACCCAGCCTCACCTGGATCCAGGGGCGCACGGCCTCACCCAGACCCGGGACCCAGCCTCACCCGGACCCAGGGGCGCATGGCCTCTCCTGGACCCAGTATCCAGCTTCACCCGGACCCAGGGGCGCGTGGCCTCACCTGGACCCAGGGGTGCGTGGCCTCTCCCGGACCCAGGGGCACGGCCTCACCTGGACCCAGGACCCAGCCTCACCTGGACCCAGGGGCGCACAGCCTCACCCAGACCCGGGACCCAGCCTCACCCGGACCCAGGGGCACGTGGCCTCTCCTGGACCTAGGGGCATGGCCTCACCCAGACCCGGGACCCAGCCTCACCCGGACCCAGGGGCACATGGTCTCACCCGGACCTGGGACCCAGCCTCACCCGGACCCAGGGGCGCGTGGCCTCACCTGGACCCAGGGGCACGTGGCCTCTCCTGGACCCAGTGGCATGGCCTCACCCAGACCCGGGACCCAGCCTCACCCAGACCCCGGGGGCGCACGAACTCACCCGGACCTGGGACCCAGCCTCACCTGGACCCAGGGGCGCACAGCCTCACCCGGACCCGGGATCCAGTTTCACCCAGACCCAGGGGCACGTAGCCTCACCCGGACCCAGGGGTGCATGGCCTCTCCTGGACCCAGGGGCACGGCCTCACCCAGACCCAGGGGCGCGCAGCCTTGCCTGGACCCGGGGGCATGCGGCCTCACCCGGACCCGGGACCCGGCCTCCCCCGGATCCAGGGGCACACGGCCTCACCCGGAATGGGCCACATAGATTTTGGATCACTGAGTTCTCATTTTCATTTGTTTTAAGGTATCTTTTGATTTCTACCTTGATCTCATTGTTACCTATTCATTATTTAGTAATGTGTTATTTAGCCTTCTTTTTTGTGTGTGTTTTTCTATTTTGTTCTTATGATTAATTTCTAGTTTCATACCGTTAGGGTCAGAGAAAATGCCTGATATGATTTCAATCTTATCAAATTTATTTTATTACTTTTTCAATTTTTATTTTATTTTGTATCACCTTTTATCCACTGTATGCCCTCTACCACCTCCACACATCCCCTTTCACCCCTGCAATTACTACACTGTTTTCCATGTCTGTGAGTTTTTTCTTATTTTTTTGTTCAATCCCTCCAGTCCTCTAATACCGCACCCCCAAAAGCTGTCTGCCTGCTCTCTATGAGTCTGTCTCTATTTTGCTCAATCTTTTAAAATTTATTGAGTCTTATTTGTGTCCTCACATGTGGTCTATCCTAGAAAATGTTCCATGTCAATTGAAAAGAATGTATATTCTGATGCTCTGAAGATGTCAATTAAATCCATCTGATCTAGTGTGTCATTTAAGGCCACTGTTTACTTGTTGATTTTTCTGTCTGGAAGATCTTTCCATTGATGTCAGTGGTGTTAAAATCCCCAACTATGAACATATTACTGTCCATCTCTCCCTTTATGTCCATCAAGATTTGCTTTATATATTTAGGTGCTCCTATAATGGGTGCATAAATGTTTACAAGGGTTTTATTCTCTTGTTGGATTACACCCTTATCATTATGTAGTGTCCTTCTTTGTCTCTTACTATAGCCTTAGATTTAAAGTCTATTTTGAAATATATAAGTATTGCTACCCCAGCTTATTATTCATTTCCATTTGCATGAAATATATTTTCCATCCATTTTAGTCTGTGTGTACCTTTTGGTATGAGGTGGGTCTCTTTTAGAGAACATATATATGGGTCTTGTTTTCTTATTCATTTTGCTACCTTATGTCTTTTGATTGGAGCATTTAAGCCATTTACATTTAAAGTGATTATTGATAAGTATGTTTATTGCCATTTTATTCTTTTAACTATGTTCCTCTGTTTTGTTTTTTCTTCTTCTCTTTAAGAAGACCTGTTAACATTTGTGATAATACTGGTTTGGTGCTAACAAATTCCTTTAGCTTTTTCTTGCCTGGGAAGCTCTTTATTTCACCTTCAATTCCATTTTATTTTATTATTTATAGAAAGAGTGGGTGAAATAGAGAGATAGAGAGAAAGAGAGAAGGGAGAGAGAGAGAGACAGAAACAGAGAGAGAGAGAGAGAGAGAGAGAGAGAGAGAGAGAGAGAGAGAGAGAGAGGGATCCACTTATCCACTTGTTGGTCCACTTATTTTTTTATTAAATTTATTTATTGATTAAGGTATTACATGTGTGTCCTTATTCCCCCATTACCCCCCATCCCCCCCATTCATGCCTTCACCCCCCTGTTGTGTGTGTCCATTGGTTAGGCTTATATGCATGCATACAAGTCCTTTGGTTGACCTCTACCTCTTACCCCACCCTCCCCTACCTTCTCTCTAAGGTTTGACAGTCAGATCGATGTTTCTCTGTCTCGGGATCTGTTTTCGTTCATCAGTTTATGTTATTCATTATATCCCATAAATGAGTGAGATCATGTGATATTTATCTTTCTCTGACTGGCTTATTTCACTTAGCCTAATGCTCTCCAGGTCCATCCATGCTGTTGCAAATGGTAAGAACTCCTTCTTTTTTACGTCAGCGTAGTATTCCATTGTATAGATGTACCACAGTTTTCTAATCCACTCATCTGCAGATGGGCACCTAGGCTGTTTCCAAATCTTAGCTATTGTAAATTGTGCTGCTATGAACATAGGGGTGCATATATCCTTTCTGATTGGTGTTTCTAGTTTCTTGGGATATATTCCTACAAGTGGGATCACTGGGTCAAATGGGAGTTTCATTTTTAGTTTTCTGAGGAAACTCCATACTGTTCTCCACAGTGGCTGCACCAGTCCACATTCCCACCAGCAGTGCACGAGGGTTCCTTTTTCTCCGCATCCTCGCCAGCACTTATGATTTGTTGATTTGTTGATGATAGCCATTCTGACAGATGGTATTTCATTGTTGTTTTGATTTGCATCTCTCAGATAATTAGTGACTTTGAGCATGTATTCATATGTCTCTTGGCCGTCCTTCTGTCTTCTTTTGAAAAGTTTCTATTTAGGTCCATTGCCCTTTTTTTTCATTGGGTCATTTATCTTCCTTTTATTAAGTTGTATGAGTTCCCTGTAAATGTTAGAGATTAAACTTTTATCGGTGATAACATTGACAAATATGTTCTCCCATACAGTGGGCTTTCTTGTTTTTTTGTTGATGGTTTCTTTTGCTGTGCAAAAGCTTTTTATTTTGGTGTAGTCCCATTTGTTTATTTTCTCCCTAGTTTCCATTGCCCTAGGAGTGGTATCTGTGAAGAAATTGCTTTGGCATATGTCTGAGATTTTGCTACCTGAGGATTCCTCTAGTATTTTTATGGTTTCCCATCTTATGTTTAAGTCCTTTATCCATTTTGAGTTTATTTTTGTGTATGGTGTAAGTTGGTGGTCTAGTTTTATTTTTTTGCATGTATCTGTCCAATTTTCCCAACACCATTTATTGAAGAGACTGTGTTGACTCCATTGTATGTTCATGCCTCCTTTGTCAAATATTAATTGAGCATAGTGGTTTGGGTCGATATCTGGGTTCTCTATTCTATTCCATTGGTCTATATGCCTGTTCTTGTGCCAGTACCAGGCTGTTTTGAGAACAGTGGCTTTGTAATACAGCTTGAAATCTGGTAGTGAGATCCCTCCTACTTTGTTCTTCTTTATCAGGATTGCTGTGGCTATTTGGGGTCTTTTTTTATTCCAGATGAATTTTTGGAGAGTTCTTTCTAGGTCTGTGAAATATGCTGTTGGTATTTTAATGGGGTGATTAGTGACTTTGAGCATGTTTTCATATGTCTCTTGGCCTTCCTTCTGTCTTCTTTCGTAAAGTATCTATTTAGGTCCATTGCCCATTTTATGATTGGGTTGTTTATCTTCCTTTTGTTAAGTTGTATAAGTTCCCTGTAAATGTTGGAGATTAAACCCTTATCAGTGATAATATTGGCAAATATGTTCTCCCATGCTGTGGGCTTTCTTGTTGTTTTGTTGATGGTTTCTTTTGCTGTGCAAAAGCTTTTTATTTGGATGTAGTCCCACTTGTTTATTTTCTCTTTAGTTTCCATTGTCCTAGGAGCAGTATGAGTGAAGAAATTGCTTCAATATATGTCTGAGATTTTGCTGCCTGTGGATTCCTCTAGTATTTTTATGGTTTCCCGTCTTATGTTTAAGTCCTTTATCCATTTTGAGTTTATTTTTGTGTTTGGTGTAAGTTTGTGGTCTAGTTTCTTTCTTTCTTTTTTTTTTTGGCATGTATCTGTCCAATTTTCCCAACACCATTTATTAAAGAGACTGTCTTTTTTTTTAAATTTCTTTATTATTAAGGTGTTACATATGTGTCCTTATTCCCCCATTCCCCCCCCCCCCATTCCCCCCAATCATGCCCTCACCCCTCTGTTGTCTGTGTCCATTGGCTAGGCTTATATGCATGCATACAAGTCCTTTGGTTGACCTCTACCCCTTACCCCCACCCTCCCCTACCTTCCCTCTGAGGTTTGATGGTCTGATCGATGTTTCTCTGTCTCAGGATCTGTTTTCGTTCATCAGTTTATGTTATTCATTATATCCCATAAATGAGTGAGATCATGTGATATTTATCTTTCTCTGACTGGCTTATTTCACTTAGCCTAATGCTCTCCAGGTCCATCCATGCTGTTGCAAATGGTAAGAACTCCTTCTTTTTTACATCAGCATAGTATTCCATTGTGAAGATGTACCACGGTTTTTTAATCCACTCAACTGCTGATGGGCACTTAGGCTGTTTCCAAATCTTAGCTATGGTAAATTGTGCTGCTATGAACATAGGGGTGCATATATCCTTTCTGATTGGTGTTTCTAGTTTCTTGGGATATATTCCTACAAGTGGGATCACTGGGTCAAATGGTAGTTCCATTTTTAATTTTTTGAGGAAACTCCATACTGTTCTCCACAGTGGCTGCACCAGTCTGCAATTCCCACCAGCAGTGCACGAGGGTTCCTTTTTCTCCGCATCCTCCCCAGCACTTGTCATTGTTGATTTGTTGATGATAGCCATTCTGACAGGTGGGAGATGGTATCTCATTGTCGTTTTGATTTGCATCTCTTAAAGAGACTGTCTTGACTCCTTTGTATGTTCTTGTCCTTCTTTGTGGAATGTTAATTGAGCACAGTGGTTTGGTCGATTTCTGGGTTCTCTATTCTATTCCATTGATCTATATGTCTGTTCTTGTGCCAGTACCAGGCAGTTTTGAGAACTGTGGCTTTGTAATACAGCTTGATATCTGGTAGTGAGATCCCACCCACTTTGTTCTTCTTTCTCAGAATTGCTGCAGATATTTGGGGTCTTTTTTTATTCCAGATGAATTTTTGGAAAGTTCCTTCTAGGTCTGTGAAATATGCCGTTGGTATTTCAATGGGGAGTGCATTGAATCTACAGATTGCTTTGGGTAGTCTTGACATTTTGATGATGTTGATTCTACCAATCCATGAACACGGTATGTTCGTCCATCTGTTTATGTCTTCCTCTATTTCTTTTTTCAGTATACTGTAGTTTTCTGAGCAGAGGTCTTTTACCTCCTTAGTTAAGTTTATTCCTAGGTATCTTAATTTTTTTGGTGCGGTGGTAAATGGGATTGCCTTTTTAGTCTCTCTTTCTGTAAGTTCATTATTGGTGTATAAAAATTCCATATATTTCTTGGCATTAATTTTGTATCCTGCTACATTGCCCAATTCATTTATTAAGTCTAATAATTTTTATGGAGTCTTTAGGGTTTTCTATGTACAGTATCATGTCATCTGCAAATAAGGACAGTTTTACTTCTTCTTTTCCAATTTAGATGCTTTTTATTTCTTATTCTTGTCTGATCGCAATGGCTAGTACTTCCAGTACTATGTTGAACAGGAGTGTTGAGAGTTGGCATCCCTGTCTTGATCCTGTTCTAAGGGGAAATGGTTTTAGTTTTTGCCCATTGAGTATGATGTTGGCTGTGGGTTTGTCATATATGGCTTTTATTATGTTGAGGTATGATCCTTCTATTCCGAACTTGCTGAGCGTTTTTATCAAAAATGGGTGTTGGATTTTGTCAAACGCTTTTTCTGCATCAATTGATATGACTATGTGGTTTTTAACTCTCAATTTGTTTATGTGATGTATCACGTTTATTGATTTGCGGATATTGTACCATCCTTGCATCCCTGGGATAAATACTACTTGGTCATGGTGTATGATCTTTCTGATGTACTGCTGGATCCCATTTGCTAGAATTTTGTTGAGGATTTTGGCATCTATGTTCATGGGAGATATTGGCCTGTAATTCTCTTTCATTGTATTGTCTTTATCTGGTTTTGTATTAGGGTGATGCTGGCTTCATAGAAGGAGCTTGGAAGTGTTCCTTCCTCTTGAATTTTTTGGAGTAGTGTGAGGAGGATAGGTTTTAGTTCTTCCTTGAATGTTTGGTAAAACTCCCCTGTGAAGCCGCCTGGCCCAGGGCTTTTGTTTGCTGGAAGCTTTTTGATGACTGATTCAATTTCTTCCATAGTTATCGGCCTATTGAGATTTTTAGAATCTTCCTGATTGAGTTTTGGAAGGTTGTATTTTTCCAGGAATATGTCCATTTTTTCCAGGTTGTCTAGTTTGTTAGAATAGAGTTGTCCATAGTATTTTTTTAAACAATCCTTTATATTTCTGTGGAGTCTGTTGTTATTTCTCCTCTTTCATTTCTGATTTTGTTTATTTGGGTCCTCTCTCTTTGCTTCTTGGTGAGCCTGGGTAGAGGTTCATCAATCTTGTTTATCCTTTCAAAGAACCAGCTCTTGGTTTCATGGATCTTTTGCAATTTTTTTTTTGTCTAAATCATTCATTTTCCCTCTGATCTTTATTATCTCCTTCCTTCTGCTCACTCTGGGCTTTTCTTGTTGCTATCTTTCTAATTCTTTGAGTTGTAGAGTTAGATGATTTATTACCATTTTTTCTTGTTTTTTGAGGTAGGCCTGTAGAGATATAAAGTTCCCTCTCAGGACTGCTTTCATTTTTTCCTATAGATTTTGGATTGTTGTGTTTTTATTTTCATTAGTTTCCAGGATGTTTTTAATTTCTTCTTTGATCTCTTTAGTAACCCAGTCATTGTTTAATAGCATGCTATTCAGCTTCCAATGTTTGAATTATTTGGATTTTTTTTTGTAGTTTATTTCTAACTAGAGGCCCAGTGCATGACTGAATCATGCATGTGTAGGGTCCCCTACATGCTTTCCCTTTTGATCACGGGGAGCTGGGTGCCTGTCCGCTGGTGCACCAGGCGCCAGAGGCTTCTGAAAGGCATTCAGCTCCCACGCTTTTGCTTTCGATCACTGGTGCACCAGGCCTTTCAGAAGCCTCAGGCGTGGTGGAGGCTTCTGAAAGGCCTGGTGCCTGAGTGGACAGGCACCCAGCTCCCACGCTTTCGCTTTCGATCACTGGTGCACCAGGCCTTTCAGAAGCCTCCGGAACCACAGAGGATTCTGAAAGGCCTGGTGCCTGAGTGGACAGGCACCCAGCTCCCACGCTTTCCTTTCGATCGCTGGTGCACCAGGCCTTTCAGAAGCCTCCGGCGCCGCGGAGGCTTCTGAAAAGCCTGCTGCCTGAGTGGACAGGCACCCAGCTCCATTGCTTTCCTTTCGATCGCTGGTGCACCAGGCCTTTCAGAAGCCTCTGGCGTGGGGGAGGCTTCTGAAAGGCCTGCTGCCTGAGTGGACAGGCACCCAGCTCCCATGCTTTTGCTTTTGATCACGGGGAGCTGGGTCCCTGTCCGCTGGTGCACCAGGCCTTTCAGAAGCCTCCGGCGCCGCGGAGGCTTCTGAAAAGCCTGGTGCCTGAGTGGACAGGCACCCAGCTCCCACGCTTTCGCTTTCGATCGCTGGTGCACCAGGCCTTTCAGAAGCCTGCGGCGTGGTGGAGGCTTCTGAAAGGCCTGCTGCCTGAGTGGACAGGCACCCAGCTCCCACACTTGCCTTTCGATCGCTGGTGCACCAGTCCTTTCAGAAGCCTCCGGCGTGGCAGAAGCTTCTGAAAGCCCTGCTGCCTGAGCGGACAGGCACTCAGCTCCCCGGCTTTTGATGGTCCGCGGGGCGGGATGTCAGCTCACTGCCCCAGAGGCCCCTTCTGTGCCGCAGCACAGCCATGGCGCAGACGCTGAGCTCGTGCCGCTGCTGGCGACGCAGCTCAGCATCCCGCCGGCCCAATCAGCTACCCCGGCCACCCCGAGTCTCGCCCCCCCGTGCCTCCTGGCCAATCATGGGCATAGCGAAGGTACGGTCAATTTGCATATTTGTCTATTATTAGGTAGGATAGTATGCCATTGTGGTCTGAGAAAATGCTTGATATGATTTCAATCTTCTTGAATTTGGGGAAACTTTGATTGTGACCTAATATGTGGTCTATTTTTGAAATGTCCCATGTGCACTTGAAAAGAACATATATTCCATTGCTTTGGGGTGAAAGGTTCTGAAGATGTCAATTAAGTCCATCTGATCTAGTGAGTCATTTAAGATTGCTGTTTCTTTGCTGATATTTTGTCTAGAGGATTTATCCAGTGATGTCAGTGGTGTATTAAAGTCCCCTACTATGATTGCATTGTTGTTGATCTCTCCCTTGATATCTTCCAGGAGTTTTTTTATGTATTTGGGTGCTCCTGCATTGGGTGCATATATGTTTATCAAAGTTATATCCTCTTGTTGTATTGATCTCTTTAGTATTATGATGGGGCCTTCCTTATCTCTTGTCATGGCCTTCACTTTGAGGTCTATTTTGTCAGATATAAGTATTGCTACCCCAGCTTTTTTTTTTTTTTTCATTTCCATTTGCCTGAAAGATACTTTTCCATCCCTTCACTTTCAGTCTGTGTGAGTCCCTTGTTGTGAGGTGGGACTCTTGTAGACAGCATATATATGGGTCATGTTTTTTTACCCATTCAGCCACTCGATGTCTTTTGATTGGAGCATTTAGTCCATTTATGTTTAAAGTTATTATTGAAAGGTACTTGTTGGTAGTCATTTTTATTTTTTGTGCCTGTGTTTTTTCTTACCTTTTTGTTTCTTCTTTTTACACCAGTCCCTTTAGCATTTCTTGCATTGCTGGATTGGTAGTGATAAACTGCCTTAGCCTTTTTGTGTGTGTGTGAAGCCCCTTATTTCCCCTTCAATTTTGAATGATAGTCCTGACCCAGAATCAAACTGTGACCTCCTGGTTCATAGGTCAACACTCAATGACTGAGCCATGCTAGCTGGACTTACTGTTCATATTTTATCTTTTTTCTTTTACTTCTTATTCTTCTTAAAGAAGACCCTTTAGTATTTCATGTAATACTGGTTTGGTCATGATGAACTCCTTTAGATTTTTCTTATCTGTGAAGCTCTTTATCTAACTTTCAATTATCAATAATAGCTTTGATGAGTAATCTTGGTTATAGTTCCTTGCTTTTCATCACTTTAAATATTTCTTGCCACTCCCTTCTGGCTTGTAAGGTTTCTGTTGAGAAATCAGCTGACCATTGTATGGGTGCTCCCTTGTAGATAACTAACTGCTTTTCTCTTGCTTTTCAGATTCTCTATTTGTCTTTAACCTTTGGCATTTTAATTATGTTATGTCTTGGTGTGGGCCTCTTTGGGTTCCTGTTGTTTCATACAATCTGCTCTTCCTGCACTCATAAGTCTATTTCTTTCACCAGGTAGGGGAAGTTTTCTGTCATTATTTCTTCAAATAGGTTTTCAATTTTTTTTGCTCCCTCTATTCTCCTTCTGGCACTCCTATGATGTGAATGTTGGTATACTTAAAGATGTCCCAGAGACTCCTTATACTCTCTTCATATTTTGGGATTCTTTGATCTTTTTGCTCTTCTGTTGGGTGTTTTTTGCTTCCTCATATTTCAAATCACTGATTTAATTTTCAGTGTCCTCTATTCTACTATTGAATCCCTGTAAGTTATTCTTTTTTTTTAATATATTTTTATTGATTTCAGAGAGGAAGGGAGAGGGAGAGAGTTCTCATCAACATCAATGATGAGAGAGAATCATTGATTGGCTGCTTCCTGCATGCCCCCTACTGGGGATTGAGACTGCAACCTGAGAATGTGCCCTTGACTGGAATCAAACCCAGGACCCTTCAGTTTTCAGGCCATCGCTCTATTCACTGAGCCAAACCAGCTAGGGCTATAAATTATTTTTCATTTCAGTTAGTGTATGCTTCAATTCTGACTGGTCTTTTTTTATGTCATTGATGTTCTCTCTAAGTTCCTTGAAGATCTCATTAAATTTATTGAGAGTCCTTATAACCATTGTTTTGAACTCTGTATCTCATAGTTTGCTTGCTTTTATTTCATTTAGTTCTTTATCTGCAGATTTCTTCTGTTCTTTCATTTGTGACATGTTTAATTGTCTCTGCATTTTGGTTGTTTCCCTGTGTTTGTTTTTATGTATTAGTTAGAGCTTCTATGTTTTCCAGAATTGGTAGACTTGCCTTGTGTATTAGGTGTCATGTAGGGCTCAGTGGCTTAGCCTTGCCAGTCACCTGACCTGGGCACTTTAAGTGTGCCCTTGTGTGGGCTGTGTGCACTGTCCTGTTGTAGTTGAGCCTCGCTTGCTATTGCCATCACTGGATTGACCCCAGGCTAATGATTGGTTTCACGGACTAGCTGCAACTAGAGTGGAAGAGCTGCTGTGCAGGAGATCCCCCTATGGAGCAGGACGTGCTTAAGTGGGGCCTTGGTGGTGTTCACTGAGTCTGCCCCATAAGTGTCTCACTCATAGATGTAGTAAGGTTATGATCTTGTATGGTCTAAAACTGACCACCAGGTGTACTGGTTCTGGGGCCTCCCAGGAGGTAGAAAGTCAGCTACTGCCTGTGTTCTGGGGCCACCTGGCACAAACTACAGAGTGATCTGCAGATGTCTGCTACTTGTTTTGGGCATGGAGGTGCCCAGGAAAGGCCAAGCTGTGAACCTTGGCAAGGTGCTGCTAGTGTTGGGCCTGGGGCTTCTTATTGAGAGGTATGGGCATGCTGAGGCAGCTGTTGCTTGTTTGAGGGATTTTAGAAAAGTCTGAAGTCTGAGCCAGGACAGGCTGTTTATATGGAAAGACCACCTCAAACAGCTTGGGTGGGGCTGCAAATTGGGTGGCATCTCAGGGAATCACCAGGGCAGGTTGAACAGTGTGATCCAGGTTGATGGAAACTCATATATGGCACCTGTCAGAATATTCTTTGGCAGCAGAAGTCTCAACATAGGAACAATGACCTCTGCCAGCACTCTTGTCTGGGAGAAAGCTGCCTGCCAGTTCTTACCCTGATGCCTGACAATTTAGCTCTTCCCATACTTCCCTGGATCTTTTCAAGCTACTGCCTTAGCGCTGGAGTTCAGAAAGCATGAGTCTGAGTAAGTCTATGCAATGGCCTTTTAAGAGGACTCCAGCAGCCTCTGTGCCACTCACTCAGGCACCATCCCCACTGGATTTTACAGCTAGAAGTTATGGGGACTTCTCTTTCTGGCACTGGAACCCTGGCTGAGAGGTCTGGTGTGGGCCTGAGACCCCTTGCTCTTAATGTAGGCCTCACAGCCAAGATATCCCTCTGGATTAATAAAACGCCACATATGGGTGTTGGACCAGCCCATTCTGTGCCTCTGACCCTCCTACCAATCTCAATATAGTTTTTTCTTCAATTCTCTAGTTGTAGGACTTCCATTCTGGCTTTTCTGAATGATGATTGTCCCATAGTTTGTTGTGTAGCTTGGTCCTTCCCATGCACACCTAGGCCCAGTAGAGGCAGCCACAAACTGTAGATAGCTTTGTAGAACCAAAGCTTTGTAATTTTGATATGGTTGTGAGCAGAGGTGAGAACTGTTTACCTACACTGCCATCTTTCTCCTCTCCTTAAAAATAGGTTATTGATCCCTTGCTGTCTCTCTTTTCCTTCTGGTACCCCTATGAAGCAGATGCTGTTATGCTTCATGTTTTCCCAAATGTGTCTTAAGCTATCCTCATTTTAAGAATTTTTTTTGCTGCTCTGATTGAGGATTCCCTGCTACCTTGTCTTCCAAATTGCTTATTCAATCCTCTGCTCATCCAACATACTGTTTATCCCTTCTAGTTTATTCTTCACTTCAGATATTGTATTATCCATTTTTGACTGGTTCTTTTTTTATGGTTTCTGTGTCCTTTTTCATGCTGTTGTAATTCTCACTAAGATTTTTTTTTTAATGTATATTTTTATTGATTTCAAAGAGGGAAGGAGAGGGTGAAATAGAAACATTGATGATGAGAGAGAATCACTGACCAGCTGCCTCCTGCACCAGGGACTGAGCCCACAACCCAGGCATGTGCCCCAACCAGAAATTGAACCATGACCTCCTGGTTCATAGGTTGACAGCCAATCATTGAGCCACACTGGCCGGGCCTCACTAAGTTTTTTTGGTATCCTTATAATCTTTTTTTTTTTACTCTATATCTGATAAATTGCTTGTCTCCATTTCATTTAGCTTTTAATTTTTTTTAGATTTCTTCTGTTCTTTCATTTGGAACATACTTCTTTGTCTCCCCATTTTGGCTGCCGCTTTTTGTTTGTTTCCATGTATTAGGTAGAGCTGCTATGACTCCCAGTCTTGGTAGGGTGGCCTTATGTAGTAGTTGTCCTATGGGAACCAGTGGTGCAATCTCCTTGATCACCTGAACTAAATACTCCAGCATGTCCCTTCTGTGGGTTATGTGAACCCTCCTGTTGTATTTGAGTTTTGATTGCTATTGGCTCATTCATGCATGAGGCTGACCTTCAGGCTGCCTGACTGTGAGAATCAACTCCAATCACAGTGCACAAGCTGTTGTACAGATGTTGACCACATGAAGCAGAATTCACCTCAGTATTGTCTATTTCCTGTCTCCCTTTGGAAATTCCACTAGTAAAGGTAATTGGATTCTACTCTGTTATTGTCTGGATCTGGCCATTATGTGTGTTGCGTCTAGGGCTTCTTGGGGAAGACTCTGGTGCTGGCCAGTATCAGACACTGTCTGTGACTGGCCCTGGGCTACGTTTTGGTTCTACAAAGCTACCTATAGTTTGTGGCTGTCTCTATTGAGCCTGTGTGTGCATGGGAAGGACCAAGCTACACACCAAGGCTGACTTTTACCAGTACTGGGCCTGAGGGCAGATCAGCAAAAGTCCCAAGGTACTCTGAGATCCACCTTGCCTGCCTCTGCCTGCTGGTTGCCTGTTAGGCTCATTCACTGAATAAGCTGCATGAGGTAGGTTCCTAGTGAGTCACCAGGTAGGGGTGAGTGATGTTCAGCAGATTGATACAGGTTCAATATGTGCCAGTACTAGGTCTGAGTCCACTCAGCAAATGTCCAGGGTAACTAACTGCTTGTACACCTGTATGGTGGGCAAGGGTCTCAAGGAGTCATCAGGATGAGACCAACAGAGTTTATCAGAACTAAACAGATCAAGATTTGGCCCTGTGAAGGGAGGACTCTGCACCACATAGGCATGTGAGGGAAAAATGGCCCTTGTCCTAGAGCCACATAACCCAGTCTGTCCTGGATCTGACCAGATCTCAGTACGGCAGAGCCACCAGGGGTCGGTGGAATGAAACTTTCAAGAGCCTGGAGATTAGAGCTAGCAGATCTCCCATGAGGGGAGACATCAGTCAACCTCACTGGAAAGTGGGTGTAATGACCCCAATCCAGAGCCACACAACTCAGTCACTGACAACCCTTGAGTCTTCTCAGACCTCTACACTCTGGTCCAGACAGCTGAGTTCTCAACAGGGTGCAAGCTCTGCAGGGTAGGGCTATATGGAGTTCAGAGTGTGGGGCCATTGCATTCCCCCAGCCTGATGCCATATGGAGGGATGTGCTCCACCCAAGAAAGATGGTGTATGTGGTATGGGAGACTGACTCAGTACAAGTATCTTAGCAGCTGTTCCTTCAGCTCTCTCTCCAAAGCCACAAACCCCAGTTGCACTCTAGTCCACTCTGCTCCCTCCCCCTCCTCCAGAGCTCAGGGTCAGTGACTATGAATGAGATTTTGTGTGTTGGCCCTTTAATGGGTTGCCTTTGTCTCTAACAGACTCCTGTCTCTCCCTGGTGGACAGAATTCCTGCTGATTTTCACCACGAGATGTTATGTGGGTGACTTCCTGGCTTTAGTGCTCTGGGCTGGGGAGCTTGGCTTGGGGTTGAGACCCTACACTTCTCAGGAGAAACCTCCACAGCTGAAATATTTCTTCAGAAGCTCAGCCTCCACTGGTAAAAAGTGGGGCCAGTCCTTTTTGCATTTCTACCCTTGTTACCAGTTGCAATGTGTCTTCTTTTGTAAATCCTTGGTTATAAGACTTCTGTTCAGCTCTTCTGTTGCTTACTCAGGTTGATTGCTCCATGTTTTAGTTGTAATTCCAGTTTGATCTTGGGAGGAGTTGAGTGTAACATCCACCTACTCTGCCATCATCTTGGATCTCTCACAGTCTGATATTATACTAGCCCTTTATTTTGTGTATTTGCCTCCTCACTAGAATGTACATTCCATGAGGGCATGTGTGTTTTGTTCACTTTTTGTTTCTTTAGTACATGGAATACTGCTTGGCATGTAATGTGTTCAATGAATCATTTTTGAATGAATGCAGAAAAGCTAGAGTTCAAATGCCAAGGTGAGCACTGAGCCTAGGAAGAACTAAGGCATACATGAAAAAGGTGAAAGGACTTCAAATCAAGTCAGGTGGTATATGGGGAATGGCTAAAGGTGATTTCCTTAAGGCTAAGGACTTGATTTTATGGGCAGCATTTATGGGTTAATCCCCATTTAGAGGGCCCAAGGAGTCATCATCATTGTGGTAAAGCAAGTAGTTGATACAGAACATTAAAGATAAAGCAGGCCCTAGCCGATTTGACTCAGTGATAGAGCATCAGCCTGCGGACTGAAGGTCCTGGGTTTAATTCTAGTCAAGGGCACATACCTGGATTGTGGGCTCAATCCCCAGTAGGGGGTGTGCAAGAGGAAGCTAATCAATAATTCTCTCTCATCATTGATGTTTCTGTACCTCTCTCCCTCTCCCTTCCTCTTTGAAATATAGATAGATAGATAGATGATAGATAGATAGATAGATAGATAGATAGATAGATAGATAGATGATAGGTAGATAGATAGATATGATGAATCAGGCAAACTTGGATCTAATTCAAATGTTTGAAATAACAAGTTACTTTCATGCAAGGTTGTTCCTGATAGATTGAGTGAAAGCCCTTTAAATTTACAGGACTTTGCCAGATAAAAGTGGTGGTGGTATGGGAAAGGAGCCAAGTAGAGGTGAAAACATGGTCAAAGGTATTGACTGCTCTGTAAAGAAGCAAAAAAAATATATTTTTCAAGAAAGTAAGTGTATTTACACAAGGCATTTTAAAGGATAGGGAGGAAATTGCATGAGATGAAACTGGCAAGGTAGATTATACCTATATTGAGAAGCATCTTGTGTGTCCAAGTGGAGAGTTTGCTTCTTATTCCTTTTCCATGGGGTAGGAAGTAAGTAGGAGCTCACAGAAGATATTTTTTATCAGGCAAGTCAGATAATCAGTTTTTGTTTATTTTTTAAGATAAATCTGGTGAAGATATGTGGAAGACTTGCTAGAAAGAAGTAATATTGCGGGTATGAAAGGACTACAATAAAGTTAGGAGACTTTGCAATAAAAGAAGCAAGAGGCAACAAAGATCTGGACTAAAACAGAAGTAGTTAGTAAAGAGAAGAAAGGCAAAATGTGGCATATTTCTAATGAATAAGCTACAAAATTTGTTACTAACTGGGTGTAGGAATGGACAGATAAGGAGGAACTGAGTTTTGTTCATAGCTTTGGAGATGGTGGGGGTAGCAAAATCACTGTGTCAGCAAGAATACTGAAGGGGAACAGATTTAGGAAGAAGATATAAGACATATAAATTGGAAGAATTTGTGGGTGTCCAATTACCAAATGTTATGTATACTAATAATAGAGGGATATGCAAATTGTCTGGGATGCCGTCACAGTAACAGTAACAACTGAACAGCAGGCTGTGTGGGGTGACGAGGCCAGCAGGGGGGTTAGTGAGGGACAACCAAATGACTGAACAGCAGGCTGCATGGGGCGACCAGGCCAGCAGGGGGGTTAGTGAGGGACAACCAAACGACTGAACAGCAGGCTGCATGGGGTGACCAGGCAGGGAGGGGGGCAGTTGGGGGTGACCAGGCTGGCAGGGGTGGCAGTTAAGGGTGACCAGGTTGTTGGGGGGGCAGTTGGGGGTGACCAGGTTGGCAGGGGAGGCAGTAAATGGCAACCAGGTTGGTGAGGGGGTCAGTTGGGGGCAACCAGGCCGGTGGGGGGGGCCGTTGGGGGTGACCAGGTCAGCGGGGGGGGGCAGTTTAGGGTGACCAGGACAGCAAAGGAGGGTAGTTGGGGGCAACTAGGCTGGCAGGGGAGGCAGTAAAGGGTGACCAAGCCAGTGCAGGGGGCAGTTGGGGGCAACCAGGCCAGTGGGGGGGCAGTTGGGGATGACCAGGCCAGTGAGGGGGCAGTTGGGGGTGACCAGGCCAGCAGGCAGAGGCAGTAAGGGGTGATTAGGCTGGCAGGGGAGGGCAGTTAGGGGCAATCAGGCAGACAGGCAGGTGAGCAGTTAGGAGCCAGCAGTCTCAGATTGTGAGAGGGATGTCCAACTGAACCGGCAGTCAGACATCCCCTGAGGGGTCCTGGATTGGAGAGGGTGCAGACTGGGCTGAGGGGAACCCCCCCATGCATGAATTTTGCGCACCGGGCCTCTAGTTTTTTACTAATTGGAGATATGTACTTTTAGGAAAGCCCAGGATTTAGAAGTCATGGGTATGAGCAATTAGTAAATGAGGCCTCCCATGATGAAGGTGCAGAAAGAAAGAGAGAAAGACAAAAGATAGAATCTTGGAGGACCCCAATGTTCAAGGGAATATCAAACCCTTCTGTAGTAAATATTATTTGCATCCTACAAACTAGGAGCAATCACTTTCAAATTTATAAGAAAAGATGACACAGTAACTGGTATCCTCATAGCTATCATAAAATATTAACTTTCATTGCATTTCAGTTAAAGTCTATCAGAATATTTACTACCTTACCAGTGCAAACTGTGTGCTTGTGGTGGGTGAGAAGAAACAGAAGGGAGAATAGGTTAGGGAATATTTTATGTATAGGGATGCCTAGGAGGAACAGATAGAAAAAGTTTCAACTTTTTGAGTGGCTTTCTGTATGACATTGAGTGGCTTCCTGTTTCTAGTTGTGGGTTCTAAGTTTATGGTACGTATTGCCTTGAGAAATACCATTCCCGTAGCTTCAGAACGAACTGGTTTTAGAAATATTCCTCTTTCCAAGAGAAAACCAAGATGGTGGCATAGGTAAACACCTAAACTGCTGCCTCGCACAACAATTTCAAAACTACTACTAAAAGACAAAACGTCTATCACCCAGAACCGCAGGAAAACTGGCTGAGTGGAAATTCTACAACTAGAAGGAAAGAGAAAAGAGCATTGAGATGTGCACAAGTGCTGAAAAGCTGAGGTACAGAGGCGCATGAATTGGTGCGAATTGGGCTGGCAGCAGGCGACTGGGTGCCCTGCTTTTTTCAACCCGAAAGGAGACAAGCTCCCGATTACTCTGAACTCCAGTTTCTGGGGAGACGCTGAGGACCCAAACTCCTACAGGGAGAAGCTGGACTGTCTGCCATCAGATCGGAAAGTCAGGGTGACTTTCTTGCAGAGGTGTGCCCAGCAATCATTGTTTACTGCGCTGGGGCGCGGGACACGGGGACTTGGAAATGCAGAGATGCAGAGACGGCTGACTGGCAGCCATCGCTGTTTGACACACCCTAGCTGAGTGACTACCTGAGACCCTGCCCCACACAATCTGCAAACCCACCCAAGCTCCATGCAGTGGCTTTTGCATATAAATGGCCTGCCCTATCGCAGCTTAAACTAAAAAACTGCAGCTCTGGTCAGACAGCTCCAAAACCTCCAAACCCCAAGCAAAGAGAAGAAAACTGTAGTTCTCGCTGTAGCTCCTGCTGGGTGGCCTCAGACAGTAGCTGACCTGCACCCCATTGGAGATCCAGAAACTAGTGTATCTAGTGGTCAGTGTGAGATGACACCAGATTTCAACTACTCACATCCATAAGTGACACATTCAAGAGGCAGACTCTGTGAGCACCAAAACCCCACTGAAGCAAGTCCTGCCCCATAAGTGTGTCTCCAGCACAGCAATTCTTCCGTTATAGACACAGCGGGTCCTCACAGTCAATTGGCCTGGAGGTCAATTCCTCCCAGTGACACCAACAACAATCAAGACTTAACTACAACAAGGCTGTACACACAGTCCACAAAGGGGTGCACCAAGAGTGTCCACCTCAGGTAACTGGGAGGCCGAGCCACTGGCCCATATAGGACACCTAGCACACAAAGCCACTCTACCAACTCAGGGAAGCAGTGAAAATGCAGAGACAAAGAAACAGATCACAAACGAAAGAAATGGAGGAAAACAAACGACTGGATATAGAGTTCAAAACCATGGTTATAAGGTTTTCCAAGAATTTCTTAGAAAAGGCTGATAAATTTAATGAGACCCTTGAGGATATGAAAAAGGACCAATTAGAAATTAAACATCCACTGACTGAAATAAAAAATATTATACAGAGACCCAACAGCAGACTAGAGGAACGCAAGAATCAAGTCAAAGATTTGAAATACAAAGAAGCAAAAAACACTCAACCGGGAAAGCAAAAAGAAAAAAAGAATCCAAAAATTTGAAGATAGTGTAAGAAGTCTCTGGGACAACTTCAAGTGTACCAACATCAGAATTATGGGGGTGCCAGAAGAAGAGAGAGAGCAAGATATTGATAACCTATTTGAAGAAATAATGACAGAAAACTTCCCCCACCTGGTGAAAGAAATAGACTTACAAGTCCAGTAAGTGCACAGAACCCCAAACAAAAGGAATCCAAAGAGGACCACACCAAGACACATCATAATTAAAATGCCAAGGGCAAAAGGCAAAGAGAGAATATTAAAAGCAGCAAGAAAAAAACAGTTAATTACCTACAGGGGAGCACCCATACGATTGTCAGCTGATTTCTCAACAGAAACTATGCAAGCCAGATGGGAGTGGCAAGAAATATTCAAAGTGATGAATAGCAAGAACCTACAACCAAGATTACTCTACCCAGCAAAGTTATCATTCAGAATTGAAGGTCAGATAAAGAGCTTCACAGATAAGAAAAAGCTAAAGGAGTTCATCACCAGCAAAACAGTATTATATGAAATGCTGATGGTATTCTTTAAGAAGAGGAAGAAGAAGAAAAAAAGTAAAGATAAAAATTATGAACAACAAATACATATCTATCAACAAGTGAATCTAAAAATCAAGTGAATTAAAAATCTGAGGAACAGAATAAACTAGTGAATATAATAGAATCAGGGGCATAGAATGGGAGTGGATTGATAATTATCAGGGGTAAAGGGGTGTGGGGGGTACGGGAAGAGACTGGACAAAAATCGTACACCTATGGATGAGGACAGTGCGGGGGAGGTAAGGGCAGAGGGTAGGGTGGGAACCAGGTGGAGGGGAGCTATGGGGGGGGAGGAGAAACAATTGTAATAATCTGAACAATAAAGATTTATTAAATTAAAAAAATATAAAATAATAAAAAAAATATAAAGATTCCTCTTTCCTGTTTTACATCTTAACTCATGTGGAAAGATAAACTAGCCACAACTACAAAAATCGACCTAAAGATTTCCATAATTTCTGCTATAAATGAGGCAAGATTAGACCTTCTTATAAATTATGTCTTGGAGATCCAAGATGGTGTTGGAGTGGGTGGATATTACACTAACCTCCCCATGGGACCAAACTGGAATTACAACTAAAATGTAGAGAAATCAACCTGAAAAACCAACTGAAGACTAGCTGGAGAAAAGTATTATAACCAAAGAATTACAGAAGAAGCCACATCAAGACTGGCAGGAGGGCAGGGCATGAAAAGGGCTGGCCCTGTTCCCATGGGCGGGCTGTGGCTGAGATTTCAGAGGGATATCTTAGCTGCAAAGATTCCCCTGATAAGCATGGTATCTCGACCCCAAGCCAGGCTGGGTGAAAAAGGTGAAGAGATTAAGCAAAGGAAAAACAAACAAACTCACAGACACAGATGTGGAATGGTATGGTGATTATCAGAGGGAAAAAGGGGTCGGGGAGGTAAAAGAGGGTAGGGGTGCGGGGGGATAAGTGGTGATGGAAGGAGACTTGACCTGGGGTGGTGAACACATAATACAATATACAGATGATGTATTATAGAATTGTATACCTGAAATCTATATAATTTTATTAACCAATATCACCCCAATAAATTCAATAAAAATTAAAAATAAATAAAAGCTTGAACTTCATCAGTGAAATAAATAAATCAATCTTGTTTTCTTACAGTGCTTTTAAAGAGAAACGATGGCTTCAGCAGTTAGAAATAGCAAAAGTCTTAGCCAAAAAGAGCATTTCTAACTTGACTACCCAAGGAGGACTGACAGCATGTGAAAATCCTCTGGAAACTGCACTTTGAAAAGTCATGATAACCCTAGTTTGGGTGAAGAATTGGTCAAATAGGACCTCCAGTTCTAATGTTAAAATTTCTAATAACAATTCTAATGCTATAATTTCTAATCACAGTTCTAATGCTACATATCGGTCAACAAGATATTTCATGTTAAGCACCATATTTTCTTGGACTTATCAAACTTAGGGCATTTGTATTTGCATAAAGAGTCTGAGGAAGAATTCATAAGAAACTGAGAATAGTAGTTGCCTCCAGGGAGGAAACTGGGAGGATTAGAAACAAGGACAGAAATAAGAATTTTTACTATTTCTCCCTTCACCCCCAGGATTTGTTTGAATGTTTTTGATTTTTAAACCATATGAATGCAGTATATAGTGACATATAAAATTTAAGAAATTCTACATAAGGACAGTTCCAAGGAGAGTTAAAAATACAATCTAAGTCTAGTACTGGTCTCAGACATCTTTTGAACATCTACTAAAATATTGCTTTCTATTAATTGTCTTAACTGAGGTAAAGTTTACATCCAGTGAGTCACATAGATCTTTCATGTAAGACTCAATGACTTTGACAAATATACACATCTATGTAACCAGTATTCCAATCAAGAGGTAGAATAATCCCATTACCCCAAAGTTCCTTTAAGCTTCTTTCCAAATCTATCCCAATCCCCAATAGGCAACCACTATTCTGATTTCTATCTTCATAGCTAAACTTTCCCAATCAAATGAATCATATAGGTTCTCATTTGTGTGCCCAGGTTTTTCTCAATTTGTTATTTTAAGATTCATTTACATTGTTGCATGTCTCATTATGGCATTCATTTTATTTTTATTGCTGAGTAGTATGCCATTGTATGGATAGATGCACTGTGATTTATCTATTCAACTACATGGACATTTGGGTTGCTTCAGGTTAGGGGACATTGCCAATAAAGCTGCTATGAACATTGTTGTAAAATATCTTTTTCTGGATACATGTTTTCATTGCTTTTGGTCAAATACCTGGAGTGGAATTGTTGGATGATAGAGTAAATATAAATTTAACATTAAAAGAAACTGTCTAACAGTTCTCCACAGTGGTTTTATGATTTTACACTTCCACTAACAATGTACAACTGTTCTGGTTGCTTCACATACTTGCCAAAATTTGATGTCATCAGTGTTTTTGACTTTTAATTATTCTAATGGGTTTGAAATGACATCTCTGGAAGATGGCAACAGCCAAAGCAGCTGGAGTTCCCTGTGGCCAAGCAGAAAACAGTGAGAAGCCCAATGCTCTGGACATGACTTCCAAAGATTACTACTTTGACTCCTGCGCTCACTTTGGCAGCCATAAGGAGATGCTAAAAGAGGAGATGTACACCTCCATGTTTCACAACCAGCTCCTCTTCAAGGCCAAGATGGTGCTGCACAGGGGTCAGGCATGGATTCTCTGTATGTTTGCTGCCAAGGCTAGGCCCGCAAGGTCATGGAAATTGAGTGTTCCAGTATGTATCTCTGATTATGCAGTGAAGATCATCAAAGCCAACAGGTTAGACTGTTTGGTGACCATCATCAAGGGAAAGGTAAAGGTGGAGCTTCCAGTGGAGAAGATTGACATAATTAATGAGTCGATGGGCTACTGTCTCTTCTATCAGTCAATGCTCAACACTGTGCTCTATGCTCAAGATGTGGTGGCACCCAATGGCATCATTTTCTCAGGCCCAGCCACGCTGAACATGACAGCCCTGGAAGACTGGCAGTATAAAGATTACAAGATCCACTGGTGGGAGAACGTGTATGGCTTTGACATGTCTTGCATGAAATACCTGGCCTTCAAGGAGTCCTTGGTGGATGTGGTGGACCCCAAGCAGCTAGGCATCAACACCTTCCTCATGAAGGAGATGGACATCTACACTGCAAAAGTGGAAGACTTCACCTTCACTCCTCCCCGCTGCCTACAAGTGAAGCAGCACAACTACGTGCATGCCCTGGTGGCCTACATCAACATCGAGTTCACCCACTGCCACAAGAGGACCGGCTTCTCCCCCAGCCCTGAGACACCATACATGCACTGGAAGCAGACAGTGTTCTACATGGAAGACTACCTAATGGTGAAGACAGGCGAGGAGATCTTTGGCACCACTAGCATGCGGCCCAATGCCAAGAATAATCGCTACCTGAACTTCACTATTGACCCAGACTTCAAGAGCCAGCTGTGTGGAGCTGTTCTGCTCCACTGACTACAGAATGTGCTGAGACAATACCCTTTTTCTCCCACCCCAGCAGGGCCAGCCCTGCACAGTCCCAGAGGCTGCAGCGTTCTTGGGTGGTTTCAGGTATCCCCTTCCTTGCCCTTCCTCAGAAGGGGGTTTTAGGGGCCTGGGTCCAGGGTGGGAGGTTGCGGGGAGGGCACATGGTGACTGTGTTTTTTATAACATTTTTTATATGGTTACATCTACACTAATAAATCCTCCACTGGGGGGAAAAAAAAGAAATGACAACTATTGTTTTCTTGTTAATCTTCACCCGAGGATATTTTTCCATTGATTTTTTTAGAGAGAGTTGAAGGGATGGAGGGATGGAAGGAAGGGGGGGGAAGGAGAGAGAGGGAGAGAAAGAGATAAATAACATCGATTGGCTGTGCCCCACCCTGATTGGATGGAATGGAACCTGCAACCCAGGCATACGAACCGAAAGGCGCATGGCCCACACTCTAACCACTGAAAACATCAGGCAGGGTTCATTGTGATTTTAATGTGCATTTCCCTGATGTCTAATGATACTGAGTGCTTTTTCATGTGCTTATTGGCCATTTGTACATCTTCTTTTCTGAAGTGTAAATGAACACTTTTTATAAACTTGAAGTATTGGATTTTTCATCTTTGACCCATTTGTTAATTGAAGATTTTTATATGTTCATGATACAAATCCATCAGATATATGTGTTGCTAACTTTTGTACCAATCTGTGGCTCAGTTTTTTATTTTATTAATAGTGTCTGATGAATAAAAGTTTTTAATTTTGATGAAGTAGAATTTATCACCTTTTCATTTTATGATTCATGCTTGCTGAAAACTTTCTGCCAACTTCAAAATCATGAAGATATCTTCATATGTTTTCTTCTAGAAGTTTCATAATTTTAGTTTTTATGTTAGGTCTATAATCTATCTCAAATTATTTGTGTGTGTGTGTGTGTGTGTGTGTGTGTGTGTGTGTGTGTGTGTGGTGTGAAATGAGGACCAGTACTCATTTCTTCCCATTTAACAGTTTTTCAAATTGTTCTAAAACTAGTTGTTGAACAGACTTTCCTTTCCTCCATTGAATTACCTTGGCACTTTTGTCAAAAATCAATTAGTAATATATGTATGGATAAATTTCTGGGTTCTCTATTCTGTTCCATAGATCTATTTACAGATCCTTATACTAATACCACACTGTCTTAATTATTGTAGTTTTAGAGTGGATCTTGAAATCACATAGTATAAATACTCCAACTTTGTTCTCTTTTGAGTTGTTTTAGCTTTCCTCAGTTCTTTGCATTTCCATATAAATTTTTAAATAGTCTTGTCATTTTCTATTTTTAAAAAAGTCTGCTGGGATCTTGATTAGGCATAACTGACATCTTAATAATAATGAATCTTACAACAACCCATGATATATTTCTCTATTTATGCTATATATCCCCATTTAAGTCTTTCTTAATTTCTCTCATCAATGTTTTTTTTTTTCTTTTTTTGGTGCCAACGTCTTACAAAGCTTTTGTTAGTTTTTTCTTAATATTTTGTGTTTTCTTTTATACACTAAGAAGATTTTAAAAATAGATTCTCTTATAACAGTCTGAAGCACCTAAAAGTTAAAGCTCACTTTAAAAAAATACCTTTGGGCCCTGGCTGGGTAGTTCAGTTGTTTAGAGCATCATCCTGATACACCAAGGTGGGTTCGATCCCCAGTTAGGGCATATACAAGAATCAACCCACTGCAGAAGATGGCAGCTGGCAGGACGGAGGTGAGGGAGAGGAAGTGAGTGAGTGAGGGTATGAAAGGAGAGTGTGTGGATGTGTGTGGGGTGTGTGTGAGTGAGTAAGGGACAGTTAAATCTCACAGGAGCAGCAGGGGCTTGCATACAGTCTCCCTTGGACAAGGAGAGACTACCACCGCTGCGGGCACTCCCCAGACTGCGGGACTCCAGCACGGAGCCCATGCCATCTTGAAGGGGAGAACGGCCTTTTTTAGGAACTCATCAACACCACCAACCAGACCGGCCTTGGAACTGCCCTGCGACCCAGCAGCCACTCCAGCCAAAATCCTGCTGCCCCACCACAGACCCACAGACCCTGGGACCTCTACCTCCAAAGGTGGACTGCTCGGCAGAAGTAAGTGCAACCTCCCCCTCCCCAGCGGCAGAACTCTGGACAAAACATTCGCGCAGCTCAGGCAGCCAGGGTACACCACTCCTGGCGGGGAGCCAGCGCCTGGGAGCCACTGGGAACCCCTGCGGGTGTGATTTTGTACAGACAAGGGTGTGCAACCCTGCAGTAGAAATTCTGAACTCCCTCTTCCTGAATAACTGCCCACGGACACCCCAGCTGTACAACTTCAGTGCCAGGACCTCTCAGATTGTGTCAGAGCTCTGCGCAGGCAAACTCACCACCACAGACAAGGGAAGGCACCCTGAGCCCATATATCCACAGGGTCCTCTGGGGAGCTGCTTTGAGCCCCTGTTGGGTGTGATTCTGTACAGAAAAGGACACGTTGCCCCGCAGTAGAAATTCTGAACTCCCTCTTCCTGAATAACTGCCCACATTCACCCCAGCTGCTCAACCTCAGTGCCAGGACCCCTCAGAGTGCGTCAGAGCTCTGCGCCGGCAAACACACCTCCACAGATGCGAATTTCCAACAGGCAGGCACCCTGAGCCCATATACCCACAGGGCGGTAGTGGGAGCCACTGTGAGCTCTCCCTGGGTGTGATCTTGAACAAACAGTGGTGCCCTCCCTGCCGGCAGTAGAAATTCTGAATTCACTCATCCTGGAGACCTGCCCACAGCCGCCTCAATTACGCGGCTACACTGCCAGGGCCCTTCAGAGAGCTTCAGTGTGCCTCACAGGCAAACATACTGTGGGTGCCCCTGTGAGCCGCCACTGGGAGTGAGCGCCTATCCACCACAGGTGCAGCAGCAAAAGCTGAGCCTGCCCACCCCACAACAACAGAATTCTGGACACCACAGTCATGCCTTTCCAGAGTGCATGACTGTGGTGAACCCCTGAACCCCATCACCCCAACAGACGGTTCCTGGGTGCCACTGTAAGTCCCCACTGGGCATGCGTGATTTCAACTAAGGTTGCAAGACAGCAAAAATTGGGACACTCCCCTCCACAGCTGCTGACTTCTAGACACCGCAGTTGTGCCTCTCAAGCTTGCAGGCCTACATCAAGAGAACTCAAATAGCTTCAAGTACAGAGCTACACTAGATTACCAAGCCCAGGAGAACTGAGAGATTACACCAGTAGCACCATCCCCAAAAGAACCCAGGTAGCAAAGCAATTGGATCTACAATTAAAACATTACAGGAAAACATGGGAAGACAAAAAAGCAACCCCCAAAGGAAAGAAAAAGAGAAATCACCAGAAAGGGAGTTAAATGAAATTGAGGCTAGCAGCTTAACAGAGAAAGAATTCAGAGTAATGGTTATAAGGATGTTTAAACGGATGGATGACAAATACACACAACTCAATGACAAATACACACAACTCAATGAGAACTATAAGGAGCTGAATGAGAGTGTCACCAACATGAAAAGAAACCAAGAGGAGATGAAGAACGCCATAGCTGCAATGAAGAACACAATGGAAGGCTTAAACAGTAGACTAGAAGAGGCTGAGGACCACATCAGCGAATTAGAAGACAAGGTAGGAAAAAACTCACAAACACAGCAGCAACTGGAAAGAAAACTTAAAAAGCAAGAGGAGAGCCAAAGGGAGCTTTGGGACAACACAAAACGAAACAATATTCGCTTAATAAGGATACCAGAAGGAGAGGAAGAGAAGCTAGGAATAGAAAAAAAAAACCATGCAAGTCCAAGAAGCACATAGAGTCCCAAAGAAGATGAACCCTAAAAGACCAACACCAAGACACATCATAATTAAATTGGCAAACACCAACGACAAAGTAAGAATCTTAAAGGCTGCCAAAGAGAGACAGAAAGTTACCTACAAAGGTTCTCCTATTAGAATATCAACGGATTTCTCGACAGAAACACACCAGGCCAGAAGGGAATGGAATGAAATTTACAAAGTGATGCAAAGCAAGGGACTGAACCCAAGAATACTTATATCTGATAAAAATAGACCTCAAAGTAATGGCCATAACAAGAGATAAGGAAGGCCCCATCATAATACTAAAGGGAGCAATTCAACAAGAAGATATAACTCTGGTAAACATATATTCACCCAATACAGGAGCACCCAAATACATAAAACAACTTCTGGAAGATATCAAGGGAGAGATTGATAACAATGCAGTGATAGTAGGGGACTTTAATACTCCACTAACACCACTGGATAAATCAACTAAACAAAAAATCAGCAAAGAAACAGCAATCCTAAATGACACACTAGATCAGATGGACTTAATTGACATCTTTAGAACATTCCACCCCAAAGCTACAGAATATACATTCTTCTCCAGTGCACATGGAACATTTTCAAGAATAGACCACATATTAGGGTACAGGCAAAGTCTGTTCAAATTCAAGAAGACAGAAATCATATCAAGCATCTTCTCAGATCACAATGGCATAAAACTGGAAATCAACTACAATAAAAACAATCCAAAAAAATCAAACACTTGGAGACTAAATAGCATGCTATTAAACAATAACTGGGTTACCAGAGAGATCAAAGAAGAAATAAAAAACCTCATGGCAACAAATGACAATAAAAACACAACAATCCAAAATCTATGGGACACAGCGAAAGCAGTCTTGAGAGGGAAGTTCATAGCTCTACAAGCTTACTGCAAAAAGCAAGAAACAATGGTAATAAATTATCTAACCCTACACCTCAAAGAGTTAGAATGAGAGCATCAAGAAAAGCCCAGTGTAAGCAGAAGGAAGGAAATAATAAGGATCAGATCGGAGATAAACGACATAGAGACCAAAGAAACAATACAAAAGATCAAAACCAAGAGCTGGTTCTTAAAAAGGATAAAAAAGATTGATGAACCTTTAGCCAGGCTCACCAAGAAGCAAAGAGAGAGAACCCAAATCAACAAAATCAGAAATGAAAGGAGAGAAATAACAACAGACCCCACAGAAATACAAAGGATTGTTAAAAAATATTATGAACAACTCTATTCCAACAAACCAGACAACCTGGATGAAATGGACATATTCCTAGAAAAATACAACCTTCCAAAACTCAATCAGGAAGAATCCAAAAACCTCAATAGGCCAATAACTATGGAAGAAATTGAAGCAGTCATTAAAAAGCTTCCAGCAAATAAAAGCCCGGGGTCAGGCGGCTATACAGGGGAGTTTTATCAAACATTCAATATCCTCCTCAGACTATTTCAAAAAATTCAAGAGGAAGGAACACTTCCATGCTCCTTCTATGAAGCCAGCATCACCCTAATACCAAAGCTAGATAAAGACAACACAATGAAAGAGAATTATAGGCCAATATCCCTCATGAACATAGAAGCCAAAATCCTCAACAAAATTCTTGCAAATGGGATCCAGCAGTACATCAGAAAGATCATACACCATGACCAAGTAGTATTTATCCCAGGGATGCAAGGATGGTACAATATCCGCAAATCAATGAACGTGATACATCACATAAACAAATTGAGAGTTAAAAACCACATAGTCATATCAATTGATGCAGAAAAAGCATTTGACAAATTCCAACACCCGTTTTTGATAAAAACTCAGCAAGGTGGGAATAAAAGGATCATACCTCAACATAATAAAAGCCATATATGACAAACCCACAGCCAACATCACACTCAATGGGGGAAAACTAAAAATATTTCCCCTAAGAACAGGAATAAGACAGGGATGCCCGTTTTCACCACTCCTGTTCAACATAGTACTAGAAGTACTAGCCATTGCGATTAGACAAGAAGAAAAAATAAAAGGCATCCAAATTGGAAAAGAAGAAGTAAAACTGTCCTTATTTGCAGATGACATGATACTGTACATAGAAAACCCAAAAGACTCCGTCAAAAAATTATTAGACTTAATAAATGAATTCGGCAATGTAGCAGGATACAAAATTAATGCCAAGAAATTTATAGCATTTCTATACAACAACAGTGAACTTACAGAAAGAGAGACTAAAAAAGCAATCCCATTTACCATCGCACCAAAAAAAATTAAGGTACCTAGGAATAAACTTAACTAAGGAGGTAAAAGACCTCTACTAAGAAAACTACAAGACATTGAAAAAAGAGATAAAGGAAGACATAAATAGATGGAAGAGCATACCGTGTTCATGGATTGGTAGAATCAACATCATAAAAATGTCCATACTACCCAAAGCAATCTATAGATTCAATGCACTCCCCATTAAAATACCAACGGCGTATTTCACAGACCTAGAAAGAATTCTCCAAAAATTCATCTGGAATAAAAAAAGACCCCGTATAGCTACAGCAATCCTGAGAAAGAACAAAGTAGGAGGGATCTCACTACCAGATTTCAAGCAGTATTACAAAGCCACTGTTCTCAAAACAGCCTGGTACTGGCACAAGAACGGGCATATAGACCAATGGAATAGAATAGAGAACCCAGATATCGACCCAAACCACTATGCTCAATTAATATTTGACAAAGGAGGCATGAACATACAATGGAGTCAAGACAGTCTCTTCAATAAATGGTGTTGGGAAAATTGGACAGATACATGCAAAAAAAATGAAACTAGACCACCAACTTACACCATTCACAAAAATAAACTCAAAATGGATAAAGGACTTAAACATAAGACAGGAAACCATAAAAATACTAGAAGAATCCACAGGCAGAGAAATCTCAGACATATGCCAAAGCAAATGCTTCACTGATACCACTCCTAGGGCAATGGAAACTAAAGAGAAAATAAACAAATGGGACTACATCAAAATAAAAACCTTTTGCACAGCAAAAGAAACCATCAACAAAACAACAAGAAAGCCCACTCTATGGGAGAGCATATTTGCAAATGTTACCACTGATAAAGGTTTAATCTCTAACATCTACAGGGAACTTATACAACTTAATAAAAGGAAGATAAATGATACAATAAAAAAATGGGCAACAGACCTAAATAGAATATTTTCAAAAGAAGACGGAAGGAAGGCCAAGAGACATATGAAAACATGCTCAAAGTCACTAATTATCCGAGAGATGCAAATCAAAACGACAATGCGGTACCATCTCACACCTGTCAGAATGGCTATCATAAACAAATCAACAAACAAGTGCTGGTGAGAATGCGGAGAAAAAGGAACCCTCGTGCACTGCTGGTGGGAATGCAGACTGGTGCAGCCACTGTGGAGAACAGTGTGGAGTTTCCTCAAAAAATTAAAAATGGAACTACCATTTGACTCAGTGATCCCACTTGTAGGAATATATCCCAAGAAAACAGAAATACCAATCAGAAAGGATATATGCACCCCTATGTTCATAGCAGCACAATTTACAATAGCTAAGATTTGGAAACAGCCTTAGGTGCCCATCAGCAGATGACTGGATCAGAAAACTATGGTACATCTACACAATGGAATACTATGCTGCCATAAAAAAGAAGGAGTTCTTACCATTTGCAGCAACCTGGATAGAACTGGAGAGAGCATTATGCTAAGTGAAATAAGCCAGTCAATGAAAGAAAAATACCACATGATATCACTCATATATGGATAATAAAGAATATTATAAACTGATGAATGAAAATATAGATACAAAGGCAGTAAAGCATCAAACAGACTGTCAAATTACAGCGGGAAGGTTAGGGAGAGGTGGGTGAGATAAGAGATCAACCAAAGGACTTGTATGCATGCATATAAGCATAACCAATGAACACAAGACACTGAATGGTGAGGGCATGTATGGGAGTGGGTGGGAGGGGGGCAATGGGAAAATATGTACACATGTAATACCTTAATTAAAAAATGGAAAAAAGAATCAACCAATGAATTCACAACTAAGTGGAACAACAAATCAATGTTTATCTCTTCCTCTCTAATCAATTAATTACAAATTATTTTTAAAAAATACCTTTGCCTGGCTGGTGTGGCTCAGTGGTTGAGCATCAACTCATGAACCAAGAGGTCACCAGTTCAATTCCCTGTCATTGTACATGCCTGGGTTTTGGGCTTGACCCCCTAGTAGGGGGCAGCAGGAGGCAGCCAATCGATGTTTCTCATCAATGTTTCTATCTATCCCTCTTCCTCTCTCTCTAAAAATCAATAAAAACATATTTTAAAAAATAAAATTTAAAAATACCTTTAAGTTCCTAGTTAAATATTATGAGGTTGGGGCACATATAAGGTTAATACAAAAGAAAATACAAGGATGATGCTAAAGAGATATTGTAAGGCAGCATGTGTATACTGGTACATGTTAATTCAATGTAGAGACCATAAGAGGAGCTAGTGATGGAAAGAAGGCCAGAAGAGTTTCTGAGGTACTAATAACATTTATTTTTTTTTCATCAGAGTTAATAAATGTGTTCAATTTGAGAAAATTCAACAAGAAGTGTTTTTTATCTGTACCCTTTTTATATGCATTTTGTAATCCAATTTAAAAGTGAACTAAATTTTAAAAAAAACATCTCAGGCCCTTGACAGTCTGCTGAACTGAACTGTGAGTCCTTGCAGGGATGATAATATTTTATATATCACTGAAACACAGACAAGCAAATACCTGGTGCAAAAATTCTGGAGCTGAAATGCTTAAGAAGGAGAAAGGAATATGGGGAAATAAAGGGAAAAGGAAGGTGGATAAGATAGAGGGGGGGAAATATGAGGAGATAATATGGAGGGCAATTAATATGAAACAATGTTCTCTGACAGAATCAACTAAAAAAAATACTGAGTATTTATTCTTTATTTACTTTAGTCCCCAAATTAAGATAGGTTAGGAAGATAGCTTACTTAAAATGATTTAAAAATGGCGACAGATTCTGAGGCCTGAAGTCACCATCCCTCTGGGCAAACACCCAGGGTGCCTCAGCTCCAATGAATGTCTTGGCACTGGGAATGCCCACGTGGATTAAACACACTGCTCCACGTGTGCCCCGGGTCACTGTAGCCTTACCCACATGGCATTCTGGTTCTCTGTTCTCTGTGTCTGTACTTCTTGGTGTCTGTTTCCTAGCGAGCTTGGGCACTCAGTGCATTGGCCTCTCCTTCCATCCCCTGGGTAGAGCATCCATGACCATGTATCCTGGGCTCAAGGTGGCCATGGCCGTAAATTCTCTCACACATAGCTGGTGGCCTTGGGTGCTGTGGTGGTGCAGACACCAATCTGGTGCTTCCCACTGTTAATTTATTGTCCAGGAATTTAACTCTAACTAGTCAGAGTTGTTGACTTTTACTTTGTGATTCCTTCACATCCTCAGAGGATGTTCTCTACTTTCTGTGTCTCCTATGGCCTAGTGTCCACCTAGTCTCCCAACAGATGGTGCCGCACTGGTTCCTGGTTACTTCCACTGCCCCCCACACTCGTCACCATGTCTTCTGTCCTGGGCCTGTTGGCATCTCTTTTCTCTGACAATAAATATCTGTTCTGACCCCTAAAAAAAAAAAATGGCGACAGAGTAAGTGGAAGCTACACTGACACTCTCCCAGGACCAAACTAGAAATATAAATACAATACATAAAAACCACCAAGGATGGGAAGTGGAGACCACATAGAGACTGGTAGAAACTGTGTAAGGCAGGAAAAGGATAGCTAGGCTCCCACAGACAGCAGCTGAAGGTCCAGAGGAACATCTCAGCTGTGGGGGGTTCCCATGAGAGCTCTGGGCTCTAAACCCCAAGCTGGGATCCCCAGCCCAGAGTAACAGAACTGAGAAAGGTGTTCACATAACACCTGGCTATGAAAAGCACCAGGGTTGCTATCTGCCAGCCAAAAACAAATGGAAATGCACACACCATCTTAAAGGGCCAGCACACAAAATTTTGAGTGCAGGCATCACCTTGGGCTCTACCAGAGGTAAGACAGAATGGACCTGTGTGACAAGAGTCTAGGATTGCGGGCTCTGAAGGCATCCACCCTGGTATCCTGTGCTGAATCATTCCTCATGCTGCAGAGGACATCTTTCTCCTACTGATCTTTACTATCCAGGTGGTTTTGGCCTGGGGGAAAGGCAGTCGCCACACCCTGATGAAAGAACTCTCTCCCCACCTTATGGGCCATAGACTAAGGCAAATCAAGACTGATAACAATCAGACTGAAGGCAGAGGAAGGTCTCTGGGGTCTTTTAGGCTTTGCATGACTTCCTTCTGGGCTTGGTATTAGGAAAAGCAGACCCTGTTGCACATCTAGATTCTTTTCAAAGGCATCCAGCCTCAGCAGAGGGAGCCACAAGCTGTGGATTGCTGAAATCCCCAAGCAGGGTACGCAAGGCAATTCAGAAACATCTGACATTGTCCTGCACTAGAGATTGGGAGACCTAGCAGATCTACCTAATACATAGACACAAACCCAAACAGGAAGCCAAAATTGGGAGAGAGAAAAAACAACAACCCCCAAATGAAAGAACAAGGGAATTCTCCAGAAGAAGAGATAAATAAAATGGAGATAAGAAACTTATCTGATATCGAGTTCAGAATAATGATGGTAAAAATGCTCTACAGCATTAGAAAAGATTTAGTAATCGTGAAAAAAGAACAGTCAGAAATAAAGAATGACATAGCACTAATAAAGAACACATTGGAAGGAACACACACTACATTAGGGGAAGTTAGGAATTGGATCAGTGAATTAAAAGACAGGGTAAAAAAATCACTCAATCAGAGAAACAAACAAACAAAAACAATTAAAAAAAACAGGAGGACAGCTTAAAGGAGCTGTGGGACAACATGAAATATAACAATATTCACATAATATGTGTATCAGAAGGGGAAGAAAGGGGGAAAGGATAGAGAATGTGTTTGAAGAAATAATGGCAGAAAACTTCCCTAACCTGGTGAAGGAAAAAGTCATACAAGTTCAGAAGGCACAGAGAGTCCCACGCAAGAAGAACCCAAACAGACCCACACTCAGACCCACACATTTAATCATAATTAAAATGCCAAAAATTAAAGACAAAGAGAGAATCTTAAAGACAGCAAGAGAGAAGAAAATACCTACAAAGGAGCTCCCAAAAGGCTATCAGCTGATTTCTAAACAGAAACTCTACAGGCCAGAAGGGAATGGCATGAGGTACTTAAGGTAATGGAAAACAAGGATCTGAAACCAAGATTACTATATCAAGCAAGGCTATCATTCAAAATAGATGGTCAAGCCGAAACTGGTTTGGCTCAGTGGATAGAGCGTCGGCCTGTGGACTGGAAGGTCCCAGGTTCGATTCCGGTCAAGGGCATATACCTTGGTTGTGGGCACATCCCCAGTAGGGGGTGTGCAAGAGGCAGTTGGTCGATGTTTCTCTCTCATTGACGTTTCTAGCTCTCTATCCCTCTCCCTTCCTCCCTGTAAAAATCAATAAAATATATTTTTTAAAAGAGAAAAAAAAAGAATAATCTTTTAAAAAAAAAATAGATGGTCAAATAAAGAGCTTCCCAGAAACAAAAAAAGACTAAAGGAGTTCATCACCACCAAACTAGCACTGCAAGAAATGCTAAAGGGCCTGCTGAAATGACAAGAAGAAACACAGAGAGAGAAACCTAGGCATATAGAATTAAAATGGCAATGAATAAGTACCTATCAATAATAACCTTAAATATAAATGGATAAAATGCTCCAATAAAAAGACATAGGATGGTTGAATGGATAAGAAAACATGATCCATATATATGCTGTCTACAAGAGATCCACCTCATAACAAAGGACTCACACAGACTGAAATTGAAGTATTGGGAAAATTTTTTTCAGGTAAATGGAAATGGAAAAAAAAGCTGGGGTTGCAAAACTCATATCTGACAAAATAGATCTCAAAGTGAAGGCCATAATAAGAGATAAGGAAGGCCACTTTATAATACTAAACAGATGGATACAACAAGAGGATATAACTCTGGTAAACATATATGCACCCAATACAGGAACACCCAAATACATTTAAAAAAAAAAAAAAAAACTTCTGGGAGATATCAAGAGTGATATTGACAGCAATACAATCATAGTAGGGGATTTTAATACCCCACTGACATCACTAGATAAATCTTATAGACAAAAAAATCAACAAAGAAATAACAAGCCTAAACGACTCACTAGATCAGATAGAACTGATCTTCAGAGCATTACATCCCAAAGCTACGGAATATACATTCTTCTGAAGTGCTCATGGGACATTTTTACAGATAGACCACATATTAGGACACAGGCAAAGTCTCTTCAAATTTAAGAAGATTAAAATCATATCAAGCATCTTCTCAGATCACAATGGCATAAAGTAAGAAATCAACTACAATAAAAAAACAGATAAAGACAATAAAAAAAATCAAACACATGGAGGCTAAATAGCATGCTATTAAACAATGACTGGGTTACCAAAGAGATCAAAGAAGAAATTTTTAAAATCCTGGAAACAAATGACAATGAAAACACAACATCCAATATCTATGGGACACAGTGAAAGCAGTTCTGAGAGGGAAATTCATAAGACTACAGGCCTACCTCAAAAAACAAGAAAAACTGGAAATAAATTATCTAACCCTACAACTTAAAGAATTAGAAAGAGAGCAACAAGAAAAGCCCAGGGTAAGTAGAAGGAAAGAAATAATAAAGATCAGAGCGAAAATAAATGACATAGAGACAAAAAATATATATTAAAACAATAAAAAAAAAATCAATAGAGCCAAGAGCTGTTTCTTTGAATGGATAAACAAGATTGATAAACCTCTAGCCAGGCTTACCAAGAAGCAAAGAGAGAGGACCCAAATAAACAAAATCAGAAATGAAAAAGGTGAAGTAACAACTGACCCCACAGAAATACAAAGGATTGTAAAAAAAAAACACAAACAAAAAACTATGAACAACTCTATTCCAACAAACTGAACAACGTAGATGAAATGAACATATTCCTAGAAAAATACAATCTTCCAAAACTCAATCAAGAAGAATAAAAAAATCTAAATAGCCTGATAACTATGGATGAAATTGAAGCAGTAATTAAAAAAAACAAAAAACAAAAACAAAACTTGCAACAAACAAAGGCCCTGGTCCAAACAGCTTCACAGGGAAGTTTTACCAAACATTCAAAGAAGAACTAAAACCTAACCTCCTCAAAATATTCAAGAGGAAGAAATACTTTCAAGCTCTGTTTATGAGGCCAGCATTACCCTAATCCCAAAATCACATAAAGACACTAAGAAGAAAGAGAAATACAGGCCAATATCCCTGATAAACATAGATGCTAAAAATCCTCAACAAAATTCTAGCAAGTCGGATCTAGCATTACATTAGAAAGATCATACACCATAACCAAGTGAGATTTATTCCAGGAATGCAAGGCTGGTACGATACCCACAAATCAATAAACATTATACATCACATAAACAAACTGAAAGACAAAAATCACATGGTCATTTCAATTGATGCAGAAAAAGCATTCAACAAAATTCAACACCCTTTCTTGATAAAAACTCTCAGCAGCGTAGGAATAGAGGGATCATACCTCAACATAATAAAAACCTTATATGACAAACCTACAGCCAACATCATACTTAGTGGGCAAAAATTTAAACCATTTCCCCTAAGACCAGGAAAAGACGAGGATGTCCACTTTTACCACTCATGTTCGACATAGTACTGGAAGTGCTAGCCATAGTGATCAGAGAAGAAGAAGACATAAAAGGCATCCTAATTGGAAAAGAAGAAGTAAAACCATAATTATTTTCAGCTGACATGATATTGTGCATAGAAAACCCTGAAGACTCCATCAAAAAATTACTTGATTTAATAAATGAATTTAGCAAAATAGCAGGATACAAAATTAACACCCAGAAATCTATGACATTTTTATACACTAACTAAAGGCCCGGTGCATGACATTCATGCACTGGGGGGGAGGGGTTCCCTCAGCTGGCCGGCACCCTTGCACAATCTGGGACCCCTCGGGGGATGTCTGCCTGCCAGGGGGCAGCTTCTGAATTGAGCATCTGCCCCCTGGGGGTCAGTGTGCATCATAGCAACTGGTTGTTCCACCATTTGGTCGATTTGCATATTAGCCTTTTATTATATAGGATAATGAACTCACAGAAAGAGAAACTAAAAAAAAAAAAATACCATTTACCATTGCAGTAACAAAATTAAGGTACCTATGAATAAACTTAACTAAGGAGACAAAAGACCTGTACTCTTAAAACTATAGGACGTTGAAAAAAGAGATAGAAGGAGATATAAACAAGTGGAAGAATATACCATGTTCATGGATTGGTAGAATCAACATCATTAAAATGTCCATACTACCAAAAGCAATCTATAGATTCAACGCAATCCTCACTAAAATACCAATGGCATATTTCATAAACCTGGAACAAACTCTCCAAAAATGTATATGGAATAAAAAAAGACCCTAAGTCCTAACCAGCTTGGCTCAGTGGATAGAGCATCAACCTGTGGACTGAAGGATCCTGGATTGGATTCCAGTCAAGGGCACAGGCCTGGGTTGCGGGCTTGGTCCCCAGTAGGGGGTGTGCAGGAAGCAGCCGATCAATGCTTCTCTCTGATCATTAATATTTCTATCTCCCTCTCCCTTCCTCTCTGAAATAATAAAAAATATACATATATTTTTTAAAAAGTCCCCAAATAGCTGCAGCAATCCTGAGAAAAAAAGAACAAAGTTGGAGGGATCACAATACCAGACATAAAATTATATTACAAAGCCACTGTTCTCAAAACAGCATGGTGCTGGCACAAGAACAGACACATAGACCAATGGAACAGAACAGAGAACCCAGAAATCGACCCAAACCATTATGCTCAATTAATATTTGACAAAGGAGGCAAGAATACACAATGAAGTCAAGACAGTCTCTTCAATAAATGGTGTTGGGAAAATTGGACAGATACAAGCAAAAAAAAGGAACTTGACCACCAACTTACTTCATTCACAAAAATAAACGTATAATGGATAAAAGACTTAATCATAAGACAGGAAACCATAAAAATCTTAGAAGAATACATAGGCAGCAAAATATCAGATACTAGAGGCCCAGTACACAAATTCGTGCATGGGTGGGGTTCGGCTGGCCCAGCCCCAATCGGGGCAGATTGGGGCCAGGTCTGTCAGGAGGAGGAGTTGGCAGGAGGTTGGCTGGCTGGCCTGCCCCGATCGGGGCCCGATCAGGGCCAGGCCGCTGGGCTGAGGGGCCACGGGCGATTGGCCAGCGGGCCCCATCCCTGATTGGGGTGGGAGGGGTGATTTGGTGTCAGTGGCTGTGAGAGGGGCTGTGGGAGGATGGCCGGCCAGCCCCACCCATGATTGGTGTGGGGTGGGGGGCAATCAGGGGCAAAGCTGGCTGGGGAGAGAGGCTGCAGGCTGATCGGGGTGGTGAGGGCTGATAGGGGGTGGGGCCAGCCAGGAGGAGGAGCTGCGGGAGGTTGGCCAGCCGGCCCCACCCCCTGATCGGTTTAGTTCGTTGGCCACAGTGGGCGTCATAGCAACCGGTCATTATGGTCATTACGGCATTCTTGTCGCTGGCTTTTTATATATATAGATAGCGCGTAGAAATATGTTTACTAACACATCTCCTAAGACAATGGAAACGAAGGAGAAAATAAACAAATGGGACTACATCAAAATAAAAAGCTTCTGCACAGCAAAAGAAACCATCAACAAAACAATAAGAAAACCCACTGCTTGGGAGAACATATTTGCCAATGTGACATCTGATAAGGGTTTAATCTCCAAAATTTATAGGGAAAGAGGATATAGAAGGACAAGGGACAAATGAAAAAATGCTCAGACACTAATCATCCAAGAGATGCAAATTAAAACAACAATAAGTTACCATCTCACACCTGTCAGAATGGCTATCATGAACAAATCAACAAACGACAAGTGCTGGCGAGGATGTGGAGAAAAGGGAACCCTCGTACACTGCTGGCAGGAATACAGACTAGTGCAGCCACTGTGGAAAACAACATGGAGTTTCCTCAAGAAATTAAAAATAGAAATCCCATTTGAGCAAGTAATCCCACTTCTACGAATATATCCCCAAGAATCAGAAACACCAATCAGAAAGAACATATGCATCCAAATGTTCACAGCAGCACAATTTACAATAGTGAAGATTTGGAAACAGCCTAAGTGCCCATCAGCAGATGAGTGGATTAGAAAACTGTGGTACATCTACACAATGGAATGTTATGCTACTGTAAAAAAAGAAAGAAAGAACTCTTACTATTCGCAACAGCATGGATGGACATGGAGAGCATTATGCTAAGCAAAATCAGCCAGTCAGAGAAAAAAAAGTATCACATGATCTCACTCATTTGTGGAATATAATCAACAGCATAAACTGATGAACAAAAATAAATCCAGAGACAGAGAAGCATCAAAGAGACTGTCAAACCTCAGAGGGAAGGCAGGGGTGGTGGGGTGTAAGAGAGCAACTAAAGGACTTGTATGCATGCATATAAGCATAACCAATGGACACAGACACTAGGTGGGTGATGGCATGTGCTGGGCGGTGGGAGTGGCCGGGAAGAGGTCAATGGGGGAAAAAGGAGACGTAAGATAATACTTTAAATAATAAAGCATTTTTTTAAAAGCACATGTATATTTAAGGTTGACATTGTTGAAGGAGATCATGCACAATTTTTAATGTTACTAGACAATGCAAAATTATTTTCTAAAAGAGAATAAAATTGTTTGCAATGTGAGTAGAATATAAGAAATCCTATCAATCCTATCTTTTCTAAGTACTTGATTTTGTTGGAATTTTTTATAGTTGACAAATTGGCCCACGAAAATTGTATCTTGTAAATTGTAGTTTGCTTTTCTGACCAATTTATTAGGTTGAGAAGATTTTTTGTTTATTGATATTTTACTTTGAGAAGGCTAAAAGGGGCTAATTCCAATGTAACCCTGATATTTAGGGGATAGTAATCTGAATCCATGTCAGCAAGCTCAGTGTACATTCTTTTTTTTTTTTAAATATATTTTATTGATTTTTTACAGAGAGGAAGGGAGAGGGATAGAAAGCTAGAAACATCGATGAGAGAGAGACATCGATCAGCTGCCTCCTGCACACCTCCCACTGGGGATGTGCCCGCAACCAATGTACATGCCCTTGACCGGAATCGAACCTGGGACCTTCCAGTCCGCAGGCTGACACTCTATCCACTGAGCCAAACTGGTTTCGGCTCAGTGTACATTCTTGATAACCTATAATTAAGTCACTACCTCCTTCCCAGATATTGGTCTTGCAGAACCTGTTACTGTGAACAGTGCACTGCCCCAGAGGGAGGGTTATTAATGCTGGCGCCAGGCCAGACCATCAGATATGGCCTGGAGACCCCCAACACCGGGGAGCCTTCTTGCAAGGCCCACGAAAAGGACTGGTAGCATAATCAATATTTGCGGGACAAAGACCACAGGGAGATATAAAGGAAAGCCCCATGCATGTTCCTTCACTCAGATTTGGAAGGTTGTTCCCTGAGTCTGCCGGTGTATTAAACAGTGTCCCTCCTCTTCTTTAAGGCTGCGCTTGGTTTGTCTTTGGTCTTCTGCAACAACTTCATCTTTTGTTAGTATCTATTCATGTCTTTGCCCATTTTGCTTTTGGGTTGTTTTTCTCTTTTAAATTGATTTGCAGTTCCTATATATTCTGCTTGCTAATCCAGTATCAGTTATTTATGTTGCAATATCTTCTCCCAATTTGCAATTTATATTTTTACTTTTAAAAATAATGCCTTTTAATTAATTTTATTTTTTTTTAAAAAAAAAAAAAAGAAACTTTTAATTTTCATTTTTGCCCAGGAGATTCATACTATGGAAAGAGTTATCTCCATCCCTAGATGCTATAAGATAAGTAAGCACTCTCTCTCTCCCTCTCTCTCTCTCTCTCTCTCTCTCTCTCTCTCTCTCTCTCTACATTTCTCCCAACAAAACACCAAGAGGGTGAGATTTGGAGAGTCATATTCCTACCAATGAGCAATTGTATACTCTTATATTTGAACCACAGCAGGTGAGAGGGACAGCTGGGAAAGGAACTGAATTTTCACACCATATTCAACACATAAAAATACAGTGCTCTGAGCTCTACAAGATAAATATTCTTTATCCTAATTTATAATCACTCACACAACTTGTCACAAACCTTTAGCTTTCATTCTCCTGTGTAGAATGATGGGCTTTGGAACAAGTGGTCAAGAGATCTGACCCTCTCCTTCCCGCTGTCACTAGCTTAATATGTAATTTGGCAGCTTTGATTCTTCATCTGTAAGAACAAGTTAAGGGCTATTGAACATCTATCTATATATATAAAAGCCTAAGCAACCGTTACGACGGGTCAACTGAACAACTGGTTGACCGGTCGCTATGACATTCACTGACCACCAGGGGACAGAGGCTCAATGCAGTGCCCTACCATAGCCAACCTCCCATGGTCCCTCCCCCTGGCCAGCAGGCCCAAATGGCCCCGATCAGGCCTGATAGCAGGCCAAGCCGAGGGACCCCACCTGTGCATGAATTCGTGCACTGGGCCTCTAGTATTAAATAAGAGAAATAAGGTAACATATACAAAAGCTCTGTGCAAACTAATCCTATATAATAAAAGGCTAAGATACAAATAGACAGAACAGCAGAACAACCAAACAACCAGTCGCTATGACGTGCACTGACCACCAGGGGGCACGTGTGGAACATGGCAGGCATTGGCCGCAGCAGTATGGTGAAGCAGGTGAGCGGAGGCTCCAGACTAAGGCAGGGCACTGGTTGCTGTCATCGGGGCAAGCCTCTGGTGGTTACTGAAAATTCTTTGCTCCCACGCGCCGTGGCCCCACCAGCAGGCACTCACACCAACTGCAGGCACTGCAATTGCCACTCACACCCACTGCTGGCACCTTGCACCAAATCCAATTGCCCCTGAGGGTTTCTCTACCTCCCCCTGCTCCTGAGCAGCAATTGGGGCTGCAGCCGCCGCTCGCACCCGCTGCTGGCACCAGCCCCAATCTCTCCATGCCATCAGCGAGTGCAAGCGGGACTGGTGCCATCAGCACGTGGGAGTGGCAGCATTGGGAACGGGGCTGCCAGCAGACAGGGGACAGGGGGCCGTGGTGGAGGGGCCGGAGTGGGGGTGTGGAAGATGGACTGAGACCCACCCCTGTTCCCACTGCAGCCTTGTGGCCCACAGTTCCTGTCAAGGTTCATGAATTCATGCACTGGGCCCCTAGTCTATATATATAAAAGCTTACTAGTAAGCCACTGGACAACTGGCCAGTCACTATGACACACACTGACCACGAGGGGGCAGACATTCAACACAGGAGCTGCCCCCTGGTGGTCAGTGTGCTCCCACAGCTGGAGTGCTGCTCAGCAAGCCTACCAGGCAGGCAGTGGCAGCAGGCGCAGCGGGGCCAGGATGAGTGGGAGCAGCGCAGCACCCAGCCTGGGCTCGGGCTCCTCCCCGGCCATCTGCCGCTTTGTGCACTACTACATCCCTCGGGGGATGTTGGACTGCCGGTTTCGGCCCAAACCCCGCAGGCCAGATTGGGCCAAAACTGGCAGTCCGACATCCCCCAAGGGGCCCCGGATTGTGAGAGGGCGCAGGCCAGGCTGAGGGACCCTACCGGTGCACGAATCTGTGCACTGGGCCTCTAGTAGTCTATAAAAGCTTCGGTTGTGCCCTGGCTAGCTTGTTTCAGTGGTTAGAGCGTAGGCCTGTACACTGAAGGGTTGCAAGTTTGTCAAGAGCATGTACCTGGTTTGCAGGTTCAATTCTCCAGCCCTGGTTGGGGAGCATGCTCAGGAGTCAGTCTCTCTCTCTCTCTCTCTCTCTCTCTCTCTCTCTCTCTCTCTCTGACTCTCTCTCTCTCTCTCTCCCACTCCCACCCCCCACTTGTCTTCCACTCTCTCTGAAAATCAATGTGGGGGAAAAAGTTTCAGCCAAGAATAGTTTTTATTTTAGTGTTTGCTACTGCTACCCTTTGAAGCTTCAGTAAATTCAAAAACTAATAGAAAACATCAGAAAGCTGCTTTATTGGTTCTAAAAGCTATTAATGAAGAGAAGGGGGTAGCAAGAGGAAGCTAAATATCTAACCATTATTGAAAATATAATTATAAAATGTTCATAGAATGGAGTAACATGCTAACATTAAAAGTGATTTTGCATCCCAGTGGGCATGGCTCAGTGGTTGAGCATCGACCTATAAACCAGAAGATCATGGTTGGATTCCCCATCAGGGCACATGCCCAGGTTGCAGGCTCTAACCCTAGTGTGGCGTGTGCAGGAGACAGCCGATCAATAATTTTCTCTCATCATTGATGTTTCTATCTCTCCCTCTCTTTTCCTCTCTGAAATCAATTTAAAAAAATTTTAATGATGCTTGTAGAAGACCAGTAAATTGTAAATAAGTATTTCATGGTACACTTTAAATGGGAAAAACACCATTATAAATGTAAGTATAATGTGATTCAAACTTGTCTTTTTTTTTAAAAAAAAACCTGTGTATAGTTTTGCTAACCTGTACCTTCTTAATTTGTAAAAGAAATGTATAATATATTTGTAATAAAAAAATGTAAAGAAAGAAGTCTCCGTTTCCTTTCCTTTAAGGGGAACAATAATGGTAAGAACAGTTCCTGACGCAGTGCTTAATAACTGTTGGCTGTTGAGATAAATGTAAGCTCTGCGGGGGGGGGGGGGGGGGGGTTCGGATTTTAAACTCCTTTTTGTCTCCCCTGGAGCCTAGCAACTTGCCCCCAGCCCGCCACACATTTGATAAGCGCGACCAGAAGAGTCCGCTAACGGCCGCGCCGCAGGACGCACCACAGGGCTGCTTGGGGCAGGGGACCAGCACCGCCCAGAACCCAAAGCTCGGGCCGCAGCGGCGTCGGACCTCCTTCGCGAGCGGACGCGGGACCGGAAGTGGCGAGGGCGGGGTCTGCGCTGAAGGGAAGGTGGCGGCCCCGCCAAGATGCTGCTGGACCTGTCCGAGGAGCACAAGGAGCACCTGGCCTTTCTGCCGCGAGTGGACAGCTCGGGTGCGGGCGCGGCAGGGGTGGCGTTGTGTGGTGCGGGAGGGAAGCCGCGGGAGCGCCCTGTGCTCACGGTCTCCTGGCTTTCGTTGCAGTGGTCGCCGAGTTTGGGCGGATTGCGGTGGAGTTCCTGAGGCGAGGCGCGAACCCCAAGATCTACGAGGGCGCCGCCAGTAAGAGGAAAGGGGCGCGGCCCTGCAGGCTGTGCTAGCCATTGTCTGTAGCCCTGAGAAAGGGGTCATTGCGACTCCGAGGGTCTCGTGCCCTTGTGGTAGAGTAAAACCGGGAGGGCCCTTCAGTCCGGGCGCGGGTCCTGCCGCTTCCCTGAGAAGCTGCGAGGTTTTTAGAGCGTCTGTTAGCTTCCTCGTGTGTAAAATAGACATACTACCGTCTGCGAGACGTACTGTAAGGCTTGCGCCCACCGAAGTGTGCGGGCTAGCCCGGTGAGCCGTATCACGCAGATGTTTGGTTCTTGTGACCTGTTCACACATCTTCCTTTGGTGAGGCATTGCTTTTCCCGCTGCACGAGCGCCAGGTTCGCAGATTGGGTCGGTCCCTGCTGCGTTCCCCTGCCGCAGGCCTGACGGGCAGCGCACTGGAGGGGCCGCGCCAGTCTGATCCCCGGGGTCTGCATAAAGGTTACAGCGGGCACCCCTGAAGGGAAGGCATCGGGCTGGGAGCGGAGAAGGCGCGGAGCTGTTACCAACTCATTATTTTTAATTGCAGTGTTTGAAAAAAAAGAAAGGAATAATGGGCAATATTTAGTCTTAAATAAGAGTTTGAATAAAAGGATAAAAACCACACAATAATTTATTTGCTCATTTTTCCTTTTTTCTCAGGAAAACTCAATGTGAGTAGTGACACTGTCCAGCATGGCGTGGAAGGATTAATATACCTGCTCACTGAAAGCTCAAAGCTCATGGTAAGGGCTTCTGTGGATTGTCTTGCATTTCCCAAACCTTAAGAAGGTCATGCATACTCTACATCATAGTGCTGGCAAATACCTGCTTATTTCAGTACTGTTATTCATGGCTTATTTTTTATTTGATGAAGGCAGGCCTAAACAATATGACTAACAGTCTGCTGTCATGAATACCTCCACCTTTAATAATAAAAGCATAATATGCTAATTAAACCAGAACTTCCAGACAAAGCCGGGGCTGCAATGGAAGTCCGGGTTCCCGGGTGCCTGCCTGCTGCCGGAGGGAAGCCGGTGCTGGCAACCGGGGAAAGGAAGACCTCTTGCATGAATTTCGTGCATCGGGCCTCTAGTGTTAGTATAAATTAGAATTGCCATTAATTCTGCATGTTACTGAACCATATACTGTAGTATGTATCCTAAGAGAAGGGAGAATATAATGATTTACTTTTTTGCATATTAGCAGCATCTGGCCTGATGAAGAACAGGAGAGAAAACGGGGCATTTTAATAATTCTATATACTTTCATAAAGTACTTTTATGTCTCAGAAACTCAGATTTTAAAATAGTGAGAAGGGTTGCCTTTAACTAAGGAGTGTTGTTTCTTTACCAGACAGAATTTGGGAATTTACCAAAAGAATTCGGGGATTTCATATTCTTTTGTTTATATCAACTGTTTTAGCATTTTCTAGACAAAGATCAATTTTGATGTTCTGTTAAATTCAATCACTTTAGATTTCTGAACTGGATTTCCAAGACTCTGTTTTTGTTCTGGGATTCTCAGAAGAATTGAACAAATTGTTGCTTCAGCTTTATCTGGATAACAGAAAGGAGATCAGAACTATTCTGAGTGAACTGGCACCAGACCTCCCCAGTTACCACAGCCTTGAATGGCGACTAGATGTACAGGTATGGCTTTTTATTATTATTAATCTGAATTAGATACAAGATTAATTTTAGGTTTATGTCTTTAGGCCTATTCTTTTTTTTTTTTTTTTTAATATATTTTATTGATTTTTTACGGAGAGGAAGAGAGAGGGATAGAGAGTCAGAAACATCGATGAGAGAGAAACATCGATCAGCTGCCTCCTGCACACCCCCTACTGGGGGTGTGCCCGCAACCAAGGTACATGCCCTTGACCGGAATCGAACCCGGGACCCTTGAGTCCGCAGGCCGACGCTCTATCCACTGAGCCAAACCGGTTTCGGCTAGGCCTATTCTTTACCACCTTAACCAAACTCTGGTTTGAAACTTGAGAGGTTTTATTTGTTTGTCTTTTAGGTAACATTTTCTAAAATATATCTTTATTGTTGAAAATATTACAGGTGTACCCTTGTTTTCCCCCCCTCCCCCCCATGGACCCCCTCCCCTGATCCCAACCCCCTCCCAAGGCCTTTTAACCAAAGAACTTATATGCATATATGCATAACCCATGGACACAGACAATAGTGTGGTGAAGTCCTGAAACTTTAGTTTTTTAATGTTCATTTTTCAGGCCATTTCACAAATAGTTCATTTTCTTTTCTTTTTTTTAATATATTTTATTGATTTTTTACAGAGAGGAAGGGAGAGGAATAGAGAGCCAGAAACATCGATGAGAGAGAAACATCGACCAGCTGCCTCCTGCACACCCCCCACCAAGGATGTGCCCACAACCAATGTACATGCCCTTGACCGGAATCGAACCTGGGACCCTTTAGTCCGCAGGCCGACGCTCTGTCCACTGAGCCAAACCGGTTTCTTATATTTTTAATGTGTCAAATCAGTTTAATTTGCAAAGTTTGTAAGAAATAGGCTATTTTGGAAAAGGAGATGATTATGCAGATTTTTTTTAGTGATGCTTAGATTTTTTAAAACTTTTTTGTTTAAATAAATACACATATAGAAAAGTGCACAGGTCAGTGAATGTACAGTTCAGTGAGTTATCTCATGGTGAAAACACCCATGAAACCAACACTTACCCATAACCAGCATCCCAGAAGTGCCTTCCTCACCTCCTGCCAACTACTTCCCCTTTTCTCTTTTCCTGATTTCTAGTACATAGATTACTTTTGCTGCTCTTTAACTTTTTGTATATGGAATGATTCAGCAGTGTTCTTTTGTGTCTGGCTCTGGCTTCTGTACTTATTATATTTGTGAGATTCAGTTGTTTTTAAAGCCATATAGATAACCAAAAGGGAGTTTTCAGACTATTGCATGTAACCCTCAAGCAGTGACAGATTAAGACATGTTTATTGACTGTCATCCATTTGCTTTGCTAAATGCTTTGGGAAACAAAAGTGTAAGATGCTTTCTCAGCTGGAAAAGATATTTTCATTTAGGAATATTAGATGTTCTCAAAAAACTAGTAATTAAAGATAGTTATGAAATACTAGAGGCCCGGTGCTCAGATTCGTGCACCGTTGGGGTCCCTCAGCCTGGCCTGCGAGGATCGGGCCAAAACTAGCTCTCCAACATCCCCCGAGGGGTCCTGAATTGCGAGGGACCCCACTGGTGCACGATCGGGACTGGGGAGGGGCCGCGAGAGGGCTCCAGGGTGTGTCCAGCACATCTTGCCAAGTCCCTATTGGGGTTGATTGGGGCCGGCCAGCCCAGGAGGGACCGCGGGAGGGCTCCAGGGCATGTCTGGCCTGTCTCTCCCCCAGTCCCGATTGGCCAGACCCCAGCAGCAAGCTAACAAACCGATTGGAGCATCTGCCCCCTGGTGGTCAGTGTGCATCATAGCGACTGGTCAGACGGTCGGACACTTAGTATATTAGGATTTTATTATATAGTACTAGGGGCTCAGTGCACGAATTCGTGCACCTTAAAAGGAACTGTGGGCCGCAAGGCTGTGGTGGGCTCAGAGCAGGTCTTGGCCCATCCTCCACACCCCGGCCTGGCCCCTCCCATTGTGACCCTCAGTCCCCTGTCTGATGGCAGCCCCGCTCGCACCGCCCCCATGTGCTGATGGCACCAGCCCCACTCATACCTGCTGATGGCATGGGATGATTGGGGCCGGCGCCAGCAGTGGGTGTGAGTGGCGGCTGCTGCACTGATCGCCCCTCAGGAGCAGGGGGAGGTGGAGAAGCCCTCAGGGGTGATCAGGGCCGGCTCCAGGCACTGGCAGCAAGTGCAAGTGCCCAGCAGACTGCAGCGTGTGGGAGCAAAGAATTTTCAGTAACCACCAGAGGCTTGCCCCGATGACAGTGACCAGAGCCCCACCTTGGTCTGGTGCCCCCACTCACCTGCTCCACCATCCCGCCATGGCCGATGCCCGCAGGTTCCACGCTCTGCTTCCTGCTGCCAACACCCGCCATCATCCGCGCGCATCCCCTGGTGGTCAGTGCACATCATAGTGACCAGTTGTTCGGTTGTCCGCCATTCGGTCTATTTTGCATATTAGGGTTTTATATATATAGATAGATGGTTTTGGAGGAGGGAAAAGAATAGAATTGTGTAAATCAAGATACACATGAGTATTTCAAAAAAAGCTATAGTTCAGGTAGTTCAGTTAATGTATACAGAAATGATCCAGAAAAGTTTCAACAAAAGGGGGTGAGATCTCAGAAGGATAAATGAATAGAAAAACCAGGATAAATATTCTTGACAGAGGAAACAGTGTAAGCTGTAAAGGCCCACATGCATATGGGAATGAGCATGTTGAATATGTCAGCTGTCGCCAACCTTTCGGACCTCCGTGGACCACTGGTTGGTGACTGCTGGAATATGTGGTTTTTAGCACACTAGCCTAGCCAAACTGAACTGCATATTGGAATGACCTGGGAGCTTTAAAAAATTCTGTGCTCCATTCCGCACCCCACTCCCCTAGAGATTCTGACTTATTGGTAAGGGGTTTGGCCAGGGCATCCGTATTATTATTATTTTTTAATGTTCTTATTAACTTTAGAGAGAGATGAAGGGAAAGGGAGAGAGAGAGAGAAACATCAATGTGAGAGAGAAACATCAACGTGAGAGAGAAACGTCAATTGGTTGCTCCCACACACACCCTAACTGGGGATGTAACCTGAAACCTGGGCATGTGCCCTAACGGAGAATCACAATCAAACTGGTGACCTTTCAGTGCATGGGATGATGTTTAACCAACTGAACCGTAATGGCCAGGGTTTAGGATTTTTTTTAAAAGCTCTCCATTTATCCAGGTAATTCTAATATGCAAAAAAGTTTGTAAACCACTGTTATAGTGGATTCTTCCTGACTTGAATAGATGGTCCAAATAGGTTATAGAAATTCTGCTAGAGGAGTTTAGCAATTATAATTTAGTTTGATGAGTACTTGAATAGATATTAACACAGGATATGGCATAAACCAGATTATAGACTCCATGAGGGCAGGTACTGTGTCTTGTTAATAACTGTGTCCCCAGCACAGTGCCTGGCACATAACAGGAATTCACTGCTAAATATAAAAACAGTTGGGAGGGTGGCTAGTGGTGGTAAGCACCTTCTTAAAGAAATGATTTATCAAATATTTCTTGTATACCTATCATGGGCTGTGGGTACAGCAAAGGACAAGGTACAGGTTAAGCAGCAAGTCCTGCAGAGCTCTTGGGGAGGAGGAGATCATTGGTGAAGCCTTTATGTTTAGGTCCTTTCATAATAACCAGGTGGAGGAGAAGTAGGGATGGTCATGTTCATGAGGCTCAGCGGTAATTTATCTTATACATTTTTACCTCTCTTGTGTGGGGATATCTTCTGAATCTTGGGGTCCAGTAGCCCTTAGAATTTTTTTTTTTTTTTTTTTTTTTTTTTTTGCTTTATTGATTTTGAGTTTTTCATTATAAAGACATTTTAGAAATTAGTAGGATAAGCAATTGAATTTTCTAAAGTTAAACTCAAGAGAGCTCATTTATTCAGTGAAATTAGTTTGAATAGCTGGGTTACTGCAAGAATTAATACAGTTTAAAGTTGAGGGGGTACTGAATGAATACTGCCTCATGGTGAAATGAATTTAAGTGCTAAAATAACTACTCAGAGAACTAATTAATTCTGTGGGTGAAATGCATTTAAGTGCTAAAAAAGCTACTCAGAAAACTAATTGATTATGTGTGCGCATTAGTTGAAATTATTACAAGGGATTTTAACTGGAGTGGATTTTTCTGCTATGGGAGGAAGACGTATCAAATGAAAACCAGCGAAAAGGCTAGGGAACTAGTAACAATACAGAATCTTTCATTTTTGAGTAACTGATTTGTCTTGTAGAGATTGGTAGTGAACCATCTAATTATTGTGCAGTTGCTTATGGGAAATAAATCATAGTTGAGTTTCTAAAAAAAAACACTTCCTGTACTTCATAAATTACAAACATAATTAATACCTTTATTAATACCATTAGTAAATTGAATGCATCTGGCATTGGTGGAGGAGGATGTTTCCTTAGCACTAATGTATTTAAAGTTGCTATTGTTATTTTTATAGGGAGAAGGCAGAATTTCACCCCCATTAAAAATAAGTTCATATCAAGAACTTTGTGGGATAGATACTGTTCTTTATCCTGTGGTAGTACTACTGAGTGTCATTCAGTTTCTTTCTGAGAAAGAATTAGGTGTAATTTTATCTTACTAGGTGTTTGTTAGGTATCCTATATAATAAAAGCCTAGGTGGCGTCATGCCCTCATGCAATGTCGTCACAAGATGGCCAGCACAAGATGGCCAGCAGGGGAGGGCAGTTAGGGGTGATCGGGCCGGCAGGGGAGGGCAGTTGAGGGCAACCAGGCCTGCGGAGGAGGGCAGTTGAGGGCAACCAGGCCTGCAGAGGAGGGCAGTTGAGGGCAACCAGGCCTGCAGGGGAGGGCAGTTATGGGCGATCAGGCCAGCAGGGGAGGACAGTTGGGGGCGAACAGGTGGCACGGGAGGGCAGTTGGGGGAACCAGGCCTGCAGGGGAGGGCAGTTGGGGGAACCAGGCCTGCAGGGGAGGGCAGTTGGGGGCAACTGGGCCTGCAGGGGAGGGCAGTTGGGGTGATCAGACCTGCAGAGGAGGGCAGTTGGGGGCCATTAGGCCAGCAGGAGAGGGCAGTTGGCCATCAGTCTGGCAGTGGAGGGCAGTTGGGGGCCATCAGGCCAGCAGGGGAGGGCAGTTGGGAGCCATCGGGCCAGCAGGGGAGGGCAGTGGGATACATCGGGCCAACAGGGGAGGGCAGTTGGGGGCCATCGGGCCGGCAGGGGAGGGCAGTTGGGGGGCATCAGGCCAGCAGGAGAGGGCAGTGGGGGTCATCGGGCCGGCAGGGGAGGGCAGTTGGGAGTGATCGGGCTGGCAGGGGAGGGCAGTTGGAGTCATCGGGCCGACAGGGGAGGGCAGTTGGGAACGATTGGGCCAGCAGGGGCGGGCCATTGGGGGCGATCGGGCTGGCAGGGGAGGGCAGTTGGGGTCGATTGGGCCGGCAGGGGAGAGCATTTGGGGGCGATCGGGCCGGCAAGGGTGCAGTTAGGCATCAATCAGGCTGGCAGGGGAGCGGTTAGGAACCAGCAGTCCCGGATTGTGAGAGGGATGTCCAACTGCCGGTTTAGGCCCGAACCCTAAACTGGTGGTCGGACATCCCCCAAGGGGTCCCAGATTGGAGAGGGTGCAGGCCAGGCTGAGGGCCCCACCCCCCATGCACGAATTTCATGCACCGGGTGTCTAGTATTATGTAATCTTTATCTAGAAAATTTTAAAAATGGTACAGATAAGTATCTTATAAGTACATATAGATATCATGTTACCCTAACCAGTTTGACTCAGTGGATAGAGCGTCGGCCTGAGGACTGGGGTCCCAGGTTTGATTCTGGTCAAGGACACATGCCCAATTTGTGGGCTCAGTCCTCGATAGGGGGCTTGCAGGAGGCAGCCAATCAATGATTCTCTCTCATCATTGATGTTTCTGTCTCTCTCTCCCTCACCTTTTGTCTCTGAAATCAATAAAAATATATTTTTAAAAAAAATAGATATCATGTTATCTAAAAGTGGGAGGATAGATTGAGTGACCTTAAGTCTTTCAATAAAAAATTCCTGGCTTAATTACACCTAAATACATTTGGTCCTTATCTGTCAGTGCAGATATAGAGGGAAAAGAAGTATAAATTATGCATAACTTAATGAATAAGTAGTATTTCCATTAAATATAATAATAAATAATGATATTTATTCTTCTGTACTAGAGAAATGACCTTTAAGAGATAATTTGCCTTACAAAAACCTATTTTATGTTTGGAGACTAACTCACCCAAAGGAATTAATTTATTGTTTCCAAATTATTTTGAGACATTAAATTTCAGCATTGGATCAGTATTCTTGGGGTTGTTTTGATGTACAAATGATCCAGAATTAATTGGAAGAAGTTATTAGTCAGAATGTTCTGTTGTGGTATTAAGTTAATCCTGAAATCTTAGGTTTAGATTTGTCACTCACTTGGAAATCTCTTCAGTTTGGCTTCTTGTCCTTTTGACATTACTCCAGTAGTTTTAGATAACAATCTTGCTTTCTTGTATAACAAGATGTTTCAGGTTCATCTTGTACAATCCCTGTCCCAAACTTCAATCGAATCAGCTATTCAAGGAGGTCCTGATTCCTTTTAATGGAAAATCGTCTGTAGAGAACACATTCTGGTGTTGGGTTAAATGCCCTAATTTCCAAGTTTAGGCCCGAACCCTAAACTGGTGGTCAGACATTGTTTCTAGTAGTTTTTTATCTTTTAATAATATATCACTAGTACTTTTATTTTTAATCCTCACCTGAGGATATGTTTTTATTTATTTTAGAGAGAGAGGAAGGGAGAAAGAGGGAAACATTGATGTAAGAGAGAAACATCGATTGGTTGCCTCCCATACACACCCTGACCAGGATTGAACCCAAAAGCTAGTTATGTGCCCTGATCAGGAATCAAACATGCAACCTTTTGATGTATGAGATAATGTGCCAACCTACCAAGCCACCTGACCAGGACAATAGTGCTTATTTTTTAAATTTTGGAATAGATCATACAAAAGATTATAGATACTCAGTTTTAACCCTTTGCACTCGCTTGCTTTTTTCTCGATTCCTTTATTCTAGTCGGGATTTAATTTTTTAAATACCCCAGATTTTACAAAGCGTGGCAGTAGAATTAAAAAAACTGGAATTTCTTTTCATACAAACTTATTTATTTGGATTGTTTTATATTTCAAATTATTGATACATTCAATACAATTCGACATACGAGCTGCTACCGATGCTAACCGTGTCGAGTCACACTAGACATCCGAGTGCAAAAGGTTAAGAAGAATAATAAAACAAGTACCCAATTGCCAAGCTGAAGAAGTAGAACAAACCCAGTACCTTTGAATCTCCCTCCCGTAATCAGAACCCCTCCCAGCATCCTGGAGGTAACCTGAATTTTCTGTTAATTTTTGTTTATATTTTTCTACTCGCTTACAGTGGATGAGAGTTTCCATTCCCATCACCTGCAGTGCTCCATATGGAAAGCTTTTTAATCATGCTAGTGAAACATGCATGATTCACTATGGTTTTATTGGCCTTTTTCTTGATTCTAATAAAGTTGAGCATACTTTCCTGTTTATCTGTTTGTGTTATTCTTTTGTTAAGTGCTTATTTCAGTCTTCTGTATGTTCTTCTCTTGGTTTTATGTCTGTTCCTTATAAATCAGAGCAGTTATTCATGCATTCTGGATACTAATATTTTTTTGCTTGTATGTGTTACAAAATACTCTCAGTTTGTGGCTTGTATTTCCACCATCTTTATGTATCCTTTGAAGAAAATTTAATAATTTTAAACTAGTTAAATTTGTCACTTTTTTCTTTATGGTTTGTGCCTTTTATATCATGTTTAAGAAATTTTTCCACACTGTAAGGTTGCATGTATGTTCTGATTTCTATTTTTTGCCCCCAAAAAGTTTTAAAGTTTACTTTTTATTTTGAAGTCTATGCTTTATCTGAAGTTTTATTTTTGTACATGATATAAGTAATTATAAATGTAATGTATTCAGCTTGATTATTAAATAGATATTATGCTCTTATTCCATTTAAAATCAAGCTTGCAAGCAGAAGCCTCAGGCAACAGATAAAACCATCGGTGACTATAAAGCTACACCTTAATCAGAATGGAGATCACACCACCAAAGTTCTGCAGACAGATCCAGCTACCCTGTTGCACTTGGTTCAGCAACTGGAACAAGCATTGGAGGAGATGAAAACAAGCCACTGTAGGAGAGTTGTGCGCAGTATCAAGTAGTCCCAGTTTTAAGGTTTATTTCCTTTTTAATTGCTTGTGAATTAATGATGTGCAGCAGTTAGTTTTAAAAACTATTTTTTTAGTTAATTGATAGTGATAACTACATATAGATTCTATGAAAGTTTTTTTTCCTATGACAAGATATGAAGTCATGTTCAAAAGCTAACATAAAGTTTCTTTCCTGGTGCTAAATGTGGTCAGCTTCTTGACAAATTAGGATGTATTTTATATTTTAAATGTGTAAATAGGATTGAATCAACTGAAAGTGAATCTATACTGTTCATATTATCTGTATATATGAATGATTATACTTTTCTTAGTACTTCTTTTGACTACTTAACTTTATTATTTTCCTCCTTATTGACCAAAATTTGAAAATAAAATTAGCAGTATTACTATTACTATTACTATTCAGAATGTTTCTAGACAGTTCAGTGTTTTTGAACTTTAAAAGCAACTCATGGATGTTAATAGCCACAGAATAATTGGAAATAAATATTAATTTTTTAAAATACTCTGTAGCTTAGGCAGTTCATGCATTTTTCTTTGCATATTGCTTAAGTTTGAGTTGTCGTGGCTAATTAGTTTAAGTATTTAGTAATCAAATCTGTGCAATCATATGTTACATATTTTCAAGGACTACTTTTTCCTGAGTACCCAAAGTATCTAAGAGACATGCTGTCATTTACATTTATAAACAATGCGTGCAGGAGTAATATAATTGATTCTTAATTATCTGGCTAAAAATTACAGTCACTTTTTATATTTTTGTTTAAATAAAGTATAAAGAAGGCAAAGGAAAACCATGTTTACTACATTCCAGGCTTTCTTCCTTACAAACTGGATTTTTATTTTGTTTATTTTAGTAGGTAACCATAAGCTGTGTGGCCTGCAAAACTCAGATGCTGGTGTGTCAGGTCAACTTGTTAGAGTACAGGGACACAGGGAGACTTAAGGAAAAAAGAAGACTTACAGAGAAAAATCTCATGGAAGTGGGATTCAGTCTTAAATATTTGTCCAGGGCCTTATTCTGAGATGTCACCCCCATGGAACAACCCAGGAAGGCCTAAGAAATATGAGACTTTCAGCTGCACTCTAGGCTCTGCCAACACTTTGCCTCCTGAGAATGAGAGATTTTTAGGTCAGAGTGACATCATGTTTCTTTCTCTCATGAGAGAGCCTATCAGGAAACAGGCCATTGAAAGAAAAGCACAGTAGAAATTGCCACCCATCAGCCCTTGCAGGCATGTGGGTTAGCCCTTTCCCAGAGGTATATTTCTGCAGTTATGAAATAACTAGATCAGATACTAGCAAACCATAATCAAATAATTTTTAATTATAATGATAACATGAGTAATGAAGATTTCATATTTACCTCACAAACGAAAACTACATGAAATAGCATATGTCATCGGATTTTAGAGCAACATGTCTGCCAAGTTTAGATGATATAAATAGCTCTGCGATTAAAAACAAAAGTTCTGTGAGGCGGCTTCTTTGTCCATATTTGGTGGGAGATAAGCAGGACTGATTCCAGCCAAGATTGAAATAATAGCCCTGTGTCCCTTCAGGGCAACCTTTCTTCCACCTCATATCCACTGTTCTTAACGCCAATCTAAATAAGAAAGCATGTGTTACTCTTTCATTTGTATCAAACTTTCCTGGCCTCCTCTCTCTGTTTTCCATTATTCTTTCTGATGTTCTGCCTTCTTTACCTTTCGGGGCCAGGGTGAGTTGGGAGCAGTCTCCTAACATCTTTTTGAACCTGGGCTCACTTTTTAGTATAAGCCATCTAGTGAGCCTCTTCCCTTTCTTGTTTAAACACTCCATACCCTATAGGCAACTCTGCCTTGTTGGCTTCATGCCATTTGATTTTGGGGTTTTTTTTGGTAGCTTATATATGAACATATTTTCTGCAGATGCATTCACTGTTCTACTCTCCTCTGTGATCAAGCTTTCTGACTCTGAGTAATGTGCCTTTCCATCTATAACTATCTAAATTCTTATTAAAACACTAGAGGCCTAGTGCACGAATTCATGCATCTTGAAAGGAACTGTGGGCCGCGAGGCTGCGGTAGGGAACGGGCGGGTTTCAGCCCATCCTCTGCACTCCCACCCGGCCCCTTCCACCGTGGCCTCCGGCCCCTCTGCTGGCAGCCCCGCTCCCGCCACTGCGGCTCCCATGCGCTGATGGCTCCGGCCCTGCTCGTACCCACTGATGGTGCAGAGCGATTGGGGCTGGCGCCAGCAGCAGGTGTAAGCAGGGGCTGCTGCCTCAATCGCCCCTCAGGAGCAGGGGAAGGTGGAAAAGCCCTCAGAGGCGATCAGGGTTGGCATCTGCCACTTGCACCTGCTGATGGCGCCAAGCGATTGGGACTGGCGCCGGGCGCTGGCAGCAGATGTGAGCGGCGACTCTGGTGCTGGCAGCAGGTGCGAGCACTGGGCAAGTCCACAGCACGTGGGAGCAAAGAATTTTCAGTAACCACCAGAGGCTCCCCCCGATGATAGCAATGGCCCCGGCTTGGTCTGGCCCCTGCTCACCTGCTCCACCATCCCACCACAGCTGACACTTGCCATGTTCCATGCTCTGCCGCCTGCTGCCAACACCTGCCATGTTTCCACGTGCGCCCCCTGGTGGTCAGCACACATCATAGCGACCGGTTGTTCAGTTGTTCTGCTGTTCGGTCTATTTGCATATTAGGGTTTTATATATATATATAGATTTTGGATTATTATTGTGCTGATTTTTCAGGATTGGCTGATGCTTGTTTAGACTTAAGTGTCATATCCTTCATTAAACCCAGACAAAGCTGTGAGAAGGAAATAAATATGTGTCACACAATCTGTGTATACTTTACCCACTGGAAGTCTCCTTTGTGTTTCACAAGATTTCAGTTAGCTTGTTATTGATATGCCCACGCTTATACAAATCTAAAGCAGCAGATTGGAAAGGTGATGGGGAAGCGGTAAAAAGAAAATAGATCTTCTCTGAAAACTGAAAAATAAGAACTTGACGGTAAGGAAAGTTTGAAAAATCATTAAGCGTGTATGTCAAGGATGCATATATGGGGGCCCTTAAAATTCATAACAGTATGTGACCTTTTAGGCTATAATGCCATGAAAAAAAAAAAGTTAACAGGTCAGCCTTTGGAGCTGGATAAAAGGGTTTGAATTTAGGCTCTGTGGCTTATGGGTCCTTGATAAATTCCCCGAGTCTTGTTTTCTTCATCTCTAAAATAGGAATAATAATACCTTCTTTATTGGCTTAAGTGAGACCATGTATATAGAATGTTTATCATAGTACCAGGCTTTAGAAAATACTCATATAGACTGAGATCTCATTATTTTATGGCGTTGAATTATATCTCATATTCACTGAGACATAATTCAAGAAATAGAAAATGTTATCTAATAGTTTCTGGATAGTAGGATTATGGCCATTTATTTTCCTCCTTAACTTCTAGAACGAGTTTGTAACTCATAATATTAAAAACAACTTTGAGCCCTAGCCAATTTGGCTCAGTTGGCCTGCGGACTGAAGGGTCCTAGGTTCGATTTTGGTCAAAGGCACATATCTCGATCCCTGGTGCCCATAGTGTGTGGGACACAACCAACTAATGTGCCTCTCTCAAATCAATGTTTCTCTCTCTGTGTCTCTCCACCTCTCTTCTACTCTCTCTAAAAATCAATGGAAAAATATCCTTGGGTGAGGTTTAACAAAAAACAACTTTTAAATTTGAAGTAAGGAGAAAAAAAAGATCAAGGAATTTAAGTACATTTTTAAATAATATTTCATCCAAATTCTAATTCTTGGAATGATATACACATAGTTCTCCAGAAAATTCAACTATTCAAAAGTAGTCATCCCCAAAGGACTCAGGTGGTCAGGGTGAGGATTTTACACAGAAACTTGGTCAGGAGTCCCTTTTTTCTATCTTTTTCTCTCGCTACTAGTGAAAAAGGCAGGGGAAGCTCGAGATATTATCTAAGCCAACTCTTTTTTTTTCAGGTAATATTACATCCAACCGAAGAATTATCTGTGTTGTTTTTAATCTCCAAAGGCAACACATTTGTAGTTGTTACAGCCCTTATGGTTAGGAAGTTCTGCCAGCTGCTATATTAAAGTATTCCTGCTATAATTTATTAACTCGTCTCTGTGCTTATTTTTAAAATATATATTTGATTAAGTCCCTCCTTAGTTTACCTTCCACAGTTTCCATAATCCTAGGTTATTCTCTCTTTTCCTTTATGTCACAAACAGTAGAAAATATTTTGGTGAAAAGGGTATCATAAAACACTTGCCTCTAATTTAAATATATTCACTTTTTAAACCATTGTGACTGTTCAAAATTGAAAACTTATTTTTAAAAACAGCAAGCCCAACTCCGTCATTAATGTGGTTAGTTCAGTGAGCTTTACAAACTTTGAAAATTATGTTTTAATTATAAAAGCAGAATTATCCCATTATGTACCATATTTGCAAAACAGTATACTATGGAGTTGAAAAAACAATGACATACTTTATTTCAATAAAGTACATATATGATCACTGAATAGTAATGGCTCTTTGTTTTATGGTTATATAACTCCACTACTCTGCCCAGGAACTCAAATGATTAATTATGCTTGATAGAGATGAGTCCATAGTGGGGAAGTATAAGAAAGGTAATTCTATTTCCTTAAAGGGCTTAATCTGAAAAGGAGCTTGAGGAATACAAAAATCTGCATTAATGTATTCTGAATGTGGCTTATGCTCAGGTTGTTGCTGTTTTAAACACAAGCAACTTTATATGAGTTCTTAAAATAATTATATTGTAAACTAGAGGCCCAGTGCACAAAATTCGTGCACGGGTAGGGTCCCTTGCGGCTACTGGACAGGGCCTTCCTTCGTTCCATGCTGCCTCCTGGTGGTCAGCGCACATCATAGCAAGCAGTCAAACTCGCAATTAGTTGAACTCCCAAGGGGACACTGCATTTTGGGCTTTTATAGAGAGAGAGATTGTCTGTTATCATTAGGAATATTACTAATTATGTGGCCATCAGAATTGGAGGCCATGCTCTTTTACTGTGCTTGAACCCAAATTGATGCTTTTAATTTATTTATTTTTTTAAATATATGTTTAATTAATTCCAGAGAGGGAAAGAGAGATAGAAACATCAATGATGAAAGAGAATCATTGATCGGCTGCCTCCTGCATGCCCCACACTGGGGATCGAGCCCACAACCCTACATGTGCTCTACCCTGACCATGTGCCCTGCCCTGTCCGGGAATCAAACCTCGACCTGCTAGTTCATCGGTCAAAGCTCAAATGCTGAGCCACATTGCTGGCCAGGCTAAATTGATGCATTTTCTTTTTAGGTTTTGTTATTTTATTTATTTAAATAACTCTTTATTGTTGAAAGTATTACATATGTCCCCTTTTTCCGCCCATTGACCCCCTCCAGCCAACCCCTCCCCCCACCTCAGGCCTTCACCACCCTATTGTCTGTGTCCATGGGTTATAAATTGATGCTTTTTTAAAAAATATATATTTTATTGATTTTTTACAGAGAGGAGGGGAAAGGGAGAGAGAGAAACATCAATGAGAGAGAAACATTGATCAGCTGCCTCCTGCACACCCCCTACTGGGGATGTGCCCGCAACCAAGGTACATGCCCTTGACCAGAATCAAACCTGGGACCCCTGAGTCTGCAGGCCGACACTCTATCCACTGAGCCAAACCGGCCAGGGCTAAATTGATGCTTTTTAATTGCAAAGATTTTCATTTTCATTTTCTTCTCTTGCAGTTGTATCTTTTCTTGCAAAACAGTCTGCCAACAACCAGTTAAATAGAGGCAACAGAGAAAAAAGATTTTTGCCCTTTCTCACAAATCACGAAGTCTTTTACCTCCTTTATTCTTATTTTTCTTACTCTTTACTCTCTTATATTGAACATGATTTATTGGCTGGAGCTGTAGAAATGTGCAGAGGAAAGGGGAGATCACTACATAATATTGTGGAATACCTGGACATGGTTACAATGCCAGAAATTATCCTTCCTCCCTTCCCATTGAAGTGGGGTTCCCTGAGGTAATCAGAGGTGTGATGGGAAAAGCAAATTGAGTTCTTTTTTTACCTGCATGCCAATGTTGTGATTGTCATAAATCCAATGAGAAGTGGATGCCTGTGGTTTTGAAGGAATGTGCTTAGTTCACAGAATGAAAAGGCTTCTCAGTTAAAGACTAAAAACACACAGATTAAAATACAGAGAATGAGGAAAAGAAAATCCAGGGAAGTCTTTGAGTTTCATTGGGGCAAATATAGATGGTTAGGATATGATTTTCTGGCATGGTCTGCAAACCGTGCTTTTATTCCAAATAAATAAAAAGTTCTTAAAAAGCTCTAGTCAGTTTAAGTGCTGCAACATCATAAAATTGCTTGGTTTGCAGCTGAGACTTGCACAGTTCATAGACTAAGAACTAAGTATGGTTGCAGGCAATTTTTTTAGTACTTAAAGGTCAAAAATGATTTGTCTCATGATATAAGCAATGTAATTAAAACCGTTTTTTAAATATTTATTGGGAATTTTTAAAAATTTATCTTTATTACAGATGTCCCCCTTCTCTTCCCCTTATTGACCCCCAGGTCTTTTTTTTTTTTTTTCCTATGCTTTTTTTCTCCCTCTCTTTGTCTTTGCCTTGACATGAATACAGAATTCCATGCCTTTCTTAGGCCCTTACAGCAATTTATTTTCATGCCAAACCTCTCATTAAGCCTCCTCCTTTCCTTTAAAATTTTATTTTTGGGAAATGATTCACATAAATTTCATCACTTCAAAGAGAAACCAAATACATTAGCAGTCACTCTCCATTTTCCCTCTCACTAGTCCAAGCATGTCAGACTTGTGGCCCGTGGGCCCCGTGCAGCCCACAACGAATATTTTTGCGGCCCAGCCGATAATGACAGTATGTAAGAAACGTTTTAATAAAAATTTCATAACTTAATTTTTACAATATCCTGTTATACATAACTAGTGGATCGGTGCACGAAATTCGTGCACATTAAAAGGGAATTAATTAGAGGAAATAGTTTAATATTGCTATTTGCCCTTTCTCTATAACACAAGTGTCAGAGATGAAAGAAAATTAGTAAAATGTATATGAAAATCTCCCTCCTGTCAGAGTCTTGGGCATGCCGCGGGACCTAGAGTCAAGTCCCTGCCCACTACCTGCACGCGGTTCAAGAACACAGGAGACCTAGACCCGGCTGGCCCCACCCCCATTGGGTGAGACCCAGACCTGGCCGGCCCCATCCCCGTCAAGCCCCACTGGGCAGGGGGTGCAGCCTGAGGTCCCCTGACCCAGCGCTGGGGTGGGGAGCGCAGCCTGCGGTCTCCTGGCCTGGTGCTGGGGCCGGGACACGGCCTGAGGTCTCCCGTCAAGCCCTGCTGGGCAGGGGGCTGTGGCCTGAGGTCCCCCGACAAACCCCACCAGGCGAGGGGCGTGGCCTGAGGTCCCCCGTTAAGCCCCACCAGGCAGGGGGCACAGCCTGAGGTTCCTTGGCCCAGCGCTGGGGTGGAGGGTGCAGCCTGAGGTCTCCTGAGGCGGGGAACGTGGTCTGAGGTCTCCCAGCCTGGTGCCGGGGCGGGGGGGCGCGGCCTGAGGTCTCCTGGCCCTGTGCTATGGTGGGGGGTGTAGGCTGAGGTTCCCCCATCAAGCCCCGCCAGGCAAGGGGCATGGCCTGAGGTCTCCCGTCAAGCCCCGCTGGGTGAGGGGCGTGGCCTGAGTTCCTCATCAAGCTCCGCGGGCAAGGTCTCCCAGCCTGGCGCCAGGGCGGGGGGCATGGCCTGAGGTCTACCGACCTGGTGCCAGGGTTTGGGGGTGCAGCCTTAGGTCTCCCAGCCTGGCGCCAGGGCAAGGGGTGTGACCTGAGGTCCCCCATCAAGACCTGCCGGGTGAGGTCTCCCAGCCTGGCGCTGGGTTGGGGGGTGCAGCCTGAGGTCCCCCATCAAGACCTGCCTGGCAAGGGGTGTGACCTGAGGTTCCCCATCAAGACCCACCAGACAGGGGGTGCAGCCTGAGGTCCCTCGCCCCAGCCAGGCGCCATGCAGTCTCAGGTCCCTGCTTTTCGGTTGTGACATTACAGTGTCTCAGCTAATTTGCATATTCCTCTATTATATAGATAGACTAGAGGCCCATTGCATGAAGATTCATGCAATAGGCCTTCCTTCCCCTGGCTGCTGGCACCAGATTTCCTCTGGCACCCGGGACCCAGGCCTTCACTCTGGCCGCCGCCTTCTGTCTTCGCTCCGGCCAGTCTTCTGGATATCCTACCTAATAATAGACAAATATGCAAATTGACCGCACCTTTGCTATGCCCAAGCCACACCCACAAGCCACGCCACGCCCACCAACCAATCAGGACGAGTATGCAAATTACCCCAACCAAGATGGAGGTTAATTTGCATATCAAGACTGCGTAGAAAGAAGCGAAGAGCTGCAGAAGGGAGCAAAGCTGCGGAAAAGCAAGCAAGCTGGGGGGAGGAGAAAGGAGGAGCGGAGGCGGGGCGGGGGAGAAGGAAGGAGAGCAGGTGGCCTGGCGGAGAAGGCGGGGCGGGGGAGAAGGGAGGAGCCCAGGCGGGGCGGGGTAGAGTGCAGCAGGAAACCCTATTGCAGGATTCTTCCTGCAATGGGAACGCTAGTTTTATATAAGTAGAATTATACAATATGTGGCTTTTTGTGTCAGGCTTCTTTCACTTAGCATCATGTTTTCAAGGTTCATGTTGTAGCATGTGTCAGTACTTCATACCTTTTTATGGCTGAGTACTAGTAATATTCCATTGTATGGACACTCCTTTGCTTTTTACAGTATTCCTGCTCTTGCAATGAAAATAATCTTATATAAAAAAAAAAAAAAAAAAAAAAAAAAAAAAAAAAAAAAAAAAAAAAAAAGAAAATAATCTTATATATTATTTTACAGTGTTTATAAGAGAACAGATTTAGTAATGTATTTTCTATAATGATGGTTTTCTAGAATTATTTTCCCAGATACAAGTTAGAAAAGTGTGAGCGTGATTTCTTCACCCCGGCCAGAGACTTCAGTCTTCTTCGCTCCAGCTGGAGCGCCGCTCCTGTAGCTCCCTCCACCCCCGGCCCTCCTCCTCATAGCAGGCATCCCGCCCCGCCTGGCCACTCCATGCCTAAATATGCAAATTAACCCACCATCTATGTTGGGTTAATTTGCATGCTCACCCTGATTGGCTGTGGGTGTTGTGGAGGTATGGTCAATTTGCATATTTGTATTTTATTAGTGTAGAGTAGAGGTCCGGTGCACAAAATTCGTGCATGGGGGTGTGTGTCCCTCAGCCCAGCCTGCACACCTCTCCAATCTGGGACCCCTCGAGGGATGTCCGACTGCCCGTTTAGGCCCGATCCCGGTGGGATTGAACCTAAATGGGCAGTCAGGACATCCCTCTCACAATCCAGGACTGCTGGCTCCCAATCGCTCGCCTGCCTGATTGCCCCAACCACTCCGCTGCCAGCGTGATAGACACATAACTGCTCCCCTGTTGGCCCGATTGCCCTCCCCTACCAACCTGGTCACCCTTAACCTTTTGCACTCAGATGTCGAGTGTGACTCGACACGGTTAGCATCGGTAGCAGCTCGTATGTCGAGCCACACTCGACATGTAGTTTCACCGCGGGGGGAAGGGAGATTTTTGTCTATTTTTCCAGTATCTTTTCTTGTTTTCATTAGCATGAAAGGACAAGTAAAATGTAAATGCCGTCTCAACTGATGCCAAAAAAGAAAAAATGAAAAACCGATAACGCATGTGAAATTTATTAGGAAACTAGTACATGATCTTGTTGGAGAATTCAGAGATGGTACACTAACTTCCATGGGTAGATTATTATCCACTAACTTAGAGCAACGTTTAGATGGAAAGCTCCATATAATCACACCTCACCCTAACAAAAAACACAAAGATTGTGTTGTTTGTTCTAACAGAAAAATCAAAGGAGGAAGAAGAGAGACGATTTATATTTGCGAAACATGTGAATGTAAACCAGGTCTTCATGTGGGTGAATGTTTCAAAAAATATCACACCATGAAAAATTATAGAGATTAAAATTACTCTTTGAATGTATCAATAATATGAAATATAAAAAAATCCAAATAAATAAGTTTGTATGAAAAGAAACTCCAGTTTTTTATTCTACTGCCGCGCTTTGTAAAATCTGGGGTATTTAAAAAATTAAATCCCGAGTAGAATAAAGGAATCAAGAAAAAAGCAAGCGAGTGCAAAGGGTTAACTGCCCTCTCTTGCCAGTCTGGTCGCCCCTAACTGCCCTCCCCTGCCAGCTTGATTGCCCCTAACTGCCCTCCCCTGCTGGCCCGGTTACCCCTAACTGCCCTCCCTTGCCAGCCTGGTTGCCCCCAACTGCCCTCCCCTGCTGGCCTGGTTGCCCCCAACTGGCATCCCCTGTGGGCCTGGTCGCCCCAACTGCCCTCCCCTGCTGGCCCAGTCACCCCTAATTTCCCTGCCTTGCCAGCCTGGTCTCCCCTAACTGCCCTCCCCTGTTGGTCCAGTCACCCCTAACTGCTCTCCCCTGCCAGCCTGATCGCCCCCAACTGCCCTCCCCTGCCAGCCTGATCTCCCCCAACTGCCCTCCCCTGCAGACCTTGTCCCTCCCAACTGCCCTCTCCTATAGTCCAGGTTCCCCCCCAACTGCTCTCCCCTGCAGGCCTTGTCCCTCCCAACTGCCCTCCCCTGCAGACCTGGTTCCCCCCCCCCCAACTGCCCTCCCCTGCAGGCCTGGTCGCCCCCAACTGCCCTCCCCTGCAGGCCTGGTCACCCCTAACTGCCCTCCCCTGCCAGCCTGGTCACCCCCAACTGCCCTCCCCTGCAGGCCTGGTCACCTCCCAACTGCCCTCCCTGCAGGCCTTGTCCCTTCCAACTGCCCTCCCCTGCAGGCCTTGTCCCTCCCAACTTCCCTCCCCTGCAGGTCTGGTCACCCCCCAACTGCCCTCCCCTGCAGGCCTGGTCACCCCCAACTGCCCTCCCCTGCAGGCCTGGTCACCTCCCAACTGCCCTCCCTGCAGGCCTTGTCCCTTCCAACTGCCCTCCCCTGCAGGCCTTGTCCCTCCCAACTTCCCTCCCCTGCAGGTCTGGTCACCCCCCAACTGCCCTCCCCTGCAGGCCTTGTCCCTTCCAACTGCCCTCCCCTGCAGGCCTTGTCCCTCCCAACTGACCTCCCCTGCAGGCCTTGTCCCTCCCAACTGACCTCCCCTGCAGGCCTGATTGCCCCCAACTGCCTTACCTTTCAGACCTGGTCCCTCCCAACTGCCCTCCCCTGCTGGCCTGATCACCCACAACTGCCCTCCCCTGCCAGCCATCTTGTGGTGGCCATCTTGTTTATTGGAGTGACAATCAATTTGCATATTACCTCTCTATTATATAGGATTATTAATCACGAACTACAACGTTTGCTTACGCGCAGGCGCACCATTTCTCTCCACTAATACTAGCAGCTAATATTTTAGCAGCCGATTGCCACATCATTAGTCTTGTACTGACTTGTTTGGTATGTGCAACAGGAAATATTTTGCTTTTGGAGAACAAGAAGAATAGGTTTATTTGCGTTATGCTTTTTAATTTGTACAGTTATTCAGTGTCTGGTAAGTTAATGTTCAAGAAAAAATATTAATTTTTATTAAAATGTTCTATTATGTTAACGATTAACTCATTTATTTCAACCTTTTGTATTCAGCATGCCTCTATCGAAATAAACCTATGTTTTTATGAAAATTGAAGCTTTTGTTTTTTTGCAGCCCATGTAAACTTAAACCTTATTTATTTGGCCCACGTTAGCCTTCGAGTTTGACATGCTTGCTCTAGTCCCTGGCAATCACTAGTCTTTCTGTGGATTTATCTCTTCTGAATATTTCATATAAGTAGAATTATACAATATGTGGCTTTTTGTGTCAGTCTTCTTTCACTTAGGATCATGTTTTCAAGGTTCATGTTGTAGCATGTGTCAATACTTCATACCTTTTTATGGCTGAGTACTAGTAATATTCCATTGTATGGACACTCCTTTGCTTTTTACAGTATTCCTGCTCTTGCAATGAAAATAATCTTATATTTTATTTTACAGTGTTTATAAGAGAACAGATTTAGTAATGTATTTTCTATAATGATGGCTTTCTAGAATTATCTTCCCAGATACAAGTTAGAAAAGTGTGAGGGTGATTTCTTCCTAAGCCAATTATTAGTAGAGTTATTCTCCAGTGTTTTAGTTTTAGTCTTATTCAGGAAGTTAGACTAGTTAGGGAACTAGTCAGCTAAACTGTTGAAGAGACACTTAACTGAAATTGACTCCAAAAAAATTATATTGGTATTATTTTTATTTTTATTTAAAAGATTTCCTACTAAAATGAGAAGTGTTCTGTGGGCATTTTATAGATTTAGAGAAGATGGGAAAGCAACTAAGGATTTATGCTTTCCTATATTCATTTTGTATATTTTTCATTTAGAAAACTGAACATGGTGTTGGGGGACAAGAAGAAATAAACCAAAGAACTTACATACATATATGCATAGCCCATGGACATGGGCAATACGGTAATGAAAATCTGGGGGGTGGGTATGGGCTGGGAGGAAGGGGGTAAAGGGATGATATCTATAATACTATCAACAACAAAAAATATTCAATACTGAGCATTATATAAAACTTGCCTGTAATGGAATCGAAAAAATGCATTTCCTTTAGTTTAAGTTCACTCCTCAGGATATTGTAAACTAATTTTGAAATAGTGTCCTAAGGGGTCTCTGGGATCCCAGTCTTCAGGTGACGCAGCTGCTACAGCCCCCTGCTCTGGGATTCCTAGGACAGAGGAAATGAGAGGTAAGCAACACTGATTCAGTCAATGCATGATTACACACAGGCTGGATACAGCAAATAAGGAGCTCTGCATACACAAGAGGTAGTGATTAGCTCACGAAGCATATTGGGAAGGCACTTTTTCCTTTTATCGGTTTTGCTGTTTTGGTAATTACACTCGCATTTACGTTTGGGGAGTAATCTCTTCCCCATTAAATAGAGTTTTGTGGGACTGTCAGACTAGAGTCCATGCCTTCCACTATTCACGCTGAGCTTCTTGGGACATTGAAATTTGAGGAATCAGAGAGAGTGGTATGGCAGCTGCAAGATACTTGCTGACCTGTTACATGGCCTCCTGGAGACATTCCTGTTCTTGTCCTGTAAGGATAGTCTCAGAGCTGCCCCTTGATTCTGGAGAGTACCTGATACATGTCCAATCAATTCCCCTGCTCGCCCCCACCTTCCCTCCCCACTGGCCTGCTTGCCCCCAACTGCCCCCCTGTTGGCCTGCTCACTCCAAACTGCCCCCCCCCGCTGTACTGATCACCTCCAACTGACCCCCACTGACTGCCTGCTCGCCCCAACTGGCCCCCTTGCTGGTCTGCTTACCCCCAATGGCCCCGCCCCCCACCAGCCTGATCACCCACAACTGCCATCCCATCCTGGCCTAATCACCCACAACTGTCCGCCCCTCTTGGCCTCTAACTGCCTCTACCTCGGCCCCGCCACCATGGATTTGTCCAGAAGAACGTCTGGAAGGTCTTCTGGAAGGTCTTCTAGGCTAATTAGCATATTACCCTTTTATTAGTATAGAGGGCTGGTGCATGGGTGGGGGCCAGCTGGTTTGCCATGAAGGGTGTCCTGGATCAGGGTGGGGGTTCCCCTGGGGCGAGGGGCGGCCTGGGCAAGGGGCTTGTGGTGGTTTGCAGGTTGGCCACGCCCCCATGGGGTGAGGGTCCCTGCTGGGGGGACATGGTCAGAGTGAGCGAGGGGCTGAGGGCTGTTTTCAAGCTGGCCACACCCCTTTCAGGGTGGGGGTCCCCGCTGGGGTGCCTGGCCAGCCTGGGTGAGGGGCTGATGGATATTTGCAGGCTGGCTAAGCCCCCCAGCAGGGACCCTCACCCCATGGGAGTGTGGCCAACCTGGGTGAGGAGTTGAGGGCTGTTTTCAGGCTGGCCATGCCCCCTGGCGATCCAGGCTCCCAAACCCTCCTTTTTTTCTTTTTTCAGCACCTCCTTGAGCAGAGGCCAGAGCTGGCTGGAAGCAGGTATCTGAGATTTATTTATCTTCTATAATTGAAACTTTGTAGCCTTGAGCAGAGGCCAGGGTGGCCAGGAAGCTTGGCTTCCTCCATCGCCAGGGGCAACCCAAGCCTCCTGCTAGCTCCAGCTCCATGGCCGCCGCCCTCTTTGTTGGGTTAATTTGCATTCTCACTCCTGATTGGCTGGCGGGCATAGTGGAGTGACGGTCAATTTGCATGTTTCTCTTTTATTAGTGTAGATTAATAAACGAATGAGTAAATGTGAGTGAATAGTACATACAGTAAGCTCTCTGGAACTTCAGCATAGGGAAATAGCACTTTAGCCTGAAGTGGTCAGAAAAAATTTCTGAGTTGTTGAGAGGAGGGCATGATTTGAGCAGATAGATGGGAAAGATGGGCTTTCTAAGCAGGAGATGAATATGAATGAAGACACAGAAGTGGAAAATCAGAGACTGCACCTTTGTCACCTTTGCTGTGGTATGGGTTGTGGCTGCTGCCTTCTGTGGCTCCTGTGCAGAATGACCCACTGTCACTGCAACCGAAGATCTGGTTCTCTCCTCAGGTTCCACTTCCCTTTTGCCTTTTTTAGTGGAGGTGGGTGTTCTCTGGAGCTTTGGGTATTTCAGGAATGGAAGAGGAGGTGTCAGTGCCATTTACCCATTGTGCCTTTCAAACTTTCCCTTTTCACTCTTGTTTAAAAACCCCAGTTCATTAGAATGTATGCTGTTCATTAACAGCTGCCTTTCATGTACTTCCTGGATTCTTCCTCTTTTCTATCCTCTATTTATTCAACAAGTATTTATTGAGCACCTGCTATATCCCATGGTCTGTTTTAGGTACTGAGAATACAATGGTAACAAGAGAAAAATCACTGCCCTCATTGAGCTTACATTCTAATGGTGGGATCTATACTAATAAGAGAGAAATATGGTAATCGACTGTCACTCCATGACACCCATAGCCAATCAGGAGGGAATATGCAAATTAGCAGGACAAAGATGGCGGCAGCCATGGAGCCAGCCAGAGCGGGCAGGAGGCTTGAGTCGCCCCCGGCGATGGAGGAAGCCAAGCTTCCTGCCCCCCTGGGCCGGCCGCCAAAGGAGGAGCCTGTGGGTGTGGCGGCCACGGAACAGGCCTGAGTGCACAGGAGGCTTGGGTCACCAAGGCCAACCACCGAGGGAGGGGCCTGCAAACGGCTCTCAGCCCCTCACCCAGGCTGGCCATGCTACCATTGGGATGAGGGTCCCTGTTGGGGGGCATGGGCAGCCTGAAAACCGACCTCAGCCCCTTACCCAGGCTGGCCACGCCCCCATGGGGTTAGGGTCCCTGCTGAGGGGCTTGGCCGGCCTGCAAACATCCATAAGCCCCTCACCCAGGCTGGCCAGGCACCCCAGCAGGGACCCCCACCCTGAAGGGGGTATGGCCAGCCTGTAAATGGCCCTTAGCCCCTCACCCAGGCTGGCCAAGCCACCATCGGGGTGAGGGTCCCTGCTAGGGGGCTTGACCAGCCTGCAAACAGCCATCAGCCCCTCACCCAGGCTGGTCATGCACTCCAGTGGGGACCCCCACCCTGAAGGGGGTGTCCCCAGCCTGAAAATGGCCCTCAGCCCCTCACCCAGGCTGTCCAGGCACCCCAGCAAGGACCCCCACCCTGAAGGGGATGTGGCCAGCCTGAAAACTGCCCCAGCCCCTCGCCCAGGCTGGCACCATCCCCCAGTGGGGACCCCCACCCCATTGGGGCGTGGCTGGCCTGCAAACGACCACAGGCCCCTCTCCCAGGCCGCCCCACCCCCCAAGGGGACCCCACCCACCCTGATCTGGCAAACCAGCCGGCCCCCATACGTGCACCAGGCCTCTATCTATACCAGTGATGGGCAACCTTTAGAGCTTGGTGTGTCAAACTTCACCAAAAAACTGAGCATAACTTGGGTAGTGTGTCACTTTGAGGAAAAAACATTATTTCGTGATATTTATAGTTTAAATAACATAAATGTATAATTGTTATATATAATTGTATTTAATAAACCAAAAACTAAATATTTAACTTACCTGCTTAGTGACTTCTTTGTTCATCCGTCAGTCGGTTTCTTTTGTTGGTCTTGATATTATTTAGCTTGTGTGGGGTGCCGTGAACTAAGATAAGTGCGGGGGAGGGGGAATTCTTTAACTAACCTGCCTATTAGTGACTTTTTTGTTGCTGAATTTCATTGGCTAAATCTTCAATTGAAGGTTGGTATTTTGTACACTTCAGGCCCAAGCAAGCGCTACTAACTTCATCTGTCAATCTGTTTCTTTTGTTGGTTTTGACATTATTTAACACTGAGAATAAGGCCCCACAAAAGTATGTAGAGGGGAAAATTGTGAGTAAAGCCATTGCTATATTTTTCAGGGTGCTGAAAGTGTCTGGTAGTCGGTTCCAGGCACTCCAAATTTCCTGTTCGTAGTGGCACTCCTCTTGATTCTCCAAGCGGCACCTTTCCAGATTCTCAAGCTTTGACCTCAAGTCGACAAACACCTGAGCCCAGATACTGTCTTGAAATTCTGAAAGTTGCATCTCCAAATCATCAATTTGCACCCATTGGAAACCATTTAATTCCAAACTACTGTAGACTACTACATCAGGATACTTAATTATTCTCATGGTCTGTTCCAGACTTCTAAATTGACTAAATCTATCACTAAACTGGTCAAGTAACAAGTCTAAAACATGCTGGTACTTCATATGCAAGAGTTCCATTTCATTTTGTACAGCTGCACTGGCCTTCTCAAAATACTTTGTTACTCGAGGAAAATACTTTTAAGTTTTAGTTTCTACATCTCGCTTGAAAATTTTAACTTTACTTTCAAAAGCTTTTATGTATCCAAACATAACGTCAATACTTTTGCCAAAACCTTGTAACTTTAAGTTCAGTTCATTAATATGAACAGAGAGATCTGTAAAAAACATCAGGGTGTTGACCCACTTATCATCATTAAGCTGAGGAAAGATTCCCAGATCCTTATCGTCAAGAAATATCTTAATTTCTTCAAAGCACTCCACAAAGCGCTCAAGAACTTTGCCTCAGCTCAGCCATATTACATTATTGTACATCAGCAGTCCACTGTAGGTGGAATTAACCTCCAGTAAAAGTGCCAAAAATTCTCGCTTGTGAAGGGGGCAAGCAGCTATTAAATTAACTATTTTTGTAACAACTGACATTAAGTCGTTTAAGTCGGTGAATCCTGCCTTGGCACATAAAGCCTCCTGATGGATAATACAATGAAAAGGCACAATCAGATGTCCAATAGCTTCTGTAAACAATTTGGCAAATCTGATGTTTTCCCCCACCATATTTGGTGCCCCATCTGTCGTCACTGACACAACTTTAGAGATATCAATGCTTAGGTCACGAAATGTTTGTATAACAACCTTACATATTTCGCTTCCTGATTTACTTGTTGACACTGATACTAACTTTATCAACTTCTCTCTCATTGTGAGACCATCAGAATATCAACCAATAATGGCCAACTGAGCATGTGCTGTGACATCAGTAGTTTCATCAAGAGAGATCAAAAAATATTTACACTTCTTTATGTCTCTCTTTAATTGCTGTTGTACGTTTGTGTTCAGTCTCATTATTCGGTCTTTTATGATATTTCTACTGAGTGGTAACTCAGATATTCTCTTAATAATTGCATCTTTATTCTGCATATTGTGAAACAGAACTGGAGCACATCTTAGGAGAGTTTCTTTAATAAATTCTCCCTCACTGAGCACTTTTCCATGCTGAGCTATAGAGTGAGCAATGCTCAAACTTGCAGATGTTAAATTTGTAGAGCCTTTCACAAATTTAAGGATGGAATTAGATTGGCTCTTATAAAGGTGTAGCTGCCTGGAAATGTATTCCTTCCTTTCATCCTCACTTTTTTCTAAGAGCTGGGAATGATTAGTTTCAAAATGTCTATTTATATTCCACATTCTGCTTACTACCGTTTCAGTACATAGAACGCAAAATGATCTGCTATTTTTTTCTATAAAGCCATACATCTCGGTCCATGTCTCTTGAAAGGGTCGGCCACTGCTACTACCACTTCCTTTACTTAACCTTAGTTTTTTATTTTTTGGGTTCTCCATCAGGGGGGAAGTGACAGAAGATAGAATTATAGATAGCTTGTTAGGCCTGCAGGCAATTAGGGGTTACCTAGCCTAACTAACCACAAAATGGTGCATATAACTGTCTTTTAGGAAAGGGCAGGGTTAATAAGCAGAAATAGGGGTTAATAAGGATGCACAACAGTAATAGTGGTGAAATGGAGTCTGCACTATGGAGCAAGATGGTGTTCCTTATGTGAATTAAAATGGCTGCCGCTATTTCTAATGGCGGGAAATGGCACCCATAGCACTTCACAAACCCTCGCCTCTCCCAGCCTCCCCCTCACTTATCTCAGTAATGATGGATTAGAAATCCATGACACCCCAGAACAGTAGATAATTGTTGCTGTGGTCAACTGTTATTTGGTTACTGGTAATGGCAGGGCCCCCAGAGATGCATCCCCCGCTGCGTTCCGCTGCTCCCTGCTCTGCCCTCGGAAGTGAGGGCAAAGATCCTGGCTTAACCGGAAGTCCCAGAACTAGACGCTCTGTGCCGGACTTCTGTTGTTTTGGCCTACACACCTCCGGCACAGAGTGTCTAATAGGGGAGGATGAAACATTTGCGACTAGAGTCTTGGAGTTACTCCAAGACTCTAGTCGCAAATGTTTCATCCTCAGGAGCAGCAAATGTTTCATCCTCGGCATGCGGCCGCTGGCGGCCGCATGTCATCAGAAATGGCTACGCGTGTCAGTGCTGACATGCGTGTCATAGGTTTGCCATCACTGATCTATACTAATAAAAGGGTAATATGCTAATTAGGCTGGGAAACCTTCCAGGAGATCTTCTGGACATTCTTCTGGACAAAGCCATGGTGGCAGGTCCAAGGTAGAGGCAGTTAGGGGCCAAGAGGGGAGGGCAGTTGTGGGTGATCAGGCCAATGGGGGGGCAGTTGGGGGCAAGCAGGCTGGCAGGGGGGGGGCAGTTGGGGGTGAGCAGGCGGGTGGGGGGGTGCAGTTGCGGGTAAGGAGGCCAGCAGGCAGGTGATTGGTTAGGAGCCAGCAGTCCTGGATTGCAAGAGGGATGTCCGACTGCTGGTTTAGGCCCGATCCCAGGGATCGGGCCTAAACCGGCAGTTGGACATCCCCCTAGGGGTCCCAGATTGGAGAGGGTGCAGGCTGGGCTGAGGGACACCCCCCTTCTCCCCACCCCCCATGCATGAATTTCATGCACTGGGCCACTAGTAGATAACAAAAGAAAATAAATGTGCCCTAGTTGGTTTGGCTCAGTGGATAGAGTGTTGGCCTGCGAACTGAAGGGTCCCAGGACCGATTCCGGTCAAGGGCACATGCTGGGATTGTGGGCTCAATCCCCAGTGGGGGGTGTGCAGGAGGCAACCAATCAATGATTCTCTCTCATCATTGATGTTTCTATCCCTCCCTCTCCCTTCCTCTCTGAAATCAATAAAAATATTTTAATAAATGTTTACTATAATTTTGGGTTGTGATAAGTCTTCTGAAAAAAAAATAGATTAGGCTTTAAAGTGTGGGGTCAGAGTCAAGAGCTGCCATTTGAGGTAGACTGGTCAGAGAAAACTGAAGAGGTGATGCTGGAGTATAAATCTAAATGAAGTGAAGGAGTGAACTATGGAATATATGGAAGTGTATTCCAGACTGAAGAACAGGTATATAAAATGCCCTGAGGTAAGTGTGAGGAGGTTAGTGTGGCTGGAGTTAAGTGAGGATAGAAGTGATCAGAGGATGGGCAGCCACAAGATTCTGAAAGGCCTTTTAGCTTCCAGTTGTTCTCCCCCATGTTCTTCCATCAAATTGGGTATGTGGATGATCCATCCAACAGTTTGGCTTCGTTTCCTCAATCTCATTTCCTAAGGTCTTCCCAGTTTCTTTCAGCCTCTTGTTCCCATGGGTACATTCTGGATACTGCCCCCACCTGAACTGTTCTATTTTTGAAGTCACAATTGTAGTCATCCTATCCTCTGAAATTGATCCAGCTCATTGGTCATTTACTTCCAACAGTCAAGTTGTTGAGCTTCAGCCCTAGCCAGTTTGGCTCAGTGGCTAGAGCATTGGTCTGTGGACTGAAAGGTCCCAGGTTCGAGTCCGGTCAAGGGCATGTATCTTGGTTGTGGGTGCATCCCCAGTAGTGGATGTGCAGGAGGCAGCTGACCGATGTTTCTAACTCTCTATCCCTCTCCCTTCCTCTCTGTAAAAAATCAATAAAACATATATTTAGCAAAAAAAAAAAAAAGTTGTTGAGCTTCAAATGGGCCCTCAATTCTCTTACCCTACTTTCTATTTGACAGCCTTTGCCTATCTGTATTTCCCTCCCTATCCAGCTTGGATTCACAATCCATCACTTCAAACAACTCATCACTGCCAATATTCTAAATCCTTTTCATTTCACCTATATTGCCCACCATAGGTGAATTCGACTGTCCATCTTTTTTCTTGATAGTTCATGTGGTGCTGAGACCTATAGGAGAAAATATGCAGAATCACACAGACTATCAAGTTTATACATTAAATATCTTCAATCTCAACTAAACTCTTAACACTGCCAATCTAGCCTTCTGTTTCCCTAGTCAACTGTCTCCCATTTTCAGCAACTAGTTTAAATCTTCTCCCCTTAAACCTCTGACTCACCCACCACCCCCTCCCATTTTCTGTTGATGATTGCATCCTTCACAGAATATAAGTGACCAGATAGGAATTTTCTCCACTTCTCGTAAAAAAACGTACAATCCTCTCTGTTCTCTGCACTGATACTCCTGTTTTCTCCAATCTAGTAGAAGAGGCATTTCTGGATCCTTGACCCACATGCCTTTTCAATTACCACACTCTCTCTTCTCCATTTCATTAACTTTTGAAAAAGTTCACATTCTCTTTCAAAGACACTCCTGGTAACATTTCTAGGACCTTCCATGTTACTAAATCTAGCGTACATTTTTCAGTCCTTATCTTACTAGATCTTTTGTTAGTATTTGGTGGATGTATCACTATGTTTTTCCCCATCCTTGTGTGTGTGTGTGTAAAACACTCTCCTGTTTTGCCTCCAACATCTCTGGCAATGTGTTCTCGTTCTTCCTTGCAAGACTCTGTCCTTGATTCTCCTCTGAGTTGTAGATTTTCCTCAAAGCTTCGTCCTAAGCCATTTCTCTCTACAGACTTGTACCAAGTAATTTGGTTCATTCTCTTGGTTTTAATTACTGTTCATTTTCTTTTCTTTTTTTAAATATGTTTTTATTGATTTCAGAGAGGAAGGGAGAGAGAGATAGAAACATCAATGATGAGAGAGAATCATTGATTGGCTGCCTCCTGCATGCCCCCTACTGGGGATCGAGCCCGCAACCCAGGCATTGTACCCTTGACTAGAATTGAACCTGGGACCCTTGAGTTCATAGGCCAACACTCTATCCACTGAGCCAAACCGGCTAGGGCGATTACTGTTCATTTTCTGATGACTATCAACTATTGCCCATATTAGTCTTCTGAATTTGAAACACATGTAACTTCCTATCAGCTCTCTGCACTTAGATGTCTAAAAGGCACTCAGGCCTGGCTGGCATGGCTCTGTGGTTGAGTGTCAACTTGTGAACCAGAAGGACATGGTTTGATTCCTAGTCAGGGCACATGCCTGAGTTGCAGGTTCAATGTCCAGTGTAGGGCATGTGGGAGGCAGCCAATCGATGATGTTCCTCTCTCATCGATGTTTCTGTCTCTCTATCCCTCTCCTTTCCTCTTTCTCTAAAAATCAATAAAAACAAATTTTAAAATAATAATAAAACACAAGGTACTTCCAACTTGAGATGAGCAAAATTCAACTCACCTCCTACAAACTTCATTTTCTCCAGTATTCTTTATTCAATAAATGACATTGTGCTCGGCCAGAGGGATGACTCTGTCCTGCCTACCAACAGGTTGCCAGTTTGATTCCCAGTCAGGGAGCATATGCAAGGCAACCCATAAGTCAGTCTTTCTCTCTCTCACTCTCTCTCTCTCTCTCTCTCTCTCTCTCTCTCTCTCTCTCTCTCTCTCTCCCCAAGCATGTCCTCAGGTCAGGATTTAAAAAGAAGAAATGACATTGCCATCCAGACAGTTGCTCAAATCAGAGATATGAGTGTCACTCTTGGCTTCTCTTTCCCCCTCAGTCACCATAAGCTGGTCAATTACCAACTCCTATCAATTCCACCTTCTTAACTATCACTCATATTAGTCCACATGTCTCCATTCCTGTGACCTCCATGTTCTTGCCTGGGCTACTGTATCTCCCTCCAGTTAACTGGTCTCTCTGACTCCCTCTTAATCTTGCTGATCCCCCACTCCCATGCATTTCCTACACAGCAGCCAGAATTATTGTTTAAAAAGAGAAATCACAGCCCAGCCAGCATAGCTCAGTGGTTGAGCGTTTACCCATGAACCAGGAGGTCATGATTTGATTCTGGTCAGGGCAGATGCCTGGGTTTTGGGCTCACCAGTGTGGGGCGTGCAGGAGGCAGCTGATCAATGACTCTCTATCATGGATGTTTCTATCTCTCCCTCTCCCTTCCTCTCTAAAATCAATAAAAATAATTTAAAAAAAAAAGACAGAGAGAAATCACATCCTTTTCTGCTTAATACCCTTCAGTTGATTTACATTGCTTTTGGGATAAAGTCCTGGCTCCTTGTCTTTATCTCCAACCTCATCTTTCTAGCATTCTCACCTTCTTCATTCTGTGTTCTTTCAGTTCTTTCACTTCCACTATCTGGGTTTACTTCCTTCATCTACCAAGGTAACTCATATGCATTTCTCTGGTTTTAGCTTAAATTTCATTTTCTCCAGGAGGGCAGGAGCCCTGTTCTGCTTACATAGTGGCACATGCTGCCCTTACCATAAATTTTACAGGTTTTTTTGTAATTAATAACTTAATTACCTATTTTTTCTGGATTGTAGGAGATGTATTTTTTTTTGTTTTCCTCTGTATCCCTGGTGTCTTTCACTGTGACTAGTAAATGGTAAGCTCCTATTAATGTGGAAGGAGAAAGGAATATGAAATGAATAGGATACAAAATTTGCACACATTTTGTATAGTTTGCATTAACCTCATAAGTTATAAGTCAGCCTTTTTTCCCCCCTTTAGTGGGAAGACATTGAGGTCATTGAGTCTGCAGATGCCATTGAATAGACAGAGCCAGATATTTACTGAGACCAGTGGTTCTCAGCCTAGGACGCCCTTTGAATTTACTGTTTCCTGAGTCCCACCTTCATAGGTTCTCATTTAATTGGCCTGAAATTTATAAAAGCTCTCCACATCATTCTGATATACAGCAAAAGTTAACATGATAGTTGCTGGAGTTTTTCCTCTCTGATTGCTACACTGAGCCTGTTGGAGAACAAGAAACTCAAACGTTCCAGGTTCAGCAGTGCCCTGGCACCACAAGTGCTTTCAACTACAACTAACGATGGCTGATACAGTAAAAAGAAATCATTGGTATAAGTAACTGTCAAGTCCAGAGATAGATGTGGTTTCAGCAAACTTGACCCAGTGGCCCAGTGACCACCACTTATCTCTCTGCTTCTCTCACCTGTCTTAGTATTACCTTTCTCCAAATTTAGGCCTTCCTCATGGCCAAAGATGACAGCTGCTAAAGGTACCCAGAAAGCAAACCCATCTTTGTCTCAGTATCAGTTTTAGAAAATGTTTTCAGATTCACTTTGACTGAACTGGTTTAGGTTACAAACCAGTGTTCAAAGGGTTGTAATGTGCTAGAACAAGAGTAGAGTCATTTTCTCAGGAACCATAACAATCCTCAAATGAAAGTAAGGTGTTTGAGGAAGGAGGAGGGAAGAAAAATCAATGCAGAGACAATCAAATGTCTGCTTTTACCACATAGTGGTTTGGCCTAGCTGCAGAATTTGCTTTCAAAACTGTAATAGTACTTTATAGATTACTAGAGACCCAGTGCACAGATTCATGCACTGGTGGGGTCCCTCGGTCTGGCCTGTGCCCTCTTGAAATCCAGGACCCCTCGGGGGATGTCAGACTGCTGGTTTCAGCCCGATCCCCGCAGACCAGGCCGAGGGACCCCACCGGTGCACGAATCCACGCACCGGGCCTCTAGTATGCAATAAGATCTTTGGGTAATCTTCTCCCACCCTCCCCCCTACCCTTACCTCTGAGATTTATTTATGTTTCCATGCCTATGTGTTGCATGTCTGCCCCCTGGTGGTCAGTGCAGTCAAACCATCTAATGGTCGCTTAGGCTTTTATATATATAGATACTATATTATAAAGTACACAATACTTTATAAGTAACATAAATACATTTCTACATCAATTCCCATAGTTAGTGACTGATCATAAATTAAATACGATTATATTAATCACAAAATTATTTAGTGAGAAAGAACTTGAGAACAGAAAATTTGATTTGCATCCTGTGAATGTAAGTTGCCGCATGTATGGGTTTTGCCTAGTGCCTCAGTGAACAATGTCTTCTTGCCTCATTTTGAAAAACAAAAAGTCTAAGACCCTCCATAGAGTCTGATTTGTGGATTCCCACCCTCCAAACAGTGTCACCAGCCAAGAAGATTCTATGGAACTTTGCTTTGTAAAATTTTCATTATGAAAGAAATAGGGTTTAAATCCCCCCAAAAATATATTTTTGAATTATAACACTGAGTATGCCATTTCTAATGACATGCTAAAAACAAAAACAAAAAAAAAATTGCACATAGAAAAATTCCTCTAAAAGCTCCCTCCCTCTCCCCATCCCCCAGGTGATGCTAAATCTCCCCAGTTGAAAACTCACTGTCCTAGAGTTGCTCTCACCAAATTCCCCTCTGATTATAATTTGGCTTTGCATAAAAAGTTTCCCATAGGCAGAAATTTGCTAACCAGCAAACATGGATTTGGGGTCTGCTTGTAATTAAGTCCCCATTGCAAGTTTATTATTGGTATTCACCAGCCCTTGGAAGCTCATTGTGTGCTAACATTTCAGTTTATGAGTTTATAAAACCGAGGACCACATTCCAGAACAAGGCCCTTGCCATAAACTTTACTAAGACCAGAGATGTTATCCTGTCCTGGTGGCCAGACAGTCATTCTTCAAGCCACCCTGAACAGACACCTTTCAATTCAAATTGTACCAGTAAAATTCTTTTGAAACGGGGAATAAAATAACACAGGTAGAATTTCTTTTTCCATTTAGAAATGCAGTGCCTGAATCCTCTGTCTATATACCTAGCAAGATGGCATATCTTAAACATAGTGAAAGGAGAACAAGACCCCCAGGCACCATCATCCTAGGGCTGAATATGAGAAGTTCCCTTGAAGAGAGTTCTTGTAAGGAAGAACTCAGCAGCCAGAATGTGTACATTGAGTAAATATGTGGAGGGAGGAAGGAAGCTTATTTGCAAGAGGTGGAGACTGATTTCATCTACAGGGCTGAAGGTCCCATTATTCTGGAAAACACAGAGAGATCTTCCAGTGATGAAACATCTTGGGCAAACCCTCTGCAGAGATGCAGTTGTTGATGTTTTTAACTATAGAAGATTTCAAACATGTACAAAAGTATATAGAATATGCCTCATATGTCCATCACTCAATTTCAATAATGATTAATTCATGGGCAACTTTTTTTCATCACCCCCATAAACATACACACACTTTGCTCTGTGTCACCCATTCCCACTCTCATGTAATTTTGAGTCAAATCTCAGACATACTTTCTAAGAGGGAGATTTTTTAGTTGAGGAACAAACTTATTTTGGCTGGTTATATGACAATGGTCACCATGGTTAGAAGACTTGTATGTCTTCAGATTGTGATTCCCTTACAGTGATGTGTCTTTATTAAGTATGGGATTAGGCTACTTTGTCCCAGTAAAATTTCATGTGTTCTTGAGGGATTGTGATGTGTGCTGTTATTTAAGGGGTTGTTCACAAGCAATCAAGAGCAAGTCTGAGGATTCTGGGAAAGGTGTGAAGGTCAGATCCTCACCTTGAGCCCTTATGGAACTGGGTTTGATTATATGTGATCCATAGTGACTACAGGTGACCCTTCCTGCCACACGTGGTTTTGTCCTAAGACTGAAGAATCCAGACTGAAAAATGTCTTGAGTTCTTACTACCTTTTGGGTCAAAACCACACTTTTCTGAGTGAAAAGGTAAATACATTTCCTGAAGGGAGTGGACATTCCCATTGTCATTTGGAGGTGGACAGCCAGGGTGGGCTGTGATTAAAGTTAAGACATATGCCTTTCTTTCATAGCCTGAGAGAATTTGGGAGCTTAGATTCCATTTAGGAGAAACAGGCTCAAGACCCACATACAAAGGGAGAGCTGACACCTCCCTTACTGGGGATCACAGAGAGTCAGGCAGAGAGAGTCCATGATCTTGATTTGAGCACTCTGATGGGACCACATCTACTAAGACTTATAAGTTGTCCTTTATGTTGTATTTTTCTTTTGTTATTTCTGAACATTCAATAAAATCATGTTTAAAGTCTTAGTCTCTTTTCCACAATCTAGTATGAAATTAAGAAAAGAGGTTTGGTATACTAGTACATGTGAGACAAATCAGTACAAGGGAGAATAATAGCAACCTGCTGTGAAAGACCAGTCCTAACATTGCAGGGCAGCATTTGCAGAGAGGTTCATCCCTTGAAGCCAGATACATTGATGACTAGGACATTCAAAATACAAATGCAGCCCAGCCAATGTGAACCAGGAGGTCAGGTTCAATTCCCAGTCAGGGCACATGCTGGGTTGCTAGATAGATCCCCAGTAGGGGGCATGCAGGAGACAGCTGATCAATGATTCCCTCTCGTCATTGATGTTTCTCTCTCTCTCTCCCTCTCCCTTTCTCTCTAAAATCAATCCTATATAATAAAGAGCTAATATGCTAATTAGACCAAAAAGCCAAACGACCATCTGGACAACATTCCAGACAACCATCTGGATGACCTTCCAGATGAAGCCAGGGCAGCGAGGGCTAGCTGAGGCTGCGAGGGGCTACAAGGGCCAGCAGGGGCTGCAAAGGGCTGTGAGGGGCTATGAGGGCTGGCCGGGGCTGCGAGAGGCTAGAAGGGTTGGCCAAGGCAGCCAGGGCTGTGAGGGCCGAGCCCCTTGCACACATTTCATGCATTGGGCCTCTAGTATAAATATATTTAAAAAAATAAAAAAGCAAATGCATGGAAGGGCAAGTTAGAAGGTCACTGCACATACCTAGGGGAAGGTGCAGACTCCTAAGAGACCTGAGAAGAACTTAAGTTTACACCTCAGGCTGGTCCTTGGCACAGAGACAGCCTACAACAAAAACAAAGCAAAAATATCAAACCTTGGGGATGGGGAGAATCTGATCTTCAGAGTTAACACATTATCAGATTTAAATGCACAGGGTTTTTTTTAAAGATATTTTTATTTATTTCTGAGAGGAAGGGAGAGGGAGAGAGAGATAGAAACATCAATGATGAGAGAGAATCATTGATAGGCTGCCTCCTGCAAGCCCCCAACTGGGGACCAAGCCACAACACAGGCATATGCCATTGACTGTAATCAAACCTGGGACCTTTCAGTCTGCAGGCCGACGCTCTATCCACTGTGCCAAACCAGGTAGGGCTAAATGCACAGTTTTAAATAACAAGAAAATCACAAGGAATACAAAAAACAAAAACAAAAACAAAAAAACCAACAGAAAAGTATGGCCCATTCAAAGGAAAAACATAAACCAGCAGGAACTTTCCCTCAAAAAGACCTGGTGGTGAATTAGATAAAGACTTTTATTTTATTTTTATTTTTTTAATAAATCTTTATTGTTCAGACTATTACAGTTGTTCCTCTTTTTTCCCCCCATAGCTCCCCTCCACCTGGTTCCCACCCCACCCTCTGCCCTTAACCCCCGCCCCCACTGTCCTCATCCATAGGTGTATGATTTTTGTCCAGTCTCTTCCCGCACCCCCCACATCCCCTTCTCACCCTGAGAATTGTCAGTCCTCTCCCTTCCTATGCCCCTGATTCTATTATATTCACCAGTTTATTCTGTTCATCAGATTTTTTATTCACTTGATTTTTAGATTCACTTGTTGATAGATATGTATTTGTTGTTCTTAATTTTTATCTTTACCTTTTTCTTCTTCTTCCTCTTCTTAAAGAATACCCTTCAGCATTTCATATAATACTGGTTTGGTGGTGATGAACTCCTTTAGCTTTTTCTTATCTGTGAAGCTCTTTATCTGACCTTCAATTCTAAATGTTAGCTTTGCTGGGTAGAGTAATCTTAGTTGTAGGTTCTTGCTGTTCATCACTTTGAATATTTCTTGCCACTCCCTTCTGGCCTGCATAGTTTCTGTTGAGAAATCAGCTGACAATCATATGAGTACTCCCTTGTTGGTAACTAACTGTTCTTCTCTTGCTACTTTTAATATTCTCTCTTTGTCTTTTGCTCTTGGCATTTTAACCCTTTGCACTCGCTTGCTTTTTTCTCAATTCCTGCTACCGATGCTAACCGTGTCGAGTCACACTCGACATCCGAGTGCAAAAGGTTAATTATGATGTGTCTTGGTGTGGTCTTCTTTGGATTCCTTTTGTTTGGAGTTCTCTCCGTTTCCTGGACTTGTAAGTCTATTTCTTTCACCAGGTGGGGGAAGTTTTCTGTCATTATTTATTCAAATAGGTTTTCGGTATCTTGCTCTCTCTCTTCTTCTGGCACCCCCATAATTCGGATGTTGGTATGCTTGAAGCTGTCCCAGAGGCTCCTTACACTATCTTCATATTTTTGGATTCTTTTTTCTTTTTGCTTTTCCAGTTGGGTGTTTTTTGCTTCTTTGTATTTCAAATCTTTGACTTGATTCTTGGGATCCTCTAGTCTGCTGTTGGATCTCTGTATATTATTCTTTATTTCAGTCAGTGTCTGCTTAATTTCTAGTTGGTCCTTTTTCATATCCTCAAGGGTCTCACTAAATTTATCGGCAGTTTCTAGAAAATACTTGAAAAAGCTTATAACTGTGGTTTTGAACTCTATATCCTCCATTTCTTTCATTTGTGACCTGTTTCTTTGTCTCTGCATTTTGGCTGCTTCCCTGTGTTGATAGAGTGGCTTTGTGTGCTAGGTGTCCTAGAGGGCCCAGTGGCTCGGCCTCCCAGTTACCTGAGGTTGACACTCTTGGTGCACCCCTTTGTGGGCTGTGTGCACAGTCTTGTTGTAGTTAAGCCTTGATTGTTGTTGGTATCACTGGGAGGAATTGACCTCCAGGCCAGTTGGCTGTGATGATCAGCTGTGTCTACGATGGGAGAACTTCTGTGCTGGAGACACCCTTATGGGGCAGGACTTGCTTCAGTGGGGCTTTGGTGCTCACTGAGTCTGCCCCCTAAGTGTGTCTCTTATGGATCTGAGGAGTTGTAGTCTGGATGGTCCCACTCTGACCCCTGGGTACACTGGCTCTTGGATCTCCAAGGAGATGCAAATTTAGCCTCTGCCTGAGGCCACCCAGCAGCAGCTACGAAGAGCTCTGCAGGTTCCTCTTCTTTGTTTGGGTTTTGGAGGTGCCCAGATGAGGCCCAGCTGTGAAGCAATGCAAGCTGCTGTGGGGCCTTGGGCCTTCTTTTGGATGTTCTGGGACTCTCTGACTCAGTTTCAGTTTGTTAGGTAATTTTAGATTTCAAAGGACCAGGACATTCATATGCAAAAGCCTCTGCACACAGCTTGGGTGTTGCGGGGTCTCAGGGCAGAGAAAACAGCAATGGCTTCCATCAGCCCTGCCCTAAGAGGCCCCTGGGTCTCGGTGTCCCGCGGTAATTGCTGCAAGCACCTCTGAGAGAAAGCTGCCCTCGAGTTCTGCCCGATGCCAGACAGTCCAGTTTCTTCCGGTATGAGTCTGGGTCCCCAGAGTCTCACCTGGAACTGGAGTTCAGAGCAGTCAGGAGCTTGTATCTCCCTCCCGATCGAAAAAGACAGCCGCGTACTCAGTTGCCAGCCCTTTCTGTGCCCGCGTGCCTTCATACCTCTGCACTTTACTTCTCAGTGTGCTTTTCTTTTTCCTTCTAGTTGTAGAATTTCCACTCAGCCAGCCTTCCTGTGGTTCTGGGTGATGTCCGTTTTGTCATTTAGTTGTAGTTTTGAAGTGGTTGTGCAAGGCAGCAAGTTCAGGTGTTTACCTATGCTGCCATCTTGGTTTCTCTGGAAATCATCTCTAGATAAAGACTTTTAAACAGCTGTCTTAAAGATACCCCAAAAACTAAAGAGTGATGTGGAGAAAGTCAAGAAAATTATGTGTAAACAAAATGGAAATATTAATAAAGAGAAAACCTAAAAAGAAATTTTAAAAAATTCCACAGCTGAAAAGTACAATAACTGAAATTTAAAAACAAACAAAACAAAAAACAATCACTAGAGGGATTCAAATGCAGATTTAAGCAGGCAGAAGACAGAATCAGTTCACTTGGAGATAGGAAAATGGAAATAATAGTGTCTGAAGGTCAAAAGGAAAAAAAAGTAAATAAAGCCTAAGGGACCTGCAAGACACCACCGAAGGACCAACATACACATTATGGAAGTCACAGAAGGAGAAGGGAGAAAGAGGCAGAGAGAATGCTTGAACAAATAATTGCCAGAACTCTCTAAAATTTTGGAAAACTTGTAAATTTGTGGAAATTAAGAGATTAAAAATGGTGGCAGAGTAAGTGGATGTTGCATGAACACACTCCCAAGACCAAACTGCAGTTATAACTAAAATACAGGAAAACTTCCTGAATAAATTAACAGATGACACGCTGGAGAGAACCCTAATAACTGAGGATGGAAAATAGAGACTGCTTAGAGACTGATAGGAGGGGCAGAAGCATGAAAGGACTGACTGGGCCCCCACAAATAGCAATGGAAGTTCCGGAGAGATATCTCAGCTGTGGGGGGTTGCCACTGAGAACTCTGGAGTCTAATCACCAAGCTGGGCCCACCCAGCAGAGAGCACCAGAACTGAGAAGGATGCCCACATAACACCTGGCTGTGAAAAGCAGCAAGATTGCTGTCTGCCAGGAAGAGATGGTTGGAAGTGCATTCCCTGTGGAGCCACTTACCTTGTGATCTGGCAGAGAGAGGGCAGAGTGGACTGGAGCTGTGTGAGCAGAAGCCAGGATCAGGAGCTCTGGGGTTAGAACTCAGAAGGCAGAAACCCTGATTTCCTGTGCTGAGTCATTCCCTCATGCTGTGGAGGTCATCTTACTCACACAGACATTTACTATACAGGTAGCTCTGTCTTGGTGGGGGGTTGGGGGGGGAGACAGTTAAACCACCCTATTGGTAAACACCTTGACCCAAGGTGAAGAGTTTCTGAGGCCCATTAAGAGACTGAAAATAACAATTAGCTTCCAGACAGAAGCAGTTGCCCCACCCTGTTTAAAAAGCTCTCATAATACCTGAGTATGATTGCCTGAGGGCTATGCAAGATGGAATCCTATCAGTTTGAAGATAGTGGCAGTCTCTGGAGGCTTTGAGTCTTTGCCTCATCTAATTAATCAGAAATAGCATTTGACACTGTCCTACACTAGCAATTGAGAGGCATAGAAGATCTACCTACTACTAGTACATAGTCACAAACCCAAACAGGCAGCCAAAATGAGACAAAATAACAACTCCCAAATGAAAGAACAAGAGAATTCTCCAGAAGAAGAGATAAATGAAATGGAGATAAGAAATTTATCTGATATAGAGTTCAGCATAATGATAGTAGATGCTCAACAGCATGAGAAAAAATATAGTAACTGTGAAAAAAGAACAGTTGGAAATAAAGTATAGCATAGTACTAATAAAGAACACATTAGAAAGAATACAAAGCAGATTAGAAAAAGCTGAGGATCGAATCAAGGAATTAGAAGATAGGGTAGAAAAAAAATCACTCAACCAGAGAACCAAAAAGAAAAAACAATTAAAGAACAGGAGGACAGCTTAAGGGAGCTGTAGGACAACATGAAACATAACAATATTTGAAGAGTAGATGTGCCAGAAGAGGCAGAAAGGGAAAAAGGGATAGAGAATGTAATTTAAAAAACAATGGCAGAAAACTTCCCTAACCTAGTAAAGGAAAAAGTCAGATAAGTTTAGAAGGCACAGAGAGTCCTAAGCAAGAACTCAAACAGGCCCACACCCAGACACATTATAATTAAAATGCCAAAAATTAAAGACAAAAGGAGAATATTAAAGGCAGCAAGAGAAAAGCAAACTGTTACTTACAGAGGAGCTCCCATAAGGCTGACACCTGATTTCTCATCAGAAACTCTATAGGACAGAAGGGAATGGCATGAAGTACTCAAGAAAATGGAAAGCAAGGATCTGAAACCAAGATTACTATATCCAGCAGAGCTATCATTAAAAATAGATGGTGAAATAAAGGGCTTCCCAGACCAAAAAAAAAAAAAAAAGCTAAAGGAGTACATCACCAACAAGCCAGTATTACAAGAAAGGCTAAAAGGACTGCTGTAATGAGAAGAATTAGAGAGAGAAACCTAGGCAACAAAATTAAAATGGCAATAAGTAAGTACCTATCAATAATAACCTTAAATGTAAATGGATTAAATGCTCCAATCAAAGATATGGGGTAGCTGAATGTGTACAAAAGCATAGCCCAATTATATGCTGTCTATAAGAGACCACTTCAGAACAAAAGACTCACACAGTATGAGAGTGAAGGGATGGAAAAGAAAAAAAGCTAGAGTAGCAATACTCATATCTGACAAAATAGACTTCAAAATGAAGGCCATCACAAGAGACAACAAAGGTCACTACATAATACTAAAGGGATCGATCCAACAGGAGGATATAACCCTGGTAAACATATATGCATCTAATATAGGAGAACCTAAATATATTTAAAAAAAAATTTCTAGAGGACTTTAAGGGAGAGATCAACAACAATACAATCATAATAGGGGACTGTACATCTGCTGACTTCACTGGATCTTCCACACAAAAAATCAACAAGGAAACAGTGACGGCAAAGGAACACTGGATCAGATGGATTTAATTGACATTTATAGAACATTTCACCACAAAGATGCAGAATATACATTCTTCTCAAGTGCACATGGGTCATTCACAAAGATAGACCACATGTTGGTAATGCCGGGGTTCTTGATACAGCATCTAGAAGGGTTCAGGAACATGGAGAAGGCACTGTGCTAAATTAAATAAGAGTCCAGAGACAAAACATAATTTTGGAAGGCATTATGGGGAGTCAGAGAAGACTTAGCTAAAGGAACTAAGTTCTCCTAGTCTCAGGACCCCTTGCTTTTTATTAACACAATTTGTCCTAAGGCAAGGTGGAGATATACACATCAAAAGGTAGGGTTTGTATACACAATCCATTGCCAAATTGGAAGAATTGTCTGGCTGTTCAGGTGTTTGGCCAGTAGGAAGCAATAACATGTAGATTAAGATGCCCTTAGCTGTCTGGCAGCAAGCAATCATTTAATGCATCCTTTTCAGGTTTGGGGAAATGCCCTCAGCCATCTCCAGATGATTCAGCCCTGCTGACATGCTGGAATTGGCTTCTGGCATCTCACCCTTTTTGACTTTATAAATTAAACAAGAATGTATGTTTTAAGATTCTTAAATTCAATGGAAAGGATAGAGTTCTATCAAGTCCCTTTAAATTGCTGTCAGGCATTAAAGGAATCAGTCTGTAGTTAGTTTCTTTCTGGGCCAACAGTTCTTTGAGTTCCAATTTTCAATGTCCAACAGTTCCTTATGTGTACATGCCAGCAATGATATGCTAGTTCTGGATGGTGGACAAATGGTGGCAATGCAGGTCCGACCTTCTTTGGTTCGGTCATGGGCAACCTGCAGTGATGCACAGCTGCTCACTGCTAGCATGGCAAGGTGTCTTCACTATCTTCATTTCTGGTCTGTTTCTCCTCTGTTCTTGGGGGCCACTGCTATTTCTGTGCCTGGAGCAGTTCCTCTCTGGATTCATTGTTGCAGGAATCCACACAGGCTTGGAGGTGTTTTATGGAAATATACAAACATATTCTCATCCAAAGGTTAATAAAGGAATCTCTTCTATAAATTAGACTTGGGATCTTTTCATTTTTGCCCAAACGATTTTCCTTTGGCTTATTTTGACACCATGTGTGTTTTCATGGGTGTCTTGCTATCAGCATTACAAGTGAAAAATAATTTTCAAAGTAAAAATTTAAAGCAAATCAAATATTTAGCAGTTCTCAGATTAGTAACACCTTTATATTTTTTAAGAATAAATTTCAAAAATACAAGACATAATCAATTAATAGATTTAATTCTGTACTCTAGACTTGTCATGAGGCAAATTCAGATTAATATTTCAGTAATTTGTCATTTCAAAAATATTGAGATATTGAACAAGTTTTTATTGTTTGATTTAGTAAACTTTAAAGTTTTAAGTTGCCAGCAGCTCTGGAAAATGACCTTTGAGGCTGGCAAAACAGGTTTTGGGCTAACTTGGTCTATTTAGATGTAAATTGGTCACATTCTTTCCTTAGAGATTGCTGCCTGGCAGGAAACTTTGGCCTACCTGCCTAATTTAAAAAGACCACATTTTTTCTGCTGGTGGTAGGGCGACTAGCCCCTTCCTCCATGAGAGAGGCACAGCTAGCTCCTGCCCCCCCCCCCCCCCAGGCTATTGGACCTTTATAATTAATATATTATTTATTTATGTTTCAACAATTTTTTTGAGATTTAAATCCAATTATAATTATTTTAAGGCATTGTCTTTGGAAAATTTTTGTAACAGAGATAATTTACAGATTTTCTTGGTGGCTTTAATGTTAACTTTTGAACATTAAAAGTCCATTATTATTTAAATAAACTACTTTTTGTTATGGAAATACCAATCTTGTTGCTAGAACCAGCCTATATTTTTTCCTGGGTCAAATCCACCATCTTTCTGAGGAAAAACTAGTCTTTGGGGTTTTATTCTATACCATTTTCAAAGAGAGTCAAGTTTAGCTCAAAACTCCAAAATCCGAAATCGGATGGTTGCATGCATTTGGTTTAAGCTAGCTTCTCTCTTTACACATGTACAGAAATCCCAGACACATTTCTAAATTTTGTAAAACTTTTCATGGTGAGAAAGAGACTTTTTCTAGCACACTAGAGAGTTTATGTTACAGGATCACCACATGTCTCCCTTCCCCCACCTCCTGCTTGCCTTGGGGGAAATTTCAGCAACCGATTATGCCAAGTTTCTTTTCCCAAATAAAGGCATGCTTAATAGATAAAAACAGATTTTAAATTTTTTCGTATTTCACTTTCCAAAGTAATGACTAGCCCTTAGAGTTATTTTTGCCAAATTTTGCTTTTCCCAATGTGTTCTTCTATAGTTCTTAAACAAAGCATTAGGGAATATTTTTGAGGCAGAGATGATAGCTCCACCCTCTACAGCCACCTCTGAAATCAGAGGCAGAAGATCTAGCGGCTTTTTAGAAATTACAGATTTTCGGTCCTCGATACAAATTAGGTATTTTATGTTTTGAACAAGAAACCACATTAAAGATGAATTTTGCCTTTTAACCAAATTCTTCCCCATTATAATCTGACTTAAACAAAAAGTATCACCCACACACTTACGGATCTGCAGGCTTCCAAAGCTGACATGGGCTTTATACACAGTTAATCTCTCCACCATTAATGGTGCTATTTTATCCGCTCAGGTGAATTCTTCTTTTCCAGATTTCTGTCCTTGTGTCAAGCGCCATTTAATACCGGGATTCTTGATCCAGCATCTAGAAGGGTTCGGGTCCCTGTTTGGGTGCCATTTAATGCCAGGGTTCTTGATCCAGCATCTAGAAGGATTCAGGAACCTGGAGAAGGCGCTGTGCATAAATTAGAGTCCAGAGACAAAACATGGAAGGCATTATGGGGAGCCAGAGAAGACTTATCTAAAAGAACTAAGTTCTCCTTGTCTCAGGCCCCCTTGCTTTTTATTAACACAATTTGTCCTCAGGCAAGGTGGAGATATACACATCAAAAGGTAGGGTTTGTATACACAATCCGTCATCAAATTGGAAGAATTGTCTTTGGCTGTTCAGGTGTTTGGCCAGTAGGAAGCAATAACATGTAGATTAAGATGCCCTTAGCTGTCTGGCAACAAGCAATCATTTAATGCATCCTTTTCAGATTTGGGGAAATGCCCTCAGCCATCTCCAGATGATTCAGCCCTGCTGACATGCTGGAATTGGCTTCTGGTATGTTGGGACACAAAAGAAGTCTCTACAAGTCCAAGAACATTGAAATAATATCAAGTATCTTCTAAGATCACAATGGAATGAAATTAGAAATCAACCACAGTAAAAACACACAAAAATATTCAAACACGTGGAGGTTAAATAACATGTTATCAAACAATGAATGGGTTACCAATGAGATCAAGAGAGAAATAAAATATTTGCTTGAAACAAACGAAAATGAACACACAACAACCCAATACCTCTGGAACACAGCAAAAGCAGTCCTGAGAAGGAAGTTCATAGCACACAGGCCTACCTCAAAAAAAACAAGAAAAATTAATAATAAACTATTTAACCCTACAACCTAAGGAACTAGAAAGAGGACAACAAGAAAAGCTCAGAGTAAATAAAAGGAAGGGAATAATAAAGATTAGAACAGCAATAAATGACAGAGACTAAAAACCAACAATACAAAAACATCAATGAGCCCTCGCTGGTTTGGCTCAGTGGATAGAGCGTCGGCCTATGGACTAAAAGGTCCCAGGTTTGATTTTGGTCAGGGCACATGCCTGGATTGTGGGCTCTATCCTCAGTAGGGGGTGTGCAGGAGGCAGCCAATCAATGATTCTCTCTCATCATTGATGTTTCTATCTCTCTCTCCCTCTCCCTTCCTCTCTGAAATCAATAAAAAATATATTTTTAAAAAATTCAATGGAACCACCCTAACTGGTTTGGCTCAGTCGGCCTGTGGACTGAAAGGTCCCAGGTTTGATTCTGGTCAAGGGCATGTACCTTAGTTACAGGCACATCCCCAGCAGGGGGTGTGCAGGAGGCAGCTGATAAATGTTTCTCTCTCATCGATGTTTCTAAGTCTCTATCTCTCTCCCTTCCTCTCTGTAAAAAATCAATAAAATATACATATTTTTTAAAATTCAATGAAACAAAGAACTGGTTCTTTGAAAAGATAAACAAGATTGATGAACCATTAGCCAGACTCATCAAAAAACAAAGATAGAGGACCCTGATAAATAAAATCAGAAACAAAAGTGGAGAAGTAACCACTGACACCACAGAAATACAAAGGATTGTAATAAAATACTATGAACAACTATATGCCAATAAGCTGGACAATGTGGAGAAAATTGAAAAATTCCTAGAAAAATACAATCTCCCAAAACTGAATCAGGAAGAATCAGAAAACCTGAATAGACCAATAACAACTGATAAAATAGAAGCAGTAATCAAAAAAATTCCAAGCAAACAAAACCTGGGTCCGGATGGCTTCACAGGGGAGTTTTACCAAACATTTAACCTTTTGCACTCAGATGTCGAGTGGGACTCAACACGGTTAGCATTAGAATAAAGGAATCGAGAAAAAAGCAAGCGAGTGCAAAGGGTTAAAGAAGAAGAAACACCTACACTCCTAATACTATTCCAAAAAGTCTAAGAGTTAGGAACACTTCCAAGTTCTTTTTTTTTTTAATATATTTTATTGATTTTTTTTACAGAGAGGAAGAGAGAGGGATAGAGATTAGAAACATCGATGAGAGAGAAACATCGATCAGCTGCCTCTTGCACACCCCCTACTGGGGATGTGCCCGCAACCAAGGTACATGCCCTTGACCAGAATCGAACCTGGGACCCTTGAGTCTGCAGGCCCACGCTCTATCCACTGAGCCAAACCAGTTTCGGCATCCAAGTTCTTTTTATGAGGCCAGCATTATCCTAATTCCAAAACCAGATAAAGATATTACAAAGAAAGAAAATTGCAGGCCAATATACCTGATGAACATAGATGCTAAAATCCTCAACAAAATATTAGCAAATTAGATCCAGGAATATATTAAAAAGATCATACAACATGACCAATTGGGAATTATTCCAGGGATGCAAGGCTGGTACAATATTCGCAAATCAATAAACATGATACATCACACAAACAAATTGAAAGAAAAAAAAGCATATGACCATATCAATAGATTCAGAAAAAGCATTTGACAAATCCATTTTTGATAAAAACTCTCAGCCAAGTGGGAATAGAGGAAGCATATCTCAACATGATAAAGGCCATATATGACAACCTACAGTGAACATCATACTCAGTGGGAAAAAGCTAAAACCATTTCCCTTAAGAACAGGAACAAGACAGGGATGTCTGCATTCACCACTTTTATTCAACATAGTACAGGAAGTGCTAACCACAGTGATCAGACAAAAAGAAGACATGAAAGGCATCCAAATTGGAAAGGAGGAAGTAAAACTCATTATTTACAGATGACATGATATTGTGCATAGAAAACACTAAAGACTCCACAAAAAAACTTCTAGATTTAGTAAGTGAATTTGGCAATGTAGCCAGATACAAAATTAACACCCCAAAATTGATGGCTTTTTATACACCAATAATGAATCCTCAAAAAAAGAAACTAAACAAGTAATCCCATTTGCCATTACAACAAAAAATTAAAATACTAGTACTTAGGGATAAACTTAACCAAGTTGGCAAAAGACCTGTACTCAGAAAACTACAGGACATTGAAAAAAGAAATAGAAGAAGATATAAACAAGTAGAAGAATATAATGTGTTTATGAATAGGGAGAATCAACATCATAAAATGTCCATACTACCCAAGGCAATCTACAGATTCATTGCAATCCCTATTAAAATACCAATGACATATTTCACAAATCTAGATCAAATACTCCAAAAATTTATATGGAACAAAAAAATGATCCCAAATAGTGCAGCAATCTTGAGAAAGAAGAACAAAGTTGCAAGAATCACAATACCAGATTTCAAGTTATATTACAATGCTGTTGTAATCAAAACAGCCTGGTACTGGGGATTAAAAATGGTGACAGAGTAGGAGGATGCTGCATGGACATGCTCCCAGGAACAAGCTGGAATTACAACTGAAATAATCAATGGAAAACTCACAGGAGAGAACCCTGATACAAAAGGACCAAAGATGGAGACCGCAGAGAGACTGGAAGGAGGGGCAGAGGTGTGAAAGGGCTGGTCAGCTACCCACAGACAGCAACTGAAGTCCCAGAGAGATGTCTCAGCTGTGTGTGTGTGTGGGGGGGGGGGGGGGGGGGGGTACCACTGAGAACTCTGGGTTCTAATCCCAAAGCTGAGCTTCCCAGCAGAGAACAGCAAACTGAGGAGGGTACCCACATAACATCTAGCTGTGAAAATAAAGAGCTTCCCAGACAAAAAGAGGCTAAAGGAGTTCACCAACACCAAGACAGCATTACAAGAAATGCTAAAGGGCCCTGATCAGTTCGGCTCAGTGGATAGAGCATCATCCTGCGGACTGGGGGGTCCCGGGTTCAATTCCGGTCAAGGGCATGTGCCTTGGTTGTGGGCACATCCCCAGTGGGGGGTGTGCAGGAGGCATCTGATCAATGTTTCTCATCTGATGTTTCTGGCTCTCTACCCCTCCCCCTTCCTCTCTGTAAAAAATTAATAAAATATATTTTTTTAAAAAAAGAAATGCTAAAGGGATTGCTGTAAGGGATTGCTGAGAAGAAGAAACAGAGAGAGAAACCTAGCCATACAAAATTAAAATGGCTATAAATAAGTACCTCGAAATAATAACCCTAAATGTAAATGGATTAAATGCTCCAATCAAAAGGTGTAGGGTAGCTGAGTGGATACAAAAACATGACCCAACTATATACTGTCTACAAGAGACCCACCTCAAAACAAAAGACACACGTAGGATGAAAGTGAAGGGATGGAAAAAAATTTTCCATGCAAATGGAAATGAAAAAAAAAAAAAGCTGGAGTAGCAATACTCATATCCAACAAAATAGACTTTAAAAGCATCATGCTAAGCTAAATAACCCAGTCGGAGAAAGATAAATATCACATGATCTCACTCATTTGTGGAATATAATGAACAACATAAACTGATGAACAAAAACAGAGCCAAAGGGGGGAAAATATATACTACAACATAATAGAAGTAATCCTGTTATTTACAGATTTTTAGTATTTCCTACAACTTTTGTGATATTATACTATGTTACTACAGTTTTGGTAATATTATTATACTTAAAATCCTTTTATCCTTGAAATATTAATGTTTACTGCATGTAATATTATTACATATAAGATCATTTTTCTTTAATAATTGGTGTTTATTGCATGTAGCATCATATTTAAAATCTTTTTTCTTGAGATGTTAATGTTTATTGCATGTAACATTATATTTAAGATCGTTTTTCTTGAAATATTGAGGTTTATTGCATGTAACATTATTATATTTAAAAACGTTTTTCTTTAAATAAAATAAAAAAACAGCCTGGTACTGGCACAAGAACAGGCATCTAGATTAACAGAAGAGAACAGAGACCCAAGCCATTATGCTCAATTAATTGACCCAAGCTATTATGCTCAATTAATAATTGACAAAACAGGCAAGAGCACACAATGGAGTCAAGAGAGTTTCTTCAATAAATGATGTTGGGAAAATTGGACAGATACATGGGAAAAAATGAAACTAGACCACCAACTTACACCATACACAAGAATAAACTCAAAACAGATAAAAGACTTAAATGTAAGTCCGGAAACCATAAAAATCCTAGAAGAAACCACAGGAAGCAAAATCTCAGGTATCCCTTGTAACAATATGTTTACCAATACATCTCCTAGGGCAAAAAAACAAAAACAAAACTAAGGAGAAAATAAACAAATGGGACTACATTAAAAAAAAAAAGGCATCTGCACAGCAAAAGAAACTGTCAACAAAACAAAAAGGGAGCCCACTGTATGGGAGAACATATTTGGCAATGGTACATCTGATAAAATGTTAATATCCAAAATATATAGGTAACTCATACAACTTAACAGAAGTAAGACAAACAATCCAATTAAAAAATGAGCAAAGGACCTAAATAGACACTTCTCCCAAGTGGGCATATAGATGGCCAAGAGACACATGAAAAAATGCTCAAGGTCACTCATCATCAGAGAGATGCAAATTAAAATGACAATGAGGTTTCACCTCACACCTGTCAGAATGGCTACCATCAACAAATCAACAAATGACAAGTACTGATGAGGATGTGGAGAAAATGGAACGCTAGTAAACTGCTGGTGGGAATGCAGACTGGTGCAGCCATTATTAAAAAGAGTATGGAGTTTTTTCAAAAAATTAAAAATGGAACTCCCATTTGACCCAGTGATCCCACTTCTGGGAATATATCCTAAGAAACCCGAAACAGCAATCAAAAATAATGTTTGCTCCCTTATGTTCATAGTAGCACAATTTACAGTAGCTAAGATCTTCAACAGCCCAAGTGCCCATCAGTAGATGAGTGGATAAAAAAGCTGTGGTACTTTCATACCATGGAATACTATGCAGCAGTAAAAAAGAAGGATCGCTTACTCTTTCAGACAGCATGGAGGGACCTGGAGAGTATCATGCTAAATGAAATAAGTCAGAGAAAGACAAGTATCATATGACTCACTCACATATGGAATCTAATTAACAAAATAAACTGATGAATGGAGTGGATCCAGAGACATGGAAGCATGGAACAGTGTGCAGAATCTCAGAAGGAAGGCTGGGGAGGGTGGGTGGGTGGGAGTTAACCAAAGACCTTGTATGCATATATGCATAACCCATGAACACAGACAGTAGGGTGGTGAGGGCCTGGGATGGGAGTTGGAGTGGCCTGGAGGGGGTCGATAGGGGAAAAAAGGAGGCATATGTAATACTTTTAACAATAAAGATTAAAAACACACACACAAATTTGTGGAAATTAAACAACACATACTAAACAAACAATGGATCCAAGAAAAAAATCACACAAGAACTAGAAAATAGAGATGATTGAAAACAAGAGCACAACCTAAAACTTATGAGATACCGTGAAAACAGAGTTAAGGAGAAAATGTGTAGTTATAAGTCCTTATATTAAAAAAACAAGAACTATCTCAAATCAACTGCCTAATTTTAAAACTTAAGGAACTAGAAAAAGCTAGCAGAAGGAAGAAAATAATGAAAATTAGAGCAGAGATGAAATAAAGAATAGAAAAATAATACAGACAGAGAATAGAATGGTGGTTGCCAGGGACTAGGAACAAGGAGGAATGGGGAGTTGTATAATGAGGATAGAGTTTCAGTTTTGCAACATGAAAAGAGTTTGGGAGATGGGTGGTAGTAACCATTGCACAACAATATGAATGTACTTAATACCACTAAACTGCACATTTAAATATGGCTAAGATTAAAATAAATAAATAAATAAATTGTTAAGATATAAATTTTACTTGTGTTTATTTTACCAGAATTTTAAAAATGGAAAATATTTGAAAATAAAGGGCTCTCAATAAGATAGCAAGAAAATCCAGAGAAAAGTTCCTGAGAGCCATTGAGCTTGTCATGAGAGCAGAGGTGAGTGGCCCATGGCTGAGTGAGTGGTTGGTAATGACCTCCCACTTTCCATTATTTTCTTGCTTTTCTTCCTCAATTCCTTTTTTCTGATCTGCTTCCCTGAGAAAAAAATCCCACTTCCCTGAGATCTTCAATTCCAAGATTATTGTGATGGTTCTAAAAAAAAAAAACCACACAAACATCTGTGAGATATGAAAGGCCCTCTAAGTTTCTGATAGTCACATAGACTTTAAAAAATCTCTGGGGCCTTGATCTAGTAGTATCAGTATAGGTATGTCAGGGTAAAAGAGTAAGCAGTTTTATTACATATTTGGGTTCAGTTTTCCTGAATCAGCATTTTAGGAATGAAATTTTGTGTAAGCTCCCCTATTTTTCAATATAAATACACCTGGATGATGGAAAATTTCTGTTCTTTCCAAAATGAGGAGAATAGTGTTACTCATTTTATTAACAGTGAAAAAAATCTTGGAGAGATACATAAGTGCTTAAAAAAATGTTTAAATACTTAGTTACTATAGTCCATTTTCCAAATGTATGAATATTTATGTCTTTTTCTCAAACTGAAAATATTCTCCGTCACTAACCCCACCCCCACCTAATCAGGGAATTAACAAGTTTCACATTTACAAATTGATTACCTTGGACTTGTCAGCCTGTTTTTCACCTCTTGGGCACCAGAGGGCAGACTCTTAAGGCTCACTTATCTGGGACAAAAATCCTTTCATCTCCCACATCAAAGTTTTCTCTGGATATGCTCCAGCACCTTGAAGAAGCTTAAAGGAACAATTCAGCTTTGCTCTTTCTGATAATTAATGTTTTGCCTGATGGCTCACCACACCCACCAGAGACAGAAAGTAATGATTACGCAGAAGTCTGCTACCCTTTATCAATCTGTGCAATTCAAGGAATTGTCCTTGTAAAGTCTTTGTAAACAATTACTTCATAATCTATTTTTGTTCTTGTTTTTAGGCTGAAGACTATCTAAAATTCTAGTTCTTATTGTAGCTTTCAAAGCTTATAAAGTGAGATAGTAGAAGTAAAACTGCCTTCTAAGGAAAAAGAAGCACCATATAGTTGCAAAGTAGAGTTACCTCTAGGAGATCGATAAATGAGACCAGGCCATTTGCATGATAAGTAATCAATAAATGGCCGACAATGATTGCTAGGGACAGATTTTTTTAAAAAGAGTAAAGTTGGGGAGATGGCAGCCAATGGGACAGCAGGCTGTAAGAAGTGTGTGAGTGAGAGAGCTAAAGGAGAGTGTGTGGATGTGCAGGGAGTGTCTGTTTTTGTGAGTGAGGGACAGTTATATTCCAAAGAACTGTTGGGGACCCCTGGCCAGGCAGCCTCTACTACCACTAAAATCTTCCCCAGAGCGGCAGGCTCTGCCGCAGAGGCCATGCCATCTTGAAGGGGAGAGCGGCTATGATCAGAAGCCCAGTCTTACCTTCAACTGGGGAGACCTCGGATACCTCCCAGGACCCTACAGCCACAATGCCCAGGGACCAGCTGCCTCAGCTATGAACCCACAAACACCGAGACTCCAGCCTCCCTGGCTGTGGGCGCCTAAAATGTTTGTCCAGGGGGAAACAAGATGGCGGCTGAATACGCAATCAGGTCCTGTGCCTTCTCACACAGCAAATAGAAGGAACAGCTGAATTAAAAAACATCCACCTGGAATTGGTAAAATAAACACAGCTGGTGAGGCAATCCATGGACAGAAAGGTCAGAGTTCGCCTGGAGAGAGGTGAGATCTGAGATCCAAGCTGGAGGAAGAAATGCACGCAGTGGGGACTAGAGTCTCAGAGGGAGACTGCACTCCACCAAATCCGCAGCCCTTGGGGTCAGTGTAGCCCTCGAATGTGAAAGGGGGTCCACAGGGGTGCTGGCCAAGGGGGACTCTAGATCTAAGCCCGCAGCCATGGGAGACTGTGCCCAGAAAGGCAGCCTGAAGTGCTATACCAGCCGCACAGTGCCGGGGGGAGAAAGACACTGGGCAGCACAGTTGCTTTGTCTTTTTGACTTCCTTGCTTTTCCTTGCTAAGCCCAGTACATAGGATATTCCCATTAAAAACACTCACCAAGACTGCAGGGGAAAGTTGTTTTTGTGGAAACTGGGGAACAGAATAGGGAGAGACAAGCAGGAAACCAGCTCTGGGAAAGTCCATCCCTCCAACCCAGTCTTAAGTGCAGCAAGGAAAGAAGAGGCTAAACACTGGGTTGAGAGGCCATTTGATCCCAGAAACTAATACAGAAACATCGCCACCCAGGGGCTGTGTCAGAAATAGACACTTGTGCAAATACAACTGAAGGCCGGCAGAGAAACAAAGTGAGCAGAGAGATCCTGCCTACTTTAAAACAAAGTTGTGGCTTATGACACAGAGTAGTGGTGGATCGCAGGGAACTTCAACACTGTGCTGACTACTTGACAGGAAACAGATGTGCCAGGAAGAACAGTAAGTGGAGAGGGGTCTTAAACCAGCCCCCATGGGTCTCTGAAGCTCTGCTGAAGCGAACGACCTTCACTACTTCACTTTTTTATTTTTTATCTTTTACTTAAGAAACTAATATACAAAGTCATGCAAAGCAAGGGTCTGAATCCAAGAATACTATACCCACCAAAGCTATCAATCAAAGTTGGGGGTGACATCAGGAGCTTCAGAGACAAAAAAGGACTAAGGGAGTTTATTACCACAAAACCAGCAATGCAAGAAATGCTAAAGAGTCTGTGTAAAAAGAAGAAATAGGAAGAGAAGAAGAAACACAGGCATAAAGAATAAAAATGGCGACCAACAAGTCCTTATTAATAATAACTTTAAATGTAAATGGATTAAATACCCCAATCAAAAGACATAGGGTAGCTGAATGGATAAGAAAACATGACATATATATTGCTGTCTACAGGAGACCCACCTCAGAACAAAGGACTCACACAGACAGATAGTGAAGGGATGGAAAAATTTTTTTCAGGTGAAAGGAAATGGGAAAAAAAAAAGCTGGTGTAGCAATACCTATATCTGACAAATTAGACCTCAAAGCGAAGGCCATAACAGGAGATAAGGAAGGCCACTTCATAATACTAAAGGGAGCAATTCAATAAGAGGATATAACTCTGGTAAACATATATGCACCCAATACAGGAGCACTCAAATACATAAAAAACTTCTGGCCCTGACTGGTTTGGCTCAGTGGATGGAGCATCGGCCTGCGGACTAAAGGGTCCCAGGTTTGATTCCGGTCAAGGGCATGTACCTTGGTTGCAGGTGCATCCCTGGTGGGGAGTGTGCAGGAGGCAGCTGATGGATGTTTCTACCTATATGATACTGTACATAGACTCAATCAAAAGACTCCATCAAAAAACTACTAGACCTAATAAATGAATTCAGCAAAGTAGAAGGATACAAAATTAACACTCAGAAATCTATGACCTTTTTATATACCAATAATGAACCCACAGAAAGAGCAACTAAAAAAACAATCCCATTTACCATTGCACCAAAAATAATAAGATACCTAGGAATAAACTAAGAAGGTAAAAGACCTGTACTCTGAAAACTACAGGACATTGAAAAAAGAGAGAGGAAGACATAAACAAATGGAAGAACATACCATGTTCATGGATTGGCAGAATCAACATCATTAAAATGTCCATACTACCCAAAACAATTTATAGATTCAATGCAATCCCCATTAAAATACCAACGGCATATTTCACAGACCTAGAACAAACTCTCCAAAAATCCATCTGGAATAAAAAAAGACCCAGAACAGCCATAGCAATCCTGAGAAAGAAGAACAAAGTTGGAGGGATCACAATATCAGATATCAAGCTATATTACCAAGCCATGGTTCTCAAAACTGCCTGGCACAAGGAACTGTCAACAAAACAATGGAACACAACAGAGAACCCAGAAATTGACACAAGCCATTATGCTCAATTAATATTTGACAAAGGAGGCATGAACATACAATAGAGTCAAGACAGTCTCTTCAATATATGGTGCTGGGAAGTTTGGTCAGATACATGCAAAAAAAAAAATGAAGTTAGATCACCAACTTACACCATACAAACTCAAAATGGCTAAAGGACTTAAATATAATACGGGAAACCATAAAAATCCTACAAGACTCCATAGGCAGCAAAATAGCAGACATATGTGGTAGCAATATCTTTACAGACACGGCTCCTAGGGCAATGGAGACTAAACAGAAAATAAACAAATGGGACTGCATCTAAATAAAAAGCTTCTGTACAGCATAAGAAACCATAAAAAACAACAACAAGAAAGCCCACTCCATGGGAGAACATATTTTCCAATGATATTTCCAATAAGGGTTTAATCTCCAAAATTTACAGAGAACTCATACAACTTAACAAAAGGAAAATAAACAATCCAATCAAAAAATGGGCAAAGGACCTAAATAGACACTTTTTGAAAGAAGACACTTTTCTGGCCAAGAGACATGAAAACATGCTCAAAGATCACCTGAAAGATGCAAATCAAAATGACAATGAGGTATTACCTCACACCTGTCAGAATGGCTACCATCAACAAATCAACAAACGACAAGTGCTGGCGAGGATATGGAGAAAAAGGAACCCTCGTGCATTGCTGGTGGGAATGCAGACTGGTGCAGCCACTGTGGAAGACAGTGTGGAGTTTCCTTAAAAAGTTAAAAATGGCCGAAACTGATTTGGCTCAATGGATAGAGCGTAGGTCTGCGGACTGAAGGGTCCCGGGTTCGATTCCGATCAAGGGCATGTACCTTGGTTGTGGGCACATCCCTGGTAGGGGGTGTGCAGGAGGCAGCTGGTCGATGTTTCTCTCTCATCGATGTTTCTAGCTCTCTATCCCTCTCCCTTCCTCTATAAAAAGTCAATAAGCCGAAACCGGTTTGGCTCAGTGGATAGAGCGTCGGCCTGCGGACTCAAGGGTCCCGGGTTCGATTCCGGTCAAGGGCATGTACCTTGGTTGCGGGCACATCCCCAATCGGGGGTGTGCAAGAGGCAGCTGATCGATGTTTCTCTCTCATCGATGTTTCTGACTCTCTATTCCTCTCTCTTCCTCTCTGTAAAAAATCAATAAAATGTATTTTTAAAAAAAAGTCAATAAAATATATATATATATATATATAAAGTTTAAAAATGGAATTGCCATTTGACCCAGTAATCCCACTTCTAGGACTATATCCCAAGAAACCAGAACCACCAATCAGAAAAGATATATGCACCCCTATGTTCATAGCAGCACAATTTACAATAGCTAAGATTTGGAAACAGCCTAAGTGCCCATCAGCAGAAGAGTGGATTAGAAAACTGTGGTATATTTACCCAATGGAATACTATGTCGCTATAAAAAAGAAGGAACTTTTACCATTTGCAATAGCATGGCTGTAACTGGAGAGCATTGTGTTAAGCAAAATAAGCCAGTAGGAGAAAGATAAATATCACATGATCTCACTCATATTTGGGTTATAATGATCAACATAAACTGATGAACAAAAATAGATCCAGAGACAAATGGCAGGGGGGGTGTGGGGGTTAGAGAGAACCAAAGGACTTGTATGTATGCGTATTAGCATAAACAATGGACACAGACACTGGGGCGGTGGGGGCTTGCTCCAGGTGGGAATGGCTGGTGGAGGGGTCGTTGGCAGGGGTGGGGGGAAGGAGACATATGTAAAACTTTAGACAATAAAAAAATAAAAATAAAAAAAGAACAATCACACACACACACACACACACACACACACACACACACAAAGAGTAAAGTTTGCATGGAACAGAGTGCAGAATCTTGGAGAGAAGGTGGTGGAGGAGGGGATAATCAACCAAAGACCTTGTATGCTTATATGGATAACCCATGGACAGACAATAGGGTGACTAAGGTCTGGGGTACGGAGAGGGGGTTCTGGAGGAGGTGAATGAGGGGAAAAAGAAGACATATGCAATACTTTCAACAGTAAAGATTAAAATAAATAAATAAATAAATAGAAAGAATTTCCCCCAAAATAAAAAAAGAGTAAAGCTATTTTTTGTCCTTGTGCATGTACTTCTCATAGTTTTATTTTTTTCTTATGATTATCTGTTGAGTTTCCTTTATGAAAATTTTTTTTCTAAACCTGTTAATTCTTGTGAACTTATCCTGAACTGCGTATTCAGAACCACTCAAGTAGCCATTTGTTCACTTATAGAATATTGTGGATATTAAGAAGTTTAGAAATTGAATTTAGGAAATAAAATATGACTTTTCTGTCTGTTTACTGTGATAAATCAGGCCTCAACCATCAATGAGTAAATGGTTCCAAGAGAAAATGTAAAAGTACAAATTTATAGAATAGCATTTTCCCCTAATACCAAATAAGAATATTTTTACTTTCCATTGGGCCATCCCTTAATCACAGTATATTCAGAATAATTTAAATTTTCTTAAGGTTATTTTTAATCTGTCCTTTTGCTCCTTTGACAACTATGATTAGGTTTAGCTTAAGTGGTCAGAGACTTCATAGCATTTGAACAGCAATTTTGGAATTCAATACAAATAGCCTAAGTAAAGAGATTTCCTGCTCAAAGTTTGTCACTATTTTCTTTGTAAGCAAACCTGGGACCAATATTCCTAAGAAGACATGTTTTTTGTATTTTTTTTAAAATAAATTTTTATTGATTTCAGAGAGAAAGGGAGAGAGAGGAACATCAACGATGAGAGAGAATCATTGATTGGTTGCTTCCTGCACGCCCCCTACTGGGGAGGAACCTGCAACCCAGGCATGTGCCCTTGGCCAGAATCGAACCCGGGACCCTTCAGTCCGCAGGCGGACACTCTACCTACTGAGCCAAACCAGCTAGGGCAGGAGACGTGTTATAAATGTTGTCACCCCACCCCAAACAAGACAAAAAAGCATTTTATCTAGTTAAATATGTTGTAGTCTCTTCTGGAAACTCCACTACTGTTTGTTATTGTTATTTTAACTTTTTGTGATTTCTTAAGTAATAGGAAGAGAAATTAATATTTGTAGAGCATTTTATTCACACATACAAGTTTAATTTACCCATCTTCCAACTCCCATGTGAGATATATCTGTGAAGTTCTACTAGTATTATCTCCATTTTATGGGATGGATAATTGCTTCAGAGAAGTGAAATAAATTGATAGACTTAAAAATTAAGGATACATATTATTACAGAAGAAATTCGTTGTTTGTTTTCTTTTTTAGAATTGGTATAAACAATCCTGAATTTCTAAGGATTGACATATAAAAAGTTTTTTTAAGTCAAATATTTGAAATTGAGATATGTTTCAAAACTAATATTGAGTACATGGGAAATTATATTCTGAACTTTGATTCCCCCAACTCCAACCCAACCCCAAATCATAAGTTTCAGACCGCTTCTTATTAACGTTCCTCTTCCTCGCATACCCTGCTCCCCAGAGTTAACTAAACCTGTTAATCTTTGTGGACTTATCCTCATTTCTAGGATATGTCAAATGTGGATGTTTGTTTGGAAGGTAATGTGGGTGTAGCTTTGGGCATCAGACACCTTTCTCCCCACTTACTTATGGCATGACCTGAACAAAGATAACTTGACTGAGCCTCAGGTTGCACATCAGCAATAACATAATAATAACATATGCCTCTTAGAGTTATTTTCAAGGTTAAATAAGATATTTTTTTGTGTGTGGTGTGCTAAAGTGTAACTGATTCCAAAATACTTTCTGTCCTCTTTAGTAGTAAACTGGGCAATATCTATTAACAAATTATGTTGCTATTTCAGTTATGTTAGCGTACTGAGTATATACATAAGCAATAATACATAAATAAATGAACATAAATGTAAGATTACTTCAGAGAGTACTACATGTTATGAGGAAAAGAAAGCAAACAAACATGACAGAGAGTAACCTCTTTAGATTGTGTGACCATAGAAGGCGTCTCTGAGGAGTGACCCTAAGCTGAGGCCTGGCTGATCAGGTTTGAGAGAAGAGGGAATCTGAGAGAAGAGTTTTCCAGGTATTGAGGATAGAAAATGTCTGGGCTTTGCAGTGAGAATGAATTTAATCTTTGGAAAGGAACAGAACTGGAGTGACATTTTGTGAAAGACCTCCTAGACTGTGGTTAGGTTTGGAGTTTTATGCTATAGCTTTTAAAACAAGGGATCTGCCGAAACTGGTTTGGCTCAGTGGATAGAGCGTCGGCCTGCGGACTCAAGGGTCCCGGGTTCGATTCCGGTCAAGGGCATGTACCTTGGTTGCGGGCACATCCCCAGTAGGGGGTGTGCAAGAGGCAGCTGATCAATGTTTCTCTCTCATTGATGTTTCTGACTCTCTATCCCTCTCTCTTCCTCTCTGTAAAAAAATCAATAAGATATAGTTAAAAAAAAACAACAAGAGATCTGCTTAAATGATTGCTTAATGCATTGCTCTGGACTGTTGGGGCTAATGAATAGAAGCAGGGATACCAGTGAGGGGGTCATGTCAGTACTCCTAGCAAGGGATGATAATGGCTGGAACAGAATGATGACAGTTAAGAAGGTGAAAAGTAGAAAGATGGGAATATGTTGTAGAACAACAATTAAGTGACTTGTTGATGGATTAGATACAGAGCATCAGGAAAAAGAAAAATCAACCATGACTCCCAGGTTTTTAACCTGAGCAACTTGGGGCATGATAGTGCCATTACTGGGTTGTGAAAAACTGAGTTTGGGTGAAGGATGTACACCAACAGTTCATTTTTTGGCCATGTTAATTTTGAGAAAAACACTGAGTTTGGGTGAAGGACTGAAAGGTCCCAGTTCGACCTTGGTTGCGGGCACATCCCCAGTAGCGGGTGTGCATTTTTGTCTCTCTCTCATCGATGTTTCTAGCTTTCTATCCCTCTCCCTTCCTCTCTGTAAAAAATCAATAAAAAAATATTTAAAAAAAAAAAAATACTTCTCACCTTGAACCCTCATTCACCTTTAAAAAAAAAAAAAAAAAAAAAAAAAAAAAAAAAAAAAAAAAATAAAACACTCCAATGCAGATGTCAAGTAGTCATTTAAATATATGGTTCTGATGCTCAGGAGATAGAGTCGAGTTGGAGATATAATGACAGTTGTTGGCATGGAGATTGAATATCTATTAACACATTTATTAAAATATATATATCAAGGCTTAGCTGGTTTGGCTCAGTGGATTGAGCATCGGCCTGTGGACTGAAGAGTCCTGGGTTCGATTCAAGTCAGGGGCACATGACCAGGTTTTGGGCTCGATCCCCATTAGGGGGTGTGCAGGAGGCAGCTGATCAATGATTCTCTCTCTTCATTGATGTTTCTATCTTTCTCTCCCTCTCCCTTCCTCTCTAAAATCAATAAAAATATATTTAAAAAATATATATATATATATATCAATTGCCTATTTTGTATTAGTATCTACACTAATAAAAGAGAAAGATGCAAATTGATCATACCTCCACAACACCCATCAGCCAATAAGGAGTGAGTATGCAAATTAACCCAACAAAGATGGTGGGTTAATTTGCATATGTAGGTGCCAAGCAGCCGGGGGATGGACGCCAAGCCCGCAACCTCCTGGGACCACCACCTGCCGGGGGAGGCCAGGGCAGTGGCACCAAGCCTCGCCTGCAGGGTCCCAGGACCATCGCAGGCATGGGGTTGCTGAGACCCAGACTGGGCCTCTGGCCACAGATCCACAGCTTCATGGAGACCGACTCTACCAGACTGCCCAGAGGCCATATGGCTGGGCCGCAGGGTGCCTGTTCAAGATGTGACACAGAGAGGAGGTGCGGGAGGAAATCCAGAGAATGGGATGTGGGGGTTAAAGACTCACTTCTTTTGGGCTTTGTCCTTCTTGGTCTTGGTTCTTTTCTTTCGGGCCTGGAGCCCAAGCACTGCAGGAGAGAGGGATGGATGAAGGCCGGATGTGGAAGAAAGGAGATGACCTAGGTGAGGGTGGAGACCTAGCAGAGGCGCGAGGCCCGACTGCGGGGCGCCTGAGGAGCAGCTCCAGGGCGAGTGCAGCAGCTTTGGTGAAGCGGCAGGCCAGGAGGCGGGCGTTCCCAGGGGTGCAGAGCAGTGCCTTACGTCCCTCTATGAGGACACCCCACACAGGCACTGCCTTTGCCAGGAGGCTCTGGGCGACATCTGCAAATGCTACTGCAACCTCTAACATCTGGGCAAAGAACTGACCCTGTGCCCCTCTGGGTGCCATGCTTGCTAGGAGTGTGCTGCCACCAATGCCATAGATCAAAGGCAAAAACCTGGCCAGGCAGGGTGCACCAGAGGGGGCTTGGGCTGGGACAGGGGGCCCGCGGGCAGGGATCTGCCTCGCCTGCAGAGAGAGAGGTTCTGCAGTGGCCCCAAGACGCGGGTGGGCCCGGCAGGGGATCAAGGACCCGTAGCCCTGAGGCGGGGCTTGAGGGGCGGCGCCACCTTAGTGGTGGGGTGCTGCACTGCAGGGTACCTGACTGACTGATGCAATTCAGAGAAGGTCCAGGCGCTAACCCGCTAACCCGGCCTCGCCCAGACAGCCTTCGCACTTCAGAGGTGGCGACTCCTGCTCCCGCCTTGGCCCAAAAGCAAGCCCGTGCCCGCCCTGCCCCACGGCAGAGCATGCCTGCACAGTGAGTGCGAAGCCTACCACCTGCTCCGGAGAATGGGGGGCGGGGGGCAGTAAAGAATGGGGGCGGGGGACCTGGGAGAGGAAAGAATGTGGAGCGTCTGCAATGAAGAGGTGCTTGAGAAAGAGGCTCCGAAGCCTGACGGGAAGGTTTGTTCTGTTTGCCCGGCAGCTGCCCCTTAGGAAGCGCAGAGAGCATGGCTCTGAGGGCTCCCCTGCACTGAGTCAAGTTCCGCAGCCAACTGGAATTGGCCTCAGTGTCCTGGTCTGTAAAATGGATGAAGCGTGTCCCAGTGCCTTCACTGAGCTTTGATGGCCAATTGAGATACTATGTAAGGAAAATGAGGGAAGAAGTGAGAAAGAAAAGGAAAGGCGAACAACACAAAAGAAAGACTGGAAGGAACCTGTAAACCCATTGTCACTTAAATAGGGAATATAGTCAATAGTGTTGTAATAACGCTATGATGCCAGGTGGGTACTAGAAATATCGGGGAACACTTTGTAAAGTATATGATTGTCTAACCACTATTCTGTAACTAATATAAAACCTGAAACCAATACAAAATAATATTGAATGTAAAGTAATGTAAATAGGAGTGAAATTTTTATAAATTTCAAAGTTTAAATACAGGCTGACAGGCTGTAAAGGAAGGAAGGGGGAAATAAAAATAGTGTTTTTCATTTACCACTTTATTGTCTTTTCAGTACATGAAAAAGACAGTTGTCTTTATATGGTGCTTTTATACTTTTCTAAGTCATTATCTCACTTGAATTTCAGGGCAACTTAAAGACAAGATAAATATTCCCTCCACTACTCAAAAAAAGGAAATCTTGGTGTCTGGCCCCAATGATTCAATCGTCAAGCCCTTATTGTAAAGCAGGCCTAGTGAAAATTTCTGTGAAGGGTCATACCTATATTAATAAAAGCCTTGGGAGTGATCAGGCCAGCAGGGGAGGGTAGTTGGGGGGCAATCAGGCCAGCAGAGGAGCAGTTAGGCGTCAATCAGGCTGGCAAGGGAGCAGTTAGGGGGCAATCAGGCAGGCAGGCGAGCGGTTAGGAGACAGTGGTCCCGGATTGTAAGAGGGATGTCCGACTGCCCACAGGGATTCGGGCCTAAACAGGCAGTCGGACATCCACCAAGGGTCCCAGATTGGACAGGGTGTAGACCAGGCTGAGGGACACGCCCCCTCTTCATGCACTGGGCCACTCATGTGTATTATATACTGGTACTAGAGCAAGGAATTATATACTATCTTAGAAGGTGAGAAGTGCTATAAAAAAGGGAAGAGAGGACTCATTTTGTGAGGAGTGGAGCTTTTAAATAAGGAAGGTGGACTTTAGGATTTCAAAGAAGTGAAGAGTTAGCACTCTAGATACCTGGGAGAATAGAGTTCCAGGCAGAGCCAGTGCAAACTCCCTGAGATGAGAACATACCTGGCATGTAAACAGCGAGAGGACATGGAAAGCTCTGGGCTAGGAACCTGATGTAATCCCTTTGGGCCCTGGGCCTTCTGTCTTTAGGAGTCAGATGGATGGAAGACAAGCTGTCAAAGACAGAAACAGCAGCATGAGTGGTAGGTAGAAAACCAGGAAAATGTAGGACCCCAGAAGCCAAGGGAAGAAAATATTTCAAGAGAGACTAAGTCCACTGATGCTTCTGAAAGGATAGGTGCTAATGAGATGAAAACCAGAGGCAGGGTCAGTGGAGTGATCTGGATGGAAGCCCAGCTGGTGAAGGCTGAAGGTAGAGGTCTGCAAAGGACAGAACTAGTGGTCAGATTGTGTATGCCCTGCAGCTAAGGTAAGTTTTTCTCATGCTTTACTGACTGAGCTAGCTGGGCACCTAGTAAGTTTTTCTCTATAAAGTAAGTTCCAGTGCCATTGTTTCCCAAAACAAAAGCATCTTTCAGCTCTCTTGGGTATCACCACACAGCCTTTGGTGGCATTCAATGAAACATGTGGCTAAGCTGAACCACTTTCACTCAGTGACCACACCACCAAATTTGTCCATGTGCTCATCTTCATGAAAGACTAGAGTGTATTAGTAGTAAGTCTCTCTGAACAAATCGCTTACTTAATATTTTTGTGTAATCTCCCCTGCGTGATAAGCAGAGTTGCTGGAAAACTTGTTAGCTGTTTACATGGTTTTTAGAAGCATTGTCATAAAGAAATGGAAGTACTGAACTTAAAGCTGTGATTGTTGTAAAATATTATTGATAATGATTACAAATCCCTCTTTCATTTTAGACATGTATTTTTTATAAAAAAAATGGTCTTCATATAAATCCCTAAGAAGAGAAAGGAGAGAGAAATAACTTCAAAGTAAATGTCAAATGATTAATGAGGTGAGTGGAGTTAGGGCACAAGATTTCATACGCACTTCCCAGCACATACAAATAAACTCTCACACCCTCACTCCTACTCACAGACATACACTCTACAGGTTACTGAGACTTGGCTACTCAAAAATAAAACAGAGTTGAATCTACCTGATTTATATCACTTTTGACAAGTCATGCTAATAATAGTGGAATTATTTGTTACACTTTACTGCTGATTCGTCCTACTTTTTACTGTTACATAAAGATTCTGATTGTTCTTTTTCTTTTCAGGTGTTTAAGGCTCCCTCCTTTCCTCTCCCCAATCTTCCTCCAAAACTGTGCCATCTAATGAAATCAATCCATAATCAAGTTGGGTGGAGTTACTCAGTAAAAGCTTCACTCAACTGGGATGTAAAATCACTTAGGCACAGTGTTTAAGATAACAGACTTCAGCTGTGAACTTAGGTTTGTATCCTGGCTCCACTTTTTACTAGATCCGTGAACTTAGGCAGGTTACTTGATTTCCTTATGCCTCAAATTATTTGTTAAAAGGGGATAATGATGATGTTTTATAAGTGTTCTGTAGGTGTTACTTCATCTAATCTTTATAATAACCCTCCAAGATAGGTAATATAATCAAATCAATTTTACAGACAAGGAAACCAAAGTGCAGATGTTAAGTAACCTATATAATTCATATAACCCAGCAGTTCTACTACTGGATATATATTCACAAGAATCAAAAGCAGATTCTCTTTTTTTTTTTTTTTTTTTTTTTTTTTTTTTTTTTTTTTTTTTTTTTTTTTTTTTTTTTTTTAAATTTCTTTATTGATTAAGGTGTCACATATTTGTCCTCATCCCCCCATTCCCATCCCACACCCCTTCCCACGGATGCCCCAACCCCCTGTTGAACTTAACCATTGGTTAGGCTCATATGCATGCACACAAGTCCCTTGGTTGATCTCTCCCCCCTCCCCCCACCCTCCCCTATCTTCCCTCTGAGGCCCGATAGTCCGATCGATGCCTCCCTGTTTCTGGTTCTGTTCTTGTTCATCAGTCTATGTTGTTCATCATTTCCCCTAGATGAGCAAGATCATGTGTCACTAGAGATATACTTATAAGAACTGAATGTGAGACGAGCAATAATAGTTATGCTGACAGGCAAATGAATCAGTCTGTAGTGAGTTTCTTTCTGGACCAACAGTTCTTTTGAGACCCCATATCAATGTCCACCAGTTCCTTATGTGTACATGTCAGTACTGACCCCTCAGCTCTGGATGGTGGACAAATGGTGGTAATGCAGGTCCAACACCCTTTGTTTTGGTCTTGGCAGGACCCAGGGGCATGGCTTCACCCGGACTCAGGGGCACGTGGCCTCACCTGGGCCCAGGGGGCGCATGGCCTCACCTGGACCCGGGTGCGTGTGGCCTCACCCGGACCCAGGACCCAGTCTCACCCGGATCCAGGGGCACACGGCCTCACCCGGACCCGGGATAATCCAGCTTCACCCGGACCCAGGGGTGCGTGGCCTCACCCGGACCCAGGGGCACGTGGCCACACCCAGACCCAGGGGGCGTGTGGCCTCACCTGGACCCAGGTGCGCGTGGCCTCACCCGGACCCGGGACCCAGCCTCACCAGGATCCAGGGGCACATGGCCTCACCCGGACCCGGGATGCTCCAGCTTCACCTGGACCCAGGGGCGCGTGGCCTCACCCAGACCCAGTGGCGCGTGGCTTCACCCGGACCCAGGGGCGCGTGGCCCCACCCGGACCCAGGGGCGTGTGGCCCCTCCCAGACCCAGGGGCGCATGGCCTCACCTGGACCCAGGGGCGCACAGCCTCACCCGGACCCAGGATCCAGCTTCACCCGGACCCAGGGGCGCATGGCCTCACCCGGACCCAGGGGAGCACGGCCTCACCCAGACCCGGGATCCAGCTTCACCCAGACCCAGGGGCGCATGGCCTCACCCAGACCCAGGGGCGCACGGCCTCACCCAGACCCGGGATCCAGCTTCACCCGGACCCAGGGGCGCATGGCCTCACCCAGACCCAGGGGCGCACGGCCTCACCCAGATCTGGGATCCAGCTTCACCCGGACCCAGGGTGCGTGGCCTCACCCGGACCCAGGGGCGCGTGGCCTCACCCAGACCCAGGGGCGTGTGTCCTCTCCCGGACCCAGGGGCGCGTGGCCTCACCCGGACCCAGGGGTGCGTGGCCTCTCCCAGACCCATGGTCGCGTGGCCTCACCCGGATCCAGGGGCGCACGGCCTCACACTGACCCAGGGGTGTGAGGCCTCACCTAGACCCAGGGGTGTGTGACCACACCCGAGCCCAGGGGTACGCAGCCTCGCCCGGACCCGGGACCCAGCCTCTCCCGGACCCAGGGGCGTATGGCCTCACCCGGACCCAGGGGTGCGTGGCCTCTCCCAGACCCATGGTCGCGTGGCCTCACCCGGATCCAGGGGCGCACGGCCTCACACTGACCCAGGGGTGTGAGGCCTCACCTAGACCCAGGGGTGTGTGACCACACCCGAGCCCAGGGGTACGCAGCCTCGCCCGGACCCGGGACCCAGCTTCACCCGGACCCAGGGGCGCGTGGCCTCACCCGGACCCAGGGGCACGTGGCCTCACCCGGACCCAGGGGCGTGTGGCCTCACCCGGACCCAGGGGCACGTGGCCTCTCCCAGACCCAGGGGCGCGTGGCCTCACCCGGACCCAGGTGCGCGAGGCCTCACCCAGACCCGGGACCCAGCCTCTCCCGGATCCAGGGGCACACGGCCTCACCTGGGCCCGGGATCCAGCTTCACCCGGACCCAGGGGCGCGTGGCCTCACCCAGACCCGGGATCCAGCTTCACCCGGACCCAGGGGCGCATGGCTCACCCGGACCCAGGGGCGCACGGCCTCACCCAGACCCGGGATCCAGCTTCACCCGGACCCAGGGATGCATGGCCTCACCCGGACCCAGGGGCACATGGCCTCACCCAGACCCGGGATCCAGCTTCACCCGGACCCAGGGGCACATGGCCTCACCTGGACCCGGGATCCAGCTTCACCCGGACCCAGGTGCGCGAGGCCTCACCCGGACCCGGGACCCAGCCTCTCCCGGATCCAGGGGCACACGGCCTCACCCGGGCCCGGGATACAGCTTCACCTGGACCCAGGGGTGCGTGGCCTCACCCGGACCCAGGGGCGCATGGCCTCACCCGGACCCGGGATCCAGCTTCACCTGGACCCAGGAGCGCATGGCCTCACCCGGACCCAGGGGCGCACGGCCTCACCCAGACCCAGGATCCAGCTTCACCCGGACCCAGGGGCACACGGCCTCACCCGGACCCGGGATCCAGCTTCACCTGGACCCAGGGGCGCGTGGCCTCACCTGGACCCAGGGGCGTGTGGCCTCACCCGGACCCAGGGGCGCATGGCCTCTCCCAGACCCAGGGGCGCGTGGTCTCACCCGGACCCAGGTGCACGAGGCCTCACTCGGACCCGGGACCCAGCCTTTCCCGGATCCAGGGGCACACGGCCTCACCCGGGCCCGGGATCCAGCTTCACCCGGACCCAGGGGCGCGTGGCCTCACTCGGACCCAGGGTGTACGGCCTCACCTGGACCCGGGACCCAGTGGGGTTTCGTCTTCTTGATCCCAATTCCTGTTGGTCAATTCCCTCTCAGCAATTCCTTCGGCCATTTTCTCAGAGCTCCAGGGCGGCTGCCACAGAACTCGTTGGGCTGTGGGCTCGGCGAAGCTCCGGTGTGCCCGGTGCACGGTGGCGGGCTGGTCCGGGGTCGCTGCGTCGGCCCTTGGGTCTGCAGTGGTGGCCAGTCGCCGAGCGTGCACACCTGGCCGCTTCCGGGGCATTGAGATTCTTGAAGGACTCGGAGGTCAGCAAGCGCAGCTTCTCCCACCCCATGTCTCTCAGGGGCTTGTCTGTCCATGCTCGGCAGCGAGTGGAGCCATCCCCTCAGCCGGAGACCGCCGGGGGAACTGTGCCGAGCATGTTCCAGGCTGCCATTGTGTTGCCTGAGCCGTAGTTCTTAAAGTGTGATCTTTGGGTCACCAGCATCAGCATCATCCCGCATACCCCTCTCTTTTATTCTAGTTGTAGAGCATCTGCTCAGCCAGCCCTCCGGTGGTTCTGGATGGTGTCAGCTCTGCTCTCCCGTCGTAGTCTCAAAATTGTTGTGGTAGGCAACAATCAGGCTTCCGCCCTATGCCTCCATCTTGGTCCTCCTTTGTATAGTTAAGTCTTGATTGTTGTTGGTGTCACTGGGAGGAATTGTCCTCCTGGCCAATTGTCTGTGAGGACCCTCTGTTTCTATAAAGGAAGAGTTGCTGTGCAGGAGACATGTTTATGGGCCAGATCTTGTTGCAGCAAGGCTTTGGCGCTCACTGAGTCTGCCTCTTGAATGTGACCCTTATGCGAGTGGTTGAAATCTGGTGTCATCTCACACCGACCACTAGATGCCCTCGTTTCTGGGTCTCCAGTGGGGTGCAGGTCAGCTACTGTCTGAGGCCACTCAGCAGGAGTTACAGTAAAAACTGGTTTCCTCCTCCTGTCTAAGTGGCCCTGGAGCAGTCCGACTAGAACCGCAGTTCATCTGGTCAAGCTGCCACAGGGCAGGCTACCCACATGCAAAAGCCGCTGCTTGGAGCCCAGGTGGGCCTGCAAAACGTGCGGGGCGGGTCTGCAAAACGTGCAGGGCGGGTCCCAGGGCGGGGCGGGTCTCAGGGCGGGGCGGGGTCTCAGGGCGCCACCAGGCCATGGTGTGGCAAACCGCAATGGCTGCAAGTCTGCTTTCTCTGCTCTCCACGTTTCTAAGCCCCCTCGTTCCACACTCCAGCGCAGCAAACACTGATTGCTGGGCGCACCTCCGCAAGGAAGTTACTCCCACTCTCCGACATGAAGGCCGAGAGTCCAGCCTCTCCCCGCAGGCCTCTGGGTCTCCCGCGCGTCCCAAGAAGCTGGATTTCAGGGTGATGGGGAGCTAATCTCCCCTAGAGATGGAAAAAAAGCCGCATGACGCTTCCCCCGCCACCAGTCCGACCCACGCGCCTCCGCACCTTATCCCTTCCGAGTTCGCTCTTTCCTCTTCCCTCTTAGCTGTAAATCCACCCTCCAGCCAGCTCTCCTGTGGTTCTGGGTGGCAGATGCTCTGTCCTCCAGTTGTATTTTTGAAATTGCTGTGTGCGGCGCAGTTCATTTGTTTAACTTTGCCGCCTTCTTGGTTCTCCTCTCTCAAAATGGCTAAAGGACTTGAAATCCTAAAAATCCTCCAAGTCAGTGTCGGCGGCCTCCGGGGCCCCGAGGATCTCACTGGGCAGCTCGGCCAGGTCGGCGGCCTCCGGGGCCCCGAGGATCTCACTGGGCAGCTCGGCCAGGTCGGTGACACGGATGGGCCCGTCCTGCAGAAAGATGGTCTCTTCCTTCACCGAGAGCCACTGCGCCGATTCCGCGGCCGCCGCCGCCGCCACCATAGCAGCTGCCGCGGCCGCCCACGAGCTCATGGCCCCGGCTGAGGTGCTGACTGAGAGGAGCAGCCGCCCGGCCTGGGGAGACGCGAGCAGGAGTCGCCGCGCTCACCAGTTCATCTTTTAGTTGTATTTCCGAAACTGCCATGCGAGGCAACAGATCAGCCGTTCAACTCCGCCGCCATCTTCCAGAGCCGTGGATTTTAAAGTGAGATCTTTGGCTCACCGGCATCAGCGTCATCCCGCGTCCCCCTCTCTTTTACTCTAGTTGTAGAGCATCTGCTCAGCCAGCCCTCTGGTAGTTCTGGATGGTGTCCGTTCTGTTTTCTAGTTGTAGTTTCAAAATTGTTGTGGTAGGCAACAATCAGGCTTCCGCCCTATGCCGCCATCTTGGTCCTCCCCCCAAAAGCAGATTCTCAAAGAGATATTTGAACACCATGTTCATTGTAGCATTATTCACCACAGCCCAAGGGTGGAAGCAACCCAGGTGTTATTCAGCCTTAAACATCCTATAACGTAGACAAACCCTGAGGAAATTATGCTACGTGAAATAAGCTAGTTAGAAAAAGACATACTTATGATCCCTCTTATGTGAGGTACTAGATAGAATAGTCAAATTTATAAAGAAAGCAACATGGGGATTATAGAAAACAGAAGGAGATGGGAGTATATTGAAGTGGGGAGTGCACAGAATTTGCCTGGCTGGTGTGGCTCAGAGGTTGAGCGTACACCTACGAACCAGGAGGTTTCAGTTCCATTCCCGGTCAGGGCACATGCCTGGGTTGTGAGTGATCCCCATTAGGGGTGTGCAGTAGGCAGCTGATCTACGATTCCTTCTCATCATTGATGTTTCTATCTCTCCCTCTCCCTTCCTCTCTGAAATCAATAAAAATATATTTTAAAAAATAAAGAGCATAGAATTTTAGTTTTGCAACATGAAAAGAGTTCTGGACATTGGTTATACAATAATATAAAAGTAGTTACCACTACTGAACTGTTCACTTAAAAATGAATAAGATGGTAAATTTTATGTTACATACTGTATATTTTACCACATTTAAAAATAAAACAAACAAAAAATGAACCAACCAATACAATAAAACATAAATGAAAACAAACAAGAAAAAGAAAGCTAACACAGCGGGGTTGAGAACATAGTGATTCTTTATTGTTGAGAGTTACAAAAGTTGGGGAAAAGGTGCCTGTTGGGTGAGGAAGATTTGAAGTCAGTCATTGCAAGCCCACGTATAGTGTTTAGTTGTGGGGAAGCACGGGACCTGGTTGGAATGTCTGTAAGGAGGATTCTCTGAAAGGTCCGGAGCCTCTGAGGGGACCTTGCCAAAGGCAGCAGCCCCTACCTTGACTTTTCAAACAAGTCTAATCCCCGGGGGTGTTTTGCTAGAATCTCTATGTTTAGTCTTTAAAGACCAGACCTTGTAGAAGCATATACTTTCTCAAGGATATTTGCCCTGCTGATTGTATCTAGAGGTTAATTTGAGTTCAAGCTGTTGTTACAATAAAAAGCTAACGAGGCAGGTGAACAGCACTGCTTTTACTACTGAAGTAAAAGAGTCCCTTAGCCCAGTGGTCGGCAAACTCATTAGTCAACAGAGCCAAATATCAACAGTACAACGATTGAAATTTCTTTTGAGAGCCAAATTTTTTAAACTTAAACTTCTTCTAATGCCACTTCTTCAAAATAGACTCGCCCAGTCCGTGGTATTTTGTGGAAGAGCCACACTCAAGGGCCCAAAGAGCCGCATGTGGCACGCGAGCCGCAGTTTGCCGACCACGGCCTTAGCCCTATCTTTCACAGAAACGTGTGTGAGAGCAATCTGTTCATCTCTTGCTCAGGGTCTGCCGGTCAGCCCCGGCATTAGGTAGTGAACCAAATAGAAATGTCCAGTCATCAACTAGAAATGCTAGCCTGAGGTTGGCAATCTGTACACATCCATAGAGGTACTACAAAGTCAAAGCAGTACCCCTTTCACAGCAGGATGGTAGGTATAGCAGGGTGGCGATGAGAACAAAAGAAATAGAGGACAACCGCTATGATTCTAGTTTAGGAGAATGGTGAAGATTCTGCCATAACCCAGGGAAGGGAAGCTGGAGCCCGAGCAGAAATAATAGGCAATTGCGTTCAGTAATGGATGTGTTACGTTTGAGATCTGTGAAGCTATTCAGTTGGCAGTTAGTTTAGCCCCTGAGAGGATGACTGGGGCTGAGAAGCCACATTGTCTCTTTTCAGATGGGCTTAGTCCTCAGAAATGGTTCTCTCCCGTATTCACAGTGTACACGAACAATCAGAAGCCCTGGGAGTGCTTGGGAAAGGTAATTGCTTAACTTTAACATACATCTTTCTAAACTCATTTGACTGCCCAATCCTTTTTTAAAATGAAATATGTATTAACTTACTGAGGAGACTATACTTTGGGAAATAGTTTTCTGGTCTATGCAGATAGTTTTTTGTTAACAAAGTAGGGTAAAGGAGAAACTGATTAGAGGGTTGATAGATCTGTGGGTATCAGTGTGTTCCTATTAGATCACCAGAGTGGGGAAGCTTTCAGAAACCCAGGCCTGACCTGGGAACTGAGGACACTGATCCCTGTGCGTGGGCAGTGGTGGTGAAGGCTGCTGGGGGCCTTGATCAAAGACAGCTTGTTTCCTTGACCTTCTACCTACACTCCATGTGCCACTAAAGCCTTGCTCCAACCCTTCCTTTTTATCCTCTTCCTTGGCTTTTTGTACTTGCTTTTCCATTTGCATAACTAATGCACACAACACAGAGTTCCTGCAATTTTAAAGACAGCTGGCCAGCACATCTTGGATGCTAATGTCAGGAAACATCTGGAAGAGGGCTAAAGTTACTGCAGGCCCAACTGAGAACAATGGAAGCACATTAATATGGAAAATTCCATGTGGGAGGGCTTGTGTATATAAAAATGGCTGCCAGGCCAACTTATACAAGTCCTGTGCAAAACCCTCCTATAGTGTGGGCATGGTTCCCACGGAGCTAAGGCGCAGTCCCCCAGCTAAACTGAAATATTGCTATGCTTTCTTGGGCCCTCATCTTTGAGGCTTTCCTTTCCTTAAAAGATTTCCTCAAAGTTCTGTCAGCTAACCAGGAAACTTTTCCAAAAACTCATGAACTAGTATTTTATTTTATTAGAATAATTTTAAGCTAATCTTTCTCTTTCCTTCTTATTTCAAAATACAAAGATAGGAAACAGAGTCTGATACACACATTTTTGCTGAATCTAAGAAGTAAGTGTTGGCAGAAATATTAAGCTTCACAAAAATTGTGACTGCAATAGTTACATATAAGCATTATTTCCCAAGGCTGAAAGGCATAGTAGCTAAAAAAAAGTGGGTGTTAGTGTTTGCATTCCAGCTGACCTCTTAACCAGTGATAGTGACCTTTGGGTCAATTACTTAATTAGCATAACTTAATTAGCATAACTTAATCTGTAAAATTGTGGTAATTATTTCTGCCTATTTGGATTGTCGTAAGGAATAAGTGAATGTGTGTTAGAAATGGTTACTGAGACGCCCGGTCCAGGTTGTTAGATTTGATCAGCGATTGAATTGATACCCCTCCCCTGGGAACTAGCTTTCCAGGTCATTTCACTATGGATATTCCCTTTGACCACATTTCACTTATGGTGACCATATTCCATTCTCTCCCCTTTGGGTACGCATAAAGAAGTCTCCGCCCAGAAAGAAACCCCACCAAAAGTCCTTTAAAAGCCACTGACTCCCCTCACTGGGTGCTGGAGCCATCCAGGCTCAGCCACCTGGTGTGCTGATGATCCTAATCCCTCACCACTCTGGCCGCGTGCATTCCTCCTTTGGCGACCTAACACAGGTTAGCTAGAATGATTGTGGTGGTGTTGATAACCAAGGATTAAAAATAAATCCTTGGCTATCAACAATCTATCTCTCAACCCAACTCCAAAACATTGAGCATTTGCTTGTAGTTTCTTGTCCTACAAGTATATGTTTTGGAGTTAGGATGTCTTCAAAGTGTTCCTTAGAGTGCTACCTACTGTTTCCCTTTATTTTTTTTAGAGATGGAACCAGTATCTCTCTTGTATGGAGTAATAATATGGACTCTGAGAAAGAAGATACCAACTAAGACGGAATTCCGGTGGCCCTGGCCGGTGTGGTTCAGTTGGAACGTCATCCTGTGCACCGAAAGGTTTCCAGTTCAATTCCTGGTCAGATCACATACCCTCGTTGCAGGTTTGATCCCCTATCAGAGGCAATCAATGAATGTTTCTCTCTCACATCAATATGTCTCTCTTTCAAACAACAACAACAAAAACCAGAGCCTAGCAGCCATTTCTGCACAGAGACTGTCATGCAAAATGCACTTCAAGGAGAAGTCTGCACTGAACTGCCTGCCTGCACTGTGTTCCTGCCACGTGAGCCAGCCTGCATAAAGGAGTTCCTGGAATTGTATTCCGACATATGGGATACATATTCCAATCAAAGTTGTGCAGCATATTCCCGTCAGTATCTTTACCCACCAATACCAATCAATCTGGAAGATTTGGAGTTCTCATCTGCATGAGGATGGACCAATCAGGGATCAGGGCTGGGAACTTCTGTTTATATAAGTCAGACCCCCTTCGACTGAGATGGCACACCTTCCCTTTCCACAAAAGAAAGAAGGCTGTGTTTTCCGGGCTGGAACTGAAATACCCAAGACAAAGCACCGAAGATGTCTGGCCCGACCAGAGTGAAGAAGAGGGGAGCAGACCTGCACAGCAGGAACCAGGGCAGGCAGAGCAGGCAGAGCAGAGCAGAGCTGTCCAGCTGAGGGGCCTCACAGCCATGCTGCGCCTCAGCCGAGGTGCTTCATAATTGAGATGTAACACTCGTTTTTTGTTTTTTTTTTTGCTTTTCTTTTAAATATATTTTATTGATTTTTTTAAATTTCTTTATTGATTAAGGTGTCATATATTTGTCCTCATCCCCCCATTCCCATCCCACACCCCTCCCCATGGATGCCCCCACCCCCTTGTTGTCCTTAACCATTGGTTAGGCTTGTATGCATGCACACAAGTCCTTTGGTTGATCTCTCCCCCCTACCCCCACCCTCCCCTCCCCTCCCTCTGAGGCCCGACAGTCCGATCGATGCCTCCTTGTTTCTGGGTCTGTTCTTGTTCATCAGTCTATGTTGTTCGTCATTTCCCCTAGATGAGTGAGATCATGTGTTACTAGAAATCCTACCTAATAATAGACAAATATGCAAATTGACCGTACCTTCGCTATGCCCATGATTGGCCAGGAGGCGCGGGGGGGCGGGACTCGGGGTGGCCGGGGTAGCTGATTGGGCCCGCGGGACTCTGAGCTGCGTCGCCAGCAGTGGCACGAGCTCAGCGTCTGAGCCATGGCTGTGCTGCGGCACAGAAGGGGCCTCTGGGGCAGCGAGCTGTCATCCCGCCCCACGGACCATCAAAAGCGGGGGAGCTGAGTGCCTGTCCGCTCAGGCAGCAGGCCTTTCAGAAGCCTCCGCCATGCCGGAGGCTTCTGAAAGGCCTGGTGCACCAGCAATCGAAAGGAAAGCGTGGGAGCTGGGTGCCTGTCCACTCAGGCAGCAGGCCTTTCAGAAGCCTCCCCCACGCCGGAGGCTTCTGAAAGGCCTAGTGCACCAGTGATCGAAAGCGAAAGCATGGGAGCTGGGTGCCTGTCCACACAGGCAGCAGGCCTTTCAGAAGTCTCTGCCACGCCTGAGGCTTCTGAAAGGCCTGGTGCACCAGCGATCAAAAGGAAAGCGTGGGAGCTGGGTGCCTGTCCGCTCAGGCACCAGCGATCGAAAGGAAAGTGTGGGAGCTGGGTGCCTGTCCACTCAGGCAGCAGGCCTTTCAGAAGCCTCCCCCACGCCGGAGGCTTCTGAAAGGCCTGGTGCACCAGCGATCAAAAGGAAAGCGTGGGAGGAGAGAGGCCAAGATGGTGGCAGAGTTGAACAGCTGATCTGTTGCCTCGCATGGCAGTTTCGGAAATACAACTAAAAGATGGACTGGTGAGCGCGGCGACTCCTGCTCACGTCTCCCCAGGCCGGGCGGCTGCCCAGATTTCAACCACTCGCATAAGGGATACATTCAGTCAGCACCTCAGCCAGGGCCATGGGCTCGGCAGCGGCCGCGGCAGCTGCTGTGGCGGTGGCCGCGGACTCAGCGCAGTGACTCTTGGTGAAGGAAGAGAGCATCTTTCTGCAGGACGGGCTCATCCGCGTCACCGAACTGGCCGAGCTGCCCAGTGAGATCCTCGGGGCCCCGGTGGCCACCGACACCGACTTGGAGGATTTTTATGATTTCCCGTCTTACATTCAAGTCCTTTAGTCATTTTGAGAGAGGAGAACCAAGAAGGCGGCAAAGTTAAACAAATGAACTGCACCGCGCACAGCAATTTCAAAAATACAACTGGAGGACAGAGCGTCTGCCACCCAGAACCACAGGAGAGCTGGCTGAATGGTGGATTTACAACCAAGAGGGAAGAGGAAAGAGCAAACAAAGAGGCACTGAGGTGCGGAGGCGCGTGGGTCGGGCTGGCAGCAGAGGAAGGGACGTGCGGTTTTTTTTCCAACCCTAGGGGAGATTAGCACCCTATCACTCTGAAATCCAGCTTCTGGGGACGCACGGGAGACCCAGATGCCTGCAGGGAGAGGCTGGACTCTCGGCCTTCATGTCGGAGAGTGGGAGTAACTTCCTTCCCTGAGACCCCGCCCCGCTCTGAGACCCGCTCCGCCCTGGGACCCGCCCCACACGTTTTGCAGGCCCGCCCAGATTCCAAGCAGCGGCTTTTGCATGTGGGTGGCCTGCCCTGTGGCAGCTTGACCAGATGAACTGCGGTTCCAGTCGGACTGCTCCAGGGCCACTCAGGCAGGAGGAGGAAACTGCAGTTTTTGCTGTAACTCTTGCTGAGTGGCCTCAGACAGTAGCTGACCTACACCCCATTAGAGACCCAGAAATGAGGGCATCTAGTGGTCAGTGTGAGACGACACCAGATTTCAACCACTCGCATAAGGGACACATTCAAGAGGCAGACTCAGTGAGCGCCAAAGCCCTACTGGAACAAGTCCCGGCCCATAAATGTGTCTCCTGCACAGCAACTCTTCCTTTATAGACACAGCGGGTCCTCACAGCCAATTGGCCTGGAGGAAAATTCCTCCCAGTGACACCAACAACAATCAAGACTTAAATACACAAAGGAGGACCAAGATGGAGGCATAGGGCGGACACCTGATTGTTGCCTACCACAACAATTTTGAAACTACAACGGGAAAACAGAGCAGACACCATCCAGAACCACCGGAGGGCTGGCTGAGCAGATGCTCTACAACTAGAATAAAAGAGAGGGGTACGCGGGATGATGCTGATGCCGGTGAGCCAAAGATCACACTTTAAGAACTACGGCTCAGGCGACACACTGGCAGCCTGGAATGTGCTCGGCGCAGTTTCCCCAATGGTCGCCGGTGGAGGGGATGGCTCCACTCGCTGCCGAGCAGGACAGAAGAGTCCCTGGGAGACATGGGGTGGGAGACTCTGCACTTGCTGACCTCCGAGTCCTTCAAGAATCTCAATGCCCCGGAAGCGGCCAGGTGCGCACGCTCGGCGACCGGCCACCGCTGCAGACCCAAGCACCGACGCAGCAACCCCAGACCAGCCCGCCACCGCTCACCGGGCACACCGGAGCTTCGCCGAGCCTGCTGCCCAACGAGTTCTGCGGCAGCCACCCCGGAGCTCTGAGAAAATGGCTGAAGGAATTGCTGAGAGGGAATTGACCAACAGGAATTGGGATCAAGAAGACGAAGCCCCGCTGGGTCCCGGGTCCGGGTGAGGCCGCGCGCCCGTGGGTCAGGGTGAGGTTGGGACCTGGGTCAGGGTGAGGCTCGGTCCCGGGTCCGGGCAAGGCTACATGCCCCTGGATCTGGGTAAGGCCGCACCCCCCTGGGTCCGGGTGAGGCTGGGTCCCGGGTCCGGGCGAGGCTGTGCACCCCTGGGCTCGAAAGTGGTCACATGCCCCTGGGTCTAGGTGAGGCCTCACACCCCTGGGTCTGGGTGAGGCTGGTTCCCGGGTCCGGGTGAGGCCGTGCGCCCCTGGTTCCGGGTGAGGCTGGGTCCCGGGCCCGGGTGAGGTCGTGCCGCTGGGTCCGGGTGAGGCTGGTTCCCGGGTCCGGGTGAGGCCACGTGCCCCTGGGTCTGGGTGAGGCTGGGTCCCGGGCGCGGGTGAGGTCGCGCCCCTGGGTCCAGGTGAGGCCACGCCCCTGGGTCCGGGAGAGGCCATGCGCCCCAGGGTCCAGGTGAAGCTGGATCCCGGGTTCGGGTGAGGCTGTATGACCCTGGGTCCGGGTGAGGCTGGGTCCCGGGCCCAGGTGAGGCCACGCGCACCTGGGTCTGGGAGAGGTCACGCGCTGCTGGGTCCGGGTGAGGCCACGCACCCCTGGGTCCAGGTGAAGCCCGGATCCCGGGTTCGGGTGAGGCCGTGTGCCCCTGGATCTGGGTGAGGCTGGGTCCCGGGTCCGGGTGAGGCCACGCACACCTGGGTCCGGGTGAGGCCACGCGCCTCTGAGTCTGGGAGAGGCCACACGCCCCTGGGTCTGGGTGAAGCCGTGCCGCTGGGTCCGGCCGAGACCAAACCAGAGGGAGTCGGACCTGCATTACCAACATTCATCCACCATCCAGAGCTGAAAAGTCAGTGCCGACATATACACATAAGGAACTGGTGGACATTGAAATCGGGTCTCAAAAGAACTGTTGGTCCAGAAAGAAACTCACTACAGACTGATTCATTTGCCTGTCAGCATAACTATTATTGCTCGTCTCACATTCAGTTCTTATAAGTATATTTCTAGTGACACATGATCTCACTCATCTAGGGGAAATGATGAACAATATAGACTGATGAAGAAAAACAGAACCAGAAACAAGGAGGCATAGATTGGAATACCGGGCCTCAGAGGGAGGGTAGGGGAGGGTGGAGGTAGGGGGGAGAGATCAACCAAAGGACTTGTGTGCATGCGTACGAGCCTAACCAATGGTTAAGGTCAACAGAGGGTTGGGGCATCTGTGGGGAGGGGTGTGGGATGGGAATGGGGGGATGAGGACAAATATGTGACACCTTAATCAATAAAGAAATTAAAAAATATATATATACTTATAACAACTGAATGTGAGACAAGCAATAATAGTTATGCTGACAGGCAAATGAATCAGTCTGTAGTGAGTTTCTTTCTGGACCAACAGTTCTTTTGAGACCCAATTTCAATGTCGACTAGTTCCTTATGTGTACATGTCGGCACTGACCTTTCAGCTCTGGATGGTGGACAAATGGTGGTAATGCAGGTCCGACTCCCTCTGGTTTGGTCTTGGCCGGACCCAGGGGCATGGCTTCACCCGGACCCAGGGGCGCGCGGCCTCACCCGTACCCGGGACCCAGCGGGGCTTCGTCTTCTTGATCCCAATTCCTGTTGGTCAATTCCCTCTCAGCAATTCCTTCGGCCATTTTCTCAGAGCTCCAGGGTGGCTACCACAGAACTCGTTGGGTGGGAGGCTCGGCGAAGCTCCGGTGTGCCCAGTGCAAGGTGGCGGACTGGTCCGGGGTCGCTGCGTCGGCGCTTGGGTCTGCAGCGGTGGCCGGTCGCCGAGCGTGCGCACCTGGCCGCTTCCGGGGCATTGAGATTCTTGAAGGACTCGGAGGTCAGCAAGCGCAGAGTCTCCCACCCCACGTCTCTCAGGGGCTCGTCTGTCCCTGCTCGCCAGCAAGTGGAGCCGTCCCCTCAGCCGGAGACCGCCGGGGGAACTGCGCCAAGCATGTTCCAGGCCGCCATTGTGTCACCTGAGCCGTAGTTCTTAAAGTGTGATCTTTGGATCACCAGCATCAGCATCATACCACGTACCCCTCTCTTTTATTCTAGTTGTAGAGCATCTGCTCAGCCAGCCCTCCGGTGGTTCTGGATGGTGTCTGCTCTGCTCTCCTCTCATAGTCTCAAAAATGTTGGTAGGCAACAATCAGGTGTCCGCCCTATGCCTCCATCTTGGTCCTCCTTTGTATAGTTAAGTCTTGATTGTTGTTGGTGTCACTGGGAGGGATTGTCCTCCTGGCCAATTGTCCGTGAGGACCCTCTGTTTCTATAAAGGAAGAATTGCTGTGCAGGAGACACGTTTATGGGCCGGATCTTGTTGCAGCAAGGCTTTGGCGCTCACTGAGTCTGCCTCTTGAATGTGGCCCTTATGTGAGTGGTTGAAATCTGGTGTCATCTCACACCAACCACTAGATGCCCTCGTTTCTGGGTCTCCAGTGGGGTGCAGGTCAGCTACTGTCTGAGGCCACTCAGCAGGAGTTACAGCAAAAAACTGCAGTTTCCTCCACCTGCCTGAGTGGCCCTGGAGCAGTCCGACTGGAACCGCAGTTCATCTGGTCAAGCTGCCACAGGGCAGGCCACCCACATGCAAAAGCCGCTGCTTGGAGTCTGGGCGGGCCTGCAAAACGTTGGGGCGGGTCCCAGGGCGGAGCGGGTCTCAGGGTGGGGCAGGGTCTCAGGGCGGGGCGGGGGCTCAGGGCGCCACCAAGACATGGCCTGGCGAACCGCAATGGCTGCAAGTCTGCTCTTTCTGCCTTTCCACATTTCCAAGTCCACTCGTCCCGCACTCCAGCGCAGCAAACACCTGATTGCTGGGCGCACCTCCACAAGGAAGTTACTCCCACTCTCCGACACTAAGGCCGAGAGTCCAGCCTCTCCCCGCAGGCGTCTGGGTCTCCCGCGCGTCCCCAGAAGCTGGATTTCAGAGTGATAGGGTGCTAATCTCCCCTAGGGTTGGAAAAAAAACCGCACGTCCCTTCCCCCGCTGCCAGCCCGACCCACGTGCCTCTGCACCTCAGTGCCTCTTTGTTTGCTCTTTCCTCTTCCCTCTTGGTTGTAAATCCACCATTCAGCCAGCTCTCCTGTGGTTCTGGGTGGCAGACGCTCTGTCCTCCAGTTGTATTTTGGAAATTGCTGTGCGCACGGCGCAGTTCATTTGTTTAACTTTGCCGCCTTCTTGGTTCTTCTCTCTCAAAATGGCTAAAGGACTTGAATGTAAGACGGGAAATCATAAAAATCCTCCAAGTCGGTATCGGCGGCCACCGGGGCCCCGAGGATCTCACTGGGCAGCTCGGCCAGGTCGGTGACGCGGGTGAGCCCGTCCTGCAGAAAGATGCTCTCTTCCTTCACCGAGAGCCACTGCCCCGAGTCCGCGGCCATTGCCACAGCAGCTGCCGCGGCCGCCGCCGAGCCCATGGCCCCGACTGAGGTGCTGACTGAGGGCAGCAGCTGCCCGGCCTGGGGAGACGTGAGCAGGAGTCGCCGCGCTCACCAGTCCATCTTTTAGTTGTATTTCCGAAACTGCCATGCGAGGCAACAGATCAGCCGTTCAACTCTTCCGCCATCTTATAAGTATATTTCTAGTGACACATGATCTCACTCATCTAGGGGAAATGATGAACAACATAGAGTGATGAACAAGAACAGAACCAGAAACAAGGAGGCATCGATCGGACTATTGGGCCTCAGAGGGAGGGTGGGGGAGGGTGGGGGAAGGGGGGAAAGATCAACCAAAGGACTTGTGTGCATGCATATGAGCCTAACCAATGGTTAAGGTCAACAGGGGGTTGGGGCATCCGTGGGGAGGGGTGTGGGATCGGAATGGGGGGATGAGGACAAATATGTGACACCTTAATCAATAAAGAAATTTAAAAAAAAAAAAAAAAGGGAAGCGTGGGAGCTGGGTGCCTGTCCACTTAGGCACCAGACCTTTCAGAAGCCTCCGCCACACCTGAGGCTTCTGAAAGGCCTGGTGCACCAGCGATCGAAAGCAAAAGCATGGGAGCTGGATGCCTTTCAGAAGCCTCTGGCGCCTGGTGCACCAGCGGACAGGCACCCTGCTCCCCGTCATCGAAAGGGAAAGCATGTAGGGGACCCTACACGTGCATGATTCAATCATGCCCTGGGCCTCTAGTATACTTATAAGAACCGAATGTGAGACGAGCAATAATAGTTATGCTGACAGGCAAATGAATGTCTGTAGTGAGTTTCTTTCTAGACCAACAGTTCTTTTGAGACCCAATTTCAATGTCCACCAGTTCCTTATGTGTACATGTCATCACTGACTTTTCAGTTCTGGATGGTGGACAAATGGTGGTAATCCAGGTCCGACTGCCTCTGGTTTGGTCTCGCCCGGACCCAGGGGTGCGGCTTCACCCGGACTCAGGGGCGCGCGGCCTCACCCAGACCCGGGACCCAGCATCACCCAGGCCCCGGGGCGCGTGGCTTCACCCGGACCCAGGGGCGTGCGGCCTCACCCGGACCCGGGATCCAGCCTCACCCAGACCCAAGGGCACGCGGCCTCACCCGGACCCGGGGGCGCGCGGCCTCTCCCAGTCCCAGGGGTGTGCAGCCTCACCCGGACCCAGGGGTGCGGCCTCACCCAGACCCGGGACCCAGCGGGGCTTCATCTTCTTGATCCCAAATCCTGTCGGTCAATTCCCTGTCAGCAATTCCTTCGGCCATTTTCTCAAAGCTCCGGGGCGGCTGCCAAGGAACTCACTGGGTGGTGGGCTCAGCGAGGCTCCGGCGCGCGGCGGCAGGCTGGTCCGAGGTCGCTGCGACGGCACTTGAGTCTGCAGCGGCGGCCCGTCGCCGGGCGAGCGCTCCTGGATCTGGGACCCAGCGGGGCCTTGTCTTCCCGATCCCAACTCCCATCGGTCAATTCCTTCTCAGCAATTCCTCCAGCCATTTTCTCAAAGTTCCGGGGTGGTTGCCACGGAACTCGCTGGGCGGTGGGCTCGGCGAGGCTCCGGTGCGCCCGGTGCACGGCGGCTGGCTGGTCCGAGGTCACTGCGATGGCGCTCGGGTTTGCAGCGGCGGCCAGTCGCCGGGCATGCACACCTGGCCGCTTCCGGGGCGCAGAGATTCTTGAAGGACTCGGAGGTCAGCAAGCGCAGAGTCTCCTACCCCACGTCTCCCAGGGGCTCGTCTGTCCGTGCTCAGCAGCGAGCGAAGCTGTCCCCTCAGCCGGAGACCGCCGGGGGAACTGCGCCGAGCACGTTCCAGGCCGCCATTGTGTCACCAGAGCCGTAGTTCTTAAAGTGTGATCTTTGGGTCACCGGCATCAGCATCATCCTGCGTCCCCCTCTCTTTTATTCTAGTTGTAGAGCATCCACTCAGCCCGCCCTCTGGTGGTTCTGGATGGTGTCTGCTCTGTTTTCCAGTTGTAGTTTCAAAATTGTTGTGGTAGGCAACAATCAGGTGTCCGCCCTATGCTGCCATCTTGGTCCTCCCATTTATGCCTTATGACGTCAGGAACCTGGCCCAGCGAGGCCTGTGACTCACGAACTTCACCAGCATCGACCCCCATTGTTGCGTGGGAACCCGAGCTGTAACTCTTGTGCTGCTCCACAGCCAGTTGTATCACAATTGATCTATTTGAACTGAATAAAATGTCTTTCTTCACTGCATCCCCAATTGCAAATTCCTGTTGGCATTGAATTGGCCCCAACGACCACCATTTGACAATAATTACCTTCTTGTACTGCCTTCCAATATTGGGACTCTCAGTCCTTTGTATGACACCTTCTTTTTCCCTCTGAGAGCTTGTTGAATTTTTATCCTGCCTCCAGAGTTCTTAAATTTCACAAGGATGTGCTTAATGTTGGTCTGTTTGAATCCATTGTAAGGGTATTATTAGCCCTATCAATCTGGCAGTTTTGTCCCTTGGTTTGGGAAATTTTGAATTATTGATTTATTATGAGTTCCTCCCCATTATTATTTCTAAATCCTCTCTTTTTGGAACTCTTAGTTATTAGAATATTGGACCTTCTACACTGATCTTCTGTCTTATCTCTTCTCTCCTATTATACTTTTCTTTGTCTTTTGGCTTTATTTCTTGAGAGTTCTGCTAGAAAGTTTTGTTAAGTTTTTAAATTCTATTATCACAGTTTATTTTTTTTTTTTTTCATTTGGCCATTTTAATTTATTTTTATTTTTTTAAGTATTACATTGGTCCTCCTTTTCCCCCAATTAACCTCTTCCCATCTCCCCCACCCCCAGGCCCTCACCACCCCATTGTCTGTGTCCGTGGGTTATGCATATATGCATACAAATTCATTGGTTAATCTCTTCCTACCCACCCTCCCCTGCTTTTAAATTTAATCTATTGGTTTTTTTATTATTAATTTTATTGGAGTAAAATTCTATTTGTTATATTTAAAATGTATGTGATAATTCTGAATTTTTTTTTGCAAATCATTCTACTAAAATTACCATGTATTCTAAAATAATGCTTTAGGATGTTTTAACTTTCTTCTATAATATTTAGAAGACAAGGGCATAATTTGGTCACAAAACCTGTAAATTTTGATTTCTTAATTCTAAAAAATATATAATATTATTCACCTTTGAAAATTAGGGAACTTTACTGGAATGTGCCCTCCCCCCCTTTTTAATAAATCTTTATTGTTCAGATTCTGACAGTTGTTCCTCTTTTTTCCCCCCATAGCTCCCCTCCACCCGGTTTCCACCCCACCTCCTGCCCTTACCCCCTACCCCCACTGTCCTCATCCATAGGTGTATGATTTTTGTCCAGTCTCTTCCCGCACCCTCCACACCCCCTTCTCACCCCGAGAATTGTCAGTCCTCTCCCTTTCTATGCCCCTGATTCTATTATACTCAGATTTTTTATTCACTTGATTTTTAGATTCACTTGTTGATAGATATGTATTTGTTGTCACTTTGTTGTTCATAATTTTTATCTTTACCTTTTTCTTCTTCTTCCTCTTCTTAAAGAATACCCTTCAGCATTTCATGTAATCCTGGTTTGGCAGTGATGAACTCCTTTAGCTTTTTCTTGTCTGTGAAGCTCTTTATCTGACCTTCAATTCTGAATGATAGCTTTGCTGGGTAGAATAATCTTGGTTGTAGGTTCTTGCTGTTCATCACTTTGAATATTTCTTGCCATTCCCTCTGGCCTGCATAGTTTCTGTTGAGAAATCAGCTGACAATCATATGGGTACTCCCTTGTAGATAACTAACTGTTTTTCTCTTGCTGCTTTTAATATTCTCTCTTTGTCTTTTGCCCTTGGCATTTTAATTATGATGTGTCTTGGTGTGGTCCCCTTTGGATTCCTTTTGTTTGGGGTTCTCTGGGCTTCCTGGACTTGTAGGTCTATTTCTTTCACCAGGTAGGGGAAGTTTTCTGCCATTATTTCTTCAAATAGGTTTTCAGTATCTTGCTCTCTCTCTTCTTCTGGCACCCCTATAATTTGGATGTTGATACGCTTGAAGTTGTCCCAGAGGCTCCTTGCACTATCTTCATATTTTTGAATTCTTTTTGCTTTTTGTTTTTCTGGTTGGGTATTTTTTTGCTTCTTTGTATTTTAAATCTTTGACTGATTCTTGGGATCCTCTAGTCTGCTGTTGGATCTCTGTATATTATTCTTTATTTCAATCAGTGCATGCTTAACTTATAATTGGTCCTTTTTCATATCCTCGAGGGTCTCACTATATTTCTCGGAGGTTTCTAGAAGATTCTTGAGTAACCTTATAACCATGGTTTTGAACTCTATATCCAGTCGTTTGCTTTCCTCCATTTCTTTCATTTGTGACCTGTTTCTTTGTCTCTGCATTTTGGCTGCTTCCCTGAGTTGATAGAGTGGCTTTGTGTGCTAGGTGTCCTATAGGGCCCAGTGGCTCAGCCTCCCCAATTACCTGAGGTGGACACTCTTGGTGCACCCCTTTGTGGGCTGTGTGCACAGTCTTGTTGTAGTTAAGCCTTGATTGTTGTTGGTATCACTGGGAGGGATTGACCCCCAGGCCAACTGGCTGTGAGGATCAGCTGTGTCTATGATGGGAGAACTTCTGTGCTGGAGACACCCTTATGGGGCAGGACTTGCTTCAGTGGGGCTTTGGTGCTCACTGAGTCTGCCCCTGAGTGTGTCCCTTATGGATCTGAGGAGTTGTAATCTGGATGGTCCCACTCTGACCACTGGGTACACTGGCTCTTGGATCTCCAAGGAGGTGCAAAGTCAGCCACTGCCTGAGGCCACCCAGCAGGAGCTACAGAGAGATCTGCAGATTCCTCCTCTTTGTTTGGGGTTGGAGGTGCCCAGATGAGGCCCAGCTGTGAAGCAATGCAAGCTGCTGTGGGGCCTTGGGCCTTCTTTTGGAAGCTTTGGAGCTCTCTGACCCAGCTGCAGTTTGTTAGGTAATTTTAGATTGCAAAAGGCCAGGCCATTCATATGCAAAAGCCTCTGTACACAGCTTGGGTGGGGTTGTAAATTGGGTGGGGCAGGGTCTCAGGGAATCACCAGGGCGGAGCAAACAGCAATGGCTGACCATCAGCACTGCCCTGAAGAGGTGCCCAGGTCTCTGTGTCCCGTGGCACCATGCAGGAACAATGATCTCTGCAAGCACCTCTGAGAGAAAGCCACCCTCGCGTTCTGGCCAGATGCCAGACAGTACAGTTTCTCCCCATCTGAGTCTGGGTGCCCAGAGTCTCGCCCGGAACTGGAGTTCAGAGCAGTCGGGAGCTTGTATCTCCCTCACAATTGAAAAAGACAACAGCGTACTCAGTTGCCAGCCCCTTTCACACATGCCTCCGTACTTTCACACTTCTACACCCCCCCACCTCCTACTGGACTCAATGCGCTTTTCTCTTTCCTTCTAGTTGTAGAATTTCCACTCAGCCAGCCTTCCCATGGTTCTGGATGATATTTGTTTTGTCTTTTAGTTGTAGTTTTGATATGGTTGTGTGCGGCAGCAAGTTCAGATGTTTACCTATGCTGCTATCTTGGTTGTCTCTCTATTATCACAGTTTAAATTTCCAAACATTCTTTATTGTTCTCTAGTGATTCTTTTTTATACCATCCTATTCTTATAAAATCTTTTTACTTCTCTGAAGATATTAGTAGCTTTTTTTTTTTTGGAAGCTTTTACTTCTTTGCATAGTCTCAGTTTCCTCTCCCATTGATTTGTTTTTCATCTTTGTGTGTTTTGTCTTTGTGTTCTCTGGTAGAGGCCTGCTTCAGATCCTTGCCCTTCACTCATATTTTAAAGCTGGTGGAAAATGCTGTGGGGTAGATGAAGACAGTGGAGTTCAGTCTTTACTCTAGGGTGACCTGCCTGGGACATTGATATGAACATTTCCTTCAGGTCTTTTTTTCTTGGTCTGTTTGCATTCTTCAGGGAGAGAAAACATCTACTTGTCTACCTAGAGGACATGGCTGCCAGTGTCTGTAAGCTGAATGTGGACTGGGGAATCACAGCACATTATGGAAACCTTTTTTTTTTTTCAGTCTCTCTGCTTTCAGTGCAATATTCCCACTCAGTCTGCTTAGGAGCCTAATCCTGGCTTAGAGCCCCTTATCCTCTGCTGAGGAAAACCACAGTCTTTTTGCTGCTTTGGAGAGAGGCAGTGGCTAAGCTTCGTTTGGGAGGGGGCTTTTAGGGTTGCCTATCCTGGGAATTGAGTTACTCCTTGGTTTTCTTATCTGCTGGTTTAAGATTTAGCTTCCTCAATTTTCTACGTCAGATACCAACTGGTCTATTATTCAGCCTCTAAAGTTTTGTTGCTATCATTATTCCTCCTCCTTTTAATATTTTAAAAAATATGTTTTTATTGATTTTGGAGAGGAAGGGGGGAGAGAGAGAGAGAGAAAGAGAGAGAGAGAGAGAGAGAGAGAGAGAGAGAGAGACATCGATGTGAGAGAGAAACATTGGTTGTCTCCCATATGAACCCCAATCTGAGACTGAACCCACAATGTGGGTATATGCCCTGACCAGGAATCAAACCTGTGACCTTTCAGTGAGCCACACCAGCCAGGCCTCTCCTTTAATTTTTTAAAATCCCCTTATTTATATTTTAATGGCGATTTGGGGGAGGGGGTAAATACATTTGTTCAATCGGCCATCTTTAATCAGTAATTTTTAAAAAATATATTCTTAGTGTAATTATTTATTCTCAAAAATTAGATTTTTCTGTGCCAGAATCTCAAGTCAACTGATTTACTTAGAATAGTTGTATAAATGTGTCCATTCATTATTTTCAAATTGGTTTTTAATATTTTGGCCATTATAACTACTGTGTGGTAGAAGGTTCTATTTGTTGGCAAACCTTCTTCGACTGTTAATCACCTTTTATGTGTTTAAGGATGTAAACAACATGTGTGCCCCAGATGGGCTGTGACGCTCAGGCTCCCACTTTGTGACACTTCGTCACAGCACCAAAGGCTTCTCAACGACCCCTAAACCTCATTTCAGCTTGTATCCTGGCAATCGCAGATTCAGTCACTCCGACTAAAATCTCTGTAATGAGATTTATATTTATATTCAATATCTACTTTGATAGGAGACTTTATATTCTACCTTCTTTCTGGAGTGAGGTGTAGGAATAGATTTGGACTTAGGCTGGGGGAGAGGAGGACAGGAACAAGAATAACAATAAGAGCAAGGATTTAGGCCCATGCTAAATATTAATAACTTTCACATTTTAAACTCTAATTTATGTGCAGGTGAGGATTCCACAACTGGCAGCCTCCTGGCACAGCTGACTTCATAGGGGGACAACTCAGGCAATCACTTCAGTGCTCTGGACTGTGTCATGTGGCTAGTCTCACAGCAAAATAGAATCAACCGCCCTTGCAATCTCAGAAATGCCAGGGCCAGCCGGGTAAGCAGTAGTAAAAAAAAAAAAAATGAAGCTTCTTAAACTGATCTTTGGGCTCTATAGTCAAAGAAAGTCTGGTCCTGCTTGTTTTATTAAATTAGTCCAATCAGAATGTGTCTGATAGTACCTTTTTAGTTTACAAGATTAAAGTAGAGAAAAGCTGCTTTTATTATTATTATTATTATTTTAATCCTCACCTGATATTTTTCCATTGATTTTATGGAGAGTGGATGAAAGATGGACAGTGAGAAATATCGATGTGAGAGAAACACATTGATTGGTCGCCTCCTGCATGCCTTTGACCAGGACCCGGGTGGGAGAGGAGCCTGCACTGAGGTACGTGCGCTTGACCAGAATTTAATCTGGGAGCCTTCGGTCCACAGGCCAACACTCTATCCACCAAGCCAAACTGGCTAGGGCAGAAAAGCTACTTTAGAAAAAAAAATTATAGGAATTGTTATTACTTAGTGCCTACTATCTGCTGAATATGTTATAGCATGGTAGAAAGCTATGAAAATTCCAGGACAAGCGGAATAGGGAAACTCAGACAGAGAGTTCAACAGCAGTTTGTGGCCACCTAATAAATCCTGTCTTCCCTAAATCAAAGACACTTTAAGCGTAAATGGTTTGCACTTCTCCTCCCCAATCAGAGGGTAAATAACTTAAATCACCCTACTTTGGGAGACAGATAACAGAAATCCAATTAGTGCCATTTGCAAACCACACCCAAGGACAGACAAATTAAGAGAATAAATCTCATTTTGGCATATCTGCATAAAGCTGATGAATATTCTATTGATCCTTCCCTAAAAACCCAGCCTTTAGAAGCTCTCAAAAGAAAGGTCACTGCAGTCTCCCCTCCAGGGGGCACACCCATACCATTCCTTTCCCGCTCTCCTTCCCCCGCTGTCTCCTAAACTCCAAGGGACCCAATGAGACTTGCAACCAGGGGAGCAATGGGCAGTGGCAGCTCCTCCTGGGCTAAGCCCCTGAATCTGTCTCCAAGGCCCCCATTTTCTCTGACTTCCCAGTGAGCCAACACAGCCCAGCCTAGGCTCTCCTGTTGATTTTTCTAAGCCCTTCCTTGTATCACTGTCGTGTGTTCTTTCTGTGGTCAATAAATTCTTGCTTGCTTTCCTACACTTTAGTCTCTTGATTGAAATCTTTCCTTCAAGAAGACAAGAACTGAGATCTCAACCTCTCACTGGTAACAACCCCTAAAAGATTTTAGGGATGGAGTCTGAGGGGGGAATGAGACAGACTAGTAAACCAGAACAACTGGAATAGGGAAATAGACAGTTAAACAGCAGTTTGCAGCCATGTAGAAAATCTAGATGCCAAGTAGTTTGCATCTATCTAGTAAATCCTATCTTTCCTAAACCAGGAACACTTAAGAGTAAATGGTTTGCCCTGTCTGGTTTAGCTCAGTGGATAGAGTGTCAGCCCCTCGGACTGAAGGGTCCCAGGTTCAATCCCAGTCAAGGGCATCTACCTCAATTGGGGCGAGTGTGGGAGACAACCAATCAATGTGTCTCTCTCACATTAATGTTTTTCTCTCTCTGTCTCTCCCCCTCCCTTACACTCTCTCTAAAAACAAATGGAAAAATATCCTCAGGTGAGGATTAACAACAACAACCAAAAGAATACCTGGTTTGCACTTCTCCTCCCCAGCCAGAGGGTAAATCGCTTAAATCACCCTACCCAGGAGACAGATAGCAGAAACCCAATTGGTGCTATTTACCAGCCACACCCAAGGACAGATGAAGTTAAAAGAATAAACCTCATTTTGGTACATCAGCATAAGGAAGATGAATATTCTGTTAAGATCCTCCCCTAAGACCTCCCTTAATTACCCAGCCTTTAAAACCCCTCAAACCAAAGGTCTGGGCCCAGCCGGTATGGCTCAGTGGTTGAGCGTTGACCTATGAACCAGAAGGTCACAGTTTGATTCTCTGCCAGGGCACATGCCCGGGTTGCAGGCTTGATCCCCAGTGAGGGTTGTGCAGGAGGCAGCCAATCAGTGATTCTCATCAGTGATGTTTTTATCTCTCTCTCCCTCTCCCTTCCTCTGATACCAACAAAAAAAAAATAATAAAAAACAAAACAAAAACAAAGGTCTAGCCCTGGCAGATGTAGTCAGTTGGTTGGGCATCGTCCTGTGCACTGAAAAGTTGCCGGTTTGTTTCCCAGTTAGGGCACATGCCCAGGTTTTGGGCTTGATCCCTGGTGAGGGGTGTGCAGATGGTAGCCAATATATGTTTCTCTTTCACATCAATGTTTCTCCCTCTCTCTCTCTCTCTCTCTCTAAAAATCAACAAAAAAATCTTTTAAAAAAAACACCTTTAAATAAAAAAAGGTCCCAGGAACACAACTGTGTGCCCCCCTTCTTCCTCCAAGGCATGCATCTTCTAAACTCTATAGGATCCCACCCATGAGACTTGCAGCCAGGGCAGCCATCAGCCGTGGGCAGTCGTCACAGGCAAACCCCTGAACCTGTCCCCAAGGTCCCCTTTTCTCTGACTACTAAGTGAGCCAAAGCAGCCTAGCCTCAACTCATTTCCCCAGCCCTTTCTTGTTTCACTGTTCTCAACTTTAATAAATGTCTTTTAAAATTTAAAAACAAAACAAACAAAAAACCCAGAGATGTTTAAACTGTCTAAAAAAAACACCCTCAGTGAATTTTGGGGAATAGACTGTAAATATATCCATACTTTAAGAGTAGGTGGCAAAGGTATGTCTCTCTGGGTTTTCTTTAAGCAGATGTCATTTATCACTATTTTTTCCTTTGATGTTAGATTCCCCAAATGAGTTAGCTGTGAGATATGAGGAGATGGCTAATGTTCCCCCTCCCCCCTTCCCTTTACAAATACTAGTTTCTGCAAATAGTTTTTATTTTGGGCCTTGAAAGCACCTCTGAGTTTTATTTCCATGCCTCTGATTAAGTCCTGGCAATTTTCACTTAGAAACACCACTATTTTTCACATTCAACATTTATAACACTGAGAGTTTCATCATTTGCCTCCAAATCCTTCCTTTCTTCTGCCCTTCCTCATTTCTCTCTTCAGTCTCCTGAAGATACAAGCTCAAAAATTGGGAGGCTGGGTGACTAGACAATATGATCAAGGACCCTCCCTGATTATTCTGTCTTTTTGTTTACCCACCTTCAGGGCAGCTGCCTTTCTGGTTACAAGATAACAGCAGAGATCTGGGCATCACAATGAGACGCCCCAATGTGCAAATACAGCAGAGGGCACCTCCTCAGGCACATCTAGTCAGAATTAAGAAATCTCCCCTAGAAGTTCCTTTGCAGACTTCTCACATCTCATTGACCAAAACTGGGTCACATGTCCATTGTTAAAACAATCACTGTTAAGGAGTAGAGTATTGTAATTGGCTTAGACTGATCAGGATGTACCCAGAAATAGGGTCACCTTTCCTGAGATGTGAGCCAGAAAATAGGGTCATCTTTTCCTGAGATGTGGATTCCCAAATAAAGTTAGAGTTTTATTGATGAGAAAGAAGGAGTAAATAAAAAGAAGGAAGATTTGTCATCCTGGTTTCCTCCTACCACCTTAGTCCAAGCTCTTGTAACCTCCCTCAGAGTCAAATATAATAGCTTCCTAACTGATCTCCCAACTTTCTTTTCCTCATAGCCCACCTTACATAATACGGCCACATTCATCTTCGAGAAACACTGCTTTGCCACATAGCCCTTTTGTTAAAAAAATATTATTGGTTCTCTGTGACCTTTAGAAAAGCATTCAAATTTACTATAGAATTTTCAAATCACAGAATATAAGAATTGAAGGGCCAGAAAACTTGGAATGTCATAGGCTGGCACCAGGAATATCAGCTGTTAGCTGAACTAGGAAACACAGATGTGTGGTCTTGCTTAAATATTTTGTCTAATCAAAGTCATGATCTACAAAAATCTCTCTTTAAAAAGCAATCTTTAATCTGAGTTAAGCAACATTCCAAGGGATTTCTTTTTAAGGGAGTCAGTGTCTAGATTTTCAACTTGTTCTTTCTGAAAACTAGCCTCAAGTTTAATATAAATTATTTATTTTCACCTTCCATTTTGAAATAACCTCTCTTCCCTTTACCCATTCTGAGACTTACCTTGTAATATCATTTCCAGGATCTCAAGAGCTTGTGGGGAGTGGAGGAAAAGGCAAACAAAGAAATGATTTAAAGTACTGATTTTGAAAGAGCCTCCTTTAATGATTAAGCAAAATCACCTGGCAGGTCTTTCGATGCAAGGTAAGGTGTAGTGTTGGACCTGGGGTATTTGGGCCTGTGTTGGGAGGCTCTGGATTCAGATATGTTGTACAGTGCAGAGGTGAAGTGATTCAGCATCTCTTGTCCAGATTATTGTCAAAGAATCCATAATTCTTTAGGGAGAGACACATGACAGCAATTCAAAGAACACTTGAAATGCTCAAAATGGTGTCTGCCATTTGATTTCAGTTATTCCCCAAACTCAGCCATAGCAGGTACTATTAGTTGGAAAGAATCATCCATGAGTAATGCAAACAGTATAGGTTGCAGACACTGATGTTGATGCAGGGCTGAGTGGTACAACACAACAAAATGCTCATATGCTGGATTCTCACATACCTTCCCTGTGCCATCCACTTTAACTAGAGCAATGTGAAAGATGCTCATTAAACTGGTGCTACTTCTGGGATGTGCAAATCCTTTTCAAGTTAACTGAAATGTTTCTGAGACTACTACATTCTCTGCTGCACTAGATAACACTCATGGGTAAAAATTTTACATACTTCCTTTACATAATGTGGATAGAGTAATTAATACTTACATCTATGAAATTATATCATGGAATATCTTTCCATTGGTAGTCAATTCTCATCTTAATTACTATTTAAAAATGAACAAATAAAATAAAACTAGGCTTATAGAAACAGAGACCAAAGGAATGACTGGCAGAGGGGAGAGAGATGGAAGAACTGATGAAAAATGGAAGGGGAATATGGTCAATAATACTGTACTAGGTTGCTCAATGACAAATGATTATTACAATTAGTGACATGATCACAGTATAAGGTATAAAAATGTGAAATCACTCACTATATCGTACACCTGAAACTAATATCCTATATAATAAAGAGGTAATATGCAAATTGACCTCACACCCTCACAAGATGGCTTCCTACCACCAGGCCAGCAGGGGGGTTTAGTGAGGAACGACCAAATGACTGAATAGCAGGCTGCATGGGGTGACCCGGCCAGCAGGGGGAGCAGTTGGGGGTGACCAGGCCGTCAGAGGGGGGCAGTAAGGGGTGACCAGGCTGGCAGGGGGGGGCAGTTAGGAGTGACCAGACTGGCAGAGAGGGGGCAGTTGGGGGTGACCTGGCTGGCAGCAGGGGCAGTTAGGGGTGACCAGGCTAGTGGGGGGGGGGGCAGTTAGGGGTGACCAGACAGGCAGGCAGCTGAGCGATTAGGAGCCAGCGGTCTAGGATTGTAAGAGGGATGTCCGACTGCCGATTTAGGCCCGATCTCTGGGATTGGGCCTAAACCAGCAGTCAGGACATCCCCCGAGGGGTCCTGGATTGGAGAGAGTGCAGGTTGGGTTAAGGGGACCCCCCCCCCCAATGCATGAGTTTTGTGCACCAGGCCTCTAGTCTATATAATAAAAGCTTAACGTTTTGCACTCGGATGTCAAGTGTGACTCGACACGGTTAGCATTAGAATAAAGGAATCGAGAAAAAAGCAAGCGAATACAAAGGGTTAAGCAACCATTACGGTGGAACTACCAGAATGATCAGTCACTAGGATGAGCACTGACCACCAGGGGGCAGATGCTCAATGCAGGAGCTGCCCCCTGGTGGTCAGTGAGCTCCCCCAGGGGGAGCACCACCCAACCAGAAGCCAGGCTCACGGCTGGCGAGCGCAGAGGTGGTGGTGGGAGCCTCTCTCGCCTCCACGGTAGCGCTAAGGAGCAGCAAGCAGAGTGGTAAGGAGCAGTAAGCAGGCTGGCGATAAGGAGCGAGGAGTCCCAGACTATGAGAGGGTGCAGTCCAGGCTGAGGGATGCCCCCCACAAGTGCACGAATTTTGTGCACCAGGCCTCCAGTACTGATATAATATTGTATACCAACTATACTTAAATAATAAATAAATTAATTTAAAAAACATATTTGCAACCCACAAAATGGGAAATCATATTTGCCAATGATACATCAATAAGGGGTTAATTTCTTTTTTTTTTTAAATATATTTTATTGATTTTTTTACAGAGAGGAAGAGAGAGGGATAGAGAGTTAGAAACATTGATGATAGAGAAACATCGATCAGCTGCCTCTTGCACAACCCCTACTGGGGATGTGCTCGCAACCAAGGTACATGCCCTTGACTGGAATCGAACCTGGGACCTTTCAGTCTGCAGGCCGACACTCTATCCACTGAGCCAAACCGGTTTTGGCAATAAGGGGTTAATTTCAAAATACATAGGGAACTCATACAACTTAACAAAAGGAGGACAACCAATCCAATTAAAAAAATGAGCAAAGGACCTAAATAGACACTTCTCCAAAGTGGACATACAGAAGGCCAAGAGGCATATGAAAACATGCTCAGAGTCACTGGTCACCTGAAAGATGCAAATTAAAATGAAAATGAGGTACCACCTCACACCTGTCAGAATGGCTGCCATCAACAAATCAACAAATGACAAGTGCTGGCGAGGATGTGGAGGAAAGGGAACCCTAGTACACTGCTGGTGGGAATGCAGACTGGTGCAGACTGGTGCAGTCACTGTGGAGAACAGAATGGAATTTCCTCAAAAAATTAAAAATGGAACTCCTGTTTGACCCAGTCATCCCACTTCTAGGATATATTCTAAGAAACCCGAAACACCAATCAGAAAGAATATATGCACCGCTATGTTCATAGCAGCAAAATTTATAATAACTAAGATATGGAAACAGACTAAGTACCGCTCAGCAGATGAGTGGATAAAAAAGTATCGTACATTTACACAATGGAATACTATGCAGCAGTAAAAAAGAAAGAATCTTTTACCATTTGCAACAGCATGGCTGGACCTGGAGAGTATTATGCTGAGCAAAATAAGCCAGTCAGAGAAAGACAAGTATCACATGATCTCATTCATATGTATAATCCAATGAACAACATAAACTGATGAACAAAAATAGACCCAGAGATATAGAAGCATAAACAGACTGTGGAACCTCAGAGGGAAGGCAGAGGATGGTGGGTGATGTGGGAAACCGCCCATTGTCTTCACTAGCAGAGAGGTGTGGACAAGGAACCCGGAAGGCTGGAGACCTTGAGCTCTGGCAAAGGTCAGAGCCATACACTCACTGTCTAGTTGAGACAAAGGCAGCTGAAGCAACTTCCACCTTTTAGTCTTATGTAAATCCTTGCTGATAGGCTATCACCTAGCTGTTACTGGAATTGCCTGCCTAAAGACTATGGGTATATCCCAAACCTGAATAAAAGGGATGACAAGGCCAGAGCAAAGCAAAGTCCTTCCTTGAGCTTCCGCCTGGCCCCCAATTTCCAAATTATTTCTTGTCTAGTCTCTTTCATTTGCGCGGCCTCCCCCAGAGCCCGAACCCGAACCCTGAACCTGAACCCTGAACCACGTGGACGTGGGACACTCGCAGGTGGGAAGTGATCAACCAATGAACTTGTATGCATATATGCATAACCCATGGACACAGACAATAGGGTGGTGAAGGCCTGGCTGGGGTGGGAGGTAGGCACAGGTAGAAGAGGTCAATAGATGAGTTATTTGAGGTCAAAGAAAAAGAGGAATTCAAGTCTAATTTAGCTGATTGATTTGACAATCAGGCCTGCCTTTTCCAGTTAGTCTGTATGGAAAGTATTTCCTGTAAATTGAATGAGCCAACTCAGCAGCTCCAAACTTCTGACAAAATACTATTTAAAATATGTTAAAATAGAAGCATTTTTTGCCCTGGACAGGTGGTTCAGTTGGTTGGAGTGTTGTCCTGTACACAAAAAGGTTGTGGGTTCAATTCCTGTCAGCGCACATACCTAGGTATCAGGTTCGATCCTCAGTCGGGATGTGTACCAGAGGCGGCCGGTTGCTGTTTCTCTCATGTTGATGTTTCTCTCCCCCTTCTTCTTTCACTTGCTCAAATTAATAAACATATCCTTGCTGAGGATGGAAAAAAATAAAATAAAAGCATTTTTTTGGGTAATAATGTATTGGCAAGAGTATATTGAGACCAATATTTTAATTTTCAGAGTAAGCAAGACACCTCTAATGAAAAGGTAACAGAGGTAGTTGTTTGATAAATCTTAGAAATTCTTTTTTAAAAAAATATATTTGTATTGAAGGGGAAGGAAAGACAGAGATAGAGACATCAGTGATGAGAGAGAATCATTGATTGGCTGCCTCCTGCACTCTCCCCACTGGGGATCGCGTCCGCAACCCTGGCATGTGCCCTTGACAGGAACTGAATCCGGGACCCTTCAGTCCTTGGGCCGACACTCTATCCACTGAGCCAAATCAGCCAAGGCTTAGTAGAAATTCTTCTTAACAAACCTCCCAGAAACTGTAGAAGTGAATGGTTTTTGTAACTGGGTACCAAATCATTTTGCAGGGAACTCATACAGCTTAACAAAAGGAAGACAACCAATCCAATTCTTTCTTTCTTTCTCTCCTTCTTTCTCCCTTCCTTCCTTCCTTCCTTCCTTCCTTCCTTCCTTCCTTCCTTCCTTCCTTTCTTTCTTTCTTTCTTTCTCTTTCTTTCTTTTTTAAATATATTTTTATTTATTTTAGAGAAGAAGGGAGAAGGAGAGAGATAGAAACATCAATGATGGGAGGCAATCATTGATCAGCTGCCTTCTGCATGGCCCCTACTGGGGACTGAGCCTACAACCCAGGCATGTGCCCTTGACTGGAATAGAACCCGGGACTCTCCAGCTGCAAGCTGATGCTCTATCCACTGAGCCAAACCAGCTAGGGCAGGTTATTTCTAATAAAACACTTTCCATAACACTCAAAGAGTCCTTAATTGAAGTGTTAGCTTATGGATTATGAATGCAAAATTTTGATGAGTATAAAATAATTTATTACAAAATTATGAATAAGTTCAAATAACTCATCCATTCCAATCCTCTTATTTTTGTGAAGTTTTGATGGTAACATTTCTAAGAATGAAAACTAGGAATAAAATTGGTGCTCTAACTTGGGGCACAATTAATTGAAAATGAAAGAGCCCCATCTATCTTATTAAGAACTTAACTAATAAAAATTTTACTTTTTATGGCCTGGCTGGTGTGGCTCAGTGGTTGAGCGTCATGGTTTGATTCCTGGTCAGGGCACATACCTGGGTTGTGGGCTCAGTATGGGGCATGCAGGAGGCAGACAAACAATGATTCTCTCTCATTTTTGATCTCTCATTTTTGATCTCTCTCTCTCTCTCTCTCCCTTCCTCTTTGAAATCAATAAAAAATATATTTTTAAAAATTTTGCTTTTTTGCCGAAGCCGGTTTGGCTCAGTGGATAGAGCGTCGGCCTGCGGACTCAAGGGTCCCAGGTTCGATTCCGGTCAAGGGCATGTACCTTGGTTGCGGGCACATCCCCAGTAGGAGGTGTGCAAGAGGCAGCTGATCGATGTTTCTCTCTCACTGATGTCTCTAACTCTCTATCCCTCTCTCTTCCTCTCTGTAAAAAATCAATAAAATATATTTTTAAAAAAAATTTTGCTTTTTTATGTTTAATGTTTACCTTAATTTGTCACATCTGTGGGTTATTTTGATAAATTATACACTAATAATAATTATCATGATAAAATTCTTTTTGCACTTTACAGCCTGACTATGGTAGAATCTATTAGCTGCCTCCCAAAATGTGTTCTCCTCCTCTTTGGGTGCACAGCTAGCCTGCATCTCCCCATCTCCTTTGCTGTGAGGTGTAGCCTTGTAATTTTCTGTCAACAGACAGTGAGTGGAAGTGAGGAGGGTCACTTCCAGGCCTTTCCCCATAAAATCTCTTCAATGTACTTTGCTTCTCCTTCTACCAGCCAGATACAGTAAGAACGTGGCTCTAGTAGAGGGGTTGGCAAACTTTGGTAAAGGGCCAGAAAATAACTATTTTAAGCCTTGCAGGCCACATAAGGCTTCTGTCTTTTTTTTCTTCTTCTTCTTCTTCTTCTTTTTTTTTTAAGTAGCCCTTTAAAAATTATGAAAATCTATTCTTAGCTCTCAGGACACAGAAAAATAGGCCTGCAAGCTAGACCCTTGTTCTAGGGGATGGCAGAGCCATATGTTGGAGTAAAATTGGGTTCCCTAATCACTGTGTGAAGGAAGACACCTCACTCAGGACTATTACATGAGGAAGAAAGAACCTTTGTGCCCTGGCCGGTGTAGCTTAGTTGGTTGGGAGTGGTCGCATGCACCAAAAGGTTGCTGGTTTGATCCCCAGTGAGGGCACTTGCCCGGGTTGTGGGCTGGTTCCCTTGTAGCAGGTGTGCAGGCAGCAGCCAATCGATGTTTCTGTCTCTCTCTCCCTCTCCCTTCCTCACTCTCTAAAAATCAATGAAATATCTTGAAAAAGAAAAAGAAAAAAAGAAAGACACTTTGATTATGTTGAGCCATTACATGTTTGGGTCTATTTGTTACTACAGCTTAGCCTAACAAAAATACAAGAAATTAAAATTTTTAATTTATAAACATTTTTATTGCAGGATGAATAAGAATATTTTTGAGCACAACAATATAACATTTAGGATAAAAGTATGTAGAAGTGGGATAAAAATACCAGCTTAAGGAGAAAAGGGAATGATGTAAAACTTCTGACTGTTAAAGAAAAAATTGTTCACATGTAGATTTTTAAAATATTTGCATTATCAATTTCAGAGAGGAAGAGAGAGAGAGAGAGAGAGAGAGAGAGAGAGAGAGAGAGAGAGAGACACCAATGATGAGAGAGAATCATTGACCATCTGCCTCTTGCACTCCCCACACTGGGGATCCAGCCTGCAACTGGGCATGTGCCCTGACAGGGAATCAAACCATGATCTGGATCATAGGTCAAAGCTCAGCCACTGAGCTGGGCTATTTTTTTTTTTTAATGGATAATGATGGATATCAAATTCTTGGATTTTAGATTCAATTGGATATTTAAAAAAGAGTATTGCAATAGTTTATTTTAAAATACCTATACTATTAATAGGCTGGAAATTACAACCTTTGAAATTATTTAAATATATAAAGTATTTTAGATGTCAACTAAAATTTTGTGAACGGTTACATGGTTTTAAAAAACTCTTTTAGGGACATGCCAATCTTTGAAGAGACTTCAGAGAACCTTTATAGACCCAGAACCAAACCTCTTTTGAAAGCTTCATGGATTCACTGGGCTGGGAGAGGGAGCAGGGGCTTTTCTGGCCCTCCTCTGCCCTTTTCAGAACCCACTGTCTAAGTCAGTGATGGGCAACCTTTTGAGCTTGGTGTGTCAAACTTCGCCAAAAAACTGAGCATAACTCGGGTAGTGTGTCACTTTGAGGAAAAAACTAACTCCAAGACTCTAGTCGCAAATGTTTCATCCTCAGGAGCAGCAAATGTTTCATCCTCGGCATGCGGCCACGTGTCATCAGAAATGGCTATGCGTGTCAGTGCTGACACGCGTGTCATAGGTTCGCCATCACTGGTCTAAGTCATCTCAAACAGCGTTCTGAATGTCTCCCCTTGTCAGGACCCCTGCCAGTGTGTCTCTCAGCTACTTGTAGACTAGTTTCTTCTGACCTTAGATTCCCCATAGAATTATGAGGATGAGAGGTGCTCTCTTTCTTCCTGTCTAAAGTTTTCCTTCTTTGGTTGTTCTGAGGACTCTGAGTTAAATATTTGTTAAATACTTTGCAATATTTGGCTGATAGTATAAAGCCTTATTTATTATTGTTGGATTGATGAAAGGTATTATACAAGTGCAAAGTATCATTTTCCTTCTGGGGCATGCAGCATTACCATGCTTAACCCCCAAGAAACTCATGACCTATTCTTTTGCATGGCCTCCTCATCCAGCCACAAATTGAGCTAACAAAGGACTCCTGGAGGAAGATTTGCACTTTCTCCCTTTCTTCCCAGCATTTCTATTTGCCTTGGAGGTGTAATAATTTATTTAGGTTGGACTGATAGTTCTTACTTCTCCTCCTACTGGTAGTCCTTACTTCTCCTTCTTGCTGTAGGGGAGAGGAAGACCCTGGGCAGTGAGTAAATAAAGAATTGAGTTCTTATTTTGATCTATCCTTATCTATTCATGTGACCCTCAACAAGCCACTCTACCTCTCGGAGCTTCATCTTCCTCAACTTAAAAATGACAGAGTTAAAATAAGTAATGTCTATGACTCTTTCACACTTAAAGTTTCCTTTTAATGTGTCAAAATGCTGGAAACCTGTTTTGAAAAATTTAGAATATGGGTTTGTATCATTTAGTAATAGGTGATATGCACCAGGAGAAGTACAGGTGAATTAAATGAATGGGAGATACTGTTTTTCTAATAATTTTAGGGCAAATTTCTTTATTTAAATCTAGTTTTCATAGTAAATTCATTTTATACTGTTAGATCTATGTGGCTGCTGCTCGTAGTGATGATGGTATAAACTTAAAAGTGACTTTGAATGAAAACACATGTATTGATGCTTTCATCATAGTCTGTTCATCTTTATGATCCCCATAGTACTTAGCACGTTGCCTTGCACAAAGCAGGTACTCAATAAATGTTGGCTAAAAGAATATCTAGAAGATAACCACAGATGCATGTTGTCCTAATATCAAAGGCAAAAACCTCAGATTTAATTTCACTTGATACCACATGCTTCCTAAGAATGTTGTGAAAATACTATTGCTGAAGTCATTTTAATTGATTGACTCATACTTAACTCCGGAGAAGAATGAAAGCTGTGTGAATTATAGGAGTGCCTTTATTAAAAGTAGCAGAAGAAAGACTACCTAAGTAAATCTATGGAAAGGGATAAAAATTTTATAGGAAGATGTGTGACTTGGACTATATGTAAAAATTAAAACTAAAAATTATAGAAATAATTTTACCTTATCTCTAACAAAATTTAGGTTATCTTCTAGATACTCTGAAATTTTCAGAGCTGTGTTGCAACCTGAATCTCATCCTTTCCAATCCTCCTCTTTTCTCAGGTGTCATACATGCATTGCGCATTGCACCTGAAGACTCTCCTGCCAACTTTTTTACCTTTTCTCCTATATTGGAGGAAAAAAACCTCTTATTACCTCCAATATATCTCTTGCTCATCTAATTTTTTTCTTGGCATCTGCTTCCTGGTGGATCTGAATTGACCCACAAACCATGTTGCAAGTTCTTTTCCAGGCAATCATCTGTTTTCTTCAAATTGTTTTTTTCTTGATATATAGTGTGAACACTGAAGGTTAAGCAAACACCTATTTGCTGGACAGATATCTTTGCTAAACAATTTACTGTATTTGACTCTGCAGAGGAGTTACAGGATGTGTGTCTTCTAGTACTTGTACCAGGGAAATTGAGGTACACTTTGAAGGAGGGCAAGATTGCCTTCAAAGTTTTCCTGGATTACTTTTATGATTCCCTCCTAGTGTTTGACTCTAGTGTTTGAGATCCAGTTTAACTTCTTTAAACCATACAACTGTAAATTCAAATGAAATGACATTTCCAGAAGAATAGAAATTTCTGATTTAAGTGAGGCCCTTTTGAATTCAGATGAAGTTGTGATAATCAAAAGAAAGAGCACTCTTGTTCTCAGACCGACTATCCATTGCTGACCCAAACTATGAATTAATGGTATTGGCACAGGAATAAACTTGGTTGGGATTTTCCTTGGTGGGATTTTGTGGCCACTGAGGTTTCCTTTCAAATAAATAAGCCTAGGAAGAAAAACACCTATGTGTGGGATTCTTACTGCCTCTCCCCAAAATACCCCCCAACCCCCCGCAGGGGTGAAATAGAGAAGACTGACTGAAGGTAAAATCTTGGCCCCTGCACAAAGGCTTTTAGCGATTTTAGGAAAAGTGGGCTGGGTCCTTCCCATGCCAACAGCTTGCTTTGGAGACTGTAAATTTCTGCTTCCAAATACATTTGGTCAAGCTGCCCAGAAAGTCAAAGGGCTGATTTATTAGCAAGGATTAAATTTACCACCAGATTATGTCTGTCTTTCTAGCCAAACAGACTGAGACTTATTCCTTAGTAGTCTCTTTGTGGGGTACTTAAACACTACTGCAAACAATTTTGAAACCCATGCAATGTTCTTTGGTGAGGAAGTGTCTGAGGGAGCTTATGTGGAAGAATCAATATAACTATTGCTCCAGAGTTGTCAGAATATTTATCAAAAGGGTTCCCCTCTACTGGTGACTATTGTTTTAAGAATGGGATCCATTGGCTGGGAAGATGGCTGCTGACAGGAAGGGAGACTGCAAGGTAGTGTGTGAGTGAGAAAACAAAGGGAGAGTGTGTGGTCACACGGGGAGTGTTTGTTGGTGAGTTGAGGGACAGCTATAACTCCAGGAGACTGTGGGGGACTGCTGGAAGGGGCTCCCCTGACCGGGCAGCCCCCACTGCTGCTGAGTTCCCTCCCAGAGCGACTGGCTCAGATGCGGAGACCATGCCATCTTGAAGGGGAAAGTGGATGTTATCAGGAAGCCTGAAAAGCTGGGGAATCTACAACTATGGCACCCACCGAACAGCTGTGAACCCAAGAATACCGGTCCCCAAGTGGCACAAACATGCGGATTCAGAGGACCTCTAAACTCCACCACGGAAAGGTCAGATTTCACCTGGGATAAGGTGAGGTCTGTGGTACCCACAGGAGAGAGAAACACACGCACGTCTGGAGCTGGAGGTCCTGGGGAAGACTGCGCCTAGAAAAACCTTGGCTGTTGGGGCTGGTGTGATCCGTGAATGTGGAAGGGGGTCCACAGAGCTGCTAACAGAAGGGAACTCTAAAAAGCAACCCATTTTGATCTGGGCACAAAAGGACAGCCTAAAAATTTTAAAAGTGTTCCGGCTGCTTAGACCCAAGGGGAAAAAGACTGCACAGACTTGCATGCAGCCCCAGAATTCGCACACTTGCTCTGGCTCTTTTTTTTTTTTTTCCTCTTTAAATCCTTGCTTCTGATTACTAAGCCCAATACATAAGATCACCCAGTTGGGGACACTCTATGAGACTGAAAGGGAAAGTTGTTTTTCTGGAACCTGGGAATCAGAGCAGGGAATAACCATCAGAAAACCAGCTCTGGGGCAACTCACTCCCCCAAACCAGTATTAAGTGCCACAGGGAAAACAAAATCTAAACACTAGCTAAAGAGGACCTATAGACCCAAAGGTCAATCCAGGAACACTGCCACCCAGGGGTTGAATCACAAATTGACTCTTGTATAAACACAAATAAAGGAATATAAGAAATAAAGATGTACAGCCTCCTTGAAATCAGGACTGGCTAACAACACTGAGGAGTAGTGGAACGCAGGGAACTTCAATACTTTCCTGACTAGGAAACAGGAGTGTCAAATAGAACAGTAGAGGAAGTGAATGACGTTCACTACTGCACATTTTTATTTTTGTTTTTTTCATCTTTTACTTAAGAAACTATTTTTTTTCCCCCTTGATTTTACCTTTTTAATTATTACATTTTTATTTTCAATCAGTATTATTACTACTACTATTTTACGTTTTTTTTTAAAAGTGTCATTTTATTTTCTCTTTATTTTACGTTGGGATTAGTGTTCTGCATTCTATTTTCATCTTTCCTTTAGCATCATTTTACTCTATCTCAACTTTACCTTTATGCCATCACTCTCTTCCTCACTTTTGCCTTTTGTTGTCCTGTTTGTCTTACCCTATTCCTGCTTTAGATTTTCCCTATTCCTTCTTTTTATCCCCTGTTAAAATTTCACCCTACTTATATATCTAATTTCCAATCCCCTGCTCCAAATCCGTGCACACCTCTCTCTTCTCTTTCTTCACTATCCAAAACTTTTTTCTCTCTGTCCTTTTGTTGTTTGCTTGATTGTTCATTATATCAATTTTTTTATGCTTGTTTGTGAGATTGTTTTGCTTCTTGTTTTCTTGTTTTGTTTTTGTTTGTTTTTTGGTTCTGTTTTCCCTCACCTCATGTGATATTAGTTGTTGTTTGCAGTTTGCATTCATCTCCAGGTACTTGTTGCTGGCATATGTTGGGATTAGTGGTGGTTCTATTGGAGTCATCTCCCCATATATGTAGTTTTTCCCCCTTTTCTTTCTTTCTTTTTTTAAAATATATTTTATTGATTTTTGACAGAGAGGAAGGGAGAGGGATAGAGAGTTAGAAACATCGATGAGAGAGAAACATCGATCAGTTGTTTGATGCAACCAAGGTACATGCCGTTAACCCCAATCGAACCTGGGATCCTTGAGCCGACGCTCTATCCACTGAGCCAAACTGGTTAGGGCAACCCCTCTTGTTTCTTATTGTCTTTCTTTTCTCTCTTACATTTTTTTCCTTTTCTCAATTTCATTTTTGCACTCTTTTTTTTTTCTTCTCTTCTCCTTTCTTTCCTATCCTCTAATTCTCCTTTCTCTGGTGGTCACCTTTATTTGGGGTTATTAACCATTTGCACTCGCTTGCTTTTTTCTTGATTCCTTTATTCTAATGCTAACCGTGTCGAGTCACACTCGACATCCGAGTGCAAAAGGTTAATATCATGAATACATTTCTGTTCAGTGCTTTGTGCATTGTACCTTGTTGTGTTGTATTTTGTGCCTTTAAATCAATGCAGGAGAGAGAGAACTACATAACCAGACACCCAGAGAAGAGAGATCATGGGGAGACAAAGAAACAGCCCGCATATGAAAGAAAAGCAGGCATCACCAGAAAAGGAATTAAACGAAATGGAGGCAAGCAACCTGTCAGAGAAAGAATTCAGAGAAATGGTCATAAGGTGGATGAAAAGAATGGAAGACAAATTCAACAATATGAGTAAGAACCAAGAGGAAATGAAGAAGAACCAAGAAGAAAAGAAAAATGACATAGCTGCTGTAAAGAACTCAACAGAAAGCAAGAGTAGACTAGAAGAAGCAGAGGACCACATCAGTGAGCTAGAAGACAAGGTAGGAAAAAAAATACCCAAGTAGAGCAGCTTCTAAAAAAAAAATTAAAAAGCAGGAGGAGAGCTTAAAGGAACTTTGGAACAACACGAAACGAAACAACATCCACATAATAGGGGTGCCAGAAGGAGAGGAAACTGAGCAAGGAATAGAAAACCTGTTTGAAGAAATAATGACAGAAAACTTCGCTGATATAGGGAAGAAAAAACCCACACAAATCCAAGAAGCTCACAGAGTCCCAAGCAAAATGAACCCCAAAAGACTGACACCAAGGCACATTATAATTAAATTGGCAAATACCAACGACAAAGTAAGAATCTTAAAAGTGGCCAGAGAGAGACAGAAAGTTACCTACAAAGGAACCCCCATCAGACTAGGACTGATTTCTCAACAGAAACACATCAGGCCAGAAGGGAATTGAATGAAATATACAAAGTCATGCAAAGGAAGGGTCTGAATCCAAGAATACTGTACACAGCAAGGCTGTCAATCAAAACTGAAGGGGAAATCAGGAGCTTCACTGACAAAAAAGGACTAAGGGAGTTTATTGCCACCAAACCAGCAATGCAAGAAATGCTAAAGGGTCTGCTGTAAAAAAAAGAAATAAGAAGTGAAGAAGGAACATGGGGGTAAAGAATAACTTTATTTATTTATTCATTTTTAATTTAAAAAATCTTTATTGTTCAGATTATTACAACTGTTTCTCCTTTTTCCCCATAACTCCCCTCCACCCGGTTCCCACCCCACCCTCTACCCCCCACACTGTCCTCATCCATAGGTGTACGATTTTTGTCCAGTCTCTTCCCGCACACCCTACACTCCTTTCCCCCCAAGAATTGTCAGTCCACTCCCTCTCTATGCCCCTGATTCTATTATATTCACCAGTTTATTCTGTTCATCAGATTTTTTTATTCACTTGATTTTTAGATTCACTGGTTGATAGATATGTATTTGTTGTTCATAATTTTTATCTTTACCTTTTTCTTCTTCTTCCTCTTAAAAAATCCTTTCAGCATTTCATATAATACTGGTTTGGTGGTGATGAACTCCTTTAGCTTTTTCTTATCTGTGAAGCTCTTTATCTGACCTTCAATTCTGAATGATAGCTTTGCTGGGTAGAGTAATCTTGGTTGTAGGTTGTTGCTGTTCATCACTTTGAATATTTCTTGCCACTCCCTTCTGGCCTGCATAGTTTCTGTTGAGAAATCAGCTGACAGTTGTATGGGTACTCCCTTGTAGGTAACTAACTGTTTTTCTCTTGCTGCTCTTAAGCAAGAATTCTCTCTTTGTCTTTTGCCCTTGGCATTTTAATTACGATGTGTCTTGGTGTGGTCCTGTTTGGATTCCTCTTGTTTGAGGTTCTCTGTGCTTCCTGGACTTGTAAGTCTATTTCTTTCACCAGGTAGGGTAAGTTTTCTGTCATTATTTCTTCAAATAGGTTTTCAATATCCTGCTCTCTTTCTTCTTCCGGCACCCCATAATTCGGATGTTGGTATGCTTGAAGTTGTCCCAAAGGCTCCTTACACTATCCTCAACTTTTTGGATTCTTTTTTCTTTGTGCTTTTCCACTTGGGTGTTTTTTGCTTCTTTGTACTTCAAATCTTTGACTTGATTCTTGCGATCCCCTAGTCTGCTGTTAGATCTCTTTATGATATTTTTTTATTTCAGTCAGTGTATGCTTAATTTCTAGTTGGTCCTTTTTGATATCCTCGAGGGTGTCACTAAATTTATTGGCCTTTTCTAGAAAATTCTTGAAAAACCATATAACGGTGGTTTTGAACTCTATATCCAGTCGTTTGCTTTCATCCATTTCTTTCATTTGTGACCTGTTTCTTTGTCTCTGCATTTTGGCTGCTTCCCTGAGTTGATAGAGTGGCTTTGTGTGCTAGGTGTCCTATAGGGCCCAGTGGCTCAGCCTCCCCAATTACCTGAGGTGGACACTATTGGTGCACCCCTTTGTGGGCTGTGTGCACAGTCTTGTTGTAGTTAAGCCTTGATTGTTGTTGGTATCACTGGGAAGAATTGACCTCCAGGCCAATTGGCTATGAGGATCAGCTGTGTCTACGCTGGGAGAACTTCTGTGCTGGAGACACCCTTATGGGAGAAGACTTGCAAAAGCCTCTGTGCTCAGCTTGAACAGGGCGGAGTCTCAGGGTGGAGAGACAGCATTGGTTTCCCGTCACCCCTGCCCTAATAGGTCCCTGTGTCTCAGTGTCCCGTGGTAATCACTGTAAGCACCTCTGAGAGAAAGCTGCCCTCGCGTTCCTCCTGCTGCCAGACAGTCCAGTTTCTCCCTGAATGAGTCTGGGTCCCCAGAGTCTCGCCCGGAACTAGAGTTCAGTGCAGTTGGGAGCTTTTGTCTCCCTCCTGCTTGAGAAAGCCATCCGCGTACTCAGTTGCCCGCCCTCTCCATGCATGCGCCTCTGTTCCTCTGCCTTCTGCAGTTCCTCTAAGTCTCAGTGTGCTTTTCTCTTTCCTGTCTGTCCAGTTTCACCCCGTATGAGTCTGGGTCCCCAGAGTCTCACCCGGAACTGGAGTTCAGCACAGTCGGGAGCTTTTGTCTCCCTCCTGCTTGAGAAAGCAAGCCGCGCACTCAGTTGCCAGTCCTCTCCGCGTGCGTGTCTCAGTACCTCTGCCTCCTGCAGCTCCTCTGAGTCTCAGTGTGCTTTTCTCTTTTCTCCTAGTTGTAGAATTTCCACTCAGCCAGCCTTCCTGTGGTTCTGGATGATGTCCATTTTGTCTTTTAGTTGTAGTTATGAAATTCTTGTGCAAGGCAGCAGTTTAGGTGTTTACCTATGCCGCCATCTTGGTTTATCTCTCCAATAATAACTTTAAATGTAAATGGATTAAATGCCCAAATGAAAAGACATAGGGTAACTGAGTGGATAAGAAAACATTACCCATATATCTGCTGTCTACAAGAAACCCACCTCAGAAAAAAAGATGCACACAGACTGAGGGTGAAAGGATGGAAAAAGGTTTTTCAAGCGAATAGAAATGGAAAAAAAGCTGGGGTAGCAATACTTATATCTGACAAATTAGATCTCAAAGTGAAGGACATAATAAGAGATAAGGGAGGCCACTTCATAATACTAAAGGAAGCAATCCAACAAGAAGAAATAACTCTGGTAAACATATGCACACCCAATACGGGAGCACCCAAATACATAAAAAAATTCCTGGAGGATATCAAGGGAGAGAATGACAGCAATACAATCATATTAGGAGACTTTAATACCCCACTATCACCATTGGACAAATCCTCTAAACAAAAAATCAGCAAAGAAACATCAATCCTAAATGATTCACTAGACAAGATGGAATTAATTGACATCTTCAGAACATTTCACCCCAAAGCCACAGAATATACATTCTTCTCATGTGCACATGGGTCATTTTCAAAGATAGACCATATATTGGGTCACAGGCAAAGTCTCTTCAAATTCAAGAAAATAGAAATCATATCAAGCGTCTTCTCAGATCACAGTGGCATAAAACTGGAAATCAACTATAATAAAAACAATCCAAAAAAATCAAACACACGGAGACTAAATAGCATGCTATTAAACAATGAATGGCTTACCAGAGAGATCAAAGAAGAAATAAAAAATATCATGGTAACAAACGACAATGAAAACACAACAATCCAAAATCTATGGGACACAGCACAAGCAGTCTTGAGAGGGAAGTTCATAGCTCTACAAGCCTACTGCAAAAAACAAGAAACAATGGTAATAAATTACCTAACCCTAGAACTCAAAGAGAGCAACAAGAAAAGCCCAGTGTAAGCAGAAGGAATGAAATAATAATGATCAGAGTGGAGATAAATGATGTAGAGACCAATAAAACAATACAAAAGATCAACAAAACCAAGAGCTGGTTCTTTGAAAGGATAAACAAGATTGATGAACCTCTACCCAGGCTCGCCAAGAAACAAAGAGAGAGAACCCAAATAAACAAAATCAGAAATGAAAGAGGAGAAATAACAACAGACCCCACAGAAATACAAAGGATTGTTAAAAAATACTATGAACAACTCTATTCCAACAAACTGGACAACCTGGAGGAAATGGACATATTCCTAGAAAAATACAACCTTCCAAAACTCAATCAGGAAGCATCTAAACATCTCAAAGGCCAATAACTATGTAAGAAATTGAAGCAGTCATCAAAAAGCTTCCAGCAAACAAAAGCCCGGGGCCATGCGGCTTCACAGGGGAGTTTTACCAAACATTCAAGGAAGAACTAAAACCTATCCTCCTCAGACTATTCCAAAAAATTCAAGAGGAAGGAACACTTCCAAGCTCCTTCTATGAAGCCAGCATCACCCTAATACCAAAACCAGATAAAGCCAACACAATGAAAGAGAATTACAGGCCAATATCCCTCATGAACATAGATGCCAAAATCCTCTACAAAATTCTAGCAAATGGGATCCAGCAGTACATCAGAAAGATCATACACCATGACCAAGTAGGATTTATCCCGGGGATGCAAGGATGGTACAATAGTCGCAAATCAATAAGCGTGATACACCACATAAACAAATTGAGAGATAAATACCACATAGTCATATTAATTGATGCAGAAAAGCATTTGACAAAATCCAACACCCTTTTTTGATAAACACTCTCAGCAAGGTGGGAATAGAAGGATCATACCTCAATATAATAAAAGCCATATATGATAAACCCACAGCCAACATCATACTCAATGGGCAAAAACTAAAACCATTTCCCCTAAGAACAGGAACAAGACAGGGATGCCCACTCTCACCACTCCTGTTCGACATAGTACTGGAAGTATTAGCCATTGCAATTAGACAAGAAGAAGAAATAAAAGGCATCCAAATTGGAAAAGAAGAAGTAAAGCTGTCCTTATTTGCAGATGACATGATATTGTACATAAAAAACCTGAAAGACTCCATCAAAAAACTATTAGATTTAATAAATGAATTTGGCAATGTAGCAGGATACAAAATTAACACCAAGAAATCTTTGGCATTTCTATACACCAATAGTAAACTTACAGAAAGAAAGACTAAAAAAGCAATCCCACTTACATTTGCACCAAAAAAGTAATATACCTAGGAATAAACTTAACTAAGGAGGTAAAAGACCTATACGCAGAAAACTACAGGACACTGAAAAAAGAGATAGAGGAAGACGTAAACAGATGGAATAACATACCATGTTCAGGGATTGGTAGAATCAACATCATTAAAATGTCCATACTACCCAAAGCAATCTATAGATTCAATGCACTCTCCATTATAATACCAACGGCATATTTCACAGACCTAGAAAGAACTCTCCAAAAATTCATCTGGAATAAAAGACCCCAAATAGCCACAGCAATCCTGAGAAAGAAGAACAAAGTAGGTGGGATCTCAGTACCAGACATCAAGCTTTATTACAAAGCCACTTTTCTCAAAACAGCCTGGTGCTGGCACAAGAACAGGCATATAGACCAATGGAATAGAATAGAGAACCCAGATATCGACCCAAACCACTAATATTTGACAAAGGAGGCATGAACATACAATGGAATAAAGACAGTCTCTTCAATAAATGGTGTTGGGAAAATTGGACAGACACATGCAAAAAAATGAAGCTAGATCACCAACTTATACCATACACAAAAATAAAGCCAAAGTGGATAAAGGACTTAAACATTAGACGGGAAACCATAAAAATACTAGAGGAATCCACAGGCAGCAAAATCTCAGACATATGCTGAAGCAATTTCTTCACCGATACCACTCCTAGGGCAATGGAAACTAAAGAGAAAATAAACAAATGGGACTACATCAAAATAAAAAGCTTTTGCACAGCAAAAGAAACCATAAACTAAACAACAAGAAAGCCCACTGTATGGAAGAACATACTTGAAAATGTTATCACTGATAAAGGTTTAATCTCCAACATCTACAGGGAACTTATACAACTTAAAAAAAAGGAAGATAAATGATCCAGTAAAAAAATGGGCAACTGACTTAAATAGAATCTTTTCAAAAGAAGACAGAAGGATGGCCAAGAGACACATGAAAACATGCTCAAAGTCACTAATTATCTGAGAGATGCAAATCAAAACGACAATGCGGTACCATATCACACCTGTCAGAATGGCAATCATCAACAAATCAACAAACGACAAGTGTTGGCAAGGATGCGGAGAAAAAGGAATCCTCATGCACTGCTGGCGAGAATGCAGACTAGTGCAGCCATTGTGGAGAACAGTATGGAGTTTCCTCAAAAAACTAAAAATGGACTCCCATTTGACCCAGTGATCCCACTCCTAGGAATATATCCTATGAAACTGGGAACACCAATAAGAAAGGATATATGCACCCTAGGTTCATAGCAGCACAATTCACCATAGCTAAGATTTGGAAACAGCCTAAATGCCCATCAGTAGATGAGTGGATTAGAAAACTATGGTGCATCTACACAATGGAATACTATGCTGCCATAAAAAGAAGGGATTCTTACCATTTGCAGCAGCATGGATGGACCTAGAAAACATTATGTTAAGTGAAATAAGCCAGGCAATGAAAAAAATACCACATGATCTCACTCATTTATGGAAAATAAAGAACATTATAATCTGATGAACAAAAAGATAGATACAGAGTCAGTAAAACACCGAACAGACTGTCAAATTACAGCTGGAAGGCTGGGGAGTGTTGGGAAGGGGGGGAAAGAGATCAACCTAAGGACTTGTATGCATGCATATAAGCACAACCAATGGACTCAAGACACTGGGGGTGGGGGGCGGTTGGATGAGGGCATGTGACACGGGGTAGGGGAGGGTGGGGGAAGGTCAATGGGGAAAAAAAGGAGATATATTTACTACTATATGTAATACTTTAAACAATAAAAAGAATAATAAAATAAATAAATAAAAAATGGGATCCATCACTTCTGATTTAAAACCTTGGATTTTAATATGAAGTAATGAAGCTTTAGTCTGGTATACCTCAATATATCTATCCCCAGGGCAGATAGAAGAGATAAGTCTCTCACCAAGATCAACAAGTTAAATCAACATCAGACAAAGAACTTTGTTCTTTCTTATTGAAAGGTATAAGTGACCATACCTAATTAAATTAGGCAGTCTTTTTACAAATGTATTATGGTGACATTGGTTAATAGGGGTATATAGGTTTCAAGTGTACATTACTATGATATATAATCTATATATTGCATTGTGTTCCCACCACCCAAAGTCAAATCATCTTCCTTCACTATATATTTATCCTTTACCACCCCTTCAACCAATTTCCTCTGGTAACCACCATACTGTTGCATGTCCATGTCTCTGAGTTTCAGTTTTATATCCCATATATGAATGAAATCACATGGTTCTTAGCTTATTCTGACTGACTTATTTTACTTAGTATATAATATTCTTAAATTCCATCCATGTTGTTGCAGATGGCAGTATTTCGTCTTTTTTTATGGCTGAGTAGTATTTCATAGTATACTAGAGGCCCGGTGCTTGAAAATTCATGCACTGGAGTGGGGGCGGGGTCCCTCAGCCCGGCCTGCCCCCTCTCACAGTCTGGGATTCCTCAGGGTGGGAGGCGACCCAGTGATCAGGGGAAGGCGACACCCCATCACACCTCTGCTGTTGCCACTGCTGGCAGCGCAAGCCTTGGCTGGCCCTGGTTATCTGAGCCGTGGGCGGCCCTGAGTGGCTGGGCAGCTGCCATCCGAGGTTTGCCTGCACCTTGGGCCAGCCCTGGGCAGCTGGGGGCCTGAGGGACCGGGGGAACTGGGCACCGTCATCTTTGAGGGCGGGGAAGTCAATTAGCATATTCCCTCCTTATTAGCTGTGGGTGCCGCCATCTTTGCGACAGCGTGAGAGTCAATTAGCATATTCCCTCTTTATTAGATAGAATATGCATAACTCATGGACACAGACAATAAGGTGGTGAAGCCCTGGGGTGGGGCAGGATCTGGGTGGAGGGGAGGGGGCAAATGGCTGAAGATCTGTGTTCAAGCTAAGAAATAGCAAGTATAGTCCTGGCCAGTGAAAATCAGTTGTTTTGGCACCATCTCATGCACCAAAAGGTTGCTTGTTTGATTCCTCATCAGGGCACATGCCCAGTTTATGGGCTGGATCCCCAGCAGGGGGCATGCAGGAGGCAGCTAATCAATGTTTTGCTCTCACATCAAAGTTTCTCTCTCTCTCCCCCTCTCTCTAAAAATCAATTTTAAAAATCTTAAAAAAAAAGTAATACCAAATATATGAATATGGGAAGCTATTCCATTTCTGTGGTTCTCTGCCTGGGCCCTCTTTTCTGGTAGCTTCCTGCCCTCTCTTGGGGGTCATGCTCATTGTACTTATTCTTGATCCTGCTCGTCTTGTTTCTCCACCATCAAAGGTGATTAGTCCAAAGATAGACACCAGACTCAAGCTAAGCCAATCAGAGACCTTTCCCCAAGAATTTAGACATGCTTAAAAAGTCCATTCCTTTTTAAAGAGGAACTACATGTAATATGTGAAATTGTGATACATGGACATGCATTTGACACGTGGATTGAGGAACAGACAAAGCTGGTTGGTCCAGAAAGAAGAATGAAGTAAATATGGAGAGAGAGAGAGAGAGAGAGAGAGAGAGAGAGAGAGAGAGAGAGAGAGAGAGAGAAGAGATGCGTGGACTTCCTTGGATTTTCCACTATAGTTATAGCTACTCTGTTTTTATTAAATAAACATAATTTTTACCTGCAGCCAAGAGGAGTCTTAACTACTTTTCATCCCACTCCTTGAGAATGCATGATACAGAAAATATTAATTTTCCAGGTAGTCCTGGCCTCATTAGAAATACTTCAATTCTATAGGAATTTTGTTGCTCTTGAGGATCAGCACAAACTGACTGAGATTTGGGGGCTCCCAGAAATTTTGGGCTGTTTTGGAACTTTTAGTTAAATTGCTAGGCTGGATTGACTAGCCATGATTTGTAATATATTTTTGGTATAATGAAACACGTTCTGAGTTCCAAATGACCAACTTACAAAATAACTTTCAGAATATAACCCTTTAAAAAAAAAGGGACTGCCTATTCCATATTGATTACTAGTGTGAGTCACATTACAGAAGTGTTTTTAATACATACAAATATGCCATTAATCAGGGTTTGATTGCATTTTGAGTATTTCCAACACATTTGAGTTTTTTAAAATATATTTTTATTGATTTCAGAGAGGAAGGAAGAGGGAGAGAGAGATAGAAATATCAATTATGAGAGAGTATCATTGATCGGCTGCCTCCTGCATGCCCCACACCTGGGATGGAGCCCGCAACCCAGGCATGTGCCCCTGACCAGACTTGAATTAGGGACCCTTAAGTCAACAAGGTTGATGCTCCATCCACTGAACCAAACCTGCTAGGGCACATTTGAGTTTTTATTTATTTAATGAGAGTGAGGAGAAAACTAAGCTTCAATGTAAATTTTAGGAGCCTTTGTGCATTGAATGGCTATTAAATGACAAAGCATTTATGAAATAACTAGTGGCCCGGTGCACACATTCTTGCACATTGAAAGGAAAATAATTAGAAGAAATATTTTAATATTGCTATTTGCCCTTCCTCTGTAATGGAAATTTCAGAGCCACCACTGGTCGCTGTCTATGGGGCAATTGATGGCGGGGTTATCGGTTCCCTGCTTGCACCTGCCTTGGCCTGGCACCACCCACTTACCTGCTCCACCATCCTGCCGTGGTCCCACTCTCATTGGGGCCCATGAGGGCCAGCAGTGCCTCCACTGTCGCCTGCTGCCAGCGCCTCATTGCTGATGCCTGCCATGTTCCAAGCCACCCCCTGGTGGTCAGTACATGTCACAGCAAGTGGTCGAACTCCCAGTCGAACTCCTGGTCAAGGGGACAATTTGCACCTTAGGCTTTTGTTAATAGGATACTGTAACTCAGTGGCAGAAAAATAAGTTTAAAAATATCCTTTCTCTCTTTCTCTCTCTCTCTTTCTTTTTTTCCCTTCTTTTCATTATTTTTTTTAAAAGGCCACAGAATTGACTATGCTCACAGAGAAGGAAGCAATTAAGACTCTGATTCAGTTAAGAAGTAATGAGAGAAATACAATTTGAGAGCCAGTTGGCATTAGAGCAGTGGTTCTCAACCTTTCTAATGCCGCGACTCTTTAATACAGTTCCTCATGTTGTGGTGACCCCCAACCATAAAATTATTTTCGTTGCTACTTCATAACTGTAATTTTGCTACTGTTATGAAACGTAATGTAAATATCTTCATAATTATCTGTGTTTTCCGATGGTCTTAGGCGACCCTGCTAGCGGTACTCAACCTGTGGGTCGTGACCCACAGGTTGAGAACCGCTGCTGTATTAAAGGGTCGCGGCATTAGAAATGTTGAGAACCACTGCATTAGAGGCTTTGAGTTCTAGTTTTTTTGTTACAAGTTAATGGCCTTTGGCTAGCACAAACTTATCTCCATCTTGGTTTTCTCATCTGTAAAATAGGAGTTCTGATAAGGCCTGTCTGTCAATTCTCGCAGATCACTGTGAGATTGTTTGTGATTGTACCTGTGAAATTGTTTTGTGGTCTGTAATACATAAATATTATTTATTACTAGAGGCCCAGTGCACGAAATTCGTGCATTGGTGGGGGGGTGTCCCTCAGCACAGCCTGTACCTTCTCCATTCTGGGACCCCTTGGGGGATGTCTGACTACAGTAGTCAGACATCCCTCTCACAATCCCGGACTGTTGGCTCCCAACTGCTCACCTGCCTGTCTGCCTGATTGCCCCTAACCACTTCTGCCTGCCAGCCTGATCACCCCTTAACCACTCCCCTGCCAGCCTGATTGATGCCTAACTGCTGCCCTGCCAACCCAATCGCCCCCAACTGCCCTCCCCTGCATGCCTGTCCCCCTACAACTGCCCTCCCCTGCTGGCTTGGTTGCCCCCAACAGCCCTCCCCCGCCAGCCTGGTTGCCCCCAACTACCCCCCCCCTGCAGGCCTGGTCCCCCCACAACTGACCTCCCCCACAGGCCTGGTCCCCCACAACTCCCCTCCCCAGCCGGCCTGGTTGCCCCCAACTGCCCTCCCCTGCAGGCCTGGTCCCCCCCAACTGCCCTCCCCAGCCGGCCTGGTTGCCTCCAACTGCCCTCCCCCACAGGCCTGGTCACCCTAACTGTCCTCTCCTGCAGGCCTGGTCCCCCCCACTGCCCTCCCTCCCCTGCAGGCCCAGTCACTCCCAACTGCCCTCCCCTGCAGGCCTGGTCACCCCCAACTGCCCTCCCCTGATGGCCTGGTCACCCCCAACTGCTCTCCCCTGCCAGCCATCTTGTGGTGGCCATCTTGTGACTACATGGGGACAGCCATTTTGTTACCACATGGGGGTGGCCATCTTGTGCGAGGGCATGATGGTCAATTGGCATATTAAGCATATTACCTCTTTATTTTTTATTTTATTTATTTATTTATTTATTTATTTTTTACCTCTTTATTATGTAGGATTACTGTGATTATGAAATACTAACAACTTTTAATTACTATGGCCAGGTGGAAATGTCTACAGTCATATAATGAAATTAGGATTTATTGTGTGGCAGACACTACACGAGAATGAATTTACCCTCTTTTCTAAGATTATCTGCAAATACATATATGTAATTCAATTTAATTAATTTATTTTAAAATATATTTTTATTGATTTCAGAGAGGAAGGGAGAGGAAGAGATAGAAACATCAAAGATGAATCATTGATGGCTGCCTCCTGCATGCCCTCTACTGGGGATCAAGCCTGCAACCCAGGCATATACCCTTGACCAGAATCAAACTGTGGTCTCCTGGTTCATAGGTTGATTGATGCTCAACTATTGAGCCACCCTGGCCAGACTGCAAATACATATTTTTTAAAGGAAAATTGTGTTACTTTTTTTTGTTTTACTTTTCCTCAATTAAATATTTATTGCATATTATTAGTGACTAGAGGCCTGGTGCACGAAATTCTTGTACTCGGGGCAGGGGGGGCGTCCCTCAGCCTGTCCTGCATCTTCTTGCAGTCTAGGACCCCTTGGGGGATGTCCGCCTCAGTCTGGGATCCTTTGCTCCTTACCACCCACCTGCTCACTGCTCCTTACGGCTTAGCTTGTTGCTCCTTAGCACTGCCTCGGAGGTGGGAGAGGCTCCCACCACTGCTGCTGCGCTCGCCAGCTGTGAGTCCAGCTTGTGGCTGAGCAGCGCCCCCCTTGTGGGAGCGCACTGACCACCAGGGGGCAGCTCCTGCGTTGAATGTCTGCCCCCTGGTGGTCAGTGCACATCATAGTGACTGGTCCTTCTGCGTTTGGTAGATTTGCATATTAGGCTTTCATTATATAGGATCATATTTTACAGAAAAATTAAATTAAATGTATACAATTTTCAAAAACATAAAATTGAAATCAAGGCATCTTTCACATTTATATGCTGAAACAAAGCCCTGGTTTTTGGAATCCAGCAATCAATCATGATTCTGGTCCAGGGCCACCAGTTCATAATTTCCAATAGTGAGGATCTTGTTGGTAATTGAACAAAATCTTCTTTATATGTGATAATCGTTTCCACATAAAACCCTCTCAGGGGCTCAGTTATTTCATTCCTTAGCTCTAATTCATTACTTGGCTTTGGGCTTTCATATGTTGAGACATTTTTTGTTCTACTTCATCACATTGGTTGCAGGTTCCCCGGCCCTGGTCAGGGTGCCTGCGGGAGGCAACCAATCAATGTGTCTCTCTCACATTGATGTTTCTTTCTAATTGTGTTACTTTTTAAGCATGTGTGAGTTAAATTCATGCCTATGGGGTCAGCTCTATTGTGGAGCAGAATTTGAGTTCTGGGCTCCCTCCACCCTGTCTTGATTTAGCTGGTCCTCTTCTCTTCTCCTTGGCTCTAAACCACAAATTGACCTTTCTTGACCAGGCAGAAAGAAAAGTGGTTTTACTTGAGTCCGGATAATGCCAAGAAAGAGAGATAATAGTAGAGCTTGTATATGCTTGGCTCCAGTCAACATGACAAACAAGACAGGGGAAGAGCAGTGGCTTGAACAGCTCGTGTAACCAGATCTGGAACTTATTTGGGTAGAGGGAGGAGTTGAATGACTCGTCAACCAATGAATGTCCTATCAGGTTGCAAACACTTCTAAGCTTGAAAGACCACATCTGGTCTTGCAAACAGTGGACACTCAAATATATATATTTCTTCAACGTATGAATAAAACTAAACACCTTGAAAATTTCACCCAAGCACTGCTAAGTAGTTTTCTTGACACACCCAAAACGATCCTATCTAATAATAGACAAATATGCAAATTGACCATACCGCTGACATGCCCACAAGCCACGCCCACAAGCCACGCCCACCATCCAATCAGAGCGAGCATGCAAATTAACCCAAACCAAGATGGCTACTGCCACAGAGAGCAAGGTTTCCTAGGTAACAGAGGAAGCCAAGCTTTCCGCCTGCCCTTGCCAGGCCTAAGCCTCCACTCAAGCTACAAAGTTTCAATTATAGAAGGTAAACAAATTCAAACAAATGGCGGCAGAATGGAGCTTGAGAGAGCAGGCCAGGGTTGCCCCCGGCAACAGGGGAAGCAAAGCTTTTCACACACCCTGGCCGGGCCCACCCGCTTAAGGCAACAAAGTTTCAATTATAACCCCAACACAAATGGCTGCCGGCCTCAGAGGGAGCCCCAGGCTTGGCTCCGCTCCAGGCTACAAAGTTTCAATTGTAGAAGGAAAATAAATTTCAGATACCAGGGCCTCTGCTTGGGTTGCCAGGGGGCGTGGCCGGCCTGCAAACCACCACAGGCCCCTCGCTCAGGCCGCCCTACACCCCAAGGGAACCCCCACCTGATCCGGGACGCCCTTCAGGGCAAACCAGCTGGCCCCCACCCCTGTACCAGGCCTCTATCCTATCTAATAAAAGAGTAATATGCAGATTGATCATCACTGCAACACACAATATAGCTGCCCCCATGTGGTCAAAGATCCTGCCCCCATGTGGACACAAGATGGCCACCACAAGATGGCCAGCAGGAGAGGGCAGTTGGGAGGCACCCGGCCTGCAAGGGAGGGTAGTTGAGAAGGACCAAGCCTGCAAGGGAGGGCAGTTGGAGGTGATCAACCCTGCAGGAGAGGGCAGTTAGGGGTGACCAGGCCGGCAGAGGAGGGAAGTTGGGGGCAAACAGGCTGGCAGCAGAGTGGTTAGGGGGTGATCAGGCTGGCAGGCAGAAGCGGTTAGGGGCAATCAGGAAGGCAGGCAGGCGAGCAGTTGGGAGCCAGCAGTCCTGGATTGTGAGAGGGATCCCAGATTGGAGAGGGTACAGGCTGGGCTGAGGGATAACCCCCTTCCGTGCACCAATTTCGTGCACCGGGCCTCTAGTATTAATATGATTTAGGCTTCTGAGTGTGATGATTCTATTTCTCTGTCAGGTTACACATCCACAGATTTACACAGATCTAAGTTTATAGAAAGAAACATTTATCTTTTTAAAAATATTTATTCTTTATTGATTAAGGAATTACATATGTCTCCTTTTCCCTCTTAATGGTCCCCCCAACACATACCCTCACCCCCCGCCTCTTGTGTCTGTGTCCATTGGTTATGCTTATATGCATGCATACAAGCCCTTTGGTTGATCTCTACCATCTCCCCCCACCCTCCCCTGTCTTCCCTCTGAGGTTTGATGGTCTGTTCGATGCTTTTCTGTCTCTGGATCTATTTTTTTTTTCTTTTTTAAAAAAATTATTTATTGACATATGTCTCCTCCCCCCCGCCCCCTCCATTGACCTCTCTCTGGCCACCCCCAACCCCCAGCACATGCTCTCAACCCCCTGGTATCTGTGTCCATTGGTTATGCTTATATGCATGCATACAAGTCCTTTGGTTGATCTCTTACTCGCCCCCTCCCCTGCTTTCCCTCTGACATTTGACAGGCTGTTTGATGCTCCTCTGTCTCTGGCTCTATTTTTTTTTTAAATATGTTTTATTGATTTTTTACAGAGAGGAAGGGAGAGGGATAGAGAGTAGAAACATCGATGAGAGAGAAACATTGATCAGCTGCCTCTTGCACACCCCCTACTGGGGATGTGCCTACAACCAAGGTACATGCCCTTGACCAGAATCGAACCCGGGACCTTTCAGTCCACAGGCCAATGCTCTAGCCACTGAGCCAAATTGGTTAGGGCTCTGGTTCTATTTTTGTTCACCAGTTAATGTTGTTCATTATATTCCACTTGTAAGTGAGATCATGTGATATTTATCTTTCTCTGACTGGCTTATTTCACCTAGCATAATGCTATCTAGGTCCCTCCATGATGTTGCGAAGGGTAAGAATTCTTTCTTTTTTACTGCAGCATAGTATTCCATTGTGTAGATGTACCTCTGGATCTATTTTTGTTCATCAGAAACATTTTTCTTTTTATTTTTGCATAAGTATTTTTTATTTTATTTTAGCATCTTTTCATTAATTTTCCACATATTTTTGAACAAATTTGTAATTATAGTGTTCATAGATATTTGTTTCTGGATTTTTTCCATAAAAAATAATAAATAAGATCCTTTTCACATTGGTACATTGTCTTCATAGTCTTTCAGAAAGCTACCAAACACTTCATTGGATACATTATGCTGTCAGATAAACTTAGCCAATATCTTGTTAAATGTCTTCCTTACTAATAGATTTTCCCTACTATTTTCTAATTTTCCTTTACTATAGGTTATGCTGCAATTGGCAACTTTACAATACAGTTTGATGGTTAATCTCGGAACCACACTGTATATTGTTACATTTTCAAAGTGTATTTTTCTTTTCTTGAAGAATATTTCTTAGAATTAATTTGTTCATTTAAAAATATTTTTTTCCAGTTAAGAAATACTATGAAAATACTAAAGGATAAGCAACTTGTACACAGTACCTAATTAAAGACTAAATCTCAGAAATTTCTTTTTCCTCTGGTCCCACTGCATTGCTGAAGCAATAGATAACATTAGGCAGAAGACAGTCCATACATCATCATCACCATCATATTAAAACTAGAGGCCCTGTGCAAGAAATTTGTGCACTGGAGGGGGATCCCTCAGCCTGGCTTGTGCCCTCTGGCAGTCTGGGACCCCTTGGCGGACAACCTTCTCGCAGTCTGGAATCCCTCGCTCCTTACCGCCCGCTTACCGCTTAGCTCGCTGCTCTTTAGTGCTACTGCGGGAGGTGGGCAAGGCTCCCACCACCTCTGCTGCACTTGCCAGCTGTGAGCCCAGCTTCTGGCTGAGCAGTGCTCCCCTGTGGGAGTGCACTGACCACCAGGGGGCAGCTCCTGCAGTGTGCATCATAGTGACTGGTCCTTCTGGTTGTTCCAGCATAAGGGTCACTTAGGCTTTTAGTATATACATTATCTTCCTTATCAGCAAGCCAGTCATGCATTATTAGGAACACAAAAGCGAAGTGTGACAATGAGATGTGCACCTGGGAAGAGTAAATGCAAAAATGGGTGGCAACACCAACTCATTGTGATTTAAATATTTGTAAATTTACTGTATGCTGCACACTGCCAGACACTTGCGATGTGGTGAATTATGAATAAACAAAGTGTCATGCTTGATTTGTCAAGAAACTGGTCAACTCTTATGCTCCTGTTGAAATAAAGATTAATATTATTTTTTAAATATAGTTTTATTGATTTCAGAAAGGAAAGGAGAGGGGGGGAAACATCAATGAGAGAGAATCATTGATTGGCTGCCTCCTGCACATCCCCTGGGGATCAAGCCGGCAACCTGAGCATGTGCCCTGGACGGGAATCGAACCCAGTACCCTTCAGTCCGCAGACCGACAATCTTATCCACTAAGCCAAACTCGCTAGGGCTAATCAAACTCTTATCTATTCAAGGCCCTTGTCTGTTTTGCTCCTCTTCAGTTCCTAATGGTGACCCTGCTCTGGGACTTTTCTCCATACTGGTTCAACAAGTCCAAGCAGGTTCTACCTCAAGGGCTCCTGGGCCAGAGTCCTCTAACAACTCACTCACCCTACCAAGTTTCTGACCACTCACCGTAGCTGCTATCACTCAGACCAAGTCAGCATAGGGTTGAGAAAAGCAGCTTGCGGCTGTCCTGAGGCAAAAATGGCAGAGGAACATAGTCGGGACAACAGCCACTGGGTGAGGTGACCACATGTACTGGACACTCCTGTGTGGAGAACATTCTGTTAGGCACGGGGGAAAACAAAAAGAAAATGAAGTCCTCTTAGAACTGTCCTCAAAAAGCTTGCAGTCCTGTTTAGGAGTTGAGTCCATACACAGTGCCAAAATTGCTGTGAATGGTAGGGCGACACCTTAAAAATTGTGAAGAGTACACCAGTGGTGCTGAGAACAATGGGAATGACAGCGGCCTCCAGAAGAACAATTCTGCAAAGCAATGTAAGATGCTTCTAGCCCCACAGCTAGTTCCCAGCCAGTTGGGGAGGCAAGTGATACTGAGGTAAAAGTTATAATATAAGGTAGTGTTATGTATAATTGTGTGTCAAGGGAGTGAAAAAGACAAGAACAACTTGAATTTAGGGGAAAGAAGGGAGAGCTTAATGAAGGCTGACAATGGAGTATGGAGGGCAGTTACGAGCAGGGTTCAAAGAGAGAGCCGTGGTGAAGGAACAGGCCAGGACACATTTGTGTAAGAAATCAAGGTTGGAAAGCTAGGAGATGGCAGTTTGTTGGGAGACTTTGGGGTTAGATTAATAGCTTTGACCTTTATTTTTGTGGGCAGTTGCTAAAAACTTGTGAGCCAAGAGATGACATCATGAAAACAGGAGGCCAGAAATGAGGACTGGAGGCAGAGAAACCAATTAGATGGCCACTGCAGCACTTTGAGATAAGGTCCGGTCTGGGGAGGAGGGAAAGCAAGGATGGATCTGAAGGACACCAGAAGAAAAATCCACAGCACTTACCTGATTGGATGTGGACAGAGAGAGAGGAGGGACACTTTCAGTAGGAAGTGTGTTGAGGGGAAATTTTGGAAGTACTCATTAACTTCCAGTGGAAAAATCTTTGCAAGTGGAGAGAAAGATTTACATATGGGTAGGAGTGTCTTCTGAATTGATTATCTTATAACCACCATGGAGTTATATCTCTATGAGATAGGCAGGCAATAGATATCACACTGATTTAAAATGACAATAACAGGGAGAAACTTCTGGCTCACACAGGCTGGGAGAGTAGAAAAAAGCAATCTGATCTAGGATTATGAACCCTGGGCTGAATCCCAGGTGTGTTTGTTTGTTTGTTTTTTTTCAAATTCATTGTATGTACTTGGACAAAATGCTTTAAAACACATTGGGCCAGTTTCCTTATCTATAAAATGGGGATATATAATGTATTATCTATTCTTTGGGGTCTTAAATCACAGTCATTATTTGTTGAGTGCTTTAGTATGTAACAGAATTTGTGTTAAGAACTTTATTTGCATTTTCTTATTTAATCTGTAGACTGTCCATTTTGTATTTTAAAAAAGTTCCTAAATTCAGTGGCTACAACTATCCATTTTATTTGCTCACAGGTCTACAATCCGGGCTGGGCTAGCAAGCCTCTGTGGTTCTTTCACTGTCACTGGGTGCAGCTCCCATTTGGGATGGCTGGACTTCTCCCTCTCTTCACGTGTATCAGAGCCTCTCTCTCTCTCTCCCATGTGCTTTCTCCAGTAATTGGACTTCTTACCTAGTGGCTTAAGACTTCTAAGTAAAAACTTCCACACCTTCTCAAGGGTTAGGTGGGGAACTAGCACAGTTTCACTGCTGCATTTTCCTGGCAAAGGCAAGTCCCTGGCTCAGTCCAGATTTAAGTGGAAGGGTCTCCATGAGGGTGTGACTAACAGGAGGGTGGTCCATTGAAGGGCAACAAAGTCACAGACTACCCAATATTATCTCCAATTGGTAAATAAATAATCTGTGATTTAAGGAGGATTAGTTACTTGACAATGTAGAGATTAGAGCTAGGCACTTCAAAGCTTGTGTTCTAAATCATGGGTCAACAGATAAAATTTGTACAAGCATACCTTCTTTGAATGTGCTTTGCTTTATTGAACTGACAAATGTTTTTTGTTTTTTACAAATTGAAGGCAAGACCCTCCACCAACAAAAAGATTACACTTGCGTTATTGTGATACTTGCTTTATTGTGGTGGTCTGGAATCGAACTTGCAGTATCTCCGAGGAATGCCTGTGTAGTGTTTAGATCTAGAATCCTATGAGCTTGGACACACTTTTCAAAGAAGGAAATGCAGGATATGTATCTGCTACACCATGCTGTTTCCTATGGGCAGTACCTGATACATACAAGGCACATGTAAATATTATTTAACCTGAAGCAATTGTTTGAAGGATGAAGGACTCAAGCAAATCTCTTTAACCATCTACTATCACATCTTATAGGCCATTTTGGAACTGAGAGTTTTCTCTATGAATTATTCTGCTATTTAGTTTTCCTTTCAGGTATTTGCTCCTCTGTCCTCCACTATTTCTTGAAGCCTAGCAAGGAATGAAGACAACATCCTTACCCGTGCCAATCCCAACCCTGATTCTCACTGCAGGATTAGTTTCACGGCTTCCTCAGCATTTCCTTCTCTCGTAACAGCCAGGTAGTCTTTACAAAGCAGGGCCTTCCTTCTTGGGTGAGAACCTTCCTGGAGTAAGGCTAGCCTCAAGTTTCCATCCTCTAGTCATGAGGATGGACTTGTGGCTTCTGAATTAGTAACCACATGGTCCCTGTCACTTCCTGTAGTTTTATAGATAAAATTGTCAAAATTGGGGGCTTCTGAAGATAGCTTTTGCAAAAAGCTCCATTTGCTATGGAGTGACTTTTGGTGGTTTCCCCTTTCCCTATGTGGGTCCTGTGGGAACAGGACTTGCTGTGTGGGAAACCCCAGATTCCAGTCTCCTGAAAGGAGTCATGTTCTGCTTCACTTTGAAGGTGATCCACATGGCTCTTTCCCTAAGGCGGCCCTGATATATACATATATTTAATCCTCACCTGAGGGCATGCTTATTGATCTGAGAGAGAGAGAGAGAGAGAGAGAGAGAGAAGAGAAAAGAGGAGGAAGAGAGAGAACCTCGATCAGTTAGTTGCCTTCTGAATGTGTCCTGTCTGGGGATGAACCTGAAAACTAGGTATGTGCCCTGCCAGTGAATCCATCAGTCAGGGCAGCCTGCTCTTTACCACTTTGTGGGGGGTCTGGAATCAGAGTATACCAGCAGAACAGATAATGGGGGGAGGGGGAAGGTGGTTCACTTTGGTGGGCTCTGCTCTATTTTTGGGCAGTGGTGGGCAGCAGCCATTGAGGGAGTGGCCCCAAATACTCCTACCTTTTTCAAGGCAAAATTATAGGGTGGCCTATCTTTCCTGTAAACTTTTTCTTCAAGACAATTCCAGATTTTAATTTTGACTTCTTTTCACCCTTATAAAAATGTTGAGGAACAATACTTACACTTAATACAGTTCTATTTTATTTAACAAACAGGTATGTAGGTGGGCTGGGTCCTGTTCAAAGTGCTTTACATACATTGCGTTTTTTCACTTATTTTATAAACTTCGATATGAATCAAGTGGGGTGGGGTAGGGGTATTTTGAAGCGTGACTTACCTAGTAGTCACTCTCTGTTTCCCCCAATGGAGAGAGGAGGAGAGATGGAATTGAGCTTCTCCGGAGGGCAAGGCCGCCTACTACTTTCCCCAGCTGTCTAGCCAGGCTAGATCTAGGGGCAGGGGGCTCCACCCTCGCCCAGATCCAGTCGTGGGAGGGTGAATGGCTTTTTCCGGGTCACTGGCGCACCCTCTTTACTCCCAGCCACCTGCTTGGGTTCCATCCCGGTTCCAGGCTCTCCGGAGGGCGTCAGGGACATTCCAATCCTCCCACCACCCGCGCGGATGTGGCGGGGGAGGGGACGACGCCTGCTCTCCCATTCCAGCACCAGGCTTTGAGTAAATTTCTTCTCCATGTCTAGTGACCTGAGTCCCCCGGAGAGGAAGCTAAGGATTGAAGAGCGGTCAGAAGGTTGTTTGTTTACAACGCGCCCGTTGGTGGAGCCGCATCCCTAACGAGAGGCACTTTCTGGGCACCATCTGCTCTGGGGCAGACAACTGAAAGCCAAACAACCCAGATGCCTCCTCGCCAGACCAAATATGGTCACAAGCAGCCTCCCGCGTGAAGGCTGGCCTTGGTGTCTCCGCGTGCAGGGGCGCAACCGGTCCCGCCCTCGGGCAGAACCCTGGATCAGTGCGGCGGCCCCGCCGCTCCTGGCCTTAGCACCGGGCGCTTAGGGCGGGCGCGGCGCCCAGGACCCGCCCTTCCTCCGCCTGGGCCCCTCACCCGCAAGCCCCCCGCCGCCCCAGGCCTTGGTTTCGGTCCACAAGCCCTTGATTAAACAGGCCCGGGTCACTTTCCCTTTGATCCGCCCCAAGTCCGCGGTAAACTCAAAGGAATGCACTTCCAGAGCTCCGCGGGAGAGGTCCGCGCGGCCAAGAGTGGGTGGGGGGCTATCCTTCTCCTCTTGGCCTGCAAAGTACCCAACACACCCAAGGTTTTCTGGAGCCGGAGTGAGGGGGGGAGGGGGGGAGGGAGGGGGAGGAGGGAGAGGAGGGGGAGGAGGGGGTGGGGGGGGAGGAGGAGGAGGAGGAGGAGGAGGAGGAGGAGGAGGAGGAGGAGGAAGGGGAGGGACAAGCGGGGGCAGGCAGGCTCAGGACTTGCAAGTCATGCATAATTCAACAGCTCAACTTTCGGGCCCGCCCCTTTCCTGGGAGTGGGAGTTTGCTCCAAACTTTGTTTATGGGACAGTCGGAGAGCCGCGGCGGCCGCGCAGTCTGCTTCTCCTCCTTCCAGAGCCCGAAGGCCTGAGGCCAGTTTGGGGGATGTGAAAGCCGAAGCCCCTCGACTGCCAGGCACCGAGGCGGGTCCGGATTTGCCCGCTGGGCTCCGGCTCCAACCCCTCAAGATCGGGACGCACCCCGAGCGACCCAGGCCCGACGGCTGCCGCCGCACGCCCAGGCTCGGCTTCGCGCGCCCAGGTAGTGCCCGCTGGAGCGCGCCCGCGCACCACTCCAGGGCGCCCGGGTCCTTGGGCTTCCGGGGTCGAGATGTGGAGTTGGCTTGGGTTGAGATTTCTTTGGGGGGCTCCCTGCCCTGGAGAGCTGCGCCCTGCTCTTGGCCACCGGCAGTTCAGCAACGTCCGGGAGTGCAGCTATCTCCCCCCTCTCCCCGCTCTTCCTTCTCTCGGTAACTTTTTTGCTCCAAGAAAGTTGCATAATTCTGGAGGCCAGGAGGGACTCCTCCCCCATGCGGCTGGTCTCCCGGCTGAGTGTCTGGGATCTCGAGGCGGACGCCTATCTGTGTCTTTTTATTTTCTCTCCATTTTCTCCCCGTACCTCCTACTCCGACTTTAAATAAAAGGCTGATCTGACCTTTTTCCTTGTAGAAGATGAATCCGGCCTCAGCGCCCCATCCGCTCCCGCCGCCCGGGCAGCAAGTGATCCATGTCACGCCGGACCTAGACACGGACCTCGAAGCCCTCTTCAACTCGGTCATGAACCCCAAGCCCAGCTCGTGGCGGAAGAAGATCCTGCCCGAGTCATTCTTCAAGGAGCCTGACTCGGGCTCGCACTCGCGCCAGTCCAGCACCGACTCTTCCGGCGGCCACCCAGGGCCCCGGCTGGCCGGCGGCGCCCAGCACGTCCGCTCGCACTCGTCGCCCGCGTCCCTGCAGCTGGGCACCAGCGCGGGCGCCGCGGTCAGCGCCGCGCAGCAGCACGCGCACCTCCGCCAGCAATCCTACGACGTGACGGACGAGTTGCCGCTCCCCCCGGGCTGGGAGATGACCTTCACGACCACTGGCCAGAGGTACTTCCTCAAGTAAGTCAGCCTGTAGCGGGGGAGGGGGCGGGGGCAGGGTCACGATACCAGGCGCGCGCGCGCGCGCGCGTGTGTGTGATGGTGGTGTGTCTTTCCAGGGTTCTTTCCCAAGTATCTGTGAAGCTGGAAGTAAGGAGTGGATCCCTGGATATTGGAATTGTAAGGAATCAGAAGCAGAGAGTCTGGTGATGTTCTTCCAGGGCATCCCAGGAGATTCAGGACATGGAAGGAAACTCTTAGAGATAGGAGACATAAAAGTAGTTTTGGGGGGATTCTCATGAAACACTTAAGTGACTTTGCCCTGAATCTGGAGTATTGATACAGACTCCTGGGCACAAACCCTTACCCCATCCCTGCCCATTCTAAGTCAGATACCTCAGAGCCTGGTCCATTGAGATGGGACACCAAAAACATGTGAGAAAAGTTCTGAGACTGGAGAAGAGGGACTCTTGGTAGTGTAGGTGGTCTGCAGTCTCTATTCCGGGGAAAAGCTGGAAAAGTGAACACTGCCTGGTAGGCCTTACCTCCCAGCTGGGTGATGTAATGACCACACAGCACAGTGATGTAATTAGCAACTGCTGGTGAAGTAGTTGTGGGCTGGACAAATGCATCGTGTGGAAATTGGGTCAGGAGTTGTATTATGTCATACTTGGTAGCGTAAAATACCATGGAATTAGGAGCCTATTTTGTCATTCTTCCCTTCACGTTGTTCCGGCTTTCTGATGTAATGAATTTTACATTAGATTCATGTTAAAGACTGTATAGGAAAATAGGTTCACAGACATAAAGAAAATTTTTTTCAATTGTGGTACCCTAAGATAATTATATTCCAGAGGAGGAACCAAGCTGGAACTTGAAAGGTAACCGGTGAGGTCTTGGAGGCCATGAGGTCCATGGCCTAGGTGGAAGTTGTGCCAACTGGACCACTTGGTTCAGGAGTGCCTGCACCAGCTGGCTGTCCACAGGCACTGAGAGAAACTTCTCTTCGAAGAACTTGCCTTTTGTTTATTTAAAGTCCATGTTTCTTTGATGGTGCAGCCTTTGTTTGAAAGTTAACACATTAGATGCTATTTTAAAAATATAATCAGTCCTTTCTTTGGCGTTAATATTTGATACTTTGATTGCTATCTGAGGGCCCTAATAAAGAATATACAATAATGGACGAGGTTTATTAAACCAACACTTTGACTCACACTGGTGACCAAGGATTTCTTTCCCATCCCAAAGCTGTTGACATCTTGTGCAAGGAGGAGGAGTTCTTCATTTTATTCCTGGGGGTGGTGCAATGCTGGGAAGCACTTGTCCTGGAACAGACTTGGTGGCCATTTTATCCCACCACTGGTCTTCTCCCTGTTTTTACGTGACAGTGTGGACATGTACTCAGTCCTATGAGTTTTAAATGGCTGGTGGAATTCAAGTGTGTGATGTAATAACATGACATTTTCCTAAATGTGATGATGTTGTTCTGAAGGATGACATTAGTTTCTGTAATTAATAAAGGTCCAAAATAACTAGCCTCTTGTATTAACAGGTAAATGCAGTTGTGAATATTTTATGGTGAATTTTCTAGAAATGGACTTAGTAAGAAATAAAATAGAAAAAGACATAATAACTTACAGTAATTGGGGAGATCATTTTTGGCCCAAATGATTTTTAAATTGTTTATGAATATACACAGAAAAGTATATAAGAAATAAGAGCTGGGCTTACCCATTATCTGAGGAAAGATAGGAAAAAAACAACAACCCTCAAAAGCAAAACAAAATAATTCCCTTTTATACACATTTTGAATGATTGTAATAGCTCAGAACTATCTTTGTGAAAGTAAGGTAATAGTGGAAGTTGGCCTGAGTTTAGAGAGAAAGTTGCCCTGATCCCTCTGCCCATCTCCCCAACTACAACCACTCCCCAACCCACAGCAAAGTGTGTCTTCATTTTACTGGGTCCTCAGTGAAAATAACAGCTGAAAAAGTCGGTAGTAGGATAGCTTGATCTGATGCTATCCCTGGAAATTTTTTGGCCAAGTAGCTAAAGGAATTAAAGAAATTAAGTCATTATGACTATTGTCTTTTAAAACATATGTATTTTATTGATTTGGGAAAGGGAGAGAGATAGAAACATCAATGATGAGAGAGAATCATTCATCAGCTGCCTCCTGCACGCCCCACACTGGGGACCGAGCCCGAAACTCGGGCTTGTGCCCTTACCAGGAATCAAATGCTCAACCACTGAGCCATGTCGGGCTTTTTTTTTTGTTTGTTTAAATATATTTTTATTGATTTCAGAAAAGAAGGGCTGGGGGGAGAGAGAGAGAGAAACGTCAGCAAGAGAGAATCATTGATTGGTTGCCTCTGCACGTGCCCTGACTGGGAATCGAACTGTGACCTCCTGGTTGACGCTCTACCACTGAGTCAAGCCGGCAGGGCGTGACTATTGTCTTTTAACATTAGCAATCTGCCCAAAGTTCTCTGAGGTTTTTTTTTTTTTTAACTGAGGAAGGGAGAGGGAGAGAGATACATCCCGCAGTGGGAGATGTATCACTGGGGAACCTGCAATCGAGGTACATGCTCTTGACTGGGAATCGAATCTGCAAGCCTTCAGTCTGAGGGCTGGCACTCTAACCACTGAGCAAACTGGCCAGGGCTCTCTGAGTTTCTATTGGAACTTGAAGTTGGAGTGAGGTAAATGTAAGATGTTACACTTTGTTGCACAATCTCAAAAGGCACTGTATTCCGGTGGAATAAATAGAAGTGCAAAAAATGATGGCAGCTGATCCTCATTTAATTTTCATAAAATCTGCTCATTACTTTGCTCCAACATTTGTGAAACAGGGCTAGCAGTAGAATCCTAGGTCAGGAGGCTAGGGTTTCATAAATCTGAAATGAATAACTTTTTTTCTAAAACTGAGTTCAGGAAAGGGTAATTATTTGACTTTGGGAAAGTCATGTGGTCATTTAATGGTGGGCCCTGGATTGGACCTCTAATCTGTTGCCCTCTGTGTCCTGACCACTTTTCCATTTTCCCCACCCACCTTTATCCCCACTCACTTCACCAGCTGAACAATGAGCTTTATGGATAACAAAGCCTGGCCATCTTAAGATACTTCAAAGAGCTTTTTGTCATTTTTTCAGGGAAGATTGTTCCTAGGTATATGATGTAATCACTTTCTGGTAACCTCTTAAAGGGCATTCACACCTTTCCTATGCTGTTCCGGCATTCCTTTAGGGTAGCACATAACCATAGAGGATCAAATGTTAAATGGCCTCTGAAAATGCCTGCATTGTTCCTGCTGTTCTCTAAAGATCATAAATCAGGCTGAGTGTGTGTGTAGGTATTGGGCTCTTAGCAACCTGGCACGTCACTGACTTTGAACATTGATCACATTAAAATAAAATAAAAATGTTCTGGTTATAAATGGAATATATGTTTATTGTACATAAACCAGAAAGTAAAGATATAAAGAATCCTCTGGCTTCAATAGAACTTTCAAATCTTGCAGAACATTTTTATTTGAATAATCCTATATAATAAAAGCCTAATATGCAAAGTGTCCCATCATTTGTTAGACCGTTTGACCAGTCGCTATGACGTGCACTGACCACCAGAGAGCAGATGCTCCGACTGGTAGGTTAGCTTGCTGCTGGGGTCTGGCTGATCAGGACTGGGTGAGACTGGCCAGACATGCCCTGGAGCCCGCCCACAGTCCCTCCCCAGCCCTGATGATCATGCACCGGTGGGGTCCCTCAGCCTGGCCTGCGGGTATCGAGCCAAAACTGGCTCTCTCTGACATCCCCTGAGGGGTCCCAGATTGCGAGAGGGCTCAGGCCAGGCCGAGGGACCCCACCGGTGCACGAATCTGTGCACTGGGCCTCTAGTATTCTATAAGGAAAAATATTTTATCCTTACTCCTAAATATAATTCCAATTATAATATTTACCCACCACTCCCAGTGTTTAGTAATAATCTTCATGGATTGCCTTTTTTGACATATGTGGTAGAAAATTATTTTTGTCAATGTGATCTATGCACTTGGCAACATATTCAATAGAATAGAAGGACTTTTATTGAAAAACAATGGTTTCCTTTACCTCCTTAAACCTCCCAAAGAAAACCATTTAATTTTTAAAAATATTTTTGTATTTAATTCTTAGATTATTACCTTCTTAACTTTAATATGGGCTTACCACTACTTTATGACTTACCAACTTTAACTCCTGATATGAAAGTGAGAATGTAGCTCCTTAAGCTTATGCCTCTTTCAGTTTTATATTGTTTTTAGTTTGTTAGGACACCTTTGTTATATTTTTGGTCAACTTTTGACAGTATTTCTTGACTTCCCATTTTGTAAGTCAAGGAGGTATGGGTAGCTACCAGTTATAGTAATTGCTTTTTGTCTGCTTTTTGTCAATGGCAATAACATTCCAAAGCCCTGAACCCATAACCAATAAAGGTTTTGTGCTTTGCCCCAAAGTTAACCTTATTATCCATAAATTATTCTTAAAGTTGAAAATCTGTAAGAAACAATTACATTATTATGATTCTATAAATATAATTCATTGCCTGTGTATAAAGATTAGTTTTTAGACTTGCACATCGGGTCTGGGGTCAGAACTTGGTTAATCAAAAGAGGATATATCTAGCACCAAAGTCAGATTCTTTCTTTTTTCTCTCATCAGTTTTTTAAATTTGTGTCATCTTTATTTTTATTTATTTATTTAATATATATTTTTATTGATTCCAGAGAGGAAGGGAGAGGGGGGGAGAGAGAGAGAGAGAGAGAGAGAGAGAGAGAGAGAGAGAGAGAGAGAGAAACTCAACTAATGGGGATCGAGCAGGCAAGGAATCGAACAGTGACCTGGTTCAAGGTGACCTAGATATTCTAATACTGAGCCACACTGGCCAGGCTGTCACTTTTTCCTTTCTTCATATTTGTACCTTGACTTCCTTAAACATTATTTTCTGGCATTTCTAATTGTCTTTTTATATGTTTGTATATTATTTGCCTTTATTATGATCTCAAAATTGTCTAGGATCTTAGTGCCATCAATTCTATAAAGCCTTCTTTCCCTAAGCTTATGCCCAGATTCCTTTATCTTTCTGAACCATTCTGGATTCTGATTTCTGTATAGGCCTATGTCATTCTGGGACTTCTTTGTACTTCTTTCCATGGCTGAAAGTGCTGTTTCCCATGTCTTCCCCTTTTTTGGTTTATGCCTTCATTTTGCTGGAGCACATGCTTGAGTAACTTCTTTTTTTTTTTTGTTAATCTTTACCCGAGGATATTTTTCCATTGATTTTTAAAGAGAGTGGAATGGAGGGGGAGAGAGAGAGAGAGAAACATCAATGTGAGAGAGACACATGGATTGGTTACCTCCCGCATGCGCCTTGACCAAGGTCAGGATGGAGCCTGCAACCGAGGTACGTGCCCTTGACCAGAATTGAACCTGAGACCCTTCAGTCCACAGGCTGGTGCTCCATCCACTAAGCCAAAATGGCTAGGCTGAGGCTTTTTATCATTCAAAAAGTACTGCCTGCTGCCTTAGTTTCTTTGTCTGTAAAATGAGGAGAGTAGTACCTATTTTGTGATATTCTGGAAGATTAGATAACATTTGAAGTGGTTGGCACATGGTAGACTTTCAGTACAACTTTCTTCTTGCCTCTCCCTTGCCTCTCTCTCCACACACATACTTTGTCTACCTGGCCAAAATCAGATGGCAGTAGAATAAGCTGATTTTGACTCTGAATGACTACCTGGATCTGGGATTCAAATCCAGTTTTTAAAATTTAAAGTAAGGACTAAGTCACTTTTTCTGTTAAGGAACCTAAATAGGAATGCCCATTAAGAGTGCCTTTTGCTTTAGCATCTTGGACAGAGAATACCCAAATCCCATTTGAGCAGGGTGTACTTTTTATTTTTTGGAATCTGGTTTGTAAATACAAGTTGGGCTAATTTCGTGTGGGATGGAGGGAAGGAGGATGGGATGGAGAAATGGAGAGTTGAAGAGGGGAGGTAATTGACATTTGTTGATGATCTGCTTTATGCCAGACAAGGCAGGGAGCTGAATTCGTGCTTCCCAGAGACAGCACCAGAATCAGCCATGAAGCACATTCCTGACACGTGTATAAAACCTCTTTTCCATAATCCTATGTGCTTTCGCATACATTTTTTCTTTTAACCTCATAGTGAACCTGTGAACAGGTACCTGTTATTATCTCATTTACTGTTGAGGAAATTGAGGCTCACTGAGGTTGAATAAATGGCCTAGGATCTCATATTAGGCGAGTGGCAGAGATGGGATTAGAATTGTGATTCTAAAACCTGTGCTCCTGCCCTTACATTGTGTTGCCTCATGCCAATTACATGCCCATAATTAGGCCCTGCAATTAGGTATCCTTGGTGACCAGATAACTCCAGTGGTGGATGAAGCATTAGAGTTTGCGTCTGAGCTCAGTCTGGGTGATCGAATTTGGAACTCTTGGTGCTGGAGAGGGAGAGATGATGAAATGAACAAGCCCGATGGATAGCATACCTACAGTGGATTACCTTATTGATATCTGGATCCGGTACACTGCTGAGGACTTGTTGAGAGGACTAATTAGATAAAGCTGGTAAAGTGTATTCGAGGAGAAACAGAGCCAGGTTACTTCTTACTGCCTTTATGCCTGGCTAGCATGGCTCAGTAGTGGAGCGTCGACCAATGAACTAGGAAGTCACAGTTCGATTCCTGGTCAGGGCACATGTCCGGGTTGCAGGCTTGATCCCCAGTGTAGGGTGTGCAGGAGGCAACCAATCAGTGATTCTTTCTCATCATTGATGTTTCTATGTCTCTCTCCCTCTCCCTTCCTCTCTGAAATCAAATACAAATATATTTATATTTCTTTTTAAATTGTCAGGAGTGGGGTTATAAAAATTGCAAGAGAAAACAAAAAATCATTGGAGTGGTAGATTTGGGGTCCAGGGCCATCTTAGTCATAGCTCAGTAACTGAAGGCTGGAGCTTATGTACCAAAGTGTTTTTCTTGTATTGGATTATTTTCTTTAGAAATGAACTGACCCAATAATTGCTAAAATTTTAACCAAGAATTCTCCATAAAATTCATCTCAAAAAGTTTGCTTATGGCAAGTCTCAGGTCATATGGACTTCCTGCAGCTTATCCTTTATCTGTGTGCTCTCTTTCCTAGAATTCTAGCTTTTACTTAACATTCCAACTAGGCATAGCAGACAGTAAGTAGGAAGGGAAAAGATGATGTTCATTCCTGTGTTGCTATTAGATGAAGTGAGGTCTGGATATACACCGAATGGCCAGATTATTATGATCTCTGAACGCATAATAATCTGGCCACTCAGTGTACTTCTCTTGAGTAACTCATTTATTTGATATCAAAGATACTATAAATCGTGCACCTGATCAGTTTTCCCCTTTGCATTGGCTGATAGAAAGCTCAGGGCAAATAGGTGGTTGATCTCCAGCAAAAGTCTAGAATACTTTTGGTACCTATTTGAGATACAAATACACTGAGTGGCCAGATTATTATGCGTTCAGAGATCATAATAATCTGGCCACTCAGTGTATATGCAATGCTTATTGCTGTGCCTGGCAGGTAAGCTCTGTTGAAAGTTTATTATTGTTACATTCCCAATTGAGATGGGATGGGGGCTGCGATCTCCCAGGACCTTTCCTTTGTGGCGCCTAAAGAATCAATAGCTGTTTCCGCATTTACAAGGAAAAATCATTGAACTCCTGCTGTGTCCCTGCGTTGCAGTGTGCCTTTTGGGGGAGAAATGTGTGCCGGGTTTCTGGACCTCAGGCAGCTGACAGTCTAGCTGGGGAGACCAGGAGAACACTGAGAAAAGCAGGCTAACTAGCTGCCTTCCGACTTTTGTGGTGTTTGAGCCTAGAGCAGCTGCTCTTCCAGTGCTGGAAGCTCATGGGAGGTGTGCCATGATAAGGCAGTCCTTTCTATTTTGGCTGCAGGTCTGGCATTGGCAGCCGAACTGAAAGTCTTTTCGTTTCTCCCATTGGCGCTACCCCTTCTGGCCTCGGAAACTTGGCAAAAGCCACCTGTGCCTAGAACATTATTTCCCCGCTTTTTGCCTGGTTAACGCCTACGCTACCTTCAGGCATCAGCACAGATGCCGCCCGCCCATGCAGGAGGTCCTTCTTGACTCGGCCTCCTCGCTGGTACTGGTTTAGATGCTTCTGCTCTGTGCTCCCAGAGCCCCCTGTCTCCCCAGCCGTAGTATTACTGCTTTATTACTATGTAATTATTTCTCTCTTTTTTCCCTACTCTAACCTCCGTGAGGGCAAGAATGATGTTTGCATTGCTTGTCATTGTGTAACCCGAGCACAGTGCCTGGCCACATAGGTAGGTGCTAGATAATGAAGGAATCCTATCCCATTTTCTTTGAGCCATTTGCACTGCAAGCTGGCATCTCCTAGGAATCTGCCATGTTGGGAAATGTAATTCCATCATGTCTATGTCTCTTGGACTGAAGGCTTAGAAATGTAGCTCCACGTACTACATGTAGTGGACAGGGTGATGGGTGAAGGGTGGATGGGTGTGCAGAGATGTCTCTGTAAAGGTGGTTGGACATAAATGGAACCTTGAAAAATGGAAAGAATGTGGGTAGGTGGATAAAGAGGTGTTCCAGGAAAGAGGGGATAGGAAGAGAAATGCAAAGGCCGAAATGCTAAGGATGTGTTTTCGGTTAGTTTTGCTTTTATTTATTGTTTTTTTAGTTTGTTTTGCTTTTAAATATATTTTCATTGATTTCAGAGAGGAAGGGAGAGGGAGAGAGGGATAGAAACATCAATGATGAGAGAGAATCATGGATCAGTTACTTACTGGGGGTTGAGCCTGCAACCCAGGCATGTGCCCTGACCGGAGTCAAAAGGTGACTTCCTGGTTCATAGATAGGTGGACGCTCAACCACTGAGCCACACCGGCTGTGCAAGGGTGTTGCTTTGAGGCCAGAAGAAAATGGCCTGACTTGGTTGGTAGGTGATTGTGCATACCATTGAGGTTCTAGAACCTTAGCGTGTTCTGGGAAAAGAACGAAAGGACTAGGAGAGGTGGGGTTCAATTCCATATCCTCAGGTGAGGATGAACAGCAACAACAAAAAACTAGCCCGGCTGCTGTGGCTCAATGGTTGAGTGTTGATTGATGAACCAGGAGGTTACTGTTCTATTCCTGGTCAGGGCACATGCCTGGGTTGTGGGTTCGGTCCCCAATGGAGACTGTGCAGGAGGCAGCTGATCAATGAGTCTCTCTCATCATTGATGTTTCTCTCTCTCTCTCTCTTCCTCTCCCTTCCTCTCTGAAATCAATAAAAAAACCTCAAACTGATTCCCTATTGATGGACATCTAGACTGTTTTTAACTCTCTCTCTCTCTCTTTTTTTTAATAAGAGAACATTTACTTATAAAATAAATGGGCTTAGGAAACAAGTTATAGAGGTAAAGGAAAGGCCCTAGAAGTGAGAGAAGGCAAAGGGAAAGGGAAATGCTCGGGCATGCTCTTAAGGGAGAGCCCTGACTTTCTCTTTTTAAGTATAAAAGTACTATGTGCTCAAACACTGCTTGAGGTAGGAAAATGGAAAATAAGTTCTTCTGATGCTCCCTGGACTGGACCCCTATTTAGAGAGAACCATTGTTAGCACTTTGTCCAGAGCTGTTCTTTGCACAAAGAGCAGTTCTCTGGCTCTTGTCTAATTATCTCTCTAGCTTACCTGTGATTCAATTTATCAATCATCTACTTCTTCGTCAGTACATCTATCCTTCTTATACAGGGTGATACATGGTCTGGCAAATGCACTGGTCAGTTAGATGGATGTCCAACCGAGCAGAACTAATGGCGTACCAGTGTGAAGTAGCTGATGATGTGTCTCAGTGCTACTCAAAGTGTGGTCCATGGACTGACACCAGTGTGTGAATGTAACTGGTCCAAGACAAGCTAGATACAGAAGTTGAGAGTGTTTAGGAACTTTTATAGAAAAATGAGATTGTTGTGACACTTAAGCATATGATCAGTGGGACTGTCTTGTGGAACAGGATAGTTTGGGTATGTCAAACTTTTTTTTGTTTGTTACCCTTCACACGAGGATGTTTTTCCATTGATTTTTAGAGAGAGTGGAAAGGAGGGGGAGAGACAGAGAGAAACATCAATGAGAGAGAAACACGTCAATTGGTTGCCTCCAGCTTGCGTCCCACCGGGGCCAGGGATGGAGCTGCAACCAAGGTATGTGCCCTTGACGGGAATCGAATTGGGACCTTTCAGTCAGCAGGCTGATGCTCTATCCACTGAGCCAAACCGGCTAGGGCAGGTATGTCAAACTTTTGTGCTGAGTCTCATATGGCCCAAGCTACATACAAGCCGTCCCCAATAGGACCACTGCTCTTGACAGATTGAAAATAAAAATCACTGGTCCTTTACCACAGTTTGAGAGTCACTGATCCATCTGTTTCTCTTAATTCTATTTATCTATTTATTCCATCCATCCATCTATTTATTCCATCCATCCATCCATCCATTTACCTACCTATCATTTTATTTTTCCATTTATCCTTATAACTAACTTCTATGTATCAACCAATCAATTCATTATATCTCTTAGCTTAACAAGGATCAATCCATGTCATATGTTGAGTAGTGAATCTCATTATGGAAACAAATTTTATAGCACAAAGGTTATATATGATCTGTTTTCCAGTACGTAATATATTTTGTTTTTGTGGCCCCTATGTAACTCATTGTTTTAGAAATATGCTTTGACACACTTCAATTCTGAATACTGAAGACATGTAAATTCTTTTGTTTTTGTGTAAATAATTTACCTGCAAGTTTGCTAGCTACAGACTCGGTAATTAAAGAATGGTGACCAGAGAAAAACAAACATGCTGGATTGTTTATTAAAAAAAAAAAAAATTCCTTCCAGGCCGGTGTGGCTCAGTGATTGAGCATTGACCTGTGAACCAGGAGGTCATGGTTCGATTCCCGGTCAAGGCACATGCTGGGTTGCTGGCTAGATCCCCAGTAGGGGGAGTGCAGGAGGCAGCCAATCAGTGATTCTCTCTCATCATTGATGTTATTATCTCTTGTTCCCTTCCTCTCTGAAATCAATAAAAATATTTTTAAAAACAAACAAACAAACAAACAAACAAATGAAAACAGAACTGAAGGATATAAAGTGAAAAGAGTACTTTACCCAGTAGCTTTAGTCAGGTGTAACCACTGTTCACAGTTGCTTGTGTGTCTTCCCGGGATTTATGAGGCACACACACAGTTTCACCCATAATGGCATCAGCTGGTGGTTTTGGTATTGTAGGCACCTTCGTGTAAGTGCTCTTTGTTTCTGGTTGACCCACACGCAGCCTCAGGACTGCATAGAGAATAGGTGTGGATTGAACTCTGTAGACCTAGATGTGATGACTGATGCGGAGCTCTTGCGGTGGAGAGCTTTGCTGGGTAACTGTAGTTCAGAGACTGGCTCTTGGCTTTGTGGTTCAAGAAGTCGATGTCCTTGGTTGCTCCAGAGCTGACCAGGTTTTCGAGCACAGTCTGTGGGCTGCACTGAGATGAAATGGGATATAAATTTTAACTGCAGTTTTAGAATTCACAAGCAGTGACTTAAATATTCGCCACTCTGGAATGAAGTCCTCATAAGAGTGGTTTCATTACTGGGAAGTTGCTTTGTGGTGCTGGAAAAGGGAAGATAAATCATTTAAGGGATATTAAGGAAGTAAATTTGACAGTATTTAGTAATGGAGTAGGTAAGGGCAGTGAGGAAAAGATGGGAAAAGGAAGATTTGCACTCTGTGTAATGGCACGAATGAAGGTGCCTCTGATTGTGACAAGCAGTACTGAAAGGTTTAGACAAGGTTGAGAAGCTTTTTAACATGTTGAGTTTGAGGTGTCATTAAGATATCCAAGGGATATATATATTCACACACTCACACACATATGATAGTTAAGTAATCCATATCCAGATAATTAAACTATAACTATATGGTACAGGTAGGGTGAGAAAAAAACGAAGGAAGTCTGGTAGACCCTGTAAAAGAAACAGCCAGAAATATATGAGGAAATCAGAAAGTAGTACATGAAATCCAGGGGAAATCAAAGGAAGGAGTGGTTGATTCTGTGGGTGGTTTTTCAGAGGTCAAAGGAGGTGAGAACTGAAAAATGTCCAGAGACGTTTTCCACTGAGGCCATTTTCTTTCCCAGGTCAGGGTAAGGGTCTAGGGTTCTCATTTATAGAATCTGGTTTTTGAAGAGGGAAAAATCTTATCTAACAAAGAGGGAACATACTAATTGACCCTCACGCTGTCGCAAAGATGGCGGCGCCCACAGCCAATAAGGAGGGAATATACTAATTGACTGCCATACCCTCAAAGATGGCGGCGCCCACAGCCACAAGATGGCGGCGCCCAGTCCCCTCAGCCCCGCCGGGGTGGCAGGTACATGGCAAGGCTGGGCTCACCCCTGCCACGGGCCTGCCTCCAGAGCCCCCCAGTCCCCTCAGTCCCCCAGCTGCCCAGGGCCAGCCTGAGGCGCAGGCAAGCCTCGGATGGCAGCTGCCCAGCCGCCCAGGACTGCCTGAGGCTCAGGTAACCAGGGCCGGCCAAGGCTTGCACTGCTGGCAGTGGCAGCAGCAGAGGTGTGATGGGGGCATTGCCTTCCCCTGATCGCTGGGTCGCCTCCTGCCCCAGAGGGCTCCCAGTCTGCGAGAGGGGGAAGGCCGGGCTGAGGACCGCGCCCCCCCCCCCCCCCCCCCCCAGTGCATGAATTTTCATGCACCGGGCCTCTAGTGAAGAAAATAAGCATCTTAGATAAGGTATGTCCTCCAATTCCCACATACTCGGTGGTGTTCCTGCTGAGTATCCAATGGCATATGGAAGGACTCCATTTGTTTATTTAAACACCTTGTTCAAAGGAGACCTGAAATCAGAGTTTTATAACTAACCAAGATAAGTTGTAAGACTTGGTAAAAATATTACTCTTAATTGACATGATAATCACTTGCTGTGAGGAATTAGTCTCCAGTCCTGGCTGTGGTAATACCCTTGTCACAGTGCGTGGCGCACCGGGCTATTATTGCTGGGACTGGTCATACTTAGTTACAGCCATAAACACGGCAGATTCTGTTTGGGGAGTATCAGTTAAAGATTTATGTTTTGGAATATTGTGTAACTAGTTTCAGATAAGCTTTTATCTTTATTTCTCCATTTGCTGGAACTGATTTTAGTTTCTCCATTTGCTGGAACTGATTTTAGAATCAAAGGGGATTCTGAAATTAACGCAGGTAAATGCCCAGGTCCTTGTCCTTTCACAGTATAGGTAAGTAAACTAAACACATTTGCTTACGTCAGACTGATTTCAGTTTGATTTTGTAGTTACAGTCGGCAGTTAAAAGGCCATTCTGTTGCGTTTTGCTAATATGGGAGCACCCAGCAGCTTTGTTACTGGTTTGGAATTTGTATAAATGTGAGTTAGTAGGAGGGATTAAGGAGCATAAAAGAGGCAGTAAGTTTCACTGTGGCTTAGAAAATTCCTTACGTTTTCTGAAGATGCATTCTAGTGCAATAGTCTCCACTTTTATGGGTCTTTGTGTCACATATTTGTGTGAAATATAAGTCTTGTATATAGAATGTTTAGCAAATGTGGATTCTTCTTATATATTATACCATCCAACATATATTTGGCTATTCATGCATTTTAACATAAAATTGAACCGTAAATACATATTATAGAAAAATCTGAAGAAAGGAAAGGGAGGAATGGAGGCGAAAGGATCATTACTAAAGGTTAAGCTGCACCCAAGTGTACTTTTAAAATATAATCTTTTTCTTAGGTTTTAAAAAAAGTTTAGTTATCTTATCTATGGTCTGAAAAAAGTTGCACTTGAATTTACCGATCTTGCACTTCGGTAAGTATGGAGGTGGCAAGGGCTGTTATGCCTTGGCTTTGGAAAGCTGAGTTCTCAAGCGCATGTCTGAGGCCTGTAACCCCTGTGGTACACAATGCAGCCATTGTTCTTTCCATTTGTCTGCTGCTTACCTGTTAACAACTACTGAGCAGTCTGTGTTATTAACAAAGATTGGTATTTAACAGGAGGAGCAGAATGTAGGGCCATTATGGAAAATTTGGAATGTCAACATTAAAGAAATGATTTTAAAGGTTAGATCTAAATTGTTGAAGCTTTTGCCTAAAAATTTGGCAGGTGCGTAGAGCAGGGGATGGACCAGCACAGCCTTTTAAAATTATTAGCTAGAGTGAAGTGAGTCAAGTTATGCCACTGAGCTCTTTGTTTAACCTGATAATTGGCCAGCCCTTGTTAATTGATTGAAAACCATTAAAGGACTCGGATTTCCCAGTTGCACATGATTTGGTATGTTCAACTTGCCTCATGTGTGTGAATATAAGGGCCCATGGTCTGGCTAATTCAAGTGCATCGTCCATACTCCCCTGAAAGCCAAGTGTCAGCAACAAGTCAAGTTTTAAGAGTTCTTGGAAGGTTCCTCTGAGGCCTGGTAAACATCTTGGTGATTGGTATGTATCTATTTGGAGTCTAGTTTTGAGAGCTGCTGTAAAAGAGTATTTTAAACTTCCAAGTGAACATGGAAGTGTAAACCAATACCATAGAGTTGCTTGAGTTGAAGTGAAAGATCATATTTACTGACATGTATTATAAATGGGTTTTTAAAGCAATGTCTGTTTTGTATAGTAAAAGTAAAGTATGCCAAGAGTTAAACAAAGAAGTTGTGTTATGGAACAAGAGAAAAGGATACTATGAAATAAATAATGTCTAATATCATTAAAGTGTAAGGTTTCTTTCCAAAATGTAAATATGAACTTCTAAATGAATGTTTTAAAAAATCTGATTTTACTTTGATGTGGCCAGTGACTTGATATATAAAGTGATTATGGTTCTGAACATGCCCAGATCTAGACTGCTTCAATAAATAATACATCATTAGCGCATGTAAAAGATAAATAAACCTCAAATGACATTTTGTTTAGTGGTAGCATGTAAATTGTTTTTTGTTATAATAGGTCCAAAGTAGTTCATTGGCAACAAGCGAAATGTTTTTCTATCCATCAGTTTTTAAGAGTAGGATGACATTTGATATAAACTATATTGGTTCTAGGATGACATTTGATATAAACTATATTGGTTCTAGGATGACATTTGATATAAACTATATTGGTTCTAGGATGACATTTGATATAAACTATATTGGTTCTAGGATGACATTTGATATAAACTATATTGGTTCTAGGATGACATTTGATATAAACTATATTGGTTCTAGGATGACATTTGATATAAACTATATTGGTTCTAGGATGACATTTGATATAAACTATATTGGTTCTAGGATGACATTTGATATAAACTATATTGGTTCTAGGATGACATTTGATATAAACTATATTGGTTCTAGGATGACATTTGATATAAACTATATTGGTTCTAGGATGACATTTGATATAAACTATATTGGTTCTAGGATGACATTTGATATAAACTATATTGGTTCTAGGATGACATTTGATATAAACTATATTGGTTCTAGGATGACATTTGATATAAACTATATTGGTTCTAGGATGACATTTGATATAAACTATATTGGTTCTAGGATGACATTTGATATAAACTATATTGGTTCTAGGATGACATTTGATATAAACTATATTGGTTCTAGGATGACATTTGATATAAACTATATTGGTTCTAGGATGACATTTGATATAAACTATATTGGTTCTAGGATGACATTTGATATAAACTATATTGGTTCTAGGATGACATTTGATATAAACTATATTGGTTCTAGGATGACATTTGATATAAACTATATTGGTTCTAGGATGACATTTGATATAAACTATATTGGTTCTAGGATGACATTTGATATAAACTATATTGGTTCTAGGATGACATTTGATATAAACTATATTGGTTCTAATCTCTGTCCACACACAAAATCATTGGCCTATGAAATCAGTGAGGGAATATAGGCAGAGGGGTAAGCTATAGAAACAGTTAATATGGAACATTTGAGCATGGGGATCTGATAGTTCAAGTTGTTTTGCTCTTGCTCTGAATGGATTTTGAACATAAGGAGAAATGGCATGGAATTAAAAATTGCTGTTTCTGATCCTAGTGAAGAGGCATTTATCTGAATACAGTGGGGGGACCCAAAACGTTGCTTACAGGGATACTATAAGAAAGGTAGGCATAATTCTTGTGCAAAGTGGCTACCTGTAATGAGATCCAGGGAGTCCTGTTAGTGCCTCATACAGTTACTATGGTTCAAAGGTGAACTTTTGGGGAGGTGGTGTGTTCAGAGGAGGAAAGATAAAGGAATAAGTTGAACAAGTGGTCATAAAGTTAGTGTTTATAAAAGACCTAGAAATGCCTGTAGATGTCCTTTGCTGTAGGACAAGGCCAGCAATGTTGCTCAAGTGTTTTATAGGAAGAGGCCACGAAGAAGAATGATTTATTCATTTCAAAGACATTTGAGAAAGTGGCTTTTAGAGATTGCTGTTGGAACTTTTGAAATGGACTAACTTGAAAGAAAGCAGAGAGAATGTAAGCAGGTCTCTTTAAGTGCCAGTGTTCAGTGGCTCTTCACTGTAGCCTGAAGGTAAAGTGTCTGACTTAATTATGACTTGCCGGCCATGCGGAGATGCCCAGATCTCCATTTGAGCTAGTGCTCCGTGTTTTTGCTCTCAAGCCTGATGGTAGACGGGCTGGCTTAGACTTGCTTCCTGTCTGCTTTGGGTGAGTTTAAAAATCTGTTTGTTTCACCCACATTCATCCGCCTGGGCCTTACCCATAATTCCTGCATTTTGATTATGGGGGTTATTATAGGACAAGAGCTGCTTTGTAAAAGAGCATGCTTAATACTCTAGGGTCTAGCGTGACTAGGGGATATAAATTGTATGGAAGCAATTAAACTTGAAGGAAATGTCATGTGGGCTGAATTTAAACATGCAGACTTGTGGCATTGATTTTTTATTTTTTAAAACTTATACAGAGAAGGGTGGAGAGAGAAAAATAAAGGGAGAAGAGAAATAGGCTAAGACAGTGAGGGAAGCATGCATAGAGACAAGAGAAAATGAGTCATTTTTATCATTTGGTTAAAAATCCCAAGTCCGGAGCCAGTATTATGCTAACCCCTTAATATGAACTCTTTTAAAAAATATATATTTTATTGATTTTTTACAGAGAGAAAGGGAGAGGGATAGAGAGTTAGAAACATCGATGAGAGAGAGACATCGATCAGCTGCCTCCTACATACCTCCTACTGGGGATATGCCCACAACCAAGGTACGTGCCCTTGACCGGAAACGAACCTGGGACCTTTCAGTCCTCAGGCTGACGCTCTATATCCACTGAGCCAAACTGGTTAGGGCAATATGAACTCTTTAATAGTACAAATATCAAGGAATTATACTTTACTTGGGGGCTTGTGCCCCTGTCCAGTAGGTCACCTTCATCTCAAGGTGTATGTGTATATAACAGTGGAGTGATTTTCTGGGTTTTGTTAATAAACATGCCTGAAGGCAGCCCATAGTGATTGTGCTGTTCTCTCCAGCTTTGTATTTTATGTTCATGGCCTCTGCATATTTCATACAGAGTGACTTGTCTTTGGACTTCTGATTAAGAGTATGTGGCATTTCTCTCACTGGCCTGGAATATCCTCCATCTCCCTGTTTGGTCAGTTAAGACTCAGCCAACCCCATCTCCCTATTGTACCAACCAGCTGGAAGGGATCTCCTCCTCATCCAGATCCCCATAGTAGTGAGATAGGCACAGGTGACTTGGCAATTAACCTGTTCTCTTGTCCATTAAAATGTTGTATAAGGCTTGTTCAGTGAGTGGTTTTATTCATTCCTCCCCCCCCCCCCCATAAACTCTCAGAATATGAACTCCCACACAGAGTAGGAGTTCAATTAATATTTGCTGAAAGAAATATAAATGATTTTTAATTTCTCCATTATTTAGATCATCTGGTGCTTCTTTTCTGTGCAATCAACCAATAGGTATTTTTTGAGCACATACTGTGTGTTGGATATTGGTACCGTTCTTAGCATAGTGGGTACACATAAAGAATATTACACTTTAGAATATATTTTATTATTTGTATTTCATTATTAGTCTAGCTATAAATTCTAAGAAATTACTTACTCAAACAGAACAGTGATGATCCAAGAGAGGAGAAGTTGCTGGTGATAATCCAGTATATTAGTTTGTTCCCAGATTATTTCCACATTCCACTCCATGCTGGAAAAACTGCCTCCCTCCCTGTCCCTCTCCTCTGCCCCCCTCCCCACCTTCAAATTATCCTAAGATTGCAACCTTTCCAAGTGGAGCTGGAGAGGTAGTAGACTGTTTAGGTTTCAAAGGATTTTTCAGGATGTGAAGTAAATAAGGGGACTTTGAGACATCAACAACACTGTAATTAAGCAGATTAACTGTGTCAATAGTGAATACAGAGATGTCAGAAGACCTAGTTAGTAGTAAGTCTTTAAACACAGCCTCAAGTTCAGTCTCAGTGATAACACCATCATCCACAAATTTAAAAAGAAGTTTAACAAGATAAACCCAGAAGAAATGATTCTCCTGGGAATATCGCATTCTAAATCATATATTCAGTATTAATAGCTTTATTATAAAATTTAGCTTTGGCTCTTTTATTCTTTACATGTCCCTTAAGGTCACACAGAACCATGATTTAATATTATCATTTAGATCTCTGAAGACTGGAAAATGAGCTTCCTTCTGACCAGAATAAAGGGAAGAATTTAAAGTAAACCAGGTTTACTTTACTTATAGATGGCAGTATATTTAAATACAATAATATCTATTCTTTAATTTTTAAAAATTGCCCAAGTTATATTTTGTTTTAAGAAATCCAGCCAGAGACATTCTGTCTTGACTCTCTACCCCCAGCTTGCTCATCTCCCGGGAGGGTGAGCTCCCCTCTCTGTTCAGGGTCTGCCCTTCAGACAAACATACATGTTCATGGAGAAAACTGTGGTTCCGATGTTTTTTACATGTAACTTAACTTCCTTTTTTTTTTTTTTACTTGAAAGTATGTTTTTTCATGATAGTAGCTAGAAATCTACTTTATATATTAGTCCAGCATATGACTATACCACAGTTTATCCATTTTTCAAGTGATGAAACTGTAATGTTTTTTAAGCCTCATCTGAAATACCTGGTATAAATCCAGTTCTTACTTCATTTGAGTTTTTCATCATTTTGAAGGGATATTTTTAGTAATTACCTAAAGACATGCGACTCAACAAGTCTAGTTACTAAAATTACATTGCATTTATGTGATAATTGACAGCTTTTAGAAATGTGGGGGCTATATCTCCAACAGTCCTTGAATGTGCACCAGGTGGGTGGGGTGGGCAAAGACACCACTGCATAATCACAGCCACATGCAAGTGAGGATGGAGCAGAGACCTGTTCTGATTTCTGACTGTGGTCTGGCTCTTGGGTCAAGATCACAGACTGTGTTCCTTCCTCCGGCTGGAAATTCCTTCTCTTCTAGTCTATAAGCCCTGCCCAGAATTTTCTGACCAGCATCGTCAGTTCAAGGTTTGGCCTCCGAGTCATTGATTTAGCTGTGAGATGACAGGCATGGGGAGGAGAGGCTGTGGCCAGGCCTGGAGGGCGAGCTACTAGGAAGCAAAGCAGGAAAGAGGCTTGGCTGTTCCCAGGCCTGAGGCCAGGCAGCCTTGGATAGAAGGGTGAGTGCCATCTGAGCATCGCCTCAGGGCATCGGCTACTTAAATAGGAGTTCCAGATGCCAGCACAACCCCAGCTTGGCTGGCCCAGGTCCTTCCTGTCCTTCCTGTCCACCAAGCGTGTCGTTCAGCCGTTTATGGTGTTGGTGGGGAATAGTCATGGCTCTTTTTTCTGGCCCCTTTCTCCCAGAAGGCTCACCCTTGAGGGCATGGAACATGTTTTATTCTTCCTAGAACTTAGAATGTGGGGTGAATGAATGGGGAAAAGTGAGTGAAAAAGGAAGCTTGCTGGGAGATAGAGGCTTTTCCTGGTTGCTGCTGTTGTCTTCAGAAGTTGGGTCACAGAGATCTTAATATGCATTTACATGTATTTATCTAACCAACATAGCACTTCTCTGTGCCAGGCATCATGCTAAGCACTGACATACTTTATTCTCCCAACAACTCTGACTGAAACACTAGTTTTATCCCCCCTTTACCCAGGAAACTGAGACACGGAGCGCTTAAGTAGCCTGACCTGTCAAATAGCTAGAAATAGTTAAGGCCCAGAGTCAGTGCCCTGGCTGTCCCTCTGTCCCCTGTCACAGGTCTTGAGTGTTTGGATTTTTTTTTTCCCCCTGTGTGATCTCTCATCCTGCCTTCTTCTCCCGTCCTGTTGCCCCTACCTTGTGTTTGTCTTGATACTTCATTTGCAGATTACAACATCCTGGCCTCTACCCAGGACAGCTCGAATCCTGTCATTCCCACTTTAGACTCTCCCTGCATCCTGCCCTATCCAGGCTGAAGTCCTGCCCACTCACCTATTCTAGTCATGAGGCTGCAATGCTATTTAAACCTCATCTGCAAGGCCTGGAATAAATTGAATTCTTACTTGCCAGTGCCTGTCTCCCTTCCCCGGAGTGCCCTCACTTCCTGCCTGAGCCCTCTGCTCCTGTGGTCTTCACCTGCTCTGAACTCAGTGCTACAGGCTGTTGGGTATACCTCCACAGTTTTAGGCCTGAAAAAGCCCAGCTACTATTAAGCTCTGTGGGGACAGGGATAGGTCTCCCATTATCCATGGTCTGGCATGGAGTTGGGTACCCAGGGGCCACTGAGTAGTGGGTCTAGTAGGCAGAGCACATTGGGGCATTGATTTAGACCCTAATATTGAGGTCATTGCTAGGTATCCTCACCTTTAAATTAGGAATTTGAAGGAGATAATAGCTAAGATCTGTTTTAATTTCCTTAACTGATTATGTTTATTTTTATTTTTTTATTTTTTATTTTTTAATATATTTTATTGATTTTTTACAGAGAGGAAGGGAGAGGGATAGAGAGTCAGAAACATCGATGAGAGAGAAACATCGACCAGCTGCCTCCTGCACACCCCCCACCAGGGATGTGCCCACAACCAAGGTACATGCCCTTGACCGGAATCGAACCTGGGACCCTTGAGTCCGCAGGCCGACGCTCTATCCACTGAGCCAAACCGGTTTCGGCTGATTATGTTTATTTTTAAATAGCTTTATTGAGATATAATTTACATACCATGCATTTTACCTATTTGATGTGTACAATGTGATGGTTTTTCGTATATTCACAGATATGTGCAACCATCATCACAGTCAATTAAGAATGCCTTTATCACCACAAAGAGAATCCTGTACTAGTGAGATAGCTTATTAACTCTCCCCCTCCCCAGCCTTATGCCAATATACTTTACATCTCTACAAGCTGACCTATTCTAGACATCTTACCTAATAATAGAGAAACATGTAAATTGACCGTACCTCTCCTACGCCCACAGCCAATCAGAGTGAGTATGCAAATTAACCCAACAAAGATGGCAGTTAATTTGCATACGTACCTGGGTAACATCCTTGGCATGCAGGTCACTCTGAGCGGGCCATCAGAGGGGTGGGGGGCCCCCTGCCCAAGCCTAAAGCCTCTAGCCGAGCCGGCGATGGGAGGGCTGGGGGAGCCCCCTGCCCAAGTCTAAAGCCTGGGTGGCCCGAGCTGGTGATCGGAGGGGCCGAGCCTGCGATCGGAGGGAAGGAGAAAAAAATCTATGGAAACATATCCTCAGGTGAAGATAAAAAAAAAATAAAGAAAGAAATGTCATATCCTATGAAAGACACATCTTGAAAATGCCTAAAGAAAGTTGTCATTTTTTCGTGGTGAAGGGACTGGAGTCCATGTTGATGAAAATACCTTGGTGGCTGCGGTGACTGGCAGTGGCTGCAGCAGTGGGGTGATGGGGCTGGCACCTTCCCCTGATCAGCTTGGTCGCCTCCCGCAAAAGGAGGTCCATTGGGAGCGGGCCTAAGCCGTCAGTAGGATATCCCCTGAGGGCTCCCAGTATGTGAGAGGGGGCAGGCTGGGCTGAGGGACCCCTCCCCCAGTGCACGAATTTCGTGCACCGGGCCCCTAGTATATTATATGGACTTGGTGACTGGTTTGTTTTACTTGGTTGGCATACTGTTTTCAAGGTTTATCTGTGTTGTAGTACATAGCAGTACTTCTTTTCTTTTTTATTTTTATTTTTAGTTTTGGTACTTCCTTTCTTTTTATGGCTAAATACTACTCCATTATATAGATATACCACATTTTATTCATCTATTCATCTATTGATGTTTGCATCATTTGGCTAATTACACTTATTTTTGAGGGGGAAATGGCTTTCCCTGTGGTGGTTTCCCCGGTTGTCAACAGCAGTTGACCTCGCTGCTGTAGAAGTAGGAACAGGACCTGGTGGCTGTGTTTGCACAGAATGCAGGGACAGGAGGCTGGAGACTTGATCACTAGTGCAGGGAGCAGTCATAGGGAGTACTCATAAGATTTGTAGTCAGACATTCTGGTTTGAATCACAGCTCCCACTTGCTGAGCTTGCACAACTTCAGCAAGCCCAGTTTTCTCATAATGGAAGCTACCCTGCCTGCTTCCTTAGAGTCAGGATCAAGCTAGAACGGGTGTGGCCTGGGGGGACAACAAGTGCAGAGGGACCTCACTATGGCTATAAAAATGAATAAGTAAAAATAAATGCTTAAAGTTGTCACTTTCAGTAAGGGGCAGTGGGGATGGGCAAGGAAGATAGAACACTTCCTTTGTAGGCTTTTACCTGAAGGTTGTTATCTCAGAGGTAGCTGCATTTATGCTTATTAAGCATCTGTTGGCTCTTATGTTTGGGGTTTGTATGGGAAGACTAAAAATGTCTTTTTCAGTAATTGGATAAGGGATGAAATGTTAATATGATCCAATCTTTACTTGGAGGGTGATTTCAGAACTGTATCACTGATTTGGCTAGTGTTGTTACTACAAATCAAGGAACCGTACACTTTTGAATTGTAGGCAAGGCCTGCCTCCATACCCAGAATCACAAAAATAATTTTTGTTGTTTAACGTAAGTAGGTTTTAGAAACATACAGCTTTTACATTTGTAACAGTAGGTCTTTTGATAGAATGGAAAGTAAGTCATTTTATTCATCCAAACTAAGTTTCTGCCCCTGTGAACTTTAGTGGGAGGTAGAGGAAATGGATTGTGGGGAGATAGGAACTTCACTTCCCTATTCTTTTCTGGCCCCAGGTGAGTGGAGACAGGTCTTGCCTGGCCTCCTCCTCACTAGTCTGAACCGCATAGCAGTTGCGAACAAGTCAACATTTCCAGGCTGTCACAGTGATCAGATTTTGTGTGGGAGATCTCCACAAAAGAATATTTGTTTCCAGGGCATTGACGCTCCTTTTTTCCCCATTAAGTCTGACCTTTCCATCATTAGATTGTGTTTCTTTTCAGAATAAGTAGAGCTTAGAAACAGGGAAGAAATGAGTGAAGGAAATTTACTTTGCTGCATCCAAATGCAAATTGTGCAAAAAGAAATAGATGAGGTGAGAATGGACACCATTCCTGGGGTAACATCCACACTTTGTGTTCTACACCATGACCCTGGAATGGAGAGTTTAAATGGCTGAGTTACCAGCTATTTTCATTACCTTAAGCATCATGAGTGCTTTGTGTTGGTCCTGGGGCTCAGGTGCCCTGACTTATATACAGACTCCTTCTGTTTGCTGTCCAACAAGGCCAGAAGGGCTTGGGTACGCGACTGTGCAAAGCCTTGGCCTTGTGTTTCTGTCTCATGCCTGCCTGAAAATGCAGTGAGCTGAGCAGACCTGAGCTGGTCTGGAGGAAGAGCAAGAAGTTCTGATCACCTGTCTCCAGACAGAGGCACAGCCTGTCTTTAGGTGGCCAAAGAGGAGTAGATGACCTCTGAAATTGTAGATCTTTGTCTTTGGCTGTTGCTCTGAGAAGTTGCTGATTTTCTTTTTTCTTGTATAAAAAAATTCTTTTTTTTCCTGTCTCTTCCTGTTCATTGTGAGAGCTGGAGGTAGAAGCAAAATTTTAAAGACTTAAGACTTTTATACAAGTTATTTTGGGACCATCACTCATACTTATAGTTCACTTAAATGTTAGAATATTACTTATTGCACAAATAATTTATAATAATGGTAATTGGAAATTCTTTTTAAAAAAGAAAAGACTCATGGAAAAAAATCTCATCACCTAAGAAATTCACAGATTTTCCTATGTGCTTGTATGTATACTTTTCATATTGTTATGTGCTTTCAAAATCAAATATTCCAGAGCAGATGGGTTGGTTGACTTGAAAGTTTTTTTTCTTCTTTTTTTTTAAAATTTCTCTAATATGTGCTGTTACCCAATTTAGAACTTATAGGGCTTTTAAAAAATATTTTTATTGATTTCAGAGAGGAAGGGAGAGGGAGAGAGAGATACAAACATCAGTGATGAGAGAGAATCATTGACCAGCTGCCTCCTGCACGCCCCACACTGGGGATTGAGCCCACAACCCTGGGCATGCGCCCTGACCGGGAATCGAACTGTGACCTCCTGGTTCATAGTTGGACGCTCCACCACTGAGCTACGCTGACTGGGCTATAAGGCTTTTAATGCATTACTAAGGGCCAGTTCTGTCTAAAACAAAATATACTTGTCAAATATGATTGATGAAGAAGGGTATCTTCATGGCTTCATTTTAGAGCTCACCAAGGTGCTGGACAAGTCACTGGTACTTGAAAACCAGAAAGGAGAGACTGTTTCTTTCAGATTCAGAAATGACAAAGCCCAGGAGTGATACTGGGGAAACCACACTTGGGCTTCAATGGGAAGAATCCTCATGTGAGTTCTGGTTGGCGAGTTTCCTAAGCTAAGAAATATTAAACTAGTTCTTAGATGATCTGTGAGGTCCTTCTTTGTATGGGAATAAATATCCAAATGAATGGGTGGGAAATATAAATATAAGTACTTTCATGAGCCTGAAGATATCTGCTGTAGGATCAAAGACAAACATTTTTGTTTGAGAAAGGAATGAATTGTTTTTTATAAAAAGCCTGATTTATTTAACAGGGAGGCTAAGGTCTCCTCAGTCTTCAGACTTTAAATGCTCTGGAGTTGCGAAAGACTTTTCCTTTTAAACCTATGCTACACAATTAAGAAAAAAATGTTTTTCTTTCAATTTTTTCTTAAGTTATTTGGCAGAGATGATGGGTAGAAGAATTATCTGTAAGACTTGATCCCTTGTGCTAAAGCTTGAAATGGTTGGACTTATCTAGATAGTCATTTTCCCAAACCTGTAAAAGCTCACCTTGTATTTCCTGTTGGCATGGGCACACCCTCTACATCATATGGAAAGAGAGACTCCTGGGGGAAAAATTAGCCCCTTTTATAAAACAGTGGGAAATACCAAGAATCAAATTTAACTTCAGTGGAAGCTGTTTGTTAGAATAATGTTTGTTGTTTGGGTTTCCTGCTGGCTTAATAATGGGAATTTTTTATGCCTTTAGAATTGTTTTTAAAACAATACTCCCCCCCAAAAAACAAAAACAAAAACAAAAACACAACAACAACAAAACCCCCAAAAAGCAGTCCAGGCTACACTAAAAGAAAGAGGGGAAGACCCACCCTAGAGAGCTTTGTAAATCTTATCAATGGGTAAAAAAAACCACCACACCGGGGGGTCTCATGGATATGGATGTCTCTGGCTGGTTTAGAGCAGATTTTAACCAGTTTATTGGGGATGCCTGCTGTGGCCACAGTGCATGCTTCAGCTTTCACCACCTACCTCCCATTCTTGGCTTCTCCAGCATTTCAGAAGGGGACAGGGAAGAGCTTGGTTTAAGGCAGCTGTCATAGCATCTATTCTCTCAGCTTCCTTATCTCTAGCAGAATAAAGAATAATTTGTTCCCATCAAAATGTGGTCTTCCTTTGCCTATTGCATTTCATTGCTCAGCGTAAATTCAGGGTTGACTTTCCCGCACAACACCCCACATGGCTGAAAATGGGGGCAAGTGTTTCCCAGGAAATTTGGATTACAGTCAGGAAAGAAATGTGAATAGTTGATGTGTAGTCAACAACAGATGTTTACTCTAAGTAGGGTTATCAGATAAAATATAGATGTCTGGTTAAATTTGAATTTCAGATAAACAATGGCTTACTTTTTAGTATATGTATATCCCAAATATTGTATGAGATGCACCATCCTAAAATTATTTGTTGTGTACCTGAAATCCTATATAATAAAAGGCTAATATGCAAATTGACCTAACAGCAGAACTACCGGTCACTATGATGTGCACTGACCACCAGGGGGCAGACGCGAAATGCAGGAGCTGCCCCCTGGTGGTCAGTGTGCTCCTACAGGGGGAGTGCCACTCAGCCAGAAGCCGGGCTCACTGCTGGTGAGAGCAGCGGCGGTGGTGGGAGCCTCTCCCACTTCCTCGGCAGCGCTAAGCCAGCAGTCGGACATCCCCTGAGGGCTCCCTGACTGTGAGAGGGCGAATTTCGTGCACCGGGCCTCTAGTTTAGATATAATTGGGTAGACTGCATTTTTATTTGCTAAATCTGGCAAGCCTAAGTCCCAAATATACTTCTCATGTCTCATTTGACATTTTTTGTTAGTTTCTAGCTTACCTGGCCCAAGATTGTTTTGCTTTGGAGAGGTGCTGGGGAGTGGCACAGTAGGCAGGATGTTACATCAGTGTGAACTAAGAAAGGACAGGGCAGGGCATAAATAAAGTATTGGCCAAGAAGCTGCTTGATGGCCTCAGGACAGAGTAGGTGTTCCAACTACCTGTTCACTATATGCCAAGGTTGGGCAATATCTTGTTTTTGATACTATTCTTGGATGCACCCCTATGTTTTACATATTTCATCACCCCATCTGAACATAAACTCAATATGGCTGATTTTCCAACTGCTGCCATTTTGTAGTCTTCATGAGCAAACACTTCTAATACCTTCTCTTAAAACTTGGGAGAGAGGAGTAAAATTTCATCTCTAACCAATAATAGTGATTCTGCTTCTGGGCTTTTAATGAAAATTATTTGAGTAAATATTATTTTTATTTGTATGCAAAACACATTGGTTCTGGTCAATCCCCCCCCCCCCCCTATCTATATATATATATGATTGTACACAAACATTCTCTTTAAATTTTGGCTCAAACAAGAGAAGTTATTAGCTTTGTTTTATATAGTGACTGATTTCAACTGGGTGGATTTAGGGAAGAAAAAAAGCATAGGAAATAGAATCATGTAACACAAAGGATGCCTCCCGGTTGTTGAATCACTGTCTGCTGGGTTTTGGGCACTCTTTTTTTGGAGGCTCTGTTATTGATTAGTAAGTCTCAGTAATGAATGTAGAGGATTGACAGCGTGGGATTAATTTATTTACAGTTGTTTTCTACTGAAATCTCCACATACACAGTTTCCTCAGTTTAAGACCTGTTCCTTGTACCTCGATTTGATTCAGAGCACACCTGTGATGTGTTTATTTCTTGGGCCCTGCAGGAAAATTCATTCGTCATGAGTGACAATTACTTTGCAGTCATTACTATGTGGTTACAACACATTCATTGCTAGGAATGGTTTGTGAGTGTCACCTTGATCCATGAGCTCAGCTGGGTATCAGACATCAAGGAAGGGAGGGACTTGGTAGGTACTTAAATGGGAAACAGTGTGCTGTATGGAGGTGTATTAGCGATTAAGGAGGTGGCATTTGGGTTGAGTCAGGGTATTTAGTGCTGTGCTTAGAACAACTCATGTCTTCCTTATGAGAAAACACTTGTGGTCCTAATTTTTGCTTCATTAAAAACAAACAAACAAACAAACAAACAAACCAAACGAACCAAGTCACTATAATTCTGACACCTACGGCAGAGATAACAACCACCCTTTCCTGAGAAGAAACTTTCTATGAAGATTAAGTGATTACAGTTTATTTTTCTAAGTTTCAAAAGAAACAGAAAGAACCAGTTTCTTCTCCTTTGCATAAAAACTAGTATTTTAGAAGGATGCAGCAAAGTGAATCTGTGTGACCTATACCTTCAAGGTGACAACCCAATTACCTGGAGGGCTTCGAGAGCAGATTGGAGCTTTTGGCCATGAACACAACACAGAATGTAGAGTCCTCTCTCTGGCTTGTGTGGATGAGAACGAGCCAGTCAGGACTGTTCCAGCAGCAAGTGATAGATGTCCAGCTCATACTAGCTCATGTACATACCAAGTGAGGTTAAGATTGACTCCAGATCTGGGGACTGCATCAGTATTATTTGGACTCCCATCTGTTCCCTGGCATTTCTCTTCCTCTTGCCCACATTTCCTCCCGTTAGCAGGAGTATGGCCCCTGGCAGACTTGGGCTTTCCATATCTCAGGTGAGCAATTTCGAAGGGTGAGAGGACTTCCTCTTACCCCCAGCTTCACTGTACACCAGTATCTGCTTGATTGCCCTCCGCTGACCCCAGCCAAGCGGGGCCCTGGATGGGTCACCACCCAGGAAATGAATAGTTGGAATGGAGAAGGAGAAGTTTCTTAATGGAAGTGGTCTTGGTGGGGAATGGGCAGAAGAGAGGAAGAGATGCCAAGAAATGCAACATATTTTAATTGCAGTGGGAGACAGACCCTAGTTTTAACCCTGTAGGCTCACTGGAGAGATGACATGCATACAGGGAAGTGAGCATGGCATTGCCCAGACTGCATAAAGGAAATGAGGAGATGCAGAATTACTAGTAAATGCTGTCATTGTGAATGAAGGTCATTCAGAGAGGATTGTGCATTTTTAGCTTTACATGCAGTTTCCCATCTGCCGTAAGAAGTAGCCCTCCAGTTTGTTCATTATGATTTTACCTCTTTTCTCTATGGTTACATAGTAGATGATTAGTTCTGGAAGCAATAATATTTCTATTTATATAGATCTACATTCCCCCATAGAAATTATTTCTCTCTTGTTCAAGCTAGATGTCAGAATAAAAGTTCATGAAAGTGAAGTTGTTTGGGCTTTAATTTATAAAAAAAAGAAAGAACATATTTTGCAAACTTAGTGATTTGGGATGACTCTCACAACTAGTGGCATTGTAGCCTGACTTTCCTGGCTGTCCAGTATTCCATTTTATGGTCCTACCGTAATTAATTCATCCAGCCCCCCTTGGTGATTATTTAGATCATTTCCCATTTTACACTTTAAATGAGCTTTGTGATAAATATTCTTATAGGTTCTAAAAATACATCTTCATTAGAATTAATTCTTAGAAATGCAGTTATTGGATCCAAGACTATTGCCATGGATTTTATTGGGGATAGTGAGGAAATAATGATGATCAACTCAGAATCATTTTAGTTGGTTATTGAATCAAGTACATTAATTCTTTAGTTTTCTTCTACTATGTGGGAAAATAGAATTTGGTAGTTAATTATAAAAAGATTATCATTATTATATTATTCATATATTACTGATATATATTTTATGTCTCTAATAAATTGAAAATTGGTTGTATTTCATGGTTTTTGAAAAATAAATCTATTATTCAAACAACAACCAAAAAGATACTAGCACTTGGGGAAAATAATAGCAATATCCCTATTTTGCTTTAATCAACCTGGTTGTAACTAAAACATTGTTGTCAGGGAAACAAGACTGGGTTAAAACAAGCCCCTTGCTGTTTTTGAAATGAATGATTTTGTATTCATTAGGAAATAGTTATTACCAATCATGTCATTAGGTGGTGGTGGAGGGTAACGTAGCAGAGAGGCTTATGATTTTTGCAGGTGGAGTATGAGACATGGGTTCATGATTTCTATTACAATGCTTTTTACATAGAGGGGAATGAGTGACTTGAGAGAATAAAGGAAAACTACATGACTGATTAAGCCATTTTGACTCTTTGGGACCCAGTGCAAGCATACTTACAACATCAAAGGAAAACTGCATATAAATTTTGAAACTGTGCCAGCATGTCCAAACGATAGTAGAGGAGTCTAAGACCTCAGTGTAGCTCACTGGTCTATCTTTCATGTGAAACTTTTTGAGCACACCTGCAAGGCATAACACCAGACTACAGAACATATGTAGTTCTTCACAAATGGATCTGTAACATAACTGGGCATGGGCCACATGGTGTGACTTCTGTCTTCTACTGAATTGAGTGTTTATAAAAATTTCTTCTCCTTAGTTGTTGTTCCTCCTGGTTTTCTTTCTTTTTCCTATCATTAGCAGAAAGAATATTGTCAGTGAAAGGAGTTGCATCTGGTTACTTTGGTTAACACATCAAGGGAGTTGGAAAACCTGGTTGCTAGTAACTGAATAGTCCCGGCTACAGTAACACATAGTAGGCTACAGAGGTGCAGTGATCTCTTTCTCTGTGGGGCCTTATTTCTTACAGCACTTGCTACCAGCATTAGTCACTTCTGTTTGGGCACTGTGGTTTTTTCCTTCCTTCCAATAACATTACTCGAGTTTAAAAAAAATCATAGCAATATAGTTTCACAAAGACTTCTGTGATTAGAGTTACCGTCTGCAATTTTTAAAAGTAGACGGTGAAAAAGCAAATTTAAGAAGCTTGAAAAGTTTAAAAACAAGGACTCTTTCTTCATAAGAGAGGCATAGAAGCTGTTTGGTCCCTGTTTTTTTGCCCTTTAAATAGCCATATTTGGTGTACCTCAAAACAGTTCAAGCAAGGTGAAAATCAAAGTAGAAAAGGATGTCATTGTGAGACATTCTTGGGGACCATAAAGTGAGAATGGCAACAAATTTGTTTTCAGGGATCTGTGGTTCATTCAGCAAAATTAATACCAGTATAGTATTCTTCCCAGGTCTGTACTGGTGCTCGGGGTTCTGTAGTTTGTTTGCACCCCTCTGTACTTGTATCATCCTGAGCAAGTCGAGTAGTTGAAGGAGCTGCATAAAAAACTTGAGATTCTTCTGTAAAGGATGATGTGTGTGGTCTCTGCAGCCTGGGGAGTTTATTCCTGGATGTGGGGCACACATAGTTGTAACTTTTTGCAGTGGAAATGCTATTAGTAGAATTAGACAGATAGGATTTGAGCTGGATCTGGACCTGCAGATAGATAGGAAGTAGATAAAAATGATGTAGATATTTGTGTCAACTCCTATAGAAACATCCTCTGTCATGTCAAGTAGGTACTCTTGTGCTGTTTAAAAGAAGTCTTTTATAAAGGTCGATGTGTGTGTGTGGTGCAGGACGGGTGCAGGAGAACATGATATGCAGTTGCATGAGACCCAGCTCCCCAAAGGGTCTGCTGTAAGGCACTTGGAACTGAATTTGAAGTCAACTGATCCCTGAATACACCCCTTCATCTAGCCTCCTCAGTCCAGCTGAGCTCTGCTGTCAGACCTACTGTCATCTTGGAGGGCTTCAATGTGAGGGCCAACCAAACAGGTTCAAAGAAGATCCAGGTACATCTTGTGTACCAGGTACACCCAGGTATACTGAGGTTAGGATATCCATGCATGACTGTGTGCCTCTGTCTCTGTGCACACACCACGCTTCCACTTGTGAGAACCTTATTTAAAGCATAAAGAAAACAAGTTACCCCAAACCCTCTGTAGAGGAGGTGATCTAGTATAGTGGTTGAAAATACAGGTTCTGGAGTCAGAATGTTTGGGCTCAGTTGTTGACTCTGCCTCTTAAGACCAATGTGACCCTGGGCACATAATTTCTCCATGTCTCAGTTTCTTCATCTCTATACAGAGATTCTATGTACTAGTAAAGTATTAATAGGGGCTTAAGAGTGCCCTATGATGAAGCCCAGAACTAAACAAATTTAAAAAATCAAAGTGTGTAGATCGGTTAATTGTAGCCCAGGCTTATGGCCAATATGGGCAGGCAGTCTAGTGGCTCAAGGAGCCCCTCATACCATTCTTCAGTGTCTGAAAAAACATGCTTGCAGAGGACACAGACTTTATCTTTGTAATCTCTTATTTTAGTCCCCCCTAAGAACTTGAGAGTAGCCTTAAAATAACTCTTAAAAATTATTTCAGAAATAGTCATATTTTTAATCCTCACCTGAGGATATGTTTTTATTGATTTGAGAGAAAGAGAGAAACATTGATGTGGGAGAGAAACATTGATTTGTTCCCTCTGTACTTGTCCCCGTTGGAGGTCACACCCACAACCTAGGTGTGTGCCCTGACTGGGAATCAAACTCAAAACCTTTTGGTGTATGGGATAATGCTCCAACCAACTGATCTAGGACCAAAACGAATCAGTTTTTTTAAGTAAGGGTGAAAAAAATCTCTCATGGCCCACCATTTGAATAACCACTCTCCACTGTGGTATACATTTTTCAGGCTTTTCTACTATAGTTTCAGCTATTTTTTTTTTATCCAATGATGGGATAGTCTACATTTTACTTTCATATCTATGGGTGAAGTTCATGAATAATACCAATGTGATTTATGGAACTCTAAAGGGCTCCAAATAATGAGGCCACCTAGAAATAATGAAGGTAGCTGACCCATGGAAACCCATACGACTCTGGTAGTCCTGTACTTGAGGAACACAGCGACATTGCTCTCCAGGCCCACGTGCGACGCCGCGGGCCTGGTGAGAGAGGGGCAGAGAGAAAGTAAGGTCGGTTGCCTAATCCTTCACACGGGCTCTGGGAAGGTAGGCCCTGTCGTGAGTGTGAATTGAGATGTGTTTTCCCTCTGCTCATCTTGATTCCCAGGAGACCTCAAGAGTGTGCCCACAATGTGGTGCCTAAGTGCTTGCCAGTTACCCTTCAGCTGCCTGGCCTAAAGTGGGGGGAAACTCTATGCTGGTTTCGTTAAGCAATAGAATGCCTAAAAATGGCACAGCAAACTTAATGTTCAGTTAAATTTTCCAGAAAGCCATTTTCCTGTACCAGTTTGCCTTTACTTGGTGACTATTACACTCACCTCTGGCCTGTACTTATAAAACAGCACTTCCTCCCTTCCTCCCTCCCTCTTCCTCCTCCTGCCCCATTGAGTTTCTGTTGCTGGGACTGTGGGACATAAGCATGAATCAACACGTGGCCTTTGTCCTAAATAGTTGGCCTTGAGTTTTAGAGAGAAACCTGAAAATGGCTTATCATAATATGGCGAATGGAGGACATTTATTCAGGGAGCTGACAGCCGCTTCATTAGGGAAGAGCAGAGGAGGAATCCAGCCTGGGATTCAGGGTCATGGAGGAGGGTGCTTCCCAAGCTGCGTTTTCAAGATGCGGTCCAGTTATGATAGACAGAAAAGAAGGGTGGGGAGAAGGCATCTCCGTTAAGGGCAAAGATAAGAGACCCTACGGAAGCTTTAAAGCTGGAGCCCTTTGTGGAAATGGAGTTTGTGGGGCAAACCTGAGATGAGACTGAAGCCTGCGCAGGCGGTCAGAACTTCGGTGGGTGCGTGCGGGGGTCCACTGAGCGCTGTGGGTGTTATGCTCAGTGGGACCCCGCTGGAATATTCCAGGTTGGTTTTATGAGGGGATGTCTCTTACTGAGGATATTGACTCAGGGGCGTTTCCTTTTACAGTCAGGATGGCCTCCATTGGACCAATATTGTTCTCGGGCTTTTTTTTTTTTTTTTTTATCTTGGATAAACAGACAGAGGCTGATTCATTTTTCTAGAAAAACAGGATGCACTAAAATACTGCAAGTAACAATTAAACAGACATGCTCACGTACAATAATATTTATAAAGGGACTGAACGATATGTATAGTAGACACCTCCGTGGTGTGGCTGTTCTCCTTCCCATCTCACTTGCCTTCAGCCCTTGGCCTGGTTCCTTTGCATCTCAGTTTCCTCAGATATCAAATTGGGGCAAATACCACCAACCATGCAGGCCTGTCATGAGGAACAGATGAGTGTAGATTGCCAGGGCCAGCACTGGTCACAGAGCAGCCCCTCCACCAAAGCTTAGTGTCCGCACTGGGTGTGAAAGATTTATTCACAGTGATATAAAAAAAACCACTTTGTATTATGTAAATGTTGAAATACTACATATAAAAGTAGAGAGACTAGTGTAATAAATTCCCATGTACCAATCACCCACTTCAACAATTCTCAGCATTCTGCCATTCTTGTTTATGGATCCCCTCTCTTTTAAAAAATACTTTAAAGTTTGTAACGATTAACTACTAGTTAAATTATTTTAAAGCAACTTCCAGATAGCATATACTTGTGTGTATACTTAGTCTGAGAAATCAGTGGGCCAAAGAAACCCCTTTAAAAATTGTAGAAGTCAAGCCCGGTGGCTGAGCATTGACCTGTGAACCAAGAGGTCATAGGACACATGGCCGGGTTGTGGGCTCGATCCCCAGTGTGGGGTGTGCAGGAGGCAGCTGATCAATGATTCTCATCATTGATGTTTCTATCTCTCTCTCCCTCTTTCCTTCCTCTCTGAAATCAATAAGAATATATTTTTTAAAAATGGTAGAAGTCAATATTTTGAACCCAGTTTCCATAGTTGAGTATTAGGTGCTTCTGAATTAAATCAGAAGATGTTTGCAAATATTTTAGTCAAGAAAGGCACTTTGAAAGTACAAAGTATTGTTTATTTCATTCAGTGCATACTTCACATCATGGTCTGCTCATCAACCAATACTTAGGTACACGTGCAATGTATTTTTTAAAAATAGAAGATTTCAAACATAGCCAATGCTAGTAGAAGCATAATGACACTAGCCATCACTCTGACGTCTCCTTTTTTTTTTTTTTTTAAATTGAATCTTTATTGTTGAAAGTATTACATATGTCCTCCTTTTTCCCCCATTGACCCTTCTAGCTAGTGCCCACCCCCCATCCCAGACCTTCACCACCCTATTGTCTGCGTCCATGGGTTATGCGTACATGCATACAAGTTCTTTGGTTGATCTCTTTCCACAGTCTCTTCTATGCTGCTATGTCTCTGGATCTGTTTTGTTTATCACTTTATTTTGTTCATTAGATTCCACATATGAGTGAGATCATGTGATACTTGTCTTTCTCTGACTGGCTTATTTCAGTCAGCATAATACTCTCCAGGTCAATCCATGCTCTTGCAAATGGTAAGAGTTCTTCCTTTTTTATAGCTGTGTAGTATTCCATTGTGTAGATGTACCACAACTTTTTATCCACTCATCTACAGATGGGCACTTGGGCTGTTTCAAATTCTTAGCTATTGTAAATTGTGCTGCTCTGAACACAGGGGTGCGTACATTCTTTCTGATTGGTGTTTCCCGTTTCTTAGGATACATTCCCAGAAGTGGGATCACTGGATCAAATGGCAGTTCCATTTTTACTTTTTTAAGGAAACTCCATACTGTTCTCCACAGTGGCTGCACCAGTCTGCATTCCCACCAGCAGTGCACTAGGGTTCCTTTTTCTCCACATCCTCACCAACACTTGTCGTTTGTTGATGGTAGCCATTCTGACAAGTGTGAGGTGATACCTTATTGTCATTTTAATTTGCATCTCTTTGATTATCAGTGACTTTGAGCATTTTTTCATATGTCTCTTGGCCATCTGTATGTCTTCTTTGGAGAAGTGTCTATTTAGGTCCTTTGCCCATTTTTTGATTGGATTGTTTGTCTTCCTTCTGTTAATTTGTGTGAATTCCTTATATATTTTGGATATTAAACCTTTGTCAGATGTATCATTGCCAAATACGTTCTCCCATGCAGTGGGCTCCCTTTTTGTTTTATTGATGGTTTCTTTTGCTTTGCAGAAGCTTTTTATTTTGATGTAGTCCCATTTGTTTATTTTCTCCTTAGTTTTTTTTTTGCCCTAGGGGATGTATTGGTAAACATTGCTACAAGAGATGTCTGAGATTTTGCTGCCTATGGTTTCTTGTAGGATTTTAATCGTTTCCCAGTTTACATTTAAGTCTTTTATCAATTTTGAGTTTATTCTTGTGTATGATGCAAGTTGGTGGTCTAGTTTCATTTTTTTTTGCATGTATCTGTCCAATTTTCCCAACACCATTTATTGAAGAGACTGTCTTGATGCCATTGTATGTTCTCATCTCCTTAATATTTTTCAAATATTAATTGAGCGTAATGGCTTGGGTCGATTTCTGGGGTCTCTGTTCTGTTCCATTAATTTATATGCCTGTTCTTGTGCCAGTACCAGGCTGTTTTGATTATGGTGGCTTTGTAGTATAATTTGATATCTAGTATTGTGATTCTCCAACTTTGTTCTTCTTTCTCAAGATTGCTGTAGCTATTTTGGGTCTTTTTGGGTTCCATATAAATTTTTGGAGTATTTGTTCTAGATCTGTGAAATATGCTGCTGGTATTTTAATAGGGATTACATTGAATCTATAGATTGCTTTGGGTAGTATGGACATTTTAATGATGTTAATTCTATCAATCCATGAACACGGTTTATTCTTCCACTTGTTTATATCTTCCTCTATCTCTTTTTTTCAGCATCCTGTAGTTTTTTGAGTATAAGCCTTTTACCTTCTTGGTTAAGTTTATTCCTAAGTATCTTAATTTTTTTGTTGCAATGGTAAATGAATTATTTGTTTAGTTACACTTTCTGAGAATTCTTTATTGGTATATAAAAATGCTATTGATTTCTGGGTGTTGATTTTGTATCTGCTACATTGCCAAATTCATGTATGAAATCTGGTAGCGTTTTGGTGGAGTCTTTAGGGTTTTCTATGTACAATATCATGTCATCTTCGAATAATGAGTTTTACTTCTTCCTTTCCAGTTTGGATGCCTTTTATGTCTTTTTGTCTGATCACTGTGGCTAGGACTTGCAGTACTCTGTTGAATAAGAGTGATGAAAGTGGGCATCCCTGTCTTGTTCCTCTTCTTAAGGAAAATGGTTTTAGTTTTTGCCTCTGACATCTCCTTTTGAAAGACGTTCATGTTGTTTGTAAGAGATTTCCAGGGTCAAAATGGCTTGATTAAGTTTTGAAGAAGGTATAGAATCACAATTTAAAGATTTACTAGATGGAAAGAAATTCATAATCATCAGTGCCTTTGAGAAGTATATCAGTGATAACTCTTAAAAGAACTGATTTTTTTCTAGATAGAATTAAAGTAAAATACGAAATTTGATACCAGTTCAGGAAAAACCCCTTCAAAAGACATGTAAGCAAGAACAAGTATGGAAGGCAATATTAAAGTGCTAGCAATGGGTTCTCTGGGTGGGGAAATTATGGATTTTCTCCTTTTCTTTTTCTTTTTTCCATCCTTTCATCTTTTTTTTTTTTTAAATCCTCATCCAAGGACATTTTTTCCATTGATTTTTAGAGCGAGAGGAAGGGAGAGGGAGAGAAAGAGAGAAACACCGATGTGAGAGAGACACATCAATTGGTTGCCTCCCGCATGCCCAGGACCAGGAGCCTGCAATCAAAGTATGTGCCCTTGACCAGAATTGAACCTGGGACCCTTTAGTCCACAGGCTGATGCTCTCTCCACTGAGCCAAACTGGCTAGGGCTTATTTTGTTTATCTGTACTTTATAATTTTTTCACCATGACTCTAAATTATTTGATTGTTTAAAAAGTAATAAAAGGATGTAAATTACCAAAATAAAAGAAGGCATGCAGGCAGTAGAGGTTGGCTATATTGATGTGACTATGTCAAGGGAATACAGATACCTTTTCTTAACTACCAAGTTTTTACCCCGAGCTTCACTGCTTAATCTCAACCCTGTACTTGGTTCTCTCTTTTGTTTCCTCATTACTGATGGGGAGTTATGCTCATCTTGATGACATTTCATCTTAGTCCAGATTGGAGGACAGTTGACCATACTTGGTAGGCCAGTCCCCAAAGCTGTGTTTATGTTTCGTGCTTGATTCTGTTTTGTCTTCTGCCTTTACATTTTCTGATCTGCCTTCTGAAGCTGGCTTTAAGAGATGGGTGTTAGGAAAGGCTAGGAGGTCGTGGATGCTGGGAGACAGGACAGGAGCAGAGAGACTGGGACATGGACTTCATAAAGCAGGTGTAGACCCTCCTCCAATCCTGAAATTTAAAAAAAAAATGTCTCTGCTCCCCTGCCAGCCTCCCCACCTCTACTTTGGAAGAAGAATTATCACATATTTCAAAATGGTTTTCAGACCTGCTTTGGAACCATTGTCTGTCCTAAAGTTAATTATAATGGAAATACTTTAGTTATAAAGACCTCTAGACAGGCTTGTGTAAAGCAAGCAGTTAAAGGAACAAAACATTACACATTGTGCAGGAAAAGATGTTTGAGGGATCTGTGGAGGTGGGGTGTGAGCTGTGAGGCATGGGGAAGGGGTTGAGAGGAGGCAACTTCCATGATTAAAGAAACCATTCCTACAAACTTGGTGATTCCGTGCTCATTTACTCATCACACTGAATATCTTGCTGGAGAGATTTGGTATTGCAGCCTCATATCATCTTGCATAGGAAATGGTGCCCCAGATTCTAGAACCTCGTTTATGGCACGTCCCTGAAAAGAAGGTATAACTTAATTAGCAGGCAACTGGGTGTCTAAGGGACTCATTCAAACGAGTTTAATGTACTTGCCTCTACAGAGGGACAGGAGAATTCATTACAATGCCTTTCTGTTAAGGATCTTAAGTTTTCCAGAGCAGAATAAAGATGATCCAACTGCCAAGATTGGTATTGGTAGGTGGGTTTTGTTTTTGTCTGTGATGGATTCAAGTTCGTCCCTGTGAATATTTACCTACTGCGTGTTGTAACAAAACAATGCATATTGACCAGAACTTGTTGAAACACAGGAGAACTGACCTCAAGCTCAGTCTTTGGCCTGATTTAGAGTAACACCAAGCTTTTAACTAATGTACTACAAGGCCACAGTGCAGGTTTGGCCAGGATGTGTCCAAAAGAAGCATTTCTGTGCGATTATTTGGTGTTTTGTTTATTGGAGTTTCTAGTCTTAAATGCAGCCCATGTGGCAGATCCTCCAATATGAGTGTCTTCCTAATGTTAGTCATGGGATGGAGCAGAGAATCCAAGGTATCTTGACCCCTGGCTCCACATGGGACATGAGGTTAGTCTCAGAGTTTTCTTCCTTTGCCAAGTGGTAGTAATGTCTACCATGATCGAGGGTTAAATGCAAGTCTAGGCAATAATGTAAAAAAGTTTTTGAAATGAAAATCAAATGCAAATTGAACATAGTAATGAGTGAACAGACATTTTTTTTGAACTCTTGTATTACACCTTGGCTTTTACTAGGTCCAATGAGGTTTGCCATATATGTCAAGGAAGATAAGAGGGAAGGGAAGTGACATTGCCAATAAGTGGGCAGACACTATGCACTGTGTTTATTAATGGTTAAACTGTGTGGTCTAGGTAAGTGCTATTGGCCATGTTGCCACAATTCCTCTCATTGCATTTTGTACCCCATTCAAATTTGGTCTGTTCATTTCTCAGACTTTTCTCATCTGGGCCAATATTCTTTTCCCATTTCTGCCTTCTGAAACCGTATTTTTTAAGGCTCAGACCGAATGCCAGCTCTTTTATGTGGTCTCCTCTGGCATATTCAGGGGCTGGCATACTTTTTCTGAAAAGGGTCAGATCATATATATTTTGGCTTCGTGGGCTACAAGGTCTCTGTCCCGTGTACTCAATTCTGCCTCAAACATGCACGAGTGGGTGTGACCATGTTCCAGTCAAACTCAATGTACAGATGTAGGCTGCCTGCTGGATTTGGCCTGCAGGCTGTAGTCAACCCCTAGCATATGTCATTGTCAGCTATGTAGCTCTATTGGCTGTGCACATTTAATTTTTCCTGCCAGTTAGTCGTTTTCTTAAGGGCAGAGTCCAGGCCTTTTTGCTCTTTGTAATCCCGTTGTATAGGTAGGAGGGTGTTTAGTTGATGCTTGGCAAATGAGTGAACAGTGGTCAAATATTGGCCGGTTTCCAGAGTTGGCAACCTTAAGTGTCGTTCAGCCACGTGGTGTCTTGCCCCTCACCGGCCCCTCGGGAAAGGGAGAGGAGAGGCCCTCTGAGCTTTGTGACCCTCTTGTTTCTGTCTTTCTCATCCAGCCTTCCACTACTTTGAGCAACTACTATTGACAACTCAAATGATTATTTATACAGTGTTGGAAACTGTTTACTTATGTCAGACTAACAGTAGGTTTCTTTAAATGTGCTGTTAAAGTGAAGGAGAGTGGCCATTTGTACCTTCAGAAGCATAACAGCTGGGGGTTGTGATGTCAGTGAACATACTAGTAGACACCCTTCAAGTTATTTTCCAAAGGCCCAGGGATTGGGGTTTTCCTAGTTTATGCATTACAAGGCAGTACTTTGTACACTGGGAGAGGAAAAGAAAATGAAACAAAACCAAATGAAAAACTTTATTACATAACTAGAGGCCCGGTGCACGAAATTTGTGCACGGGGTTGGGGTGTCCCTCAGCCCAGCCTGCACCCTCTCCAATCTGGGACCCCTCAAGGGATGTCTGACTGCCTGTTTAGGCCCCATCCTACTGATAGGATCCTACTGATAGGATCAGGCCTAAACGGGCAGTCGGACATCTCTCTCACAATCCAGGATTGCTGGCTCCGAACTGCTTGTCTGCCTGCCTTCCTGATTGCCCCTAAGCACTTCTGCCTGCCAGCCTGATCACCCCCTAACCACTCTCCTGCCAACCTGATCAATGCCTAACTGTTCCCCTGCCAGCCCAGTCGTCCCCAACTGCCTTCCCCTGACAGCCCAGTCACCCCCAAATGCTCTCCCCTCCATATTACCTCTTTAGTAGATAGGGTTTTTTTCTTTAACATATTGGACAGTGTACCTGCTGTGGTCTTCACAAACCAGTAAAAATGTAAACCCAAACTAAAATGTCATAAAATAAACTTAAACAGGAATTTCATGAGACCTTAGAAAGGTGATAAGATGTGGTTGTTTCTTCCCTTTTCCTTTCTTTTTCTTGATGTTTCAACTTTTGTCCTTTCTTTCTTTTTTCCTTTTATTCCTTTTCTGTCCTCTCTTTCTCTTAACTTTTCCATTGGTAGAATTGTCAGTACTTGAATCTGTCTTGCTTCCAGAAGACAAAGAAGAGGGAAACACACAGTCATCTGAAGAAAAAGATGATCTATGATGGGATCGGTGGTGTTTCTGGTTTTGCTCTTTTCCCGGTTTGATTGTCATTTCTGCCGGCCCCGGCATCTTCAGGACTTGTGCGTGGGCACTTCTTCTTCGTGTCTACAAAACCTCCCTGCCTTGGTGAAAACTGTAGGGGAAAAGGCCTTCCTGGGTGGGCTCAAGCCCTGCCCAAGGTGCTGAGGAACCAGGGTGGGGAGCACTCTGCACCGCCGCTGCAAGAGCCAACCTCTGGACCTCGGGGTACTCTCCAGTAATATAACTGCAATGTCCAGGTTTGCCTTCAGAAATTAGTTGTAAGTTACTTCTGATGTGAAACCCTACCTCAGACATTTCCATGTGGTTCCTAAAGATTTTAAACAAAACCCATTTACCTCCCTAACCCGGTCAGAAGTTTCTACCCAATGGGAGAGGTTTGCTGGGCAGCATCACCCAGATATCACCGCCCATCTCGAATCACTCTGCTGGCGGCAAGGGAAGTTCCAAGGCTATAGTGTGTGTGGGGGATCACTCCATGGGGGTGCAGCCTGACACCCCAGGCTGCCTCTTGGAGGGAATAGCTCTGGGGGGCACGGCTGCCTCCCAGGCCTATACTCCCCAGCTGCAGATGGGAGCTGATCTCAGAGGGGGCGGGGTGGGGGGTGGGGGAGGGAGGTGTATAGGCAGCTCCTGGGTCTCCCAGGCCCACAGCCCAGGCTGGGACAGGCAGCAGATGGCTCCGGCCCTGCATGGGCACCTCGCAGGCCCAGTGCCCGGGCCGCTGCGGGCAGCTGATCTAGCAAGCCCAGTGCAAGCGCCTCTCAGACCCACAGCCCAGGCATCGTGGGCAGCTGATCTCGCTGGCCCAGTACTGGTGCCTCCCAGACCCACGGCCCGGGTTGCGGCGGGCAGCTGATGGAGGCGGCCGTGCGCAGGCGCCTCCCAGACCCACGGCCCCGGTCGCGGTGGGCAGCTGATGGAGGCGGCCGTGCGCGGGCGCCTCCCAGACCCATGGCCCGGGTCGCGGCGGGCAGCTGTTGGCGGTGGCCGTGCGCGGGCACCTCCCAGACCCACGGCCCCGGTCATGGAGGGCAGCTGATCATGGCGGCCATGTGCAAGCGCCTCCCAGACTCACGTCCGGGTCAGGGAGGGCAGCTGATCATGGCAGCTGTGAAAGGGCGCCTCCCAGACCCACGGCCATGTTCAGGGCTAGGAGAGGATCTGGCCGGAGGGCAAAGCCGCCTCCTAGGCCAACAGGCTGGGCTGCTCGCTGCCTGCTCTCAGCGGCAGCCTTCCCTGGGACTGGGGGACTCCTGCGGGCCTGAGAGGACTGGGCGCTGCCATCATGTGTCTATGGGCGCCGCTATTTTTGTCGCGGAGTGATGGTTAATTTGCATATTACTCTTTTATTAGATAGGATAATCATTTTGCAACACTGAGTAGGTATGAATTTGGAAACCTGCAAGTTGAAAATTTAAATATAGATATAATTTTCAATTTTTACAAGATGTGTAATATATAAGGACAGTTTTCACATTTAGAAGAATAGTATCTCGCCCTAGCCTGTTTGGCTCAGTGGATTGAGTTTTGGCCTGTGGGCCGAAGGGTCCCGGGTTCAATTCCCGACAAGGGAACATGCCTCAGTTGTAGGCTCCTCCCTAGCCCGAGCCCTGGTCAGGGCGCGTGCAGGAGGCAACCAATCGATGTGTTTCTCTCACATCAACATTTCTCTCTGTCCTTCCCTCTTTCTTCCACTATCTCTAAAATCAATGGAAAAATATCCTCAGGTGAGGATTAAACAAATAAACAACAAACAAAAAAACCCCATAAAAGACAAACAAATAAGAATAGTATCTCAAAGTAAGAAAAAATGCTTTTCAGTTCCAGGTAATAAACATTATTTTTTTCTTTCCATAGGGTAATTTCATTTTTGCTAAAGTAGCTATTTGCTTTCCCCCCCTGCTTGAGCCCTTCATTGTAAAAGTGAACCTTTAGGGTCCTGAATTCAGTAGGGGAGAATGTACAGACAAACTGGTGAGTGAAGTATTGCTTTTAATTTCACTGGAAGTGAGGCAGATGAGGACCTTGGAAAAGGAAGGTTATTATTTCCTTTGTGGAAACTTTTATCTTTGTTTTCTAAGTGACTGGTAAAAACAATAGTTTGCTGTGGAGTTTCAATAATCAAATAAAAGGAAATAGCATGCAAGTGACGGCAGCTGGTTGGCAAGGAAAGGGCTGGCTCTTTGGAAGGTGAAATTTACCAAAGTCACATTAACTATCTCCTGGTGCAGGGGTGGGGAGACCTCTTCTGTAAAGGGCCTGATAAATATTTTAGACTCCATGGGCCATGCAGTCTCTGTCGCAGCTGCTGTTGTAGCGCAAAAGCAGTTACAGGCAGCATACAAGTGTGGATGCATGCCAATAAAGCTTTATTTGAACATTCATGTGTTCCAACTATTGTTATACTTTTAATGTGTTCCACTTATTTAAAAATGTAAAAACCACCCTGGCTGGGTTGGCTAATTGGATAGAGCATCGGCCTGTGGACTGAACGGCCCCGGGTTCAATTCTGGTCAAGGGCACATGCCTGGGTTGTGGGCTCCATCCCCAGTAGGCTTGCAGGAGGCAGCCGATCAATGATTCTCTCTCATCGATATTTCTGTCTCTCTCTCTCTCCCTTACTCTCTGAAATCAATAATATATATATATATATATATATATATATATATATATATATATATATATATATATTTAAAAATGTAAAAACAATTCTTAGTTTGCTGACTGTATAAAAACAGGTAGGAGGTGGCATTTGGCTGCAGCCATTATTTGCAGACCCCTATCCGTCCTGGTGGGTCAGCAAGGTGATTTCTTGAGGTTGAGGGAGAGTATAGTGTTGAACACATTGCATATCTTGTACTTTTTAGTTTACCTTTTAGTCTGATTATGATTGGCTAACACAGACTTGTGAAGAAAATCCCTGGTGGGTTGTGGACCACTGTGGGAGTCCTTGCCCACGAATACAAAGTTGAGTGGTACTTGGTAGCTCATCTGGTGTAAGATGTGATTGGACTAGATCACTTTAAAGGCTTCATGTAGATTTTAACATTTTAGGCCCTATATCACTTGTATGTTTGCTGATGATAATTCTTGCAAATTATCTTCCTAAAAATTATTTAAATATTTATTGAGGAACAAATATGCCCTACCTGTACAAGGCTTGATGGTGGTGGGGGCTATATGCGTGGAGGTGGATGGTAGGGTAGTCAGAACACAAAAGTGTACATTTTAGTATTCCAAACGAAAAATTTTCCAGATTGTGAAAAAGAGAAAAATAGCTTTTCTTGTATTTGTAAAACCAATATAATGCAATTATACATTTAAAAATATTTTTAAAAATAATAAAATTATTCATTCATGCAACACATATTTCTTGAGTACGCACTCTGTGCCAGGTACTGGTCTGCCATTGAATATCTAATGGTCTTTCTAAAGCTTAATTTTTTTTCTTAATAACATTTTTCAAAAATATTTTTTTAAAATATATTTTTATTGATTTCAGAGAGGAAGGGAGAGGGAGAGAGAGATAGAAACATCAGTGGTGAGAGAATTATTGATTGGCTGCCTCCTGCAAGCCCCCTACTAGGGATTGAGCCTGCTACCCGGGCATGTGCCCGTGACTGGAATTGAACCCGGGACTCTTCAGTCCACAGGCCGACGTTCTATCCACTGAGCCAAACTGGCTAGGGCTATAAAACTTATTTTTAAAAATTATTTTTTAAATATAAGCGTACATTCTAATGGGAATCTTTTGGTGAAGGTGATGGATGGGTAGTTTTATTTGTACTTTTCACAGAAGGTCTGCTTATTCACTACTTGTTTTCATATTGTTTTGTTTCTGTTATCTCTTGGCAAATCTCTGAGTAATGTTTTTGAGTGATCAGAGGAAATTTTGCCGTAGGTCACGCAGGTTTTTGTTGACGCTCCCAGTCTCCTAAGGTTTGTTAATCATTGAATATAATTCTAATTCCTCACTGACAGAAAATGAATTTGCTCTTTTTAGTTATATTAACCAATTTAAAAAGCACTTCAATCTACTTAAAACTATAGGTAAGGCCAATCAAGTAGGTCCTTTAGAAAATTACTGTCACGTTCTCAAAGGAACTCCTTATCCATACTATCAGCCTTCTAAACAATAGTAGTGAATTTAGGTTTGCATTACATGATACTGTTCAAAAAATATTCCATATGCATTTATTCAGCAAATACTAAAAAAATAACGGACAAAATAAAAGCAACTGAAAGTACTTAATACCTGTTAAAGCTGTCTCACGGCTTTACCTGGATGCCACAAATTTTCTTTTTTATAAGAGGACTAGAGGCCCGGTGCATGAAATTTGTGTGGGGGGAGGAGGGGGGAGTGTCCCCTTAGCCCAGCATGCACCCTCTCCAATCCGGGACCCCTTGGGAGATGTCTGACTGCCGGTCTAGACTGGCAGTTGGACATCCCTCTCACAATCCTGGACCACTGGCTCCTAATCGCTCAATTGCCTACCTGTCTGATTGCCCCTAACTGCCCCCCCCTGCTGGCCTGGTTGCCCCTAACTGCCCCACGCTGCCAACCAGGTGGTCTCCCAACTGCCCCTGCCCTGCTGACCTGGTCGTCCCTAACTGCCACCCCTGCTGGCCTGGTCGCCTCTTACTCCCCCCCCCCCCCCCCCCCCCCCCGCGCTGCTGGCCTGGTTGCCCCATGCAGCCTGCTTGTTCAGTCGTTTGGTTGTCCCTCACTAACCCCCCTGCCGGCCTGGTCGTTGGTCGTAGGCAGCCATCTTGTGAGGGCATGAGGGTCAATTTGCATATTACCTCTTTATTATATAGGATGGCATTCTTGGACTTTACAACTAGAAAAAAATACCATTTCAATAACATTATGACAATAACAACCCAAGGATAGTGAAAACTGTCACTCCTCATCACTTTCCCCAGACCACTCCCCACTCTGCTCAACTGCTGGTCAGAGAGGTCACCACTTCATTTTTCTAAAAAAATAAAGTCAAATCTGGCCTCAGACATTTCACACATTTATTTGCTGCTTTTGGGATTCCTCTCATTCTAACCCTACCCTCTAGATAATTTCTGATGTCTGACCTTGAAAGTCTGTCCCCTCTTCACTGAAGCATTCCCTGACCTTCCTGGGGATGGATGTTCCCCTTGTTATACACCCTGTAGCATCCCCTATTTTTTCATAGCCACTGTAATTAATTATTTATATCATCTAACAGTAGGCCATATGAATGTAGAGACTGTATTGCCTATCACTCCACCTCAGCACTTGGTATAAATGGGTGCCATCCCAGAGCCTCCCTCCTAGGCATCTCAGCCAGAGAATTATCAGTATAAGCTACTACTCATGTGATTTAGTGAGAAATCTTGGTGTTTCCTCTTTCTGTGGTTCTGTGTGTCTTTTGTGGGTTTCAACCTTTCATGGCCTAAATATTTAATTATAATGTTAACAGACTAGTTTGTTCAAGTACTCTTTTAAAAAATATATTTTTATTGATTTCAGAAAAGAAGGGAAAGGGAGAGAAATATAGAAAACATCAATGATGAGAGAAAATCATTGATCAGCTGCCTCCTGCACATCCCCTACTGGGGTTCGAGCCGCAACTTGAGCATGTGCCCTTGACCGGAATCGAAGCCAGGACCCTTCAGTCTGCAGGCCGATGCTCTATCCACTGAGCCAAACCAGCTAGGGCTCAATTACTCTTTGAGGAAATGTTGGAACTTTTCAGAACATTTAATGGCACAGAATGAATAGGGTCAGGATATTTGGAACCCAGACCTCCTTGGAAAAATCAGGGCATGTAATAGATACATATTTGTCTTTAAAGATGGGTGGGATGGGAAAATACATATGCATGAAATAACTAGTGTGCACCCAATGACAGTGTCTATCTGTCTGTCTGTCTGTAAACCAGTCTGATATTCCCCCCAATATCTCATTGATATTGTACAAGGCCATTAAGTTCAGGAGAGGAGTTTAGGACAGGAATTGATGTGAGAAAGCAGCTTCATGGAGTGGTTGGGGCTTGAATGGGCCTATAAGACATAGCCACATTTCAGTAGCTAGAGAAAAGGTTCCAGCCATTGGATGCTATAAGTCCCCTGTCTAAACCTCATTAGTGATTTAGACACGTCCACTTGTATGTCCCACCGTCACCTCAAAGGCAACATGTCCAAAGTGAATTCATTTTCTCACCCTCAAAATTGCTTCTCTTCCATTGTGTTGGAACTAGTAAATGTTACTCAAGCTGGAACCTCACCCGTCATGTCTTCCTCACCCATCACATTCAATCTTTCTTCAAGTCCTCTTAGCCCCACCTCCAGAATTTTCCCCACAACCTCTCTCTCCACACTCCTTTGTCTAGGTCACCATCCTCTCTTGCTCTGGCTCCTGCAATAGTCTTCTAAGCGATCTTCCTCCTTGTAGGTGGCCTTTCTTCTCTGATTCATGCTGTGGCCATAGTGATTTTCTTAAAAGACAAATGTCTCAATATCATGTTATCTGCTTTAAAGCTTCTCATAAAGTACAAATGCCTTATCTGAATTTACAAGGCCCTCTTGATCCCTGCCCAACCCCAGCCATGCTGAACTTCTTACAGGTCCTTCCACATAGTGCGTTTTCTCCAACCTCCGGGCCTTCGCAATGCTGTTCCCTCTGCCTGAATTACTTGACTCTTCAGTTGGTGATCCTTCCCTCCTCCAGTGCACAGGCCTGGAAGCCTTTGAACCTCAGTACTCCAAAATCCAGGGAGTAAGGTGACTCTAAACCTCAGCAAGTCAAGCCTTCATTGATATTTTCCCTCTGCTTGGCGGGTGAGAATGTGAAACCTATGGCTTTAGTTTCCTTGTGTGCCTGGTTTCTCCTGGCACCTGTCATCACACCTGCTTTCTGGCCTGCCAGTGTGTCTGATCTAGGAGACGTGGGGAGGATTTGAGGGGGGTGGGGTCAGCAGTGCTTTATCAGGAAGGGCAACACAGGGAGGGCCAGGAGCCGTGGGCTTGCCTGATTCCTGCCGCCCCCCAAACACACACAGAAGCTTGAGCAGCTGGTCAGCATGTGGGCTGGGAAGAATGGGGCTGGGCTGGGGACTAAGGATTAAGGCAGCCCTCATAGCAGCAACTGTGACACAGGGAGCACCTGGCCCTCCTGGAAGTCCTAGGACTCTTTGACATCATTCCTGTGTTTCCTGGATTTTCTGAATTATAGCTAAAGTAAAGGAGATCGAGCTCTAGGAATCAACCATTGATTTATTGAGATTGACTTCTTTTCAGCTGAGGAGCTTCTCTGAATGATGCCTGGAAATTGGAGCCAGCTCTGGTGCCCTTGCAAAGCCTGGTGACCAACCCCTTTCCTGTGTGCCCTGGGACTTGCACTCTGTGAGCCCTGATAAGGGGCCCATCCCAGGAGCTGGGTCTCAGCCATAGTCTAGCAGCATGATCATAGGCAAATTATTTCAATCTTGTTTTTTCACCCATAAAGGTGGGATAATACTAATCTTCCAGGGTTAGAACATGAAATATATATTAGGAGAATCAAAAGCAAAAATGCTTTGCATATTATGAAATGTGAAGTTACTTTGTATATGCTTACTTTTTTTAGTATTACTGCTACTATTAATATTATCTACACTAATAAAAGAGAAACATGCAAATTGACTGTCACTCTGCTACACCCGCCAGCCAATCAGGAGGGAATATGCAAATTAGAAGGACAAAGATGGCGGCCACCCAGCTGCTCCAGGTGTGGAGTGACCAGGCGGGGCAAGACCCCTGCTATGAGAGGGAGGGCAGTGCGGGTTGGGGGGGGGGGAGGCGAAGGGATCTACAGGAGCGGCACTTGGGTAGCAGCGAAGACGAAGAAGGCAGACTCCGGGGTGGGGTCTGCAGCAAAGATGAAGAAGGCAGACTCTGGCTGGGGTCTGCAACAAAGGCGGCAGACTCCGGTAGGAGCGAAGGCCTGGGTCCCGGGTGCCAGAGGAAAACCGGTGCTGGAAGCCAAGGGAAGGAAGGCCTATTGCACGAATCTCTTCGTGCAACGGGCCTCTAGTTCCTTATAAAGTTTTAAGAATTTCTACCTATTGAGTATATTTCATAAATTCGGTTTTTCTAATTTCCTATGCTTCATGATTGCAGCATAAAACACACAACTGGGCAGAATGGCCTCGTGACCTGGGATGTGGGAATGTGTCCCTTGCTGAGATCTGTGCTGCTTCACACACTGTTCTGTGTGACATTTTACTGTGACAGCATTTTCTTCCATTTACAACGTCTCATAATCCAATCATTATTAGGAGAAAATGTCAGTTGATTTTTCTGCACTACTAAGAACGTGAACAAAGAAAACTGTGTAACACAAAACTTTCGATATGGAATCAGAAGTCGAATTACCCTCACAATTCATCAGTGGGCAGCTCACTAAAGCTTTGGGGCAGTTGACGAGCTGCCACTTCCGTTAACTGAAGAAAAGGAATGTGAGGGGATGGGAAGTGTAACTAGAATACAGGACAGAAAAAAGTAAATCCATAACTCAGTTGTTAGAATTATTATGAAGGAACTGTCTTTTGAATTGTTTTTAAGCAAAGGAGTCATAAAACCTTTTTTATGTGACCATTTTTTCTTTGCATTTGAAGTTTACATGCCAAAAGTTCTTCATAAATCTTCATTAAGATGTCAGAATTCCTTGTGAAGCCTCTCTTCATTTGCATTCCCTTGTACAGTTATTAACAAAAGACTCTTTATGTCTCCACCCAGCCTGATTTCAGTCATGAACTCCATTTTCCTTTTATTTCATAGAATCTGGTTACTTGACTGAACTTAGTGAATCATTTCTTGAGGACTTGGTGGGAAGCAGAGAATGGTAGTGATGAGGGCAGTGTGTGAGCCCAGGGCGAGTGGGGATAGAGAGGGGTAAGTCACCCGTGACACCCCTCACTCCTCAGAGTAGTAAGAACCAAATTATTACCTCAGAGTTTCTTCTTGTCAAGTTTTAAAAATTGTTGGCCAGAGTTAATATTTTTTGCTATTTGAAAATAGATTTCTGAAGTTGAAGCATAGAATTGGATGAAGCCTGGTTATTATTATTATTAATTAGGCTTCTCTCATAAATTATTTGAGCATCAGCTTGGTCAATTTAAACAGTGATGACAGTATGAATTATGTAAGGGGTTTAGGGAGCATTTAAAAATTGTACCGTGGTAATGATCAACTACAGGGGTTTAAGTTCCTGTTCAGATCTTGTGCTTTATTCCTTTGAGGCCTGTGAGATTGAGTGGGGATATCCCCAAGTATTTAGGAATCTGTCTGCTGGGATTTCAGAGTTGCTCAGCACTCAGAGTGAAATGAGGGAGGGAGGGTTACTGCAACTGAACTCCTCTTCCCATCTCAGGCTTTCCCATCTCATGTTGCCTCCATTCACATCCTTTGCTTATAAGTTAATCCAGATCCTCAGCTCATTCCTAAGTAGTTGTTAGCAAAAGTATATGTGAATGCTCATTCAAGAATATAAAACATTTAAAAATACTCTTTTACACTGTGACTTTGGGAATGAAAAATTCTAACTGAACTTTGCCTTGTGTTTCCCTAACATGCCTTCTGAACCCCCCATAGATACATTTCCTTCTGTAGGAAATTTAGAAAATCCCCCCCCCCCCCCCCCCCCCCCCCCCCCCCCCCCCATTTTCGCACCAGCAGTATTTGAGTGCCTACAAAATGCATATTGATAGTTTTTATGTCGGGGTCTGGTTGTGGCTATTAGTGATGAATGTGAAGATTAGATGTGGTCCAGGCTCTGGAGGAGTTTAAAATCTGACAGAAATAAGACCTACCCCAGCCATGAGTGTCAGTCTCTGTGGATTAATGTAACTGGAGTTATAATGCACCCCACCGCTCACATTTTGCTTAGTTTACATTGAATTCTTTCTGTGTGAAGGCATCCACTCTATACCATATGAATCTATGGCTGCTTACTTGCTACAGTACTGCCTTTAGACTTGTTTGCTGGGTTATAAACAGGCACATCTATTTTTCAAGTAAACTAGAGGATCCCTAAAAAGTATGCAAGGAACGATATTTTGTAAATTTTTTTTTCCTATCTTAAGTCATGCTGCCTTGTTAACAGTGCCATGGTAGGATGAAGAACTGAAGGTTGGTTTGGGGGTATTTGGGCTGGTTGTTACCTAGAGAAGGACTAGGTAGTAACTATGGGGAAGGTATTGGGGGAGGACTGAACTTGCAGTTTCAGTAAAGGAGAGAGAGCCATGCCTGCTCATTTTTGGGTTGCTTCTTTGAAATATGACCACCTCTTAACTTTTATATATTTTTCAGTTCAGAAATGTTGGTTCATTAGGACCTGAGCATGGCTCTGTGCTTTACTAGATAATGTGATTTTTAGAAATTAAGACATTATTTATTTTTCTCTCAAATCTGCAATTTTGACAGAGCGTGGCAGGGACAGTGGATCTCTGCTTCAAACAGTGTCCTTTGGAGAGGCAGCTCACTCCCATAGACAGCAAGTTGGTATTGGCTGTTGGCTTGGTGCATCAGTTTCCTTCCTGTGGGTTTCCCTGTGGACTGCTTGAGCTTCCTTATGGCATGGTGGCTGGGTTCCAAGCATGAGCATTCCAAGAGACAGAAGGTGGAAACTGTGAGTTTGTTAAGACTTAAGCCCAGGCACTGGCACCATATTATAATGGTCAATCCATTGATAATGTGAATTTTGAATAGGAGATTATATGTGAACGTCATTTAATGCTTACCCCCACCCATAGCTCCTATTTTGGGGAAGGGGAAGGTGGTCTTATTCTGACCGAGGAGTAAAGGAAGGTGCCAAGTCCATGAGGTATTGTTAATGCTTATTATAAGGTCTGTTTTACTATTCCCATTCAGCTGAATGGAGTGTCAGGGACAGAAGATTAGATCCCAGCTTAAGCTTCTTGGAGGGATGAAGAGGGCACACTTGTGTTAGTTTCGGGGTAAGGAAGTTGATAGGCTTCTTTTCCTTGTGATTTTATTAGCTGAGCTATTGCTTATATAATACTTACAATGTACCAGACACTACAGATATTATCTCAATTATATTCCCACCAGAGACTGTTACTGGTAGAATCTTAAAGTACTGCTGCTGTTGAATAGGTTATTATTGATAATCCCTTGCCTTGTTTTATTACTCTGTATAATATATACATTGCTACCATTCAAAGATAATTCTAAAGATATTCTGAAATTCTTACAATTTTTGATGTTTTTGAACACATCCTTAAATCCTCCCTCATATTATTGTAGTTTCTCTTAAGACTAGAATAAATTTTTTCTTAGTGCTTTTTATTTTTAAGTTAAAAAATCTGATTTAATGAGAATACACGAATTTTAGTTTGGGGTATTACCACACTGCCGGAGTTGATTAAGTCTTATTTCCACTCAACACCGTCGAATAGGATATCGAGTATAAGGAGCATCAGTGTGGGATTGCCCCCTCTTTTTCACTGAGGTCAGTTGGCAGCCAGCATGCACTGCTCCTTTATTTTGCAAAGGTTTTGCTTGGGAAGAGACTCCTCTTTTAAACAAATCCTGCTTTTCATCTGTTTTTAATGGCAGTAGAGCACATTTCCCAGCCATTTACAAACAGTGCCTGTCTGGCAGGATTTCCTGGGCACAGAGCCTTGACAACCATTACCAGCCAACTTTTTTTTGAACTTCAGTGATTAACCTGGTTATTTGTTCTGCATTTTCTGCCATGGGAACCAATAAGCTTATCTTTTTGAATTTAGCAAAAGGTCCAAGGAATAAGCCATTTGCTAATTAGGCCCTTTGTTTTCCCCAGCATATTAATTTGATGAAGCTATTCATCTGTAAGTCAGTACTATGCAGAGTGATGTTAATTTCTGAACAAGGTTCCTATGGTAGACCTTGGTCATTGCAATCTTGGAATCCTTACCTTATAGACTGACATAATCCAAATATGGCAGGAACACTGGCCTATGATTAAAATTTGGTTGGTCAACTAAAGATAATTTTGCAGTGCAAATATCATTAATATGCTCTTTTTTATTAATATGCTCTTATGTACAGTCATTTTAAAAGTCTGTATGTAATGAGTCATCCTCAATAATAAGGCAATCATTTTTTTTTTTTTTACTCTATAAAAATAAGCAAAAGATAAAACTTGGTTGCTGACACTGGTTGCTTGTTGATTGTGCCAGTTCTCTAGGGGAATAAAGCCCCCGAATAATGAAAGACTGGGGAGGTCACCTGAGCCAGCACCCAGAACAATGATGCTCGTGCCCAGTCACATTCTCTTCTCCTCTGTGGGTTGAGATGCTCTGTGAGATGTGTGTGACTCGAGTGCTTCCTGCTGTCACTTAGGAATGTGCATAGTGAAGCCAAAGACAAATTAACAAAGAGGTTAGATTAGATGGTCTCAAAGTTTTCCCATTTTTTAGCATCCTAGGTATGAAGGAAATGATTATATGCATTTTTGTCTTCCAGGAATAAGCTTTTTGATCATAATGAAAATGATAGGAAAAAAGGAGCTCTAATTTAAAAAGTTATATTTGAAGCCCTGGCCGGGTAGCTCAGTTGGTTGCACTGTTTTCCCGATGTGCCAAGGTTGTGGGTTCGATTCCCATCTGGGCACATACAGGAAGCAACTAGTGAGTTCTAAAATAGGTGGAACAACAAATCAAAGTCTCTTTCTCCCCCCCCTCTCTCTCTCTCTGTCTTTCTTCCTCTCTTCCCTGCTTCCTCTTTCTCTCTAAAATCAGTTAAAAAATTAAAAAGTTGTTTTTGATAATAGATTTTCAGAAGCACAGACTTCCTGGTAAGTGATGAATGTCTACACGTTGCTGGATATTATTAATAAAACCATTATTCAGTGCAGTGAGCCTGCCCTTAAGAAAGCTGCAAATCTAGTCTTCTCTGTAGCTTGCCTGAGGGTTTGTAATATGTAATATAAGCAACTAGAGGAACACAGGAGTTCTGTTGGGAAAAATTACTTACATATTGTAGGATGCAGTATGATTGATGGTCCTTGTAATCAATGACCAGACCACTGCTATAGGTATTTGGGATGGATTCTGGGTGAGCACTAAGAATCCTGATATCTTAATTATCAGTATATTTACTTAGTCGCACAGAACTTGATGAGAACGGGGAGGCTGATCTATATTTGGATCATCTTTGCAGGGCTCTTCTTTGAAAATGATAATATTTTGGTCTATGCTTAGATTTTGGTCGATGTTAATCCTATGGAAAGCTCTGTTTCAATATGTTTTCCCCACAGCGCTCAAAAGTTAAGTGTGAAATGCAATGACTCCTGGCTTTGATACTGATAAGTGTCATGAAAATGTCAAGAAATTTATCAACGTTTTATTCATTTTTTGCTTCCATTAATTAAAATCGCATTTCAACAAGTAAGCCAACTTTTTGTATGTACGAAACTACGTGGACCATATAGGCAAAGTGTCACCAAGCCTCACTCCTTTCAGCCCCACCCTGAGCGGTCAGACTACCATTGCAGGTCACAATGGTAAAGAATGCCACCTATATTTATTTTGCTAAAAATAAAGTTGCTGGATGTTTCAGCCTCTAGCAGTTTTCCTCTTTCAGATGAGTTTTATCTCCTTGAAAAAGTCTGGGAAGAAAGCCTGTCAATTGGAAAATAAGACAGAAATTCATTTAAACGCACATTTTAGTAAAGCATCACTGTAGCACAAAGGTGGTAGCTAAAATCATGTGCTTCCCTGACCGGTTTGGCTCAGTGGATAGAGTGTCAGCCTGCGGACTGAAAGTTCCCAGGTTCATTCCAGTCAAGGGCATGTACCTTGGTTGCGGGCACATCCCCAATAGGAGGTGTGCAGGAGGCAGCTGATCGATGTTTCTCTCTCATTGATGTTTCTAACTCTCTATCCCTCTCCTTCCTTCTCTGTAAAAAAATCAATAAAATATATTAAAAATAAAATAAAATCATGTGCTACTTTTCTTGAAGTGCAGCCCAACTTCAGATGCTATAATGGTTGCCAACTACTTTTCTCCGAGTTGTAGCTAAGCATTGAGTCACGCTCTTTAGTGACGGGAGTGCTTCCCCCTTCTCCCCTCCTTTCTCTGTCTCTCTTCTAAAACCTCCTCAACCTTCCTACTGTGCTTGGACCTAAGCATGTTAATTTCAATAGTGAGCTGGCCTGGACAGCCAGGGAGACAAGAGCCTGTGGATGTCACTGTGGATGGGTGCTGAGAATCAAGCAGGAGGCGACCTGCACAGTAAGCAGAGCACAGGGGCAGGGGACCCATCGACTTGATTTTGTTTAGAAAGTGATGTCTTTTGCTCTGCACAGAGCCCATGGGGAAATTCTTGGACTTTACCAAGCTTAATTCTTTATTATATTTATTTTCTTTTAATTTTGGATTCAGATTCTTAAGATTCTAAGTAAATTATTTTTCTTCCGAGGGACACTAACAAGATAGAGGAAAATTTCAGGAGTGCTTGGTTTGGGTGCCAGGCAGACCTACCTAGGTCCAAATTCCTATACTATTTATGAGTTATGGATCTTTAGGCAAGTCTCTTAAACTTTTTAAATCTCAGTTTCCTCATTCATAAAATGGGAATAATTTCTCTTTTCAGGATTATTGTATTAAATGAGGTAAAGATTCAAGTAAAATTCTTGAGGTTCTGTAGGAGACCAACAGCTGGGTGGTAGCTGGTACCAGCAGCTTTAAGAAGGCGATCTCCGTTGTATTCCTGACTTTGACATTGTGCTGTGAATTTTGCATTGTTTGCTCCCAATTTGACCTGCCAGTGAGGAGCATGTTTTTTTATGGCTCTCTGGTCCACGATAGGCACTGTCACATGATCAGGGTCCATCACTCTCTATCTGAGATGGACCAGTAATACCAACCTGAAGGCAGACACTCCTGAATACAGATGCTGATGATTTTCAGTTAAACAGGTATAGGGAAATCTGTATCTACAGTAATATTGATAAGGGTGGAGCTTATTTTTTTTAAATGTTTTTATTGATTTCAGAGAGAGGAAGGGAGAGAGAGAGAGAGAGAGAGAAACAGTGAGAGAGAACTATTGATCAGTTGCCTCCTACACGCCCTCTACTAGGGATCGAGCCCCGACCAGAATGGAGCCATGACCTCCTGGTTCACAGGTCACTGCTCAACCACTGTGCCACACCAGCCTGGCAAGGGGAGTTGATTTCTTTAGGAAAAATAATCACTTACTTTTTAAAAAGATTGGCATCAAATTTATTTTTCAAAGGGAGCTTTCTCTGTGCATTTAAACTGTGATTAAAACAAACCAAATGGGCCCTGGCTGGTGTCGCTCAGTGGTTGAGCATCAACCCATGCACCAAGTGGTCGCCGGATCGATTCCTGATCGGGCATAAGGGCAGGGGTGAGGTGAGGGATGTTGTGGGCTCAGTCCCAGTTGGGAGGGAGTACAGAAGACAGCTGATCCATGTTTCTATCTCTCTATCCCTCTCCCTTCTTCTCTCTCTAAAATCAATAAAAATATTTAAAAACAACAACAAACCAAGTGAAAAAGGATTTCAACATAAACTTTCAATGGCACAAAGTAAAGTGCATTTGTGTCCAATGTTGGACTCCTTTTCTTTCAAGCATTTTTGTAGGGCTGTCCACACCTGTTCCCATCACTTACTTAATGTTTTATATTTTAAACTTAGCTTTAGAATGCTTATGCTGATGTTCATGAGTATCTTCAAATGCTGTTTTAGTTTTGCTCTCCCCTTCACAGTGGATTCTTGAGGCATGGGGAATTTTAGGAAGTGGCATGAGTAGGAGTCATTGTTGTCAGCTGCCACAGAGGGAATGTCACTGAGTCTTTTTGATCCCCTTTTCGTCATTAGTAAAATACTTACTGGCATTGCTTCCCTAACAGGGTTATTGTGAAGCCCGATAATAATAATAACAAACATTTATGAACAGTTATTATATGCCAGGAAACTATGCTAAGAGCTTTACATGCCTTAGTAACTTTAATTTCAAGATAACTTTATGGGCCTGATACTTTTCTCCTAATAATAATAATGGTAGCTAACAGTTATTGATAGCTTTCTACCTGCCAGCCTGCCAGGGCCTTTTATGCGATAGGTGTTGGAAAACCAAGGCACACAAAGATTCAATTACTTGCTCAAGTTTATACACGTAGTAAGTGCAGGAGCTAGGACTGGACGATTGGTACACAGTCTAGCTCTAGACCTCTTTTTTTTTTAATATTAATTCCCCCCCCCCAGTTTTAAGATATAATTGACATTTAACATTGAGTTGAAGGTGTACAACATAATGATTTGATATATGTATGTACTGACATATGTCACCACATAGTTAAAACATTTTTTTCTTGTAATGAGAACTTTTAAGATCTACTCTCAGCAACTTTCAATTAACAGTCACCGTGCTGGATATGACATCCCAGAACTTACCTTTTAACTGCAGTTTATACTTTTTGACCACCTCCTCCCACCCCCTCCTTAACTGTCAGTCACTGTTTGGTCTCGCCATTTTACATAAAGAAACTGAGAAATAGAGGCTGAGTACCTTGTCTAAGGCCATACATCTAGTGAATGGCAGAGGTGGCCTTCAGACCAGGTTCTTTGTGACCCTCTGTCCACAGGGTTGCCTGTTGTGCAGTATGACCTTGGAGGCTGGGGCTAGGGAATTAGGTCCCACTCTGAGAGCTTTCTGCCTTCTGCTGTCATAACAGCAGAAAAATGCACATTAGGGGCAGGTCCCCCTTGAAGGCCCACTGCACTAGAGTTGTTGCCTTGTTTATTCAAATCTACAATTTCTTCTTTCCAGGGTCAGAGAATGACAGAGGAATGGGCTCTCCTTTTTAAAGTTATTACGAGTGCTGACCCAGCAGCAGGTTGCGAAGTGATTTTCCTGGGAAGTGTGGTGCTAGAGCTTGACTGGGGTCTAGCAGTGTTGTTGGAAGTGCCAGAGCTGATTCCCCAGGGGAGAGTGGTCCAGAAGAAAACAAATGAATTCCCAGAGGTCCTTGTATTATCAGTGGCAGTGTCTTAGAGAGCAGGAATATGATGGCTCATCTTTGGGAAAGGTCCCAACTTGGAGGATTTTTCTTAGGACACTTACCATCCCTTATTTTTATAACTGGAGGAGAGAAGAATATGTGCCATTTTGTTTTACTTATAAAGAATCAGAATTTTCAGGTCCAATAGAGTCTCCCCATGCTCTACCAATTTATGGAGAACTTTGAAAATTAATTGGGAAGGGATTCTTCTGCAATTTATTTTGCTAACTTGACACCAGGAAGACTTGGGAAGGATTTTATTGTTAAAGAGAGAAAAAATATCACAAAACTTGCTATTTAAAAATATATGTACATTTTTATTGATTTTTAGAGAGAGAGGAAAAGAGAAGGAGGAAAAAAACATTGAGAGAGCACAACATGGGTCTACTGGGATAGAGCCTACAACCTGGGCATGTTCTCTGACTGGGAATTGAACTGGCAACCTTTTAATGCATAGGACGATGCCCAACCAACTGAGTAACATTGGCCAGGGCAAAACTTGCTACTTTTGACATTTTATTTTTTGTTTATTTTTAAATATATTTTTATTGATTTCAGAGAGGAAGGGAGAGGGAGAGAGAGATAGAAACATTAATGATGAAAGAATCATTGATTGGCTGCCTCCTGCACACCCCACACTAGAGATCAAGCCCGCAACCTGGGCATATGCCCTGACCGGGAATTGAACCTGGACCTCCTGGTTCATAGGTCAATACTCCACCACTAAGCCATGCCTACTGGGCTGTTTGTGACATTTTAGTATGCAAAATTTCAAACATGCAAGTAGAGAAAGAATGGCTGGCATTTCCCATATTTGTTTCATTTTTGTTTGTTTGTTTTTTTGTTTTGGTTAGTCCTCACTGGAGGATATTTTTCTGCTGATTTTTAGAAAGAGTGGAGGGAGGGAGAGAGACACACAGAGAGAAACATCGATGTGAGAAAGACACATTCATTGGTTGCCTCCTGCATGGGCCCTGACCAGGGCTAGGGATTGAGCCTGCAACTGCTGAGGTACATTCCCTTGACCAGAATCGAACCTGGGACCCTTCAATCCACAGGCCAACACTCTGTCCACTGAGTCAAACTGGCCAGGGCTTACTGGAAGTATTTTTAAGTAAATAATAGATAAGATATATTAAACATAAATAATTCAGTAGGTGTCTCTACAAAATAAGGACTTTTCATACATAATAAAATTACCATTTTTAGACTTAACAAAATTAACGATTTATTTCTTCTTTTCGCTTTTAACATTTTCAAACCTGAAGAAGTGTTGAAAAAGAGTATACTTTTCCTTCATCTCAACTCAGCAGTTCTTAACATTGTGCCACATTTTTCTCTCTGTATTCTTTCCTTCCATTACTGAAGAATTTGAAAGCAAGTTATAGGCTACAAGAGATTTCACCCTAAATACTTCAGCATGCAGCTCCTAAGAATAAGGATATATTTTACACAATAACAAATACCATGATTACACCCAAGTAACTTAAAAAATATAGCATAATGTGCAGCCCTTATTCAAATACTCCCACCTCCAAAACGTCTTTTGCAGCCTATGGTGTAGGAGCCAATCAGGGTTTACTATGATATCTGCTTATTATGTTACTCTATTGATTCAAAACATTGCCCTTCTCTCCCTTATTATTCTGTGTGTTATTTTTTCTTCACATTAAGCTTTTTTTTTTTTTTTTTTTTTTAAAGACTTTAGACCAATATCCCACATGGGTCCCTTACGATTAAATTAGGTTAACAATTTTGATAGAATTTTAACATTAATAATTTTGTGAATTTCTTATTGTATCACATCAAGATATAAACAAAAATTTCTTAATATCATTTAATACCCAGTTCCTGCTCAGATTTTTTTCGGTTGTCCCAGATGTGTTTTTTACATTGTTTGTTCAAACCAAATATTATGCAACATTTTAAGGAAAACAAAGTAGAAAAATAAACTACATCTTAATCTTATTCCTTATAAATACTTTAGGTTAATTCTTATGTTTCTGGAGCTGACTACTATATCTTCTTTTATAAAAATTACTTTAAGAATTAATTTATCTTAATTACTTAAAAAATGAAGTACAATTTTTGTAGATAAACATACATATTTTAAGTATACTGCTTGATGAACTTTCACAAATTGAACACACCCACGTAGGCAGCTTTTAGGATACAGGGCATTCCTGATCCAAGAAGTGCCCTCCTGCCCCTTCTGGACCCTTGGGCCCCCAAGGGTGCCACTCGCCTCATGTCCAGTTGTCGTGGGTTCATTGGCCTGCTCAAAATGACTTCTCTTTCCCTAAAAGAGGGGACACAAATTAGAGAAACCATAAAAGATATGTATATTTTAGTTGCGAATTATGAAGACCCACCTTCAATCAAAGAAATTTTAAATGATATATGTATATATTTTCACACAAAATAATTCCCACAACAATGTTGTAAATAATGGTTTCATTCAGTGGCTTCTCCTGCTTCTTGAGAAATGGGATTGCATCCAAAAACCTAAAGGTTAAGTTATCAATAGAATGAAAGGGCATTTTGTTTCCATTTGTATAAGTCGTTCAATGTTTTTTAAGGCCACGCATGTTAACAATGGATACAGTCAATTGTAGGGTAGCTTAGCAAGGCATTCTTAAGAGTTCTCCTTGGAGGTGAGTGTCAGGGTGAATTCGGAAAAGAGCAACTCTCTGCATGGAAGGAAATTATTTTAATTTGTAACTCTCAAAGGATAGTAAACAGTCAAATAACTCTGAAATCTGGCTTAGTTACAATGAGCGTGCAGTTAAAAAAAAAAGGAAGAGCTGGTGTTGCTCAGTGGTTGAGCGTTGACCTATGAAACAGGAGGTCATGGTTCCATTCCTGGTCGGGCACATGCCTGGGTTGTGGGCTCGATCCCCAGTGTGGGGCGTGCAGGAGGCAGCCGATCGATGATTCACTTTCATTATGGATGTTTCTATCTCTCTCTCCCTCTCCCTTCCTCTCTGAAATCAATTAAAAAATACATTAAAAAAAAGAAAGGAAACTAGGATGGGGGCATGTACAATCAATTAAAATGCAAGTAATTACCTCACGAGGACTTCATGACAATTTTATGGTACATTAACAGTGTACAAAAGTGAACATCCTGCATTCTAGTTAGAAAGCCGACAGCACAGTCCATGTGTTTGCCCTGAGCATGGTTTTCAGGGTCTTCTAGACTGTATGTCAGCAATTTTCAACCAGTGTACCACAACGATTTTTAAAACATGCAGAGCCTGCCTATTTAGTCAGGAGCACGGACCTCTTTTCCCTTAGATTGTAAAAAAAAATATGATAACAGCCAGCACAGTGATAGCTTTCTCATGTGAATGCTTTGTCTTGAACCATAAATATATAGTTCATACAGCAGAGTTTTATCTTATTGGTCATGGCACATAATAAGGTAGTGTCTGATTGGTTAATTCTTGGTACCAGAAATCCTTATATACAAGTATAGGCACCTGATTTTTTTAAAAAGTCACTTTGGAGCAAGAAGGGTAGGTAATTACTATTATTTTTTTGTAAATCAATCAAAATTATACCTATTTTTTGTTACAACAGCAAAAAGTATAATATATTTTATGGTGTGCCACAGAATATTAGTAATGAGTTTATGTGTGCTGGGGGCTGATGAAAGCCTGCTGATTGTGGTGTCTAGTGAAGCCTTTTTGGTCACAGCATACCTTGAGTAAATGAGGCCCGTGGCCCCTGCATTTTGCATCTGGGTGATATTGCTGTAGGCACCTGAGTGGGACTTTGCTTTGTGTGCCTGCAGTTTTTTAGGGGGGTTGGCATCTATCTGCCTTCACTGATGTGGTTCACAATGTGGCATGCCCTGGTGACATTAGTTGACTTGCTAAAGTTAGAAAGTGAGATTGAACAGCTGGGTTGATGGCCCAGTGCAGGTTCCCACCAGTTGTTTCAAGGAGATGGAGAGGAGCCACCCAGAGTGCTGTGCAGCAGCTGTGACCCTGAGCCGAGAGAAGCCGCACATGGAAAGCACACTAAGAAAACACAATCACAGGCTCTTTATTTTAAAGTAAGGAGGAAGGTTCAAAGCTTCTGGATGCAAACAGCTCAGTTCACTTTAATTTTAACATAATTTTGAAAAGCTTGAACGCACGCATGCCGATATATGCCCTCCTCCTCCTCTCTGTCTCTTTATCTACATTAACTCTGCTTTGGATAAACATTGTCATTGGGGTGCTCTGGAATCAGGGCTTTATAGCATCACACTCCCATTTGCCCAGTGACTCGATAGGAACTGCCTATAGTTTTTAGTTTTGATAAGTTGGATATAAAAATATTGTTAGAATGTCTGAAGCATACTGTGTGTTTGGACAATGTTGCTAAATTAAATCTGAAGCCATGATTGGAAAAAATGCCACAAATGGTATGTCCTAACTCCTAAACTGTATTTTACAGCATATTAATAAAGTGAAAAAATATTATACCTAAAATAAATTAGAGAATTGCTGGGTTAAGCTAATTTAAACCCAGAGCCTCTTGTAATAATGCATATCCTATCCTACCTAATAATAGACAAATATGCAAATTGACCACACCTCTGTCACGCCCACAAGCCACGCCCACCATCCAATCAGAGCAAGCATGCAAATTAACCCAAACCAAGATGGCTACAGCCACAGAGAGCAAGGTTTCCTAGGTAACAGAGGAAGCCAAGCTTTCCGCCTGCCCTTGCCAGGCCTAAGCCTCCACTCAAGCTACAAAGTTTCAATTATAGAAGGTAAACAAATTCAAACAAATGGCGGCAGAATGGAGCTTGAGAGAGCAGGCCAGGGTTGCCGCCGGCAACTGGGGAAGCAAAGCTTTTCACACACCCTGGCCGGGCCCACCCGCTTAAGGCAACAAAGTTTCAATTATAACCCCAACACAAATGGCTGCCGGCCTCGGAGAGAGCCCCAGGCTTGGCTCCACTCCAGGCTACAAAGTTTCAATTGTAGAAGGAAAATAAATTCCAGATACCAGGGCCTCTGCTTGGGTTGCCAGGGGCCGTGGCCGGCCTGCAAACCACCACAGGCCCCTCACTCAGGACACCCCACACCCCAAGGGAACCCCCACCTGATCTGGGATGCCCTTCAGGGCAAACCAGCTGGCCCCCACCCCTGTACCAGGCCTCTGTCCTATCTAATCAAAAAGTAATATGCAGATTGACCATCACTGCAACACACACAATATAGCTGCCCCCATGTGGTCAAAGATCCTGCCCCCATGTGGACACAGGATGGCCACCACAAGATGGCCAGCAGGAGAGGGCAGTTGGGAGGCACCCGGCCTGCTGGAGAGGGCAGTTGGGAGGCACCGGCCTGCAAGGGAGGGCAGTTGGAGGTGATCAACCCTGCAGGAGAGGGCAGTTAGGGGTGACCAGGCCAGCAGAGGAGGGAAATTGGGGGCAAACAGGCTGGCAGCAGAGTGGTTAGGGGGTGATCAGGCTGGCAGGCAGAAGCGGTTAGGGGCAATCAGGAAGGCAGGCAGGCAAGCAGTTGGGAGCCAACAGTCCTGGATTGTGAGAGGGATCCCAGATTGGAGAGGATACAGGGTGGGCTGAGGGACAACCCCCCTCCGTGCATGCATTTCGTGCACCGGGCCTCTAGTCTATACTAATAAAAGGGTAATATGCTAACTAGACTGGATAGACTGGACGTCTTCCGGACAAAGCCACAGCGGTTGCGAGGGCCGAGGAGGGCTGGCGGCAGCAGCGGGGTGATGGGGGTGGCATCTTCCCCTGATCAGCCTGGCTGCCCTCCACTGAGGGAGGCCAGAGGCAGCAGTAGCGGCGGGGTGATGGGAGCGGTGCTTTCCCCTGATTGGCCTGGTTGCCTCCTGCAGAGGCTGAGGAGTGGGCCTAAGCCATCAGTAGACATCCCCTGAGGGCTCCCAGACTGTGAGAGGGGGCAGGCTGGGCTGACGGACCACCCCCCTCCCAGTGCATGAATTTTCATGCACCAGGCCTCTAATATAGTATAAATTTTATGAGGGAAATAATAACATTCAGTGTTTCCCAAACTTGTTTGATAACAAAGCACTTTTGAGTGTGGGCATGTGGGGTTTATCTTCTAGGACTAATATTTTGAAGAACATTCTTGCAGTGACCTTGCCCATAACTGTATCTCCTCACAGACAATGTGGCTGAGCACACAGGCTTTTGTAGAAGTGGAGAAGTAAATTTTAGGGGGAAGTGCCACATGAGGCTCATCCATGCAGTAATGTGATGCGCACATTCAGAAGTGTCTCCCTTAATTGCCTTATGGCACCTTAGTATTGGTCCCTAGGCCCCCACCCTAGTGCACACTTTCATTTTCATCTTTTTGTTAAAATAGTTGTTGCCAGGTCCTGGCCCATGTTCTTCAGTGGTTAGAGCACCAGCCCATGCACCAAAGGTTCACGGGTTTGATTCCTGATCCAGGGCACATACCTGGGTTGCAAGTTTGATCTCTGGCCCCAGTAGTACATGCGCTGGAGACAACCAATTGATGTTTCTCTCTCACATCGATGTCTCTCTCTCTCTCTCTCTCTCTCTCTCTCTCTCTCTCTCTCTCTCTCTCTCTCTCTCTCTCTCTCTCTCTCTCTCTCTCTCTCTCTCTCTCTCCCCTCCTCCCTCCCTCCCTCCCTCCCTCCCTTCTACTCTCTCTCAAAATCAATGAAAAATATATCCTCTGGGGTGAATTTGAAAAGAAACAAAAAAGTTTTCAGGTTATGGGAAATTTTCAGACTAAAGCTCAACTTAGCTTCCTTTTTGTAAGACCATGCTTGCAAGAATGTAATGTGCAAGGAATGTTTTGGAGCAAACTAAGAAAATACAGGTAGTTAATTAGATAGTCATGTAAAGTCAAGTTTCTGTCCTTTTTCTCTTGATTTTATTTCATTGCAACAATAGGCTCTACCCTTTTCTGTCATTCAGCAACATATGATAACCAGTGTTTGTACATTGTTCGGTACTTTTTCGTGTTAACGTTGTTTTTATTTGTCTGAATATGCCAACATGAACCTTTTCTCAAAAAGTCATTTAAAGTGAATGCAAATCCTAACCCCTAATGAACTGTTTCTTTTAATGTAACTATTTCTATTTCAGAGGGTCTCACAAACATAAACATGTGCCTCTGTTAGTGTTAAAAATGTGAGATGTTAAAAAAAAAGCTAGAAGGTAGTAGCATAGTAAAATTGGAATTATCTCTGATACTTCTCCCCTTCCCCCTCCCCCCCGCCATTGCAGTAAAATTAAGTAGGAAAGATGTTGAAAAATTAGTTAAATTATTATAGACATCTAGAGCACAAAATAGTGCACTCGGGGGGAGGGGTGTCCCTCAATCTGGCCTGCACCCTCTTGCAGTCTGGGAGCCCTTGGGGGATGTCCAACTGATGGCTTAGGCTGCTCCACGTGGGGAGCGGGCCTAAGCCGTCAGTTGGACATCCTTAGTGCTGCTGTGCAGGCGGGAGAGGCTCCTGCCACCGCTGTTATGCTCGCCAGCTGTGAGCCCAGCTTCTGGCTCACTGACCACCAGGGGGCAGCTTCTGTGTTGAGTGTCTGCCCCGTGGTGGTCAGTGCATATCATAGCGACTGGTCGGTACCCAGTTCGGTCAATTTGCATATTAGCCTTTTATTATATAGGATAATAAAAGCTAGTAACCTAACATGTTATTGAATGAACAGATTTGTTTTATGGAATGTCAACCCTATTTGTATATTTTTCCTAGTTATCAACATTAATACAAACTAAAGACAATCCGGCTGAAACTGTTACTGTTAGAGACTGATTCCTGGAGGAACAGGCTTTCCAGAAGGCAGGGCCTTCAACATTGCAGCCCAGCTCTGGCATGGCTTTCTGGCAACACTCATGCCGGCACATCAGTTGCTATCAAATCTCCAAATACATCTCCCGAGTCCTTTTACCGCTTCCTTTTAAGTCAGAGCAGAGCGTTGGCTTCTGCGTTTTTATTTTTTAAAATTTATTTATTTAAAATATTTCTTATTGATTTCAGAGAGGGAAGGAGAGGGAGAGAAAAATAGCAATATCAATGATGAGAGAGAATCACTGATCAGCAGCCTTCTGCACGCCCCACACTGGGGATGGAGCCCACAACCTGGGCATGTGGCCTGACCGGGAATCAAACCGTGACCTCCTGGTTCATAGGTCGACACTCAACCACTGGGCCATGCCAGCTGGTCGGCTTTTGCATTTAAAAAAAATATATATATTTATTGATTTTTTACAGAGAAGAAAGGAGAGGGATAGAGAGTTAGAAACATCGATTCAGTTGCCTCTTGCACACTCTCTACTGGGGATGTGCCCGCAACCAAGGTACATGCCCTTGACCGGAATCGAACCTGGGACCCTTCAGTCCACAGGCCGACGCTCTATCCACTGATCCAAACCGGTTAGGGCGGCTTTTGCATTTTTAAAAGCAGTAGTGTGTTTTTCCCTCTCCTTTCTCCCTGACAACAACTACAAGATCACATGGAGCTCATTTGTTTACTGTCATGAGACTCCCTTTTCTTGACAGGATGGGCCTGATAAAACCAGGCAGTTAAAAGGTTCACCTTTGTAGGCAAGTTTACACACTACATCACTCAGGGCTTTGGGAGGGACGAGGCAGGATGGTAGTGCGTTACTGAAGCAGGAGGGCGGAAATCTGTCCGCGGGGCCCTTTGCTCCCAGGGACCGAGCCTGTAGGAGATGTTGTTCCAGACAAAGTTCGGCTATCAGCAGCACCCACTGTCCATACCCTCTTTTCCTTCTTTCCTAAATGGCCCATGTCATTTGCGTCAGCCTCCTTGGGTTCACGGGCAGTACCATGTGATGGGAAAAGCCCCAGAACAGCAAGCTCCTTAAGGAGTTTATTAGGTCATTTCACTTATCCCAACTTAATTTCTGGATCTTAAAAGTGGAGATTAATAAACTTTATGTGAGGATCAAGTTAAGATAAATTTTGAAGCTATAAAACTACGTAAATGTGAGCTGTTACACATTATCACTATAATTATTGTGATTATCATGAAGTATGAATAAATGAATCATTATTAGCATGACTGTTAATTAATGAACATTAGTACCAATTCATTTACTCATTCCTTCAAAAAACATTTACTGAGTGTCTATGCCAGGGTGGTGTGCTTTCAGGGCTCATGGTGGGTGGCACCTGGTAGAGGCTCAGTGATCTGTTTGTTGAATGAACTGATACTGTTTTCACATGTTTTAAAGGATGTTGTAGCTTCTTTGATTACTTTATAGATAAAGATATATATGATATTCATAAGATTCATTTTATACAGACACTGAGAAGCAAAATGATTTGCTAAAGGAATCCCATTAAATTTATTCATTTTCTCATTCATTCTTTTTCTTACTTAATTTATTCCATGAGTTTCTGAATATCAGGCCTTCTATACTCAATCCACAGTTGGAACCACAGAGAAGTTGAAAGCTTATTTAAAGTCTCCTTCAATTCAACACCCTTTAAAAGAGGTTCACAGAAAGGAAAAATCTGAAAGCATCCTGTGAAGAAAATACTGTTTCCTCTGACAATTCTTAGGATCTTGCCCTGCTTCATTCCTTGCATAGAGTTCTTCTCCAAGTCAATGGGAATTGCGTAAAGGGTCTGAGGTCATGATGTGCCTCCGAGTGGGATGAGAAGGGAGCCTTGTGGCTGGTCATCAGACTAAATTTAAACCATTATTAGAAGAGAATATATAATTAACATGGGGGTTAACAATGAAAAATACAGCTGCAAGGGTAGGTAAAAAAAGAAACATTGCGGGGGTGAGGGGTATCAGGCAAGAAGAAAATAAACACAATTACATGAGGTATGCTTTCTCTTTTGTAAGAACAATCAAAAGATAGTTTCATCCTAATCTTTCTAGATACAATAAGTGCCTGTCCCTTCTGGATTAGACAGATGACAGCAGTAACCGCACTGCAGCCGGGCGTCTCCGAGGCCGACAGGTGCTGGATATAAGATGCCCATCTGCCTTGTGAAGTGCAGACAGTGCTGGGAATGATGGGCCCCACTTGATCTGCCCGGGGCGGGGCTGCTCCCCTTTGTTGATGCCTTGTTCAGAGGCTGCCCCTGGCTCCAACAGCTGCAAAGGCAGCCATACAGTATTGCTTACTTATAGAATTTCCCTTCACCTGCTTTATCCCTTCCTTCTGCTGCTCTCTTCCCGCCTTTTTTGTGCTCTTCCCTGGTTCAGAGCACCCCTAAGCTAAGCACTCATAGTGGCATTGCCGTGGCGCCATTGCCAGCTCACTGTTTCAGGGACTGACAAGGTTTTCAACCCTACACTCTAGCTGTGGAATTACTCTCAGAGGCTGTAATTAGCTGTTACAGGTTCAAATGTGGAATGCAACATTATTTTTTAAGCAGGAAGTGAGTTCATTTGGGGGGAGGATAGCTTTCTCATTCTCTCTTTTTTTCCTGATTGAAAAAAATGCATGCTTATTGTACAAAATAAAGTACAAAGCAATATAAAGATATGAATAAAAACCACTTTCTCTTCATTTATATGTTATGTATATTAACAAAATGGGATTGTGTTCACTTAGCAATAGATTATGAACATTTTTCTATTTTCACAGGGCTGTTTGTGATTAACAGGGATGTGAAATGAGATTGTTTATTATCTCTAACATTAATGAAATCTGAAATAAGACAGTCAAGGGCTGGCTTGATAGGTCTTCATGCACTTACCCTTTAAAAAAATTATTGCTCTTATTAAGTGGCTTCTATTCCTCATGATTCGAGAGGGCTGCTGTAGCTCTAGCCATCATGCCCACATTGCAAGCAGGAGGAAAGAAGATGGGTGGAAAGAAGAAAAGTCTTCTGTTTATTCTGTTTATTGTTGCGGATTGAGTCTGGCCACACCTAGCACCTAGAAGGGCGAGCAGATTCTTAGAAGCAGCCTGCCATGTCTGCTGGATCTATCTAATTATGCTCTTGGTATAGTTTCATGGAAGTGGAGTTGGGGGACCAAAGCTTTTTCAAAGCATTTTGTTACATGTCAGAAAACTATCCTCCAGAAAGATGGTGGTACCCCAAATTAAGTCTAGTTATGACCCTTTATAAGGCTGCAGATTCTTTTTTTTAAATATATTTTATTGATTTTTTTTACAGAGAGGAAAGGGGAGGGATAGAGAGCTAGAAACCATAATGAGAGAGAAACATCGATCAGCTGCCTCCTGCACACCCCCCACTGGGGATGTGCCCGCAACCAAGGTACATTCCCCTGACCAGAATCGAATCTGGGACCCTTCAGTCCGAAGGCCGACACTCTATCCACTGAGCCAAACCGGCTAGGGCGGCTGCGGATTCTTTTGTGAGCGTTTTCTGGGCATTTTTAAAGCTATTTTCCTGAAGCTGTGTTTTCTTTTGTTTAAATCACATTCTGCAGAGGGTGATGTGGGGACTTTTGATATATTTATAATTTTTTCTTCAAAGTCTTTGTCTATACAAGTAAAGCATTCATTCCAGATATTGGAAGGTCATTTGCCTGAGAACTTAAATGTTATTTATATGTATTTTCTTTACTTCTAAAAAAACACGTGGAGGTTGAATTAATAAACTAACCAAACTAATGTGGCTCTCTTCCAGTTTGAAAAATCTCCCTGCCGGTTAAGTAAAAGGCGCAGGGAAAAGCTCTTCTGCACAAGTCAGTGCTGAGACCTGTTGGATCCTGCCTCAGTGGGTGGCCCTCAGCAGTTCCAGACACACTGGGCTCAGCTGCCTGTGTTCCTCCTCTCGGGGTGGGGCCCGTTTCTCTTTCAGTGAAATGATTTTAAGGGTCACCATTATTGCTGAATTTTTATGGTTTCTGTTTAGACATTAAGGAGTTCGGTTCACTCATTTCTTGATTTAGTTATTCAGATTGATTATCTTAGCCCTTTTTCTTCAAATTTCTTTATCTTGCATATGTTACAGAGTAATATTCACTTCTCTTTAAAGTCAGAAAAGTGGCCTGCCAGAGTACCGTATTTTTCCGTGTATAAGACGCTATTTTTTTTCTAAAATCGTTAGACTGAAAATCGAGGAGTAGGAGTGTTTTATACACGCAAGTCAGCCGAGGAGGGAGCCACGTGGCTGCCTAGCTGCTCAGACCTTGTCAAACAGGCTTTCTTCCATCACGAGCCTTATTGTTACTGACCTGATGCCGTAATTGGAGGTGGAGGTGGAGAGGGCGCAGACGCAACAGGCACATGCAACAGGGCCTGGAGTGTACTGAGCCCATAAAGATGTCAAAAAATAAAAAGATAAATACCGGTAAGCGATTGTCTTACTCGGCAAAATTCAAACTGAATGTAATCAGCTGTGCAAAAGAGCATGGAAATAGAGATGCAGAGAGACAGTTTGGACCTCCTCCCACTGAGTGTATGATCAGACAGTGGAGAAAACAGGAAGACCAACTCCTTAAGAGGCCAAAAAAAGAAGAAGGCCTTAAGAGAAAAATGAGCAAAATGCTTAAAATATTGATTTCTTAATTTTGGGTTGGAAAAATGGGGGGCATCTTATACATGGGGCATCTTATACACAGAAAAATACTATTAGTATCACTGAGGAATCATATAAAAGCAGATGATTATTCTAGTGCTACTCATCGGAAGTATTTTGAAAAAAAAAAAAGACAGCTTGTGAATTGGTAGATGGAAGTACATTGTATATTCTTGCAAGTTTCCTATAAATTTAAAATCAGATCAAAGTTAAAAGTTACATACACATAAATAGCTGCTTGTTTTATATGAGAATTAATACCAGCTGCTTTAGTGAAGAACAGTTGGGTTTGGATGGGGAAATTACTCATAAAAATTGAAACAGATACATATTTATGTTCTTTGTTAAATAAAAAATTTAAAGCAATAGTATATTTCTAAATTCAACCTGTGGGTACAAAGCTAACTCTCTGGAGTTGGCAAAAATATGCATTGTATAAAAATTTACTACTTTTAGGCTAAATTTTGTTTTTCTGTTAGTTGTGTCACAGAAACCTCAAATTTAATCAAGTTGCATTTATGTAACCTGATCTTTACCCCCATATTTTGGGGTTTAACTGTTGTCAACTTGTAAATGATTAAAAGACTAAATTAGCCTAAAACTTTTTGAGCATTCTGTTACATAACTATGGGAAGCTTTTACATACTCTCTTCTAAGTATTCAGTCCTACCATGTTTTTCAGTCAAGGTGAAATCTTTTTTACTTTATTTTATTATACAAAAACATTTTTTTATTGATTTCAGAGAGGAAGAGAGAGAAAGATAGAAACATCAATGATGAGAGAGGATCATTGATCAGCTGCCTCCTGCAGTCTCCCTACTGGGGATCGAGCCCACAATGTGGGCATGTGGCCTTAACAGGAATCAAACCCAGGACCCTTTAGTCCTCAGGCTGATGCTTTATCCATTGAGCCAAACTGGCTAGGGTTACTCTTTTTACTTTAAATGAGAGACTGAAATCTTAGGCTGGCACAGGAAGTTCATCACACCCACCACCAAAAGGACTGAACAGGCACTGGAGGAATCCCAGCTTTGGCCTTTTCTCATGCGCGGTTGAGTTATTATTAGAATAAAAAAGAAAAGAAGGTGGAAGAGCCGCTTGAGGCTGGTGGTTAGCTAGCTCTTTTGTGCTTTGAGAATGTCTTAAGTCTCTAGATCAATTATTACCTAGTCATTCTGACTATGTGAAATTAAGTGTATCTCTAGTTTTTGCAGCAAGTTGGTATCCACCATTATTTCCTTCATTTTGGGGGATTCATTGTACCATGGGTGTTTGCATTTAAATTTCTCATCTATTTAAACAGTTGTGATAGACTTTCACAATGACAAGGAAGGGCATGAATATTTATAATGTCATGTATGTCTGATACTTTTGTTGTTTGATGAAATATTCAAAACAATAATATTACTTACCTGGTTAATAGCGGATGTAAAATTCAAAACCAAATTACACTCTGTCCAATTTGGGTGGTACTTTCAACCAAAGATGCCAAGAAATACATGTAAAGACAGGATGTGGGCTAGGCTTAAAACAGGAAACATAAGCAGTGTTGCCCAGTGATTACCTTCAAGGTCCCTAACAGTCCCTCCCCTACCAGTGAAAGCCTAACTTGATACCTTTTAATGCCTCAGTTCTTGTCTTCGAATCTCCACGTCATTTCCTATGAGATGGCAGCCTGGCTCCGAACAGCACCACCAATCTTCTTCAGACTGGGTGTGGGGTTCCTGCCAGTTTTCTCTTTAGTTCCAGTTGTCATGTCTTTCAAACGTGCAGAAAGTGACTTTGACAACCAGACAACCAGAGCCCAGGGTGGGTCATCCTCTTTCCAGAATTAAAAGCACACATAAAGCCAACCAAAAGGAATTGAATCTCTTCACATGAATAGAGGAGAAGGTAGACTAACTCAAAACAATTTTTTGGTTTTAAGGAGGCTTTGCCTTTTTTGGCGGGGGTGGGTGGCAGGCGGCAGGTGACATTGAAGTCATTTGGCCTCATCAGGAAGAAGACAACGGAGGGTAGCCACGGTTTAGCTGTGAGGTATTCTATACTCGCAGTGGCTCAGGGGCAAGCAAGCTGGGTGTTCACGTCCCGTTTAACAGCTGGAAAAACAGCACGTTGAAACGTGTTGGGCATGGAGAGCCTGGAAAAACAATTTTCAAACTATTTTAACATTTAGAGTAGCTCAGTGGCTTAAAAACAAGCTCCTTTTAAAAACTGAACGTGAAATTAAAGCTGTTTCCCAGACGTCGGACACAACTGACATGGGGCGTGGATCTAACACGCAGCTATCGAGGTAGAACGTCAGGTTATAATAACAATAAAAATAGGGTCTGGGCCTTGTTATTGCATTGTTACTACTCCCCACCGGTTTGATTGCCAGCTTGGAGGGCCCACGCTAGGTCATCTTCCATTACACCCAGTCTGGAGCAGAGGACACCACAGGCACGTGAGCCATATGCCTCTTTCCACGGCATGAATTTGAGACTGCACACCTTACAAATCCCAGCATTGTGCTTGGGGACAGCATCATTTCACTGGAGCTTGGCTGTAGAAACAGTACCATGCTGCAACACTGGAAAGAATTGGCTATGATTAACGAAAATCAATATAATGTACAGAAAGCCTAGTAGACTGTACATTATGGGACTTATAAACGATTTTCAGTGGTAATTTTCGCCACTTCCACATTTGCCTAAACTGACCTTGAAACTGAATCCCCACGGAAGATACAGCTCCCCATAAAGGCTTGTCAAATGAATAAATGGATGAATGTGTTTCACTTCATGCTGATAATTCTAGAATTCACCATTCATAAAGAGCATCGTCTCATCTCCACTTTCCTCATTTTCATCTGGGAAAAGAAAGTGAGAAAATATGTATCAAGTACATAATTTATCCTTGGTATCTTTAAATAATAAAACAGTGACACAAACTGTTATGTTGTTCGGTTTGAACACAATAAACTTAACGTGATTTGTAAATATTTTAATAGCATTTTTGATCCTGACATGAGAACAGAAAAAAAATGTTAAGTGTCCATTGTAAAATCTCAGTACAGCTAACGTTCTTTGATAGACCTCTTTGGCCTGAGGCAAACAAGCAAATGAAAACACAGGCCTTCACGTTTTCTTCTTGCTTTATCAGGGGATAGAAAAAATGAGGTTAAGTGAGAGTTTAGCTAAATTTGCAGAGGCAATGTCAGGAGTCAGGGTTGCCTACATTGGGTGACGTCGGGGACCTCACCTGGAACGACAGGGCTCTCTAGCACTGTGGCCCCCCCCCTCAGAAGGGATCCGTGAGTCACACCTCAGCTGTGCTGATGAGTCACTGGCTTCCCAAAGTGGTTTTCTCCAGAAGTGTGGCACATTCATAGTGTCCCCTTCTTCCCTACCCCAGGGACAAAATGCTGGTAAATAGGCCTCACCGGAACTGGGGCTATTTCAGTCTCAAGCGGCTCACACCCAGCTTAGGGGTGGACAGCAGGTTGGCTTGATTCAGCTCTGAGCTGACTGGCAGCCTCAGTGGTGAGTCTGCAGAAAAGCCCGTGGTGCTGCGCGGAAAGCTTCCCGCAGACAGAGCTACACAGCTGGCCAGACCCGCACAGCTGGGCTCAGTGGAAGTGTGCACAGAACTTTCACGCTGCTGCTGCCACTGCTGCAAATTTAAATAAGTGGAGGCTTCTTGGCATGGCGGTGACGGAAGTTGAGGATTAGAGCCTGGTAGTTAAAAATACAATCCCTGCCATTCATTCTAAATTCCAGAGAACTCTGAAATTTTTTGAATTGGCAAGTGAATGGTAGAGACCGGAAGCATGCACCAAAATAATACTTCTGGTTTTGTATCCTCTTTTATTAGAGGAGCCTAAAAAAAAAAAAAAAAAATCCCCTCTTTATAGGTGAGTTATTATTTCTGTGTCATGGATTGCAGCTATGTTTGATGAGCTGCTTAAGTAAAAATATGACCAGAACCTTTTAACTATAAATGCTGTGGTTTTCAAAGAAGGATGAGCTCTTACATCCAACATGCTTCTGTTATGTGAGAGTCACCTGTATTATATGGTGTGAGAGAGTCAGTTTTTATAGCTTTGGGACTTAATCTGTGACTGATATGTTTACTAATGGATGTGTCAGCCTCGTCCATTCGCAGCCTGATTTTTACTTCTTTGTAGCTTTTATTCTAATGCATTGGACTAGTAAGAGAAAGTGTTGTTTTTAAGATTTGGGCAGAACAGAGAAAGAATTGTAGTGATCGTGCTATGAAAGCTGCTTTGGGGCAAAGAACCATCCATTGGGGTGACAGTAGGAAGGATGACAACGTGGGAGGGAGAGTGATGACTTTAGAAATAAAACGGGACATTAGCTCTTCAGCTAAGTGAAGAGCCAGCACCTTATTTCCGATTGCCAATGTACCCTAGTTCAAAAGCAGACTCCCCAGTTTTCAACTGAGCTGATAGTGTTAAGCAGAGGAGAACAATTTAGTGGCTGGTCACTCATCAGGTGGGGTTGTACGTGTGGGCTGTGAGTTATCCCGGCAATGGGGTGCCGCTGTGATCAGCTCGCCCCATGTTCTGGTTTTAGATGACAGCAGAGAAACTCTCTGGAGAAAGACTGCATCTGGGCCTGGGAGAATTAGTGACTGTGTATGCCAGCTGTCTTTGTTCTTGTGGTTAAGACCTACCTCTGGTGTCCCGTGGAAGAGCCAAGTACTGAAATAGGAGTTTTTAGGGGTGAAATAGGAAGGTTTAGGGAACTTATAAAATTTAAGGGGGTCCATGGAAAAAGCACAGGCTATGGAGCTGCAAAAAGTTACTTTTCCATGAGACAAGGGAGTTGGGGGAGGGAGAAGTTACATTTCCATAAGACAAGGGAGTTGGGGGAGGCAGAAGTTACATTTCCATAAGATAAGGGAGTTGGGGGAGGCAGAAGTTACATTTCCATAAAACAAGGGAGTTGGGGGAAGCAGAAGTTACATTTCCATAAAATAAGGGAGTTGGGGGAAGCAGAAGTTACATTTCCATAAGACAAGGGAGAGGCAGAAGTTACATTTCCATAAGACAAGGAAGAGGCAGAAAATACATTTCCATAAGATAAGCGAGTTGGGGGAGGCAGAAGTTACATTTCCATAAGACAAGGGAGCTGAAAGTAGCAAAAGATACACATTTACAAAATAAAGGGAAGGAAGCCCCTCATTCAAAGAAGGAGAATTAGGAAAACAATAGGAAGGAGGGCCTCACTTGTCCCCTGTGAGGTTTGACCTTTTGAGCTCTGGAGTTGCTGTAGTGACCAAATCAAGGCGGGATAGTGGCCAATCAGAAGGGCTATTGAGGCAGCCTTCGGAAACTGTGAAGAAGGGACTGGGTGGGGACTCTTTCCCTTTGCCCACGTGGGAGTCTGCTTGTTCTTCAATAAATTTCCACCTTTGCTATGCCATCTTCTGTCCATGGTTTCATTCTTCAACTCTAAAGGACAAAGAGCCTGGGGTAGCCATCCTGCCCAGGGGAGCACCACATGTTCCAGTCCACAAATCCCGTAATGGTACCACGGGCAAAAAAGACACAAAAAACAAAAGGTGCCACTCAAAGAAATGTAAGATGTGATGTGTCTTTCCTAGGTCTTGACATTTTAAACAAGAACACACTGCTAGCATGTTTAATTTAATTGAAACGCGGGCATTTATCCTTGAAATACAACAAAAAGGTAAACCAGCTTTTGCGTATGTGTATTTTAATTTTAATTGAAGGAAATTTCAAAGCGTTAATATGAGTCTTGGGCAACAATTCTTGCCACCTGGTCCAGGAGTAAGCATTAGTATAGCATTTGTTGTCTGTTGACAATGGGTCAAATTTGCTTGGCCAGCCCCACCTCAGAAATTATCACACGCGTGCAAGTCTGTTTCAGTTTTCATTTTTAACACTGATGGGTTTAATCGAACTGGTTCACAACAAGCAAGCTGCAAACCTATTTCAGTTAGTAGTTTTAAAGCCAGCAATCTTCAGTTTATGATAATTGGTTATAACACTAAGGGGGTGGTGAATTGGCCTAGTAAACCAAAAAGGTTTTTAATGTCTGATTTAAAAAAAATAAGACGATTTACTTATATCCTAAACTGGACTGGTGAACGTTATGGGTATTACAGCAGTATTGCTTTTCAGGTGCCTGCTATGGGCAGGACACTTTGCTTTGGCCCATAGGGTCATTTCTGTCATCAAAAGAGCTTATGTTCCATTGGAAGAGAAGTATCAGCACCCCTAAAAAAGAAATAGTGAAGGGAGAGGTTAAGAAGAAACCGGGATTGTCAGGGGATGAAGCCGAGTGGCACTTAGGAATTGAGTTGGAAGCAGTCTAAGTTGGTTGCATGACCCAGGCTGCCTTTAACTTCCCATCCCATTGGCTGGTTCTCTAACCACCACACTAGGCTGTGGTGGAAAATAAGAGGCAGGTTGGAGGCTGATTCCAAGTCTTGTCCTAACAGCTCTGTTGATGGTAGGGAGTCCTGAGTAATGTCTTGACACTAATGTGAAACTAATATATCAAAGAAGCGGGGGTGGGGGAAGAGGTTGGGAAGTAAAAAGGCTTATATTTGAAGATGAAATCTCTGCCCATGGACATAAGCAAGCAGATTATGTTGCTAAGAATTCTAAATTCTTTCAAAATTAAGCACTCATAATCATTTCCTATTTTTTTATTGTTTAAAGTATTACATATAGTATTACATGTTTTCTTTTTCCCCCCATGGACCTCCCCCCACACCACCCCCACCCCCCAGCACAAGCCCTCACCGCCCCCTAGTGTTGTCTGTGTCCATTGGTTATGCTTATATGCATGCATACAAGTCCTTTGTTTGATCTCCTTCCCCCCCCCCCCCCCCCCCCCCCCCCCCCCGCCTTCCCACTGAAGTTTAACTGTCTGTTCCATGCTTCTCTGTCTCTGTGTCTATTTTTGTTCATCAGTTTATGCTGTTCATATAGTCCACAAATGATCATTCCTATTTTTGTATGCTTCCAGCAATACAAAATGTATTACATAGGCCTCCTATTTCAGAATCTTTGTTGTGTGACTTCCTTCCATAAAGTTGGTAGAGGGTAAATTCCCCAAAATACTAGGCCTTTTCCTGGGCTCTGAGAGGCCAGTGGATTCTAGTTTTACAAATAAGATTTTATCTATGCCTTTAATGGTTCTGCTGCTAGTCAGGGTTTTTTGCATTTACAAAATGCTTTTCCTTTTTATACTTACCTCGCGTATCACACACAATAGGTATACTGTCCCCACTTGTTGAATAAACTTGAGCTGAGCATTGCCAGCCTTGGTGATAGGGGCAGAAATAGAATATTGCGATTGTTTTATTCTGAATAAAGAAGGCACATTCTACCTGGCTGGCAGTTGCACCCAGGACCTCGGGACCTCAGAGCTCACCTGGAAAGGCAGCCTATCCTCCCCATTTGGAGCTGCCAATTCTCACGGAAAGATTAACAACCTTGTTGCAGAAACCGGAATCGCCAGCCCTTTGAAGACCCCAGTCCTTGCATATCACTAAGCCATTTAAAGATCCCCAGCCCTTTGCAAACCTGTAAACTGCCCATTTGCCCTTTTTGCCTACATCCTTATGTAGTCTTTGTCCTTCTACCCAATATAAGCAGCTGGCTTATGGTGGGGTGTAGAGCTGATGACCCATAATGCCAGCATTATTAGAATAAACGCTCATATGTGATTCAACCCTATCTCTGCTTAGTTGGCTCAAGTAGGGACAGGCAGCTTGGACCCATTGATTGTCCAGTTACATTGGGAAGGCAGCAGCAGCCTTCCATGCTGCAAGGGAAGCCCAGAGAACTGGTCTAGAAATCTGTGGTTTCCCAGAACAGACCTGTTTTACCTCCACAACAAGGAACCGGTGTGTTTATTATTTATTATTATTTTTATTTTTATTTTTTTACCTACTCTCATGGATACAGGCACTGAGACTAGGATGGGTTAAATGGCTTAGTTAGGTGACACAAGGTCAGAGCTAGCATTAAAACCAGGTATGTGTGAGCCCAAGACTGTGGTCTTTCTAGGGCCCAAAGTGTCTCACAGGAGGCTGCCTGTATGGACCCAAGTCACTCCCGGGGCCTTGGTCCCCTTTCCTCTGAAGTAAAAAAGGACTACTCACTCCGGGTGGAGGGTGGGAGGAAAACTAGGAAGACTGGAGGCTTTTGTGATCATCTAGCTCAGTGGTCAGCAAACCGCGGCTCGCGAACCACATGCGGCTCTTTGGCCCCTTGAGTGTGGCTCTTCCACAAAATACCACGTGCGGGCGCGCACGTACAGTGCGATTGAAACTTCGTGGCCCATGCGCAGAAGTCGGTTTTCGGCTCTCAAAAGAAATTTCAGTCGTTGTACTGTTGATATTTGGCTCTGTTGACTAATGAGTTTGCCGACCACTGGGCTAGGTAAAAAGACATACAGGAGGCTGGCAAGGATGGCTCAGCTAAATTAACAATCCCCTCCAGGCTGATGGGAGGGTCAGGCAGAGGGGGAATGGTGACTGGAAAGATGGTCATGCTGACCCCTCCCCTGCTGATTTCAATTAAATTTTTTTGTTTTGTAATCCTCACAGAAGATATTTTTCCATTGAGTTTTTGAGAAAGTGGAATGGAGGGGGAGAGACACAGAGAAACATCCGATGTGAGAAACACATTGATTGGCTGCCTCCCACACATGCCCCAACCAGGGCCAGGGATTGAACCTGCAATTGAGGTATGTGCCCTTGATCAGAATCGAACCCGAGACCCTTCAGTTCCGGGCCCACGCTCTATCCACAGAGCCAAACCCAGTAGGGCTGATTTCAATGACATTTTAACTCCAAACAGAATTTCCTTAATAAAATAAGTTTCTGTCTTTATTGAAGAACATATTAATCCAAGAAAAGAAAAATTGTTTCACACAACACAGTTTCCCCTAAGCTACACTTTCCAGACAATATCTCCCCAGAGAAGTGCTCACCTTTCTTGCCCCGAGGCAGTTGGCGGTCCTGAGGGCTGAAACTCTTCTGGCCCTGGGCGGGATTCAAGCACTTGCTCCTGATGTGGCTGGAGACCAGGGTTTGTTTTGTTCTCTCTGTGACTGAAAGAAGAAGGCAGCCTGGGAAGTAGTGGTCAGAGGGACTCTCAAAGGAACAGGAAAATACCATCCCATTGTCTCTGTTATAGGCGCCTTTCCCACCACACACCCAGGGCCTCAGTGAAACCCTGCAGGCATTGCTTTTGTAGTCTAGGGCAGTGGTCGGCAAACTCATTAGTCAACAGAGCCAAATATCAACAGTACAATTGAAATTTGAGAGCCGAAAACCGACTCCTGCGCATGGGCCACGAAGTTTCAATCGCACTGTACGTGCGCGCCCGCACGTGGTGTTTTGTGGAAGAGCCACACTCAAGGGGCCATGTGGCTCGTGAGCCGCCATTTGCCGACCACTGGTCTAGGGAAAAAAAATCTGTTTTTGGGGCGGGGGGGCTGACGTGTCAGTTTTTCTTTCTCGTAGGATCTGGTACTCTTTTTTTCTATATAAACAACATGGAGTCGGTAATTGATTCAATTTCCCTTCTTACTTTGGCCACATGAAGACAGGTATGCATCATTTCCCTTTTGTCTTTTTGTAATTTTATAAGTATTTTTGTTTTTACTGGTTATGAAAACAATAGATAATCACTGTTAAAAACTTGGTGAGTTCAGAAGAGTTTAGATAAGAAAGAAAAAAAAAGGCAGCAGTGAGCCATTGCACATATCAGCATAAAAGTTTGCTATCTTTTTAAATATATGTTTTTATAATAGATATTTTGAAGAGAAATTAGACTTTCAATGATGGCATAGGGATATTTTCTTGCAGTAGATTCAGCAAGGGAGTGAAATCAGGAAGGAGGTGGGAGTAGTAGCGGAGTGGGGGTTAATCAGGCAGTAAGGTTACCCTGACAAATAGGAGAAAGGAAATGACTCAGAACTCAGAGAGGGAGCTGAGATGAGACAGCAGCATGGAAGACTGAATGGCTTATCCTACGTTTGGGAATGGGGTGAGGGGCACTAAATGATTTGAACCATTGTAGAATTTAGTTTTCAGGTCAAATAATAAGCAGTGTATTAATGAGTACTTGTGAGTAATGCCTTTGCATTTGGCACTCAGACTGAGGCCACTCTGGACATCATCATATAAGCTGCGCCTCAGGGTAGGGCTGGTGTCCTGTCCACGGCTGTAGTGGCTGAGAATTTGAGAGGCTTTCAGAGTTGTTTCAGAGCAGTGAGAACTGCTCTCTTAAGAAAGGCTCCCTCTTGTACTCAAGTCTTTGGAAAATACTATGAGTGACACTTTTAATTAACAAATCCACTGGGAACAAAACTCCTTTAAAAGCATTGGCTGAGTGTAGAGTTTGAAGAGTAGGCTGTGGAGGCTCCCACAGTCCTGGGGGAGTTCTGGCATCTGAAGCCATGGGTGCATTGTACATCTTTGGGGTCAGACCTATCGGAATGAGGGCCAGAGTGTCTGTCCAGAAAGCCCCGCACTCTGTCCCAAGGGGTGGAGGCTGGCCAGGCTCACTGGCAGTTCTTAGGCAAGCTGGGCTCATCCACCACTAGAGTATGGGTCTTACTGCTCTCCCCAGATCCTGGACCCACAGCTCACTTGTTTTTTTATTTTTTATTTAAAAAATGTATTTTATTTTTCAGTTACAGTTTACATTGAATATTATTTTGTATTAGTTGCAGGTATACAGCATAGTGGTTAGACAATGATAAACTTTACAAAGTGCCGCCCCCTACCCCCCGATATTTCTAGTACCCACCTGGCACCATACATAGTTATTACAATACTAGAGGCCCGGTGCACGAAATTCGTGCACTGGGGAGGGTGTCCCTCAGCCCAACCTGCACCCTCTCCAATATGGGACCCCTCTGGGTATGTCCAACTGTAGGTTTAGGCCTGATCCCTGTGGAATTGGGCCTAAACCTGTAGTTGGACATCCCCCTCACAATCCGGGACCGCTGGCTCCTAACCACTCACCTGCCTGCCTGATTGCCCCTAACTGCTCCCTTGCTGGCCTGATTGACACCTAACTGCTCCTCTGTGGGCCTGATTGCCCCCAAATACCCTCCCCTGCTGGCCTGATCACCCCCAAGGCTTTTATTAGTATAGATATGACCCTGCACAGAAAAGTTTACTAACCCTGCTTTACAATAAGGGCTTGACGATTGATTCATTAGGACCAGACACCAAGATTTCCTTTCTTTGAATAATGGAGGGAATAATTATCGTGTCTTTAAGTTGCCCAGAAATTAAAATGAGATAATGACTTAGAAAAGTATAAAAGTATAAAAGCACCATATAAAGACAACTGTCTTTTTAATGAAGTGGTAAAATGAAAAACACTTTTTATTCTCCCCTTCCTTCCTTTACAGCTTTTATTTAAACTTTGAAATTTATAAAAATTTCACTCCAGTTTTCAATATCAAAATAATTCAATATTATTTTGTATTGGTTTCAGGTTTTATATTAGTTACAGAATAGTGGTTAGACAATCATATACTTTACAAAGTGTTCCCTGATATTTCTAGTACCCAACTGGCATTACAACACTATTGACTATATTCCAACACTATATTCCATCATTACAACACTATTGACTATATTCCCTATTTAAGTGACAATGGATTTACAGGTTCCTTTCAGTCTTTCTTTTGTGTTGCTCGTCCTTCCTTTTCTTTCTCACTTCTTCCCTCATTTTCTTTATATAGTATCTCAATTGGCCATCAGAGCTCAGCGAAGGCACTGGGACACGTTTTATCCATTTTACAGACCAGGACACTGAGGCCAATTCCAGTTGGCTGTGGAACTTGACTCAGCACACAGGAAGCCCTCGGAGCCATGCTCTTTGTGCTTTCTAAGGGGCAGCCGCCCAGCAAACAGAACAAACCTTCCCGTCAGGCTTCCGAGCCTCTTTCTCGAGCACCTCTTCATTGCGAATGCTCCACATTCTTTCCTCTCCCCGTCCCTGCCCCCCATTCTTTACTGCCCCCGCTTCTGCGGAGCAGGTGGAAGGCTTCGCACTCACTGCCTAGGCATGCTCTGCCATGGGGCAGGGCAACCCGGGCTTGCTTTTGGGTCAAGGCAGGAGCAGGAGTCACTGCCTCTGAAGTGTGAAGGCTTCCTGAGAAAGGCCCGTTAGCACTGGGAGCTTCTCTGAATCACATCAGTCAGTCCAGTACCCTTCAGTGCAGCACCCCTCCACTGAGGTGGCACCACCCCTCAACCCCCGCCTCAGGGGTGAGGGTCCTTGCCCCTCTGCCAGGAGTCCTTCCATGTCCCTTGATCCCTGGCTGGGCCTACCCGCATCTTGGGGCCACTGCAGAACCTCTGTCTCTCTGCAGATGAGGCAGATCCAGATCCCTGCCCTAGGTCTCCGCAAAGCTATGAATCTGTGGCCAGAGGCCTGGTCTGGGTCTCAGCAACCCCATGCCTGCAATGTTCCCAGGGACCCCCGGGAGTGGCTAGGCGGGTCCGGCTTTGCCTCTGCCTCCCCGGGGCAGTGATGTTCCCAGGGACCCCCGGGAGCGGCTAGGAGGGCCGTTGCCCCTCCTGGGGCCTGCGATGAACCCAGACCCCTCCTGTGCCGTCTGGCACTGCCCACCCCACCGCCTCCTTGGCCGATGGACCGGTACCTTGTGGGCGGTGTCTGGCACTGCCCACAGGGCCTCCTCCGCCCCCGATGGACCCGTACCCCGGAAGCAGGCCATGGTGCTGCCCATCCTGCCTTTGTATGCAAATTAACTGCCATCTTTGGTGCGTTAATTTGCATACTCTGATTGGCTGTGGGCATAGCGAAGGTACGGTCAATTTACATATTTGTCTATTATTAGGTAAGATTGTTGACTCACAGCCCACTTGTTCAGAATGGCAGAATGGAGGGCCCGCATTTGGGAGTGTATCACTCTAGCTCCTGTATTATTCCTACTACTGACTGGTAGCTGAGTGTGTCTGACCACAGTAGTGTCCTTAATGTCTGCTACCATTCCACATACATCACTCCATCCTATCAGGCTGTGCTTATATTGGTCCTCGAACAGCATCATTATTCATGTGTCAGAGGGTCTAAGAAAGGCTCATGATAGAATGATTGCTCCCCTCTGGTATCACAGTAGAAAGTATTTATGCAGGACCTACCTACCTTGGGAAACAAGTTTTAATGGTATGGTCCTAAAGGAATAGTTAAAGTGTTTCTTAGCTCTGATTACTTTGTTAAAGCAAGTTAGTTAACTTTGACGTCCTCATCAATTGCTTTCTCACTCTGAAGGCCTGTTATACACCACCACCACCCCCACCACCACCCACCACCCCCACCACCCCCACCACCCCCACCACCCCCACCACCCCCACCACCCCCACTCCCGGGGGGCTGGCTATGAGTTTCCACAGAACCTAAAGATGACAAAAGTACTTTATGAAAACCTTTAAACATTGTTAAACTGAAGGTGTAACTAAAACCATTGTTCCTTTTTCATTTTTTTATGCTTAGGTAATGGATTCTGATCTCTTTAGTTCAGTCTCTTCCCCCTTTATTTGTTTATTTTCTTAACAAGATAGTTTGTTTTTTTAAAATCCTCACCCGAGGATATTTATATATCTATTTTAAATGATTTTAGAGAGAGAGAGGAAGGGAAGGAGAGAGGGAAACATCAGTGTGAGAAATATCTATCAGTTGCCTCCCATATATGCCCTGACTTGGAACCGAAACACACAACCTTTGGTGTAGGGGACGCCATTCCAACCAACTGAGCCACTTCATTACTCCCACTTCATTATTGATTTCTTTGAAGACTGCTGATGGCTCCTACAGTGGTGAAATGCAGAAGTTCCACCTTTTTTCCGAGGCTGTGCCCCCCTCCTCTCCCCAACCCTTTTTTAAAACTCACACACATTTAAAGTATTCTTGGGATATGTCCAACTTTTCAGTCAAGGTAATGGATGAGTTCCCCAAGGCAATAGCCTCCAGTCTAGGATGGGGAAATCTGAAAAGGAATTTTAGCAGGGGCAGTGGCAGCATTTAAATGTGAGGAAACAGCCTAGCGGCTAGGCCCTAGCCGATTGCTCAGTGGTTGAGCGTCAACCCATGAACCAAGGGGGGCACATGCCTGGGTTGTGGGCTCAATCCCCAGTAGGGAACATGCAAGAGGCAGCTGATCAATGCTCCCTCATCATTGATGTTTCTATCTCTCTCTCCCTCTCCCATCCTCTCGGAAATTAATAAAAAAGATATTTTAAAATAAAATTAAATGTAACCCTATCTGGTTTGGCTCAGTGGATAGAGTGTTGGCCTGGAGACTGAAGGGTCCTGGGTTGGATTCTGGTCAAGGGCACATGCCCAGGTTGCAGGCTCGATCCTCAGCAGGAGGCAGCTGACCAATGATTCTCTCTCATCATTGATGTTTCTATATCTCTCTCCCTCTCCTTTCCTCTCTGAAATCAATAAAAAATAAAAAATAAGTGTGGAAACACGCAACAGAAAATACCTTTTTCCTGTGCATCTAGCAGGGTCAGTAGTGCCTGGGGTTGGCATTGCAAATTGGGTTGGGGAGTGCAGCCAATTGTAAGGCCCAGAACAAAGGGCTGGCATTCAGTTTCTATCAGTTTTCTGTCTTTGATAAATATAGAAAATCTCTGATACAGTTCCTAAAAAAAGGCTGTGAATATGCTCATCGGTAAAAGAAAAATGTAATAACCTCTCAAAAAAAGATGGAGTTGTGGAGTGGTGCGGGGTTTATATAAGGCACCCAGAATAACTTGTGATGTGGTTGGGAGCCAGTTAGGTAGAGCCGGCCCGTCCATCCTTCCAAGGACATATCAGAAACTGGGCAGAAGCTTGTTGTGCTACTTTCTCTGAGACAGTCATAGTAACAAACAGCGGTAGTTGTATATGACTCAGAGTCTAACGTTTTCTCCCTCAGAGGCCTTTGTGCCTCAGCGTCGAGGTGTCTCCTTAGTCTGGTGCTCCTGCCCTCCTGCACTTACTAGTACTTACTGCTGCTTTGCTCAGCCACTCAGCTGTGACCGTGCACGGCAGAACATAGGCCTATCGAGGGTTTTGTGTATCACCGATATGGACTTCACAGTGCCTTACTTAGTAAGGATGCAGTAAGATCATGGTTATGAGGTTGGTTTCAAGGGCCCAGTCTTTGGCTGAGAACAGGTGGAGGTGTCAATTAAATGAGCCTTGCGAGTGTGTGTGTGTGGGGGGGAGGGGTTGCCTCTGGACGGGAGCTCACACCATGGCGTCCCAGTAATTGGATGGCAATGATGTCCCCGAGGAGCTGGGAATGCAGGCTCCTTGGATGGTGGCGAGGACTGCTGGGGCTTGTCTGTCCCCAGTAAGGCAGAAAACCTTTAAGAGGGGCGTCTGGGACAGCTTAGTGATGGGCTTGTGTTCAGAGAGTCACTGCAAAATCCCCAGTGTAGCCCCGTTTGGATGCTAGGTAAGCGACCTGACCTTGGATGAAACCAAGTACAATGTGTCAGCTGCTTGGCAGCAGGTCCTAAGGGAAGAAGAGCCAAAGTCATGGACAGTTGTGCTGTTATTGGTGATGGTGATAAGGATAATGATACTGAAAATTAAAAAGATAATTGTTTTCCTTCTTTTAGTCACATAGAAAAAATCACCACATGGCAAGACCCTAGGAAGGTGATGAATCAGCCCCTGAATCATATGAGTCTCCACCCTGCCGCCACTTCCACACCAGTGCCCCAGAGGCCCATGGCCGTGTCCCAGCCGAATCTCGGTAAGCCATGCTTTGACTTGGAGTTGAATGCAGTGTTCCACCACGGGGCTGTGGGTTCAGAAGCAGCTCTGCTTGCTGTGGTGCCCATTTGTGCACCCAGAGAGCATTTTTTCCTGCCTTTGGCTGCATTACTTGTCCACCGCCTTTGCCTTCTTTACTTGTCCTCTTTGCTACAGTCCACCCTTGGGTAGGGTTTACACTATTGGTCCGGCCTCCCCTCCAACTTCCTTTCTTGAAGTTCTTCGAAAAATCACACAGGCCTCTTGTCTTCATCCAGACCAAAGCAAGGAGGAGGGCACGTAGCCGCTTTCTGTGAATTTGGTCCCTGTAGACTGCCAAAGGGTACAATTCTGGTCTTGAATCCCTTTCCTTCCTTTTTTTTTTGTGTGTGATCTGTGACTGATACCAGGGTAGGTGTTTTCTTGCTTTATCTCATTAAATCCTCACAACAGTCCTGCAAGAAGTGACAGCATTCCCATTTATAGGTAGGAAACTTGCTCCAAGTCACCACTTCTGGATAGCAGAGCAGGAGTTGAACCGAGGTTGGTTTGATTTTAGAATGCATTCTATCATTATATGTCCTGCAGGTGGCTTCTCCTATACCTGCTCTGGGATAATTGACTCACTTGCCATTTCATTTAGAATGTTTAAGTGTAATTTTACATTTGAGAAGAGATTATCTTCTGCTAATTTCCTTTACTTCAGAAAACTAAAATTCTGCCCAGTAGAGATAACCAGATGTGAATTAATATACTGTAGCAACAGAACTAATCAGTTTTTGTTGTAGTCATTCTCCCCCTCCCCCAAAGGCTAAACATAAGATGGCAATTTTAAAGTTTTCTAAAAGATGGTACCATTTTCAGATAACATTCCCATTTAAGATCAAATGTCTAGATACTGCTTTATACACAGAATAGTTAACTTTGGAGTAAAAAGAAGTTCCTGTTGGAGTGGCAGGAATGGAAGTCCTTTTGCTAGACACCCTGCCCTCATACCCTGGCTTAGCCAGAGTGAGCATGAACTTAAGTAGACCCAAGTCAGCTAAAAGTAAATATACAGTCTGTTCTTGCAGGAAGTTTGGACCTACCATTTTAAAGCTTGCAGATGTAAAATATATCCAAAAAGCAAATTACTTGGGATAACTTCTATTGTGTTACTTGTCTAAAGGGCAGATCAAGGAAAATGGTATCAATGCTTCTACCAGCAGTGGCAAGCCAAAACTTCCCATGAGTCATTTATCCCCAATATATAAAAGCTCACATAGAAAGCAGATGCAAATGCAGTAAAAAACCCACATATTAGGTAACATTAGAGTTGTTTCATGGTTTCTTTAACAATTTAATTTTCATTGAAAATTATAAAAACTAATTATAAAGTATTAATCTTAACTTTATCATCACTATAATAGAAAAAAATCTTTTATGGACCTGGTTGAAAAAATTCACTCATTCAAAGAGTTGTTCAAAAAGTCAGTCTTCCTCTGATCCCATTCCCCTGTCCCTTTTATGTTGCATGGGGTCGACCAGTGTTTTCAGTCACATACAAATGCTAGCATATTATACCCACTGTTCTGCACCTTGCCTTTTCCATTTCTATATCTGTGCATATAGAGCTGCCTCATTCTTTTAAAAAATTGGCTAATAGCTCAACATGGTCTGCTATAATTAGTTTACTTTATCAGCCCCCAAACTGATAGATATTTAGATATTAGTGTGTTACTAGTACATAAAACACTGCAGTTAATTTTTAAAAATTGTACAAGTAGGAACTACTGCCTATACACATGTGCGTTTGCACGCACGCGCACACACACACCTGAATTGATGGCAAACTATATCTAAAGAAATTGTAATCTGAATGTCTGAAATAAGTTTACCTGTGGTTGAATAAAATACCTTTCCAGATTTCTAATATATTGGGGTAGTAAATTACTCATGACACACATTCTGGGGTTTTCCAACAATATTTGAATATTTGTCATTACAAAGTGTGCTGTTAGCCTATAGAGAATCACAGATGTGTCCTGTAGATGGAAATATACTGGGGAATGCAAAGTAAACACCAAAGATTGGGACAATTTGAGAGTCACAATACGGTCTTAATAACAAATTATTTGCTCAGAACATTTTATTTTAAGCTATAGGTCTGCCTGTAGTTTATGCTCTTTGTTATCAATCTTTAAATATATAAAGAACAGATTCTTTCCTTCTCTCTTTTTTAAGATTTAGAATAATAGGTCTATATCAGTGTTTTTATATATTATACTAGAGGCGTGGTGCATGAAAATTCATGCACTTGGAGCGGGGTCCCTCAGCCCAGCCTGCTCCCTCTCACAGTCCGGGAGCACTCAGGGGCGGGAGGTGCCCCAGTGATCCGGGGAAGTCGACGGCCCCATCACACCTCTGCTGCTGCCACTGCTGGCAGCTCGGCCGGCCCTGATTACCTGAGCCTCGGGCGGCCCAGGGCAGCTGGGCAGCTGGCATCTGAGGCTTACCTGTGCCTCAGGCTGGCCCTAGGTGGCTGGGCAGCTGCCATCCGATGCTTGCCTGCACTTTGGGCCGGCCCTGGGTGGCTGGGGGGCTGAGGGTACTGGGGGACACCGGAGGCAGGCGCGTGGAGCAGCCGGACCCGCCTGGGGGTGGGCCCAGCCATGCCGCCCCTGCCGCCCCAGTGGGGCTGAGGGGACTGGGCTCCGCCATCTTGTGGCAGTGGGCACCGCCATATTTGAGGGTGTGACAGTCAATTAGCATATTCCCTCCTTATTGGCTGTGGGTGCTGCCATCTTTGTGAGGGCATGATGGTCAATTAGTATATTCCCTCTTTATTAGCTAGGACTAGAGGCCCGGTGCATGAATTCATGTACAGGTGGGGTCCCTCATGGTGGCCGCAGGGATCGGGCCGAAACCCGCAGTCCAACGCCGCCTGCCACTCCTGCCTGCTGTTCCCGCTCATCCCGGCCCCGCTGCACCTTCAACGGGCTCGCACCCAGTCAGTCCTGATCAGGAGAGGCTAGCACTGCTGCAGCAGCGCTTGCCAGCCATGAGCCTTGCATCTGGCACCTGTCCCGAGGAGGGGGCGGGGGAGCTGGGACGCTATCGGTCCAGAGGTGGTGGGATGCCCTTGCCAGCTTGGGATCCAGACCCGTCCCGCTGATGTTCATGCCAGTTGTCTGGAGTCACCTGGCAGCTGCTTTTATATCGTTTCTTCCTTGTGGAGCATCTAGGGAGGGGAAGTGGCCGTGGTGCCTGAGGCCGACTTCCCAGAGGCGGATGGTGCTGTCGGGATCGGTGCCTGGCCCGTTCTCCGGAGACTGGACCTGCAGGACAACTGAGGGAGTGAGGGGCTGCCGCAGGGCTGGTGGGCTGCCAGGACGGGGCAGTCAGCTAAGTGGCGCTCCAGTTGGGGGAGCGCCCTGACCACCAGGGGGCAGCTCCTGTGTTGAGCGTCTGCCCCCTGGTGGTCAGTGCACGTCATAGCGACCGGTCGACCAGTCCTTTGGTTGTTCAGTCGCTTAGGCTTTTTTATATATAGATATAACCTATGTCATATGCATTAGCATATATAAACATATATAAGCATGTATATAAAATCAAAATTTCTGTGTCTGTTTACATCAACTGCATTTTTTTTCTTTTACCTTTTGACCAGAACATATTCTCCTCCTCTACCTCTTCCTCCTCCTCCTCCTTGAATCTAGAAATTTGGTCTTTTTATGGAATATAGCTGACAAATAAGATATCAAATGACACATCCCTTCACTGGGAGGTATTTATGTGTGAAAATGATGTAGAAATACAGTTAATAATATTACTATCAGATGATAGAGTTCGTACCATTCATAGCTAATTTTATGCATTTCTCTAGCTGTGATATAATCAGTGACATAGATAAATAAATTCCTCAATAAATCTTTTTCTGTAAGTTGGGTACATGAAGTTGGGGATCAGACTGTCAGAATTTGAACCCTGCCCATTACTAGCTTGGCTGGGGCAACATATCCCCATGTTTTAAAATGTTTTTGCCAAGCCTTGACCATAATGGCTCTCTTGGTTGAGCATCGTCATGTGCAGTGAAGGCTTGTGGGTTTGATTCCCGGTCAGGACACATGCCTGGGTTGCAGTTCCATATCCAGTATGGGGTGTACAGGAGGCAGCCGATCAATGTTTTGTTCTCACATAAATGTTTCTCTCTCTCTCTCCCCCCCTCCCCCCTTCTTCTCGCTTTTGAAAACAAAAACAAAAACAAACAAATCAATTTTTAAAAATCTTAAAAAAAACTTCATCTTTTTGCCAAGAGAAGTCACATACAATTTTGCCTTTTTGGTGATAACCTTAGCAGTCATAAACCATGGGGTGCTGGGCTCCTGTCACATGTTAATGGTCTCTTTGCTCAAGTAAGGCCCTGGCTGGGGGCACCAATGTTCTCCTAGACAGGACAGGAAAAGTAAAACCTTCACCTGACGGCCATCTCTAGCCAGTTTAGAGACTTTTGGTTAAGTGCAGCCAATGTGTATTTTTAAAGCTGTTGGAATTTTAAAAATATCATGTGTGTGTGCGCACACTTCCCTTCTTTGAAGGTGTGCCATCCCCTAGGCCAGAGTTGATGTCCTCTAGGTCTATCTTCTTCTGTACTTCAAATTACAAATATATGCATGTTTTTTTGGTTGTGTGGTTTTTTCCAAGGCATACTTTTCAAGACAAGATTGAAAGAAAATCTTGTCTGTGCTCATTTGCTAAGTTGGCTCATTCTTCCCTTTAGGAAGTATACAGAGACACAAAAACATTTTATCAAAAGCAAATAAAATAGCCTAGCATTGCTTAAAGTATGTGGAAGGTAGCCTGAAAGTTTGTCAAGCGTCAGATTTTTATGTAGGTTATCTATTTCTTTTTCCCGTGTTTTTTCCTTGTCAACTTTATGTGGTGAGTTCATGGCAGACACATCTGGCTACTGTGTTTTTTTCCAGCTCTGATCTTCTCACTACTTTTTGAACTTTGTGGTTTCTGCAGTATAAATTAGCCTAAAGTGCACTAGCACATGCACACACAAACCCAAAGATATACTGGCAACCTTCAGACTTTATGGGGAGGGTGGAGATGATGGGGGACTGGTAGGATTGGGGTGGTGGAAAGTGGGTGTTTATGGAAAGGAAGGAAGACTGGTGGGTATGGGAAAGAGGAAAATGATCTGGTAAAAGGGTTTTTTTGTGTGTGTTTTTAATTTTATTTTTCATTTGTAGTATACATTCAGTATTAGTATGTATTAATTACAGGTGTGAAAGCTTCCCCCCCTCCTTGATTAGAAGAAAAAGGAACATTTTTTTCTAAATTCTGTGGAAAATCAATATTATAATTTCTTCTTAGATAGATTTGGTGGAAGCCATCTATTGTCAAAATTTACTCTACTGAGTCATCATTATTGTAGGCTGCTCTTTGGGTTTCCCAAAAGGAGATTCATTATCGTTTCTTTCTTTTAAAGCTTTTAAGGAATTTGTGAAATGGGTACTGAAAACAAATAATCTACTAATTTAATTCCTCTTTTTAAAAACGATTGATTGATTGATTGATTGATTGATTGATTGATTTTAGGGAGAGAGGAAGGGAGAGAGAGTGGAATACATTGATTTGTCATTCCACTTATTTTTACATTCGTTGGATCACTCCTGTGTGTGTTCTGACTTGGGAACGAACCTGAAACTTTGGCATATCAGGAGACACTCTAATCAACTGAGCTACCTAGCCAGGGCCTGATTCAGTTCCTCTTTTGCAATAAAGAAATTAACCTTGTGTTGTCATGGCATATTTTATTTATCTTAATGTGCATGAATCTTTTATTTAGATCAGTGTTCATTTACCGTGATACGTTAAGTTTAGGTATTGTATTAAGATTAGGTATAAAGACTTGTAGATTTAATTTTATAAATTTAGGTAGAAAATCTTTGTTTGATAACAAGTCTCAAGACTCATGAAAACTGATGCCACAATTTTCCTATGAAGATATTCTTCAAGATAAAATTTTTATGTCAAATGCTAGATGAACACTTTGGACATATGTACACAAAGATGTGTTATTTATAATGTAGCCCCCTCTCATTAAATACCTGCAATACAAAAATAAATATATTTTTACTATTAAAATAATAGTTATAAGGATTTTGTGGCACATAAAAAACTTTATGTCAGTCTAATTTTAAAAAGCAGGCAAAAGGGCTTATGCCATGATTATAATTTTACTTTTTATAAAAGACTTTGCTTGGATTCTCTTCCCACAGGATTTTGCTCTCCATCTGTGTATTTCTATTTTCTAGCTCCTGGCCAAGGGCATTATGTAGCACAGCTAGAATAATGGTATTCTACCATTTTGTAAAATAAATGTATTAAGTAAATCAGGTATGTATTTTAAATGTCAATAGTGAGTATAGTAAGACTTTTAGATTGGGGGTGATTTCCTTTATTTTTTTCTGTAATGTGATTATGTTGCTTTTATGATAGCTAGAAGAAAAAGGAGAACCTCTTGGTGTGGTTTTTATGGTGGGAGAGGAGGATGCAATGTTGGGAAGAAGGCTCTGGCCCCTCCACCCCACTCCTCCATGAGCAATACGGACAGAACTTTGAATCGTCAAGCCTTGAGAGTCAACACAGTCCGCTTATGGCCAAGTCGTTCTTTAGTCTCTAAGATCAGTGTTTCTTCAAGTGGGGTCCAGGGCCAGCACTAGTTGTATCTCATGGGGCATTTGTCAGACACACCTTCAGAATCCAACAGTCTGATTGCTCCCCAAAGGACAGTCATGGGCTGCTGCTAGGAGGAATACTGCCTGGGCCCCACCCTGGGAAAGCCTGTTTCAGACAATGTAGGGTGGGGTCTGGGAATGGGTGCTGTTTCATGTGCCCAGATGACTCTGGCCATCAGCCAGGTGTAGGAACCACAACAGAATTGTGTGTTTTAGCACCATGATTGGAGAATGCTATCATAAGAAATGGCAGAAACCGACTCAGATGTTTAGTCTTTAAGCAGTTACCTGAAGAGCACTCCAAGGATGCTCACCACTTTTTGATTAACTTCTTTGTCCAAAAGAGACATTAATGTGGCATCGATATTTGTCATTTTGGCATTTGTTGGCTTTAGTGCACACAAGAACAGTGGGTCTGTGAACTCTGACACCACTTTCCAGAAAGTTTTGACCCCAATCATACCAACTAAACTCCAAAAGCTCAGTGAAACGTTCTCTTTCGGATTCAGATTATTGAACTGTATTGTTTAAATTCACAGGTAACTGTGCAAGCCTGCCTTTAACTTGGCTTCCTGAGAGCTGGCTGGAAAGTCAGGCATCTGCAGGCCTAAAGTTCCAGAGGGGCCCCATTCCCTGAAGGAGAGCAGAGCCTCTTAGGAAGGAGATGGAGGCAGGTCAAGCTTTTCCTTAGTCATTTCTTTGTGTGTACTACCTTCATTTTTAATTATTTTTAATGGAGTCTGATCTCTTCACCAAGCTGTGGGCCTCTGCTGCTGAGGGTTTTAAAGATTTCCAGTAGCGTGCCCTTGGGAGCTTACTTGCTGTGGCGCATTTTGCCTAACGTGAGGCAAAGGAATTCTGGGATGGTTTGTGATTTGGTCACGTGTTCCAAACTGACCAGTGCTGAGTGACATTTGGACACTTCTTTGATCTCCGCTTTGGGACCCCCTGGTGATGCTGTCCACCTGTGTCTTGACCACCACCTCCCCCAGCCCATATCAGCTGGAAGATTGATCTCGTCTTCCTTTCTGGAAGTCTAAATTTATTCCCTGGTGTCTTGCAGTTGCTGGTGGTCAGGGACAGCTGTTCCGCCACACTTGACTCTGAATAATTTTGATGGAGTCAGCAAAATAACACCATAAAAGAAACCAGGAAAACAAAAGCCTTCATAGTCTTTCAGCACCTTCTCATTAAGTGCTGAAGAGAGGGAGATAACCCCCTCTTCCTGCTTTTAGAAAAAAAAAAAAAAGGAAAAAATACGATTCTAAATCTATTTTGAGGCAGCAAGATTCAAGAATCTTCTTTCTCCATGTTATGTAATTACTGTTTGGTCTTTGTAGAAAACGCTGATCAGCAAAAAATTGAGAAAATGTAAAACACTCTAATATGACCATTCAAAATCACACTAACATTTTCTCATATATTTGCCTCTTTTCAATACAAATGTAAGTAAAAAAGGTTGGAAAGTCCTCTACAGTCTTTTTTTTGTAGCCTCCTCCCCCCCGCCTCACTCATGTATCATGAGCATCTTTCCATTTCAATAGCGATTTTTCTACAATATTTTGGATTAGCTGTTTTTATTGGAAAAATAGCACAAACATGGCAAAAATTCAACAGTTCCAAAAAGTATTCATGAGAAATAAGGCTCCTCCACACTAGAACCCTAAGCCTTTTTTTAAATTTCTTTATTGATTAAGGTATTACATATGTGTCCTTATTCCCCCATTACCTCCCACCTCCCATTCATGCCCCCACCCCCCTGTTGTCTGTGTCCATTGATTAGGCTTATATGCATGCATATAAGTCTTTTGGTTGATCTCTCCCCCTTACCCCCACTTCCCCCTACCTTCCCTGAGGTTTGACGTTCTGATTGATGTTTCTCTGTCTCTGGATCTATTTTTGTTCATCAGTTTATGTTGTTCATTATATTAAACAAATGAGTGAATCATGTGATATTTATCTTTCTCTGCCTGGCTTATTTCACTTAGCATAATGCTCTCCATCTCCATCCATGTTGTTGCAAACGTTAAGAACTCCTTCTTTTTTACCGCAGCGTAGTATTCCATTGTGTAGATGTACCACAGTTTTTTAATCCACTCATCTGCTGATGGGCACTTAGGCTGTTTCCAAATCTTAGCTATGGTGAATTGTGCTGCTATGAACATAGGGGTGCATATATCCTTTCTGTTTCATGTTTCTAGTTTCTTGGGGTATATTCCTAGAAGTGGGATCACTGGGGTCAAATGGGAGTTCCATTTTTAGTTTTTTGAGGAAACTCCATACTGTTCTCCACAGTGGCTGCACCAGTCTGCATTCCCACCAGCAGTGCACGAGGGTTCCTTTTTCTCCGCATCCTCCCCAGCACTTGTCATTTGTTGACTTGTTGATAATAGCCATTCTGACAGGTGTGATATGGTACCGCATTGTTGTTTTGATTTGCATCTCTCTGATGATTAGTGACTTTGAGCAGGTTTTCATATGTCTCTTGGCCTTCCTTCTGTCTTCTTTAGAAAAGTGTCTATTTAGATCAGTTGCCCATTTTTTGATTGGGTTGTTTATCTTCTTTTTGTTAAGCTGCGTGAGTTCCCTGTAAATGTTGGAGATTAAACCCTTATCGTTGATATCATTGGCAAATATGTTCCCCCGTGCAGTGGGCTTTCTTGTTTTATTGATGGTTTCTTTTGCTGTGCAAAAGCTTTTTATTTTGATGTAGTCCCATTTGTTTATTTTCTCTTTAGTTTCCATTGCCCTAGGAGCAGTATCAGTGAAGAAATTGCTTTGGCATATGTCAGAGATTTTTCTGCCTATGGATTCCTCTAGTATTTTTATGGTTTCCTGTGGTATGTTTAAGTCCTTGATCCATTTTGAGTTTATTTTTGTGTATGGTGTAAGTTGGTGGTCTAGTTTCATTTTTTTGCATGTATCTGTCCAATTTTCCCAACACCATTTATTGAAGAGACTGTCTTGACTCCATTGTATGTTCATGCCTCCTTTGTCAAATATTAATTGAGCATAGTGATTTGGATCGATTTCTGGGTTCTCTATTCTCTTCCATTGGTCTATATGTCTGTTCTTGTGCCAATACCAGGCTGTTTTGAGAACAGTGGCTTTGTAATACAGCTTGATATCTGGTATTGAGATCCCACCTACTTTGTTCTTCTTTCTCAGGATTGCTGTAGCTATTCGGGGTCTTTTTTTATTCCAGATGAATTTTTGGAAAGTTCGTTCTAGGTCTGTGAAATATGCCCTTAGTATTTTAATGGGAAGTGCATTGAATTTATAGATTGCTTTGGTTAGTATGGACATTTTGATGATGTTGGTTCTACCAATCCATGAACATGGTATGTTCTTCCATCTGTTTATGACTTCCTCTATCTCTTTTTTCAGTGTCTTGTAGTTTTCCGCATATAGGTCTTTTACCTCCTTAGTTAAGTTTATTCCTAGGTATCTTAATTTTTTTGGTGCGATGGTAATTGGGATTGCTTTTTTAGTCTCTCTTTCTGTAAGTTCATTATTGGTGTATAGAAATGCCATGGCATTGATTTTGTATCCTGCTACATTGCCCAATTCATTTATTAAGTCTAATAATTTTTTGATGGAGTCTTTAGGGTTTTCTATGTACAATATCATGTCATCTGCAAATAAGGACAGTTTTACTTCTTCTTTTCCAATTTGGATGCCTTTTATTTCTTCTTCTTGTCTGATTGCAGTGGCTAGTACTTCTAGCACTATGTTGAACAGGAGTGGTGAGAGTGGGCATCCCTGTCTTGTTCCTGTTTTTAGGGGAAATGGTTTTAGTTTTTGCCCATTGAGTATGATGTTGGCTGTGGGTTTGTCATATATGGCTTTTATTATGTTGAGGTATGATCCTTCTATTCCCACCTTGCTGTGAGTTTTTATCAAGAAAGGGTGTTGGATTTTGTCAAATGCTTTTTAGAACCCTCAGCCTTTCTCTCCTCCCCAGAGAAACACTGCTACCAGCTTCCCGAGTAAGATTCTAGAAATATTCTGTATACACATATGCATGCTTGGATATATAAGTTGTCTTCTTACAACTTAATATATCATAGAGAGCTTTCTAAATTAGGACTTGTAGATGTATTATTCTTTGTTAACAATATATAATATTTTACTCTATTGATGTACCATAATTTATTTATACTGTCCCTTATGCTAGATATTTAGGTTCTTTTCTGATTGTTAGCTATTATTAAAAATGCTACAATGTGCATCCCTATACATAAGTTCTTGTACGCTGTTTATGTAAAGGAAAATTTTCAGTAATGGAATTCCTGGGTCAAAGAGTATATGCATTTGAAGTTGTAAAAGATGTTCCACTTCCCTCCAAAATGGTTACACCAGTTTATACTCCACCATCAGTGGGTCAAAGTGCTTCTTCCCCCTACTCTGGCCAGTAATGTCCATGATCATTTAGTCTTTAGAATTCTTTTTTCTTTTTTACATTTTTAAGTATATATTTTTATTGACTTCAGAGAGGAAGGGAGAGGGAGAGATAGAAACATCTATGATGAGAGAGAACAATTGACTGGCTGCCTCCTGCACACCCCCTACTTGGGATCGAGCCCAAGAGCATGTGCCCTTGACCAGAATTGAACCCGGGACCCTTCAATCCACAGGCCGACGCTCTATCCACTGAGCCAAACCAGCTAGGGCAGTCTTTATAATTTTGATAGGTACAGACTAGATTCTCATTCTTTGATTTCTTTGTTTTTTAAAGTTATTAATGGACTTAGGAAGACTTTTGTTTATAAACATTATATATTGTTAATGGCTGTACAATATTCTATTATGTGGCTCTACCATAATTTATTCAACCAGTTCTTCTACTGAGAGACATATAAGCTGATTCAATATTTTACCATTATAAAAGATGTTATAGCAAAATTCTTGTACATAAATTTTTTGTGCCTTCTTTTAATTCCCTCATTTTTTCCAGTTTCTTTGGGATGTTTGTTAGTAAAGCAGAATTATTCCTTTAAAATTACATTTTGACATGGTTCGCTTCTATGGAAACAAACAAATAATTGTTTGCAGATGCACTGTGTGTGTGATGGGGGGAGGGATTTGTTTGGAGTGCTACTTTCTTTTAGAAAGAATGATTTAAGGTTGCTTCAAAAAGTGCATTTTTAACCAGGCACCTAGCTTTCCCACTAGCTCTGTTCTTCAGCTTGCGTATCCATATGTTTTTGACTAAGCCATAAATGGAAGTTTCATTTGAAGTTTTTTTGCTTCCCAGTACTACATGTTATGCATTTCATTCCATATTATTTTCATCCTTTTCCTTTCCAGCATTTTATTTCTCAGACACAAGTGAAGAGTGACTTGTGAGTTTTCAATTTTGCCAAGAGTTAAACATTTGCAGAGCTGGAAAATAAATAAAGTAAAACAATTTTTAATGTGACTAATTTAGCCCTTGTTCCCAAGATTTTCATTTAGCTGTTTCAGAGCTCACACTTTTTTTTTTTTAATTTCTTTATTGATTAAGGTATCACATATTTGTCCTCATCCCCCCATTCCCATCCCCCACCCCATCCCCCTGATGTCCTTAACCATTGGCCAGGCTTGTATGCATGCACACAAGTCCTTTGGTTGATCTCTCCCCCCACCCTCCCTCCGTGGCCCGACAGTCTGATCGATGCCTCCTTGTTTCTGGGTCTGTTCTTGTTCATCAGTCTATGTTGTTCATCATTTCCCCTAGATGAGTGAGATCATGTGTTACTAGAAATATACTTATAAGAACCAAATGTGAGACGAGCAATAATAGTTATGCTGACAGGCAAATGAATCAGTCTGTAGTAAGTTTCTTTCTGGACCAACAGTTCTTTTGAGACCCAATTTCAATGTCCACCAGTTCCTTATGTGTACATGTCGGCACTGACTTTTCAGCTCTGGGTGGTGGACCAATGGTGGTAATGCAGTTCCGACTCCCTCTGGTTTGGTCTCACCCGGATCCAGGGGCGCGGCTTCACCCAGACTCAGGGGCGCACGGCCTCACCTGGACCTGGGACCCAGCATCACCCGGGTCCCGGGACACGTGGCCTCACCTGGACCCAGGTGCGCGCAGCCTCACCCGGACCCGGGACCTAGCTTCACCCAGACCCAGGGGCGCATGGCCTCGCCCAGAGCCGGGACCCAGCCTCACCCGGATCCAGGGGCGCACGGCCTCACCCGGACCCGGGATTCAGCTACACCTGGACCCAGGGCGCGTGGTCTCACCTGGACCCAGGGGCGTGTGGCCTCTCCCGGACCCAGGGGCGCGGCCTCAACTGGACCCGGGACCCAGCCTCACCCGGATCCAGGGGCACACGGCCTCACTCAGACCCAGGATCCAGCTTCACCTGGACCCAGGGGCGCGTGGCCTCACCTGGACCCAGGTGCGCATGGCCTCTCCTGGACCCAGGGACCCACCCGGACCCGGGACCCAGCCTCTCCCGGATCCAGGGGCGCAGAGCCTCACCCGGACCCGGGATCCAGCTTCACCCAGACCCAGGGGCGCGCAGCCTCGCACGGGCCCGGGGGTCGCGTGGCCTCACCCGGATCCAGGGGTGCATGGCCTCACCCGGACCCGGGATCCAGCTATACCTGGACCCAGGAGCACGTGGCCTCACCAGGACCCAGGGGCGTGTGGCTTCTCCCGGACCCAGGGGTGCGGCGTCACCCGGACCCAAAACCCAGCCTCACCAGGATCCAGCTCCACCCAGACCCAGGGGCGCGTGGCCTCACCCGGACCCAGGGGTGTGTGGCCTCTCCTGGATCCAGGGGCGCTGCCTCACCCGGACCCGGGACCCAGCCTCACCTGGATCCAGGGGTGCACGGCCTCACCCGGACCCAGGATCCAGCTTCACCCGGACCCAGGGAGCGCGGTCTCGCCCGGACCCGGGGGCACGCAGCATCACCCAGACCCGGGGGTGCACGGCCTCTCCTGGACCCAGGGGCGCGGCCTCACCCGGACCTGGGACCCAGCCTCACCCGGACCCAGGGACGCGCGGCCTCACCCGGACCCGGACCCGGGACCCAGCGGGGCCTCGTCTTCTTGATCCCAATTCCTGTCGGTCAATTCCCTCTCAGCAATTCCTTCGACCATCTTCTCAAAGCTCCAGGGCGAAGCTCCGGTGCGGGCTCGGCGAAGCTCCGGTGCGCTCGGTGCACGGCGGCGGGCTGGTCCAAGGTCGCTGCGGTGGCACTCGGGCCTGCAGCGGCGACCAGTCGCTGGGTGAGCGCACCCGGATCCGGGACCCAGTGGGACCCCGTCTTCCCGATCCCAACTCCCACCGATCAACCCCCTCCCAGCAACTCCTCCGGCCATTGTTCCAGATGGTGTCTGCTCTGCCCTCCAGTTGCAGTCTCAAAATTGTGGTAGGCAACAATCAGGCGTCTGCCCTATGCCGCCATCTCAGTCCTCCAGAAGATTCTTAAGTAACCTTATGAATGTGGTTCTGAACACTGTGTCGTCCATGAGTTTACTTTCCTTCATCCCTTCTATTCGTGACCTGCTTCGGTGTCTCCACCTTTTGGCTGCCTCCCTATATTGATGGAGTGGCTTTGTGTGGTCAGTGACCTATAGGGGCCAGTAGCTCAGCTTCCCCAACCTCCCTAGATGGTCGCTCTTGGTACCCCCCTTTGTGGGCTGAGTGCAAAGTCTTGGTGTTGTTAAGCCTTGATTGCTGTTGGTACACTGGGAGGCTTTGCCCTCCAGTCCAATTGGCTGTGAGGATCAGCTGTGTCTACGCCGGGAGACAGCCTTATTCAACTAGACTTGCAAAATTGTAAAAGCCTCCGTGCTCAGCTTGTATGGGGCGGAGTTTCAGGGTGAAGCCTACAGCCTTGGCTTCCCGTCAGCCCCGCCTTATGAAGTTCCTGGGTCTCAGTGTCCCTCTGTACTCCCTGCAAACACCTCTGAGAGAAAAGCGCCCTGGAGTTTCGCCCGCCGCCAAACAGTCTATTCTCTCCCCCAATGAATCTGGACTCCCAGATTCTCACCCGGAACTGGGTTTCAGTGTAGTCGGAACTGGGGCTCAGCGCAGTCTGGCGCCTTTTTCTCCTTCCCACCAGGGCAATCCAGTGGCACAGTCAACAGACCATCCTCTGCGTGCATTCCTGTGCGCGCCTCCGGTGCTCTGCCCTTCGTCACTCCCCTGCATCTCTGCCTCACAGCTCAGGTTCCCCCAGCATGAGCCTGGCTTCCCAGGGTCTCGCCCGGAGCTGGGGCCCAGCGCAGCCGGAACTGGGGTTCAGCACAGTCCGAAGCCCCTGTCTCCTCCCCGCCAGGGCAATTCAGCGGCACAGGCAACAGTCTGTCCTCTGCGCACATTCCTGTGCGCGCCTCTGGAGCTCTGCCTTTTGCCGCTCCTCTGTGCCTCCGCCCCTCAGCCCATATTCCCTCAGCATGAGCCTGGCTTCCCAGGGTCTTGCCCGGAACTGGGGTTCAGTGCAGTCGGAGCTGGGGTTCAGCGCAATATGGAGCTTTTATCTCCTTCCCGCTAGAGAACAACGGCCAGGCTGTCAGCCGCCCCGTCCTCTCCGGCTCTGTCCTCCCCGCACGCGTGCGTGCTCGTGTCTCCGCCCGTGTCTCCATACCTCAGGCTTTTACGGCTCCTCTGATTTTCCCTGTGGTTTTCTCTTTCCTTCTAGTTGTGGGCATTTCAGTCAGCCAGCTTTCCTGTGGTTCTGGATGATGTCCGTTTTGACCTTTAGTTGTATTCTTGAAATTGTTGTGCCAGGCTGCAGGTTAGGTGCTTAACCTATGCCGCCATCTTGGTTTTCTCCAGAGCTCACACTTTAACTATCAAGAAAAATATTCTCTTTCCACCCTTATCAATTGCCACAATTCCTGAATTAATTAGAATGGAACTATAACTTCTCCCCAAATGGAATGGGGTCATCTCATCCTAATAAAATGGACGCTCAGGGCTGATGCACGTGGAAGGTTTCTGTATTCCTTGCCTACATCGTTTATGTTGTTTTTCTTTTGCTACTGCCTGGGACACAGTGAACAAGGGATGTTCCTCTGAGATACCACTTGTCGCATTTGCTTATGCCATCCCCTCCGACTCTACTCCAGTTTTAAGCACAAAGCTTTTCCCCTGCAATTTGAAGGAATCCCAGGGTTCAAACTATTAAAATAGGATGGCTGTGGCCTGAGACATTCCTTCCTGGAGCATACTACCATATATCTGCATTTGCCAGTTCCTTCTCCAGCCGCAACTCTGCCCTCCTCAGCTTGTTTTTTTCCTTCTATTAAGATGCCATGCACAGTTTCTTCAGCTGTGACCCTGGGAAGTGAGACCTTTTCACAGCAGAGCCTCAAGCTTTAGGGTCAACAACTCCCGGTTCCCTCCAAGAAAATTTGTAATTCTTTAGTCCCCTGCCTTGTCAGGTGCAGCTGTGCAGAACTGTTGCTTCTGAAAGACCGTCCAACCAGTCCTGGAAGGCAGCAGTTTGTCCTGTTTTCTCAGGCTCTCTGTTTTTGAAAATGAGACTTTTGCTCCTCTTTTTCAAAAATTGAGATATAATTGAAATATAATATTACATTAGTTTTAAGTATACAACATTTGATACCTGTATGTATTGCAAATAAATCCAGTTAACATCCATCAGCACACATAGTTACACATTTTTTCCTTGTGATGAGAACTTTTAAGATCTACTCTCTTAGCAACTTTCAAATATGCAGAACAGTATTATTAACTACTAGAGGCCCGGTGCATGACATTCATGCACTGGGCAGGGGTGGGGTGGGGGTGGTCCCTCAGCCTGGCCTTGCCCTCTCACAGTCCAGGACCTCTCAAGGGATGTCCGCCTGCTACAGAGGCGGGGAGACCGGCTTCTGGCTGAGCAGCACTCCCTCTGTGGGAGTGCACTGACCACTAGGGGGCAGCTCCTGCGTTGAACATCTGCCCTCGGTCAGTGAGCGTCATATTGTTATATTGTAAATCAGCGAGCTAAACAGAGGACACCTTAATCAATCAGTAAGCTGAATTTTGGAGCCTTTATTACGCTAGCGGTCTCAGAGGAATTGTCTCTCAAAGTCTGAGCAAAACAACATAGAGGAAACTTTCTCTTTATACCCCGTTGGTCTCTTTGTCCCCCAAATATGGGGTTTCTGGACCTTTTGTGCGCTTTACAAAGAGTCCTGTGTACTGGAAGATATTTTGCGCAGGAAGCTTGTAGCCTTTAGCATAGCACAATTCAGTAACCTTGAGTGCAACATAATTCAGATAACTAAATGACACCTGGCATGGGAGTAACCAGGGACGGCAGCAGAGCGGCTTGCAAGGCTAGATAATTGAGCTTATTTTCCCTATTATTCGAGCAAGTGTGTTTACTGAAGCCAAGAATAGCAGAGTTAATTCACAGAACAAAGGACTATTTATGTTTAGTGGAAAATTTCAAACAGCAGTTTTTCCCAGCATAGAGGTTATGGGGACAAGATGGAGTGCCTATACTTCAATAGCAACCAGTCATTGTGCCGTTTTATTTTGAAATAATCTTAAACTTACAGAAGAGTTTCAAGTATAGTACAAGGAACTCCCATGTACCTTTTGCCCAGATTTGCCCTTGTTCATTGTTTATGATTTGCCTTCTCTCTCTCTCTTTGTCTTTTTTTTTTTTCCCTGAACCCTTTGAGACTAAGTTGGAGACATAATGCTCCTTTATCCCTAAATACAATTTCAGATTGTATTTTCTGAAAGGACGTATTCTTACATAAACACAGTAGAAGTATCAAAATCAGGAAATTGAACATTGGTACAATAATATTGTCTAATCCACTGTTCATATTTGAAATTTCTTCATTTATCACAATAATGTTCTTTTTTTTTAATTCTTTATTTTTTATTTTTAAAATATATTTTATTGATCTCGCTCTCTCTTTTTTTTTTTTTTTTTTTCACAGAGAGGAAAGGAGAGGGATAGAGAGTTAAAAACATCAATGAGAGAGAAATATCTGACTGGGGTTGTGCCCGCAACCAAGGTACATGCCCTTGATCGGAATCGAACCCGGGACCCTTCAGTCCACAGGCCGACGCTCTATCCACTGAGCCAAACCAGTTAGGGCTAAATTCTTTATTGTTTAAAGCAGTGGTCCTCAAACTTTTTAAACAGGGGGCCAGTTCACTGTCCCTCAGATCGTTGGAGGGCCGGACTATAGTTTAAAAAAATCTATGAACAAATTCCTATGCATACTGCACATATCTTATTTTGAAGTAAAAAAAAAAAAAAAATGGCAAAAACACCCGCATGTGGCCCGCGGGCCATAGTTTGAGGATGCCTGGTTTAAAGAATTACATGAGTCTCCTTTTTCTCCCATTGACCTCTCCCGGGCCGCTCCCACCCCCCAGCACATGCCCTCACACCCCTACTGTCTGTGTCCATTGGTTATGCTTATATGCGTGCATACAAGTCCTTTAGTTGATCTCTTGCCCCCTCACCCCCCGCCTTCCCTCATAGGTTGGACAGTCTGTTCAATGCTTCTCTGTCTCTGGCTCTATTTTTGTCCATCAGTATATGTTGCTCATTATATTGCACAAATGAGTGAGATCCTGTGGTATTTATCTTTCTCTGACTGGCTTATTTCACTTAGCACAATAATGTTCTTAATGGCTCCTTTGGTTTCTGGTTCAAGAGCTGTGGAGGATCATGCATTGCATTTAATTGTCCTGTCTTCTTAATCTTTACCTGGAACAATTCCTCAGCTCTTGTGTTTCTGGACCTGACATTTTTGAAGAGTATAGTTTAGTTATTTTGTAGATTGTTTTTTATTTTTATTATTTTTAAACGTGTTTTTATTGATTTTTAGAGAGGAAGGGAGAGGAATAGAGAAATAGAAACGTCTATGAGAGAGAAACATCATCAATCAGCTGCCTTCTGCATGCTCCCTACTGGGTATCGAGCCCATAACCTGGACATGTGCCTTGACTGGAATCGAACCAGCAACCTCTTAGTTCATGGTTTGATGCTCAACCACTGAGCCATACTGGCCTGGCAATTGTTTTTCTTTTTTAATTTAATAAATCTTTATTGTTCAGATTATTACAATTCTTTCTCCTTTTTCCCCCCATAGCTCCCCTCCACCCAGTTCCCCCCACCACCCTCTGCCCTTACCTCCCCCCCACTGTCCTCATCGATAGGTGTACAATTTTTGTCCAGTCTCTTCCTTCACCCCCCATAGCCCTTTCCCCCTGAGAATTATCAGTCCACTCCCTTTCTATGCCCCTGATTCTATTATATTCACCAGTTTATTCTGTTCCGCAGATTTTTAATTCACTTGATTTTGGGGTTCACTTGTTGATAGATATGTATTTGTTGTTCATAATTTTTATCTTTCTTCTTCTTTTTCCTCTTTTTAAAGAATACCTTTCAGCATTTCATACAATACTGGTTTGGTGGTGATGAACTCCTTTAGCTTTTTCTTATCTGTGAAGCTCTTTATCTGACCTTCAATTCTGAATGATAGCTTTGCTGGGTAGAGTAATCTTGGTTGTAGGTTCTTGCTATTCATCACTTTGAATATTTCTTGCCACTCCCTTCTGGCCTGCATAGTTTCTGTTGAGAAATGAGCTGACAATCGTATGGGTGCTCCCTTGTAGGTAACTAACTGTTTTTCTCTTGCTGCTTTTAATAGTCTCTCTTTGTCTTTTGCCCTTGGCATTTTAATTATGATGTGTCTTGGTGTGGTCCTCTTTGGATTCCTTTTGTTTGGAGTTCTCTCCGTTTCCTGGACTTCTAAGTCTATTTCTTTCACCAGGTATGGGAAGTTTTCTGTCATTATTTCTTCAAATAGGTTTTCAGTATCTTGCTCTCTCTCTTCTTCTGGCACCCCCATAATTCTGATGTTGGTACACTTGAAGTTGTCCCGGAGGCTTCTTACACTGTCTTCATCTTTTTGGATTCTTTTTGCTTTTTGCTTTCCCGGTTGAGTGATTTTTGCTTCTTTGTATTTCAAATCTTTGACTTGATTCTTGCGTTCCTCTAGTCTGCTGTTGGGTCTTCTGTATAATATTTTTTATTTCAGTCAGTGTATGTTTAACTTCTAGTTGGTCCTTTTTCATATCCTTGAGGGTCTGGCTAAATTTATCGGCCTTTTCTAGGGAAGTCTTGAAAAACCTTATAACCGTGGTTTTGAATTCAATATCCAGATGTTTGTTTTCCTCCATTTCTTTCGTTTGTGTGATCTGTTTCTTTGTCTCCGCATTTTCGCTGCTTCCCTGAGTTGGTAGGGTGGCTTTGTGTGCTAGGTTTCCTATATGGTCCAGTGGGTCAGCCTCCCCAGTCAACTGAGGTGGACACTCTTGGTGCACCCCTTTGTGGTCTGTGTGTACAGCCTTGTTGTAGTTAAGTCTTGATAGTTGTTGGTATCACTGGGAGGAATTGAGCTTCAGGCCAGTTGGCTATGTGTATCAGCTGTGTCTATGCCGGGAGACCTGTGCTGGAGACAGCCTTATAGGACCAGACTTGCAAAATTGCAAAAGCCTCTGTGCTCAGCTTGGATGGGGCGGAGTCTCAGGGCTGAACAGACAGTCTTGGCTTCCTGTCAGCCCTGCCCTTGCGTGCGCGCCTCCAGACCTCTGCCTTCCGTGGCTCCCTTGAGTTTCCGCCTGACAGTCCAGATTCCCCCAGGCTCGTCTGGAACAGGGATTCAGTGCAGTAGGAACTGGGGTTCAGTGCAATCAGGAGCTTCCGACTCCCTTCCCATAGGGAGAGCTAGCGGTAACCTCAGCAGTCAGTCTTCTCTGTGCGCGCTCGCACGTGAGCCTCCAGACCCCTGCCCGCCGTGGCTCCCCCAAGTTTCTGTGTGTTTTTCTCTCTACCTGACAGTCCAGACTCCCCCCATATGAGCCTGGGTTCCCAGGGTTTTGCCTGGAACTGGGGTTCAGTGAGGTCAGAACTGGGGTTCAGTGCAGTTGGGTGCTTCCTTCCCTCTCCCGCCAGAGAAAGCCAGCCAGGCACTCAGCCGCCCTTCCTCTCTGTGCGTGTGTCTCCATACCTCATTCCTTTGCAGCTCCTCTGATTCTCCGTGAGCTTTTCTCTTTCCTTCTAGTTGTAGAATTTCCACTCAGCCAGCTTTCCTGGATGATGTCCGTTCTGTCTTTTAGTTGTAGTTTTGAAATTGTTGTGCGAGGCAGCAGTTTAGGTGTTTACCTATGCTGCCATCTTTGTTTCCCCCAATTGTTTTTAATTTGGGTTTGTCTGGTGTTTCCTAATGATTTAGATTTAGTTTATACATCCTTGGCAGGAGTACCTCAGAGGTGGTGTGTGTTCTGCTCAGTGGCATGTGCTGTCAGGTTGTCCAGGCTGGGTGATGTTGGCTTTGATCACTTGGCTAAGGTCGTGTCTTCGGAAGGTGGGGAAAGGGGATACAGAGTTTGCCTGGGTCAGCTGGCTCCTCTGACCAGCATGTCCATAAAGACAATGCAATATGAGGAAAACTCTTTGGTCCACCAGGTCTCTGTCAGAGATGGCCTCAGGTCATGCAAACCCTTCTCCTTGGGATGGCGGCAAATGGCATTTTCAGCACACTCAGTCAAGCTTCACAGAACAGTATTTAATTGGACAAATAAAATAGTATATCTGTGTAGCTTTATACACAGAGATATAGTTTTAAAATGAAACTGATGCTTCCACCCATTTATCTTATACTCTTGCTTCTTACAAAACACATAATTCAAAAGGATAGATATAAATAATTGAGTTAAATTGGGGTAAAGGGAGACTGTGGCTGGGAATTGTATTATTTTATTAGCCAAGGGGAAACATGCATACCATGGGCCCTGTGTGGTTACTAAAAGTGCCTGAAGATTTGGCTTTGAGACCTGGGGACGCCTGCAGAGAGGGCAATATGTTCAGTAACAGGAGTCAAAGCATTTGTGGGCAAGGCTTGCCTGTTTTGCCAGGCGTAAGTGCCTAAGAAGGAGTTTTCCTTCTAATTTCCTATAAATGATGTATACACTGGTGTCTAGGAGGCAGTCCTCAGAAAGCCTCCTCTGACAGTGACCACCAGGAGTTTTAGAGTTTTTCTGTAACCTCCCTAAACACTGGTGAGGATGTGGTCTGGGAGCACTAGCCAGCATTCAAGAAGACCAGAACAAGGTTCCACCCTTGCCCAGGGTGCGTCAAGGATAAATTTGACAGCGCCCAGAGTTGTAGCTTTTTTGTTGTGTGTTTTGTCTTGTTTTCGTTAAGAACAGAACCCCTTTGGCACAACCTTCCAAATCACATTTAGAGGTGTAGGTTTGTTCTTTTGTTTTGCTTGGTACCTGACTCTCCGTTTCAGCGTTTCAAAGCAGAGCTGCTTTGGCTTCCCCCACTTCCCTGACCCCCACCCCAAAGCTTTTTCCTTTCTTCCTGAAAGAGGACCCTGAACCACCTCCCAGGCGGAGGGGACACTGTTCACAGACAGTTTCTCTTTCCCTGCATTTTCTTCAGAACTTCTTATTTTGCCATAGTGTATGAAATACTCTGGCAGTTTCCCACGTAGTCCGAGCAGTGAGCTAAAAGGGGTTGCTGTCGCTCCGGAACCCAGCCCACTGAGGTGCCCCCCTCAGCCGGGAGGCCCCACAGGCCCTGGTCCCTTACCCTTTGCCCCTCAGCCACATGGGCTAGCCTGTTTTGCAGTTACTCCAAGCCCACAGGCCAGGCAGCTTCCCTCCTTAGGACCTTTGCACTTACTATTCCTCAGCTGAGATTGGCCCCCACACCGATTTCTGCGCTTTGTTCAGATTATTTTAGGTCACACATCACCTCCTCAGACAAGTCTTCCTTAACTTCCAGGCCTAAAGTAGTTCCACATTTGTTTGTTCAAAGCCCTTAGCCCTAGAATTAGCCTCCATGTTTGCTGTGGTCTGTCTCCCGTTAGACCACAGCTCCCAAAACGCCAGGACCTTTCTGCCTCGTTCATTAGTATCTCTAGCACCTAGAAGCAGTGCCTTGCACCTATTCGGGGCTCAGCAGATACTTGGTGAGCAAATAGTTAAATGAACTATAGAAAGATCATCGAAAAGAAAAAAATCATATATACTCCTAGCATCCAAACACCATTATTAGTATTTTGATACTTTTCCATTTCAAAGGTAATTAACCTTTTGGGATCACTATTAGATAGATCTAGGGGTACAGCCCTCAAAAATGCATATATGCACCAATTCCCAAAATTTGACGTGTCATTTTACCAGAATTCTTAATCCTGCGCCCCCTAATTTAATTCTTGTTTCATTCCCACTACATACAGTAGTCCTGGCCCAATGCAAAACACATCACATCTTTGTAGTTTGATTGCTGAACAATGGCTCTTACTTTTATTTGCTGTGACTTCATGTGAAGCTGATAATTTTTCCTTATTTGATTACTAATTGCATGTTCTCTTTCATAAACCATTCAAGCCCCTTGTCTCTGCTGCATGAGCTCTATGATTAGTGTTTACAAAAGTGGCATGTTATGAAAAGAAAACAGATTAAAAACTAGCGACCTACAATGGCAAATTTTTCTCCGCTTCTTGTGGAAAACAGCTGTGGTTTCATTTTCTGATGTTTAGCTTGGGTTGCCACACGTTGCACCTGGAGTAGCGTTAATACCATTCAGGAAAGCTAACCAATAAAAAGCTCCAGTAAACTCTCTTCTGACTAATGAAAATAAGTGCATGAATCAGAGTTTCCATTTCCTGCTGGAGTAAAGTATACCTATTGTCTGAAGATAATAAAACAGTTTTGGTTTTGCTGCTGTTGCCAGGCCGTGGCATTAAGTTCGAAGACACAAAGATAACTTTGTGAAGGAGCACAGCGAGGCTCCCAATTTCCTCTTTTTTCCAAGTTAGGTCATTATTTGCCTAAATTCCCTCGCTTCATTAATGTGCTTCCTGCCATAGGCTACTTCTGATAAATCTGGAGATATCCCCGAAATCAGATGGTGTTGCTTTAGGTGGAGGAAATATGATTTCTTTATAGCAAAAGGATCCAGAAGAAATCAATATGCCAGAAAGATAAGATTTTTTTTTTCTAGCTTGTTCTGGATATATTGCAATGATGACAACTGATGTCTAAATCCTTTAAACGCCAATAAAATATACATTTTAGGTAATGCATTTGCTGGGAAACATGAGAACCCGTGCTACAGGCATTGACACACTCACACCTCGGAGAGCAGAGTCGCCCAGATACGTATACACTGGCACACTGGCGTGTCGACTACATTGCTGTTTGTATGGGCAGACAGGATAGCAAGCAGGAAAATTATCTCCTGGTCCTGAAAATTCAGGGTTTTCTGTGAAGTAAATGCAGCTTGGATTACAAATCTAAAACCAGAGAGCAGGGGGCATCTGGAAAACCAAAGGTCCACCTGTTAGGTTTTGGGGCGCCTGGAAACGTTTTCAAGCTTGATGCCCTCAGCCTGAATGCACACGTGCCCTAGGTCTTATCAGCTGAGCCAGTGAGAAATTTCCTTACAGCTATTCTCACCCAGAATTGGAATAAAGGGCTCAGTGTGAAGTTGGGATAGTGCAACTTCTTGGTTTAATACTTTACAGATTTTTGGAACCAAATGCACCCTGAAGTGAAAAGCTGCTCTTTTTTTTTGCTGACCTTGTTGGATGGCTAATAGGGTTTCTGGGAAATAAGAGAAACAAACGGCTCATTGTTGGCAGGACCTGAGAGAGACACAAGAAGGGCAAGAGACGCGTCGGCAGCCCTTTTCCCCTTAATTGTATCGTGATTGAGTCAGGGTTGGCCTGTGCTGAGCCTTTCTTTCTACCTCTGTAGACATGTGTTTCATATCAGACAGGGCTGCGTGACACCTGATGTTGGCCAGTTCACATGAGTTAAGCCATAAACAGCCAGGAAAAGACCCATAGCTGCACCCAGACACTCTGGGCTCTGAAGCACTTTTGAGGCTTGGTGGCTGGGTCCCCACATATGTCAGAAATGATGGACATGTGTGTTTGGCCTCTTTCTGTGCATAGCATTACTTCCTGAAGGCACTGCAGCCAGAGGTCTCATATTGCCTAACAGCAACCCCTCTTCTTGTTTAAACCTTCTTGAATCATGAAATGCAACTTGTCAAAGTCATCTGATTTTTGTCTTTGTCTTTTTTTTTAAGAACGGAAGAAGAACACCATATACCCTATTCTGTAAAACCAGATTACATAAACAAGTTCCCATCATAACATGCGGTCCATGTTGATTTCATCATTTTATAGTAGTAAATAAGTTAAATACATTAGTCTGCATTAGGCTTTTTTATGACATAGGGAAAAGGAAGCACTTCCTGTCACCAAATTTAACTCAGTAAACATTTTTGATGACTGAGGGTGGACAGGACAGGGCAGCTAACACCAGTCAGGGTATTCTAGCATATTCTCTGGGCTTCAGAGGTTTGTTAGCCTATGTGTCTGTGATTTGTGATGAATCATTTAACCTTCCAAGTTTCTTCATCTCTAAAATGAGTGAATTGGCCTAAATCATTGGTTTTAAGTTGTGTCCCAAGGTCCTATGCCAGGGTTTCAGGGCGATGTGAGCAGAAGCAAAACTTACATAGTATTCAGAGTCTCCTAGCTGTGTCAACGGATTTTTAAAATCTGTTTAATATTTGTGATATGTGTTGAGAAACGCCAGCAGGGAAAGCCGAGTGGAAAGCAAGACCGAGAGCACTCAAGAGAAGACAGTCAAAAGTGCTGCCCGTGCTCACATGCCCATCAGCACCAGCAGGGGCCCAGCCCTGCTTTGACTGACTCTCTGCACATGAGCATCGTCGCTGCTTCGTGTCATGTATCAGGCTTGGAGAAAGATCCTACTGTTAAAGAAAAGTTTGAGAACCTTGGTCTAAATGGACTAAGGCCCCTTCCAGCCTAATCTTCTATGGTGATGGAAAAATGTAGGGTAAACACATGGTCCCTAATGCGTGTGGTGGGGGAAGTGGTTTGTCAACCACTAATAATAAAACAGCAAAATGAAATGGGTGCTGAGCAGGGAATATGCTCTGAGAATAAAGAGAAAACAGCAACAAAATATTTAGTATTTATTAAATATCCACTTATAAAAAATGGGAGTAATGGATAAAATGCTTCCCTCAAGAGGGAAAGAATTGTGTCTGTGTTTTGGGGGAGGGAGGGTTTTCTCATTTGTTCTGGATGCCTATGGTGATCATCTTCTTATAAATAAAACTGATATTTTACTACCAATTTCTGACTCATAAACCCCGAAGCTTAATTCAGGCAAAATGTACTTAATGCCTACTAGGCATTATCAAGTTAGATTTGAAGTGCACTAAATTATTGTAATTATTATTTCATTTTAAACCAGAAGTTTATTTAAACAACGAGATGCATGACTAAAGGGAAAACTATCTAGAAAATTACTCTTTTAGGGTAATTTATCCCTACTTAAAGACAGATTGCTTTGCCTGTGACAGCCACGTACAAAAAGTTATAAAATTGTCCTTGGTTTTATAATGATAAATGAAAAGCATTAAAATTCTCCAATCAAACAAGGTATGCAAGGATTTTTATATTCTTTTTTTTGTTAAACAGTAAGAGCAAAAAGATAAGAGCTGAATGAGCATGCCCCTAATGGAGAAAGGGGGTATTTTCATGGAACTGGTTACTGTGTGTATAGTGAAGGAATGGGGAAGGGGAAAATGAAGGAAGAGAAAGCTATACTGTAGTAGTCAGGAGGTGGTGGAACTAAAGGGCGGTTTTCTTTTTTTTTTTTAATTTCTTTATTGATTAAGGTATTACATATGTGTTCTCATCCCCCCATTACCCCAACCCCCCACTCATGCCCTCACCCCCCTGTTGTCTGTGTCCATTGGTTAGGATTATATGCATGCCTACAAGTCCTGTGGTTGATCTAAGGGCGGTTTTCTAATTGAGGATGTCTTCTTAGTCTGGATGAACCGAGTTCTGGAGTAAAGCAGCAGGTTCCCTGTTTGGTAGATCCCTCCCTTCATTGACAGGCTGCCCGTCAAACTGGAATCTGATCTGCCTCATTGACAAACCCTGTCGTTCACAGTAGGCTTTCATTCATTTACTAAATGGTGTATGCCTCTTAATCTTACACTGCACCACAGAGCCACCGTGCCCCGCCACCTTCAAATTCCTATGGTCGTCTTTCTCAGTCTGGACTTCTCCCAGGCCATAGCAAGTGCTGAGTCTCTTCACAAAGAGGTACCAGGTCCGAACCCACCGAGCACACACTCACACTAAATTATTTTTGTTTTGTGTTTATAAGGAAGATCCATATTGTTAGGCTTGGTTCCGAGGAATTGGGGAGACTTGGCTCCTTCCCTGGACTTATTGATAAAGTGCACAAACCCAGCCTTCAGGAAGATGAGAGTTACTTCAAATCATAGGAAGAGAATAGTTCACTGTTTCTTAAAAGTGCTTCTCTTTAGTGCCTCTGGCTCAATCAGGAACCCAACAGGAAAGATTCCCTGTATTTCAGGCTTAATTGAGTGCCTATTTACTAGTACATGATGCGATACAATGTCATAAATATTGCTTGATTTCCTTAAAAAGTTAGAGTCAGTTGGAGGAGTAATATTTTCTCTCCGATTATCCAGTGATGTGGTTACAAAAAGACAACTAGCTAGTTGTAATCCATGGAGGGCACTCCGAGAGCTAATCTGGGCAGACTGACCGGGGTTCTGTATAGAAGATACAGAACCCTGGCTTGCTCCGGTTTTCTTTGTCAGGGAACACATCAGGGTGGAAACAGGAAACTTGGGTTCTACTGCCATGAGCTAGTTCTGGGGCTGTGGATGGTCACAGGTCTAGGGTGACCAAACAATCCATTTACCTGGGACTCTCCCACATTGAGCACTGAAAGTGCTGTGTCCCAGGAAACCCCTCAGTCCTCTCTGGCAGACCTCAGTTCTTGCACTAGTAGAATGGGGAGAGAATGAAGTGATGGTTAAGCTTTCAGTTCCACTGTCCAGGATTTAGGAATTCTTATACTCACCTCTCGTAGAGTTTCTGATGCAATTTATATAAACTTATTAGCCCAAACATCAAACAGAATTAAAAACCTGTTCCATCTAGGAGGAGGAAGTTTCCCAGATCCCAAATCAAGTGTATTACCCAGGGTGTGCACTTAAATATTGCATATTTTCACTTATTTTGAAAAAGGTGGTTCTTGAATGTTTATGTTGCATATTCACCTCTTTTGAGGAAATTGCAACCAGGTTTTAAAAACAATGCCAGCATTTTCTTCTCACTCCTGAGGGATGATGTTAAAGGATTATTTGGAAGAGGTAATGTTATTTTATTACAGAAGCAAGTAAAAAAAGCCCTGACTAAATTGAAAAGATAGGTTATTGCAAATCTATGGAACTAAAGTTAGTTTATTAAGGTTCTGCTCACTACCTGTGAAAATGCATATGTAGGTTAATCCGACTTGGAAATTTTCCAATTAAGTCAACATTTGTTGTGGAGAATTTCAGCAGATACTGTCAGTCTTTTGTAAAATGCTTGTTTCCCCATGTTTTGTTTTGCTTTGTTTTGTTTTTGTCTTGCATAGCAGTCTGATTCTAAGCCCATGAAGTCACTGTTTAACACCCACAGGCTGCCCTGCTCCTTCTTCTGGCTCCATAACCTACACAGCTGCTTAGTTGACTTTAAAGAGTTTAGCACATAGTAGGAGCTTAATAAATACTAATTCATTTTCAGTTCAATTCGTAATTCAGTACTGCCAAACATCTGCTATAGTTGAAGTGGCCCAGCATTTCCCAGCATTCATACTCAGAGTGGCACCTGTCTTCCAGTGTGGGAAGTGCTGCATTTTACATCTGCCTCTTGGGAAGCCGCAGTGTCTGTCAGCATATTCAAGGCTCAGAGAAACCCTGCAGTGAAATGAGCTCTTCTAACTTTGTTTAAACACTTCCCAATTTTATTTGACCATTCCTAGAAGCAGCTATTAAAAAAAAAAAAAAAAAAAAAAGCTTGCTATCTATTTACTCCTATAGAACATACTGTAGACTTTGTTTCCTTTTGAATATTTATCCATTTTATATACTCTCTGAAAACTAATTAATAGTGAGTATTGAAGAGGCAGCACCCAATACAGTTGCTGATGTTTTTTGAAGACATGGTTACTACACACATACTGTTTTTTAAGAAAAGTTTAAGATTTACATAAAAATTAAGAAGATAGAATGCCCATATATCCTTTCCTCCAATTTTCCATATTATTAACATCTTACATTAGTACACTACATTTGTTATCACTAACAAACCAATACTGATACATTATTATTTCAATTTCACCTTTTATTGAGGTATAATTGACAGATAACTAGTTTCAGTTGTATAACATAATAGTTCCATAGTTGTATATTTTTATGAAATGATCACTACAATAATTGTAGTTAACATCATCACCACACATAGTTACAATTTTTTTTTTCTTGTGATGAGAACTTTTAAGATATATTCTCTTACCAACTTTAAAATATATAGTACAGTATTATTAATATGTCACCATGCCATACATTACATCCCCAGGACTTATTTATTTTATAACTGGAAATTTCTAGCTTTTGACCTCCCTCACTTCTGACAACCTGTCCCCTGTTTCTGTGAGCTTGTTTGTGTGCATGTTTTTAACCTTTTGCATTCGGATGTCGAGATTAAAATTACTCTTTGAATGTATCAATAATTTGAAATACAAAAAAATTCAAATAAATAAGTTTGTATGAAAAGAAACTCCAGTTTTTTATTCTACTGCCGCGCTTTGTAAAATCTGGGGTATTTAAAAAATTAAATCCCGAGTAGAATAAAGGAATCGAGAAAAAAGCAAGCGAGTGCAAAGGGTTAAGATTTCACATATTAGTGAAATAATATAGTATTTATCTTTCTCAGTCTGACTTATTTCACTTACATAACACCCTCAAGGAACATCCATAGTGTTACAAATGGCAGGATTTCATTTTTAAAAATTATTTATTTGTGGAGAGCGGCTACAGTGTTTGGACAGGTTCAAGCCTCGGACTAATGAGAGGGCACAGTCCTTGTGGCAAAGCCACGTGCAGGTCCCACCAAAGCCCACCAAGCACAATTATAGCCAAAGGCTATGGCTGTAAGCTTGAACCTGTGGTCTCAGGTGGCTGAATGATGTAGGCTGGGAGATGCAGCAAGTGCTGCAGAAAGAAAGCTTGATAGAGTTCTCGGGTGCATGTAATCAAGTAGATTAGAAACTGATGAGAACGTTGTAAACATCTTGATCATGCCATTGCTTTGCCTCATGGGATCTGACTATAAAATAAAGACTTGGCTTCCAGGCTGTGTCAGTGTCTCTCCATTCGAGAACAGTGTCCCACCTGGCCACAGCTATATTCTGTTGTCTGTTTTCTTTAATCCTTCACCACCCCTCCTCAGGTTCACCACTGGCTGTGCTGAGCGCGGTTCATTTATTGATTGATTTTAGAGTTGGGGGAAGGGAGAGAGAGAAAGACACATCAATTTGTTGTTCCATGTATTTATACATTCATAGATTAATATATTTTTTGGGGGTCAGTGCTCACCTGAGGATATTTTTTCATTGATTTGTAGAAAGAGTGGGAGGGAGGAGGAGAGACAGAGAGAGAAACATCAATATGAAAGAGACACATTGATTGGTTGCCTCCTGCACATGCACCGACTGAGGCAGGGGATCAAGCCTGTAACCAAGGTACATGCTCTTGTCCAGAATTGAGCCCACAACCTTTCAGCTCTTGTGCCGATGCTCTTATCCACTGAGTTAAACCGGCCAGGGCTCATTGGTTCATCCTTGTATGTGCCCTGAACGGGGATAGAACCTGCAACCTTGGCGTATTTGGATGATGCTCTAACCAACTGAGTTACCCAGCCAGGGCAGGATTCATTTCTTTTATGGTTGAATAATATTCTGTTGTTTAGGTACATAGATAATACATTTTATGATTCATTACTTTTTAACAAAATCCATATTTTATTCAAATTTCCTTATTTTCTGTTCCAGGTTTCTTTACAGAATACCATATTATTACTTTGTGATGGCATGTCTACTTACGCTGTTCGTGGTTGTGGTAATTTGTTAGATTTTCTTTGTTTTTGATAGCCTTCATAGTTTTGAGGAGTACTGCTTAGGAATTTTTTTCTTAATTTTTTAATTTTTATTTTCAATGAAAATGATCCTAAATATAACAATACATGCAATAAACATTATTATCTCAACAAAAATGATTTTAAATATAATAATGTTACATGCAATAAACACCAATTATTCAAGAAAAATGATCTCAAATATAATAATATTACATGCAATAAACATTAATATTTCAAGAAAAAAAGGACTTTAAATATAATATCACAAAAGTCATAGGAAATACTAAAAATCTGCAAATAACAGGATTACTTCTATTATATTCTAAAATATTTTATTTTCCTCTGGCTCTATTTTTGTTCATCAGTTTATGTTGTTCATTATATAACACAAATGAGTGAGATCATGTGATATATATCTTTCTCCAACTGGCTTATTTCTTTTTTTTTATTTCTTTTTTATTTTTTATATTTTTAAATTTAATCTTTATTGTTCAGATTATTACAATTGTTTCTCCTTTTCCCCCCATAGCTCCCCTACACCCCGTTCCCACCCCACCCTCTGCACTTACCTCCCCCGCACTGTCCTCATCCATAGGTGTACGATTTTTGTCCAGTCTCTTCCCGTACCCCCCACACCCCTTTCCCCCTGAGAATTATCAATCCACTCCCATTCTATGCCCCTGATTCTATTATATTCACCAGTTTATTCTGTTCCGCAGATTTTTAATTCACTTGATTTTGAGGTTCACTTGTTGATAGATATGTATTTGTTGTTCATAATTTTTATCTTTACTTTTTTTCTTCTTTTTCCTCTTCTTAAAGAATACCTTTCAGCATTTCATATAATACTGGTTTGGTGGTGATGAACTCCTTTAGCTTTTTCTTATCTGTGAAGCTCTTTATCTGCCCTTCAATTCTGAATGATAACTTTGCTGGGTAGAGTAATCTTGGTTGTAGGTTCTTGCTGTTCATCACTTTGAATATTTCTTGCCACTCCCATCTGGCCTGCATAGTTTCTGTTGAGAAATCAGCTGACAATCGTATGGGTGCTCCCTTGTAGGTAATTAACTGTTTTTCTCTTGCTGCTTTTAATAGTCTCTCTTTGTCTTTTGCTTTTGGCATTTTAATTATGATGTGTCTTGGTGTGGTCCTCTTTGGATTCCTTTTGTTTGGGGTTCTCTGCGCTTCCTGGACTTGTAAGTCTATTTCTTTCACCAGGTGGGGGAAGTTTTCTGTCATTATTTCTTCAAATAGGTTTTCAGTATCTTGCTCTCTCTCTTCTTCTGGCACCCCCATAATTCTGATGTTGGTACACTTGAAGTTGTCCTGGAGGCTTCTTACACTATCTTCAACTTCTTGGATTCTTTTTTCTTTTTGCTTTCCCGGTTGAATGTTTTTTGTTTCTTTGTATTTCTTTTTTTTTTTTTTTTTTTTTTTTTTTTTTTTTTATTTCTTATTGATTAAGGTGTCACATATTTGTCCTCATCCCCCCATTCCCATCCCACACCCCTTCCCACGGATGCCCCAACCCCCTGTTGAACTTAACCATTGGTTAGGCTCATATGCATGCACACAAGTCCCTTGGTTGATCTCTCCTCCCTCCCCCCACCCTCCCCTATCTTCCCTCTGAGGCCCGATAGTCCGATCGATGCCTCCCTGTTTCTGGTTCTGTTCTTGTTCATCAGTCTATGTTGTTCATCATTTCCCCTAGATGAGCAAGATCATGTGTCACTAGAGATATACTTATAAGAACTGAATGTGAGACGAGCAATAATAGTTATGCTGACAGGCAAATGAATCAGTCTGTAGTGAGTTTCTTTCTGGACCAACAGTTCTTTTGAGACCCCATATCAATGTCCACCAGTTCCTTATGTGTACATGTCAGTACTGACCCCTCAGCTCTGGATGGTGGACAAATGGTGGTAATGCATGACCGACACCCTCTGTTTTGGTCTTGGCCGGACCCAGGGGCATGGCTTCACCCGGACTCAGGGGCACGTGGCCTCACCCGGGCCCAGGGGGCGCATGGCCTCACCTGGACCCGGGTGCGTGTGGCCTCACCCGGACCCAGGACCCAGCCTCACCCGGATCCAGGGGCACACGGCCTCACCCAGACCCGGGATGATCCAGCTTCACCCGGACCCAGGGGTGTGTGGCCTCACCCGGACCCAGGGGCACGTGGCCTCACCCAGACCCAGGGGGCGTGTGGCCTCACCTAGACCCAGGTGCGCGCGGCCTCACCCGGACCCGGGACCCACCTCGCCTGGATCCAAGGGCACACGGCCTCACCCAGACCCGGGATGCTCCAGCTTCACCCGGACCCAGGGGCGCATGGCCTCTCCCAGACCCAGGGGCGCGTGGCCTCGCCCAGACCCAGGGGCGTGTGGCCTCACCCGGACCCAGGAGCGCGTGGCCTCACCCAGACCTAGGGCCGTGTGTCCTCTCCCGGACCCAGGGGCGCGTGGCCTCACCCGGATCCAGGGGCGCACGGCCTCACACTGACCCAGGGGTGTGAGGCTTCACCTAGGCCCAGGGGTGTGTGACCACACCCGAGCCCAGGGGTACGCAGCCTCTCCCGGACCCAGGGGCGTATGGCCTCACCCGGACCTGGGATCCAGCTTCACCTGGACCCAGGGGCGCGTGGCCTCACCCGGACCCAGGTGCGCGAGGCCTCACCCGGACCCGGGACCCAGCCTATCCCGGATCCAGGGGCACACAGCCTCACCCGGGCCCGGGATCCAGCTTCACCCAGACCCAGGGGCGCGTGGCCTCACCCAGACCCGGGATCCAGCTTCACCCGGACCCAGGGGCGCATGGATCACCCAGACCCAGGGGCGCGTGGCCTCACCCAGACCCGGGATCCAGCTTCACCCAGACCCAGGGGCGCATGGATCACCCGGACCCAGGGGCGCACGGCCTCACCCAGACCTGGGATCGAGCTTCACCCGGACCCAGGGGCGCATGGCCTCACCCGGACCCGGGATCCAGCTTCACCCAGACCCAGGGGCATGAGGCCTCACCCGGACCCAGGACCCAGCCTCTCCCAGATCCAGGGGCACACAGCCTCACCCAGGCCCGGGATACAGCTTCACCCGGACCCAGGAGCGCGTGGCCTCACCCGGACCCAGGGGCGCATGGCCTTACCCGGACCCGGGATCCAGCTTCACCCAGACCCAGGAGCGCGTGGCCTCACCCGGACCCAGGGGCGTGTGTCCTCTCCCGGACCCAGGGGCGCGTGGCCTCACCCGGACCCAGGGGTGTGTGGCCTCTCCCAGACCCTTGGTCGCGTGGCCTCACCCAGATCCAGGGGCGCATGGCCTCACCCGGACCCAGGGGTGTAAGGCCTCACCTAGACCCAGGGGTGTGTGACCACACCCGAGCCCAGGGGTATGCAGCCTCGCCCGGACCCGGGACCCAACCTCTCCCAGACCCAGGGGCGTATGGCCTCACCCAGACCCGGAATCCAGCTTCACCCGGACCCAGGGGCGCATGGCCTCACCCAGACCCAGGGGCGCACGGCCTCACCTGGACCCAGGGGCGCACGGCCTCACCCAGACCCGGAATCCAGCTTCACCCGGACCCAGGGGCGCATGGCCTCACCCAGACCCAGGGGCGCACAGCCTCACCCAGACCCAGGATCCAGCTTCACCCAGACCCAGGGGCGCACGGCCTCACCCGGACCCGGGATCCAGCTTCACCCGGACCCAGGGGCGCGTGGCCTCACCCGGACCCAGGGGTGCGTGGCCTCTCCCAGACCTATGGTCGTGTGGCCTCACCCGGATCCAGGGGCGCACGGCCTCACCCTGACCCAGGGGTGTGAGGCCTCACCTAGACCCAGGGGTGTGTGACCACACCCGAGCCCAGGGGTACGCAGCCTTGCCCGGACCCGGGACCCAGCCTCTCCCGGACCCAGGGGCGTATGGCCTCACCCGCACCTGGGATCCAGCTTCACCCGGACCCAGGGGTGCGTGGCCTCACCCGGACCCAGGGGCATGTGGCCTCACCTGGACCCAGGGGCGTGTGACCTCACCCGGACCCAGGTGCGCGAGGCCTCACCCGGACCCGGGACCCAGCCTTTCCCGGATCCAGGGGCACATGGCCTCACCCGGGCCCGGGATCCAGCTTCACCCAGACCCAGGGGCGCGTGGCCTCACCCGGACCCAGGGTGCGCGGCCTCACCCGGACCCGGGACCCAGCGGGGTTTTCGTCTTCTTGATCCCAATTCCTGTTGGTCAATTCCCTCTCAGCAATTCCTTCGGCCATTTTCTCAGAGCTCCAGGGCGGCTTCCGCAGAACTCGTTGGGCAGCGGGCTCGGCGAAGCTCTGGTGTGCCCGGTGCGTGGTGGCGGGCTGGTCCGGGGTCGCTGCGTCGGCCCTTGGGTCTGCAGCGGTGGCCAGTCGCCGAGTGTGCGCACCTGGCCGCTTCTGGGGCGTTGAGATTCTTGAAGGACTCGGAGGTCAGCAAGCGCGGAGTCTCCCACCCCATGTCTCTCAGGGGCTTGTCTGTCCGTGCTCGGCAGCGAGTGGGGCCATCCCCTCAGCCGGAGACCACCGGGGGAACTGCGCCGAGCACGGTCCAGGCTGCCATTGTGTCGCCTGAGCTGTAGTTCTTAAAGTGTGATCTTTGGGTCACCAGCATCAGCATCATCCCGCGTACCCCTCTCTTTTATTCTAGTTGTAGAGCGTCTGCTCAGCCAGCCCTCCGGTGGTTCTGGATGGTGTCAGCTCTGCTCTCCCGTCGTAGTCTCAAAATTGTTGTGGTAGGCAACAATCAGGCTTCCGCCCTATGCCTCCATCTTGGTCCTCCTTTGTATGGTTAAGTCTTGATTGTTGTTGGTGTCACTGGGAGGAATTGTCCTCCTGGCCAATTGTCCGTGAGGACCCTCTGTTTCTATAAAGGAAGAGTTGCTGTGCAGGAGACACGTTTATGGGCCGGATCTTGTTGCAGCAAGGCTTTGGCGCTCACTGAGTCTGCCTCTTGAATGTGTCCCTTATGCGCGTGGTTGAAATCTGGTGTCATCTCACACCGACCACTAGATGCCCTCGTTTCTGGGTCTCCAATGGGGTGTAGGTCAGCTACTGCCTGAGGCCACTCAGCAGGAATTACAGCAAAAACTGCAGTTTCCTCCTCCTGTCTAAGCGGCCCTGGAGCAGTCCAACTAGAACTGCAGTTCCTCTGGTCAAGCTGCCACAGGGCAGGCCACCCACATGCAAAAGCCGCTGCTTGGAGCCCAGGTGGGCCTGCAAAACGTGCGGGGCGGGTCTGCAAAACGTGCGGGGCGGGTCCCAGGGCGGGGCGGGTCTCAGGGCGGGGCGGGGTCTCAGGGCGCCACCAGGCCATAGCGTGGCAAACTGCAATGGCTGCAAGTCTGCTTTTTTCTGCTCTCCACGTTTCTAAGCCCCCTCGTTCCGCACTCCAGCGCAGCAAACACTGATTGCTGGGCTCACCTCCGCAAGGAAGTTACTCCCCACTCTCCGACACGAAGGCCGAGAGTCCAGCCTCTCCCCGCAGGCGTCTGGGTCTCCCGCACGTCCCTAGAAGCTGGATTTCAGGGTGATGGGGAGCTAATCTCCCCTAGGGTTGGAAAAAAAGCCGCACGACCCTTCCCCCGCCACCAGTCCGACCCACGCGCCTCCGCACCTTATCCCCTCCGAGTTCGCTCTGTCCTCTTCCCTCTTAGCTGTAAATCCACCCTTCAGCCAGCTCTCCTGTGGTTCTGGGTGGCAGACGCTCTGTCCTCCAGTTGTATTTTTGAAATTGCTGTGCGCGGCGCAGTTCATTTGTTTAACTTTGCCGCCTTCTTGGTTCTCCTCTCTTAAAATGGCTAAAGGACCTGAAATCCTAAAAATCCTCCAAGTTGGTGTCGGCAGCCTCCAGGGCCCCGAGGATCTCACTGGGCAGCTCGGCCAGGTCGGTGACGCGGATGGGCCCGTCCTGCAGAAAGATGGTCTCTTCCTTCACCGAGAGCCACTGCGCCGAGTCCGCGGCCGCCGCCGCCGCCATAGCAGCTGCCATGGCCGCCGCCATAGCAGCTGCCGCTGCCGCCCACGAGCTCATGGCCCCGGCTGAGGTGCTGACTGAGAGGAGCAGCCGCCCGGCCTGGGGAGACGCGAGCAGGAGTCGCCGCGCTCACCAGTCCATCTTTTAGTTGTATTTCCGAAACTGCCATGCGAGGCAACAGATCAGCCGTTCAACTCCGCCGCCATCTTCCAGAGCCGTGGATTTTAAAGTGAGATTTTTGGCTCACCGGCATCAGCGTCATCCCGCATCCCCCTCTCTTTTACTCTAGTTGTAGAGCATCTGCTCAGCCAGCCCTCCGGTAGTTCTGGATGGTGTCCGTTCTGTTCTCTAGTTGTAGTTCCAAAATTGTTGTGGTAGGCAACAATCAGGCGTCCGCCCTATGCCGCCATCTTGGTCCTCCCCCAGGATTGATCTTAATCTCTTTTTTTTTTTTTTTTTTTTTTTTTTTTAATTACTTTATTGATTAAGGTATCACATATTTGTCATCAAACCCCCCTCATTCCCATCCCAAACCCCCACACACACATGCACCCATTCCCCTTTTGTCCGTGATCACTGGTTAGGCTCATATGGAAGCACACAAGTCCTTTGGTTGATCTATCTCCCTTGTCCCCACCCTCCCCTACCTTCCCTCTAAGGTCTGACAGTCTGATCAATGCTGTTCTTGTTCTTCAGTCTATGTTGTTCATCATTTCCCCTAGATGAGTGAGCTCATGTGATACTAGGAATACACTTATAGGAACCGAAAATGAGACAAGCAATAATGGTTATGCTGAGAGGCAAATGAATCAGTCTATAGTGAGTTTCTTTCTGGGCCAACAGTTCTTTTGAGTCCCGATTTCTATGTCCAACATTTGTTTATGTGTACATAACAGCAATGATATTTCAGTTCTGGATGGTGGACAAATGGTGGTAATGCAGGTCTGACCCTCTCTGGTTTGGTCCTGGGCAATCTGCAGTGACACACATCTGCTGACTGCTAGTATGGAAAGGCATGGTCAGCGTCTTCCATCTCTGGACTGTTTCTCTTCTGTCTTCATGGCTGGAGCACTCCTGTCAATTCCTCTCTGTTGCAGGAATCCACATGGTCTCGGAGTTGTTTTCTGAAAATATACAAACATATTCTCGACCAAAAGTTAATAAAGGAATATTTTCTATAAATTTGACTTGCGATCCTTTTTCATTTTTTTGCACAAACGATTTTCCTTTGGCTTGTTTTGACACCATGTATGTTTTACCTGGGTGTCTTGCTGTTAGCATTACAAATGAAAGTTAATTTTCTAAAGTAAAAATTTTCTAGATGTAATTTATTTACAGGATATTTTTCCTTACATGATATTCTTCTACTATCCCCCCTTTTTTGGTTTAAATATTGGGAGGCTTTTGGAAATTTTATGCTGTAATCTTGATAGCTTTTAAATTTTACTTTTTTGCACTAAAATGTGAGTGCTTTAGGTTCATTATGTTATGCAATTTTACCATGAGATGAACTACCAATAAAAATTTTAGTTAACACTTTAGGAACAGCTTTTTTGTCCAGTACAATTGATTTTACTAGAGTATTTGCTTTTTTGATTGGCCAATTTAAATTAGTCTAAAAACTTGACTACTATTTTACTGTCAAATTTAATACTCTAAGAACCATCTTATTTTACCCTGTAAATAGTGGAGAGGATTATTTGCCCTCTTGAGTAGACCCTGAGCATTCCTGGTGCTAGGCTGGATTTAGATATCATAGACCCCAGTTCCCTGGATCATGGGTGCAAACCATCTCCATCAAGTCTTGTTGCAGTGAGAGGGCATCTGCTGTCGGCCAAGTCTCTGTTACCTGGGTCCCGATTTGAGCTGGGCATGTGAAGCTGAGCAGCCACGGGGGCAGATCTCCCTCAGCAGGGGTGAGGGTTCAGGCCCCTGCAAACTTGGGGGGTGAAGGTCTGTTCCCCACCTCTCTTGACCCCCAAGTTCTCTCCTGATGGCCCCTATGCGACTGTGGTTTCTTTGTAGTTCAAATCTTTGACTTGATTCTTGCGTTCCTCTAGTCTGCTGTTGGGTCTGTATAATATTTTTTATTTCAGTCAGTGTATGTTTAATTTCTAGTTGGTCCTTTTTCATATCCTCGAGGGTCTCGTTGAATTTATCGGCCTTTTCTAGGAAAGTCTTGAAAAACCTCATAACCGTGGTTTTGAACTCTATAGCCAGTCGTTTGTTTTCCTCCATTTCTTTCGTTTGTGTGATCTGTTTCTTTGTCTCTGCATTTTCGCTGCTTCCCTGACTTGGTAGGGTGGCTGTGTGTGCTAGGTGTCCTATATGGGTCAGTGGGTCAGCCTTCCAGTTACCTGAGGTGGACACTCTTGGTGCACCCCTTTGCGGACTGTGTGTACAGCCTTGTTGTAGTTAAGTCTTGATTGTTGTTGGTGTCACTGGGAGGAATTGACCTCCAGGCCAATTGGTTGTGAGGACCCTCTGTGTCTATAATGGAAGAACTGCTGTGCTGGAGACACCCTTATGGGGCAGGATTTGTTTCAGTGGGGCTTTGGTGCTCACTGAGTCTGCCTCTTTTTTTTTTTTTTTTTTAATATATTTTATTGATTTTTTACAGAGAGGAAGAGAGAGGGATAGAGTTAGAAACATCGATGAGAGAGAAACATCGATCAGCTGCCTCCCGCACACCCCCTACTGGGGATGTGCCTGCAACCAAGGTACATGCCCTTGACCGGAATCGAACCTGGGACCCTTGAGTCCGCAGGCCGACGCTCTATCCACTGAGCCAAACCGGTTTTGGCTGAGTCTGCCTCTTGAATGTGTCACCTATGGATGTGAGTAGTTGAAATCTGGTGTCATCTCACACTGACCACTAGATAACACTAGCTTCTGGATCTCCAATGGGGTGCAGGTCAGCTACTGTCTGAGGCCACCCAGCAGGAGCTACAGCGAGAACTACAGTTTTCTCCTCTTTGCTTGGGGTTTGGAGGTTTTGGAGCTGTCTGACCAGAGCTGCAGTTTGTTGGGTTAAGCTGCAATAGGGCAGGCCATTTAGGCAAAAGCCGCTGCGTGGAGCTTGGGTGGGTTTGTAGATTGTGAGGGGCGGGGTGTCAGGGTTCACTCAGCTAGGGCGTGGCAAACAGCGATGGCTGCCAGTCAGCCGTCTCTGTGTCTCCGCGTTTCAAAGTCCCCGCGTCCCACACCCCAGCGCAGTAAACAATGATTGCTGGGCACACCTCTGCAAAAAAGTCAACCTCACTTTCCGACCCAATGGCAGACTGTCCACCTTCTCCCCGTAGGAGTTTGGATCCCCAGTGTCTCCCTAGAAACGAGTTCAGAGTAATTGGGAGCTTGTCCCCCTTCGGGTTGAAAGAAGCAGTGCACCCAGACACCCACCGCCAGCCCGATTCGCGCGCTTCCATACCTCAGCTTTTCAGCGCTTGTGCACGTCTCAATGCTCTTTTCTCTTTCCTTCTAGTTGTAGAACTTCCACTCAGCCACCTTTCCCGTGGTTCTGGGTGATAGACGTTTGTCTTTTGGTTGTAGTTTTGAAATTGTTGTGTGAGGCAGCAGTTTAGGTGTTTACCTATGCCGCCGTCGTGGTTTTTCCCAACTGGCTTATTTCGCTTAGCATGATGTTCTCCAGGTCCATCCATGCTGTTGTAAATGGTAAGTGTCCCTTTTTTTTTTTTTTTTTTTTTTTTTACAGCAACGTAATGTTTCATTGTGTAGATGTACCACAGTTTTTTAATCCACTCATCTGCTGATGGGCACTTAGGCTGTTTCCAAATCTGAGCTATGGTAAATTGTGCTTCTATGAACATAGGGGTGCATGTATCTCTTCTGATTGGTGTTTCTGAGTTGGGTCATGTTTTTGTATCCATTCAGCTTTTGATTGGAGCATTTATTCCATTTACATTAAAGGTTATTATTGAGAGGTACTTATTTATAGCCATTTTGATTCTGTATGGCTAGGTCTCTCTTTTTGTTTCTTCTTCTCAGCAATCCCTTACAGCAATCCCTTTAGCATTTCTTGTAATGCTGGCTTGGTGGTGATGAATTCCTTTAGCCTCTTTTTGCCTGGCAAGCTCTTTTTTTTTTTTTTTTTTTTAAATATATTTTTATTGATTTTTTACAGAGAGGAAGGGAGAGGAATAGAGAGCCAGAAACATCGATGAGAGAGAAACATCGACCAGCTGCCTCCTGCACACCCCCTACCGGGGACGTGCCCGCAACCAATGTACATGCCCCTGACTGGAATCGAACCTGGGACCCTTCAGTCCGCAGGCCGACGCTCTATCCACTGAGCCAAACCGGTTTCGGCCAAGCTCTTTATTTGACCATCTATTTTGAATGATAGCCTTGCTGGATATAGTAATCTTGGACTCAGATCCTTGCTTTCCATTGCCTTGAGTACTTTATGCCATTTCCTTCTGGCCTGTAGAATTTCTGATGAGAAAACAGGTGTCAGCCATATGGGAACTCCTTTGTAGGTTACAGTTTTCTTTTCTCTTGCTGCCTTTAAGATTATCTCTTTGTTTTTAATTTTTGGCATTTTAATTATGAGGTATCTGGGTGTGGGTCTGTTTGAGTTCTTTCTGTTTCGAGTTCTCTGTGCCTCCTGAACTTGTGTGACTTTTTCCTTTTTCAGGTTAGGGAAATTTTCTGCCATTATTTCTTCAAACACCTTCTCAATTCCTCTCTCTCTTTCTGCCTCTTCTGGCACACCTGCTATTCTAATATTTTTATGTTTCACATTCTCCCACAGCTCCCTTAAGCTGTCCTTCTGTTTTTTAATTGATTTTTCTTTTTGGTTCTCTAATTGAGTGATATTTTCAACTCTGTCTTCTAATTCACTGATTAGATCTTCAGCTTCCCCTAATCTGCTGTGTATTCCTTCCCATGTGTTCTTGATTTGTGTATGTCATTCTTTATTTTTATTTTTTTTAATATATTTTTTTTATTGATCTTTCACAGAGAGGAAGGGAGAGGGATAGAGAGCTAGAAACATTGATCAGCCGCCTCCTGCACACCCCCCACAGGGAATGTGCCCGCAACCAAGGTACATGCCCTGGGACCCTTCAGCCCGCAGGCCGACACTCTATCCACTGAGCCAAACCAGTTTCGGCAAGTGTATGTCATTCTTTATCTCAGGCTGTTCTTTTTTCATAGTTACTATATATTTTTTCATGCTGTTGAGCATTTTTACCATCATTACTCTGAACTCTGTTTCAGATAAGTTTCTTATCTCTGCTTCATTACCTCTTCTTCTGAAGAATTCTCTAGTTCTTTCATTTGGGGGTTGTTTCTTTGTCTCCTCATTTTGGTTGTTTGGGTTTGTGACTATGTTTTAGGTAGATGTTCTACACCTCTCAATCTCTAGTGCAGGACAGTGTTAAAGTCAGTTTCTGACTAATTGGATCAGGCAAAAACTCAAAGCCTACAGAGACCCCCTGTGTTTACAGACTAATAGGACTCTGACTTGAATTGCCCCGAGGCAATAGTCCTCAGGTGTAGCGAGACTTTTTTTCAACAGGGTGGGTCAGTTGCTTCTGCATGGAGGCTAACCGTTACTTGTAATCTCTTAATGGCCTCAGGGCAAGGTGTTTTCCAATAAGGTATATCGACTGTCTTCCCCCCAGGCAAGGCAAATGTCTATGTGGGAAAGATGTCCTCCGCTGGGAGAGGTGAAGTGGTGTGCCTGCCTTCTGAGCTCTATTCCCCCCGAGTCCCCAGTCCTGGGTTCTGCTTTCACAGCTCCAGTCCACTTCACCCTCCCTCTGCCAGAGCACAAGGTGGGTGGCTCCACAGGGAATTTTTGTGCATTAGCCCTTCAAGAGGGTGCTTGAACTTTCAGCTGCCACTCCCTGGCAGACAGAACCCCACTGGTTTTCAGAGCTAGAATTGATGTGGGTGCCCTCCTCAGATTTAGTGCTCTCTGCTGGGGAGCACAGCTTGGGGATTAGATCCCAGAGTTCTTAATGCCTCCCCACCACAGCTGAGATATCTCTCTGGGACTTCAGTTGCTGTCTGTGGGGGCCCAGCCAGCCTTTTTGCACCTTCGCCCATCCTACCAGTCTCTATGTGGTCTCTACCTTCAGTTCTCAGGTATCAGGGTTCTCTCCTGTGAGTTTTCCTGCTTAGGAATTTTGTATGATTCCCCTCTATTGGATTTTTTTGGATTTTTTCTGTTATTAGACTGGGATGATGGGTTTTGGGGAGGAAGATTGCAGAGGTAACATGCTTTTTTCATAACATCTTAGGGAGGGTTATGCTATTACAGTTAGTGTTGACCTTGATCATTTGGCTCATATACAAGGTTTCTCTCCTGTAGAATTACTGTTCCCCCACCCATTCAATACTGTACTTTCTAGGAGGCAGTCACTATGCACGGTCCACACTAAAGGAGTGGGAGTTAGACTCCTACCACTTTCATGTATGTATGAAATTGTTTTGAATTCTTCAGTCTGACTTGTCTCTCCTCTGCCCACTTATTTATTTAATTATTTGGTGTTTTTATAAAAAATAATTATTTATTGTTGAAAGTATTACATATGTCCCCCTCTCCCTCCTCACCCCAGGCCTTCAGCATCCTATTGTCTGTGTCCATGGGTTATGCATATATGCATACAAGATCTTTGGTTGATTACCTCCCACCCACCCACCCACCCCTGCCTTCCCGCTGAGATTCCACACTCTGTTCCATGCTCCTATGTTGATGGGTCCATTCCGTTTATCAGTTTATTTTATTACCTACATTCCACATATGACTGCAATCATGTGATACTTTTCTTTCTCTGACTTATTTCACTTAGCAGGAAACTCTCTAGGTCCCTCCATGCTATCTCAAAGGGTAAGAGATTCTTCTTTTTTACTACTGCATAGTATTCCATGGTATAAATGTACAACAACTTTTTTATCCACTCATTTACTGATGGGCACTTGGGCTGTTTCCAGATCTTAGCTATTGTAAATTGTGCTGCTGTGAACAGAGGGGTGCATACATTCTGTCTAATTGGTGCTTCAGGTTTCTTAGGATATATTCCTAGAAGTGGGATCACTGGGTCAAATGGCAAATCCACATTTAATTTTTTGAGGAAACTTCATAGTGTTTTCCATTATTTAATTATTTGTTTATATGAGTGTGGATTCATGAATATATATTTTTAATTAAACTAATGAACCACAGTCAACAACATGTGAAACTTTACCCACTCTTGAAACAATTATAGTTCAGGAATGGGTTCTGTGAGTGGAAAGGTCATGGAGTACTTGGGGAGGCTTACTCACTTGAATGGAATTGTGCCTCTGGCATATTGACTAAACCACATAGTTTAAAGGTTCAACTCAAAGTGCCAAGTGTAGAGATACCTCAACTAAGAAGTTAGTTGTCAAAAGGAGAAAGGGGGCCGAGAATGAGATGAGAGATGTGTAACTAACTACAGGTATTCCTCTGCCCTCCCCAGACTCCCATGTCCATTGGAGAAGGACTTGAAGAAAATAAAGTAATTTTTGTCTTTCTAGCGCTTAGGTGTGGCTTCTAGTTATTGGCACATTGGTTGTCTTCTCCATAATCTATTCAGGCCAACCCCATGCAGGCCCGTGATGGGTTTTGTACTTGAGCCTAACTTTTGTTTTTCTCACTTGGCTCTGTGTGTCTTTATTGTTGTTGTTGTTGTTGTTGTTGTTGGCTCTGTGTGTCTTTGTTGTTGTTGTTGTGTGTGTATGTGTGTGTGTTGGTGTTGGTGGTGGTACTAGTGGTGTGTGTGTGGTGGTGGTGGTGGATGGGTGTGTGCACTCACATGCGTGCACACTGAGGACATACAAAAGCAAGCCACTGAGACTCTCCAAGGCCAAAAGGACACTTGTCAGACATTCCAGAAGGCTGGGCAACCTCTGCTGCATTGGCCTCCCTCATTGTCTGCAGCTCCTGGCTCGGGGGCACTGCCAAAGCACTTGCGCTATGAGCTGCTGCGCTGTGTTCCCTGGTGCAGCAAAAGGCAAAAGTTCAGGAGTGAAACCTGTACCTTTTCCTTGTCTGCTTCTTAAATAGCAGATGATGTGCAGGCTTAGAACTGAGTCCAGGGACTTTCTTGACCTTTAGCCTACTCTTGGGGCTTCTAAATGGAGTGACCAAGTGTGTTGTTAGAACAGGTCAGAGGGTACACAGTGCACCTTGTCCCAGGCAACATTAACCAGAGGGTCATGTCAACATGTCACCCCTCCACCCACTACACTCATTCCCATGCTGACTACTAACTTCACCAAGGAAATAGTCATTCAGTCAAAGGGGTATTCCTGTCTCAGATGCTGTGAAGTTGCTGTTTCTTGGTGTTTCATTCTGTTGAGTAATAATAGAGAAATGTTTGATCATATATCTGCAGAATATGGTTATTGAGTTCCAAGCACAGAACAGAAAGCCAAGTATTGAAGGTAAAAGGAAAGAAAACAGAAAAGAAGATGAAAACAATGAGAAAGAGAAATGTAGATTTAAATTTAAATTCTGACTATTTTGGAAGGGGAAAAAACGCTGTCTGCTTTAGATTTGGTTCATTCCTGCTTCGATGGAGAAATCTTGTTTGGGTTATTCCTTTGTGTGAGGACTGGCAAAGTCTAGAACTGATGCGGTCTTTAGCCTTTTTGAGGCATTTAATGGTAGTCTGCTCTTAACTGGTTTGGCTTCAGGCACTGTGTTTGGGATACTCCCCCCATCCTTTTGTTTTTCTTTTAAAAAAACCCAAAAAACTGGGCTATTTTCTTTCCCTAAAATGTTCTGGAATATTTTCCCAAGTTGTATTTTGTTCATCACAGATTTAGGTGTTTCGCCTTCCCATGCCCCTGCGGGCCTCCTCTCTGTCTCTCTGTCTTGGCCTCCTCTACCACACTGTCTCTGAGTGGCTAACAAAAGCAGCGTTTTAAAGAACCTCAACTGCCACCCACAAGCTCCAGTCTCAGAGAAGGCTCAGTGACAGTTTAAAGTGGAACAGCTCCAGGGAACAGAGTGGCAGGTGGAATTGTGAACACCTAGATTGAGTTAGGACATCTGGTTTCTAGGTCCCCGCCCCCTTTAAGACCTTGACTAACTCACCCGCTCTCTGAGTATTGGTTTCCTCATGTTCATGAGGAGGAGTCACATGGGTGGGCGCTCAGTTTTGATGACCTTGACTGTGTTCTAAGCCTTATTTGTTATTTTTCAAATAAATTTGAGACTACCTCCTCTCACTCCACCAGGAAAATACTGAGTTTGATCTATACAGGACCATGTTTTGTTTTATATTTTCTTAACTTTCATATTTTGTTTTACATAAGTAATAAATGCACATAGGGAAACTTCAAACAGTACAGAAGAGGAAAAGGAAGATCTCCTCCCACCTCCAACTCCCAGCTTCCTCTCCAGAGTCACTGCTATTGCTAGTTTCTCCTGTGTCCTTCAAGAGATTTGCTGTATGTGTACACAAATCCCCCTTTTCTAACTACAGATAGGATGAGCTCATGCAAATAGTTCTGCCCCTTGGATTTTCCCTCTCCGAACAATGTTTCTTAGAGAGTGTTCCATGAAAGTGCCTGCAGAGCTCCCTCATGATCTGCAGCAGTGCACACACAACTCCCCTCAGCGAGGGCTCGCAGTGTCCCATTGGTGGACAGGTTTTAGCCTTTTGCTGTTACAGACAGCACTGCAGTGAATATTCTCATACAGACTTGCTGGGTTTTGTATGTGCCTTACTTTGAAAACAAAGTCATTGCCTTAAGTTACGCTCTTTTTCAGTCTCTACAGTTAATAACTGAAGATGTCTAGTCTGAATGGTCAAATCTGAATTAAGTGGAAGAAGGCAGCATGCCCACCTTTCCTCTCTAGGATGGCTCTGTGTGGCTGGTGCTTTGGAACCAGCAAAGGTGTGGCTTTGGAAGAACTCTTCTCCAAGTCTTTCACCCCCCAGATAAGGACGCAGACATCCATCAAGTGTGCCGAGCAGTGTCTGCGTGCTGTGTGGAGATGAGTGAGAGTCCACTGAGTAACTCGGGCAGGATTTTCTGCACTGGCAGGAGTCTTCTCAGGCCCCCAAAGACGGTTCTGCTCCCATTTATTTGTCATATCAATAACTTAACAGACCTGAGTCATTTTTTTAAAATGTTCAAAGTATCTGAGTTATAAAAATTAACAGTTAACCTCTGAACTACCAACAAAAACTTTTACAAGCCTCTTTTTCCTAATCTGAGGGTTTCTGATATTAAATATTCAATTTACACACTTCTCTTATAGACACAATAGGGCATTTGTTTTGTTAGTTATCTCAGAAAAATAGGAGCATCTTTTTTCAGGAGGTTCAGAAACGACTATCCCTGGAAATGATCACCATCCCTTGCCTTGAAAGAGGTCTAATGAACTGAACCCTTCCCGGTAGCTGGATATTGTCCTACTTGAAAAAGTATTGAAGAACATGTTTTCCTTTGTGCACAGTCCCTAGCCTCCTCCTCAGTCCTTTAAATGGAGACTGTATTTATGCTCTAGCAAGCTATGCAAATGAAACACTCAGTTATTTTGCCACCAGTCACGACTTTTTTTCTGTTCTCAAGCTAAGAACATAGGAAATGCCCAGGTGCTTTCACTTGCTTATCACATCATTTTCCGAGCCTCCTGTGTTCCGGGATGGTGCCTGGGGGTGAGAATTTTTTGTGGTGGGCTTAATTCTGGGAGAGAAAGCTGAACTCTGGACAGATTATTCCTGTCCCTACAGTAGCTCGTTCTTGAGCAGAGAGCTATCAATCTAGCCAAACCCTCCTTGAAACCATGTGTTTGTAACCTGGACAACTTTTGATGACTTGTTGTCAAAGGCAACCTATGTTTAGAGGGTTGCTTGCAATTTGAACATTTGTTCCTGTTCTTCAGTCTAAGGTGAGGCAGAGGGCAGCCAAGGACAGTTGAAAGAACAGGTGGACCAGGTCTCAGGAGGCAACTTTGAAAATAGTTCTTGTGCTAACCAGAGCACATCCCTTCACCTCTCTGGGTTTCCTCTTCTCTGCCGTAAAATGAAGGGATGGGTTAGATGGTCTCCGCGGTTCCTTACAAAGCCTATCATTCTAGTGTTCCACAGCCACACATAAAAACCCACCTCACTTCTTCCCACATTTTTTCCAACAGCCTATTAGTTCTTGTGAGGGCAGGAGCTATCTATTCCAACTACAAGCCCACTGCCTGATACACAGTGGGGGCAGGGGGGAGAACACAATCAAGATTTAAGTGAGCGTATCAATATATTTTTTTTTAAAAAAAAGAATGGTTTAACACCTTCTCCCCCAAGTAGGAGGAAGTTCCTGCCATGAAATTAATTGTTCCTTAAGGAAACCAATTCTGTGTGTGAAGTGGTTGTCTTTGGCCCTGACCTAGGAACAAATAGACTGAAAAGCATGGTTTTCATTATTATAGTATATCGCCCAGGCAGAAGTTAAGCAAATTTGGCTGGTAAGCTGTTTTGAGAAAAACTAGCACCTTTAAAATGCATTTTTTGTGAGAATGATATAATTTATTAGAGGATTTTTCAGTTGTATTCTAAAGTGAAGTATGACATGCTAAAATTGTTAGTAAATGCAGATAAACGGAAAATCCTTGAAAAACTTAAAACACTTCTAATGCCTTCATCCAATCACAAGCATGATTAACATTTTTATGTAAATTTTTTTATCACTAATTTTTCTCTTTGCAAAAACTGAAATGCTTTTCCTCAATCAGTTACTTGTTCCTGAGCTTAGCTCACACTTCTTTGGGGCACCCTTTTTAGACAAAGCACTAAAGGAGTCCTGCCTGTGTACAGGTCTCTGGCTCAGGCACTGTGTTTACAGGTGCAGTGGGTTCTCGTTCACCCTCGGTATTGCTGCATGCCCAGCAAGCACATGCGCACAGCTTTTGTAGCTCTACCGTTCACATGGGGTAGTCTGAGGATGTGCACCCACACCCAGGTGTCCTGGTGAAGTGATCCCATACGTAGTGCTAACTAACCATTGTAGACTTTACTTGTGACCACTATGTTCTTTGTAAGGCTTAACAGGTATTCTAGACATAGGGAGGGTGTGAAATAAGACTTTTAACAGGGTACAAGACCTGAGACTAACTGAGTCAGGAGTGAGATCAGTATCTGAGGCTCCATGAATTGAGTTAAGGTGATAATTACTTAAATAGTATCGATTAACAGCGAAGTACTTTGGAAGGGACCCCAGAAATCTATACTCCAAAGCACAAATATTGTGATGGTTTCCTTTTGATAAGGTATTGTGGACCCTTGTCATTGATCTCCTATGTTCCTCCCTCCCACAGTGATGAGTCACCAACACCAGCAGCAAATGGCACCTAGTACCCTGAGCCAGCAGAACCACCCTACTCAGAACCCAACAGCAGGGCTCCTGAGTATGCCCAATGCGCTGACCACTCAGCAGCAGCAGCAGCAGAAACTCCGGCTTCAGAGGATCCAGATGGAGAGAGAGAGGATTCGAATGCGTCAAGAGGAGCTCATGAGGCAGGTATGGTCTTCTAAGGTGCCTGGTGGTTGCTTTGTGGCCTTTGTTGCCAAAGCTGTTGGCTAGGTAGCTGCTAGCCATTGGGGTAAATCTTCCTCTAGAAGCATTAGAGGCCCAATGCCTTGCTCCCGACCTCTCAGGTAGAATGAGTTTCTTGTCTCAGCCTCTGCCTGCACTATCTGCAGAGCCACCCAAGAGCAGGACTAGCTACACTAGCATGGCTGCCTTCGGCTTCTGCTAGCTTTAGAAGGAGAGAAGGAATATGTTCCAATTATCTGTTGCTGTGTAACATGTTATCCCAAATTTAATGACTACAAACAATAGTCATTTTATGATATTACACACATCTTGGGTCTAGAATTTAAGCAGGGCTCAGCTGGACTTCTCTTTTGCTCTGTGTGGTGGTGACTGAGGTCACTGAGTGGTGTTCAGCTAGTGGGCAGGCTAGTCTGGAGGGTCCCAGATGGTGTCGCTCAAACGTGTGGCACCACAGTCAGGATTGCTGGAAGTGTGCTTAGCTGGGAGTAAAGCCTGGAGTGTCCCTATGGCATCTCTAGTAGGGCTATCTCAGAGTAATAGCACATAGTACATAGCAGCTTGGGTGTCCCCAAGAGAATGTTCCAAAAGACAGGAAATAGAACTGGCCAGTGTCTTAAGGTCCTGGCTCTGGAACTCAGAGTATGTCTGCCATATTCTCTTGGTCAAAGCAGTCACGGATTAGAGCAGGTAGCAGAGGATGCTCTGTGGAAGAATGACAAAGAATCTGCGACCATATTTGATCTGCTGTGGAGCATAACGAAGAGGGGAGATTGAGGGAGAATGAGCAAGGAAAATGGTTTGGATGTGGACTCTGGTAGAGTGGTCTGCAAAGCTGCCTGGGCATTGATCATTCATTTATTTATTCGATCAGTCAACAGACTGCTGCTGTGTATTCTCTCTAGATCAGGCTCAGGGCTGTATCTCAAAAACTGAATAAGGAGAATCCCTGAAGGAACCTTTGTTTCCCCTGCTTCTGTGGCTTGGCCTATGCAAGAGCAGAAGTCTTCCTTCTGAGCTGCTAAACTAATGCAGCACATGTTTTCTAGTCTCATAAATTTTGCTGGCTACATTTTGGGGAGGAAAGCTTCATTTATTGTTCTAATTCTTCAGACTTTGCTTTATGACTCCCATGAAGCCAGATACATGAGTAGCTTCCTTTCACTGGCTTTTAAGGAAGTAAGAAGTTATAACTGGTTTAGAGAGCTTTCTTGCAGGGAACTGGGGGCATTAGGGTAAACACTATTTCCTCTTTTAGTGACAGCTGTTACTTTAAAAAATATACATAACTAGAAGCCCGGTGCATGAAATTTGTGCACAGAGGGGGGTTGTCCCTCAGCCCAGCCTGTACCCTCTCCAATCTGGGATTCCTGGAGGGATGTCCCACTGCCCGTTTAGGCCCAATCCTGGTGGGATCGGGCCTAAACGGGCAGGCAGACATCCCTCTCACAATCCAGGACTGCTGGCTCCCAACTGCTTGCCTGCCTGCCTTCCTGATTGCCCCTAACCGCTTCTGCCTGCCAGCCTGATCACCCCCTAACCACTCTGCTGCCAGCCTGTTTGCCCCCAATTTCCCTCCTCTGCCGGCCTGGTCACCCCTAACTGCCCTCTCCTGCAGGGTTGATCACCTCCAACTGCCCTCCCTTGCAGGCCTGGTCCCTCACAACTGCCCTCCCTTGCAGGCCGGGTGCCTCCCAACTGCCCTCTCCTGCTGGCCATCTTGTGGTGGCCATCTTGTGTCCACCTGGGGGCAGGATCTTTGACCACATGGGGGCAGCTATATTGTGTGTTGCAGTGATGATCAATCTGCATATTACTCTTTTATTAGATAGGATAGGGGCCTGGTACAGGGGTGGGGGCCAGCTGGTTTGCCCTGAAGGGCGTCCCGGATCAGGTGGGGGTTCCCTTGGGGTGTGGGGTGGCCTGAGCGAGGGGCCTGTGGTGGTTTGCAGGCCGGCCACGCCCCCTGGCAACCCAAGCAGAGGCCCTGGTATCTGGAATTTATTTTCCTTTTACAATTGAAACTTTGTAGCCTGGAGCAGAGCCAAGCCTGGGGCTCCCTCCACCGGCAGCCATTTCTGTTGGAGTTATAATTGAAACTTTGTTGCCTTTAGCGGGTGGGCCCGGCCAGGGTGTGCGGAAAGCTTTGCTTCCCCTGTTGCCGGCAGCAACCCTGGCCTGCTCTCTCAAGCTCCATTCTGCCGCCATTTGTTTGAATTTGTTTACCTTCTATAATTGAAACTTTGTAGCTTGAGTGGAGGCTTAGGCCTGCAATGGCTATGGAAAGCTTGGCTTCCTCTGTTACCTAGGAAACCTTGCTCTCTGTGGCTGTAGCCATCTTGGCTGGGGTTAATTAGCATACTCGCCCTGATTGGCTGGGGTGTGGCTTGGCTGGTGGGTGTGGCTTATGTAGCGGAGTGATGGTTAATTTGCATATTACCATTTTATTAGAGAGGATGTAATTTCTCATCAAATAAATTCTAAGATATAAAGTATCCATGCTGCATATGGCTTGGATAAACATGGTAAATTAAAATAATTCCTTAGAGCCTTTGAAAATGAGGGAAATGAACATAAATTGTGCTTTTTGTTCAGCTGTCCCACTGAACTGTGTAACTATAGTTGTGCCTTTACTCTGAGCACTTGTGTCTGAACTCATAGTTATTTCAGGTAACAGTTATTTATATTGTTTTGAGATAAACAGTATCATGTTTCTCAGCAGGGAAATAATTACATTATTGTTTTCTATCTTTGGATAAGAATTCCACTTGGAGTAATTTTTCTATTTAATAGTGTAGAGTAAATGAAACAGTATTATTTTAGGAACATTTGTAAGTTTTCTGTTAAATGAGCTTTACTGAGTGTTTTTTCCGTAGGCAGAGCAGCCGTACCAAAGGCTTGTCTCTCAGTTTCTGCCTCTTCCTTTGCTTCTCTTCCTCTTGCCCCACCTCCTTCTTTCCCACAGAAAGTATTTCTGAAAAGGGGTGGGGAAAAGTGCCCTAAATTGTTTCCTCTATTCCAGCCCTAAGTGCCTTTGAACCAGAATGTACTATTGATGGTTCCTATTACAGAAATGCCAACCAAGTTCCTTAAATGCTGATCCCCAGAGGCTGTGGCATTTGGTGCATTTTGCTGCCTCATAGCGTGCATTCCATTGTGTAGGATGGAAGGAGAGCTGTCTGGATTTGCACAGAGGCTCACACAGTTCAGCTTTGACCGTGTGTGTGTGTGTGTGTGTGTGTGTGTGTGTGTGTGTGTGTGTGTGATTAGGAGGAGGAAAGGAGATGGAGTGAGAGTTGATGTCTCATTACTTTTATTATGGAATATAGGAAAAATGGTCTGATGAAACTATTTAAAGCTATATAGTAGTTGGTGTTGGAGTGGTCTATGATAGTTTTCTGGGGCATTTGTCAAGATGCCTGATGGTTCAGGTGTGGATTATATCTATCATCTTGGTGGTTTTTCTACTTTTTTTTTGGGGGGGGGGGGGGTGGGAGGGGGGGGTTCTACTTCACTATTTGCACTTAAGCCAGGGCAGAGGCAGGGATGGGTTGGCAGTAAAAGTGATATTTGGCTCAGCTGTTAGCTACCTTCCAGCATCTGGTAGAAGTGCATACTTTCCTCTCTTCATTGTGCCCCACTCTCATATCTTTGGCATCAACAACTGCCTGCATATCCTTGGCTCACCGGGTAGTTAGTAACTCGCGCTCTCCCATGCTTGCTGGATGGCCCTGGTTATACAGTCCATCTTCACAAGGTCCTTGTCCTATAGACAGGCCTTTACTGCATGCAGTTCTCTCAAGGGAGGCTTACCTATGCTCTATCTCTGTATTAGGAAGGAAGCTTGGCAAATTTAACCTTTTGCACTTGGATGTCGAGTGTGACTCGACACGGTTAGCATTAGAATAAAGGAATCGAGAAAAAAGCGAGTGCAAAGGGTTAATAAGTAGATGAATTTATTCCCCAATTTCTGGGAAATCATCACACTCCTGTATATTTTTATTATTCTTAAATATATGATAGATGTAAACTTTGTAGCTTGAGTGGAGGCTTAGGCCTGCAACGGCTATGGAAAGCTTGGCTTCCTCTGTTACCTAGGAAACCTTGCTCTCTGTGGCTGTAGCCATCTTGGTTGGGGTTAATTAGCATACTCGCCCTGATTGGCTGGGGTGTGGCTTGGCTGGTGGGTGTGGCTTATGTAGCGGAGTGATGGTTAATTTGCATATTACCATTTTATTAGAGAGGATGTAATTTCTCATCAAATAAATTCTAAGATATAAAGTATCCATGCTGCATATGGCTTGGATAAACATGGTAAATTAAAATAATTCCTTAGAGCCTTTGAAAATGAGGGAAATGAACATAAATTGTGCTTTTTGTTCAGCTGTCCCACTGAACTGTGTAACTATAGTTGTGCCTTTACTCTGAGCACTTGTGTCTGAACTCATAGTTATTTCAGGTAACAGTTATTTATATTGTTTTGAGATAAACAGTATCATGTTTCTCAGCAGGGAAATAATTACATTATTGTTTTCTATCTTTGGATAAGAATTCCACTTGGAGTAATTTTTCTATTTAATAGTGTAGAGTAAATGAAACAGTATTATTTTAGGAACATTTGTAAGTTTTCTGTTAAATGAGCTTTACTGAGTGTTTTTCCGTAGGCAGAGCCGTACCAAAGGCTTGTCTCTCAGTTTCTGCCTCTTCCTTTGCTTCTCTTCCTCTTGCCCCACCTCCTTCTTTCCCACAGAAAGTATTTCTGAAAAGGGGTGGGGAAAAGTGCCCTAAATTGTTTCCTCTATTCCAGCCCTAAGTGCCTTTGAACCAGAATGTACTATTGATGGTTCCTATTACAGAAATGCCAACCAAGTTCCTTAAATGCTGATCCCCAGAGGCTGTGGCATTTGGTGCATTTTGCTGCCTCATAGCGTGCATTCCATTGTGTAGGATGGAAGGAGAGCTGTCTGGATTTGCACAGAGGCTCACACAGTTCAGCTTTGACCGTGTGTGTGTGTGTGTGTGTGTGTGTGTGTGTGTGTGTGTGTGTGTGTGATTAGGAGGAGGAAAGGAGATGGAGTGAGAGTTGATGTCTCATTACTTTTATTATGGAATATAGGAAAAAATGGTCTGATGAAACTATTTAAAGCTATATAGTAGTTGGTGTTGGAGTGGTCTATGATAGTTTTCTGGGGCATTTGTCAAGATGCCTGATGGTTCAGGTGTGGATTATATCTATCATCTTGGTGGTTTTTCTACTTTTTTTGGGGGGGGGGGGGGGTGGGAGGGGGGGGTTCTACTTCACTATTTTGCACTTAAGCCAGGGCAGAGGCAGGGATGGGTTGACAGTAAAAGTGATATTTGGCTCAGCTGTTAGCTACCTTCCAGCATCTGGTAGAAGTGCATACTTTCCTCTCTTCATTGTGCCCCACTCTCATATCTTTGGCATCAACAACTGCCTGCATATCCTTGGCTCACCGGGTAGTTAGTAACTCGCGCTCTCCCATGCTTGCTGGATGGCCCTGGTTATACAGTCCATCTTCACAAGGTCCTTGTCCTATAGACAGGCCTTTACTGCATGCAGTTCTCTCAAGGGAGGCTTACCTATGCTCTATCTCTGTATTAGGAAGGAAGCTTGGCAAATTTAACCTTTTGCACTTGGATGTCGAGTGTGACTCGACACGGTTAGCATTAGAATAAAGGAATCGAGAAAAAAGCGAGTGCAAAGGGTTAATAAGTAGATGAATTTATTCCCCAATTTCTGGGAAATCATCACACTCCTGTATATTTTTATTATTCTTAAATATATGATAGATGTGAAAGCACTTTATAAATTACTAGAGGCCCAGTGCATGAAATTTGTGCATGGGGGCGGGGGTGTCCCTCAGCCCAGCCTGCACCCTCTCCAATCTGAGACCCCTCGAGGGATGTCTGGCTGCCCATTTAGGCCCTATCCCAGTAGGATCGGGCCTAAACGGGCAGTCAGACATCCCTCTCACAATCCAGGACTGCTGACTCCCAACTGCTCGCCTGCCTGCCTTCCTGAATGCCCCTAACCATTTCTGCCTGCCAGCCTGATCACCCCCTAACCACTGCCCTGGGAGCCTGATTGATGCCTAACTGCTCCCCTGCCAGCCTGATTGCCCCTAACTGCCCTCCCCTTCAGGCCTGGTCACCCCTAACTGCCTTCCCCTGCAGGCCCGGTCGCCCCCAACTTCCCTCCTCTGCCGGCCTGGTCACCCCTAACTGCCCTCCCCTGCTGGCCTGATCGCCCACAACTGCCCTCCCTTGCAGGCCTGATCCCTCCCAACTGCCCTCCCTGCTGGCCATCTTGTGGCGGCCATCTTGTGTCCACATGGGGGGGCAGCCATCTTGTGTGTTGGAGTGATGGTCAATTTGCATATTACTCTTTTATTATATAGGATGTGCTATATAAATATTCTGTTTCTTCTTCTTGCTTCTTCCTTCCATGCCATACATCCTCTAGGTATAGAGTCTGATGATATTGTGCCATGGAGAAAACCACTCCTCGGTCCTCATTGCACAATCTAATATACACCTCCTGATCCCAAGGGCTCAGATGTTAAGTAATTGTCACTGAAATCATGTCAGGATGTTAACAAAGTGGATTTGGCCGAAACCAGTTTGGCTCAGTGGATAGAGCGTCGGCCTGCGGACTCAAGGGTTCCAGGTTCGATTCCGGTCAAGGGCATGTACCTTGGTTGCGGGCACATCCCCAGTAGGGGGTGTGCGGGAGGCAGCTGATCGATGTTTCTCTCTCATTGATGTTTCTAACTCTCTATCCTTCTCTCTTCCTCTCTGTAAAAAATCAATAAAATATATTTTTTTAAAAAAAACAAAAAACAAAAACAAAGTGGATTTGAGGAAAGTTTGACTTCAGATCTAAAGTGAACCTCCATTATTACATAATGGAAAAATATTTTTCCTTCCTTCCTTTATTTCCTCAATCCTTTATTCAACCAACATTTATATAGTGGAAAATAATAAATGGGACATGGCTGCCCTCAGGTAAGTGATTAAATCTAATCGTTTTTTGTTTTTTTTTTTTTTTTTTTTTTTTTTTTTTTTTTTTTTTTTTTTTTTTTTTTTTTTTTTTTTTTTTTTTTTTTTTTTTTTTTTTTTTTTTTTTTTGTTTTTTTTTTTTTTTTTTTTTTTGTTTTTTTATTTTTTTTTTTTTTTTTTTTTTTTTTTTTTTTTTTTTTTTTTTTTTATTTTTTTTTTTTTTTTTTTTTTTTTTTTTTTTTTTTTTTTTTTTTTTTTTTTTTTTTTTTTTTTTTTTTTTTTTTTTTTTTTTTTTTTTTTTTTTTTTTTTTTTTTTTTTTTTTTTTTTTTTATTTTTTTTTTTTTTTTTTTTTTTTTTTTTTTTTTTTTTTTTTTTTTTTTTTTTTTTTTTTTTTTTTGTTTTTTTTTTTTTTTTTTTTTTTTTTTTTTTTTTTTTTTTTTTTTTTTTTTTATTTTTTTTTTTTTTTTGATTTTTTTTTTTTTTTTTTTTTTTTTTTTATTTTTTTTTTTCATTTTTTTTTTTTTTTTTTTTTTTTTTTTTTTTTTTTTTTTTTTTTTTTTTTTTTTTTTTTTTTTTTTTTTTTTTTTTTTTTTTTTTTTTTGTTTTTTGTTTTTTTTTTTTTTTTTTTTTTTTTTTTTTTTTTTTTTTTTTTTTTTTTTTTTTTTTTTTTATATATTTTAGCAGAGGCGACAAGATGATTAAATCTAATCGTTGGCCAGAGGAGTGGATTCGAACTCTTCCGTCCCTACTTTATGGAGTCCAGGTGGCTCCCATCTTTGAGTCTTATTACTGGAGCAGAGATCAGACACCGGCAAGCGCAGAGGTTTATGAACGTGAGGGCAGGATGCTTCCTTATTTTCTTCAGTGGCCCGTCAGGCCAAGTTATTGAACAGCTACAGAATTCGGATCAAAGAGCCAGTGAGGAATACTATCTCCCCCAGCTAGGAACCTTCTGAAGTGAGGCAGTTTCATTAAAAATGGCTTGCTTCTACAATTAAACATTGGCTGCTGTAGCAACTGAGTTGAACTACTTGTATCTGGTAATTGGTGAATTATCTCAGAATGTGTTAGGTGCTCTGAGTGGAGGGGTGCCACCAGCACTGGGGTGGGGATCCCAGGACACTACCTTTTTAAGAAAGTAGATCTTCCCCTGCTTTCAACAGGCATCTATCACAGACATTGTGCAGAGTGAACTTTCGTGAAAGACCTCCACTGGTCCTGATAACGAGAGTTTGATTTTTGCTAAATTTCCCAAAAGGCTATGAAGCAGTTCTGGGCTTATCAGAGTAATGGCAACCCTAGAAAAGAGAGCAATTTCAGTTAAAATTGTACTTCTCGGTATCTCATATTTTTGGAAAAGAAATTAGAATTAAATTTGTGGATTTTTTTTCATTTTTTTTTTTATTAAGTAGAAAATTAAAGTTTTAACTTTTAAAAATATAATTGATGTTTTTTTTTTTTCCCTAATTGAGACAAAAGAAATCATTTTGCTAAGTGAAAGAAGTCAGACCCCAAAAAGCTACACACTACATAATTCCATTTATATGACATTCTGGAAAAGGTAAACAATAGGGACAGAGAACAGATGGGTTAGGGGTGAGGGAGGAGGGCCCGACTACAAAGGGACAGCACTAGGGAATTTTTTGGGGAGGAGGGTAATGGCACAGTTTTACATCTTAGTTTTAGTGGCTGTTTCACAATGGTATGTATTTATCAAAACTCAGAACTGTATGAAAATAAAATCATAGCAAGCATAAAACACATTCATTATAAAAAATATTTAAAATACTCAAAAACAAGGAAGGACATAATCACTCATGCTCTTACGTAGGTAGAGTAACTATGAAGATATGATTTCGTCTTTGTATGGATCTGTGTGTGTACTTTGTTATTTAAAACACAGTTAATAGCATATCACATTACTATTTTGTATTGGTCAGTCACTAATGTATTGGGCAGTCACTTTATATTCTGATCATGAAAATTGTGCTGTGACTTTGGTTGTGTCTATTCTAAGCTGCCTGGAATCCTTTCTACAGCAGGGCTAAATGTATATTTTAAGATAACATGAGCCACACCTGCCTATAATGACTATAGAATATTCTGTTGTTACAGCTTAAAATTCAACACAGTATTCACTCCGCATTATAAAGGACGTGTTTGCTACTTTGCCTAATAAAAATGGAAAATTTTAGTAACTGGTAAGAAATTGAGAAACAGGCTTCTCAATCTCTATTTTCCTATCTGAAAGAACTATTCCTTTACATGGAAACAGACTCAGGCCTTTATCTGAGGAGAGTGTTCTTTTTATGTGTATTATTCATTTAAATATGAAGCTGGGGGTATGAGTGGGGGCTTCTGTCTCCAATATTTTAATCTTACTGTCAGTCCCCAGAGCCCCTTCTCAGGGTCTGCGTTGTTGGGAAACCAGTACTGTTCCCAAGCAAGCTCAGCACTGAGTTTACCTCCATCCTTTCCTTGATTGGGGCTCAGTGGACAGAAGAATGCAGCTCAGTCAAACAAACATGCTGACTAAGGCTGGCCTCTGGTTGCCAGGGCAACAAGGAGGAGGACAGAGGGTTTGGGCAGGAGGCTGTGGAATTTTTTTGGCAGGTCTCAGATTTCTCTTGGGCTTGAACACCACTACCAGGTCCTGCTGGCCAGCTGGCGGGCTTCTCACAGCCATTCCTGACCAAGGGTGCTGGGAGGGACACACCCGGCTGTGAGCAGCTCTGGTCTGGGGGGAAGGTTCTAAGGTCTGTGTTTTGTCATGTGAAGAATAGCTATTTAGAGAGGTTAAAAAGTGTCATATCATAGCAGGTCATGAAGCATATGTGGTGGCTATTTCATAAAGTTTTTCCTTTAGAAAAGGAGCTAAAACTTAACTTTTTAAAAAACATTTTATAGAATTACATTTCAGGGTTGATTGTGATTCCACCAACCTTTAAATCCCTCTAGAACAGCCTGGCTCTCTAAATTCATTCATTCATTGTTCAACATGCTCTGGACACTGAATGCAAAGTGGTGAGCAGATAGACTTGGATCCTTTCCTCACAGAGCTCTTCTAACTTCCGTCAAGTGTTTTGTTTGCCCACAAGTCCCAGAAATAATACATTTTCTAAAACCTTCTTATGTTGTTGAAAAATAATATCAATTCAAGTCTTTTTAAAAGGACCCTTTAGAAAATGTTATAAATTGAACACATTTTTAAACCGAGGTTCACCAAGTTTGCACAAAGGGAAAAGCAGCCTCTGATTTCTGGTCTTAACGAGATCACCAAAGTATGAAGAATTATTCCATTTCAAGGTCCATTCATCTATTTTTTTAAGTGAAGAGAGTGTCATGGAAGTTATGATGTGATTATAATATCTAAATTATAATGTGTTCCTTAATGTGATTCTGAGAAACAACAGAGATTATAGAATAACACAACATGGTTATACGAGAGGCCTGGTGCACGAAATTCATACACTGGGGGGGGGGGGGTGTCCCTCAGCCCAGCCTGCACCCTCTCCAATCTGGGACCCCTCGAGGGATGTCCGCCTGCCCGTTTAGGCCCGATCCTACTGGGATTGGGCCTAAACAGGCAGTTGGACATCCCTCTCACAATCCAGGACTGCTGGCTCCCAACTGCTCGCCTGCCTGCCTTCCTGATTGCCCCTAACCGCTTCTGCCTGCCAGCCTCATCACCCCCTAACCACTGCCCTGGGAGCCTGATTGATGCCTAACTCCTCCCCTGCCAGCCTGTTTGCCTCTATCTGCCCTCCCCTATAGGCCTGGTCACCCCTAACTGCCCTCCCCTGCAGGCCTGGTCCCCCCCAACTGCTCTCCCCTGCAGGCCTGGGTCCCCCCCAACTGCCCTTCCCTGCAGGCCTGGTCACCCCCACCTTCCCTCCTCTGCCGGCTGGTCACCCCTAACTGCCCTCCCCTGCAGGCTTGATTGCCCCCAACTGCCATCCCTTGCAGGCCTGGTCCCTCCCAACTGCCCTTCCCTGCTGGCCTGATCATCCACAACTGCTCTCCCTTGCAGGCCTGGTCCCTCCCAACTGCCCTCCCCTGCTGGCCATCTTGTGTCCACATGGGGGCAGGATCTTTGTCCACATGGGGGCAGCTGTCTTGTGTGTTGGAGTGATGGTCAATCTGCATGTTACTCTTTTATTAGATAGGATAGAGGCCTGGTGCATGGGTGGGGGCCAGCTGGTTTGCCCTGAAGGGTGTCCCAGATCAGGGTGGGGGTTCTCTTGGGGTATGGGGTGTGGGGCGTGGGGCAGCCTGGGCGAGGGGCCTGTGGTGGTTTGCAGGCTGGCCACGCCCCGCCGGCGACCCAAGCGGAGGCCCTGGTACCTGGGATTTATTTATCTTCTACAATTGAAACTTTGTAGCCTGGAGTGGAGCCAAGCCTTCTGCTCACTCCCTGGTGGCAGCCATTTCTGTTGGGATTTATTTATCTTCTATAATTGAATCTTTGTAGCCTGGGGTGGAGGCCTAGGCCAGCCAGGGCTGCAGAAGCTTGGCTTCCTCCATCGTCGGGGGCAACCTTAGCCTCCTGCTCTCTCCAGCTCTGTGGCTGCTGCCATTTCTGTTTGGATTTATTTATCTTCTATCATTGAAACTTTGTAGCATTGAGTGGAGGCCTAGACCGGCAAGGGCAGGCGGAAAGCTTGGCTTCCTCCATTGCCGGGGAAACCCAAGCCTCCCTTCTGCTCTCCGTGGCTGCAGCCATCTTGGTTGGGTTTATTTGCATATTCGCTCCTGATTGGCTGATGGGCGTGGCTTGTGGGGTGTAGCGGGGGTATGATCAATTTGCATACTACTCTTTTATTAGATAGGATATGTCCTGAATTGAAAGAGCAGCAAACAGGCCGTGGATAATAATCTGGACTCTAATTGTCTTCTTGAATGTGCTGGAGTTCCCGTTGTTCTTTCATAGCAGCAGTTCTGGCAGCTGAGTGTGTGATGAAGTGTTTCAAGAAGAGAGGATCCCGAAAATGTGACAGTGGGTTTCTAGAACCCTTTGGCACAGGCGTTTTTCTATGAAGAAGATGAATAATTCAGCATTCTGCCTCTAAAGCCTCAGCCTTTGGGCAGAGAGAGGCGCTGCTCTGTACGGGAGTAACTGTTTTAATGTTAGGATTTCAAAAGATCTTTATTTTTTCATTAGTTTCTAGTCACCCCACCCTTTATAATGAAAACAATCCAATCTTCTATTTTTCTGGAATCCCTGGAAACGCACACTTATATCAAGCAGGGCACCCTTGGAAAAGGTTATTGTCACTCGTTTCTCTTTGAAGTATATTCCAGGGAGGCAGGAGCCATGGCGGAGGCCGCCCTCAGCCCAGGACTGGCCGCAGAAGCTCTCACCTGTTGTGGACTTGCTCGCTCTGCTGTTGATTTATTCCGAGGGCGAGATGCAGGCCCTGGGGAGTTGGAGGGGAGGAGGTCGGGGGTTTGCTTCCTTCTGACAAATCAGCGTTTTCACACCTTTACCCTCCAGCATTTTTATACACCACCCTTTCCCCCAGCTGCTTAGGAGAGGGTGTGTTGTTGTTGTTGTTTTAATATATTTTTATTGATTTCAGAGAGGAAGAGAGAGATAGAAACATCAATGATGAGAGAGAATCACCAATCAGCTGCCTTCTGCACCTACTGGGGATCGAGCCTGCCACCCGGGCATGTGCCCTCATCCCAAATCCAACCCAGGACCTTTCAGTCTGAAGGCCGATGCTCTATCTACTGAGCTAAATGGGCCAGGGCTAGAAGAGGGTGTTTTTAAACCTACATATCATTATTCATTTCAGGGAGCTAGATGGATGACCACAGACTCAACTAAAACCTCCGAGAGAGAATCTCAAAGCCTTCACTTTGCAGCAGTCTTTCCACTCCAGCCTGGGTCTAGAGACAAAGTAAAGTGGTGGAGGAAGGGAGGAGTGGATTACCAGGAGCAGCTTTCCAGATCTTTCTGAAACTGGCCTTTAAAATCTGAAAGTATAACTTTGCTTGATGTGTTGTTTTCCCAGGACACTAGCTCCACCCATATATACATTGAAAAGGAACGTAGAACCATGCAGTTCCATCGCTTTCCCAATTCAGGACAGTTAACTGTGTTCAAGAGTTAAATAGGTTGTTTCATTAAACCCCCCTCTAAACTGTCTGAGGGGTGGGGGTCAGTATTTCCATGTCAGAGCTGGGAAAACGGGCCCAGAGCAATGAAATACCCTGTTCCAGTCTCACAGCCAGTAGGTAAAAGGGCCAAAAATTTGAGGTCTGCCAACCTCAGCCCTCGGCTTTCCTCTGTCTGCTAAACTGTTGGTGTGGTGGCCATGAGAACAGACTCTGGAGCCAGATCTTGGGAAAGTTGCTTAACTTCTCAATGCCTCAGTTTTCTCATCTGCAATATGGAGACAGTTGGATAGGCATGAGGATGAAATGAACTAGTATGTTAAAGTGCTCGGAACAGTGCTTCACACATTGGGAGCCATTTGCAGGTACTAGCTAATATTCCTGCCTCTAAAAACATTTACTCCTGTGGGCTATTCATTCTGTTGGCTGCCTTACAGTGCCAGGTTCTTTATAAATATGCTTTTAAATTTTTATAAATCCCAGAAAAATGAGTCAGATGAACAGACTATTAAGAAAGGTTAAGAATTTAGTCCCAGATGTTATAGCTGGGGAGTAGCTGAGCTGGGACTTGAACTCCAATCTTTTTTATGTGAAGGACACTTTTTCCCTGTACCAAGCTCAGGACATGTCTAATAACACAGCCTTTCACAACTGCTTGAGAATTGCAGTGGCCAGTACCCCAGAGAATGGAAAACAGCTAGTTCCACCCCAGAACGGACTACTAATTAGGAAGTCCTTCATCATATTGGTCTCAAGTTTGGGTAGAAGGTATCTTCCTGCTCCTGTGTAATGTTTCCTTGATAGTTTGAGAGCCCAAGCGTGCCCCTCAAGTCTTTCCTTTGGTTATATAGCCTCCTACTTCTTAATAGGACATTTCATCTAAACCCCTCCCATCTTATTTTTCTTTTCTGGTCAGTCTTTGTAAAGACCTCAGCAAAGTGTAGAACAGAGAACTAGATACAGACTTGACAAGGTAGGCAGGTTGGTTGAAATACCCAGAGGAACAGTGCTGACCTGCTACTTGAGATAGAAGCGGGGTTTGGACCAAGGAGATATCAGGGACATGGACTCCACCAGGCTTGGCTCTTATTCATCATTATTTGTTACTAGAGTCCCAGTGTGTGAATTTGTGCACGGGGTGGGAAGGGGCATGTCCCTCAACCCAGCCTGCACCCTCTCCAATCGGACATCCCTCTCACAATCCGGGACTGCTGGCTCCTAACCACTCTTCTGCCTGCCTGCCTGCCTGATTGCCCCTAACCGCTTCTGCCTGTAACTGCTCTCCTGCCGGCCTGATCGCCCCCAACTGCCCTCCTGCTTTGGGGCCTGATGAGTGTTTTGGGAGACATGAGGTTTCAGACCCCTGCTGGATGTGTTTGTTTAGGAGTTCAGGGCTGGGAGAAAGGGAAGGTAGCTTGCTGTGGTTATGGTAGTCAGGGAAGGCATCCTGGAAAAGGTGGTGTAATGGAACCTCTAAGGCAGCTGTCACCAACCGGTGCATGGACCACTGGTGGTCTGTGAGGTCTAAAAGGTTGGCAACTGCTGGTTTAAGAAAACCTTTGGAGCAGTGGCCGCCAACCGGTGGTCCGTGGAGTCCGAAAGGTTGGTGACCGCTGCTCTAAAGGTGGGTGAGATCTGACTAGATGAAATGAGACCCAAAGTACTGAGGAATCTAGGCAACTGAAGATTTGCTTGGGAGAACAGGGTGGGTGGGGGTGGAGGGGATACTGGGAAGGGGTCTGTGGGTAGATCTGTTGATCTAGAGTGGAAGTGGGAAATGAGAGACAGACCAGGGGGCTTGGATGTGCCTGCAGCTTAGTATTTCTTCTGCCTCAACTAGAGGGAGCTGGGAACGGAGCACAGGGCTGCTTATGGCAGCTGTACTGCCAGTTTTCTGACTTGGAGGCCTAAGTCATGCCCTAGGCCAGCTTTGGCCAGCTGTCCCCGTTTTCACGTCAGTTTACATAGCCAGTGCCCCCATCTTCTATCTTTGCTTCAACTGTTTCAGTTCCAACAGTCTCGATGGACTCCTGCTTCTTGGTCAGTGCTTGCCTCTTGGCCTTGCCTAGGCAGGGCCGTGGGTGTCATGGCAGCTAGAAGCATGTTGAATCTGGGGTTGAATTTTATACATAAACTTAGTTGTTTTTTAAATCCTCCCTTGTTTGGGTGGAGATGTGTTAGTGAGGTTAGCCCTTATACTTAAAAACTAGGATTTCGTGCTGCTTTTTTTCTCCTTCCATTCATGAGCAGAAGTAGAAAAATACTGTCATTCAAAAAAAGGCGACACTTTTAGAATTCTAAATATAGAACTATCATATTATAAAATATAATTAAGTGAAATGAAAATTCTCACCATTCTCCATTTATATTAAAAACTAATTTAACCCTGGCCAGTGTTGCTCAGTTGGTTGGAGCATTGTACCGTACACTGAAAGGTTGTGGGTTTGATTCTCGGTCAGGGCACATACTCAGATTGCCTGCTCCATCCCCAATGGGGTGGGTACGAGAGGCAACTGATTGATGTTTCTCTCTTACATCAGTGTTTCTCTCTCTCTCTCTCTCTCTCTCTTCTCTCTCTCTCTCCCCCCCCTTCCTCCTCCCCTCCCTTCCTTTCATCTCTCTCTAAGATCAATAAAAACATGTCCTTGGGTGAGGATTTAAAAACAAACAAACAAAAAACCCCCACTAATTTTATGTTATACAAAAAGGTTTACAAACATCTCCTTATTTAAAAAAAGAAATTGTTTTCTTAGTCTTGCTGGCACATAATGATGAACTTCACACTTTAATCCTTCAGGTGGAAGTTGACCAGGAAGAAGTGTCAGACACTGAGAGTAGATCAGGCCACACATTAGTGTGATCTTTAAGATTTTTTGTTTTGTTTTATGGGATTGGAATATAGAACATGAGATGATGATAATAACAGTTAATATTGATTAGGTGAGTTCATGTTCTAAGAGCCTTACATATGTAACCTCACTTTATCATCACAGTAGCTGTTTTTATCCCCACTCTGCAAATCAGGAACCTAGGGGTTAAATAATTGGCTGGGAGATGTCAGGGCCAGAGTTCAAATCAAAGCATCTAGCCCTGATATCCCTGCTCCTGACCACTCTGCCCTCCTGTTCACTCTATATGTTGGGAGCAAGGAGGAGTGTAGTGGGATTATCACATGAGGATGAAGTTTGTGCCTGGCTAGTAAGCAGTGTACACTATAGGCTGTTATTGCTCTCAGTTGTGGTTGAAGGTGAGAATTGAATGTTATTAGTTTGTTTTTTATTACTAATTACAATTTAAAATATCTCCATTTGAATTCCAGTAATGTTTTTTACTTATGCATTGAGCAAATGTTTCTCATGTACCTACTATATGCCTAGCTGTTATAGGCAGTGGGGACATAGGCATGAACATGACAAAACCTTTCCCTCTTTTTTTTTTTTAAGCTTTCCCTCTTGAGCTAATGGGAAAGACAGCCAATAAATATATAAGTTGCTATGCAGAAAATTTCATGCAATCTTTGAGGAGATCGCATTTGTAGGAAATAAATATTAGTGAGGGAGTGAACTTTGGGAATATCTGAGGAGCATGTTACAAGCAGAGGGAACAGTTGGTGCAGATGCTGGAAGTGGGAGGGGCAGCAGGGAAGGGATGTGTAAGGGGACTTGTTGGAGATGAAGGAGGAAAGTGGACAGGGCTGTCCAGCAGGGCTTTGTCATGTTCACTCCTATGTCTCTACTGCCTACAACAGCTGGGCATATAATAGGTATTCAATAAATATTTGCTCAATGAATAAGTGAAGAACATGTAGGTGGGTTTGCAGTAGGGGCCAGCATGATCTTCAGGTTGGCTGAAGTGTGGAATAATCTTGGAGAAAGTATTGCCCCTTATAAGCCATGCACCAAAAGGTTTGGGGTTTGCTTCCTGGTCAGGGTATAAACCTAGGTTGCAGGTTCAATCCCAGTTGGGGGGTGTTTGGGGAGGCAACAGATCTGTGTTTCTCTCTCACATCGATGTTTCTCTCTCTCTCTCTCTCTCTCTCTCTCTCTCTCCCCCAAATCAATAAAAGCATATCTTCAGGTGAGGAATATAAAAATAAAGTTATTATTCAAATGGACTTAACACCCTTTCTGTATTCTCTCATTTGTTAATCATTTGAAGGTGGAAAATGATACTGTGAGTCCCCTACATGCAGAACATAGCCTTGCGCTTATAATGACCTGAGAGTCAAGTCTTTCAAGTAGAGAAACAGTGCTGCTGAAGAATGGAGCTTTGGTTATCTTTAATTTAAAATAGAGGAAATAGATGTGAAATGGCACAGTGAACCTCTTTTCCCATTATAGTATAGGTTCTTTCAGCTTTGATTATTATACACTAGAGGCCCGGTGCACAAATCATGCATGGATGGGGTCCCTATGCCTGGCCGGAGATCACGGCCAATTGGGGATGCCTTGCCCAGTCCCAATTGGGGCTGGGGGAAGGGACAGGGTGTGGGGGGGCACGGGAGGTTGGTTGTGGGAGCACACTGACCACCAGGGGGAAGCTCCTGTATTGAGCATCTTCCCCCTGGTGGTCAGTGTGCATCATAGTGACTAGTCGTTTTGGTCATTCAGTTGTAACAGTTGCTTAGGCTTTTATATATATATATAGATAGATAGTCCTTTTGAATTTTATTTACATACTAAAAGCCCAGTGCACGAAATTCGTGCACTTGTAGGTCCCTAGTGGCTGCCGGCTGCTGGCTGGGGCCTCCTTCCCTTTCCCCGTGTTCCCCCCACCCCTGCCAGCCTGCCCCCTGGTCCAACTTCCGGAAGAACTCCGGTTGAGGGGACAATTTGCATACTACGCTTTTATTATATAGGATTTAGCCACACACAGGCATTAAAAAGAAAGTTCTATATTGTAGTTATGTGAAGTATGCCAGGAGTAATTTAAATGAAAAGGAAAGCTTATACCTGATATTTTTTCTTATAATGTAAACATTTTCATATTATGGCATTAGAGATGATAAATAATCATTATGCTTTATTTATCTAATATGGATTTTTTTATTCCATGAAACTCCCAAAATGATTTTTTTTAAAATATATTTTATTGATTTTTTTACAGAGAGGAAGGGAGAGGGATAGAGAGTCAGAAACATTGATGAGAGAGAAACATCGATCAGCTGCCTCCTGCACACCTCCTACTGGGGATGTGCCCGCAACCAAGGTACATGCCCTTGACTGGAATCGAACCTGGGACCTTTCAGTCCACAGGCCGACGCTCTATCCACTGAGCCAAACCGGATAGGGCCCAAAATGATTCTTATGTTTGTATTCAGACTACCTAAAATTACAAACTCAAACAGTATTCTTAAAACATGATTGATAGCCCTAGCTTGTTTGGCTCAATAGATAGAGCATTGGCATGTGGACTGAAGGGTCCCGGGTTCGATTCCAGTCAAGGGCACATGCCCGGATTGCAGACTTGATCCCCAGTAGGGGCATGCAGGAGGCAACCGATCAATGATTCTCTCTCATCATTGATGTTTCTATGTTTCTCTCTCTCTCCCTTCCTCTCTGAAATCAATAAAAATACATTTAAAAATAATAAAAGGGCATCAGTTCGGGGGTAAAACCCACATTTATTAGTGTATGAGTGTGCGTGAGGGGTTAGTGGGTTCTAGGCTCCTCACACCAGGTTCAGTCACTGTTGGTCACTCCTATGAGGCCTTCGGGTAAGCTTTGGTTGGGAAATAAGGTTTCCAATGCACAGTGCCTGCCATGTAAGAATCAGCAGACTTTTCTATATTTATCCAGAGGTATTTCCAAGATTTGGATTATGGATTAAAATCAACTTTAAAAAATCTCCTTTCTTTTTGTTTGCTTGCTTTTTATGGATTAACTGAATAAAATTTGTGTTAGTTAAGTATTCTGATTATTTGCAAGCTAAATGAGCAAAAGTGAACCAGGAGCCTTTCCTAGCCAGGGCATTAATTTCAGTGTATGTTAGCAATACAATTTCTTATTATTCATCCTCACCATATGTGAGAAACATGTCACCGTAACTCCTAGTAACAGTGCAGTGAACTCTAGTAACCGAAAATTTTTATAGCCGATGACTTCACTAGACTTGTCTAGACAGCAGTTATTCTCTGAAATCATAGCATATTAGGGCTGGAACAGATCTAACAAAGATATTGTAACTTACATGGGGGGGGCGGGGGGGAAGGAGGGGTTATGGGACAGTGAGACCAATGTCGTTAGCCTGGAAAGTGGGCAACTAATAGGCATAAATATGGAAAGGGCCTAGACTTGGTTTTGGATGAAGTATTAACATGCAAAACTATTCTCTGGAATTTGAAAGAAATTTGATGTCTGATTATGTTTGTCAAAATGGGAGAAACTCCCTGGAGGTTATACCTAGAGAAAATAATTGCTGTCAAATCCATAACCTTCGGGTTGACTCTCTTGGCAAAGTAATATTAGCTTTAAAAAAAACAATGCTAGCATTCTGATTTTTGCTAATAAAATGCAGATGCTCTCAAACATTCATTCAGCAGAGGGATTTGGACTAGGTCTGCATGTTTCCCTAACCTTCAGCCATTTTAGTCCTTGACAAAATAATTAGTCTAATAGAACAACTGATTGACAAACAAGTTTTTAACTGATTGTTTTGCTCTCCTGGCTACTGACATAAAAGTGCCAGCTATGATTTAATGTAGAGCTTGAACTCGGTAATCCCACAGTTTTACTGGCCAGTGCCTGGCAAAGACCAGAATGTACCTGCTAGTGCAGAGGAGTCCACTGGCTTTGATTGATTGAGATTTGGTCTGAATCCCTAAGATAAAAATAGCCTTGTCTCTGAGCAAGTGCCTTGAGAGGCCTTTCTAAGATTTGGGCATTTAAACAATTGTATGGATGGGACATTGCTACGTAAGTGTCCTGAGGAGAAATATTAGCTGAGCTTCTCATTAACTTTGTGAATGTGAGGAAGTGTCTTTCACCTGTAAGACTTTCTTCAGAGAAAGAACACTTGATTTCCTGATGATTTTGACTTATTAGCAATTAACGTAAAGTGCTTTGTATTTGGTGAAATGTTTTCATGTGAAGTATACTTTGCTCTGATCCTGAGACTAAGGGAATAACTCTTGTCTCTCCCTCTGACTGGCATATTTCTGCAGGAAGCTGCCCTCTGTAGACAGCTCCCCATGGAAGCCGAGACTCTGGCCACGGTTCAGGCTGCTGTTAACGCCCCCACCATGACTCCAGACATGAGATCCATCACTAATAATAGCTCAGATCCTTTCCTCAATGGGTAAGTTAATATTCGGAAACCACTTATTTTTGCTTTCTTTATTTTGTGATTTAGAGTATGGTGGGTGTTTGTTTGTGTGGGAAACGGTGGGGAGCTTGGAGGTTAGAGTGAGGATAGAGGCAGCAAGTAGTGGCAGAAAAAATAAAAGCAGAGGAAGTTAACTACTTTTCTTTTTTAATCTCAAATTTAAAAATTGGTGATATGACATGGACTGAAACCCTAGTCAATAATTTTAAAATAGGGATGAATTTATTTCAATGGGATGGTGTTGCACAGTAATTATTTGGAAAAATCTTGTGGTTTAATGTAGCTAGTAGTGGGGCGGGGGGAAGCCTGCCATGTGGCAAATGAAGAACATGGGAAATCCCATGTGGCCGACCAGACACATAGCATATTAGGCTTTTATTATATAGGATATGTAGAGTAGTGTTCAAATTACTGTTTTAAGAAATGATGTTTATGGTGAAATGTGAGTAAGGTCTGTAGTTCAGTAAATAGTGTTATATGATGTCAGTTTCCTGGTTTTGATCCTTGTCCTGTGGTTATGTAAGTGTCCTTGGGGAAGCAGGGGGAGAGTGCACGAGGATCTGTTCCTTTTGCATCTTCTATGTCATTCTAAAATTACTTCACAATAAAATTAATTTAAAAGAAGAGATGATGTTTTAAAATAGGAAACATAAGAGCAGATGGAAAAGATAATTTAGTCAAAAATATCTTCATGAGCAGAAGTAGTTAACCTTAGTTTCTTAAGCTCAAATAAAGGGTAGGGTTCTATTTCCTGTGCCTTTTCTGTCCTTTCAGAGGATTCTGGCAAACAAATACAATTATGAATGTTATAAAAAATAGAAAGAGGTGAAAACAAACAGTAGCTAAAATAATGAAGTAAAGTTTTTAAAGTGTTGATTTTAAAGTATTTCAAATGTTCAAAAAAATATAAAGAATAATGTAAGATTCACCATGTACCCCAAACCCAGATTTCCCATGTTTTTATAGATTTATTTTTTGAAATAAGCATTACAGTCAATATTTAAACTCATTCCTACCACTGCACATTAATCACACATGCTTTTATGCTTCTGGTTGCCTGATAATGTGTGCATCCCTAAGCAGCGTTCAACACTGTTTTCTATTTTTTTTTTAAATTTACATAAATGCTATTATACTTGACTAGAGGCCCGGTGCACAAAATCCGTGCACTCGGAGAGGGTCCCTCAGCCTGGCCTGTGCCCTTTTGCAGTCTGGGAGCCCTTGGGGGATGTCCAACTGACAGCTTAGGCCCACTCCCCACTGTCAGTCAGGCATCCTTAGTGCTGCCATGAAGGCGGGAGGGGCTCCTGCCACTGCTGCTGTGCTTGCCAGATGTGAGCCCAGCTTCTGGCTGAGCGGAGTCACCAGGCGGCAGCTCCTGCATTGAGCGTCTGCTCCCCTGGTGGTCAGTGCACGTCATAGCGACCGGTTGATTTGCATATTAGCCTTTTATTATATAGCCCAGGCGTCCTCAAACTATGGCCCACGGGCCACATGCGGGTGTTTTTGCTGTTTTGTTTTTTTACTTCAAAATAAGATATGTGCAGTGTGCATAGGAATTTGTTCATAGTTTTTTTTTTAAACTATAGTCCGTCCCTCCAATGGTCTGAGGGACAGTGAACTGGCCCCCTGTTTAAAAAGTTTGAGAACCCCTGATATAGCCTTTTATTATATCGTGTACTCAGGGGGGGGGGGGTCCCTCAGCCCAGATTGCGAGAGGGCACAGGCCAGGCCAAGGGACCCCGTCGGTGCAGGATTGGGGCCGGGGAGGGGCGCAGGAGGGCTCTAGGGAGTGTCCAGCCCATCTCCCTTAGTCCTGATCGGCTGGACCCCAGCAGCAAGCTAACCTATTGGTCGGAACGTCTGCCCCCTGGTGGTCAGTGCACATCATAGCAACTGGTCGACTGTCTGCCCCCTGGTGGTCAGTGCAGGTCATAGCGAGCAGTTGAGCAGCCTTAGCATATCATTAGCATATTATGTTTTGATTGGTTGAATGGCCGACCAGACACATAGCATATTAGGCTTTTATTATATAGGATATATAGAGTAGTGTTCAAATTACTGTTTTAAGATGAAAAGGAAATCAATTTACTATGAACAGCCAATATTTGCTTATAATTTTTTAATTTCATGGACATCGGGGTGTATGTTTCAAAAAAATTAAAAGGAGCTACAAATTATACCTCTCTTCATTACTTGGAAAGTTGGACCAAATGACAAAACTACACTAGGTTAGGTTTTTATGACTGTACTTTAATTTGGAGATTTCTTTAGTGGGCTCACATTGACGTTCCTCCACTTTTGCTCTCCAGAGGGCCATATCATTCGAGGGAACAGAGCACCGACAGCGGCCTGGGGCTAGGGTGCTACAGTGTCCCCACCACCCCAGAGGACTTCCTCAGCAACGTGGATGAGATGGACACAGGTAGGAGCAAAGCCTGCAAGTACTTGCAATGAGTTTGCATTTTTAAATCATCTTTATAGTCATCTCCATTTTGGAATCCAACCAGAAACACTTCATCTCAACAAAGCACTTTAAAAAATATATACTTTTTAATATTTTTTTAAAATGATATCAGAGAGAGGAAAGGAGAGGGAGAGAGGGATATAAATATCAATGATGAGAGAGAATCATTGATCGGCTGCCTCCTGCATGACCTCCACTGGGGATCGAGTCCGCAACCTGGGAAGGTGCCCTGACAGGAAATCATACCGTGACCTCCTGGTTCATGTGTTGATGCTCAACCACTGAGCCATGCCAGCTGGGCCCCAAGCACTATTAATAAACTCTAGCCCCTCCCCCATAGTTTATACAAATATAGTTTTGTATATGGCACAAGATTTTCAATTCTTCTTTTTCTCTTTTTTTTGCTTGTCCTTGCTCCACATAGCCCTTTCCTCACCATCATATCAGGACACCAGTGTCTGCTTGTCATTCTTACACAGTGAAATAGTGATGTGTTTGGTCCTTAGTTATAACAAATAAGCCACTTTCTCTCTTGAGAAGATACTGGTTTATAGTTCCACCAGCACTGCATTTGGAGGGCAGTTGGCTGTGGGCATTTGGTCAGGTAAGCAACTCAGAGGATTCTAAATTGTCAGCTCCAAATCCCAACAATTAAAACAAAGAGTCGGGTGACTTCACCCTGATCCCCAGCCTGCAGGCCAGTCCTCTGCTGGCTTCCCGGTTACCTCTCCTTTCCTCATCTATTCAAGGAGTAAGGCCTTCAATTGCAAAAACTGAATTTGGACTTATTAGCCAAATCTAGACTTAATTATCAAAGTCCTAAACTCCCAGAGATATTCTAGAACCAAAAATAAAAGATAGTAGAGGTGTCCACTATTTGGAGTTTTTATGCAAGTTTCTCCTTTATTCTGATGGGTGATAGAAAATTAATTGTTCTGTGGTGAAAATAATTGGTTTTCCCACTGCTGTTGTCCACAGTGCTTGTGTTTGTCACCCTCTGCTCCTCGAACTCTGCTCTTCCCATCTGACTCTGAATTATCGGTCAGCCAAGAGACAGACTTGCCAGGAGTGTGGGCGCGGGGGGACTGCCCATGTCTCCCACAGGTGATATGTGAATGTTTAGAGGGTTGTGTAGCTGTATTGTGAGGAGGAATAGTTTGACCTGTTTGTTTTGTTATATTTTAATTTATTACTTCAGCTTTCTCCCTCCTAGCCTGTCTCCCTCTCTCTCTGTATTCATCTCTCTCTCCTTTTCGGTGTGAGATTTATTTGCCCTCTTTGGAGTGGCTACTTCCTATCTATAATAATAAAAGGGTAATATGCTCATTAGACCAGACGTTTTCTGGGAGTCATTCTGGATCTCCTTCTTGAAAAAGCCAGGGCCGGAGGGAAGCCAGCCTGGGTCCCTGGTGCCTGCGGCCGGCCAGAGGGAAGCCAGCCCGGGCCCTGGGTGCCTGCGGGCTGCACGAGGAAGCAGCCCCGGTCCCAGGTGCCTGCTGGTGGCCAGAGGAGGGAAGCCCAGGTCCCTGGTGCTGGAGGAAAGAGTGCCGGCAGCCGGGGGAAGGAAGGCCTACTCTTGCACAAATTTTCATGCATCAGGCCTCTAGTGTTTTTTTTTTGGTTTTTGTTTTTTTTAAAAATATATATATTTTATTGATCCTTCACAGAGAGAAAGGGAGAGGGATAGAGAGCCAGAAACATCGATGAGAGAGATACATCGACCAGCTGCCTCCTGCACAACCCCCACCGGGGATGTGCCCGCAACCAATGTACATGCCCTTGACCGGAATCGAACCTGGGACCCCTCAGTCCGCAGACTGACGCTCTATCCACTGAGCCAAACCGGTTTCGGCAGGCCTCTAGTGTTTAATAATTGTTTGCTTCATCTTTTAAACACTGGGAAGCCAGTAAAGATAAAGGCAAAGTTAAATAAGAAAAGACTAAGGAGACCTAAATCTAAGCTTGACATTAAAAAAAAAAAAAAAAAAAGATGAATTCTACTCTATAGCTTTTTAAAATAGAATGAATTCTATTCTATGGCTTTTTAAAATTGAGAATGTGGAATTAAGTGGTGTCCTGAAAAGAGCAGTCTTTGCAGACAGGCAACTGAAGTTGAGTTCTTGCTTCCCACTTCCTGCCAGTGACTTTGGGTGAGTGCCATCACCTCCCCGCGCCTCAGATTCCTCGCCCGTAAAGTGGGACCCCTGTGCTCACTTCTTAGAGCTGTGAGGAATCATGAGACCACAGAGCTTGGTCTCCTTCTAAGAAGGCTGAGGTAAGGTTCCAAAGGAACTTGATAAATGGTAGGGCTCCAGGGTACATGGTTAGGTGACTATCAGCCCACTAACTTTTGAGTCACTTCTCTGAAGGCTTTATAGGAAATGGGGGTAAGCCCTCTCAGGGGAGGAATATAATTACCCATAACAAGATAAGGGGAGGCTGAGGGTGTGTGGAGCTCAAGTGTAGCTAGAAAGGTTGGTTAGATTCACTGACCACATGCGGAATGGGAGTGAGCCAGCTGAGTAGTCTCCTTGTGAAAGGCACACAAAACCACAGCTGAGCGTATAGAGCAAAGCCTGGGAAGTAACTTATCCTCCAGAATATTTTGAATTAATCACACCCTTTTAAGAACTGCCTGCTTTTTGTCTCTCCCACTTTTTAAGTGGGATAAAACTACAAAAACCAAAAAGATTACAATGAGATTGCAAAGTTGCTCCAAAGAGAGATAATTTAAAATTGTTAACCTCAACAGAGAACCTTAACTAGTTTCCTCATGCCTTTCATGTCTGAGGAGAAAGGATAAGCGGAATTATTTAAAACAGAGAGCTTTTAGTTGGCTAAAACAATGTATTCTCGAGTTATTAGAAAGTTAAAATGGGAAATCAATAGGGATAAATGATTCTAACTGGAGATGAAAAAAAGAGATTAGCACCTTAGATTGTTCTTCAAGGCAGGTAACTTTTTTGGACCACACTTCCAATCTGTTATACTCTAGTGGCAGAAAAAGTTATTTTGGATTTTCTTTTCTATTTTGATGTTTTTCAATATGTGGTTGAACTTGATTTAATTTTTCATTGTATTTTACAATGAAAATCCTATAAAATATTGCCAAGAAGCATTGATATTTTATGAGTTATAGAAAAGACATGAAGCTTTGCTATCACCCAAATAAAGTTGAATTATGTTTCCCTCATTACTAGGAAGGATATAATTTTTCTCCGTGGAAAACATTTAATTCATATGCTTAAAATGAATTTTCTGCAGTTTTAGTCAGAATAGTGAATTTCTATGCAATGACTACTGCACTTTATGACACAAAAGCTAATGTAATGAGTTTCGTAAAAAAGATGCTGTGGTGGGAGCTGGCCTTAGTTATCAGTGTTTCTCAATTTTGAGGTATATTGTATTCCTTCAGAAAATTGTTTGGGGCTGTTTACATTAACTAGTTGTTCTAATATTCTGTAGTCAACGGTGATTGAGTTCTAAGGTTGTTTTTTTTTTTTTTTATTGTATTTTTGTATTTATTGTATTTTTGTATGTATATGAGTTTGTGTGAATGGTACCCAGAGCCGTGGGTGCTTTACTCCATTTTGTGAAGATGGTGCTATAATACCAACTTCATATGGGTAAACAGGGCCAGACATCTCATATACAACACGTTATGTATGTCTAAGGCCATGCAGTTAAAAAGGTCAGTCTATGGACACAAGGTCAGTACATTTTCTCTTACACTATCCTATATAATAAAAGGCAAATACGCAAATCGACTGAATGATGGAACGACTGGTCACTATGATGCACACTAACCAGTAGGAGGCAGACGCTCAATGCAGGAGCTGCTTCCGGTTGGTCAGTGTGCTCCCACAGGGGGAGTGCCGCTCAGCCAGAAGCCAGGCTCATGCCTGGCAAGTGCAGCATTGGTGGCGGGAGCCTCTCCCACCTCCCCTGCAGTCGGATATCCCCCCGAGGGCTCCCGGATTGTGAAAGGGCACAGGCCAGGCTGAGGGACACCCCCTCCCCCAAGTGCACGAATTGCATGCACTGGGCCTCTAGTTATTCATAAACAACATGGATTCCTCATGTCATGCCCCAGACACTTAATTTTATTCTAGAACAGCATTTTCTCAACGTAATCTGTTTCCGTGTAGGCATAGAACAGGTGAAGACGAGAGTTATGTCTCTGTAAACTCTAGTTCTATCAGGATATAAGTTCTGCCAAAATTGGATTAGGCGATTACATGCGCTTAGGTAACAGTGGCTGAAACAAAATAAAGCAGACTTCTTTACTGCAAGACATCTCAGAACCTTCCTGAGCTCATAGGCATTGTGACTCTCCTGCATTGTGAGAAAGGCAGATGGTGTGGGGGGTAGAGTGGAGGGAGGGGCATGGTCTGCCCACTTTATAAAATGCTTTGACATTGATCCCTAGTGCCATCAATGAAGACAGCCTTTTAATAACACCATTAAAAGAAACTCCTCACTATTATCTTTGAATATGGAGGGAGGATATGGGTACATATAAGCTTGCAATTAAATCCTGAGATTATAGCCCTGTGATAAGGCATTTCTTACAGGCAGGGCCTTTCCACTCTTTCAAAAAACAGCTCTTCAAGCTGCTGTCTTGGGAAGACACAGGTCATAGGTCAGACCCCCAGGGCCTTCACCTGTGCCTCCCTGTCTCCCAGGACTTGTTCCTCTGGACCACGTCGACCCAGGACAGTTGCAGATTCCCCTGGCACCTCTGCATGTCCTAGGAACGAGCATCACCAGCTCAGAGTCAGTGTGGTAGCTGAAATTTTGCCCAGAGATGAAATATTTTATACCCATAGCAACATAATCTGTTTCCGTGTAGGCATAGCACAGGTGAAGATGAGAGTTATGTTAACATTTGAATTGACCCTCTTTCAAGAACCTGAAAAAGGAGTGACAATGGTTTCTTCTCATTCTGTTGCAGGGGAAAATGCAGGGCAGACTCCCATGAACATCAATCCTCAGCAGACCCGTTTCCCCGATTTTCTGGACTGTCTCCCAGGAACCAATGTGGACCTCGGAACTCTGGAATCTGAAGATCTGATCCCCCTCTTCAATGATGTAGAGTCTGCTCTGAACAAAAGCGAGCCCTTTCTGACCTGGCTGTAGTCAGTACATGGTAACCTGTGTGCAGCCATGACCCGACATTTCCTGGGCCTCTTGGGAAAAGCGATGGAGCAGAGCAAGTCTGCAGGTGAACCGCTTTCTGCCCCCATGACTCATGCTCCCTCCTTTCCATGTGGCCAGTTTAATCATTGCCTGGATTTGATTGACAGTAAACTAAGTTAAACATAAATAAATATTCTATTTTTGTTTTCTGCAAGCCTGCATTCCTGTGGTGGGTTATGCAGAATTGCGTTCCTGTTTTTCTCTCTGTAGCCCCATGACTAAGCTTTATGGGTGTTAGTTGAAATTTTTACATCAGTTGATTATAAACCATAAAAAGATGACCACAGGCAGTGATTTCTGACAGGTGGCTCGGTCCAGGAAATGTACCCAAAATCAGACCTGATTTACAGTTTTAAAACTATTGATGACAATAGTAGCAAATGCTTTAAATACTTTACCTGAACTTTAAAAATCATCATATGGATAGTAAAATTTTGCTGTATGGAATGCCATGTAGTGCTGAATCCATGCTGGTTCTGATGATTCTTGTTACTCTGTATTTACAAAGGCACACATGGCCCTCTTGTAGTTTATGCTCCATCGTTTTGGGCATAGCATGTGCATAGCTAGTCCTTCCAGCGGGAGAGCGGCAGCAGCATGCCATAGTTCCTACACTGCGGATCTTATGAATGATACCAGTTTGCTACTAATTATGAGCATTTGTTAAACAAAACATTTAAAATTACAAGTTATATTTTTTTAAAATTGCTGCTTAGAAATTGATGTTTATTTTATGAAGCACTATATTTGGTAGCTGATGACAAAGGGCAGGCAAATATTTTTGATGAATCAGTGGCAACTGTATTTTTGTCTTTTGAAATTGTTCTGAAAACATCAGGATACATAGCTTTCAGTCCAATGGCACACACAGCAAGCTGTTGCTTTTTAAATTCTGAAGCCTTGTCAGTTTTGCTTTTAAGATTTCAAGTTTTAAAATAGTCTTATCTATGAAACTGTTTGAAGGATGAAGCAGATCTCTGACTGACATTTAAAAATATGCCCTCTAGATGGTGTGTGGTGGAGGCATATGTTTCTGAATTCAGTAAAAGTGATTCCTAAGTATATTATCCTAATCCTTTTGCTACAGTTGGTATAAAAAGGCATGAAATATGTACTCAATACCTCTTATGTAACCAAAAAATGTTTTTTTATTAGCTTTTAAGGACTGAGAGAGTGCATCAGGTTCACCTGGCATGCATTCTGTCTGCCAATGAAGTCCTCAACTGTTTAGTGTTTTCAACTGACGTTATTTATAATACGTATATGAATTTAATATCTTTTTAAAGACAATAATTGAGGTCTCTCGGAGGAACCTTTCAATTCCCAAGGGGACTTATTAATTTGGGATCGTAATTGAGATCCTTTCAATCTATCAGAATATAGATGGGCAGAGTACCTTTTATCTTGTTGGAAAGAAGGCACGTGAAAAGGTCAGAGATGAAGTAGTAAAGTTATGGAATATAGTGGAAAGGATACCAGTTGTGAAATGAAAAGACAAATTAGAGTACCCCAAAAGCAAGACAGGCAGAAGGTATGAGCAGTGCACTCCCAAAACAAAACAACAATTTTCAACTACAACCTTTATACCAAAAGACTGTTGTAGAAGAAAAGAAGGCTTTAGTGCACTTTATGTGGCGGGGGAGGGGCAGGGATGGAGCCCTGTCCGTGCTGATGCTGAGCAGCAGGTGGACAGGGCATGAGCCTGCTGTGCTTCCTATACAACACAGTGATTTCTTTTTCCTGAAGGACCCGTGGTTTAAGTTCCTTGTATTTCTTCTCTCTCCAAGTGCTCCAAGAGAGATGGGGGTGATGTTTATGTTGCTACTAAATTGTAGGAAGCACTATTCCTTTTTCTCTTGTGTTAGCAATAATTGCAAAAAGAGTTGTACATTCTAAGAAAAAAACAAACAAGGGACCTAACAAAACTGAGCAGTGTTACTGTATTTTTAAAAAATATTTTTATAGATTCATTTTCAGGTTATTAAATGTAAAAGAAACAGATACCCCTCTTTTTTTCCTACAGTAGTTAGAACATCAATGATTTGTATTATCAATTTTTAGAAATAATTTCCTAATAAGCTTGTGGCATTAGAAAACACTAGAATTTTTTAAGTGAAATTAGTTAAAACATTTGTTAATGAACATAACAAATATTTTTTTCAGAATTAAACATGGACTCTGACTATGTGCTTACTAATAGATAAAACCAGATATAATTTTTTTGTGTTTGTTATTAAGGCCATAAAATATGGCCTTTGTTAAAGAACACTATAGCTAGAAATCTATGTAAGAACAGCTTTTTAAAGGCTACTTCCTATTATTGTGAGTGTTAAAAACCCTGCAGGATCATGATAAGGTGCTATTTATACTGTTTTTCTTATTAGAAAACAACCGCCAGAATATCTAGTCTCTTTAGTTCTACATCAATCAACTTCAACATTTCATTCAGTAGTTTTGCCATAGAAAAGACATATTAAAATTGAAATAGGAAAATAATTTCATATATTTTTCTTTCTAGGTAACCCCCCCCCCCCATTAAATACATTTTCATGAAGTAAATACATTGTTAAAACCTATTTGCAACTCTATTCAATCTAAGTAATTCTTAGTGTTTCACCTTAGTATTTAGGATGTGAAATGCCATCTCTTTCACTGATTGCGCAGTGTACCAGAAGCACGTAAAACAGGAGAAAAAGACAATATGCCGAGGGGCCATTCCCAGCGTGGTAGAGAAGCTCTCAGTAGAAGAAGGTGATCTGAATGATAGGAGTGTTGCTAATTACGAGTTGTTGTCTCATGATATAATTAGGAAGTAACTTCTAAAAGTACAACTTCTATGAAAGAAATTGTAGATTAGTTTAATTGGGAAAATGGACCATTGACAGAGACCATTTCCCTAACACACTACATCATTTCTGTGCTAGTACTTTAACTTTTTACAGAATTTACTTCTACATTTTATAATGTGTTTATTTTTAATTTAGAATGCTATGTGTACAGAGAGTATGCAGCCAAATCAGGCAGATCAAACCATTTTACCTGGACTTTGGTACTGGTTTTTACTTCTCTGATTCTGTAAAAGAAAAATAAATACAATTGAGTTTCCACATGGAGCCTTTGTCTTTTTATTATTTGTGTGTGTTCCTTTTACTGAGGGCTTTGGGTGGCAATGTACTAAAGAGAGGCTTATGCAACCCTCCTGGCAGAGAATGAAAGAAAGACAATTTTGTAGGCAAATATTTTTTTGGCTCAAATGCTTGTTTTTCAATATTCTAAATATTCTTTATTTGAAGTGACCCTCTGGGATTTTTAAAGACTGCATATGTATGTGTGTATACGTTAAAACTTCTGCTGTGCCCTACCCGGTTTGGCTCAGTGGATGGAGCATCGGCCTGCGGACTGATCGATTCCAGTTAAGGGCATGTACTTTGGTTGTGGGCACATCCCTGTTAGGAGGTGTGCAGGAAGCAGCTGATGTTTCTCTCTCATCAATGTTTCTAACTCTCCCTCTTTCTTCCTCTCTGTAAAAAATCAATAAAGTATGTTAAAACAACAACAAAAACAACTTCTACTGTCCTTCCAGCACCTTCACGAAGATTTGACAGACATCAGAAGTATAGGAATTCAGTTTTTCTTCTATTGTATACCATGGAGTATGGTATACCTCCTTGTTGTCATTCACTCTGTGCACTGGGACTGTGTTTTCTCTGCCTGTTGAGTCCCTTGACTCACTGCCGTGATCGTTTTGTCACTGCACAGGAGCACTGGGGGAGCGCACTTGTGGCAGAGAGTGTTTAAGCAGAAACATTCAGCTAAACAGCAGAGAGAAGAGATTCTAGTGGAAACCTTACCCACATTCCAGGGTCTGTCTCATGCATCATTTTAAAAACCATATTTCATCATCATTTGTAAGGTAATGTGCTCATTGTTGAAAATGTTATAAATCACAACATTTATAATGTAAAACTGAAAGTTCTGTATCCCTCAAATCTCACATTAAAATAAAAAAGTACATTAGATGCTTTATCTATACGTGAGATTTTTTTTAACAAATGGAATTTATACTTGCTGTTAGCTTTTATTTTTTTCTCTTAATAACAATGATATTACTAATACCTATTGAGCATATACTATGTGCCAGAAGCTATCCAAAACAATAGCTATAATCTAATTTAATATGCACAGCAACCTTACTATTGTTACAGAATTTACCAGGTGACCGAAAAAATACACAGGAGTATCAGAGGCACAGGAAAAACCCATTTAGTTCCAGACATTTCACATGTACCGGTACAGGACTCAGGGGAGACTTTCAAATCCTGAGTCCCAACATGAAGGAGGCTTTCCCTTTTTATAGTCTCTTGGTCTCTTTGTCTCCCAAATATGGAATATACTTTCAGACCTTTCGTGGGCTTTGCAAAAAGCCCTAGGTGTTGGGGCCTTGAGACCACAACTAAAGGCCTGGCCTGATGCCAGCACTGATAACTCCATCTGGGGATGGTTTATGACCTCTAAAAATGGGAGTAGTATTTTGGGTAAACAGGTCTTACAGGACCAGATAATTAAAGGGGCAGTGACTAGATTCAGATTGCTAGCCCCCCCAAAAATGTCTCATTTTCCCTATCACTATTTCAATGATATTATCCTCAATTTATAGATGAAGAAATTGAGTATTGGAGAGGTTATGTAACTTTTATAAGGTCACACAATAAGCAACAGATATATCCCATACCTTCTGGTCATCTTTCCATGCCAGTACATATAGTTGTATACTTCATTATTTTTAACAACAAATAATATTTTTTTGTATGGATGTCCCTTAATGATAGCCAGGTGGTAGCTACAAATAGTGCTTTAGAAAATGGCATATTCTTGTGTGAATATGGCTGGAGAACAAGTAACTTTCTAGGAAAGAAATTACTACATCAACAAAAGATATGTGATTTTAAATATTAATAAGTTCTGCCAAATATTTTTCAATAAAGGACCTACCCATTTCTACTTCCAACAACAATGTATACAAAAGCCTGTTTCACCATTGCCAACCTAGAGCTGGATAATGCCTAACTTTTTAACATCATTTTTAAATTTTTTAATTACAGTTGATAAAATATATTAGTTTCAGGTGTACAACCCAGTGATTAGACATTATAAAACTTACTGATAAATCTCGTACCCATCTGACACTATACATAGTTATTGGAAAACTAGAGGCCTGGTGCATGACATTTGTGCACGGGGGGGGGGTATCCCTCAGCCCAGCCTGTACCCTCTCCAATCTGGGACCCCTTGGGGGATGTCTGACTGCCAGTTTAGGCCCAATCCCACAGAGATTGGGCCTAACTGGCAGTCAGACATCCCTCTCATAATCTGGGACTGCTGGCTCCCAACCGCTCGCCTGCCTGCCAGCCTGATCACCCCCTAACCACTCCCCTGCCAGCTTGATCGATGCTTAACTGCTCCCCTGCTGGCCTGATAGCCCCCAACTGCCCTCCCCTGCTGGCCCAGTAACCCCCAACTGCCCTTCCCTGCCAGCCCAGTCGCCCTTAACTGCCCTCCCCTGCCAGCCCGGTCACCCTTAACCCTTTGCACACGCTTGCTTTTTTCTCGATTCCTTTATTTTAATGCTAACCGTGTCGAGTCACATTCGACATCCGAGTGCAAAAGGTTAACTGCCCTCCCCTGCAGGCCTGGTCGCCCCCAACTGCCCTCCCCTGCAGGCCTGGTCCCCCCCCAACTGCCCACCCCTGCTGGCCTAATCGCCCACAACTACCCTCCCCTGCTGGCCATCTTGTAGCAGCCATCTTTGACCACATGGGGGCGGACATCTTGTGTAAGGGCGTGAGGGTCAATTTGCATATTACCTCTTTATTATATAGGATAATTGACTATATTCCCTATACTGTACTTCGACATCCTCTTGACTATTCTGTAACTACCAATTTGTACTTTTTAAAATTATATATATTTGGGAGAGGAAGGGAGAGGAATAGAGAGAAACATCAATGATGAGAGAGAATCATTGATCGGCTGCCTCCTGCACACACCCTACTGGGGATCGAGCCCACAACCCGGGCATGTGCCCTTGGCCAGAATTGAATCTGGGACCCTTCAGTCTGCAGGCCGATGCTCTATCCACTGAGCCAAACCGGCTAGGACCCAATTTGTACTTCTTAATCCCTTCACCATTTCACCCATCCATTCCTCCTCCCATATGGTAACTGTCAAAATGTTCTCTGTATCTATGCGTTTGTTTTTGTTCTGCTTGTTTGTTTATTTTGTTCTTTAGCTTTAATTATTGATAAATATGTATTTATTGCCATATCTTTGCCCTTTCCCCCCTTCCCCACCCCTTCTTGAAGATTCTTTAATTCATGTAATACTGGTTTGGTGGTGATGAACTCCTTTAGCTTTTCCTTGTCTTGGAAAGTCTTTATCTGACCTTTGATTCTAAATGAAAGCTTTGCTGGGTAGAGTAATCTTAGTTGTAGGTCTTTGCTTTCATCACTTTATTTCTTGCCTCTCCCTTCTAGCCTGTAAAGTTTCTGTTGAGAAATCAGCTGATAGTCTTATGGGAGCTTCCTTGTAGGTAACTAACTGCTTTTTTCTTTCTGCTTTTAAGATTCTCTCTTGGTCTTTAGACCTTGACATTTTAATTATGATGTTTTTGGTGTGTGCTTCTTTGGGACTTTCTGTACTTCCTTGACATGTGTGTCTGTTTTCTTCACCAGGTTAGGGAAGCTCTCCATCATTATTTTTTCACATAGGTTTTCAATTCCCTGCTCTCTTCTCCTTCCAGCACCCTCATGATGTGAATGTTGGTATGCTTGAAGTTGTCCCAGAGGCTCCTTACACTCGCCTCATTTTTGGATTCTTTTAAAAAGTATTTTTGCTCTTCTGATTGGGATTTTTTTTTGCTTCCTTATATTCCAAATCACTGATTTGATTCTTGGCTTCATGTACTTTACTGTTGATTCCCTGTAAATTTTTCTTCATTTCAGTTAGTGTATTCTTCATTTCTAACTGGTTCTTTTTTATGATTTCCATATCCTTTTTATGCTATTGAAGTTCTCTCTAAGTTCATCTATTCTTCCTCTAAGTTAATTGAGCATCCTAATAACCAATGTTTTGAACTCTGCATCTAATTGATTGCTTGTCTCCATTTTGTTTAGTATTTTTTCTGGAGTTTTGTTCTGGTCTTTCATTAGGGACATAATTCTTTGTCTCCTCATTTTGGCAGCCTCCCTGTGTTTGTTTCTATGTATTAGGTAGACCTGCTACATCTCCCGAGCTTGGTAGAGTGGCCTAATGTAGTATGTGTACTGTATGGTCCAGGGGCACAGCCTCCCTGTTCACCCAATCAGGGCACTCCACATGTATGCCACCCTCATGTGGGCTGGGTACACCCTCCTGTTGTAGTTGAGCCTTGATTACTGTTGGCACCTCAATGGAAGGGATTTACCCCCAGACCAGTTACCAGGAGTACTGGTTAATATTGTGGACTTTTTTTCAATAGGTGGAGTTACACATATGTTGATGTATATGCGATTTGATATGTATGCTATTTTGTTGTATTGACAACAAGCTTCCAAACTTCATATGTCAAATTTTCTGAAGGTGTTAAAATGATAGATATGTTTACACTTAAAAATGTAGAATTTCATACCAAAAAAAAGAGCATTTGTGGGAAGTTTTAACTCATTACTTTATTTTGAAGAAAAGTGCTGCTGAAAGTTATCATATAATTTGGAAAGCTTATGGTGAACATTCTCCATCTCAAGTTACTAGTAAGTCCCAGGTGGTGGCAGGAGATGACTGAGGACTTTGTGTGCTCTCAGGCAAAACACACGTGAAGTACACACAAACCATGTCAACAAATCCTGGGTAACTGTCTTGGCACAAACCTGTGAATGCAGAAAGAGACTGCTATCTAGCACATATTGTAATCCATGGGGTATATTCATCCAAAAGGTGAGATGGGACAAAAGTAAGAAGAGGGAAGAGGTGACAGAGGTGGAAGCGGATGAAGAGGAGAAGAAAACAAAATAGGTCCAGGATTTAGAACAATTCATGGGAAAGGACCACTGATTGGACCTCAAGGAGAAAAAATAATCTGCCTTTCTATAAAATTCTTTTGTTCTGTATTAGAAATGATAATAAGTTGACTCTGATTTAAACACAACGTATCACTAAGATTTCAATCAGAGATCAAATCTATCCTATATAATAAAGAGGTAATATGCAAATTGACCGTCACTCCAACACACAAGATGGCCACCCCCATGTGGACACAAGATGGCACCACAAGATGGCCGGCAGGGAAGGGCAGTTGTGGGCAATCAGGCCAGCAGGAGAGGGCAGTTGGGGGGGACCAGGCTTACGGGGAGGGCAGTTGGAAGGAACAAGGCCTGCAGGGGAGGGCAGTTGGGAGGGACAAGGCCTGCAGGGGAGGGAAGTTGGGGGGGACAAGCCCTGCAAGGGAGGGCAGTTGGGGGCAACCAGGCCAGCAGGGGAGGGCAGTTAGGGGAGACCATGCTGGCAAGGGAGGGCAGTAGGGGTGATTCAGCCAGCAGGCAGAAGTGGTTAGGGGCAATCAGGCAGGCAGGCAGGCAGGCAAGCGGTTGGAAGCCAGCAGTCCTGGATTGTGAGAGGGATGTCCGCCTGCCCGGTGAGATCGGGCTTAAATGGGCAGTCAGACATCCCTCGAGGGGTCCCAGATTGGAGAGGGTGCAGGCTGGGCTGAGGGACATACACCTCCTTACCCACCCCCATGCACGAATTTTGTGCACCGGGCCTCTAGTATATATATAAAAGGCTAAGTGACTATCTGACCAGCCAGTAGGTATAATGTGCACTGACCACCAGGGGGCAGATGCTCAATGCAGGAGCTGCCCAGTGATAGCAACTCTCGCACGCCGGGACCCCTTCGGGGATGTCGAAGAGCCAGTTTTGGCCCAATTCCTGCAGACCCACCTGAGGGATTCCACTTGCTGGAGGGACCCCGTTCACTCCCCAGGTGCCCTTCTAGCTCCAGCATCGCCCCAGTTGCGGCAGCCAGGGAGGGACCACCAAAGGTTGGCTTCAGGGTGTGTCTGGCCTGCCTCATCCAGTCCCGTCCCGTTGGCCACCTTCTAATTAATTTCCTTTCAATGTGCACGAATCCGTGCACCAGGTTACTAGTAGTATTATAAAAAGCATTCAATTTCACTATTAAGCCCATCAGCAGATAAGTGAATTAAAACTGTGGTACATCTATGCAACGGAACACTATGCTGCTGGAAAAAAGAAGGAATTCTTACCATTTGAAACTGCATGGATGGACCTGGAGAGCATTATGCTAAGTGAAATAAGCCAGCTGGAGAAGATCAATCTCACATGATCATCTCACTCATTTGTGGAATATAATGAAGAACATAAGCTGATGAAAAAATATAGATCCAGAGATACAGAAGCATTGAACAAACCATCCAACCTCAGAGGGAAGGTGGGTGGGGTGGGGGAGAGAAAAACCAAAGGACTTGTCTGCATGCATATAAGCATAACCCATGGACACAGACAGTAGCAGGGTGAGGGCATGTACTGGGGTGTGGGAATGGCCAGGGAGAGGTCAATGGGGGAAAAAGGAGATATATGTAATACTTTAAACAATAAAAAAAATTTTAAAAAGTACAAATTATAACAGTAAGATATTTTATACCTATCATACTTACAAAGTTTTAAGAGTTAGACCAAATTTCTCACCACAAAAATAAAATTACAACTATTTGAATGATGCATGTGTTAACTATCTTGATGTGGCAATCATTTTGCAATATATGCATATATAAAATCACTATGTTGTACACTCTAATGTTATATGTCAATATCTAAATAAAACTGGGGAAAAACAGAATTCATTGTATATTATTATTAGAATAGAAAATATATTTTTCATTCAAATTTTGAATATTATTTACATATTCTACATATCTTCTCTAATATTTTGTGAAAAGTATAAACTGAGGAGAAAACAAAAAAAAGTTAGAGTTTATACAAATCAAATTTGACTACATATTTTTTGAAACTGCATGTTTGTAATAAAACTTAATCTTAAAAAAAAAAATTAGGGGGTTGGTCAAGATGGCAGCATAGGTAAATGCAATACTCCCATCCTCTCACAGCCACATCAAAATTACAACTAAACTACAGAAGAGTCATCATTCAGAAACACCTAAAATCTAGCTGAACAGAAGTCGTACAACTAAGGATATATCAAGACTGGTAGGAAGGGCAGAGACACAGAGCAGGCTGGTCCCACCTCTACATGTGACATTTAAAAATTGGGAGGAATATCTTGGCTGCTTAGAGTGAAGGGTCCCATCCCCATACCAGGTCACCCAGACCACATCCAGTGCCAAAAAGAGAAGTTCCCCATAACTTCTAGCTGTAAAAACCATTGGAGATTGAGCCTGCGTGAGATGGAGGCTGCTGGAGTCCCAGCCAGTTCTTCTTATAGGGCCCTCAAAGGAACTTACTTGGACTCAATCCCTCTGAGCTTCAGCACTAGACAGCATTTTGAGAGGCACCAGGGACATACAGAGAGGAACTGATTTTTCTGGCATTGGGGCTAGAGCTGGAGAGGCAGCTTTCTCTCTGACGGAAGTGATGGCAGAGCTAGCAGGCAGGTGCCATATCTGAGTCTCAATCAACCTGGCTCACTGTTAGCCTCACCCTGGTGATTCCCTGAGACCCCACCCCACCTAGCTTGTGGGCCCACCCATGCTATTTCCATACAAATGGCCTGTCTTGACTCATGCTTCAGACTTTCTTTTTTTTTTTTTTTAATATATTTTATTGATTTTTTACAGAGAGGAAGGGAGAGGAATAGAGAGTTAGAAACATCGATGAGAGAGAAACATCGATCAGCTGCCTCCTGCACACCGCCTACTGGGGATGTGCCCACAACCAAGGTACATGCCCTTGACCGGAATCGAACCTGGAACCCTTGAGTCCGCAGGCCGACGCTCCATCCACTGAGCCAAACCAGTTTCGGCCAGACTTTCTTAAAGTTTCTTAAACAAACAGTATTTAGCCTCAGCATATCCCTGGCACTAGAAGCAGCTGGCCTTGGTTCATGGCTTGGCCTCTCCTGGGCACCTACAAGCCCAGCACCAGTCATAGTCATCTGCAGATCACTTTGTAGCTCATACCAGGTGTCCCCAAGAAGAAAACAGGCAGCAGCTGACCTTGGCCTCCAACTCCTGAAAGGCCCCAGAGCCAGTGCACCCAGTGGACAGCTTCAGATCTCGTCAAAGCACCACCCCAAGCAACACACTCAAGGGGCAGGCTCAACAGGCACAAGAGCCCCATTAAAATAAATCCTGCTCCATGGGGTAGGCCCCTGCACTGCTGATCTTCCACAATTGTCACAGCCTTGAAGCTACTAGTAGGCCATTAAAGAAGTATGGTGCCATAATTGGGATGATCCCATTTTGTTGGGATGGTCCACCTAACCATTGGTGTTCAGGTTTGTTTGGGCTTTTTGGTCCCCCTTTGGAGATCTCCAGAGACCTAGTGTCTTCCTTGAGCTGTTAAGAGCAGAGCTGTCCCATTCCTGGGCCGACACCTACCAGGTGGGCCTTTGGCCTTGTGCTCATGGACTCAGTAGGACTGAAGCAGAGGGAGAGTTCCACGAATGGCCCAGGTTAACGCCCAGTGCCATGTGTTCAGAGTCGGGAACCACATGCAGTTGTAGGAAACACAGTTTAAACTTCTATACTCATGAGCCTGTCATGGATCTATAAGGTCATGTCAGCCCCTCATTCAATTTGTAGCTTGGATGCCCACTTGCTACTTTTTTGGCTCAGTATGGAAATTTTCTTACAGCTTATTTCAGGGCCAGGAACACTACCTTACTCAGCCTGAGGGTGCAGGAGAAATGGCGTGGGCTCTGGGCACCTCCACTGACACGGCACATCTATGGTTTGCCTACTATGTGCTAGGTTCCTTGTCAGGCACTGGGGTGTAGCCTCGGAAGAGATATTGTTCTTTCCTTTGTGCTTTTGTACTCCAAAATGTAGAGACACCAATCTCTACATTTCTTGAGAATATAAGAAAGAAAGCAATACCAAGTTAGGAACTCACATAAGGAAAATTTCTGAACAGTTTTATTGCCAACCTTGGTGTGTGTGTGTGTGTGTGTGTGTGTGTGTGTGTGTGTGTGTGTGTGTATCTACAAAGGAAGGGCCCATTCAACCTTATCCTTTGTTTCCTGTCCCTTCCAAGTCCTCTTATCCATGGCAAGCTATTTTTCCCAATTTTATAGAATTGCATTTGAAAAATGGTTTTTTGTGTAAAAATTTATCAAAGTCGTGCGTTACTTCTTGATTTATAAAATAATGAAACTGGATTTGATGATGAATACAAACCTTCGTTTCTAAAATCTGCTTCAATGAAAAGCCGTAAATAAGGAAGTGATGTCTCACTCACATTCTTTTTTTAAAAAAAATATATTTTATTGATTCTTCAAAGAGAGGAAGGGGGAGGGATAGAGAGTTAGAAACATCGATCAGCGGCCTCCTGCACACCTCCTACTGGGGATGTGCCTGCAACCAAGGTACATGCCTTTGACCGGAATCGAACCTGGACCCTTCAGTCCAAAGGCTGACGCTCTATCCACTGAGCCAAACCGGCTAGGGCCTCACTCACATTCTTATTTCCTCATCAAAGAACTTAGGTTGATGAGTCAGTCCCAGTGGTCTGCTGTCTCTGAGCTTCTGGCACATAGTTACCTGTGTGACCCTTCAGAATTTGCCATATACTACGTTGTATTAACATTAATCTGTGGAGTGTGAGCTCCCAGTGGGGTCTGATTCCTTTTCATCCTTGGTGCCTGCCAGTCTGTGGTCTAGTCAATGGTTGCTCACAGTGGCTAGTTTTTAGTTTTTAAAACTCAGCAGCTTTAAAAAGTAAGTAACACAAAAGATAGACATCCATGCCTCATGCCTGAGATTTCAGATGCAGTAGATCTATGCTGGGGCTCAGGAATCATAATTTTAGGACATTTCCTGGGTGATTCTGATGATCAGCCACATTTGAGAACAAGAAGTCTAAACCGATTTGAAACTCTCTCTGTGTGTGTGTGTGTGTGTGTGTGTGTATTTACAGGTCCCTCAAGGAGACCATAATATGTAACTGCCTGCCTTTTCTACTTCTTCCTGTTGAGTGCCAGATTTGATCTCTAATCTCAGAGCTCTCATTGCAGTGAGGGCAAAATCAAAAGATGTATAACTCCTCGAGTCTTCAGTGGTGATCCCCCAGTGGCCAGCACTCAGGGGTGATTGGTAATTGCTTTGTTAACGGCTATGAAAAGCCTCGTTGTCAGTGTGCCTATGAGCTTGGCAGGTGCAGTGGTGAGACTTGCTGGCTTGTAACTTCTTCTGAGGTCCTCACTGTGGACAATCCCACAGGCCTCCTGATTTCATTCTTGGGACTTCAACATTTCTTAACCGTTCTTTTACAGATGGGGAAACTGAGACTTAGAAAGTAACTTTCACAGGATTCTATGCGGTATATGATGGAATTGACGTTTGAACTTAAATCAACACAATGGATTTAACTCTATATTAGTGCCTGACCCATAAAACTAAAGGTTTAGTGTCATAATATAACACATAGAATTAATAATATCTATTATCTTAACCCTGGGCTATTGGCTGACAAGTTATTACCAAAATTAACATTTAAAACATATTTTTTGTTTGATCAAAGGAAGCACTAGTAGAACGGTGAAAAGAGGTATAATTCATTCAACCTTTTGCCCCTCCTTCACCACCTTTATTATATTACCACTGAATTAGGATTTTAATTTAATATCCACAAAGAAATGCTTGCTAATAATGACAGCCACAAAAGATTAGTTATAAGTAAGCCAAAAGAAACAAATAAAATTATTTATGATACATCAGTCACTCTTTTCTCCCATAAACCTGGAAAATAAAAATTGCTCTTAGTTTCTCATTTTTAATGTGCTTCCTTCCTTTGAATTATCTTAAACTTCCAAAAATGTTAACTGCCGGAAACCGACCACTGTCTCCCTAATAGAAAAAGGCTGGTCAACCTTTAAGCTCTGAAAGGTCAGAGCCAACCACTCCCTATCTAACTGAGACAATGGTAACTGAGGCAACTTCCCCACCAAATAATCATGTGAATCCTTACTGATATGATAATCCACTTATTACCTGCCTAAGGGCTATGGGTGTATCCCAAACCTGCTTAAGGGTAATGGGTGTATCCCACAGTCTCAATAAAAGGCATAGCAAGGCCAGAGCCTAGTGCAGTGATGGGCAACCTTTTGAGCTTGGTGTGTCAAACTTCGCCAAAAAACTGAGCATAACTCGGGTAGTGTGTCACTTTGAGGAAAAAACTAACTCCAAGACTCTAGTCGCAAATGTTTCATCCTCAGGAGCAGCAAATGTTTCATCCTCGGCATGCGGCCGCGTGTCATCAGAAATGGCTACGCGTATCAGTGCTGACACGCGTGTCATAGGTTTGCCATCACTGGCCTAGTGGCAGTCCTCCCACTAGAGGTAGGCTCCCGCCTGGCCTCCCATATCGCCAAATTAAATTTCTTCTAGTCTCTCTTAATTTGCGTACGGCCCTTCTCCAGAAACCGAACCCTGAAACGGAACCCTGAATCACGCGGGACGTAAAAGGGGTTCCCACAGTTAACACCATATGTAGAAAGAAACAATGTGGTGGTACATGTGATTTTATACATTTTTCACTTCTGTAGCAAAATTTTGTAAATTTACTTTTAATCTGCTCATCAATTCCAAAAGGAAGTCAATTTGAAAGATTTATAAATACAACTTAGGTGGGCAACCTGTTTCTATTTGAAACTAACATAAAGCTCCATGGCGAGCTAAGCTGGTTGGAAAGGAGAAGGAATAACTGTGTCCGCCCTAAGCTTGGACAGTGTGAAAGTAGATGGAAACTGACAACCCCAAAGAGAGAAGATTAAGTTTAATGTGTCTTTCCACATGTCACAGAGTAATGAAGGTCATCACAGTGGTTTAAACTCGTCTATATCCCTATAAGACAGAAAAAGTTATATTATTGTCGTTATTATTAGTATTATTATTTTTGTTATTTTGCTTGCTTTCCCTTTCTTTTTTCCCTCCCAATCACCCCTATTCTACAGATTACTCCTGCCACTTACTGGTTACCTATACTCAATTCTCAATGATTTCTCCTACATAACTATGTCTCTCATCTGGATTATAAAAATACAGGTTTTGCACTGGTGTGTTCTGTTCTTTCCCTGGAGCCTATACCATATATTACATGGCAACTTTAACCCTCTCTGTAGCTCTAGTTAGGAAATGGGGAGAACATTTCAGGCCAGACTATGATGTGCTATGGCGACACATGTCTACTTTCCGGGGACTTTCACGTGACATCACTGCACATTTCTCTATGCATACCCAGTCCTTTGCCTCCAGGACTATGGTCAACTGAGTGTGAAGCTAAAAATTTGCATCAACTTGAGCCTGGAAATGTTAACATGCACAGAGAACAGAGTTTCTGGGTTCCAGCAACACGATGTCACTGTTCCCTGGGTTGACAGAGGGGGCTGCCAGACAGTCCAGCCTGGCTGTGGCTTTCTGTAGCTGCAACCCTCTCCACCGTGTCATTCCACTAGTGCTGGAGGCCAGCCTTGGCTTCCCACCCTGAGGGGTAAGGACAAAGACCTCAACTTACCCCACAGCAGTCTCCACACAGGGTCCCCAGGAGGCCGTTAACCACCTGGATGGTGCAAAGAAGCATCTGGAACACTGCTATGATGAGCAGGATGGAGAAGAGTGTCAGATTCCAGGACACCACGTTTTTGGGCTCCTGGCACTTGCTCCATAATGCTTCATCACTGAGGTAATCCCTGTCAGGGGCAGGGAAAGAAAGGAAACCGCTGTAAAATGTAGGCAATACCTAGACTAGAAAGTCACACTAGTAATTTTTCTTTTGAAATACTTTCTATCCAAAGCATAATCTCAATAAGAAATATATCCCATAATACCCATATTTTTAACAATACCTAACATTTCTATAGACTATATACTATATACTATGTGTTAAACTCTGTTCCAAATATTTTACATTTTAACCATTTTATTTCTTATAGAAGCCTTATGCTTCTTTTATTCTATTTCAAAAATAAAGACATTGAGGCACAGAGAGGTTAAGTGAGTCCCCATAGGTCACAGAGCTAAGTGACAGAGTGACTTTTGTGAGCTGACGGAGAGGATGGGTAAATTCATTATCTATAGGGGAGCCAGGAAAATGAAGACACTCCAGGAACAGAATCTCACCACCTGGGCTTGGTCCTACCTACTGTGATTTGGGACCATTTGGACATTTGACACAATTCTGCCATGTCTAGTGGCTGTCTGAAGCCATGTAAAGTATAATTGTGTCACATAGTTAAAGGGGAGAGCTTGTCTTTTTTAAAGGCCTAATTCTAACCAAATTGTGAATTTGACTCAAGTATACAGGCAGTTCTTGGGTTACGTCGGACTCGACTTATGTTGTTTCGTGGTTACGTCGCCATCTCCCATTTACAGTATTTATAAAAACAAAAGTTCCATCATTTTGATGTATGTACATATGTGCTTTATGTTTTTTATTATTTGTTTACCACTAGTAAAGATCAGGAATTGTTATCTTCCTTTTAAAATTTTTTACTGTTTCACTTCATTACTGCTGTGTATGTGCTCCATGTGAGTGACGTAGGTGCTTATGTAGGTGGGTTCCGACTTATGGCAAAAATCGAGTTATGTCACACCATAGGAATGGATCTCTGACGTACCTGAGGACTGCCTGTATTTTTGTCAACATGTGGGAATTCCACTTATAAAAAGATTTAATTAACTAGAAGCATTAAGTAATCTGCTGCCTTAATATCCTATACTAGAGGCCCAGTGCACAAAATTTGTGCATGGGGGTGGGGGGGGTTCTCCTCAGCTTAGCCTGCACCCTCTTCAATCTGGAACATCCCTCTCACAATACTGGACCACTGGCTCCTAACGGCTTACCTGCCTGCCAGCCTGATAGCCCTTCACTGCCCCCCCTGCTGGCCTGGTCGCCCCTCACTGCCCCCCCCCACTGGCCTGGTTGCCCCTAACTGCTCTCCCCTGCTGGGGTGCAGCAGTGGAAGGGAACTCTGAGCCCCTGCTGGGGTGCAGTGGCAACAGGGAGCTCTGGGCCCTGGGTTTGAAGGCCGGTTACGCCCCTGATTGCAGGAGACCCAGAGTTCCGCTGTGCTCCGGCCAGGGCCCAGAGCTCCCTTCTGCCACTGGGCCCCAGCTGGGGTGCAGTGACCACAGGGAGCTCTGGGCCCTGGTTTTGAAGGCCAACCATGCCCCTGATCAAAGGAGACCCAGAGTTCCGCCCTGCCCCAGCTGGAGCCCAGAGCTTCCTTCTGCTGCCTCGCCCTGGAGGGAAGGAGCTCTGAGCCCTGGCTGGGGTGCAGCGGTGACAGGCAGCTCTGGGCCCTGGTTTTGAAGGCCGGCCATGCTCCCGATCACAGGAGACCCAGAGTTCCACCCTGCCCCGGCCAGGGCCCAGAGCTCCCTTCTGCCGCCGTGCCCTGGCCAGGGCCCAGGGCCCAGTTGTTTGGTCATCCCTCACTTCCCCTCCTGATGGCCTGGTTGCCCCATGCAGCCTCCTGTTTGGTCGTCCATTTGGTCATTTAGGTTGTGATGGCCCCTGGCTTTTTATATATTAGGATAACAAAAGCCTAATATGCTGGAGTGTCTGGTCAACTGTTCAACCAATCAAAGCATAATATGCTAATAACTAGAGGACCGGTGCACAAAATTTGTGCCGGATTGGGCCTAAACAGGCAGCCGGACATCCCTCTCACAATCCGGGACCACTGACTTCTAACCACTCTCCTGCCTGCCTGCCTGATCACCCTAACCACTCTGCCTGCCTTCTTCATCGCCCCTAACCACTCACCTGCCTGCCTGATCACCCCTAACCAGTCGCCTGCCTACCTGATCACCCCTAACCTCTCTCCTGCCTGCCTCATGCCCCTAACTGTTTGCCTGCCTGCCTGATCGCCCCTTGCCACCTCTGCCTGCCTCCTGATTGCCCCAAACCACTTGCTTGCCTGCCTGATTGTCCCTAACCACTTGCCTGCCTGCCTGATCGCCCCTAACCACTTGCCTTCCTGCCTGATCCCCCAACCACTCGCCTGCCTGCTTGATCCCCCTAACTGCTCGCCTGCCTGCCTGATCACCCCTAACCACTCACCTGCCTGCCTGGTTGCCCCTAACTGTTCACCTGCCTGCCTGATTGCCCCTAACCACTCTGCTTTGGCCTCTGCTGCCACGGCTTCATCCGGAATGATGTCCAGAAGGTTGTTCGTCTGTCTGGTCTAATTAGCATATTATGCTTTTATTATTATAGATTATTATAGACTAAGGGCCCAGTGCACAAATTCGTGCACCTTGAAAGGAACTGTGGGCCGTGAGGCTGCGGTGGGCACAGGGGTGGGCCTTGGCCCATCCTCCATGACCCCACCGTGCCCCTCCCACGTGGCCCCTGGCCCCCTGTCTGCTGGCAGCCCCGCTCCCATCTCTGCTCCCACGTGCTGGTGCTGATGATGCTGGCCCCGCTTACAACCACTGATGGCACGGAGTGACTGGGGCCAGAGCCAGTAGCAGGTGCAAGAGGTGGCTGCTGCCCCGATCACCCTTCAGGAGCAGGAAGAAGTGGAGAAACCCTTAGGGGCGATCAGGGCCGGCAGCCCCCACTCACACATGCTGATGGCACCAAGAGATCAGGATGGATGCCAGGCACAGCAGCGGATGTGAGCGGTGGCTCTGGTTGCAAGTGTGAGCGGGGCCAGTGCCAGCAGCAGGTATGAGCACCTAGTGGGACTGTGGCATGCGGGAGCAAAGAATTTTCAGTAACCACCAGAGGCTCACCCTGATGACAGCGACCGGTGCCCCACCTTGGTCTGGTGCCCCAGCTTACTTGCTCCACCATCTTGCCACAGCTGATTCCCATCATGTTCTGCACTCTGCACCTTCTGCCAATGCCCACCATATTCCACGCGCACCCCATGGTGGTCAGTGCACATCATAGCGACTGGTTGTTCAGTTGTTCTGCTGTTCAGTCTATTTGCATAGTTGACCCATCAACCAGTCACTATGACATGTACTGACCACCAGGGGGCAGATGCTCCAACTGGTAGGTCAGCTTGCTGCTGGAGTACGGCCAACCGGGACTGAGTGAGACAGGTTGGACAAGCCCTGGAGCTCTCCCGTGGTCCCTCCCCAGCTGCCCAACCTCCTGCATCCCTCCCGGGCCCCGATCATGCACCAGTGAGGTCCCTCAGCCTGGCCTGCACTCTCTCGCAACCCAGGACCCCTTGGGGGATGTTAGAGAGCCGGTTTCAGCCCGATCCCTCAGGACATGTCGAGAGACCCCACTGGTGCATGAATTCATGCACCAGGCCTCTAGTGTATTTTATAAAAACTTTGAAATAGGAGAACTGAAATACATTTACAAACTCTGTGTATAGGGAGTCCACTGCGCGACAATGGGAGTCATGCCGTGAAGGAGGAAAATGAAGCACGCTGTCTTCAATGCCAAACACAGGAAAACGGTCAGATCTTTGGGTCATTATCCTTCCTCTCACATTCTCAGAGCCACAGATTGGTCTGCTCCTCTTCCCTTATGCCTCCCCTATCCTCCCAAGGCCTCAATGGGAAACCATCTGCATGTGGCTACTAAGTCAACACCCACCTTATTGGTTTTAGACCTTTTTGACATGATGAATCTTTTAGTAATCAGTACACACTTATTTAATACATTCTGTGTAAAAATTTGAAAACTGTTTGCAATGACAGAAGTTATCTTGGCATTTAACAGTGGAAAGAACAAAGGAAAGGGCATTTCCTCTTGCTTTAAAGATAAAACATTGTTCATAGCATCGATGGACCTTTCCATAAAAGCACATGTTCTAGCTGCTCACTAGCTGTGTGACTTATCTGTAAAATGGGAACATTATCTATGAAATCATAGAATTATTGTGATTAAAAGAGTTAATACTAGTAGAGTGCTTAGGACAGTGTCTGGCATATAGTACGTCTCAATAAATGCTAGTATTATTATTTCACTTCATCTGAGCTGTCTGGTCTAAAGGAAAGAGTCTGGTATTTTGGATTTCGATGGACTTGGGTTTGAATACAAGCATTCCTCTTACTAGCGTGTATTCCTCATACAAGTTGCTTATCCCTTTCCCAGCGGCAGTACCAGTTTCTTCCTCTATAAAAGAGGCTAAAACCAACCTCTCAGTTGTGAGAAGTCACTGAGATACTACACTGTACGTATTGTTGTGTAAGACCTCTTTTCAGTACTTACTATTTTTTAAACACTCGTCTTTCTGTTCTGCATTTCTCCATGTAGTCCTATCCCTCTTTACAGTTTTTAAACTTGATGATGATAGGGAGTTACAGGGAGACAATATTTTCCAGGCACATTTGGTAAAGAGAAGACCCTGAGATAAAGTGATTGGCAGTCTTGAGTTCTTACCTCTTCTGAAGGTGTGTGCAGTGGGCACATTCACGCCCTGCTTGTGAAGCGATGGTCCCATACCCAGCTCTCATGCACTCACTTTAGAGAGTGGAAAAGTCCTTTTTTAAAAGTTTTTCTACAGGTAATTATGCCTTTAGCACCTCCTGGTGGTGAGATCAGCTCACTGGGGAACTTGGAAGCAAGGATTGAGTTTGGTGCCTGGAGCAGTCCTTTCAGTCCCACTCACAAACCACCACACATGCCAGTCCAAGCCCTTCTCCCATCCCCCAAACTCCCAGTTCTGAGACTCTCAGAGATGCCCAACTCTCCAACCTCATATTCCTTGGACCTGAGGGCTAGTCATGTTTCCACACTCTGGGAAACAAGGGGAGCTGAGGCAGTGTATACCCAGTTTACTGAGCCGGAGTTTTACAGCATCCTGCTCTTGGGAAGGGCATTCCCATGGAACAGCAGTAATCCATCAACATTGGAATGGAGCCGCATTGAGTTCATGCAACTCACTTCTTGCAGCTGAAGGAAGGGCAGGGGAACCCCACTGCCTCACTGGCCACTCTGCCTGGTTTTGGTCCCCTTCTGTGCTTCCCAGCATTCTGTGTCATCGTCTGGGCATCTGTCTGTCTTCTTTTCGGATTGTACACTCACAGGGACAGAGACCATGTCCCCTGTGTCTGTCCCCAGTTCCAGCACAGGGAGCTTCTGTAAGTAACAGCAGCTTGTACCTACTGTGCCCTGCCTGTGTTCCGGGCCCAGGGCCAGCTGCTTTACATCACCTTCCCAGCCCTAACAGGACGTGCTGCTCTCCTTGAACAAGACCTGCCATAGAGTCGCCTTCAGGAAATAGTCACCGAATGAATGAACACGCACCCACCCTGGATTAAAAGGTTGAGGCTAGAAATGGAAGTGCCTGGATTTGATCTGAGGTCTGACTTCAAAGCCAATGCTCTTAACCATTACACAAATCCCTCTATTTAAGACAGTATATCTCCTGGGGCTATTTGAAATATGATGGATAAAATATATACATATGTCTCTTAATCAAGATTTATTCATATCATGATAAATCTTGATATCTTCATGTGAGTGCCTGTATCTTCATGTGAGTGCCTGAGAAGATTGAGTTAAATCACAGAATCAATAAAGGCATAGTTACCTGTAGCAAAACTTTTAAAAAAGGACTTTTCCACTCTCTAAAATGAGTTCATGAGAACTGGGTATGGGACCATTGCTTCACAAGCAGGGCGTGAGTATGCCAGGAGATGTGTTTGGCCCTTAATGTACTGAGACCAATGTACTGCCTGGGAGTGTGACTTTGAGTATGTTGTGTTTCCCTTTTTCCCTCTTTGTTCTTAGACATATATTTCCTCTAAATCATTTTAAGTTTTATCAAGGATAGTATCATTCACATAACACAATAAAGAGAAAAACCCGTTTAGTGCTGCGCTGATGCTGTTGTTAGAAACAACAAGAAAAGGGTCCTTGGAAGAAGACAATCTGTCGTTCTCAGCCACACCCCCACGTGGGAGAGAGGGAGCCATCAGGGGAAGAACCTCAGGAGGTGGCTCAGCCTTCTGAAGTCTGAATGCTATGCTCAGGCAAGACAACTAAATGGCCAAGGGCCCCAGCAGTCCTCTGTGAGATGAGAGGGCTTTTCACAGTAAATTTGGGGATCCCTGCCTGTGGTATGAGGATATTAGAGGCCACATATTCCTGTTTAACTATAGAGAAGGGTGGGGATATTTTATGTGAACCTTGTGAACACACTTGACCTCAGGTCATAACAGTACCAGTACCGCCACCTCCCCTGCCTGAAGCCTGCTCTGGGTTCTTAACTTTTTACTGTAAATTAATAAAGGGGTTTGTGTTAATAAACCAGTGCCTTATAGGTTTTCTAGTAATGAACCCATCCTCCATGTGCAGGAGGACCTAACAACCATCTTTCCTGACCCTCCGGGTGCATCAGTCACTGTGCTGGGCGGAGGGGCTGCAGTGGTGAATAGGGCAGAAATGGTCCCAGCCCCCGTGGAGGTTCGAGTCCACGCAGCACTGTCTGGTAGGCTGGCTGTGACGGTGGAACTGCCTTGTGTCTGTCATATTCAATACAGTCACTACTAGCCATGTGTGGCCACTGAGTGCTTGAAAGATGACTAATGTGACTGAGGAGTTTCTTTTTTTTTTTTTTTTTTAAATATATTTTTTATTGATATTTTACAGAGAGGAAGGGAGAGGGAGAGAGAGTTAGAAACATCGATGAGAGAGAAACATCGATCAGCTGCCTCCTGCACACCCCCCTACTGGGGATGTGCCTGCAACCAAGGTACATGCCCTTGACTGGAATCGAACCTGGGACTCTTGAGTCCACAGGCCAACACTCTATCCACTGAGCCAAACCAGTTAGGGCAACTGAGGAGTTTTTAACTCTATTTCATTTACATGAATTTAAATGTAAATAGCTACATGTGGCTACTGGCTACCATATTGGACAGTGCAGTGTAGAGGCAAAGAATGTGTAATATGAGGAGACTGAGCCTGGAAGTTAGAAGATGTGAATTTGAGTTGTGCCTCTGCCCCTAGTTGGCAGTCTGACTTTGAGCAAGTCAAATTTCTTAAGCCTGTCTTGGTTGGAATTAAATTACCCTTTGGGGTTGTTATGGATATTAAATAATAAATGTGTTTAAAAAAGTTATTTTATTTTATTTTTATAAACCACAAATCACCATAGAAATACGAAGTGTTATTTTATTTTATTTTTTTAAAAAAATATATTTTATTGATTTTTTACAGAGAGGAAGAGAGAGGAATAGAGAGTTAGAAACATCGATGTGAGAGAAACATTGATCAGCTGCCTCTTGCACACCCCCTACTGGGGATGTGCCTGCAACCAAGGTACATGCCCTTGACCAGAATTGAACCTGGGACCCTTGAGTCTGCAGGCCAACGCTCTATCCACTGAGCCAAACCGGTTTCGGCCAAAGTGTTATTTTAAAGATTTCTATTAACATTGACTCTCATGAAGAATCTACAATGTTATCAATGTCATTAGCTCTAAATTTGCACCTTAAAAATCTGTTTAGTTATAGACCATTTGGAGTATTAGTGAAACTTTGAGCCCATTTAGTGAGTATTATTGTTTTTTTCTTTTAAAGTATGTTTTTAAAATATATATAATTTATTGATTTTTTACAGAGAGGAGAGGAAAGGGATAGTTAGAAACGTGGATGAGAGAGAAACATTGATCAGCTGCCTCTTGCACACCCCCTACAGGGGATGTGCCTGAAACCAAGTACATGCCCCTGACTGGAACTGAACCCCGGACGCCTTAGTCTGCAGGCCAATGCTCTATCCACTGAGCCAAGCCGTCTAGGGCTAAAGTATGTTTTATTGATTTTTAGAGAGAGGAAGGGAAAAGGTAGAGAGAGAAATATTGATGAGAGTGAAATAACAACAGACTACAGAGAAATTCGAAGAATCGTAAAAAATACTATGAGCAACTCTACTCCAACAAACGGGTCAACCTCGAAGAAATGGACATATTCCTAGAAAAATACTACCTTCCAAAATTCAACCAGGAGGAAAAAAAAAATCTGAATAGGCCAATAACTATGGAGGAAATTGAAGCAGTAATAAAAAAACGTCAAACAAACAAAAGCCTGGGAACAGACAGCTTCACAGAGGAGTGTTATCTAACATTCAAAGGAGAAATAAAACAAACCTATCTTCCTCAGATTATTCCAAAAAACTCAAGAGGAAGACACACTTCTAAGCTCTTTCTACGAATCCAGCATTACCCTATCCCAAAACCAGATAAAGACAATACAAAGAAAGAGAATTACAGGCCAATATCCCTCATGAACATAGACGCCAAACTCCTCAACAAAATTCTAGCAAATCGAATCCAGCATTACATTAGAAAGATCATACACCATGACCAAGTGGGACTTATTCTGGGGATGCAAGATGGTACAATATCTGCAAATCAATAAATGTGATACACCACATAAACAAACTGAGAGATAAAAACCATATAATCATATCCATTGATGCAGAAAAAGCATTTGACAAAATCCAACACCCTTTCTTGATAAAAACTCTCAGCAAGGTGGGAATAGAAGGATCATGCCGCAACATAATAAAAGCCATATATGACAAATCCACAGCCAACATCATACTCAATGGGTAGAAATTAAAACCACTTCCCCTAAGAACAAGGACAAGACAGGCATGCCCACTTTCACCACTCCTGTTTGACATAGTACTGGAAGTGCTGGCCATAGCGATCAGACAAGAAGAAAGATAAGGCATCCAAATTCGAAAAGAAGTAAAACTGTCCTTATTCGCAGATGACATGATACTGTACAAAGAAGATCCCAAAGACTCCAAAAACCTACTTGACTTGATAAATGAATTCGGCAATGTAGCAGGATACAAAATTAACACCCAGAAGTCTATAGCTTGTCTATACACCAATAATTAACTCACAGAAAGAGAAATTTAAAAAGCAATCCCATTTACCATTGCAACAAAAAAATTAAGATACCTAGGAATAAACTTAACCAAAGAGATAAAGGACCTGTACTCAGAAAATTTCAGAATGCTGAAAAAAGAGATAGAGGAAGACACAAACAAATGGAAGAATATACCATGTTTATGGATTGGTAGAATCAATATCATTAATATGTCCATACTACCCAAAGCAATCTATAGATTCAATGCAATCCCCATTAAAATACCAATGGCATACTTCAAAGACCTAGAACAAATTCCCCCCAAATTCATCTGGAATAAAAAAGACCCAGAATAGCTGCAGCTATCTTGAGAAAGAAGAACAATGTTAGAGGGATCACAATACCAGATATCAAGCTATACTACAAAGCCATTGTTCTCAAAACTGCCTGGAACTGGCACGAGAACAGACATATAGACCAGTGGAACAGAACAGAGAACCTAGAAATCAACACAAGCAATTATGCTCAATTAATATTTGACAAAGGAGGAAAAAGCATACAGTGGAGTCAAGACAGTCACTTCAATAAATGATGTTGGGAAAACCGGACAGATACTTGCAAAAAAATGAAACTAGATCACCAACTTACACCACACAGAAAAATAAACTCAAAATGGATAAAGGACTTAAACATAAGATGGGAAATCATAAAAATCTTAGAAGAAGCCATAAGCAACAAAATAGCAGACATTTGTCATAGCAATATCTTTACCGATAAAGCTCCTAGGGCAATGGAAACTAAGGAGAAAATAAACAAATGGGACTACATCAAAATAAAAAGCTTCTGCACAGCAAAAGTAACCATCAGCAAAACAACAGGAAAGCCTACTGCATGGGAGAACATATTTGCCAATGTTATCACCGATAAGGGTTTAATCTCCAACATTTACAGGGAACTCATACAACTTAACTAAAGGAAGATAAATAATCCAATCAAAAGTGGTCAAAAGACCCAAAGAGACATGAAAACATGCTCAAAGTCACTAATTATCCAAGAGATGCAAATCAAAACAACAATGAGGTACCACCTCACACCTGATAGAATGGCTATCATCAACAAATCAACAAATGGCAAGTGCTGGAGAGGATGTGGAGAAAAAGGATCCCTGGTGCACTGCTGGTGGGAATGCAGACTGGTGCAGCCACTGTGGAGAACAGTATGGCGTTTCCTCAAATAATGTAAAAATGGAACTGTCATTTAACCCAGTAATACCACTTATAGTAATATATCCCAAGGAAACAGAAACACCAACCAGAAAGAATATATGCACCCCTATGTTCATAGCAGTACAGTTTACAATAGCCCAGATTTGGAAACAGCCTAAATGTCCATCAACAGATGAATGGATTAGAAAACTATGGTACACAATGGAATACTACCCTGTTATAAAAAAGAAGGAATTCTTACCATTTGCAACAACATGGATGGACCTGGAGAGCATTATGCTAAGTGAAATAAGCCAGTTAGTGAAAGAAAAATACCACATGATCTTACTCATTTATGGATAATCAAGAACATTATAAACTGATGAACAAAAATAGATACAGAGGCATAGAAGCATCGAACAGACTGTTAAACTACAGCAGGAAGGTAGGGGAGGGTTGGGGGGCGGGTACGAGATCAACGGAAGGACTTGTATGCATGCATATAAGCATAACCAATGGATGCAAGACATTGGGGTGAGGTGAGGGCATGTGCCGGGGGTAAGGGAGGCTAAGGGAAGGTCAATGGGGAAAAAAAGGAGATATATGTACTACTATTTTTAATACTTTAAACAATAAAATAAAATTTAAAAAGAATTATAAAGTATTGTAACCATGTTACAGAATATGGAAAGATAAAAAGTCACTAAAATGCTATGAAATATAATTAAAAAAAGAAATATTGATGAGAGAGAAACATCATTGATCAGATGTCTGCTTCATGCCCCTTCTGGGAATAGAGCCTGCAACCTGGGAATGTACTCTGACCCAAAATCAAACCAGTGACCTCTTGGTTCATGGATCGATGCTTAACCTCTGAGCCACACAGGCTGGGCAGTGAGTAATCATTCTTGTTTTCTGTTATAAGATTTGCAATGGAAGCCAGTACTTTGTTTATTAATATTGTTAGTTGTCTCATGGGTTTGCTAATAAACTTTGAATGTCAGTGGAGACTCCACAAATCTCCTTCCCTCAGGCCAGATGAGGTGGCCTCTTTCATGATTTTTCCTGGTCTCTGTCAAAGCAACAGTTAGAGGTGAGATCTTGTGCAACTTAAGTCCACGCTCCAGTTGTGCCTCAGAGAGCAACATGCCTGAGACTTGCAAATTAAGATGACAGGAAAAGATGCTCAACATCACTAATCATCAGAGAAGTGCAAATTAAAATCACAATGAGCTATCACTTCACACCTGTCAGAATGGCTATTATCAATAAATTAACCAACAAGTGCTGGTGAGGATATGGGAAAAAGGGAACCATTGTGCACTGCGTGGGAATGCAGACTAGTGCAGCCACTATGGAAAACAGTATGAAGTTTCCTCAAATAATTTGAAATGGAACTGCCTTTGGACCCAGCAATCCCATTTCTGGAAATATATCTAAAGACCCCGAAACACTGATTCTAAAGAATACATGCACCCCTATGTTCATAGCCGTGTTATTTACAATAGCCAAGGTCTGAAAACAAGCCAAGTGCCCATCAGTAGGTGAGTGGATAAAAAAAGCCGTGGTATATTTATATAATGGAATGCTACCTGGCCATAAGAAAAGAAGGAAACCTTACTCTTTGCAACAGCATGGATGGACCTGGAGAGCATTATGCTAAGTGAAATAAGCCAATCAGAGAAAGACAAGTACCATATGATTTTATTCATATGTGGAATCTAATTTACAAAACACTAGGTAAACAAACAAAATAGAAATGGACTCATAGATAGAGAACAGACTGACAGCTGTCAGAGAGGAGGGTGGCTGTGGGGCTGGGTGTAAAAGGTGAAGGGATTAAGCTAAAAAATAAAAAACACCTCATAGACACAAACAACAGTATTGTGATTACCAGAGGGAAAGGGGGGGTATGGAGGTAAAAAAAGGGTATATGGTGATGGAAGGAGACTTGATTTGGGGTGTTGAGCCCACAATACAATATAAAGATGATGTATTATAGAATTGTACACCTGAAAACTATATGATTTTATTAATCACTGTCACTCTAATAAATTCAATTAAAAGAAAAAGACAACAGGACAAATGCAGTGTCTCCCCTTTGGCCACTTATCTGACTGTGACCCTTGTGGTGACAAATGGGCATTGCAGGATGTACCTTACCCGTCATGGAAGGGGTAGCCCCACTCGTTATTATCCATGAGACATTTAGGACCACGCCTGACTGAGATGAGTGAAATGACAAATGAGTACCCAGCACCCAAGAATCCAATCCCAGCAAATATTATGGAGGAGAATATCTGAAAGAGAATAAGAGAGACAGTTAGGTTCTTACGTTGGTCCACAGGTTGTTCTCAGCACACCTAACTCGCCTGCTGTTGAGCACGGGTAGCTACGAGACATTACAGGCAGATGTCAGTCTTTCCAAAGATGGGGCCTCTGGGGTCTCCTATGATTTTGGTGTCATGTAGCACACAGGCTCTGCTTATGAGAAAAATCAGAAGTGTGAAAATCCTCCTTGAGATCGAAATCATTAAGTCCAACCTCTCTTCCATGTGGTAGCAGCCTTTAAAATATCTGCAGACCTTTTATATCTTAAACATGTTTTGCATTTAACATAACTCCTCCCCTTCCACTCTCTAAAAGTTTTCTCTTCTTTGAGTTAAACAAGGCCAACATTCTAGTTCTTTCAAATGTTTTTATATGACAGAGATTACTAGCATCTTTCTTTTTATTTAATCATAAAATCAAAATAGAATTATATACCTGTTAACACTAGAGGCCCGGTGCATGAATTCATGCACCAGTGAGGTCCCTCGGCCTTGCCGGTGGGGTTGGCTAAAACCTGTTCTCCAACATCCCCTGAAGGGTCCCGGATTGTGAGAGGGTGCATGATCAGGGCCAGGAAGGGACCAAAGGAGGGCTACAGGGTGTGTCTGGCCCGTCTCACTCAGTCCTGATTGGCTGGACCCCAGTAGCAAGCTAACCTACTGGTTGGAGCGTCTGCCCCCTGGTGGTCAGTGCACATCAGAGCAAGCAGTTGAGTGGCCTTAGCATATCATTAGCATATTACTCTTTGATTGGTTGAACGGATGACTGGACACTTAGCATATTAGGCTTTTATTATATAGGATGAAAGGCATAAAGAATCCTGGAGCCCATTCAGCTGTTTCTTACAGATTAAAAAAAAAATTAGGCCCAGAGATGCAATTTCCATTCTAAACAGTAATAAAAGAGTAGTGTGGAGACATTAATAATTTTGAAAATAGTGTCAGAAAATTATCACCTCTATTGCTTTACTTTGGTCACATGAAGGTGTACTGCAAAGCACATGATTTTAAAAGTCAGCGGACTCAGGCTCAAATCTCAGCTTTGCTACTTTTCTCTGTGATGACTCTGCATAATGTATTTCCTCAGAGTCTTAGTTTTCTCATCTATAAAATGGGCATCATAAAGCCTACCTAAAGGTCTATTGTAAAAATTACATGTCTGGAGGAAACAGTCATACTTCAAAAATCAATATAGTAAAATTATTTTATATTTTATATTATTTTATTTTAATTGTACAAACTTAAGCAGTTTACAAGAGACCAGGGTCATACTGCAAGATACCAAAGGATGGTTGAAGAAATCACCATTCTGCAGGAATGGGGTTTGTACGGCTGTGTGAAGATCAGTGAAGATCAATTCACTGCCTTGGAGCAATTCCCCTTCCCACTCCAAATCCTGGTTTCTGCACCATGGCTCCATGGGGAAGGCCTCTCATTCCACCACCCAGCCCACCTCGAGGGCCTCCAGGTCCCTACAAGCGGTTATCTCGCCAGTCTCCTTCCCGGGCAGCTCGATTCTTCTTCTCTTCCACATTCAGATGGACCTCACCCCTGAACATGATGGGCCTGTTGCTAAGGACCTTTAGGACAGGCTCAGAATCATCAAACACAACTAAAGCAACATTGGGTAATTTCCAACCACTGTTAATGCGCAGCTCCACCACATTCCCATAATTTTGAAAGAAATCTTTAAGCTCTGACTTGTCGACCTCATGAGGCAGATTGCCAATGAAGAGTTGGTGACTGTCAGGGTGTCTCACGATTCTTCGTGGTTCAACATCGCCTTGCTCACCAGCCTCAAGGATTGGTCTAGGTCACCTCTGGGAAGGAATATTTATCCATTGTTCTCGAACTCTTTGATCCCTCTGAGGCCTCCGCGGTGGAATCTGAGATTCAGGCTTAGACTCTGGGCAAGGCTGTGAAGCTGGTACTTTAACAACATGTGGTGGTATCCCAGTAACTGGAACAGCTCCACTGGGTGGAAGGTTCTTACTGGTCACAGATGCCCAGGAAAATGTCCTCAAGTCTTCCTGCGCTGTCTGAGTGATGTCTGTGGTGCTGGAGAAGAACTCTTCTGAGCATCCTCAGGAGCAGTTTCCTCCAATACTGGTTCACACTTCTCTTGGATTTCAGATACAAGTTCTTGCTCCAGTTCTGGTTCAGGATCAGGCTCAGGTTCAGCAACAGGTTCCTCTAAATGTTCTTCCAAGTCATTGCTGACAGTCTGATCACAGAAAGTTCCAGAATTATCAGGTACCACTTCTGGTGTTAGCTGTCTTTCTTCAGGTTCCTCTACTTCTTCCTCAGATTCCTCCTGAGGCTCAGTGACAAAGCCACCAAAGACCTCATCTTGGTATCTGAAGATATCATTGTGAATGTAGAACTTATTTGCAACAGAGCCCTCAGGAGCAAGGACAAATGTCTGCATGAATCTCTTCAAAGCCTGGTTGTTATTGAAGAGCAATCCCATCACCTGGACCACCACACCATCTTTCAAAGTGGCATGAGCATCAATATGGCGAATCTTAGTGTGGCAATTGGTGAAGTTTTGTGACAACACTTTCCTGTGGATTTCTTTCTGTCCGTAGACTGCATCTGCTGGCTTTCCATTTGAATCCAATCCCCCGTGGACATAAGAAGAGTTCTTTCCATTAAATCTGTGCAGCATGTCTGCGGCCTGGTTCAGCAGTGTGTAATACTGTCTCACGAATTCCCGCCCGACCAGCAGGGGCCTAGGCTTCTCCATAACCATTGCTTTGGTCAATTCAACCTTCGCAGCTGAGTGGGAGAGGAACAAGCTTTGCTCCACTGCTTGGAGGAAGGAGAAAACTTATATTTTATATAACGTAATTTAAAATAGGCATATGTCACTGAAAGTTTATATATTAATCTTAGTTAAGAGCTTATTTTGAAACATCTTTATGGGAAACTGAGATTTGGTTTTATGTTAATTATTGCCTTATATTGGGGTACATATGGTAGTTTATAGAGTTTTCCAATCTCATGGAGCTTATAACTTTTTTGGTGAGTTCTTGCAACAACACACTTGGGGATATGCTGCTCCAGTTTGGAGAGAGCTTATCTAGCTTCTCTGTCTCTGAGCCACCTTCATGCTCCATCCAAATCGCTGTTCAGTTAGACCAGATGGTGTCCCTCTAGGAATGGCCAGATCACCCCAGTGCAGCCATTAAGAACTTCCACTGAGGTCAGTGTCTGCTAATGACGTGCCTCGCCTTTCAGAGCAGCTCTGAATGGTCTGGAAATACCTGGTGATGTGTGGTCCTTCATACCAGAGTGTGTGTGTCAAAGAAAAACAGATTCTATAAAGGGAGGGTTTCTAACATCTTAAAAGTGGTCAAAAGTGTTTCAAAGCCAGAATTGCCACTACATAAATGGTTAAATATTCTTATAATTATATTTTTGTAAAAAAGATTTCAATAATCATCTACTGCAAGCACCTCACTTTCTAATTAATACAACTAGCTTCATTCCATCAGAGCCTTAGATGCATAATCTCATTTAGTCCTCTTAGCACACCTGTGATGTGGGTAGTATAATGTACACTTTCCAGAGAAAGCTGAGACAACTAGAACTTAAGATCATTGCTCTAAGTCAAATAGTGAAGCTATAAGATGGGGCTGAGTCTCTGGACACTGCTTCCAAAGCCCATGCTCTTAATTTGGGACTTTCTAGTGTTGCATGTCTAGAACGGGCTGAGCTAGACTATGAATCTGAGTCTCCTCCCTCCCAGTCTAATGTCCTGTAACTCCTATTCAAATACGTGCACACCCATGACACTAACACCAGATATTCTTATTCTTAAGTTGCCCTGTGGATGGTATTGGTTCTCTCACAGAACTAAAACAGCATATAAGAAAACATCTTTTTGCTTACTTTATTTGAGTTTTAATTATTAGTCAGGAGTTATTAAACTACTGATTAAGAATCTTAGAGTATCTAAATTTGCTGTAATTGAAAAGAAAGTATAAAATAATAAAGAGAAACTTCCTTTAAATTGAAGTCAGGAGGCTGGGGGGAGCTTTTAAGCCCTACTTCGACCATGGAGCCGTCAGTAAGAACTGTTTACAAGAGCTCTTCCAACCGCCTTTCTCCAGAAAAGAGGGTCCTCTCCTTTGTTTCTTGGGACTTGCACGTGGTTCACCATTAAACTGCATGTCTTGAGTTGCAACTTTTTTTTCTTTCCAAATAATCCCATTTTGCTGGAGAAATAGACTATTTTTTTAAGGTCAACAAGAGATCGTATTTATAGGAAGACTAGAGGCCCAGTGCATGAAATTCGTGCATGGAGGGGGGTGTCCCTCAGCCTGGCCTGCACCCTCTCCAATCCAGACATCCCCCTCACAATCCAGGACAACTGGCTCCTAACCGCTCACCTGCCTGCCTGCATGATCACCCCTAACCCCTCTGCCTGCCTGTCTGATACCCCTAACTGCTCCCCTGCCTGCCTGATCACCCCTAACCATTCTGTCTGCCTGCCTAATTGCCCCTAACTGCTTGCTGGGGGATGGGGCCAGCCCAACAAGGGGCTGTCTGCCTACCTAATCACCCCTAACTGCTGGCCTGCCTACCTGATAATCCCTAACTGCTTGCTGGGGGGTGGGGCCAGCCCTGTGAGGGGCCGTCTGCCTACCTGATCACCCCTAACTGCTGGCCTGCCTACCTGATTGCCCCTAACCACTCTGCCTGCCTGCCTAATAACCCCTAACTGCTTGCTGGTGGGTGGGGCCAGCCCCACGAGGGGCCGTGGTCTAATGGTCATTATGGTTGTGATGCCGTTATGGTCTCTGGCCTTTTATTACATAGGATAGTTTGGGAGTCTGAGGACACCTGGCTTCCAGCCCACATCTCTTTGCCTGACAAATGTTTGTCGATACCTTTCTTTATAGAATGGTCGCTGCTTTGTCCAGATTCTCAGAACAAAAGGAAACCTGGCTCCAGAGCAATGCATGATGCAATGGCTCCTAGGGGTGGGGTGGGGCTGCTAACGAAGGGCTCAGCCTTGCCCAGTGTAGGCCACTGTGCCAAAATGCAGGCCCTGCAGTACCATACTTTTTGAAAAAGAAGTAAGGTGTCTATATACTTAAGTGAACTCTATTTTGAAAAGCTGGCAGTCAATTGCAAACAAACGAAACAAAAACAAATGCTTCTGGCCACTTGGAGGGTGGTGGTCCCTGGTCCAGGGCAGCTGTGGCTGGGTTTACAGACTGGCTTGGCTGTTCCTCTGATGGGCATTGGCCTTGTGGACAGCTGGACAGTCATTTGAAGGTGTCATCCTCAACTCAAACCAAGGGCAGATCCCAACCCGGTATGTGGACGAGGGAGTTTAGGGAGCTCAGATGGACAACTAGAATTGGGCAGAGCAAATGTTTCAGATCATATTTGATTCAACTGGACTCGTAAAAGCATGATTTCTCAGCATTCCTTTTGGACTGCACTTAAATCTAATTAAAAACAAGTTCTGTATGATACTTGAATGTTATTTCACATCTTGCTAAGGTTGTATATAAATCTAAAAACAAAAGATTAAAAAAAAACCTTGTTTTGAGAGGAACCAAGATGGTGGCATAGGTAAACATCTGTACTTGCTGCCTCCCACAAACACATCAAAATTACAATTAAAATATAGAACAACTATCATCCAGAACCATGGGAAAACTGGCTGAGTGGAAGTACTACAACTAGAGAGGTAAAGAAGAAAGTGCATTGAGACTGGTAAGAGGTGCGGGGGCGTGGAACAGGCTGGTCGGGCATCTGGGCGTGTCACTTTTTAATCGGGAGGGAGATCGCCTCTTTGGAGGTCACCTGGAGGAACAAGGAGTTCCAGTGCCACACCAGACCCCCAACCTGGGGTTCCAGGGCTGGAGAAAAAAGTCCTACAGGCAGTAAGAACTTCAGACTGTAAAAACCAGTGCAGATTGGAGCTGAGTGACACAGGCTGATAGACACCCACCTGCTCCTCTTAAAAGGCCAGCACCTTGAACCTGAATTTACAATCTCCCACTTGCTCTGAGTTCCAGTGCCAGGCGAGGCTCTGGGGACCCAGACACGTATGGGGAGAAACTGGACTGTCTGGCATCGGGCAGGAACTCGGGGGTGGCTTTCTTCCAGACAGAGGTGCTTGCAGTGGTCATTGTTCCCGTGCTGGGACCTCCCTGGTGCTGACTGGCAGACATTTCTGTTCACTCCGCCCTGGAGATTCCATGAGACCTCACCCCACCCAATTTACAACCCCACCCAAGCTGTGCACAGCAGCTTTTGAATATGAATGACATGTCCTTTCTCAGCCTAAACCCATCAAACAAGCTGCATCTGGGTTAGGGAGACCCAAAGCTATCAATAAAAGGCCCAAGGCTGCCTTGCTTCACAGCTGGGCCTCATCTGGGCACCTCCAAACCCCAAACAAAGAGGACGAATCTGCAGATCTCTCTGTAGCTCCTGCTGGGTGGCCCCAGGCAGTGGCTGACTTTGCACCTCCTTGGAGATCTAAGAGCCAGTGTACCCAGTGGTCAGTGTGAGACTGTACCAGGTTATAACTCTTCACAACCATAAGTGACACACATAAGGGGCAGACTCAGTGAGCACCAGAGCCCCACTGAAGCAAGTCCTGTCCCATAAGGGTATCTCCTACACAGCAGCTCTCCCACTGTAATTGCAGTTGGTCCCCACAGCCAATTGGCCTGGAGGTCAATTCCTCCCAGTGATACCAATGGCAATCAAGGCTCAACTACAGCACAGCGCACAAGGGGTGCACCAAGAGTGTCCACCTCAGGTGATTGGGGAGGCTGAGCCACTGGGCCCTATAGGTCACCTACTACACAAGGCCACTCTATCAACTCAAGGAGACTTAGCAGCTACCCAATGCATAGAAACAAAGACAGGGAAGCAGCCAAAATGTGAAGACAAAGAAACATGTCACAAATGAAAGGAATGGAAGAAAGCAAACTACTGGATATAGAGTTCAAAACCACAGTTAAAAGGTTACTCAAGAATCATCTAGAAACCTTCGAGGAACTTAGTGAGACCTTCAAGGATCTTAGTGAGAATGCCAAAAAAATGGAAAAGGACTAGTCAGAAATTAAGCATACACTGACTGAAATAAAGAATAATATATAGGAATTCAATAGTAGACTAGAGTATACCAAGAATCAAGTCAATGATTTGAAATATGAGGAAGCAAAAAACACATAACCAGAAGAGCAAAAAGAAAAAAGAATAAAAAAATATGAAGATAGTGTAAGGAGCCTCTGGGACAACTGCAAGGGTACCAACATCTAAATTATAGGGGTTCCAGAAGAAGAGAGAGAGCAAGATATTGAAAACCTATTTGAAGAAATAATGACAGAAAATTTCCCCTACCTGGTGAAAGAAATAGACTTACAAGTCCAGAAAGCACAGAGAACCCCAAACAAGAGGAATGCAAAGAGGACCACACCAAGACACATCATAATTAAAATGCCAAGGGCAAAAGACATAGAATTCTTGCTTAAAAGCAGCAAGAGAAAAACAGTTACCTACAAGGGAGTACCCATATGACTGTCAGATGATTTCTCAACAGTAACTATGCAGGCCAGAAGGGGAGTGGCAAGAAATATTCAAAGTGATGAATAGCAAGAACCTACAACCAAGAATACTCTACCCAGCAAAGCTATCATTTAGAATTGAAGGTCAGATAAAGAGCTTCACAGAAAAGAAAAAGCTAATGAAGTTCGTCACCACCAAACCAGTATTATATGAAATGCTGAAGGGTATTCTTTAAGATAAGGAGGAAGAAGAAAAAGGTAAAGATAAAAAATTATGAACAACAAAGTGACAACAAATAAGTAACTATCAAGTGAATCTAAAAATCAAATGAATAAAAAATCTGAGGAACAGAATAAACGGATGAATGGAATAAAAGCAGGGGCATGGAAATGGAACAGACTGATGATTCTCAGAGGGAAGCGGGTGTGGGAGGGTGTAGGGAGCGGTTATAGGGTTAAGCCTCGGACTGACCTGCTGGCAAAGTCACAAACAAGTCCCAGCTTGGAGGGCACAGTCCTCTAAGCATAATTAAGCTTGATCTTGTAACTGCTCCCTAGATCTTTCCTGGGTAGCTAGTGGGCTGTGGGAGGGGCAGCAAGTGCCGCCAAAACAAGTGAAACTTACAACAACATTGTAGATTACCTTGTTTGTCCCTGATTATAAATAAAGCCTCAGCTTTGCAGTCTGGATCTGTTCTGTGGCCTCAAAAAGGCACAGAAGATCCACCTGGACCCAGCTTTTTCTCTTTGTCTATCATTTCTCCATCCTTCGTCGCCCCCGCTCAGGCTCGCTGAACCCTTGGCTGTGCTGGCATGGAACAAGTGGCACCCAACACGGTGCTGAGTTTGGCCCAAGTGGCACTCAATGCGGACCTGAGTGTGAGGGAACTTCAATTGTCAGGCAAAAGGAGCCCCTAAGGAGTGCACACGCAATAAGTAAGGAAGGGGTACTGTACTAGCTAGGTGTAAAACATGGGAAATTCAGGATCGCAGGGAAAGAATGTATGTGTATCCATGCTTTAGGCTATGCTCCAAGCAAGGGGCTGTTCTGTGAGGTATGAACAGCTTTTCGATTTTTTGGAAAACCTGCCCATGGTTTTAAATATAGAGGCATGGGAGAAGGTAGGAAAACAACTTCACGATCATTATATAGCTGAAGGTCCAGAGGAAATGCCTGCCTCTGCTTTCAGTCTGTGGTCCCTGATTCAGGATTGCCTAGAGCCCACTCCAGAAGGGGAGTGGAGGAAAGTGGCAGGGAAATGCAAATCTTGGCCAAATTGGGTGATTAGTTATTACTTTGGAAAGCAAAAAAGAAAGAAAAAATTTAAGATCTGTTGCTGAAACTTCCTCCGAAGTAAGCAGGATGTGGGGGAAGGGAAACATGTGGTGATCCAATATGGAAGCCCACTCCCTCAGTATGCTAATTTAAAATTTCCTTTCTCGCCATAAAAAAGTCTTAAAAATTTAGAAATGTGTCTGGAATATCTGTGCTCCTGGGGAGAGAACCTAGCTGTAAGACAGAATGCGCGTATAGTCCGATTTTGGACATTTAGATTGTCTTAAGCTGAAATCTCTCTGCAAAAGCTATAGAAAATGAAAAACCCAGAACTGTTTTTTTTTTCTTTCCTAAGAAAAACAGCGAAAAAGTCTTCTCCAAAGAAATTCAAGCTAATTCCAGCAACAGTATTCGCATTTCCATAATAAAGAGTAATTTTCAAAATGCTAATGAACCTTGTTAAAAAGTTAACCTTTCAGGCCTTCAAGGAAACCAGTAAATTCTCTGTTATAGAATTTATCCAAAGTAAATGCCTTAAAATAATTGGAATTGGATTTGAGTCTCCAAACTTGGTTTTCCAGAGCCACTGGCAAATAAAAAGTAAAGTTTAAATTTGCCTCATAAAAAACCTAGAGGACAGAATTGAATCTATGTCTTGTATTTTTCTTAAAAATATAAAGTGTTATTCATCTAGGAAATGCTAAATATATTTGTCCTGCCAGCTTTAAAAGTTCAAAGTGCAAATTAAATTGGGAGAAATTATATGGGGTCAGTTGTGGTAAATGTCTAAAGTATAAGAATTTATTTTTGAGAAAGTAAAATGTTGTGTTTTCTCTAATAATTAGGAATTCAAAATAAGTTGCTCATTATTGGTCTAACTAAAAAAAGAGGATTAATTCTGTGATCCCAACCAAAATTTTTCTATGCCAAAACTAGTTTATAATCTAATTATCTTAAGATAATTATAAAAGGTATTATAATATTTAAATCATATATGGATATATATATTTGATGGGTTTTTTCCATGTTAAAATTTCAAGGCTTTAACAGAGATGATTCTTGGAAAGCTCCAAGGGCCCGGAGTAATACAAGAAATTTATTCTCTCTTCTTTAAGGAAGTCTTTTTAAATTTAACAGATCTAATATACTTGAAATTGACCGCACCCAGCTAGCTCAGTCGGTAGAGTATGAGACTCTTAATATACTTGAAATTGCATGGAAAGCCTTATCAAATAGAGATTAATAGATGTATTTTAAATGTTATGAAGGTTTTGGCCTCTAAGAAGAGCAAATCATACTCTTAAAACGCAATTACTAAAACAGAAAGGGGGAGATGGAGATGGATGTTATGTGTCACCTCAAAACAAACTCAGTCATGTTCTTTATAATTTAAATTTTTTGAACTGCAATGCAGAGGGTCGTACAGCAGCCGAAAGGCATCGGGCCTCCTGTACAATAGCATCTGCGGGGTTAGCCCGATGGAAGGATGCACAAACTGGACAATGGTTTGGACCAGATCCAGTAATGATGTGGGGAAGAGGTTGTGTTTATATCTTTCCAGAAGGAGCAGTGCAGCCAATTTGGGTGCCAGAGCGTTACGTGTGTCACCACAATGGACCCAGAGAAGCTCCTTGTCCCATCATTCAAAAGACGGAAAGTTGCCCCGACGACAGCAAAGCAGAAAAGGAAGATGATGAAGGCTACGCAAGGGACTGAGGTGCCAACATGGGGTCAGCTGAGGAAGTTAACAACTGAGGCCCAGCAGATGGCAGAAAAGCAGGAAGTAGAAGCTACTCCCTCAACCATGTTTCTGGCCATGCTAGGATTGGTTAGCTGCCAGTCTTCTGCAAACTCTTGCACAGCCAAGTCCCTGGACTCTTGAGTAAATCAGCAAAAGAAACTTTTATTTAGTAGGAAAATGTTACTGTAGTTTGATTTCATTATTGTTGTGTTGCATTGCATTATTGTTGTGTTGCATTGGCATTGTTTTATTAATAGCCATGTCTAGGTTTTGCATTTGCATTGTTTTGTAATTGGGTTTTGCATTGGCATTGTTTTGTTAATGTTTTAATAGTCAGAACTTTGTTCTTGATGCTTACATTTTACTTCCATTATTAGTAGCTTAAATTTAAAAGAAAGGGTGAGATGTAGGGAGCAGTTATAGGTTAAGCCTCGGACTGACCTGCTGGCAAAGTCACAAACAAGTCCCAGCTTGGAGGGCACAGTCCTCTAAGCATAATTAAGCTTGATCATGTAACTGCTCCCTAGATCTTTCCTGGGTAGCTAGTGGGCTGTGGGAGGGGCAGCAAGTGCCGCCAAAACAAGTGAAACTTACAACAACATTGTAGATTACCTTGTTTGTCCCTGATTATAAATAAAGCCTCAGCTTTGCAGTCTGGATCTGTTCTGTGGCTTCAGCAAGGCACAGAAGATCCACCTGGACCCAGCTTTTTCTCTTTGTCTATCATTTCTCCATCCTTCGTCGCCCCAGCTCAGGCTCGCCGAACCCTTGACTGTGCTGGCGCAGCACAGGAAGGTGCGGGAAGAGATTAGAAAAAGATCTTATATGCATGTATGCAATACCTATTGTCACAGACAATAGGGTGGCAAGGGCCTAAGGTGGAGTGGGAACCAGGTGGAGGGGAGCTATGGGGGAAAAAAAGAGGGACATCTATAATAATCTCAACAATAAAGATTAAAAAAACAACAACCTTGTTTTAACAGGTTAGTCTTCACCTCTATTCAATACCAAGGAATGAGCCGGTAGACTGTTAAACAATGAGTCTTCTTTTCTTTTCACTCAATATCCTTAATTGCTCCCCCCTCCCCAAATTCTCACCTTCAACTTATTTCCCCAAATCTTCCACATTGTATAAGGTTACATTTCAAGGAGAAAATGAGTTATGTATTTCTTCCTATCTTATTAATATAAAAATATCACATTACAGGCAGTCCTTGGTTACGTTGGACTTGATGTATGTCGTTTCGTGGTTACATCGCCATCTCCCATTTATTTATAAAAAAAAATGTTCTATCATTTCGATTATGTACATATGTGCTTTATGTTTTTTATTATTTATTTACCACAAGTAAAGGTCAGGAATTCTTATAATTTTTTTTTTTTTACCATTTTACTTCATTACTGCTGTGTATGTGCTCCATGTGAGTGACATAGGTGTTTATATAGGTGGGTTCTGACTTACAGTGAAAATCGAGTTACGTCGCGCTGTAGGAACAGATCTCCGACATAACCCGAGGATCTACTGTATATATTACACATGTAATATAATTATGCTAGAGGTCCAGTGCACGGATTCGTGCACCAGTGGGGTCCCTCAGCCTGGCCTGTGGATTGGGAGAGGACACAGGCCAGGCCAAGGGACCCCACTAGTGCATGATCAGGGCCAGGGAGGGACTGGCAGAGGGACCACAGGAGGGCTCCAGGGCGTGTCCGTCTTGTCTCGCCCAGTCCTGATCAGCTGGACCCCAGCAGCAAGCTAACCTACCAGTCAGAGCATCTGCTCCCTGGTGGTCAGGGCACATCATAGTGACTGGTCGAACGGTTGATTGGTCAGAAGGACAATTAGCATATTAGGCTTTTATATATATATAGATCACATAAATTGTGGTTATTTTACATCTTTTTGTAAATGAGATTTAAAGACTATTATAATAATCGATGCTTACTTGGGACTCGTGATGGTGTTACGAAGGTGAGAATGTTTTCTTTGAATGATCTTTCATCTCCCATGAAAATCCGTGTGCTATGTTCTGTGCATCAGCCTCAGCCCTTCATATGTGCTCAGTAAGTATTGTTTGATTCAATAAATGAGCAAATGTGGCGAGAAACAATGATGACATGATTTTATTTCAGAACAGATAGCTTTCCCTTGAAGAAGTTAAGGTATAGTTCATCACTGGGCTCTCAAGTCTCTTAGGTGGACAACTGAACCTCAGGAGATGGGAGCAGGAGCTGGCCTACTCCTCACCCTGCCTTCATTCCAGTTCTACCTTCATCTTTGCCACATCAATGTACTGATCTCCTAATACTTTTCTTTAAGTCAACCCTCTCTTTCATTCATTCATATCATCATCTGCATGAAAAACTAGGATCTTTAGCAAACAGAACACAATATCATTCTTTGTTAATTTGCTGGCAATCCTGGAGCTGGGGGCTTGTTCTTTTCTTAGAAAAGGAGGTCATGAGGGGTTAGAAATAGTAAGAACTTCGTTCCATCAAAATAAGATTTTCTTTTTCATGATAGACTCAAAGGATTGAAGGAAAATTGAAAAGGGGGTAACCTTCCATGCTATTGAAAAATATAGCACATCTGAATACCAGCAAAGCGTGTTCTAAATTGGGAAATTCTGATCTAGTCCAATTTCCTCATATTACAAGGTAAGCAAAGGGAGCAGAGAGCAGGACAGTGACTTGGCCAGCTGTGAAAATGGGATCCGACCTTACATCCCATAATGCTTCCCACCCTGAGAGGAACAGGGAGGCCTAATCTCTCTACCTGTCTGTGAAAATATGGATGGCTGCATGAAGGAAGAAGTCCTGAGGCAAAATGCAGGGAGAAGTGGAAAGAGCTGGGCACTGAGATAGTGAACTGGCAGTGGTGTGCATGGGGAATTTAGGGGGCTAAAAGGGAGAGGAGGTTACCATTTGTTATCTTTCCAACCCATCTTTACAGATGGGCCAGAGAAGGAAATGACTTGGCTAGGGTCTCAGGGCCTCTCATGGCTGGAGGAGAGGGCCACGCCCCATCTCTGCCTGCCCAGCCTGGTTCTTCATATGGCTCCACTGCAGCCCTCCAGCTCTGACACCTCTGCTTGTTTGTGAAATTGGAGGTGGCATTTTAAATGTATCGTTATAGTTACTTCCCATCCACAGGAAGAATTACATCTTTATCCCTGCACCAGCTGTCCCCAGAGTCCTGCTTGGGGCTGGTTACTCCTCTGCACCCCTTGAGATGTCCAGCAGGAGGGGACAGTGTACCTGGGAATAATTATGGTGTCTGCCCCCCTGGTAACTCACCGCAAATCTCTTCCCACACCTCTCGTTGCCACAGCACCCACAGCAGTCATTGTACTTCAGGTCCAAGAACAAGTTAGCAGGAAGGAGCATCTGTCAGCAAGAGAAGCACCTCAGAATGGGTCTGGGTGTGAAAGCAAGGCCCCCACCTGCCTGGCTGTGTGAGGAGCCACAGCCATGTTGTGGGACTTGGTGGCTGAAGGTTATGGCAGGAATGACAGAGCGTGGCTGGTGGGGTGGACCAGTGTTATTGAGTATTTTGATGGCAGTTGACTTAACTGCAGTTTCAATGGACCAAGATTGCAAACTCTGACACCCCCAGTTTCTATTTAGATGGTGGGTTAGAAAAAGAAAAAAAAAACCAAAAAACAGGTGTCCTGGATTGTCATGATAAGGATCTCTCTCTAAAGCAGAAGCTCCCAGTCTCTACTGGAAACAGGAACAAGAAAGCCTTCATGCACGAGTGGAAGAAGAATCCTCTGACACCTATTTCTCTTGGTGGTTCAGTCAATCAATTTGCTATAAAGTGTATTTCCACCCCCTCCCCCTCCTCCTCCCCATAGCACTCTCTCTTGTTTGAATTGAGAAATTCTGTGACCTTCAGTTTGGTTCCTGGAGCTTAATTGGTCCATGAGAACCGCCAGACCAAGTTTAAATGACCTAGTAATACAGCAAACCCTAATGGTCCTTGTCAGACCCTAATGGAGAAGGAACAATTAAGGCACTGACTTTTCATCAAGCAATGCTTAGGCTTTTGTTAGCAGCTAAGTATCTTCCTGGTTAATAAGTGCCCAATTTTGGAAGAATGGGGTGAAAATGTCCTTCAGGGGGATTTTAATACTCACTAAGAACCCACTTCCTAATATTCCTCCGAAAAACCAGACCTCTTCAGAAAGGTGATTGATGTTGTCTATCTCTTTTCCTCCAGGGAAAAACAAAAGGATGTTAGCCAGGAAGGCAATCATGGAAAGCAGAATGAGGGTGCCCCCCAGGCACTTGGCACACCCCCCGGTGCACATGTTGGGGAAGGATGGCACAGGACTGGGAAAAACTTCCCTCACTGCCTCTTTCACGGGGTCTCTTCAAAGTTATGAGCAGAGGGTCCTAGTCAATGTCCCAGTTCAATCCATATGTTGGAGTTGAGAAGCCAGTCAGCCTGGGAACTGTGTTCTGGAGTTGCTTCCGCTTCTCAAATGGAGCAGAACCTCGATGCCGATGGCTATTTATACCTTCTCCCTGACCCGGAGTCCTGGGTGTTTTATGCTTGGTTCAGCGTAACTATTTTGCCATGAAGACTGTGGTTCTATCAGGATATAAGTTCTGCCAAAAGTGGATTAGGCGATTACATGCACTTAGGTAACAGTGGCTGAAACAAAATAAAGCAGACTTCTTTACTGCAAGACATCTCAGAACCTTCCTGAGCTCACAGGCATTGTGACTCTCCTGCATTGTGAGAAAGGCAGATGGTGTGGGGGGTGGAGTGGAGGGAGGGGCATGGTTTGCAGAACCCACTTTATAAAATGCTTTGACATTGATCCCTAGTGCCATCAATGAAGACAGCCTTTTAATAACACCATTAAAAGAAACTCCTTACTGTTATCTTTGAACATAAGAGGGAGGATATGGGTACATATAAGTTTGCAATTAAATCCTGAGATTATAGCCCTGTGATAAGGCATTTCTTACAGGCAGGGCCTCTTCACTCTTTCACAAAACAGCTCTTCAAGCTGCTGTCTTGGGAAGACACAGGTCATAGGTCAGACCCCCAGGGCCTTCACCTGTGCCTCCCTGTCTCCCAGGACTTGTTCCTCTGGACCACGTCGACCCAGGACAGTTGCAGATTCCCCTGGCACCTCTGCATGTCCTAGGAACGAGCATCACCAGCTCAGAGTCAGTGTGGTAGCTGAAATTTTGCCCAGAGATGAAATATTTTATACCCATAGCAACATAATCTGTTTCCGTGTAGGCATAGCACAGGTGAAGATGAGAGTTATGTTAACATTTGAATTGACCCTCTTTCAAGAACCTGAAAAAGGAGTGACAATGGTTTCTTCTCATTCTGTTGCAGGGGAAAATGCAGGGCAGACTCCCATGAACATCAATCCTCAGCAGACCCGTTTCCCCGATTTTCTGGACTGTCTCCCAGGAACCAATGTGGACCTCGGAACTCTGGAATCTGAAGATCTGATCCCCCTCTTCAATGATGTAGAGTCTGCTCTGAACAAAAGCGAGCCCTTTCTGACCTGGCTGTAGTCAGTACATGGTAACCTGTGTGCAGCCATGACCCGACATTTCCTGGGCCTCTTGGGAAAAGCGATGGAGCAGAGCAAGTCTGCAGGTGAACCGCTTTCTGCCCCCATAACTCCTCGCCATATTCCACCTCAGAGGGAAAGTGCACAGTTAGATACCCACTATAGTCACATTTGAATATCAAGGAGGGGTCAGATGAACATTTCTCAGGAATTTCCCATCTAAAATCTATATTTTAGATAATAAATACAGCAAAGTTACCCTCAGAACTGAAAGTGAAACAAATGCTTTGGGAAGACACAATGTAGGGAAAAAAAATAAAACAAATTAAACAGTATCATTCACAAGAAGTTATCTGGAATAAAATGTCTTATCAACAGTACAAGTTATAGGGTGAATTCAGAAACGTAGAAATTTGGTAAGAATCCAGAGTCAATTCATAGCTTAGATGAAAGCTTCTGTGAATTTTATCTGGTCTGAATTGCTCCTGAAAACTATCTCATCAGATGCCATCAATTTCAGGAAATCTTCATTTTCGGGTCACTAGGTGGTGTGCAGATCCAGGCAGGAGAAGTGCTCTCTTTAGATATGTCACCTGAATCCAGGTCTCTATTCCCTGGAGTTTGTTGGCGCAGGGTGGTTAGCAATGCCTGATAGAGAGGTCTTTTCAGTGAGGTTGAGGCGAGTCTTTCTAAAGTTGTCTTTTCCAGCCGATAAAACCTCCAGGTTGTGGAGTGTGTGGCTGAAGGTCTTCATCTGCCTGGAGCACCCTGTGAAAGGATTGTTGCAACAGAACATGGTTATCTTGATAGAGGCAATCAGGCCTTCAGAGTATTGAAATATGTCTCCTTTATCAGCTGTGGAGCAAGGGGCAGGGACCAGGTGCATTGGGTGCCCTGTGACTATCTCAAAGGGTGAGAGTTTGTGCATTCCAAAGGGGGTGGATCTGAGATTTAGAGGGACCAATGACAGTGCTTTGGACCAAAGAACATGGAAGGTCTCTACAAATGTTGCCAATTAAGTTTTTTTTTTTTTTTTTTTTTTAAATCTTTGCCAATTGTCTTAATAATGCTGATAGTGTGTTCAAGTAACATGGGGTGAGGGTGGTAAGTGCAGTCAAAGTGTTATAAAACTGACCAAACAGCACAGACTTGTCAAAGCATCTGACCCATTGTGGGAACCCGGCAAGTTCTTAGAGTACTTACTCCCAAATCCTGCGCACAGCACTAATTGTTAGAGTAAGTTCCTCCTTGAACCCTGCTCACTGTACTAAGTGTTGGGAACACGCATTGCTCCATCCTGCCGTCTGGTTCAAGTGTGGGAGCACAGGTCTTTCATCCTGCTCCACTACACCAACTGTCGTGTCTGAGCCCCTCTGCCAGAGGCTGGACCTGCTGAACGCCGGGTGGTAGACGGAGAAGCCATGAGAAGTTGTGGGTATATAAAAGTCTTTATTGAGGAGCCAGTTGCGATGTAGCCATTGCTAACAAGAAGCCACTAGACAAAACAGTTCTTTAAGTAGTCCATAAAACAGGTAGTCACATACTGGCTAGGTAACAATAGATCTTTCCCACACAGCAGCAGCAGTCTCTGTCCCCATAGTCATTATCTGAGCAGCCACACGCTGCCTCTAGACCCACAGCCTCTTATAGTAGCTGCATCTGCGTTCACTACAGCATAGTAGCTATATCTGAGCTCCCCTTGAGCTCTCTAGCCTCAGTAACATACTTTAATACTACTTAGACAAAAGAGGCTTCTAGCCAAATAGTGACATAAATCTTTTGGGTTATAGAAGGGCAAGTCTGCACAGTGTCTGTATCTTTGCGCCTGCTTATAGTCTTTGATTAAGATTCCCATGTTCAGAGTGAACATCCAGCATACTTTGAAAAAGGCCTTCTCACTCTAATTGGCCTTGAACATCCGGCATACTCTGGCATGCTTCCCACACCCATACAATGGGATCTATCACTGTGGAGTTTGAGAGTGGTTCCCCAGGTAGGGACAATTTTTTCCAAAAGGATTTTGACTACTACTCACTAGAGGCAGTAGTCTAGTGAGGAAACATGTAGACCATGAGACTAAAACGCATGCATGTCCATGAGATGGGGAGCTGTATGAAATCCATTTGCCAACCCTTGAATGGTCCATTAGGTAATTTAAAGTATCTGGGAGCAATGGGAACAAGTTTCCTTGGGTTGTACTTCGAAAAAATGAGACAAGTGAGACAGGTGCTTTTTGTGGCCTTGTTAATATTCCCCCACTAATACTGATTCACGAATGCTGTCATTCTGTCAGTGGATCATGGTAATGCGTGGACAGCAGTTAGGAGTGCGGATATTAGGGTCTCTGTTAGAACTAGGTTGTTACTTGGCCTGAACCGGAGCTTTCTCTTTTTTCAAGCAAATGATTGATGGATTTCCAACCTTGTCTTTCGTTTTCTGAGGCCAATTGTTGGGTTTTTCTAAGCAGTTTGTCTAAGTTATCATTTGGGGAAATATCTTTTTAACTGCTGCTTGTTTCAAAGAGCAGTCTTCCCTGCGGAAGTGTCAGCAGGCTGATTTCCTTTAGCTGCCAGGGAGTTTGAGTTTTGAATGCCCTGGGAACTTAACGATAGCTAAAGTAGAAAGTAAATGTATGGAAGCCAAAAATTCCCAAACATACTGGCCAATTTTAACTTTATTTCCACTGGAAGGAAGCCATGTTGCTTCCACAACATTCCAGTATCATGAGTTACTCTGAAGCACATACACTATCAATATGAATGTTGTTGATTTTGACCTTGTCTAGGGTGCAGGCCAGTGTGAACAAGAATAAGCCCATATAATTAGACTTTTTGGGCTGAGTAGGAAAGGCAAAGATGCTGCTTCAGTTACAAAGGCTGTTGATATTGCATATCTTGCACAATACTTAACCATTGTCACCTTTTAAATAAGAACTATGAGTGAGCCACTAGAAGCCAGGAGTTTCCTGCAGATCATCAGGAAGGGTCAGGAGGTGATCCATCCGTCAGTGTTAAGCAGTTGTGAGGGGCTTTGTGGGTGCTGAATGAGAGTTGTTCTGTAGTTTAGTTGTAATCTTGATGTGGTTGTGGGAGGATGCAAGCACCGCATTTACCAACACCAATATCTTGACCAGAAGCCATGAGGGGCTTTGCTGGTAATGGAGGGGAAGAGAGTAGCAGGTTATTACAACATGAAAAATTTATGTGAGGAGCAGTTAACAAAAGGATTTCATAATAGGTGAGGCGACTTACTAAAAAATCTTGAGTTTGATGAGAATTCAGAAGGGCTTCTATTGCATGGGGTACAAAGATGGTTAAAAGAGACCCCACAGTGACTTCCTCAGTGGCCTTAACCAAAAGGACAGTGGTCATAATGGCTCTAAGGAAGGGAATGTGCCCAGGCCACAGGCTCTGTTGCTGCTGTTATACCCTGTGGATCAATGGTGTGAGTACCCTAAGGACATCCCCTTCCTTTTCATATACAGAAAGGAAAAAGGGGATGTGATAATTGGATGCCCAAAGGCAGTGGGTTCATTAAACTCTCCTCTGAGGCTTTAAAGCTATGTCAGTCCTGTTCTTTCCATAAAATTGGGTAGGAGTTGTTCTTTAGTAAAACACACAGAGGTTTGGCCATAGAGAGAGATTTGGAGTGCAATATCATCAGTATCCAAAGAGCTTGAGAAAACTCAGGACACCATGAAGCCTATCTGTTCAAGGTGCAACCCTTGTTCTGATATCAGATGCACTAAATATTGAACTTCGGCTTGGGAAAACTGCGATTTTCCTTTGATGACCTTATGTCACTCAAAGGCTAAAAGCTTTAGCAAAGTGATGATATCTCCTATGAGGAGACTTGGGAGAAGGCAAAGAAGCAAGTTGTGCACTTATTGCAACATAGGAGAAGCCCTTGAGAACGCCCTATCATCCAGCTCGCCCTTCAGAATTTGGGAGAAATAAGAAGGACTCGCAGCAAATTCCTGAGGCATCAGTGTCTGGTTATGTTCCTTCCTAAGTGAAGGCGAGAAGGTACTGACTAGCTTCATTAGTGGGAATGTGGAAGGATGCACTGCATCAACCAGTTACAGTAAAGAATTTGCTTTCAGTTGAGATGGATGTTAGTAGCACATGAGGTTAGGAACAACAGGGTGTTGAGGGGTAACAATGTTGCTTATTGCTCAGAGATCCTAAACAAACCTTCACCCTTAGCCCTTGTGTTTCCTCACAGGGAGTATTACAGGGACTAGTGCAAGGCAGAATGAGGCTCTGAATCTTGTAATCTTTCATTATGGGTTGTATACCACGAAGGGTTTCTTTAATTATGGGGTATTGATTGATTCAGAGGGGATTTGAGGGGATCGATTTGAATCTTGAAAGGAGGTGCACTGTGAATTCTGCCAATATCAGTTGGAGATTTTGCCCCAAAAGAGGGGGTAGCTGATCCAATAAGGACAAGTGACCAGTGCTCCCAAGTTCAGGTATAGTGACACTGGAAATAAAAGATGTCAAAGGGTCATTTAATTTGCTTGATTGGCTAGTCCAATGCTACTGTCAAATTCTAGAATTATTTCCCATTTTGAAGAAATTCCAGCATGATACTTTTATAAGAAGTATAGGCTTAATATATGAATAAGGGAAAAGCCAATGTAAAATGAAACTATGAGCCTTTTGGTCAAATTAAGAATTTCAAGATGGAGGCATTAGGGCAGTTAGCCAAGTGCTAACTGAGCCAAGTGCGGGGCTCTGCTGAGTGGGGGTCCTGTGTGATTGCACAGGACACACATGGCCAGGAAGCCACTCTGCTCATCACAATCCTGAATATCAAAGAACTGTAAGTGCTAGTGTATCTCTCTATAAAATTAAGAAAAAAGAGAATAATATAAAGAGCTTTATAAAAATGAAATACTTATTAAATTAAGCCAGGAAATTATTAATATTTTTTCCCGAAATAACCTCTTACCGAAATATTCTAGCAAGCGAGCTGGGTTTCCAATGGTAGGAGAGTGTAAGGTGGGTCTGAGGCTTCTGGTCTTAAGCCAGATTTGTTTTTTCCCCAAGGGTACCAAAGAATGTAAAACTCTTTTAGGATCTTTTTTTATATCTTCCAACATTCTCAGGGTTTTATATCAATGACAAGCAAATATATATTGAGCACTTCATTCATTCATTCATTCATTCATTCACCACTCTGAACTTGCTGAACCCCTGCCATGTTGAAGGCATTGAATAGGCACTGAAAATACAAGGATGAAGAAAACTCAATCCTTTTTGGGCTTATGGTTTAACCAGGGCCATATATTATGGGACATAGAGTAATGGGAGCTCAGAGTAGGGAAGCAAGAGCGTGAACAGCCTCATGTAGGCCCTGGTGTGTGAAGTAAGCCCTCTAGTTGGACAATAAAGGGCCTAACACTGAGGAGCGCATGAGAATAGTAACAGAGGCTCAGAAGTGGCTCCAGACCCAGGCCCCAGCAGGGATACTAGATACAGGCAGATAGGCCAGGGAGGACTTCCCAGATGAGGAACCAAATTGGACCCTGAACTCAGAAGACGGAAGGGCCAGGCTAGAAAGATATCGGCTGGCCTTCCTCCAGGGGGTCAGGGCCGGAGCCAAGAAGCCCACCAATATGGCTAAAATCTCCGAGGTCTTCCAGAAGCATGATGAAAGTCCAGCAGCTTTCTATGAGAGACTATGTGAGGCATACCGGATCTACACCCCCTTTCACCCTGAGGCCCCGGAAAATCAAACTATGGTAAATGCAGCCTTTGTAGGCCAAGCCCAGCCTGATATAAGGAGAAAATTACAGTAGCTGAAAGGATTTGCAGGAAAACACTACTGAGTTGCTAGAGATAGCAAACAAGGTTTTCATCGACCGAGACAGGGCGGCAAGAAAGGAGGAAGAAAAGAGAATACAAAGAAGGGCCAATATAATAGTTTCGGCTTTTAGAAATTCGGGCTCCCAGACAGATCAGGAAGGGAAGCAAGAATACAGATCGGGGGGAGAGGAAAAGCAAGCCTGAGACGAGACCAGTGTGCCTATTGTAAGAAAACAGGACACTGGAAAAATGAATGTCCCAAACGGCAAAGTAAGAAAATAGGGCCCCCTTTTCTGCCTAGCTACTATCAACCAGAGCCGCCTGAAGCAGATCTCATTGGGCTAGCAATGGTTGATTCCGACTAGGACAGACTGGGCTCTTTTCAGCTGGGCCACCACGAGCCCATGGTCAGAATGAAAATAAGGGGCCAGACTGTGAATTTTATGATTGATACGGGAGCTGAGCACTCAGTAGTCACACAGAAAGTAGTGCCTCTCTCGGGAAAGGAGGTCACCATTATTGGAGCTACTGAGGACTAGACCCATAGACCATTCTGCCGCCCTTGTCGATGCCAACTTGGCAGCCACCAAGTGATTCATGAATTCCTGTACTTGCCAGACTGTCCAGAACCTCTGGTGGGTAGAGACCTTTTAGCCAAAGTGGGGGCAGAAATCACTTTTGATCCAGATGGCTCAGCACAGTTTCGCCTAGGTGAGGAGACCTCCCCAATGATCCTGTCCTTAGCAGTGCTGAGAGAGGAAGAATGGAGACTTTATACCCCCCAGTCAAAGACCTCACCATTAGAACCTGAATTAGAGGAAGAATTTCCGTTAGTCTGGGCAGAAGGGGATCCTCCAGGCCCGGCTAAGGACCACGCCCCGGTGCTAATCGAGTTAAAGCCTGGGGCACCGCCTGTTAAAATCTGCCAATAGCTGATTCCAAGGGAGGCACGTCTAGGAATCCAGGTCCACTTAGACCGGCTGCTTCAGTGAGGACTTCTTAAACAATGTCAGTCTCCATGGAACACTCCTCTCTTGCCTGTCAAAAAGCCTGGGACAGCCCTAACCGGTTTTGCTCAGTGGATAGAGCATCGGCCTGTGGACTGAAAGGTCCCAGGTTTGATTCTGGTCAAGGGCATGTAACTTGGCTGCGGGCACATCCCCAGTAGGAGGTGTGCAGGAGGCAGCTGATTGATGTTTCTCTCTCATCAATGTTTCTAACTATCCTTCTTCCTTCCTCTCTATAAAAAAAATGAATAAAATACATAAACACACACACACACACACAAAAAAAAACCCCCCAAAAGCCTGGGACTAATGACTACTGCCCGGTGCAGGACCTGCGGGCTATTAATGAGGCTGTTATAATCTTGCATTCGGTGCTACTGAACCCCTACACACTTCTAGGACTCATCCCACCAGAGGCAGAATGGTTTACATGTCTAGATCTGAAAGATGCCTTTTTTTGCCTTCAGCTGGCACCCTCCAGTCAGCCTCTGTTTGCCTTTGAATGGGAAAACCAAACTACAGGGGCCAAGGAGCAGTTCACCTGGACCAGACTGCCACAAGGGTTCAAGAACTCCCCTACTCTTTTTAGTGGAGTGTTAGCAACTGATCTGTCTGAGTTCCCAGGACAGGACTTGGGGTGTGTTCTACTCCAGTATGTAGACGACCTCCTACTGGCCAGCTCCACAGGAGCTCAGTGCTGGGAAGGAACATGAGCCCTTCTGAGACTATTAACTGAAACAGGGTTACCAGGCACAGATTTATCAGAAAGAAGTCAAATATCTAGGCTTCCGAATCACCCGAGGGAAACACAAGCTAGGGACTGAAAGGAAGCAGGCAGTATGTGCTATCCCAGTCCCTAGCACCCGGCGACAGATTCGGGAATTCCTGGGAGCAACAGGGTTCTGTCAGATTTGGATCCCAGGGTTTTCAGAACTAGCTAAGCCCCTCTATGAAGGTTTGAAAGGGGAAGAGAAGGCACCCATCAACTGGGGTCCCGAGCAGGAAAATGTCTTCATCGCTATTAAGGCAAAGCTTCACTGAGGCCCCAGCACTAGGGCTACCAGATGTGACACGGGACTTTAACCTCTTTGTTCACAAGAACAATGTGGTAGCCTAGGAGTTCTAACTCAGAAGTTTGGACCCTGGCAAAGACCAGTAGCTTATCTCTCCAAGTAGATTGACACAGTTGCCACTGGGTGGACCCTATGTCTCAGGGCCCTTGCAGCCATGGCATTATTAGTCAAAGAAGCAGATAAGCTTACCCTGGGACAAAACTTAAATGTAAAAGTACCTCATGCTGTTGTCACCCTAGTGGAAACAAGGGGGCAGCACTGGCTAACTCATGCTCAAATGACTCAGTATCAAGGGCTCCTATGTAAAAATCTGCGGGTACGATTAGAAGCAGTAAGAACACTTAATCCTGCCACCTTTCTACCCATCGCTGAGGGGGCCCCTGAGCATGATTGCCTAGAAGTCCTAGAGGAGGTTTACTCCAGCTGACCAGATCTAACAGACAAGTCCCTACAGGACCCGGACTTAGTATTGTTCACAGACGGCAGTAGCTTCTTAGATGAAAGGAAAAGACCAGCCTGATATGCAGTGGTATCAAACTTTGAGATAATTGAGGCACAGGCCCTGCCTGAAGGATGGTCAGCGCAAAGGGCAGAACTTTGGGCCCTAGCTAGAGCCTTAGAACTCAGTAAGGATAAACGTGCCAACATCTACACTAATTCACACTATGCCTTTGCTACCCTGCATGTCCATGGGGCTATGTACAAGGAAAGGGGGCTCCTGATGGCCAGAGGGAAAGGAATAAAAAAATCAGAATGAGATTTTAAAGTTACTAGAAGCAGTCTGGGAGCCCAAGGAAATAGCCATTATCCATTGCAAAGGTCACCAGAAAGGGAAAGACTCAGTGTCAGAAGGAAACCAACGTGCTGACACTGCAGCCAAGCTGGCTGCTAAAGAACAAGTGGCACCATCACGGATCATGTTGGCCCCCCAATTATCTGAACCTACGAAATACACTCCTCAGGAGGAGGAATGGGCCCAGCAAGAAGGGGGCAAGAGAACGAAGGAAGGTTGGTGAATACCCCCAGATCATAGGGTCTATGTCCCAGAACAGTTGCCCATAAGGTAGTCCTCCAGCAGCATGAACTTACTCATTTAGGGAAGACTGCCCTAGAAGCTTTGTTAGGCAGGTACTACCTAATTGCCCATCTTCCCTCCTTGTGTGCCTCAGTCTCTCAGCATTGCTTCCTCTGTGTGCAGAAGAACGCCAAACAGGGTCCTGTGGGACCGATAGGAGTTCAGCGCCGTGGGCAAGCTCCCTTCAAAGACTTAGAAGTAGATTTTACGGAATAGGGCTTAGCAGAGGAAATAAATACCTGCTAGTCTTTATTTGCACCTTTTCAGGATGGGTTGAGGCATATCCCATTCATACAGAAAAGGCAAGAGAAGTCACTAAGGTGTTACTGAAGGACATAATTCTGCGATATGGAATGCCTCTGACCATAGGGTCAGATAATGGTCTAGACTTTGTAGCAGAAATAATACAACAAGTAGCCAAGGCTTTAGGAACTAAATGGAACCTACATACAGCTTACAGGCCTCAGAGTTCAAGGAAAGTAGAGCGCATGAACCGGTCTCTCAAGCAGGCTATGGCTAAGCTATGCCAAGACACAACCTTACCCTGGACAGATATCTTGCCTCTTGTACTCCTGTGGGTACGCTGTGCCCCGAGGGCCAGGATAGGTTTCTCTCCCTTTGAAATTCTATATGGCAGACCCCCTCCCTTAATTCGGCCAAAGGGAGATTTAGGGGCAATAGGGAACTTGGAAATCCAGAAGCAACTACAAGGATTTGGAAAAACTGTCTTTCAAGTCCACAGATGGGTTACTGATCGGTTATCCATCTCTCTAGGAACAGTTGTACATCCTTATAAACCTGGTTTGGGTAAAGGATTGGAAAAAGGAACTCCACAAGCCTACCTGGAAGGGACCCTATCCAGTCATATTAACCACATCCACAGCTCTCAAAGTTGCAGGATTGAGCACCTGGATCCACCACTCGCGTGTGAAGGCAGCTCATCAGCCAAGCAGCGATCAGTCCGAGTGGAAGGTGACCCCAGATCTTGAAAATCCCCTCTGGCTGCACCTCAGCAAGGAAACGAAGGCCTCATCATGAATTGCTGGATCACTCCTTGTCATGCCATCCTTGGCTACATTTGCCTTGCAGGAATAGTTATAATACTAATTTTCATTCTAACGGTTCACTGCTGTGGACCCCCACTGAACAGGAACAGGGGGAATAGCATACTTCCCTTAATCATAGCCTGTATGTTCCCACTCTCCCTTACAACGACATATCCATCCTGCCCCTGCTTAACCAGGACCCAGGATGACACTTTGTAAAGTCTTTCCTCTTATCAGGGGAGCTACTGCTACAGTGGAAAAAAGCTCTGTATATGGAAAAGACTGGTCTACTGGACAGGTAAGCTTCGCAACCATTTTCAGGGACTCTCAAGCAGTGCATCAGTCTGTTGGGCCCGTAGGGGGGACCAAAGTTTTGTTGACTGACCCAGGGAAGTCATCGGACTAGAAACAATCAAGCAATGACAGGAAGCATCCAAGGTACCGGTACCCAGACTAAGAACTCAGCCACAGAAGCAATATGACTTGGACCCCCGATTCTATCAGCTCCTCGATTCAACCCACCACCTCCTCAATATTACCAAGCCTAATTTGGCTAGGGATTGCTGGTTATATCTTCCCCCAGGACCACTCCTATTAATGGCTACCCCGGTAAACATAACTAAAACAGGGAACTTAGCAGAAGAAATAATAGGACCTGTCATGGCCAATGTGCAGCTAACTAATGTTGCTCCTATTTGTTTCAGCAGTACCCAGGGCCAACATCCAACAGATCGCCTCCCAGATGATCTATGCAACTCCACTCTCAAGGCTGAAAACACTACCAACCACTGGTTCCCCCCCGCCCCCCGTGCAGGAACATTCTACGTGTGTGGGACCATTGCTTACCCCTGCCTGCCTGCAAACTGGATGGGAGTGTGCACTCCTGCCTATCTAACCCCAGATATGTCTATTATACCCAACAACCAATCACTTGAAACCCCTCTTTAAGCAGTAACTGGATATAAAAGGGCTGTGCAAGTGATTCTCCTTCTAATAGCACTTGGAATTGTGGGTGGCATAGGAGCCGGGGTAGGGGGAATAGCTCACTCTGTCTCCTCTTATCAAGTTTTGACCCAAGAATTTTCAGAAGACATAGAGAAAGTAGCTGAGACCCTAATTGCCTTGCAGGATATGGTTGATTCCTTAGCCACAGAAGTACTACAGAATAGAGGAGGATTAGACTTACTAACAGCAGAGAAAGGTGGAATCCGCCTCTTCTTAGGAGAAGAGTGCTGCTTTTACGCCAACCAGTCAGGCATTGTCAGAGATAAGGCTAAGGATCTAATAGAAAGAGCAACAAAAAGAAGACAGGAGTTATCCGATCCTGGGCTGCTTGGCGCGCGTGGGGGGCGGGGGGGAGGGGAGAGAGGTCTGGAAATGGCTTCTCCCATCGACAGGACCACTGTTAATGCTACTCATAGCCATAAGCTTAGGACCATGTTTTCTAAATTTCTTAACTCACCTTACCTCATCTTGCCTAGATGCCTTTAAACTTCAAATGGTCCTACAAACCAGAAGAATTCCCTACAATCCCCGCCAAGAGGAAGAAATGGGATGCTAACCCCTCGGTCGTCGTCCCTTAACAGCAGGAAGCAGCTAAGAACAGTTGTCGTCCCTGTTCATTGTAACATCAGGGGTCAATATAACCCCATCCCCAATAATGGCCTACAAGAGTCAATGATTTGACTCATGTATATAAAACCAGTAGGGAATGAAGCATAATAACCTCTATTTTGTAAAAACTGCTGTTTGAAATTTCTACTAGACATAGAAGGTTCTTTGTTCTGTGAATTAATTCTGCTATTGGCTTCTGTAACCATGCTTGCTCTAATGATAAGGAAAATAAGCTCAACTGTCTGACCTTGCAAGCTGCTCTGCTGCCATCCCTAGCTACCCCCATACCAGGTGTCTTTTAGTTACCTGTTATCAAGGCTACTGAACTGTGTTGTACTCTCAAGGCTACAGGCTTCCTGAGAGATATCTGCTAAGCATACATAGGGCTCTTTTGAAAACTTGCAAAAGGGACTGGAAGCCCCATATTTAGGGGACAAAGAAGCCAAAAAGATGTAAAGGAATAGCTTCCACCAGATTGCTTTGCTCAGAATTTGAGAGACAACCTCCTCTGAGTCCGCTGGCGTAATAAAGCTGTGTAACTCCATTTCTTTAAGCGTTGCTTGGTTTTTCTCCAGTTTTCTGTAACAATTTGACTATAGGGCTATAAATTGAGTAAATTATTTGTGTGATTAGCAGAGGTTAACTGTCACTAAGCCCTTGCACTGTAGAAAGAAACTGCATCATGGAATGAGCAGAGAGGAACACATTTCAGAGAATGAGGATATGGGGAGTACTAATGGGAAAGTGAGCTGGCACCCTGCAGGCAGCATTGCAAGTCCCAGGGAAGGTGTGTGAGTAGTAAGAAGGGGCAGGTGTGAGCAGTCTCCTTTTCAAGTCGACCCTGGGCTTTGTTCCTATAACTAGTTAAGAAGTTCAGTGCATGCAGCTATTAATTAACACCTGGGCCAAGTTTCCTAATGTTTTGGGCTTCAGTTTCTTTACACATAGGACTGGCTATTATAATAAAAGGAAGGGTACAATGAGAGAGTGAAGATGAAGATAAGTGACCTATAGAGAACACCCAGTAATTCAATTCATAGCTGGTCGGTAAATGTTCATGTTCTCCCTGTTTGTGAGTTCTTCCCTCGCTTCTTCTCGGCCACGTCTTCCTCCACAGCAGTTCCATGCAAGAGCGAGGATAATTCACTTCTTTGTTATCTCGTCCCATTGGCTGTCAGCTAAGCATACATAGGGCTCTTGCATGGGTTATTTGTGAATTCCTTATTGGAATCTCATTTTTGTGTTATTTTATATTAGGAACTTGAACAATGCCTAGTACACTGTTCCAAATCTTTTCAAAATTTCCGTTGAATGAATGAATGTTTTTGTGAGAATATTGTCTTTCACATAGATCTCTTCCTCTGGATGACATCACCTCTGATTGACCTATTTGCTCATCCTGCCATGTCCTGATTAACAGGCCTTTTGGAAAATGTTCCTTCAAGGGGAGAAATTATCTGCAGAGAGACACTTGGGTGGAGTGGCCATTAGAGGGCAGCAGTGGGCTTCACCATGGTGTGGTGAGCAGAGCCCCACTCGGGAGGACAGGCGTTTCAGGGGAAGGGGAGGTAGAAAGACATGCAGAATGCTGATATGTTTGCTTCCTTCCTTGCATTTACCTACATATCTATTGCCAGGGAGATCTGTGGCTTTTGAGTAAGAGAATACGGCTATTTTTAAGTACAGAGAAAGAAAAATAAGGCCTTTTCTGAGGGAGGTTCATAGTGGAGTCAATGGCTCCCTGCTCAGAATATCCTAACATGTGAATGTAAAGTGTGAATTTCTCTGAGTCCCGAATCCGAATGAGGCTGAGGGCTGGGACTCTGCACTTATTTTGCAGCTGCCAAGGGGTTCTGGGGCCTCTCAGATGAGGACCCTGGTGAGTAGGTACCTGGCTGTCTCATCAGTGAGCCCTGATGCATGTATGTTTGCTTTTTATTTCTTTATTTATAAATTATATACATGATGACTGTTCTAATGCATTGTCACATTGTAAAACAGTCACAAAAATGGAAAATTTGAAAGGATGGAAAACCATCTACATTAAAGTTTCTGTATCGGCCTTTCCTGGGAACTGACTAGAAATGCCTCGGCCCTCACCCACTGAATCAAAGTTTGGGGTGGGAATCGCCTTCAGGTGTTTTTGATGAATATTTAAGTTTGAGAACACTCTAGTCTTGGTTCTCGAACCTGCCTCCTCATTCCTTATTGGAGCCCCATGCTGAGTTGCAGAAAAAAAGAAGTACTGATGCTGGGCTTGATGAATCTACTGTCTCTGCAGGCAGGACCTGGACATAGGCGTTCGGAAGTTTCTCCAAAGGAGCTAAGCTCAGTGGACAGATTGCTAACCCAGCTACTGTGCCCTCCCCACTAGAGCATGGAGGCCTCAGAGAGGAGCCAGCAGCAGCCTGACCCGTCACGTCATTCACTGGCAGGAGATGAGGCCACGAGACTGAAGCTTTTCCAAAGTTGCAGTTACTGATGGTCTCAGCCAGCATCCAGTCCTCCCTCCCCTGGTCAGCGCACACACTGAAACAGTGAACCCAGAGCACTCCTGACACACATGTGTGAAAGTGGCTGAAACCATAGCACTTTCAGCTGCAGGCCACAGACATCAGCTCCTGACTCTGCAGGGCCCACTGCTCTTCTCAGCACTTGGTGCAGGGAGCTTTCTGGAGAATGAGCACAAGCAGCCATTGGAAGAATGGGTTCATGTGGGGTCTGCATGCATCTGTCATACAGAGAATTCTGTAACTGACAGTGTGACTGAACGTGCTGCTGGTCTGATTGGCACTGGGAAGGACTCTGTCCCCGTGGCCAGGGTGAAGCAGCCAAGCTGTCATATGGCAGGGGGACAGTCTTCAGGGGACAGGGCTGGTGGGATTGGGGGAGCTCTGTAACGTTGAGTTTCTTGCCAAACCTCTTTGTGCCTCAGTCTCCTCATTTCTCCTATGCGGTTATAATAATAGCACGACTCCCCCAGAGGGTTGTGGTACAAAATGGGGCTGACACATGTAAAGAATGGTGTGCCCATCTGAGTGCATGCTCTGCAAGTGTCAGCCTTCAGTGGGTGGCAGGTACAGGGACACTGCGAGACTCCTTGCTACTGCATGGGGCAGAGAGCTTAGGACACTGCCCGCACTTTCTTTCTTTCTTTCTTTCTTTCTTTCTTTCTTTCTTTCTTTCTTTCTTTCTTTCTTTCTTTCTTTCTTTTTCTTTTCTTTTTCTTTCTTTTCTTTTCTTCCTTCTTTTCTTTCTTTTTCTTTCTTTCTTTCTTTTTCTTTCTTTCTTTCTTTCTTTCTTTCTTTCCTTCCTTTCTTTCTTTCTTTCTTTCTTTTCTTTCTTCTTTCTTTCTTTCTTTCTTTCTTTCTTTCTTTCTTTCTTTTTCTTTCTTTCTTTCTTTCTTTCTTCTTTCTTTCTTTCTTTCTTTCTTTCTTTCTTTCTTTCTTTCTTTCTTTCTTTCTTTCTTTCTTTCTTTCTTTCTTTCAAGGTAACCTAAAAATACCTTACTTTATTTTTTAAAAATTTACTTATTGTCTAAAGTTTTACATATGTTTCCTTTTTCCCCAATTGACCCCCTCCCCCCCGCCCAGCCATTCACACCCCGGGCAAGCCCCCACTGCCCCAGTTTCTGTGTCCATTGGTTATGCTAATATGCATGCATACAAGTCCTTTGGTTGCTCTCTAACCCCACCCCTCCCCTATCATTTGTCTCTCGATTTGTTCTTGTTCATCAAATTATGTTGATCATTATATCCCACATATGAGGGAGATCATGTGATATTTATCTTTCTCCAACTGGCTTATTTTGCTTAGCATAATGCTCCCCAGTTCCATCCATGCTGTTGCAAATGGTAAAAGTTCCTTCTTTTTTATATCGGCATAGTATTCCATTGTGTAGATGTACCACAATTTTTAAATCCACTCATCTGCTGATGGGCACTTAGGCTGTTTCCAAATCTTAGCTATTATCAATTGTGCTGCTATGAACGTAGGGGTGCATATATCCTTTCTGATTGGTGTTTCTGGTTTCTTGGGATATAGTTCTAGAAGTGGGATTACTGGGTCAAATTGAAGTTCCATTTTTAACTTTTTGAGGAAACTCCATACTGTTCTCCACAGTGGCTGCACCAGTGTGCATTCCCACCAGCAGTGCAGGAGGATTCCCTTTTCTCCACTTCCTCGCCAGCACTTGTTGTTTGTTGATTTGCTGATGATAGCCATTCTGAAAGGTGTGAGATGGTATCTCATTGTTGTTTTGATGTGCATCTCTCAGATAATTAGTGACTTTGAGCATGTTTTCATATGTCTCTGGGCCTTCTGTATGTCCTCTTTCGATAAGTGTCTATTTAGATCCTTTGCCCATTTTTTGATTGGGTCGTTTATCTTCCTTTTGTTAAGTTGTATGAGTTCTCTGTAAATTTTGGAGATTAAACCCTTATCGGAAATATCATTGGAAAATGTGTTCTCCCATAGAGTGGGCTTTCTTGTTTTTTTTTTTTTTTTATGGTTTCTTTTGCTGTGGAGAAGCTTTTTATTTTGATGTAGTCCCATTTGTTTATTTTCTCCTTAGTCTCCATTGCCCTAGGAGCTGTGTCTGTAAAGATATTGCTACGACATAAGTATGCTATTTTATGTGTTTTTGAGAATATTGTCTTTCACATACATCTCTTCCTCTGGATGACACCACCTCTGATTGATCTGGAGTCTTGTAGGATTTCTATGGCTTCCCATCTTACATTCAAGTCTTTTAGCCATTTTGAGTTTCTTTTTGTGTATGGTGTAAGTTGGTGATCTAGTTTCATTTTTTTGCATGTATCTGACCAAATTTCCCAGCACCATTTATTAAAGAGACAGTTTTGACTCCATTGTATGCTCTTGCCTCCTTTCTCAAATATTAATTGAGCATAATCTTGGGTTGATTTCTGGGTTCTCTGTTCTGTTCCATTGGTCTATATGTCTGTTCTTGTGCCAGGCAGTTTTGAGAACCGTAGCTTGGTAATATAGCTTGATATCTGATATTGTGATCCCTCTAACTTTCTTCTTCTTTCTCAGGATTTCTGTGGCTATTCTTTATTTATTCCAGATGAATTTTTGGATAGTTTGTTCTAGATCTTTGAAATATGCCATTGGCATTTTAATAAGGATCACATTGAATCTGTAGATTGCTTTGGGTAGTATGGACATTTTAATTATGTTGATTCTACCAATCCATGAACATGGTAAGCTCTTCCATTTTTTTATGTCTTCCTCTATCTCTTTTTCCAATGTCTTGTAGTTTTCCGAGTACAGGTCTTTTATTTCTTTAGTTAAGTTTATTCCTAGGTATCTTAAATTTTTTTGTGCAATGGTAAATGGGATTGTTTTTTTTTTTTTTTCTTCATTTCTCTTTCTGTGAGTTCATTATTGGTGTATAAAAAGGCCATAGATTTCTGGGTGTTAATTTTGTATCCTGCTACATTGCCAAATTCATTTATTAGGTCTAGTAGTTTTTTGATGGAGCCTTTGGGGTTTTCTATATATAGTATCATGTCAGCTGTGAATAAGGACAGTTTTACTTCTTCTTTTCCAATTTGGATGCCTTTTATTTTTTCTTCTTGGCTGATCGCTATGGTCAGCACTTCCAGTACTATGTCGAACAGGAGTGGTGAAAGTGGGTATCCCTGTCTTGTTCCTGTTCTTAGGGGAAATGAATTTAGTTTTTGCCCATTGAGTATGATGTTGGCTGTAGGTTTGTCATATATGGCTTTTATTATGTTGAGGTATGATCCCTCTATTCTCAGTTTGTTGAGAGGTTTTATCAAGAAAGGGTGTTGGATTTTGTCAAATGCTTTTTTTGCATTGATTGATATGATTATGTGATTTTTGTCTCTCAGTTTATTTATGTGATGTATCACATTTATTGATTTGCGAATATTGTACCATCCTTGCATTCCTGGGATAAATCCTACTTGGTCATGGTGTATTATCTTTTTAATGTAATGCTGAATCCGATTTGCTATAATTTTGTTGAGGATTTTAGCATCTATGTTCATCAAGGTTATTGGCCTGCAGTTCTCTTTTTTTGTGGTGTCTTTATCTGGTTTTGGGATTAGGGTAATGCTGGCTTCATAGAAAGAGCTTAGAAGTGTGCCTTCCTCTTGAGTTTTTTGGAATAGTCTGAGGAGGATAGGTTTTAGTTATTTGAATGCTTGGTAGAACTCCCCTGTAAAGCCATCTGGACCAGGGCTTTGTTTGCTGGAAGATTTTTGATTGCTGTTTCAATTTCTTCAGTAGTTATTGGCCTATTCAGGTTTTTTGATTCTTCTTGATTGAGTTTTGGGAGCTTGTATTTTTCTAAGAATATGTCCATTTCATCTAGGTTGTCCATTTTGTTGGAATAGAGTTGTTTTCAGTATTTTTTCATAATCGTTTGTATTTCTGTGGGATCAGTTGTTATTTCACTGCTTTCATTTCTGATTTTGTTTATTTGGGTCCTCTGTCTTTGCTTCTTGGTGAACCTGGCTAGAGGTTCATCAATCTTGTTTATCCTTTCAAAGAACCAGCTCTTGGTTTCGTTGATCTTTTGTATTTTTTTTTTTGTCTCTATGACGTTTATCTCCACTCTGATCTTTATTATTTCCTTCCTCCTGCTTACAGTGGGCTTTTCTTGTTGTTCTCTTTCTAACTCTTTGAGTTGTAGGGTTAGATAATTTATTACCATTGTTTCTTGTTTTTTGAGATAGGCCTGTAGAGTTATGAACTTCCCTCTCAAGACTGCTTTCACTGCGTCCCATAGATTTTGTATTGTTGTGTTTTCAGTGTTGTTTGTTGCCATAATGCTTTTTATTTCTTCTTTGATCTCTTTGGTAACCTAGTCATTGTTTAATAGCATGCTATTTAGCCTCTCGGTGTTTGATTTTTTTTATTGTTTTTATTGTAGTTGATTTCTAGTTTTATGCCAATGTGACCTGAGATGATGCTTGATATGACTTTTATCTTCTTGAATTTGAAGAGACTTTGCCTGTGACCCAATATGCAGTCTATCTTTGAAAATGTCCCATGTACACTTGAGAAGAATGTATATTCTTGAGAAGAATGTATATTCTGTGGCTTGAGGGTGAAATATTCTGAAGATGTCAATTAATTTCATCTGTTCTAGTGAATCATTTAGGATTGATGTTTTGTTTTGTTTTTGCTGATTTTTTGTTTAGAGAATTTGTCTAGTGGTGTTAGTGGGGTATTAAAGTCCCCTAGTATGACTGTATTGCTGTCAATCTCTCTCTTGATATTCTCCAGATTTTTTTTTTTTATGTATTTGGGTGCTCCTGTATTGGGTCCATATATGTTTACCAGAGTTATATCTTCTTGTAGAATTGTTCCCTTTAGTATTATGAAGTGGCCTTCCTTAACTCTTGTTATGGCCTTCACTTTGAGGTCTAATTTGTCAGATATAGGTATTGCTACACCAGCTTTTTTTTCATTTCCATTTGCCTGAAAAACCTTTTTCCATCCCTTCATTTTCAGTCTGTGTGAGTCCTTTGTTCTGAGGTAGGTTTCCTTTAGATAGAAGATATATGGGTCATATTTTCTTATCCACTCAGCTACCCTATGTTTTTTGACTGGGGCATTTAATCCATTTACATTTAAAGTTATTATTGATAGGTACTTGTTTGTTGCCATTTTTATTTTTCATGCCTGTGTTTCTTCTTCCCTTCCTATTTCTTCTTTTTACAGCAGACCCTTTAGCATTTCTTGCATTGCTGGTTTGGTGGTAATAAACTCCCTTAGTCCTTTTTTTGTCTGTGAAGCTCCTGATTCCACTTTCACTTTTGATTGGTAGCCTTGCTGGGTACAGTATTCTTGGATTCAGACCCTTGCTTTGCATGACTTGTATATTTCATTCCATTCCCTTCAGGCCTGATGTATTTCTGTTGAGAAATCTGTTGATAGCCTAATGGGTGATCCTTTGTAGGTAACTTTCTGTCTCTGTCTGGCAGCCTTTAAGATTCTTACTTTGTCTTTGGTGTTTGCCAATTTAATTATAATGTGTCTTGGTGTTGGTCTTTTGGGGTTCATCTTGTTTTGGACTCTGTGAGCTTCTTTGACTTGTGTGAGTTTTTTCTTTCCTATATCAGGGAAGTTTTCTGTCATTATTTCTTCAAACAGGTTTTCTATTCCTTGCTCAGTTTCCTCTCCTTCTGGCACCCCTATTATGTGGATGTCGTTTCATTTCATGTTGTCCCAAAGTTCCCTTAGGCTCTCCTTCTGTTTTTTAAGTTTTTTTTTTTAGATGCTGCTCTGCTTGGGTATTTTTTCCTACCTTGTCTTCTAGCTCACTTCTTCTAGTCTACTGTTGATGAGTTCTATTGAGTTCTTTATTGTAGTGATGTCATTTTTCATTTTTTCTTGTTTCTTTTTCTTTTCCTTTTCTTACACATATTGTTGCTTCTTACACATATTGTTGAATTTATCTTCCATCCTTTTCAGTGACCTTATGACCATTTCTCTGACATATTGCTTGCCTCTTTTTCTTTTACTTCCTTTTCTGGTGGTGCCTCCTTTTCTTTTGTATGCGGGCTGTTTCTTTGTCTCCCCATGATTGCTCCTCTCCAGGTGTTTAGTTATGTAGCTCTTTCTCTCCTGCGTTGACTTAAAGGCATAAAATACAACACAACAAGACACAATCCACAAGGCACCAAACACAAATGTATTCATGATACTAATAACCTGAAAAAAAGGTGACCACCAGAGAAAAGAGAATTAGGGGATAAAAAAAAGAGTGCAAAAATGATATTGAGAAAAGGAAAAAATGTAAGAGAGAAAAGAAAGAGAAGAAGAAAGAAGGGGGAAAATATATGTATGTGGAGAGAAAACTCCAAGAAAACCAACAACTAATCCAAAAAATGCAAACAATAAACACCCAGAGATGAATGCAAACTACAAACAACAATTAATCAAAAAAAATGCAAACAACAAACACCCTAACAACAAAAACCCCAATGAATCTGAGGCGGCAGAGCTTATTTCCAGAAGGTAAGGTCAAGGAATTGAATGAATGGAGAAATAGCCAAAATTCAGTACAGAGGAGGTAGAAGGAGAATGAGTGTATAAGAAGAAAAGTAAAAAACATAATACAAAAGAGAAAAAAATATATTAAAATCTATAATAATAAAAGGGTAATATGGTAATTGGACCAGACAGCTGAACAGCCTTCTGGACGTCTGGACATCCTTCCCAACAAAGCCAGGGCAGTGGTGGCTGAGGCATGGCCAGCTGCTGTGGCAGTGGTGTGGGGCCAAGGCAGAGATATCTCCCATTTCCTCCTCTTACTTCCCACGGTCCCTCCCCTGTGCCAGCTGCTAACCTTGCATGTGGTGTTAGTGGGTTATTAAAGTTGTGGTGTTCCTGGGTCCCACAGCGCAGCCCCAGCCTCTGCCAACCCTGCAACCTGGTGCTACCCTACACCCTGGCCTGGAGTCATTCATGCATGCCCACGGGACCATGCACCCACCAGGTGGGAGCCAGCGGCTATGGCAGAGGGCAGCCTGCTCTGCTCCTGCAGTGGCTTTCCCATCATCCAGGTGGAGAGCTGAGGAGGACTCGGTGCTGGTGATAATAATAGCTCCTGTTTATCAACCACTCACACTGTGCCAGTTTTTGTGTTGAAACCTTTGAGTGCATTAATCCTTGTGTCAGCCCTGTGAAGTTGCCACGATTATTATCCTTATTTTTCAGAGGCAGCATTTGAGATTCATAAAGGTCAAGTGACTTGTGGTCAGAAGGTGGTGAAGCCAAAAGGGAACCAGAATTCTCTTGACACCTTACCTGCTATTGCTCCTCTCCGGACAGCTGTGACACCCACCGAGGCCTCAACAATGTCAATATATCACTCCCCAGTAGAAATAAAACAATGGCAAAGAAGAAGGGGAGAGTGTGGATGAGAAGTGTAAAGGAAGCATTGGTGGGGCACAGTATTTACTGTAGACTCCCTAGATAGCAGGACAGTTCCCAGTGGTCAGTCAGATCAGTGCCCCAGAGGCCATCGAGGATCATGAGGGGGACAGTTACCACCCAGAAACCCATTCATAGCTCAATGTTTAAGGCAGAGATTTTAAAATATTGCAGCTGCTAACTATTGCACAGCTGACTGCAGATGCCCCCAAGTAATTAAAACTAAAGGTATTGAAATTAAAATTTATTCTTTCATCGCTGTTATTGACCTTCGAAGAACTTTCACTGGGGTGAAAAAGGACCCTGTCCACGCTAGCCCATGCTCATGCGCATTCGAGTCTGGATGCAGCCTCATTTCATCCACCCAGTGAGCCGCACCACCATCTACTGGTTTGCTCCAGCCAGAAACCTCAAGATCATCTTTGACTACACTTTCGCTTGATGTTAGGTGAATATAAATGTTTTCACTTTTTATTATGGAAAATTTAAAAATATAGATGAAAGGAGAAAGAACAGTGTAATGAACCCTACTCATATACCCATCACCCAGTTTCAACAATTATCAACACTGGGCCAAGAGTTTATTATTATTTGACAAATATCTATGAGATATGAATTATGTACCAAGTCCCAAACTAGGCCCTAGGGATCCAAAGATGTATCAGATTTGACTGTAACCCAACCTGGAGGATATAACATATGGCCTTGGTCCTTGATAGGTAAATAAGAGTTATCCAGAAAAAGAAAGTTGTCCTTATTAATTCATTCTCTTTCAAGAAATAATTATGTGTGAGGCACTGTCCTTGGTGCTAGGAACACATAAAGAAACAAGATTACGTTTCTACCTTCTTGAAGCTTATATAATGGAAAAGAGGCATTAAACATGTGATTAGAAATGTGTTGAGTATCTTTTTTAAAAACATATTTTTATTGTGGATAGTATTACAGATATCTCCCATTTCCCCCTCTTACTTCCCTTCCCCTAGCCCCTACCTACCCACCCCAGGTCTTCACTACTCTATTGCCCATGTCCATGGGCTATGCATATCCTATATAATAAAAGGGTAATATGCAAATGGACCTAACGGTGGAATGATTGGTCACCATGATGCACACTACCACCAGGGCGCCAACGCTTAATGCAGGAGCTTCCCCCAGCCTGCAGGCCCCTATCACCTGATCGGGGCATGATGACCAACCTCTCGGTCCCTTCCCCCCACACCCCCTCCCTGGCCGGCAGGCTCTGATTGCACAGTGGTAAATGGGGAACTGGGAACCAGGGGTGAGTGGCAGTGGGGGCCAGGGATGGCTGCTGGCAGCTGGGGAAGATGACCCTGATCTCAGGTCAGGCCTAGGGACTGTACCCGCACATGAATTTTGTGCACCAGGCCTCTAGTATATATATAAAAGAATATATATATATATATATATATATATATATATATATATATATATAAATTTCCCCTTCTTTAATCTATCTATGTATTCGTTAACTATTGGAAAAGGAGAATAGAAAGTAGATAGGTCTGAGTTGGTGATTGGAATTAGTTAAGCTATTAGTAGAAAAAGATAACAAGCGAGGAGAGGAAAAACAGAAGCAAAAAAGAAAAAGAAAAACAAACAAACAAACAAAAAACCAAACTAATCAACAATCAAACAAATAACAACAACAAGACAGAGAGAAAGAAAAAGGCAAAACAAAACAAAACAAAAAAACAAAAAAAAAGGAAGAGAAAATAAAAATAAAAAGATTTGGATAGTGAAGAAAGAGAAGAGAGAAGTGTCTATGGACTTGGAGCAGGGTAGTGGAAATTAGATATATAAGTAGGATCAGGTTTTAACAGGAAGTAAAAAGAAAGGATAGGGAAAAACTAAAGCAGGAACAGGGTAAGAGAAACAGGACAAAAAAGGGGGAAAGTGAGGAAGAGAGTGTTAGCATAAAGGAAAAATTGAGATAGAGCAAAATAATGCTAAAGGAAAAATAAAAATAGAATGTAGAACACTAATCCCAAAATAAAATAAAATAAAGAAAAAATAAAATAAAACTTTAAAAAAGGTAAAATAATAGTAGTAATAATTATAATTAAAAATAAAAATATAATAATAAAAAAGGTACAATCCAGTGAGAAAAAAAATTAGTTTCTTAACTAAAAGATAAAAAATAAAAATGTAAAGTAGTGAAGGTCATTCACTTCCTCTACTGTTTTGTTTGGCACGTCTGTTTCCTGTCAGGTAGTCAGGACAGTATTGAAGTTCCCTATGATCCACCGCTCCTCTGTGTCATAAGCCACAACCCTGTTTTCAAGTGGGCGGGATCTCTTTGTTTCTCACACTGCCTTTACTTGTATTTACACACGAGTCAATTTGTGATTCAACCCCTGGGTGGCAGTGTTTCTGTATTAATATCTGGGGCTAAAAGGCCTCTCTACCCAGTGTTTAGATTGCTTTCCTTGCAGCACTTAATACTGGGTTGGGAAGACAGAATGCCCCAGAGCTGGTTTTTTGTTAGTCTCTCCCCATTCTGATCCCCAGGTTCCACAAAAACAACTTTCCCCTGCAGTCTCTGTGAGTGTCTTTACTTGGAAGATCCTATGTACTGAGTCTAGTAATCAAAAGAAAGGATTTAAAAAGAAAAAAAGCCAGAGTAAGCGCACAGACTCACATCATTTCCCCCTGGCACTGTGCAGCCAGTATACTGGTAGAACTTCAGGCTGCCTTTCTGGGCCCAGCCCAGCTGTGGGTTGATTTCTAGAGTGCCCTTTTTCAGCAGCCATGTGGTCCCCCTTCCACATTCACAGGCTACACTGACCCCCACAGCCATAGATTTTGTTGGGCACAGTCTTCCACTGAGACTCTTGATCCCGCTGCGCATGTTTCTCCCTCCAGCCTGGTTCCCAGACCTCATCTTTCTCTAGGCCAGTGGTTCTCAACCTTTATAATGCCACGACCCTTTAATACAGTTCCTCATGTTGTGGTGACCCCCAACCATAAAATTATTTTTGTTCCTACTTCATAACTGTAATTTTGCTACTCTTAATGAATCATAATGTAAATATCTGTGTTTTCCGATGGTCTTAGGCTCTACAGCAGCGGTTCTCAACCTGTGGGTCATGACCCACAGGTTGAGAACTGCTAGCAGGGTCACCTAAGACCATCAGATATTTACATTACGATTCATAACAGTAGCAAAATTACAGTTATGAAGTAGCAACAAAAATAATTTTATGGTTGGGGGTCACCACAACATGAGGAACTGTATTAAAGGGGTGTGGCATTAGAAAGGTTGAGAACCACTGCTCTAGGCGATATTTGACCTTTCTGTCTGCAGATTGCCTCACCAGTTGGGCTAATTTGCCAATTCCAGGTGGGTGTTATTTGATTCAGCTATTCCTTCTGTCTGCTCTGTGAGAAGGTGCAGGGCTCATCCATGTATTCAGCACCACTCTGTCTCCCCCTTGACAGACTATCCAGTTGCCTGTGGTCTCAGAGGCTGGAGTCACGCTGGTTGTGGGTTCGCAGTTGAGGCAGCTGGTCCCTGGGCGTTGTGGTTGTAGGGTCCTGGGAGGTATCTGAGGTCTCCCCGGTTGAAGTTAAGGCTGGGTTTCCGATCACAGCCACTCTCCCCTTCAAGATGGTGCGGTTTCTGCAGCAGAGCCATCCACTCTGGGAGAGATTTCAGCAGCAGTGGAGGCTGCTTGTACCAGGGGGGCCCATTCTGGCAGTTCCCAACAGTCCCTTGGAATATAACTGTCCCTCACTCATAAATACAGACATTCCCCACACATCCATGCACTCTCCTTTCATTCTCTCACTCACACACTATCTTGCAGCCTGCCATCTCGTCGGCTGCCATCTTGGATCTCCTTTTCTTTCTTTTTTTTCTAGAAATCTTCCCCTACATCCTGGCTTCTTCCACACAGACAGGATGAAATCACTAAATAGAAACAGTTGGGATGGTGGGCTCGCAATGCAATTTACAGATGAGGTACCATAGAATTGTACACTTGAAACCTACATAATTTTATTAACCAACTAGAGGCCCAGTGCACGAAATTTGTGCATGGGGGGTGTGTCCCTCAGCCCAGCCTGCACCCTCTCCAATCTGGGACCCCTCGAGGGATGTCCGACTGCCCGTTTAGGCCCGATCCTACTGGGATTGGGCCTAAACAGGCAGTCGGACATCCTTCTCACAATCCAGGACTGCTGGCTCCCAACTGCTCGCCTGCCTGCCTTCCTGATTGCCCCTAACTGCTTCTGTCTGCCAGCCTGATCACCCCCTAACCACTTCCCTGGGAGCCTGATTGATGCCTAACTGCTCCTCTGCCAGCCTGATTGCCCCTAACTGCCCTCCCTTGCAGGCCTGGTCACCCCTAACTGCCCTTCCCTGCAGGCCTGGTCCCCCCCAACTGCCCTTCCCTGAAGACCTGGTTCCCCCCAACTGCTCTCCCCTGCATGCCTGGGTCCCCCCGCAACTACCCTTTCCTGCAGGCCCGGTCGCCCCCAACTTCCCTCCTCTGCCAGCCTGGTCACCCCTAACTGCTCTCCGCTGCAGGCTTGATCACCCCCAACTGCCCTCCTTTGCAGGCCTGGTTCCTCCCAACTGCCCTCCCCTGCTGGCCATCTTGTGGTGGCCATCTTGTGTCCACATGGGGCCAGGATCTTTGACCACATAGGGGCAGCCATCTTGTGTGTTTGAGTGATGGACAATTTGCATATTACTCTTTTATTAGATAGGATAGAGGCCTGGTGCACGGGTGGGGGCCGGCTGGTTTGCCATGAAGGGTGTCCCGGATCAGGGTGGGGGTTCCCTTGGGGCATGGGGAGGCCTGGGTGAAGGGCCTGTGGTGGTTTGCAGGCCGGCCATGCCCCCAGCGACCCAAGCTGAAGCCCTGGTATCTGGGATTTATTTATCTTCTATAATTGAAACTTTGTAGCCTTAAGCAGAGGCCAGGGCAGGCCAGGAAGTTTGGCTTCCTCCATCTCTGGGGAAACCCAAGCCTCCTGCTCGCTCCATGGCTGCAGTCATTTTTGTTGGGATTTATTTATCTTCTATAATTTAAACTTTGTAGCCCTTGAGCGGAGGCCAGGGCCAGCCAGAGCGGGCGGAAAGCTTGGCTTCCTCCATCGCCGGGGAAACCCAAACCTCCTGCTTGCTCCGTGGCTGGCCGCCATCTTAGTTGAGTTAATTTGCATACTCGCTCCTGATGGGCTGGTGGGGGTGGCTTGTTGGTGTAGTGGAGTGATGGTTAATTTGCATATTTCTCTTTTATTAGTGTAGATGTCACCCCAATAAATTTAATTTAAAAAATAAAATAAAACAAAAATAACTGTGAAATAAAGGACATAGGATTGATCAACCAGGGGGACAGAGGGTGGTTGCATTTATATAGGTGCTTTGAAAGATTATATAAAAATACAAGCTTTGATTATAATATTTTAATTGATAGTTTTCACAAATTCAGGTTACTATGAATTAATGAACAGTATAAATGATTACATTAAAAAATAACACTTTAGTGTTTTCATTCTACACAGGAATTGTAAGTGGCCTAAGAAAGCTTTCCTTCAGATGCTGTTAGGAGACTCAGTGAGGCCACTCACTTTGTGAGCCTGGCTGAGAGTGCACAGGCTCACCCTCCAAGAGCCAGCTATCTGGATTTGGATCCAGATGTCCTATTTGTTGTTTAAGGGGCCCTGGAATACTCGGGAGTATTTAAAAATATATATTTTTTTATTGTTTAAAGTATTACTTGTAGTAGTACATATATCTCCTTTTTTCCCCCCATTGACCTTCCAACATCCTCCTCTACTCTTGTCGCATGCCCTCATCCCACTCCCCCAGTGTCTTGTGTCCATTTGTTGTGCTTATATGCATGCATACAAGTCATTTGGTTGATCTCTTTCCTCCCCTCCCCAACACTCCCCTGCTTTCCCACTGTAATTTGACAGTCTGTTCGGTGCTTTACTACCTCTGTATTTATCTTTTTGTTTATCAGGTTATAATGTTCTTTATTTTCCATAAATGAGTGAGATCATGTGGTATTTTTCTTTCATTGCCTGGCTTATTTCACTTAACATAATGCTCTCAAGGTCCATCCATGCTGCAGCAAATGGTAAGAATTCCTTCTTTTTTATAGCAGCATAGTATTCCATTGTGTAGATGTACCATAGTTTTCTAATCCACTCATCTTCTGATGGGCATTTGGTCTGTTTCCAAATCTTAGCTATGGTGAATTGTGCTGCTATGAATCAGAAAGGATTGGTGTTTCTAGTTTCTTGGGATATATTCCTAGAAGTGGGATTACTGGGTCAAATGGGAGTTCCATTTTTAGTTTTTTGAGGAAACTCCATACTGTTTTCCACAGTGGCTGCACCAGTCTGCATTCCCACCAGCAGTGCACGAGGGTTCCTTTTTCTCTGCATCCTCCCCAGCACTTGTAGTTTGTTGATTTGTTGATGATAGCCATTCTGAAAGGTGTGAAATGGTACCACATTGTTGTTTTGATTTGCATCTCTCAGATAATTAGTGACTTTGAGCATGTTTTCATATGTCTCTTGACTTTCCTTCTGTCTTCTTTGGAAAAGATTCTATTTAGGTCCGTTGCCCATTTTTTTATTGGATCATTTATCTTCCTTTTATTAAGTTGTATAAATTCCCCATAGATGTTGGAGATTAAACCTTTATCGGTGATAACATTTGCAAATATGTTCTCCCATACAGTGTGCTTTCTTGTCGTTTTGTTGATGGTTTCTTTTGTTGTACAAAAGCTTATTTTGATGTAGCCCAATTTGTTTATTTTCTCTTTAGTTTCCATTGCCCTAGGAGTGGTATTGGTGAAGAAATTGCTTTGGCATATGTCTGCTATTTTGCTGCCTGTGGATTCCTCTAGTATTTTTATGGTTTCCCGTCTTACGTTTAAGTCTGTAACCATTTTGAGTTTATTTTTGTGTATGGTGTAAGTTGGTGGTCTAGTTTCATTTTTTTGCATGTATCTGTCCAATTTTCCCTACACCATTTATTGAAGTGACTGTCTTGACTCCATTTTATGTTCATGCCTCTTTTGTCAAATATTAATTGAGCATAGTGGTTTGGGTTGATATCTAGATTCTCTATTCTATTCCATTGGTCTATATGTCTGTTCTTGTGCCAGAACCAGGCTGTTTTGAGAACAGTGGCTTTGTAATACAGCTTGATATCTGGTATTGAGATCCCACCTACTTTGTTCTTCTTTCTCAGGATTGCTGTGGCTATTCGAGGTCTTTTTTTTTTTCCAGATGAATTTTTGGAGAGTTCTTTCTAGGTCTGTGAAATATGTTGTTGGCATTTTAATGGGGAGTGCATTGAATCTATAGATTGCTTTGGGTAGTATAGACATTTTGATGATGTTGATTCTACCAATCCATGAACATGGTATGTTCTTCCATCTGTTTATGTTTTCCTCTATCAATTTTTTCAGTGTTCTGTAGTTTTCCACGTATAAGTCTTTTAACTCCTTAGTTAAGTTTATTCCTAGGTATCTTAATTTTTTTGGTGCGGTGGTAAATGGGATTGCTTTTTTAGTATCTCTTTCTGTAAGTACATTATTGGTGTATAGAAAGGCGATAGATTTCTTGGCGTTAATTTTGTATCCTGCTACATTGCCGAATTCATTTATTAAGTCTAATAATTTTTTGATGGAGTCTTTAGGGTTTTCTATGTACAGTATCATGTCATCTGCAAATAAGAACAGCTTTACTTCTTCTTTTCCAATTTGGATGCCTTTTATTTTTTCTTCTTGTCTGATCACAATGGCTAATACTTCCAGTACTATGTTGAACAGGAGTGGTGAGAGTGGGTATCCCTGTCTTGTTCCTGTTCTTAGGGGAAATGGTTTTAGTTTTTGCCCATTGAGTATGATGTTAGCTGTGGGTTTATCATATATTGCTTTTATTATGTTGAGGTATGATCCTTCTATTCCCACCTTGTTGAGAGGTTTTATCAAGAAAGAGTGTTGGATTTTGTCAAAAGCTATTTGTGCATCAATTGATATGACTATGTGATTTTTATCTCTCAATTTGTTTATGTGATGTATCACGTTTATTGATTTGCGGATATTGTACCATCCTTGCATTCCTGGGATAAGTCCTACTTGGTCATGTTGTATGATCTTTCTGATGTACTGCTGGATCTGATTTGCTAGAATTTTGTTGAGGATTTTGGCATCTATGTTCATGAGGGATATTGGTCTGTAATTCTCTTTCATTGTGTTGTCTTTATCTGGTTTTGGTATTAGGGTGATGCTGGCTTCATAGAAGGAGCTTGGAGATGTTCTTTCCTCTTGAATTTTTTGGAATATCTGAGGAGGATAGGTTTTAGTTCTTCCTTGAATGTTTGGTAAAACTCCCCCATGAAGCCATCTGGCCCCAGGCTTTTGTTTGCTGGAAGCTTTTTGATGACTGTTTCAATTTCTTCTGTAGTTATTGGCCTATTGAGATGTTTAGATTCTTCCTGATTGAATTTGGGAAGGTTATATTTTTCTAGGAATATGTCCATTTCCTTCAGGTTGTCCAGTTTGTTAGAATAGAGTTGTTCATAGTTCAAATCCTTTGTTTTTCGGTGTGGTCTGTTGTTATTTCTCCTCTTTCATTTCTGATTTTGTTTATTTGGGTCTTTTCTCTTTGCTTGTTGGTGACCCTGGCTAGAGGTTCATCAATCTTGTTTATCCTTTCAAAGAACCAGCTCTTGGTTTTGTTGATCTTTTGTATTGTTTTTTTGGTCTCTATGTTGTTTATCTCTGCTCTGATCTTTATTATTTCCTTCATTCTGCTTACAGTGGGCTTTTCTTGTTGCTCTCTTTCTAACTCTTTGAGTTGTAGGGTTTGGTAATTTATTACCATTGTTTCTTGTTTTTTCCAGTAGGCTTGTAGAGCTATGAACTTCCCTCTCAAGACTGCTTTCGCTGTGTCCCATAGATTTTGGATTGTTGTGTTTTCATTGTTATTTGTTGCCATGATGTTTTTTATTTCTTCTTTGATCTCTCTGGTAACCCAACCCAGTCATTGTTTAATAGCATGCTGTTTAGTCTCCATGGGTTTGATTTTTTTGGATTGTTTTTATTGTAGTTGATTTCCAGTTTTATGCCACTGTGATCTGAGAAGGTGCTTGATATGATTTCTATCTTTTTGAATTTGAAGAGACTTTGCCTATGACCCAATATGCAGTCTATCTTTGAAAATGACCCATGTGCACTTGAGAAGAATGTATACTCTATGGCTTTGGAGTGAAATGTTCTGAAGATGTCAATTAATTCCATCTGGTTTTGTGAGTCATTTAGGATTGATGTTTCCTTTCTGATTTTTTGTTTAGAGGATTTGTCCAATGGTGATAGTGAGGTATTAAAGTCTCCTACTATGATTGTATTGCTGTCAATCTCTCCCTTGATATCCTCCAGGAGTTTTTTTTAATGTATTTGGGTGCTCCTGTATTGGGTGCGTATATGTTTACCAGAGTTATTTCTTCTTGTTGGATTGCTCTCTTTAGTATTATAAAGTGGCTTTCCTTATCTCTTGTTATTTCCTTCACTTTGAGATCTAATTTGTCAGATATAAGTATTACTACCCCAGATTTTTCTCATTTCCATTTTCCTGGAAAACCTTTTTCCATCCCTTCACCCTCAGTCTGTGTGCATCCTTTTTTTGGGGTGGGTTTCTTGTAGACAGCAGATATATGGGTCATGTTTTCTTATCCAATCTGTTACTCTATGTCTTTTGATTGGTGCATTTAATCCATTTACACTTAAAGTTATTATTGATAGGTACTTATTTGTCTCCATTTTTATTCTTTTCCCCTGTGTTCCTTCTTTGGTTCCTCTTTCTTCTTCTTCTTTTTTTTTTTTACAGCAGACCCTTTAGCATTTATTGCATTGCTGGTTTGGTGGTAATAAATTCCCTTAGTCCTTTTTTGTCTGTGAAGCTCCTGATTTCATTTCAATTTTGATTGATAGCCTCACTGGGTACAGTATTCTTGGATTCAGATCCTTCCTTTGCATGACTTTGTATATTTCATTCCATTCCCTTCTGGCCTGATGAGCTTCTGTTGAGAAATCAACGCTAGTCTGATGGGGGTTCCTTTGTAGGTAACTTTCTGTCTCTCTCTGGCCGCTTTTAAGATTCTTACTTTGTTGTTGGTGTTTGCCAATTTAATTATAATGTGCATTGGCATTGGTCTTTTGGGGTTCATTTTGCTTGGGACTCTGTGAGCTTCTTGGATTTGTGTGGGGTTTTTCTTCCCTATATCAGGGAAGTTTTCTGTCATTATTTCTTCAAACAGGTTTTCTATTTCTTGCTCAGTTTCCTCTCCTTCTGGAACCCCTATTATGCGAATGTTATTTCGTTTCATGTTGTCCCAAAGTTCCCTTAGGCTCTCCTCCTGCTTTTCAATTTTTTTTTTCTAGAAGCTTCTCTGCTTGGGTATTTTTTCCTACCTTGTCTTTTTGCTCACTGATGTGGTCCTCTGCTTCTTTTAGTCTACTCTTGATGATTTCTATTGAGTTCTTTACAGCAGCTATGTCATTTTTCATTTCTTCTTGCTTCTTCTTCATTTCCTCTTAGTTCTTACACATATTGTCAAATTTGTCTTCCATTCTTTTCAGCAAACTTATGGCAATTTCTCTGAATTCTTTCTCTGATAGGTTGCTTGCCTCCATTTCATTTACTTCCTTTTCTGGTGATGCCTGCTTTTCTTTCATATGTGGGCTGTTTCTTTGTCTCCCCTGGTCTCTCTTCTCCAGGTGTCTGGTTATGTAGTTCTCTCTCTCCTGCGTTGATTTAAAGGCACACAATACAACACAACCAGGTACAATGAACAAGGCACTGAACAGAAATGTATTCATGATATTAATAACTTCAAATAAAGGTGACCGCCAGAGAAAGGCAAATTAGAGGATAGGAGAGAAAGAAGAAGAGAAAAAAAGAAAGGAAGAAAGTAGCGCAAAAATGAAATTGGGAAAAGGAAAAAAAGTAAGAGAGAAAAGAAAGAGAATAAGAAAGAAGAGGGGAACAAATTATATATGTGGGGAGAAAACTCCAATCAAACATCCACTAATCCCAACACATGCCGACAACAAGTACCTGGAGATGAATACAATCTACAAACAACAACTAATATCAAGCGAGGCAAGGGAAAACAGAAGCAAAAAACAAACAAAAGCAAAACAAACAAAAAATAATAAACAAAACAATCTCACAAACAAGCATAAAAATCGATATAATCAACAATCAAGCAAAGAACAACAAAAGGATGGAGAGAAAAAAATTTTTTTGGATAGTGAAGACAGAGAAGAGAGAGGTGTGCATGGACTTGAAGCAGAGGATTGGAAATTAGATATATAAGTAGGGTCAAATTTTAACAGGGTGTAAAAAGAAGGAATAGGGAAAATCTAAAGCAGGAAAAGGGTAAGAGAAACAGGACAGCAAAAGGGGAAAAGTTAGGAAGAGAGTGATGGCATAAAGGTAAAGTTGAGATAGTATAAAATGATGCTAAAGGAAAGATGAAAATAGAATGTAGAACACTAATCCCAAAGTAAAATAAAGAGAAAATAAAATGACACTTAAAAAGAAAACATAAAATAGTAGTAGTAATAATACTGATTGAAAATAAAAATGTAATAATTAAAAAGGTAAAATCAAGTGAGGAAAAAAGAAAAAAATTAGTTTTTTAAGTAAAAGATAAAAAAATTTAAAAAATGTGCAGTAGTGAAGGTCATTCACTTCCTCTACTGTTCTGTTTGGCACGTCTGTTTCCTAGTCCGGACAGTATTGCAGTTCCCTGTGTTCCACTGCTCCTCAGTGTTGTAAACCAGTCCTGATTTTTAAGCAGGCAGTGTGTCTTAATTTCTTGTATTCCTTTATTTGTGTTTACACAAGAGTCAATTTGTTATTCAACCCCTGGGTGGCAGTGTTTCTGGATTGACCTACGGGTCTATAGGTCCTCTTTAGCTAGTGTTTAGATTTCGTTTTCCCTGTGGCACTTAATACTGGTTTGGGGCAGTGGGTTGCCCCAGAGGTGGTTTTCTGATGGTTATTCCCCTTTCTGATCCCCAGGTTCCAGAAAAACAACTTTCCCCTGCAGTCTCTTAGAGTGTCCCCAATTGGGTGATCCTATATATTGGGCTTAGCAATCAGAAGCAAGGATTTAAAGAGGAAAAAGAAAAAAAAAAAGAGCCAGTATAAGTGTGCAAACTGTGGGGCTGCGTGCAAGTCTGTGCAGTCTTTTTTTCCCCCTTGGGTCTAAGCAGCCGACACACACTTAAAATTTTTAGGCTGTCCTTTTGCATCAGATCAAAATTGGTTGCTTTTTAGAGTTCCTTTCTGTTAGCAGCTCTGAGGACGCCCTTCCACATTCATGGATCACGCCAGCCCCAACAGCCACGGATTTTTCTAGGCGCAGTCCCCTGGTCCTCCAGCTCCCACAGTGCACGTGTTTCTCTCTCCTGCCAGGATCAGAGACCTCACCTTCTCCCAGGTGAAATCTGACCTTTCCATGAGTGAGTGTAGAACTCCTCTGAATCTGTATGTTTGCACCAATTGGGGACCGGTGTTCTGGGGTTCACAGCTGTTTGGTGGGTCCCGTAGTTGTAGATTCTCCAGGCTTTTCAGGTTCCCGACAACATCCACTTTCCCCTTCAAGAGGGCGTGGTCTCCGCATCCGAGCCAGTCGCTCTGGGAAGGAACCCAGCAGCAGTGGGGGCTGCCTGGTCAGGGGAGCCCCGTCCAGCAGTCCCCCACAGTCTCCTGGAGTATAGCTGTCCCTCAACTCACCAACAAACACTCCCCGTGTGACCACACACTCTCCCTTTGTTTTCTGACTCACACACTATCTTGCAGTTTGCCTTCCTATCGACAGCCATTTTCCTTTTCCACTAAGATTTTTTTCTAAGCCTTACTTTACTCTGAAGCAAAATGGGCTAATCATAGTTTCTATATCCGAGGGTTGTGTCAAAACAGGCAAACCCCGACTAGACAAGAAGAAACTTGATTCAAAAAGACAGTTGCCATAGGAGAATCTGCAATCTCAGGCACCTGCGGGTGCCTCAGACACAAAGAGAAAAGGGGAGGGGTGGGCAGATCTCAGTGGCAATGGGAAGCTGGGCAGGAAGGGGCACAATGTCCGGCGTCTGACAGGAAGTGCTTCACTGTGGTCAGTCCACTTCCTGGAGAAGCTGAGGAAGGGACACTTCAGTGCTGCTTCAGGCTGGGGCCAAGCAAGGGGCCTGTGGGAAGACAAGAAGCCTCATTAAGGTCAAGAAAACAGAGGGCAAGAAATGGGCAATTGTGAATGCATGGTCAGTTCTAAGGAGTAAGTGAAATGATCCTTGTCATTATAACTCACCAAGTTTTCTGCTTATTAACTAGGAATGCTAGGTTGGTTTGTTGTTGTTGTTGTTTTAATTATAAGAGCTTGATTGTAAAGAACCAGAGACTACCCGTTTCTTTCTTTGGAGCAGAATGGTTCAGTGGCATGGCCACGACAATGGTAACACCCCATGCAGTGAGCATCTGCTATGTCCGGACATGGCCCAGAGGCCCCCAGGCTGGCCAATGGAGCCACGGAAAGGGCAGGGCTTGGAAAGTTGTGTATTTAGAACAATCATCTAGAGTCACTCCTGAGGTTCTATGTCTTCTTAATGCAGGTGATGACATTCCTGACACCAGGAGTTCAGGAGAAGCATGTATGGAGGGACTGGGAATCTTGCTTAGAAATGTTGTTTTGAGGGGCCAAGGAGACATTCCAAAGCAGGCATTTAGCGGGCAGTGCAGTGATCTGGGATGGATATAAAGACACTAGAGGCATGGTGCATGAAATTCGTGCACGAGGGGCCAGGGGGTTCCTCAGCCCGTCCTGCATCCTCTTACAATCTGGGACCTTTCAGGGGATGTCCAACTGCCAGTTTAGGCCTGATTCCACTGTGGATCAGGCCTAAACAGGCAGTCGGACATCCTTCTTACAATCTGGGACTGCTGGCTCCTAACTGCTCACCTGCCTGCCTGATTGCCCCTAACGACTCACCTGCCTTCCTGATCACCCCTAACCATTCGCCTACCTGCCTGATCACCCCTAACCACCTCTGCCTGCCTGCCTCATCGTCCCTAACCACTCTGCCTGCCTGCTTGATTGCCCCTAACTAATCCCTGAGGGGCAGGGCCAGCCTGGGCCAGGGGCCGTGGTGTTCTGCACTTTCCAACCAGAAATGTTTTAATAGGCAGTCTCCAAACACTTGAACTGGAAAACTTAAAAGTAGAGTGCTCAGATTTCAGGCATCAGGTGCTATTAGCAGGATTTCTATCCTAATTAAACTCTAATTCTGAACTCTCAACAGTCTGGACAAACTGCCCTTCACTATCTCCAAAGTTTCTTATTTGTCACTATCCCATTTTCCTCTGCTTCAAACCAAGGCAACAAATGAAACCTTTAATTCTGATCTTCCTCACACAAGGGAACAACAAACCTCAATTGAAATAATTTCCCGCCAGAAGTCACGTCCAAATACTGCAAGACTGAGGATTATAGGGCTGACTATGCACATGCATAATAACAGGCTCACATTCTAGTGGTAGGTGCCCAGGCATCCTCCACAATCCCACAATCCTCTGGTCGCATATTTCCGGTTTTTCTAGCTCTTTAAGTGGTGTTTCCTTCAGTCACATTGCAATGTCCAGGGCCTTTAGTTGGAGAGGATTTTTCTGTTCTTTGACGTTGATAGCTGTTTACTATTTGGAATCAGTGCAGTTTCGGGAGCACTACTACTGCCATGAACATGTTGGTCCCAAGTGCACTCATTAAATAACAGCCCATTCAGTCCACGGCTGGTGCCATGTTGGTTCGCAATGAGAAAGGTACTGTGCTGAGCCGTTTTCCAATCGGATCTTCCTCTTACTTCCCCAGCACACTCCAAACCTACTCTGGGTTGACCACCCCAATCCCACAGACCCTTAAGACCTTCCCCCTATTTCTTCAACTTTCCCCCATCAAACTTGCATTGCCCTACCGCTCCCTGTGGAGTGGGGCCAGCCGGGGTGAGGGGCCGTGGTGTTCTGGTCTCTGGTTGTTCTGGTCGTTCCACTGTTTTGGTTGCTGGCCTTTTATTATATAGGATGGGAGTCATAAACACAGTCATGAAAACCATGGCAAGAAGATCATTTCAGGAGCAGATACCTTCCTTCAAAGCAGTCTGTCCCTGTGTTGATGGGTAAGCATCTGCTCATGCACTTCTGTGTGCATTTGCTCAGCAACTACTAAGCATGTTCTACATGCAAAGCACTGCTGGTTTCCAGGAGGAAAAATGAATAGTTCTCCTCAAGCAGCATATGACCCAGCCCAGCAATTCGCAGCTATGGAGGTTTGCCCCTGGGGGCACTTGCAATGTCTGGAGATATATTAATGGCACAACTGAGGAGGAGAGGCTGGGACTAGCACTGGGAGGTAGAGGCCAAGGATGCTGTGAAACAGCTCTCCCACCCTTGACAGAGAATGATCTGGTCCCAAGTGTGAGGATGAGAACCCCTGACCTACACTAAGAAACAGTACATGCACTCACAAAGCTAAAACCCCATTGCCTTCTGCAAACTGCGTGTGGTGGCTTTGTAACTTGTCAACTTGGCTAAGCCAAACTCCAGCCCCCAAGTCCCCTTTCCTCTGTTTCCTGCTGGGGTGCAGCCCGAGAGTGGCTCTATGAGCTGTGGAGGCCGAGGGAAGCAGCAGCACCTCTGGCTCAGACAAGTGCTGCCCACATGCCACCTCCCTCATGGTGTCGGGCAGCCGGTGGGCCTACAGCTCTCACCTGCCCAGCTCCCCCAGCTTCTCTAACCGCTGGGCGAGGGAGAGGTTGTGCAGCTCTGTGGCAAAGTGTTTCAGCTCCTTCAGGAGCCCTGCACCTCTGAAGCCACAGGCAATAAAAACTGAGGTGGGTGTCAGTTCATTCTCATGGGCTTGAGCTCATGCTTGTAGGTTACTTCTTGTTCTTGCTCTTAGACTTTACATGACCTTCCCCAGCTGGTGCTCACCCTGTGGACATACAGCTCCAGTGTCAGACAAGAAGACAAGTCTTTCAGAGACTGTGCAACTCATTCTTGCAATTACGAAGGGCAAGCCCTTGATATGTATGTGTATACTAGTGACCTGGTGCACGGATTCGTGCACAGTGAAAGGAAATTGATCAGAAGGTGGCCAGTGGGACGGACTGGGTGAGGCAGGCCGGACACACCCTGAAGCCAACCTTCCGTGGTCCCTCCCTGGCTGCTGCAACTGGGGCGGTGCTTGAGCTAGAAGGGCCTCTGAGGAGTGAACGGGGTCCCTCTGGCAAGTGGAATCCCTCGGGTGGGCCTGCAGGGATTGGGCCAAAACTGGCTCTTCGACATCCCTGAAGGGGTCCCGGCGTGCGAGAGTTCTTGTCACTGGGCAGCTCCTGCATTGAGCATCTGCCCCCTGGTGGTCAGTGCACATCGTACCTACTGGCTGGTCAGATAGTCACTTAGCCTTTTATATATACAGATTTTATCTCTGATTGAAACCTTAGTGATATGTTGTGTTTAAATTATTATTGTTTCTAACACAGAACAAAAGAATTTTATAGAAAGGCAGATTATTTTTTCTCCTTGGGGTCCAATCAGTGGTCCCTTCCCATGAATTGTTCTAAATCCTGGACTTATTTTGTTCTTTCTTCTCCTCTTCATCCGCTTCCACCTCTGTCACCTCTTCCCTCTTCTTACTTTTGTCCCATCTCACCTTTTGGATGAGTATACTCCATGGATTACAATATGTGCTAGACAGCAGTTTCTTCCTGCATGTGCAGGTGTGTGCCAAGACAGTTACCCAGGGTTTGTTGACATGGTTTGTGTGTACTTCACGTGTGTTTTGCCTGAGAGCAACACAAAGTCCTCAGTCATCTCCTGCCACTACCTGGGTCTTAGTCCATTAAAGAAGTATGGTGCCATAATTGGTATAATCCCATTTTGTTGGGATGGTCCACCTAACCATTGGTGTTCAGGTTTGTTTGGGTTTTTTGGTCCCCCTTTGGAGATCTCCAGAGACCTAGTGTCTTCCTTGAGCTGTTAAGAGCAAAGCTGTCCCATTCCTGGGCAGACACCTACCAGGTGGGCCTTTGGCCTTGTGCTCATGGACTCAGTAGGACTGAAGCAGAGGGAGAGTTCCACGAACGGCCCAGGTTAACGCCCAGTGCCATGTGCTCAGAGTTGGGAACCACATGCAGTTGTAGGAAACACAGTTTAAACTTCTATACTCATGGGCCTGTCATGGATCTATAAGCTCATGTCAGCCCCTCCTTCAATTTGTAGCTTAGATGCCCACTTGCTACTTTTTTGACTCTGTATGGAAATTTTCTTACAGCTTATTTCAGGGCCAGGAACACTACCTTACTCAGCCTGAGGGTGCAGGAGAAATGGCGTGGGCTCTGGGCACCTCCACTGACACGGCACATCTATGAATTGCTTACTATGTGCTAGGTTTCTTGTCAGGCACTGGGGTGTAGCCTCGGATGAGATACTGTTCTTTCCTTTGTGCTTTTGTACTCCAAAATGTAGAGACACCAATCACAAACTCAAGAAAGCAATACCAAGTTAGGAACTCACATAAGAAAAATTTCTGAACAGTTTTATTACCAACCTTGGTGGGTGTGTGTATGGGAGGATCTACAAAGGAAGGGCCCATTCAACCTTATCCTTTGTTTCCTGTCTCTTCCTTCCAAGTCCTTTGGTCCAATCCATGGCAAGCTATTTTTCCCAATTTTATAGAATTGCATTTGAAAAATGGATTTTTGTGTAATAATTTATCAAAGTCGTGTGTTACTTCTTGACTTATAAAATAATGAGACTGGATTTGATGATGAATACAAACCTTCATTTCTAAAATCTGCTTCAATGGAAAGACCTAAATAAGGAAGTGATGCCCCACTCACATTCTTATTTCCTCATCAAAGAACTTAGGTTGATGAGTCAGTCCCAGTGGTCTGCTGTCTCTGAGCTTCTGGCACATAGTTACCCATGTGACCCTTCAGGATTTGGCATATACTACGTTGTATTAACATTAATCTGTGGAGTGTGAGCTCCCAGTGGGGTCTGATTCCTTTTCATCCTTGGTGCCTGCCAGTCTGTGGTCTAGTCAATGGTTGCTCACAGTGGCTAGTTTTTAGTTTTTAAAACTCAGCAGCTTTAAAAAGTAAGTAACACAAAAGATAGACATCCATGCCTCATGCCTGAGATTTCAGATGCAGTAGGTCTATGCTGGGGCTCAGGAATCATAATTTTAGGACATTTCCTGGGTGATTCTGATGATCAGCCACATTTGAGAACAAGAAGTCTAAACCTATTTGAAACTCTCTCTCTCTCTCTCTCTCTCTCTGTGTGTGTGTATGTGTGTATTTACAGGTTCCTCAAGGAGACCATAATATGTAACTGCCTGCCTTTTCTCCTTCTTCCTGTTGAGTGCCAGATTTGATCTCTAATCTCAGAGCTCTCATTACAGTGAGGGCAAAATCAAAAGATGTATAACTCCTCGAGTCTTCAGAGGTGATCCCCCAGTGGCCAGCACTCAGGGGTGATTGGTAATTGCTTTGTTAACGGCTATGAGAAGCCTCATTGTCAGTGTGCCTATGAGCTTGGCAGGTGCAGTGGTGAGACTTGCTGGCTTGTAACTTCTTCTGAGGTCCTCACTGTGGACAATCCCACAGGCCTCCTGATTTCATCCTTGGGACTTCAATATTTCTTAACCGTTCTTTTACAGATGGGGAAACTGAGACTTAGAAAGTAACTTTCACAGGATTCTATGCTGGTATATGATAAAGATGAGGTTTGAACATAAATCAACACAATGGATTTAACTCTATATTAGTGCCTGACCCATAAAACTAAAGTGTTAGTGTAATAATATAACACATCTATACTAATAAAAGCTGAGGTGGCCCTCTCGTCCTCGAGCAATGCCCTCAAGTCATCACAGGATGGCTGCCCCCACATCGTCACAAGATCACTGCCCCCATGTTGTCACAAGATGGCCACCACAAGATGGCCACCACAAGAGGGCCACCACAAGATGGACACCACAAGATGGCCAGCAGGAGAGGGCAGTTGGGGGCAACCAGTCCTGCAAGGGAGCAGTTAGGCATCAATCAGGCCAGCATGGGAGCGGTTGGGGGGGGGTCAGGCAGGCAGGCAGGTGAGTGGTTAGGAGCTAGCAGTCCCAGATTGTGAGAGGGATCTCTGACTGCCGGTATAGGCTGGGATCAGGCTTAGACTGGCAGTCGGACATCCCCTGAGGGGTCCAGATTGGAGAAGGTGCAGACTGGGCTAAGGGACACCCTCCCATGCATGAATTTTCTGCACTGGGCCTCTAGTAGAATTAATAATATCTATTATCTTAACCCTGGGCCATTGGCTGACATGTTATTACCAAAATCAACTTTTAAAACATATTTTTTGTTTGATTAAAGGAAGCAACCTTTTGCCCCTCCTTCCAGAAACACTCACTATCTTTATTATATTACCACTGAATTAGGATTTTAATTTAACATTCATAAGGAAACCCTTACTCAAAGGAGTAGTTACAATTAATTCAAACACGTTAGCCAAAAGACACCAATTAAAATTATTTTTGACAGGTCAGTCAGTCATTCTTTTTTTCCATAAATCTTGACAACAAAAATTGGTCTTAGTTGCTCATTTTAAAGTGATTTTATCTTTTCAATTATGTTAAACTTCCAAAAAAAGTATAAACACCCATATATACCAAGAAGCAGTTTGGTAGTACATGTGACATCTATTTTTCATTCTTGAAGAAAAATTGGTGAAAAATTAACTTTTTACCTGCTCTTCAATTCTAACAGGAAGCTTATTTGAAAAATTTATAAATCTAACTTATGTGGGCATTCTGTTTTTTTATTCAAAGTTAACATAAAGCTCCAAGTTGAGCTATGATGGAAACTGACAACCCCAAAGAGAGATTACGTTGAATGTCTTCCCACATGCCATCGAGTTACAAAAAGTCATCACAGAGGTTTAAACTGGTCCATCTCCCTAGAAGGTAGAAAAAGTTAAATTAATAGGACATCATTTTTTTGCCTTACTTCTCCCTTTTCCCTCCATTCTCTGTCACCTCTCTTCTCTGACTCCTGTCCCTCATTGGTTACTTATTGGATATTTTATATTCTATTCTGACTTTGTTTCAGAGCTTTATTTAATCTCTTGACTGTGTTTAGGTTATAGGAGTTGAAGCTTCATTTTATTTTGCATCATTTGTTATTAAAAATAAATTCTATAAGAAGCACAGAGAGCTCAAGTGATGCCTCTAAAGCCATAGCTAAGCAGAGGAGCCAGGATTTGAACCCAGGAATGCTGAATTCAGAGATTGTGTTCCTTTTCTGGACGCTATGCTGCCTCACTGATTTTCATGCTGTTAGTAAATAACAATCAGTACAGTGTACTGAGCCTTCTAACTGTTCAAATGAATGTATATTAATCACCCCATATTAGACGCTCAGTCAACAACTTGGGAAGTTAGTTTAACAATCACGTTTTACAAAGAAACAGGTGAGGGCAACTGACTTGGCCAAGACTGCTGAGCTGGCACTCATCCCAGGCCATGACTTGGATTTTAAAGCACATTTTTATCTCTTTCCTCTTTGGAGGACTGTGCCAGACTCAGGAATCTCTCATAAATATTTTCTGCCTGGATGAATGAATCTGCTCTGCTCACTTTCTATAGAAGTTCAGTAAAGGTGGTTGGGGTAACTATGACTCTGAGAAGTTAGGCAGCTTGTGTGGGTAATTCAGCTATTAAATAACAGCTGAGAGTCCACGTCTTTCTGTTTTTCTGCCTTTCCTCAGTGACCTACTGGGGGAGGAATGCTGACCTGCTCTCTGAGAGGCAAGCTAGCACCAAGAGAGGAATCCTCACCAGACTGAGTTTAACGTGCACTGAAATATTTAGTAGTGAAGTTCCATGATGTCTGCAAAATACTTTCCAATGGTTAAAAAAGAGAGAGTGACCAAAATGAACAACTTGTATATCCAGGTGAAAAAGATCAGGTGTATATTGCAGTATTCTCCTGAAATTTATATAGATTTGAAGTTTTCCAAATAAAAAGATGAAGAAGGAAGGAAGGAGGGAAGGCAGGAAGGAAAGGAGGAAAGGTGGGAGGGAATTTCAACAGGGTTCAATTCACCATCTGCTGCCTTTTGCCTATCAATGATTTATTCATTGATACAAAATTTTGATAACATGGTATCTGAGTAAATGACACTCACTGAAGGGAGTCAATGTACTTACATTTATGGCTATGTTGTTATATTTATAGATAATACTCAGATTTAGTAAACTACTATCTTGTATTCAAAGAGCAGTTGTATTTTCAATAAATCTTGCAATAAAAATTTTCTACCTAAGTATAAAGTGTGAAAGCAGGAAAATAAATAATATTGGTGTTTGAAATGAAATGGCTGATTCAGAAAGCAAGAATTCATTTAGAGGAATCACAAGATTCAAGTGCTCAATATTTTCACTGCTATCATGAAAATAATTTTGATGAATAACTAACTGGTATTTTTCCCTCCAATTGTGTGTATTGACAAAAAATTAAATACAACACAATAGAATTGAAAGTTTATAGAAAAAAATCAATAACCAGTAAAATTTACTTATAATACATACTTTTTACAGTAGATTTCTGGAACTTTTTGTTTACTCTCTTATATTTTAAAATATATAATTGCTATATATTGAATAATATAAAGTAGGAAGAAGGACAAAAATGAAAGCCTTCTTATCCACAAACAACTATTATTTAACACTTTAGTTGGATTTCCTTTAGGTCTTTTTTATGTAACGTATTTGTTTTTTCTTATTTACATAATTTTATATCCTGTATACATCTATTTTGCATTTTGCTCTTTTTAAATAACACTATCTCATAAACATTAGTAATACATTTTGATAAAATCCTTTTAAGGTATGGGACATAAAAACAATAAAAAAGGAACTCTGGGAGGGTATATGAGAAATTAGGTAACATTCCCTAGGTGGAGAACTGGGGGAATTGGGTGAACAGAAGACAAGGGTAGAATGCAGCCTTCCCAATGGAATACCTCTCTATGTAGCTGTATGTCACACACACACACACACACACACACACACACACACACACACACACAAAACTTTTGACTTATAGACATATAATGCTTGCTAAATATTTAAAGAAAATTATTTGAATCATTTAAAATTAGGGAATTATTTTTACAATATTATGTTAAGTAGATAGACGTTTATTTACTTTATTTACACAATTTCCAATTAGAGGACCAAGTTGTTTATTCCCTCCCCACCTCCCCCACCCCCACTCCCCCTACACAAATCTGAGTATTTAAATAACTTTGTCTGATCTGCTTTAGTCATTAGTTGAAATAAATGCACTGTCCTACTTCCCATAGGTTTATTTTTATATCCTTGCTGATAACTTACAATCAATTTTGAGACTAAACCATTTGTACTTTTCCTTTCCCCCCCACTCTAGGAATATTTCTCTCTTTTATATCAGATATCTCATCAAAATATAGTTGTTTGTTTTTAACTGGCATGTTCTGTTCTTTTACAAGAAAATAAAATATCTTCAAGTGTGTTCTGCATACTACTTGGCAACTTTAACCCTCTCTGTAGCTCTAGTTAGAAAATGGGGAGAACATTTCAGGCCAGACTATGATGTGCTACGGCGACACATGTCTACTTCCCAGGGACTTTCACATGACATCACTGCACATTTCTCTGTGCATACCCAGTCCTTTGCCTCCAGGACTATGGTCAACTGAATGTGAAGCTAAAAATTTGCATCAACTTGAGCCTGGAAATGTTAACATGCACAGAGAACAGAGTTTCTGGGTTCCAACAACACAATGTCACTGTTCCCTGGGTTGACAGAGGGGGCTGCCAGACAGTCCAGCCTGGCTGTGGCTTTCTGTAGCTGCAACCCTCTCCACCGTGTCATTCCACTAGTGCTGGAGGCCAGCCTTGGCTTCCCACCCTGAGGGGTAAGGACAAAGACCTCAACTTACCCCGCAGCAGTCTCCACACAGGGTCCCCAGGAGGCCGTTAACCACCTGGATGGTGCAAAGAAGCATCTGGAACACTGCTATGATGAGCAGGATGGAGAAGAGGGTCAGATTCCAGGACACCACGTTTTCGGGCTCCTGGCACTTGCTCCATAATGCTTCATCACTGAGGTAATCCCTGTCAGGGGCAGGGAAAGAAAGGAAACCGCTGTAAAATGTAGGCAATACCTAGACTAGAAAGTCACACTAGTAACTTTTCTTTTGAAATACTTTTTATCCAAAGCATAATCTCAATAAGAAATATATCCCATAATACCAATACTTTTTAACAACAATACCTAACATTTCTATAGACTATACTAGAGACCCGGTGCATGAAATTCGTGCAGGTGTGTGTGTGTGTGTGTGTGTGTGTGTGTGTGTGTGTGTGTGTATGTGTGTCCCTCAGCCCAGCCTGCACCCTCTCCAATCTGGGACCCCTTGAGGGATATCCGACTGCCCGTTTAGGCCAGATCCCTCTCACAATCCAGGACTGCTTGCATGCCTGCCTCATTGCCCCTAACCACTTCTGCCTGCCAGCCTGATCACCCCCTAACCACTCCTCTGCCAGCCTGATTGATGCCTAACTAACTGCCCTCCCCTGCAGACCTGGTCCCCCCCAACTGCCCTCCCCTGCAGGCCTGGTCCCCCCACAACTGCCCTCCCATGCAGGCCTGATCCCCTCCAACTGCCCTTCCCTGCAGGTCTGGTTCCCCCCCCCAACTGCCCTCCCCTCAGGCCCGGTCCCCCCCAACTGGCCTCCCCTGAAGGCCTGGTTCCTCCCCTCCCCCTTGCCAACTGCCCTCCCTTTCAGGCCTGGTCCCTCCCCTTCTGGCCTGATCACCCACAACTGCCCTCCCCTGCTGGCCATCTTGTGGCAGCCATCTTGTGTCCACATGGGGGCAGCCATCTTTGACCACATGGGGGCTGCCATCTTGTGTGTTGGAGTGACAGTCAATTTGCATATCACTCTTTTATTAGATAGGATACTAAGTGTTAGACCTTATTCCAAACATTTTAAACTATTAACTATTTTATTTCTTTTTAAAATATTTAAAAATATTTTTTTTATTGATTTCAGAGATGAAAGGAAAGGGAGAGAGAGAAGGAAACATCAATGATGAGAGAGAATCATTGATCGGTTGCCTCCTGCACATCCCACACTGGGGATCGAGCCTGCAACACAGGCATGTACCCTGACCGGGAAACGAACCATGACCTCCTGGTTTATAGGTCAATGATCAACAACTGAGCTACCCATAACTATTTTATTATAGAAGCCTTAGGCTTCTTTTATTCTATTTCACAAATAAAGACATTGAGGTACAGAGAGGTTAAGTGAGTCCCCATAGGTCACAGAGCTAAGTGACAGAGTGACTTTTGTGAGCTGACGGAGAGGATGGGTAAATTCAGTATTGATCGGGGAGCCAGGAAAATGAAGACACTCCAGGAACAGAATCTCACCACCTGGGCTTGGTCCTACCTACTGTGATTTGTGACCACTTGGACATTTGACACAATTCAGCCACAATTCTGCCACGTCTAAGTGGCCGTCTGAAGCCATGTAAAGTATAATCATGTCACATAGTTAAAGGGGAGAGCTTGACTTTTTTAAAGGCCTAATTCTAACCAAATTGTGAATTTGACTCAAGTATATTTTTGTCAACATGTGGGAATTACACTTGCAAAAAGATTTAATTAACTAAAAGCACTAAGTAATCTGCTGCCTTAATATGTATTTTATAAAAACTTTGAAATAGGAGAACTGCAATACATTTACAAACTCTGTGTATAGGGAGTCCACTGTGCGACAACGGGAGTCATGCTGTGAAGGAGGAAAGTGAAGCACACTGTCTTCAACGCCAAACACAGGAAAACGGTCAGATCTTTGGGTCATTATCCTTCCTCTCACATTCTCAGAGCCACAGATTGGTCTGCTCCTCTTCCCTTATGCCTCCCCTATCCTCTCAAGGCCTCAATGGGAAACCATCTGCATGTGGCTACTAAGTCAACACCCACCTTATTGGTTTTAGACCTTTTTGACATGATGAATCTTTAGTAATCAGTACACACTTATTTAATACACTAGTGGCCCAGTGCATGAAATTCGTATGTGGGGGGGGGGGCATCCCTCAGCCCGACCTGCACCCTCTCCAATCTGGGATCCCTCTTGCAATCCAGGACCCCTGTCTCCTAACTGCTCACCTACCTGCCTGTCTGATCACCCCTAACCACTCTGCCTGCCGGCTTGCTTGCCCCCAACTGCCCCCCCTGCCAGCCTGCTCGTCCCCAACTGCCCCCCCCACCAGCCTGCTTGCCCCCAATTGCCCTCCCCTCCTGGCCTGATTGCCCCTAACCGCCTCTGCCTCAGCCCTGCCACCATGGCTTTGTCTGGAAGGATGTCCGGAAGGTCTCCCGGACTAATTAGCATATTACCCTTTTATTAGTATAGATTCTGTGTAAAAATTTGAAAAATGTTTGCAATGACAGAAGATATCTTGGCATTTAACAGTTAAAAGAACAAAGGAAAGGGCATTTCCTCTTGCTTTAAAGATAAAACATTGTTCATAGCATCGATGGACCTTTCCATAAAAGCACATGTTCTAGCTGCTCACTAGCTGTGTGACTTATCTGTAAAATGGGAACAACATTATCTATGAAATCATAGAATTATTGTGATTAAATGAGTTAATACTAGTAGAGTGCTTAGGACAGTGTCAGGCATATAGTACGTCTCAATAAATGCTAGTATTATTATTTCACTTCATCTGAGCTGTCTGGTCTAAAGGAAAGAGTCTGGTATTTTGGATTTCGATGGACTTGGGTTTGAATACAAGCATTCCTCTTACTAGCGTGTATTCCTCATACAAGTTACTTATCCCTTTCCCAGCGGCAGTACCAGTTTCTTCCTCTATAAAAGAGGCTAAAACCAACCTCTCAGTTGTGAGAAGTCACTGAGATACTACACTGTACGTATTGTTGTGTAAGACCTCTTTTCAGTACTTACTATTTTTTAAACACTCGTCTTTCTGTTCTGCATTTCTCCATGTAGTCCTATCCCTCTTTACAGTTTTTAAACTTGATGATGATAGGGAGTTACAGGGAGACAATATTTTCCAGGCACATTTGGTAAAGAGAAGACCCTGAGATAAAGTGATTGGCAGTCTTGAGTTCTTACCTCTTCTGAAGGTGTGTGCAGTGGGCACATTCACGCCCTGCTTGTGAAGCGATGGTCCCATACCCAGCTCTCATGCACTCACTTTAAAGAGTGGAAAAGTCCTTTTTTAAAAGTTTTTCTACAGGTAATTATGCCTTTAGCACCTCCTGGTGGTGAGATCAGCTCACCGGGGAACTTGGAAGCAAGGATTGAGTTTGGTGCCTGGAGCAGTCCTTTCAGTCCCACTCACAAACCACCACACATGCCAGTCCACGCCCTTCTCCCATCCCCCAAACTCCCAGTTCTGAGACTCTCAGAGATGCCCAACTCTCCAACCTCATATTCCTTGGACCTGAGGGCTAGTCATGTTTCCACACTCTGGGAAGCAAGGGGAGCTGAGGCAGTGTATACCCAGTTTACTGAGCCGGAGTTTTACAGCATCCTGCTCTTGGGAAGGGCACTCCCATGGAACAGCAGTAATCCATCAACATTGGAATGGAGCCGCATTGAGTTCATGCAACTCACTTCTTGCAGCTGAAGGAAGGGCAGGGGAACCCCACTGCCTCACTGGCCACTCTGCCTGGTTTTGGTCCCCTTCTGTGTTTCCCAGCATTCTGTGTCATCGTCTGGGCATCTGTCTGTCTTCTTTTCGGATTGTACACTCACAGGGACAGAGACCATGTCCCCTGTGTCTGTCCCCAGTTCCAGCACAGGGAGCTTCTGTAAGTAACAGCAGCTTGCACCTACTGTGCCCTGCCTGTGTTTCCGGGCCCAGGGCCAGCTGCTTTACATCACCTTCCCAGCCCTAACAGGATGTGCTGCTCTCCTTGAACAAGACCTGCCATAGAGTCGCCTTCAGGAAATAGTCACCGAATGAATGAACACACACCCACCACGGATTAAAATGTTGAGGCTAGAAATGGAAGTGCCTGGATTTGATCTGAGGTCTGTCTGACTTCAAAGCCAATGCTCTTAACCATTACACAAATCCCTCTATTTAAGACAGTATATCTCCTGGGGCTATTTGAAATATGATGGATAAAATACATACATATGTCTCTAATGGTATGTTAATCAAGATTTATTCATATCATGATAAATCTTGATATCTTCATGTGAGTGCCTGTATCTTCATGTGAGTGCCTGAGAAGATTGAGTTAAATCACAGAATCAATAAAGGCATAGTTACCTGTAGCAAAACTTTTAAAAAAGAAATTTTCCACTCTCTAAAGTGAGTTCATGAGAACTGGGTACGGGACCATTGCTTCACAAGCAGGGTGTGAGTATGCCAGGGGATGTGTTTGGCTCTTAACGTACTGAGACCAATGTACTGCCAGGGAGTGTGACTTTGAGTCTGTTGTGTTTCCCTTTTTCCCTCTTTGTTTTAAAAAATATATTTTATTGATTTTTTACAGAGAGGAAGGGAGAGGGATAGAGAGTCAGAAACATCAATGAGAGAGACACCGATTCAGCTGCCTCCTGCACACCTCCTACTGGGATGTGCCTGCAACCAAAGTACATGCCCTTGACCGGAACCGAACCTGGGGCCTTTCAGTCCGCAGGCCAATGCTCTCTCCACTGAGCCAAACTGGTTAGGGCCCTTTTTCCCTCTTTGTTTTAGACATATATTTCCTCTAAATCATTTTAAGTTTTATCAAGGATAGTATCATTCACATAACACAATAAAGAGAAAAACCCGTTTAGTGCTGCGCTGATGCTGTTGTTAGAAACAACAAGAAAAGGGTCCTTGGAAGAAGACAATCTGTCGTTCTCAGCCACACCCCCACGTGGGAGAGAGGGAGCCATCAGGGGAAGAACCTCAGGAGGTGGCTCAGCCTTCTGAAGTCTGAATGCTATGCTCAGGCAAGACAACTGAATGGCCAAGGGCCCCAGCAGTCCTCTGTGAGATGAGAGGGCTTTTCACAGTAAATTTGGGGATCCCTGCCTGTGGTATGAGGATATTAGAGGCCACATATTCCTGTTTAGCTATAGAGAAAGGTGGGGATATTTTATGTGAACCTTGTGAACACACTTGACCTCAGGTCATAACAACACCAGTACTGCCACCTCCCCTGCCTGAAGCCTGCTCTGGGTTCTTAACTTTTCACTGTAAATTAATGAAGGGGTTTGAGTTAATAAATCAGTGCCCTATAGGTTTTCTAGTAATGAACCCATCCTCCATGTGCAGGAGGACCTAACAACCATCTTTCCTGACCCTCCGGGTGCGTCAGTCACTGTGCTGGGCGGAGGGGCTGCAGTGGTGAACAGGGCAGAAATGGTCCCAGCCCTCGTGGAGGTTCGAGTCCACGCAGCACTGTCTGGTAGGCTGGCTGTGATGGTGGAACTGCCTTGTGTCTGTCATATTCAATACAGTCACTACCAGCCATGTGTGGTCACTGAGTACTTGAAAGATGACTAATGTGACTGAGGAGTTTTTAACTGTATTTCATTTACATGAATTTAAATTTAAATAACTGAATATGGCTACTGGCTACCATATTGGACAGTGCAATGTGGAGGCAGAGAATCCTATCTAATAAAAGAGTAATATGCAAATTGACAATCACTCCAACACACAAGATGGCCTCCCCCATGTGGATACAAGATGGCTACCAAAGATGGCCGGCAGGGGAGGGCAGTTATGGGTGATCAGGCCAGCAGGTGAGGGCAGTTGGGAGGGACTAGGCCTTCAAGGGAAGGCAGTTGGAGGGGGGAACCAGGCCTGCAGGGGAGGGCAGTTGGGGGCAACCAGGTCTGCAGGGGAGGACAGTTAGAGGTGACCAGGCCTGCAGGGGAGGGCAGTTGGGGCCAACCAGGCCTGTAGGGGAAGGCACTTGGGGGGGACCAGCCCTACAGAGGAGTCATTGGGGGGGACCAGGCCTGCAAGGGAGGGCAGTTGGGAGGGACCAGGCCTGTAGGGGAGGGCAATTGGGGGATCAGGCCTGCAAGGGAGGGCAGTTGGGGGGGATCAGGCCTGCAGGGAGGGCAGTTGGGGCAGACCAGGCCTGAAGGGGAGGGTATTTGGGGGTGGCCAGGCCTGCAAGGGAAGGCAGTTAGGGCAACCAGGCTGGGAAGGGAGGGAAGTTAGGGGCAACTTGGTCTGCAGGGGAGGGTAGTTGGGGTGACCAGGCCTGCAGGGGAGGGCAGTTAGGGGCAATTGGGCTGGCAGCGGAGTTGGTAGGCATCAATCAGGCTGGCAGGGGAGTTGCTAAGGGGTGATCAGGCTGTAAGGCAGAAGCAGTTAGGGGCAATCAGGCAGGCAGGCAGGTGAGTGGTTGGGAGCCAGCAGTCCTGGATTATGAGAGGGATGTCCGACTGCCCATTTTAGCCCTGATGCCACCAGGATTGGGCCTAAATGGGCAGTCGAACATCCCTCGAGGGGTCCCAGATTGGAGAGGGTGCAGGCTGGGCTGAGGGACCACCCCCCCATGCACGAATTTTGTGCACCGGGCCTCTAGTCTATATATTAAAAAGCCTAAGTGACTGAACGATCAAATGACTGGTTGACCAGTCACTATGACTGATGTGCACTGACCACCAGGCGGGCAGTCACTCAATGCAGGAGCTTCCCCCGATGGTCAGTGCACTCCCACAGCAGAAGTGCTGCTCAGCTGACTGATGGGCACCAGATGCTGGGCTCACGGCTGGCAAGCACAGTTGCAGCAGCGCAAAACTCTCCCTGCTCCGCAGCAGCGCTACCAAGCAGTAGTGGTGGCAGGTGCAGTGGGGCTGGCATGAGCGGAAGTGGTTTGGCACCCGGCCAGAGCTTGGGCTCCTCTCCGGCCACATGCCACTTCACTGCTGGGCCTGGGAATGCCATAGAGAGCAGAGAACAGTGCAAGCATTTAGCAAATTGTTGGGGAAGGAAAATAAAATTCAAGTAGCTAAGAGTTCTGGCCTGAACTCTCAACCTTTTTATTGGTGAACATGCATCCTATCTAATAAAAGAGTAATATGCAAATTGACTGTCACACCAAGACACAAGATGGCTGCCCCCATGTGGACACAAGATGGCCGCTACAAGATGGCCGTCACAAGATAGCCTGCAGAGGAGGTCAGTGGGGGGTGACCAGGCTGGCAGAGGAGGGTAGTTGGGGGTGACCAGGCCAGCAAGGGAGGGCAGTTGGGGGGGACCAGGTCTGCAGAGGAGGGCAATTGAGGGGACCAGGCTGGCAGAGGAAGATAGTTGGGGGAGACCAGGCAAGCAAGGAAGGGCAGTTGGGGGGGGGGCAGGCCTGCAGGGGAGAGCAGTTGCCGGGGACCAGGACTGCAGGGGAGGGCAGTTTGAGGGGGCCAGGCCTGCAGGAAAGGGCAGTTGAGGGGGACCAGGCCTGCAGTGGAGGGCAGTTAGGGGTGATTGGGCCAGCAGAGGAGGGCAGTTGGGGGAGACCAGGCCTGCAGTGGAGGGCAGTTGGGGGAGACCAGGCCTGCAGTGGAGGGCAGTTGGGGGGGTCCAGGCCTGCAGGGGAGAGCAGTTGGGTGGGACCAGGCCTGCAGGGGATGGCAGTTGGGGGGGGGGCAAGGCCTGCAGGGGAGGACAGTTGGGAAGGACCCAGGCCTGCAGGGGAGGACAGTTGGGAAGGACCCAGGCCTGCAGGGGAGGACAGTTGGGGGGGACCCAGGCCTGAAGGGGAGGGCAGTTGGGAGCCAGCAGTCCTGGATTATGAGAGGGATGTCTGACCACCCGTTGAGGCCCGATCCCACTGGGATCGGGCCTCAACGGGTGGTCAGACATCCCTCAAGGGTCCCAGATTGGAGATGGTGCAGGCTGGGCTGAAGGACACCCCCCACCCCCATGCATGAATTTCATGCACCTGGCCTCTAGTTGTTTTATAATATTTCAAGAGGTTTAAGTGAAAACAGGATATCTTTATTCTTAACATTAAAAACAAATATAAAGAACACACAGCAACATTTCTAACAATGGAATTTTGCACAGTTAGGTAGCAGGGGTAAGTTGGGAACTGCCACTTCACTGCCCCAGAGGGATCCCGGATTAAGAGAGGGCACATTCCAGGCTGAGAGACCCCACTGGTGCATGAATCCATGCACCAGGCCTCTAGTGTATAATATAGGAGACTAAGCTTGGAAGTCAGAAGATGTGAATTTGAGCTGTGCCTCTGCCCCCAGATGGTGGTCTGACTTAGAGCGAGTCAAATTTCTCAAGCCTGTCTTGACAGGAAGTAAATTACCTTTTAGGGTTGTTATGGGTATTAAATTATAAATTTGTTAAAAAACACACACAAAAAAGAATGTTGTGGGGTTTTTTTGTTACTCTTCACTTGAGGATATTTTTTCCCCCATTTATTTTTTACAGAGAGTGGAAGGAAGGGAGAAGGGGGGGAGAGAGAAACATTGGTGTGAGAGAGACACATCACTTGACTACCTCCCCCAGAAATCCCAACAGAGGTGGGGGATGGAACCCGCAACCCAAGTATGTGACTTTAACTTGGAATTGAACCCAAGACCCTTCCAATGCTCTAACTTCTTTCCAGGGCAAGAAGAAAGGTGTTTTTTTTTTTTTTTCCTTATTGTCAATCCTCACCAGAGGATATTTTTTTCCATTGATTTTTAGAGTGAGTGGAAGGGATGGGGAGAGACACACAGAGAGAAACATCAATGTGAGAGAGATACATCAATTGGTTGGCTCCCACATGTGCCCCGGGATTGAGCTTGCAATGGAGATATGTACATGCCCTTGACCGGAATCAACCCGAGACCATTCAGTCTGCAGACCAACGCTCTAACTGCTGAGCAAAACTGGCTACCACAAAAAGGAAGCATTTTACAAAGCACAATGAAAATATGAAATGCTATTTTAAAGATTTCTGTTAACATTAACTCTCATGAAGAATCTACAATGTTTCCAATGTCAGTAGCTGTAAATTTGCACCTTAAAAATCTGTTTAGTTATAGACCATTTGGGATATTAGTGAAAGCCTGTGAGCGTTAATGAGTAATTGTTCTTGTTTTCCATTGTTATATTTGCAATGGAAGCCAGTTCTCTCTGTTTATTAATATTACTAGTTGTCTCGTGTATCTGCTAATAAACTTTGAATGTCAGCGGAGACACCACAAATCTCCTTCCCTCAGGCCAGCTGAGGTGCCCTCTTTCATTATTTCTCCTGGTCTCTGTCAAAGCAGCAGTTAGAGCTGAGATCTTGGCAGCTTCACTCCAGTACACACTCCAGCTCTGCCTCACAGAGCAGCATGCCTGAGACTTGTAAATTAAGATGACAGGACATGCATGTACAGTGTCTCCTCTTTGGCCATTTATCTGACTGTGCCACTTGAAGAGTGTACCTTACCCGTCGTGGAAGGGATAGCCCCATGTGCTATTTTCCATGAGACATTTAGGACCCTTGTTGATGGAGATAGCTGAGATGACAAATGAGTATCCAGCACCCAAGAATCCAATCACAGCAAATATTGTGGAGGAGAACATCTGAAAGATAAGGAGACAGCCAGGTTCTTAAGTTGGTCCAGAGGTTACTCTCAACACACCTAAGCAGCCTGTTGTTGAGCTTGGTAGCTACAGGTAAAAGCCAGTCTTCCAGGAGATGGGGCCTCTCAGGTCTCCTAGAATGATTTAGGTGTCTCATGTCCCCTTCTTTGCCTCATGCCCATATATTTTTCACCTATTCACCAATGATTGAAGTGATATTTATGATTTGACTTGAGGCCTGCTGCATGAAATTCATGCACCGATAGGGTCTCTAGGCCTGGCTGGCAATTAGGGCTGATTGGTGGATGACCAGCAGGGCGATTGGGGGGGGCCCCCACTGGCAACTGCCTTGGCAGGCCAGCCAGCACCCCCTCACCACCACGCACTCGCCAGCCGGTCCCACCCCCTGCCACCACAACCGGTCACCTCCCTCTCAGGGGTGACCAGTGGGGACAACTGGCAGGGCGATTGGAGGGCCCCCACTGGCACCCACCTTGGCTGGCCTGGGACCTGCAGGCTGGGGGAAGCTCCTGCATAGAGCATCTGCCCCCTGGTGGTCAGTGCACTTCATAGCGACCAGTCGTTCCACTTCTGTCCTGATCGTCCCTCAGGAGCAGGGGGAGGTGGAGAAGCCCTCAGGGGCAATTGTGGCTGGCAGCTGCTGCTCACACCCACTGACGGTGCAGAGCAATCAGGACTGGTGCCGGGCACCAGCAGTGGGTGCGAGCAGCAGCTCCGGCACCGGCTGCAGGTGTGAGCAGGGCTGGTGCCGGCAGCAGGTGCGAGTGGGACCATCGCTGGCATACGAGAGGCAGCTGCTGGCCCCGATTGCCCCTCAGGAGCAAGGGGAAGTGGAGAAGCCCTGAGAGGTGATCAGGGCCAGTGCTGGGCACCAGCAGCAGGTGAGAACAGGGCTGGTGCCAGCAGCAGGTGTGAGCACTGGGTGGGACTGCGGCGTGCGGGAGCAAAGAATTTTCAGTAACCACCAGAGGCTCGCCCCGATGACAGTGACCGGTGCCCTGCCTTGGTCTGGTGCCACTGCTCACCTGCACCACCATCCCGCCATGGCCAAGGCCTGCCATGTTCTGCACTCTGCCGCCTGTTGCCAATGCCCATCATGTTCTGTGTGTGCCCCCTGGTGGTCAGCACACGTCATAACGACTGATTGTTCAGTTGTTCTGCCATTTGGTCTATTTGCATATTAGCTTTTTATTATATAGGACTCTCAGAGGCCCAGTGCACGAAATTTGTGCATGGGGGGGTTCCCCTCAGCCCAGCCTGCACCCTCTCCAATCCTGTACCCCTTGGGGGATGCCCGACATCCCTCTCACAATCCTGAACCGCTGGCTCCTAATCGCTCACCTGCCTTCCTGCGTGGTTGCCCCCAACTGCCCCCCCTTGCCAGCCTAGTCGCCCTTCAATGCTCCCCTAGCCAGCTTAATTGCCCCCAACTGCCCCCCTGCAAGCCTGGTTGCCCCTAACTCCCCCCCCCCCACTGGCCTGGCCACCACTTACTGCCCCTCTGCTGGCCTGGTTGCCCCCAACTACCCCCCTGCTGGCCTGGTCGCCCCTCACAGTCCCCTCGCTGGCTTGGTCACCCCACGTGGCCTGCTTGTTCAGTCATTTTGTTGTCCCTCACTAACCCCCCCTGCCAGCCTGGTCATAGGCAGCCATTGTGTGAGGGTGTGATGGTCAATTTGCATATTACCTCTTTATTATATAGGATACTCTTGAACCAAGGTTTTCAATCTTAAGTATAGAATCTCCTTTACAGGGCTAATATGGAAGACCAGTCTATTATAGAATCAAAGCATATTACAATTTAAAATGATCTTAAAAGATTTCTGGTTTAATAATTTCACAGAGACTAAGTCACTCTGTGGTCTCATGCACCAGGCAGGTTTCTGCTTATGAGAGAGAGAATAGAAGTCTAAAAATTCTCATTGGTCACAGTTACATTCCTTGAGGTTAGAAAGATTGAGTCCAATCTCTCTTCCATTTGGTAGCAGACTTTAAAATATTTGGACATTTTATATATTAAATAAGCATATTTTATATTTTATATTACTTTCCTCCTTCTGCCCTCTGAAAGTTTTCTTTGGGTTAAACAAACCCAACAATTCTAGTTAACTTACCTGTTTTATATGACAAAGATTACTTTGTAAAAAGTTGATTGCACTAACAGCTTTATATTTTAAATGTAAAGTCAAAAAATTGTACAGTATGAAAGGCATAAAAAAAAGTCCTAGAGCTCAGTCAGGCAAACTGTCTCTTACAGATGGAAAATATTAGGCCCAGAGATACAATGTCCATTCTAAACAGCAATAAGAAAGTAGCATGGAAATATCAATAATTTTGGAAACAGAGGTGGAAAATGATCACTTCTATTACTTTGGTGACATGAAGGGACAGTGCCAAGTATAAGAGTTTTTTCCCCTTAAAAATAATTTTTATTTACAGTTGATGTACACTATTATAATAGTTTCCGGTATACAACATAGTGATTAGACCTTTATATAGCTTATTAAGTGATCACCCCAATAAATCTTGTACCCATCTAACACCATACATAGTTATTACAATATTTTCTTTAACTCAACATATCTAAACTTTTATAATTTCAAAATATAATGAATATAAAAATTACAAATAGTATATTTTACATTCTTCTTTTTGCACTAATTCTTTGAAATCTGTAGTATATTTCATACTTATAGTACATATCAATTTAGATTAGCCACATTTCCTATGCCCAATAGCCACATGTGGATATGGCCATTGTATTGGGCAACATAGTTTAGAACATTTGAAAGTAGATTTTTTGTAGTAAAAGTTAAATAAATGCATGGATATGATCTGCACTGATTTTATGACATGGATGAAAAGGGGGCACTGTAACAAAACTAACTGAAAGTAACCTCACAGGGTGATTTCATCATAAATTTCTAACTGGGCAGGTGATAGTGGGTAGTCTTGCACCCCTGGCCTATAAAAGGTTTATCTTCCCCTTAACCAAGCCCCACCCATCTTCATGTGCATTTAGGTTAACACACCTTGGAAATACCTCTTTTCAGACCCTTGTAGGTGGAACCATCTTCAAGGGAGCATCTAATCTTGTTAACTAGCCTGAAACCTAATCATGGAGATTTCTCTGCCTTGCTTTCTTCTACCTTCATGCAATCGTCCTTATGTTCCCTTCTTAATTCCAAATGCATAAAAGAACCTGCAAAATGATAATTATTTGGAGCACTTGAGATCTTGCTTCCTGGTTTAAAAGAAGTCTTATAAATATTCTGTTCAGGTATGGATGTTCTCACAGCAACGGTGATTATGGTTACTCTCAGGAGGGAATGTAATGTAATAGAGGAGAGGAACAGTGGCTCTAATTGAATCAGTAATGATTTATTTCTTTATAAAAGTATCTAAAGAAAATAAGGCATTGAGTTATAACTTCATTAAACTACAGGTGGCATGTTCTGGTTTTATATTCCAGTTTAAATTTCTTACCTTAAAATGAATAAAACAACCACCCCAAACTGACTTTTTGTAATGTTTCCAGAGGAAACACATGAAGCAAGGTACACTTTATGTTATTTTGAGTAAGTAATTCTAAGTTTAGAAGTCTTTAAAAATTGCCAAATTCATTACTCAGAGCCAGTCTTAAAACCAGTATGGAATAACTAATTTTTCATGGGTTTCAATATACAAAATTTTTTATGTTAAAAGAAAAATTATTAAGATCAAGTTGAAGGAGAGAACCAAGATGGTGCCTTAGGTAAATGCTGGTACTTGCAGCCTCCCATAAGCACATCAAAATTACAACTAGAACACAGAACAACCATCATTCCAAATTACCTGAAATCTGGCTGAATGGAAATCCTACAACTACAGAAGTAAAGAAGAAAGCACATTGAGAATGGTAGGAGGGACGGAGGGGGAAATGGGCTGGTTCAACACCCATGTGTGGTATTTTTTTAATTACGAGGGATGTCTAGGATGTGGAGGTCTCCCATGAGAAGCAATGAGTCCCAGCCCCACACCAAACCCTCAATCCAGGTTTCCAAAGCTGGGAAGAGAAGTCCCCATAACTTCAGGCTGTAAAAACCAGCAGGGATTATGGCTGAGTGACACAGAGGTTGCTGGAAACCCAGGCAGTTCCTCTTAAAGGGCCAGTGCATGAACTTACATGGCCCCAACTCCCTCTGAGCACCAGTGCTGGGGCAGTGGCTTGGGGGTGGGGAGGAGACAGAAACATATGGGGAGGAACTGAACTGTCTGACATCAAAGCAAGAACTTGGGGACGGCTTTCTCCCAGACAGAGGTGCTCTCAGGGGTCATTGTTCCTGTGCTGAGACCTCCCCATAGTAGACCTGACTGGCAGGCACCATATCTGAGTCCACATCAACCTGGCTCATACTGTTTGCTCTGCCCTGGTGATTCACTGAGACCCTGCTCTGCCCAATTTGCAACCCTACCTAAGCTGTTCGCAGCTATTTTTCCATATGAATGACCTGTCCTGGCTCAGGCTTCTGACCTTTATAAAAATCTCTCAAACAAGTAGCAGTTGGTATCAGTGTGCCCCATACCTCTCAATAAGAGACCCCAGGCCTGACATTAGCAGCAGCCTGCCTTGCTTCACAGCTTGGCCTCTCCTGGGAACTTCCAAGTCCAACACAAGTAGCAGCAATCTGCAGGTCGCTCTGAAGCTCCTGAAGGGTGACTCCAGACAGGGCACAGGCAGTGGCTGACTTTTCCTTTCCAGAGGGGCCCTAGAGCCAATGTGTCTGATGGACAGCTTCAGACCATGCCAGATTACAATTCAACACATCCACGAGCAACACAGTCAAGTGACAGACTCAGTGAGCACCAAAGCCCCAATGAAGCCAGTCCTGCTCCATAGGGGTGTCTCCTGCACAGAAGCTCTTCCACTGTAGTCACAGCTGGTCCTCACAGCCAATTGGCCTGGGGATCAATCTCTCCCAGTGATGCCAAAAGGAATCAAGGCTCAACTACAATAAAACAGTGCACAAGGACACACCTAGAATGCCCAGTTCAGGTGACTGGGGAGGCTGAGCCACTGGGCCCTACACATAAGGTCACACTATCAATTCCAGGAGACATAGCAGCTCTACTTAATACATAGAAACAAACAGGAGCAGTCAAAATGCAGAGACAAAGGAAAAGAACAGAATGAGAGAACAGAAGCAATCTCTAGAAAAAGAACTAAATTGAATGGAAACAAGCAAACTACTAAATACAGAGTTCAAAAAAATGGTTATAAGGATGCTTAAGGTACTTTCGTGAGAATTTCAAGGACTTCATGAGAATTTCAAGGAAATTAGTGAGAACATCAAAGTTATGAAAAAAGACCAATTAGAAATGAAGGATATACTAATTGAAATGAAGAATAATTTACAGGGAAGCAACAGTAGAGTATAGAATGCTGAGAATCCAATCAGCAATTTGAAATATGAGGAATCAGAAAACACCCAATCAGAAGAGCAAAAGGGAAAAATGATGCAAAAATATGGAGCTAGTGTAAGGAAACTCTGGGACAACTTCAAGTGAACCAACATTCACATCATGGGAGTGCCAGGAGGAGAAGAGAGAGAGCAAGACATTGAAAACCCATTTGAAGAAATAATGACATAAAATTCCCCTACTGGATGAAATATACAGACTTACAAGTCCAGGAAGCACAGAGAGTACCAAACAAGAGGGACCCAAAGAGGCCCACACCAAGACACATCATAATTAAAATGCCATAGGTTAAAGACAAAGATGGAATCTTAAAAGCAGCAAGAGAAAAACAGTTACCCACAAGGGAGCACCCATATGACTGTCAGCTGATTTCTCAATAGAAACTTTACAGGTCAGAAGGGAATAGCAAGAAATATTGAAAGTGATGAATAGCAAGGACCTAAAACCAAGATTACTCTATCCAGCAAAGCTATCATTCACAGACAAGGAAAAGCTAAAGGAGTTCATCACCACCAAAAGAGGATTACATGAAATGCTGAAGGGAGAAAGAAGAAGAAGAAGAAGAAGAAGAAGAAGAAGAAGAAGAAGAAGAAGAAGAAGAAGAAGAAGGAGAAGGAGAAGGAGAAGGAGAAGGAGAAGGAGAAGGAGAAGGAGAAGGAGAAGGAGAAGGAGAAGGAGAAGGAGAAGGAGAAGGAGAAGGAGAAGGAGAAGGAGAAGGAGAAGGAGAAGGAGAAGGAGAAGGAGAAGGAGAAGGAGAAGGAGAAGGAGAAGGAGAAGGAGAAGGAGAAGGAGAAGAGAAGAAGAAGAAGAAGAAGAAGAAGAAGAAGAAGAAGAAGAAGAAGAAGAAGAAGAAGAAGAAGGAGAAGAAGAAGAGGAAGGGGAAGAAGAAGAAGAGGAAGGGGAAGGGGAAGGGGAAGGGGAAGGGGAAGGGGAAGAGGAAGGGGAAAAGGGAGGAGGAGGAGGAGGAGGAGGAGGAGGAGGAGGAGGAGGGAAGGAGAAGGAGAAGGGGAAGGAGAAGGAGAAGGAGAAGGAGAAGGAGAAGAAAGAAAGATGATAAAGATGATGAAGATGAAGACAGGTTTAAAAATACTAGTATGAACAATAAAATGGCAATAAATACATATCAACAATTGAATCTAAAAATCAAAATAAACGAACAAGGAATCTAATGAAAGAAAAAAAAAAAAAGAACTGATGAATAAAATAGAACCAGAGGCATGGAAACATGGAACAGACTGATGAATCTCAGAAGAAAGGGGACTGGAGGTGGGAAAAGATTAACCAAAGAACTTATATGCATATATGCATTACCTATGGACACAGACAATAGGGTGGTGAGGGATTGGAGTGGGGCAGAAACTGGGTGGAAGAGGACATTGAGGGGAAAGAGAGGGACATCTGAATACTCTTAACAATAAAGACTTAAAAAAAATCAAGATGAATATGTTAGGAACAGACACTTTAATTATCTTTTTAAGTAAACAGGCAGCAAGCTTGGAATATCTCTGGAAGAAGACACAATAATTGACAGCAGTGGTAATCTATGGGAGCTGGGGGAGTGGAGGGGAAGCCAGAGTTTGGAGCCAGGAATGGAAGACCTCCTTTGTAGTGTTTGTACTCTGGAAATGATTTTACTCATCTAAATGAATAAATACTAAAGTGGGACACTACACTGTAGTGGTCATGGGCATGAATGACAGGCAGACCAGTCAGGATGTGAATCCTGGTTACTCCCTTATGACCTTGGCAAGTTAATCTTTCTGAGGCCTCCATTTCCATTCTGTAAAATAGGTTCAATAATAAGTACCTGTCTGAGGGAGACCATAATATGTAAGATTGTCTAATCAATAGTGAATGGGACATCAAAGGTACATACTCTAGAAAATCAGATAATCCCAAGTGGGCTACTGGGTAATGCCCAGTACTTTTAATGATAGGATTCCCAGAAATTTCTTTTGCCTATTTCCAAATTTCAGATAATTTCCCATGTCATTAGCAAGCATTTGATAAATGTCATTATTATATTGTAATATTTCTATTAACATATCCTCACACACTCTTGTTTTCCACAAATACAGAGAGCATAACTCTGGGCAAAAAAATAAAAGTATACCAGCTCACTCTCTTATGGTTGTTCAACACACCTATCCTGTCCACATTGATGAAAATATGTTTATGTATCTGCTGTAAACTTGAAATGGAAATAAAGATGCCTTCTAATCAGATGCCTTCTAATTCACCACTTTAAGACCTCCATCTCTGTTGGGCTCTAAGACCTCCATCTCTGTTGGGCTCTGGAGACAGACCACTCAGGATCAGACCCCAGCTCTGTCCCCCATCTGTGGTGGGTCCTTGGTCAGGTGTGTACTTATGTCTGCTGAACCAGAGGGAAGAGGCTCTGGTGGCTGGGAAAGGAGGAAAAGTGCATGGTTTTGGGAAGATGGTATTTAGAAACTTGGGTACTGACAACATGTTGGAGAAGCATGTCTGGTGGGCATGGAGATTCCTCCTTAGCAATTATTCTGAGATATATAGAGATTACATGAAGGTTTTTTCCCCCTGAAAATGTAATGTCCTGTATTTTCTGCCTTGGTCATGCCAGGGAAGGGAGAGGACAGCAGGGTGGGATGTTGCAGTGAGAAAGTTAATGCCATGTGCCTCAGATTCCTTATTTATGAAATGAGATATTTAATGCCTAACTAAAAAAATTTTGTGAGAATTGAGCACGAAAGTTTGGAAATCACCTGAAATCCCTCCTGAGTGTCCATTTATCCAACAAACATTTATCAAGGGCATTTGTGTCCTCAATACCCCAGGCACTTGGTGCTACTCTCCCCTTCTCTGCACACTAATGCTTACATCATCTTCCTCTAAACTGTACAATGTCCCTATGAAAGGTAACAAGTGCCATGATCCATTTTACAGCATAAAAAACATTTAGTGAAGAAAGAGGGTTCCATACTGTATTTTTTCTTTCAAGATTATTATTGGAAAAGAACTGTCTTCTTAAATCCCTCTCAAACTAGCTGAAATGCTCACTCCAGGCATGCTCACTCAGGAGGTGTCCCTAGGGGGCACTGGTGAGCCAGGCATGGAAAGAAGTGCTGAGTCTATAATGAATATGCTCCTCTATGTCCTGACCAAAATCTTCCTCTCCAAACACAGGCTTCTCAGCCATCCGGCCCTGCCCATGGCTGGGGGGTGGGCCTTTATTTACCTAAAAAGGATGCTGAATGTGTGCTTGCCCCTAATATATTTCCTTCATCAATCATCTTCATTCCCATTATTAAAGATGCTCTTTTCAAGGCCAAGAGCTTCAATAGACTCTTATTAAAGCATATACTTAACATGAATGAGTTGATTGAATTAATTAGCTATCTCATTGGATCCTGAGAGATCAATTTATTTAAAGGATTAGAGGGCAAGAGAGCCTCCGGTATGGGAGGAAAAGGTTGAGACCTGAAAACACTCAGGTCAGTTTTTAAAGCCCACCTTGAAAGTCACCCTCCTCTCTGTCCTCAGCTCTCATTAGTCCAGTGTATTTGAGAGGGTGACTCCTGAAGCTGGGCTTCCATTGGCTGAGCCTCAGAGGAGAGCTTACCTCCATTTTCCAGTTTCACCTGGAAACTATCACTTAGGTGATCTCATGACTTTTTCCAGTTCCTCAGTCTCCACATCCTGCATCTACTGCCAACTCTTAGTCCTGGTTTTACTCCCCAAGGAAAGGAAAGAATGATGCAGCTTACTTCTGGAGAATACTCCAGAAAGACATAGCAAAGGAGAAGAGAGAGGGGCCAGGAAAGGATAGAGAGCAAGGCTGTGGGGATAGCGTCAGGATTTAAGCCTTAGCCCTGGGCCAGTCTTTTTATGCCCCACGGGCTGTTTTACCCAGTAGGATTCATAAAACAATGTTCCACAGGAGCGCAGCATTCCTTAAACACCTAGAGGGGATGTTGTGAGCCTTGGCGAAAATAAAATCTCTCAGCATTAGAGCAGCAATCAAATTATGCTACAGCTTCTTTCTCTTTGCCTTACATGTGCTTGAATAGAATGGTTACTGCTTTGTCCAGATTCTCAGAACAAAAGGGAACCTGGCTCCAGAGCAAGGCATGATGCAATGGCTCCTAGGGATGGGGTGGGGCTGCTAACGAAGGGCTCAGCCTTGCCCAGTGTAGGCCACTGTGCCAACATGCAGGCCCTGCAGTACCATACTTTTTGAAAAAGAAGTAAGGTGTCTACATACTTTAGTGAACTCTATTTTTGAAAAATTGGCAGCGGATTACAAACAAACAAAACAAAAACAAATGCTTTTTCTGGCCACTTGGAGGGTGGTGGTCCTTGGTCCAGGGCAGCTGTGGCTGGGTGCCTTGGTTTACAGACTGGCTTGGCTGTTCCTTTGATGGGCATTGGCCTTGTGGACAGTGGACAGTCATTTGAAGGTGTCATCCTCAACTCACACCAAGGGCAGATCCCAACCCAGTATGTGGACGAGGGAGTTTAGGGAGCTCAGATGGACAACTAGAATTGGGCAGAGCAAATGTTTCAGATCATATTGACTCAACTGGACTCGTAAAAGCATGATTTCTCAGCATTCCTCTTGGACTGCACTTAAATCTAATTAAAAACAAATTTTGTACAATACTTGAATGTTATTTCACTTTTCGCTGTGGTTGCATATAAACCCAAAATAAATAAATACATAAATAAATAAACCATGTTTTACTGGGCTAATATTCACCTCTAGTCAACACCAAAGAATGAACTGGTGCACTCTAAGCAGTGAGGTTTTTTTTTGTTTTGTTTTTTTTTGCCACCAATTTCCTTAATAGCTTTGCTCTCTCTCTCTTTTTCATATTCTCTTCTTCCATGTATTTCTTCAAAGTCTCCCAAGTAGAACAGGATTACATTTCAAGCAAAAAATGAGTTATATATTTAATCCTATCTTAATTACTTAAAATACCATAATATATGTAAAATATAATCCTATTTTACAAATAGGATTATAAAAGCCTAATATGCAAATTGACCTAACAGCAGAACAAACAGTTGCTATGACACACACTGACCACCAGGGGGCAGATGCTCAACACAGGAGCTGCCCCTAGCCTGCAGGCCCCAGGCCAGCCAAGGCGGGTGCCAGCGGTGGGTGGGGGTGGGGGACAATCACCCCACTGGTCACCCTACAGATCAGCCCTGATCGCCGGCCAGGCCTAGGGACCCTACCCATGCATGAATTTCATGCACCAGGCCTCTAGGATAATTATAACAAATAATTTGTTGTTATTTTACATTTTTTTGTAAATGATGATTTTATTTTTTAAATTTTTTATTTAATTTATTGGGGTGACATTGGTTAATCAACTTATATAGGTTTCAGGTTTATCTATAATAATAAAAGTGTAATATGCTAATTAGACCAGACATCCTTCTGGACATCCTTCCTTCTGGACAAAGCCGCAGTGGGTGGGGGCCACGGCAGAGGTGGCAGAGGCCCCTGGCCCCACTGGTGGTGGCCGGGGGCCAGAGCCAAGGCCCTTGCATGAATTTCGTGCATCGGGCCTCTAGTAATCCTATATAATAAAAGGCTAATATGCAAATTGACTGAACTGTGGAACAACTGGTTGCTATGATGTTCACTGACAACCAGGGGGCAGTTGTGCTTAATGCAGGAGCTGCCCCCTGGTGGTCAGTGTGCTCCCACAGTGGGAGCGCTGCTCAGCCAGAAGTTGGGCTCATGGCTGGCAAGTGCAGTGGAGGTGGCAGGAGCCTCTCCCACCTCTGCTGAAGCGCTAAAGATTTCCATCAGTAGGACATCCCCCCACGGCTCGCAGACTGCAAGAGGGTGCAGGCTGGGCTTAGGGACCCGCCCTGCCCCCCCCTGAGTGCACAAATTTTGTGCACTGGGCTTCTAGTTCTATAATACTTCATCTGAGTATTTTCCTGCATGCTCACCACCCCAAATCAAGTCTCCTATAATTGATTATTTAAAGGTAATTTTAATAATTGATGCTTACTTGGGACTCAATGGTGTTAAGAAGGTGAGAATGTTTTCTTTGAATGATCTTTCATCTCCCATGAAAATCCGTGTGCTATGTGCTGTGCACTAGCCTCAGCCCTTCATATGTGCTCAGTAAGTATTGTTTGATTCAATAAATGAGCAAATGTGGCGAGAAACAATGATGACATGATTTTATTTCAGAACAGATAGCTTTCCCTTGAAGAAGTTAAGGTATAGTTCATCACTGGGCTCTCAAGTCTCTTAGGTGGACAACTGAACCTCAGGAGATGGGAGCAGGAGCTGGCCTACTCCTCACCCTGCCTTCATTCCAGTTCTACCTTCATCTTTGCCACATCAATGTATTGATCTCCTAATACTTTTCTTTAAGTCAACCCTCTCTTTCATTCATTCATATCATCATCTGCATGGAAAAACTAGGATCTTTAGCAAACAGAACACAATATCATTCTTTGTTAATTTGCTGGCAATCCTGGAGCTGGGGGCTTGTTCTTTTCTTAGAAAAGGAGGTCATGAGGGGTTAGGAATAGTAAGAACTTCGTTCCATCAAAATAAGATTTTCTTTTTCATGATAGACTCAAAGGATTGAAGGAAATTGAAAAGGAGGTAACCTTCCATGCTATTGAAAAATATAGCACATCTGAATACCAGCAAAGCGTGTCCTAAATTGGGAAATTCTGATCTAGTCCAACTTCCTCATATCACAGGTAAGCAAAGGGAGGCAGAGAGCAGGACAGTGACTTGGCCAGCTGTGAAAATGGGACCCGACCTTACATCCCATAATGCTTCCCACCCTGAGAGGAACAGGGAGGCCTAATCTCTCTACCTGTCTGTGAAAATATGGATGGCTGCATGAAGGAAGAAGTCCTGAGGCAAAATGCAGGGAGAAGTGGAAAGAGCTGGGCACTGAGATAGTGAACTGGCAGTGGTGTGCATGGGGAATTTAGGGGGCTAAAGGGGAGAGGAGGTTACCATTTGTTGTCTTTCCAACCCCTCTTTACAGATGAACCAGAGAAAGAAATGACTTGGCTAGGGTCTCGGGGCCTCTCATGGCTGGAGGAGAGGGCCACTCCCCGTCTTTGCCTGCCCAGCCTGGTTCTTTATATGGCTCCATGCAGCCCTCCAGCTCTGACACCTCTGCTTGTTTGTGAAATCGGAGGTGGCATTTTAAATGTATCGTTATAGTTACTTCCCATCCACAGGAAGAATTACATCTTTATCCCTGCACCAGCTGTCCCCAGAGTCCTGCTTGGGGCTGGTTACTCCTCTGCACCCCTTGAGATGTCCAGCAGGAGGGGACAGTGTACCTGGGAATAATTATGGTGTCTGCCCCCCTGGTAACTCACCGCAAATCTCTTCCCACACCTCTCGTTGCCACAGCACCCACAGCAGTCATTGTTCTTTAAGCCCAGGAACACCAGCACAGGGAAGATCATCTGTCAGCAAGAGAAGCACCTCAGAATGGGTCTGGGTGTGAAAGCAAGGCCCCCACCTGCCTGGCTGTGTGAGGAGCCACAGCCATGATGTGGGACTTGGTGGCTGAAGGTTATGGCAGGAATGACAGAGCGTGGCTGGTGGGGTGGACCAGTGTTATTGAGTATTTTGATGGCAGTTGACTTAACTGCAGTTTCAATGGACCAAGATTGCAAACTCTGACACCCCCAGTTTCCATTTAGATGGTGGGTTAGAAAAAGAAAACAAAAAACAAAACAGGTGTCCTGGATTGTCATGATAAGGATCTCTCTCTAAAGCAGAAGCTCCCAGTCTCTACTGGAAACAGGAACAAGAAAGCCTTCATGCACGAGTGGAAGAAGAATCCTCTGACACCTATTTCTCTTGGTGGTTCAGTCAATCAATTTGCTATAAAGTGTATTTCCACCCCCTCCCCCTCCTCCTCCCCATAGCACCCTCTCTTGTTTGAATTGAGAAATTCTGTGACCTTCAGTTTGGTTCCTGGAGCTTAATTGGCCCATGAGAACCGCCAGACCAAGTTTAAATGACCTAGTAATACAGCAAACAGGTCCTTGTCAGGCCCTAATGGAGAAGGAAAATTAAGGCACTTACTTTTCATCAAGCAATGCTTAGGCTTTTGTTAGCAGCTAAGTATCTTCCTGGTTAATAAGTGCCCAATTTTGGAAGAATGGGGGTGAAAATCTCCTTCAGGGGGATTTTAATACTCACCAAGAACCCACTTCCTAATATTCCTCCGAAAAACCAGACCTCTTCAGAAAGGTGTTCATTGTTGTCTATCACTTTTCCTCCAGGGAAAAACAAAAGGGTGTTAGCCAGGATGCCAAACACAATGAGGGGAATGAGGGTGCCCCCCAGGCACTTGGCACACCCCCCGGTGCACATGTTGGGGAAGGATGGCACAGGACTGGGAAAAACTTCCCTCACTGCCTCTTTCACGGGGTCTCTTCAAAGTTATGAGCAGAGGGTCCTAGTCAATGTCCCAGTTCAATCCGTATGTTGGAGCTGAGAAGCCAGTCAGCCTGGGAACTATGTTCTGGAGTTGCTTCCGCTCCTCAAATGGAGCAGAACCTCGATGCCGATGGCTATTTATACCTTCTCCCTGACCTGGAGTCCTGGGTGTTTTTTTTTTGTGTGTGTGTGTGTGCTCCCATAAATGAGATTATGGAGAGCAATCATTTAGTCATGGAAACCAATAACCTCTGTTAATAATCCACTGGTGCAGACAAGACACTCACATTGTTGCAATCGAGCACAGGGCAGGAACAAACAGACTTTGGAACTACCCACCTTTCCTCTGACAGTGCCTCTGCCCAAATAAAGAAATATTCTCCCAGCTCTTCTATAAATCATTGGAAAATTGAATCACCTCCTAGCTAACCTCATGTCCCTGAAGTAGTCAGTAATGGATAGTGTGTGAAAGGCTGAATGTAAGGTTATCCAGAAGAGCTTCTGTTTTCTTCAATACAAAAGTGAGAATTTGATGGTCCAGTCAGGTGTCACTGAGCTCAGGCCTACAGGATTAAATAAAATAAAATAAAATCACTGTAACTATTGGTTTTATTGCCTGATTGCTGTATTTCTATACTTGCTACTGAGTGAAGGTCCACCTCCTTCCCTACCCGAGGTGGTAGAATTAGAAAAAAGTTTTCCCAATCAGCTTGTTTAGCTACATTTTCCATGCAGGAAGAAAAAACTCTACGTTTACACTGATGAGTAGACTGGAGGCAGAGAGGGCAAAGTTGGAAGAGCAGGTAGAGAATGAAGGAAGGGGGCAGTAAGATGGATCTGTATGGAAACTGCCAGCGGCCAGGGGCAAGATTCAGTTACTAATTTGTGATACTTTGTGTCACTGAAAAAGGTCTCTGTCATGCTTAGACTAAGCCCTATGTTTTGCAATGACCTGTTTGGTACTGGTGTTACAAAGGAGTATGGGGTTGAACAGGGAACCTACTATCTCTTCTTTGAGAGTCTAGAGGTTAGAATGAAGAACAATAGGTAGAATTTTATAGGAAGTTGAGTTTTAGCTAAATAAAAAGCATCATTATCATAATCATGGTGAGTCCTGTCCTACAATGGAGTTGGCTACCTCTCCCCGGAAAGCAGTGAGCTGCATTCTGCCAAGGCTCAGGGACCCTTGGCTAGGGAAGCTGTGGGCCAGATTCTAGAGATGTCAGTTTTGATGGATGCTGAGTTTCCTTCTAAAGATTCTATGAAATATGTACTGATTGCTCTTTAACAGATACTTTTGGAGAGCTCAGATTTGGGGTGAGAAGAAAAACAGCAAATGTTTATTGAGCATAAATAATAAACTGAGCACAGAGGAGCACTCAAACTGCCCCTCACCCTCCTGTGAAGAAGATATCATTTCTCCTGTGCAGGTAAAGACACTCCAGCTCAGACAAGCTAAGTATATTATCCAAGGTCATTCCAGCATAAGGGAGAGCTAAAATTTTAAATCAAGACTGTGTCACTGAAACCCAGGCTATAGTCTGGTGGTGAGATTAATAGACTTTCCCTTTTAGAAATAAAAAAAGTCATCTTTTCAATAGAATGACACTTTGGGTGGTGACTCCATTCCCTCTCCAGGGTGAATGTCACCAAGCCTCCCTCCCTCCACAATCCCCTTTCTCTAGATTAGGTGTTCCACTTCTTACATGAAGGTCTAAAGACACAACAAATAGTTGAACCATAAATGAGTTAGTCACCCGTCAAGTGTTTCAAGTCTCAGAAGGGTGACTGTCTTTAAATGCTTCTTCACACAGGAAATAAATGACCTCAGGCCTCTCCTTCACAGTTACTCACATCCCACATCTTCTTAAAAACCCTGGGAGAAAACTGACTGGTTCACCATATCCTTTACTTTTATCCATTCACTCAGTTAGTATAGATTGCCAACTGTAGCTGCTTGTCTGAAAAGTCTAGGACATCAAGGCTATATGTTGACCAGTGTTATTCCAATGTCTGGTAGTAACTTCTAGAAGCAGAAAAAAGGGGAGCTGCCTTGTCCCAAGGTGGTATCTCCCATGGTTAACTCCACCATTACTAGTACATCCCTAGAACCTTTGTCTTCCACCAAGGGACTCCCCAGCAAAGCTGGTGGGTTATAAATACAGCTCATTAGCATCTGCTTTGAGTGTTGGAAACAATTGTCAGCAAAATAATAACAATTCCCATCTGCTGGTGGTGAGAACACAGCTGTGTTTTCTTTCCTTCCATCTGATTTTCTATATAGCTGACTTTTCTACAAAAAAAAAATCCCATATTATCTTATAATAAGAAAAAAATCACAATTGTTTGTTCTTCAGAAAGGAAGTATGTTTCACTGTGTCCAGATATACTACACACGAGACATCAAGTGTGGGGATCACAAGAAGAAGTCCAGAATCTTACATGTTGTCCAGTGCCTAGAGTAATTGGGTGGTGACTCCATTCCCTCTCCAGGGTTAAGGCCACCAAGCCTCCCTCCCTCCACAATCCCCTTTCTCTAGATTAGGTGTTCCACTTCTTACATGAAGTTGACCCTCTTCCTACTTCCTTTTCTGCCCCTTTGTCCTGCCTCCCACTTCCAGTCCTCTGGGACTCAGTTCAGCAGTTCCACTTTCTAAGAAGCCTTTGATCAGAAAAATGTTTCACAGTCAAGAAGTATTTTGGAAAATCTGGATAACATAAAGTTAAATAGATTTCTGAATGGCATAACGTTTTAAGGCTTTTAATTTGTAAATTGACTTGTAGTTATGGAAGAAAAGTTAGGAGATATAGCATCCAGTGTTTCCCAAACTTCAGTGTCCACAGAACTCTTCTGTTGTAGAATATTTCATAGGACCAGGATTTCCCAGCACATTCTTTGGGAAAATTGGAACTTCATAATTTCTCAAGTGCTTGTGATGGGATGTATGATGGCAGAGAGAAGGTAAGCAGTCATTTGAGGCAAACCAAGTGTAAAAGATGGGGTTAAGGATGATATGAGGAGATAGTGAGGAGCTGGGTGCACAACGAGGGTGCTGAGCTGGAAGCAGGGATGGAAGCCAGCCCTGGAGAATAGGTGGAACAATGAACTCTAATGCTTTACTGTTAGAAGCACTGTTAGTGCTTTGTGCTTGGATGATTTTAACATGAGTCTTCCACAAGGGGCCACTTTCCTGGGAGAGGCTGGGCCAAATGGCCTGGAGAATTAGTAGACATGGAGCCCACTCAGACTTCTCCAACTCAGAATCCAAGTAGATTTGTCATTCAAGCCAACATTTGCAGTGTACTGCTGTATGTTTGGCCCCATTCTAAGGGCTCTGTATTACTAACTAATTTAGTCCTCAGAGAAACCTAATAAATCAGCAAAACAGTCAGTACTGTCCCTATTTTAGAGATGAGGAAACCAAAACAACTAGTAAGTGTTTTTCTGCACATTTATAGATGTGTCAGAAACCATCTAAAAACTTTGTATTTCAAACAGCAACCATTTGATTACATATCATGATTTTGTGGGTCAGAGGTTTGGTAGAGATACCCTGGTGTTTCTTATGACCCAGCCAGCAGTGATTTGGACAGTTTGCTCTTGTTCAGCTAATGGCCACACTGCACTGTTTCATAGAATCCAAGAGAGCTTCACTCACATTCTTTGATGAGAAAGCTCAGAGACACAAGTGGAAGCTGCACTTTCTAAGTCCTGGGCCAGAAACTGGGACATGGTCACTTTTATATCTTTGGGGTCAGAGTTGTCACAGAGTCACATCAGATTCAGAGGGGGAGTGGCATGGCCCTCATCTCTCCATGAGAAGAGTGTCAAAAAATTTGTGGCCATCTTTAATCTGTCACAGTGGTAAAGGTAGGATCTTAACCCAGGAATCTGGTAATGCCTTGGTAATCCCAAACTGGCATCAACTCTTCAATCAACACAGGGAGGGCTGCCTACATTCAGTTAGCTTCAAATCAAGGGCTTTCTGAGCCACAGGCTGAATAATCTGGATAATTCCCTCCACTTTATAGGGGTGGACACAGCCTAAGTTAAGATTTGGACTTTGGAATTTTGCAGGCACCATAAACACCTAAAAGTCAGTATCTCCAGTTGTTTTAAAAATCAGTATGGGAAGCACCAAGATGGTGACCGGCAAGAAGGTAGGGAAGGAGAGTATGTGAGAGTGAGGAAGCGATAGAGGAGTGTGTGGACATGTGTGGTGTGTGTGAGTGAGAGCTAGGGACAGTTAGATCCTGCAGGTCTTCCAAGGGGGTGCCAAACCAGGCAGTTTTAGACTGCAAAACCCCACTGCCACCACAACACTCCGGGGAGGACACAGCCGGCACAGAGACCACACCATCTTGAAGAATGGAACTGCTTGAGACTAGGATCCTAGTCTCACCACTACCCAGTCTGGTCTCATTCACAAACTGGGACCCTACAGCCACTCAGGTAATAAACCTGCAACCACAGCTGCAGACCCATGGACACCAAGACTCCATGCACCCCGGCTGCAGATTTCTGTGAGTCACAGAGCCAATCCCCCTCCCCACTGGCCCATGGCAATGGCATAGGAACTGCCAGACCCTCTCTGCACAAACAGGCCTCCTGCCCACACACAGCAGTGGCGGCTCTACCTGAATTTGAGCCTGGGTGTGCAGACAAGGGAAGTTTGTTTCCTGCGACCAGACCCCGTGCCCACGCAGGGAAGCTGTGCTGAATTTGAGCCTGGGCGCATGAACTCAGGGAGTTTGTTTCCCGTGACCAGACCCCATGCCCACGCTGTGAGGCTGCACTGAATTTGAGCCTGGGTGCACGAACTCAGGGAGTTTGTTTCATGTGACCAGACCCTGTGCCCATGCAGGGAGGCTGCGCTGAATTTGAGCCTGGGTGCACGAACATGGGGAGTTTGTTTTCTGCAGCGCATACCTGCTTGACCAAACCCCACGCCTACACAGGGTGGCAGTGCCACCTGACTTTGATTCAGGGCACACGCACATGGAATGCTGTTTTCCACAGGGCAGGAGTGGACCTCCTGCCAACATAGTGTGACTGTGCAACCCAGTCCCCCAAGCAGACCCAGCACCCAGATTCTCCATACGAGAGGCAGCACTGAGCACCAGTGATTGACTCTGTTTCTCATCGTGCACCTGGGATCCCTGATTCCCAGTGAATTCACACTAAGAGCCAGTGACTCTGATTCTTGGTGCATGTGCACACAGGGACCCTAATTCTCAGTGTGAGGCCGCACCAAGCAACACAGACTCTGATACCCAATTCTTGTCACAGACACAGGGGGTCTCTGACCCCTGAAATAAGCTAGGGGACTCTGATTTTTGGCACACACCAGTGGGGTCTCTGTATCAGCGTGGTGCAGGCGGGGTCCCTGATTCTAAGTGCGCACAAGAGGCCACACTAAGCACCTGTGACTCTGATCCTGAGTGAGTGTGGCTCTTACCAACCCACGGCAGTCACATATCTTGGTGTCGGAGCTCTTCAGTGACACTCAGGGGTGTGAAGCTCCCACTGTGCACAGCCCAGGCCCCAGCAACTCAACATTTGGACCTTCTGGTGATAGTCAGAATGGAGTGACAATGAAACAATCCCCAGAGGAAAGAAAATGAGGAATTGCCAAGAAAGGAAATAAATGGAAACATGCAACATGACAGAAAAAGAATTCAGAGTAATGGTCATACAGTTCATACACTGGATGTATGAGAAAATCAACAACCTATGCAAAAATGAGGAATAAGTCAAAAGTGATATAGCTACAATCAAAAACACCATGGAAGGCTTCAACAGTAAACTAGAAGAAGCGGAGGACCAAATTAGTGAGTTAGAAGATAAGGTAGAGAAACAAGCCCAATATGAACAGCAACTAGAGAAAAAAATTAAAAAGCAGAAGGAGAGCATAAGGGAGCTTTGGGACAATGCAAAATGAAGTAACATATGTATAATAGGGCTGCCAGAAGGACAAGAAGAGCAGCAGGGATTAGAAACTCTATTTGAAGAAATAATAACAGAAAACTTCCCTGATATGGGGAAGAAAAAAGTTACACAAGTACAGAGAGTCCCAAGCAAGATGAAATCCAAAAGACCCACACCAAGACACGTCATAATTACAATGGCAAATGTTAACAACAAAGAGAGAATCTTAAAGGCTATAAGAGAGAGACACAGAGTTACCTACAAAGGATCCCCCGTCAGATTATCAAATGATTTCTCAACAGAAACACATCAAGCTAGAAGGGAATGGAAGGAGGTATACAAAGTGATGCAAAGGAAAGGACTGAATCCAAGAATACTCTATCTAGCAAGGCTATCAATCAAAATTGAAGGGGAAATCAGGAGCTTTGCAGACATAAAAAGGCTAAGGGAATTTATCACTACCAAGCGAGCAATGCAAGAAATGCTAAAGGGAACGCTGTAAAAAGAAGAAATAGAAAGGGAGGAAGGCACACAGGCATAAAATACAGAAATGGCTACAAACGAGTACCTATCAATAATAACATTAAACGTAAATGGATTAAATGCTCCAATAAGACTTGTATGGTTTAGAAAAGATGGCGACCGGCAGGAAGGTAGGGAGAGAGAGAGTGTGAGTGAGGAACCCATAGAGAAGAGTGTAGATGTGTGTGGTGTGTGTGTGTGTGTATGAGCTAGGGTCAGTTAGATTCTGCAGGTCTTCAAGGTGCTGCCTAACCGGGCAATCCTAGACGGCGGAGCCCCGTGCAGAAAGCGGACACTTCTCGGCAGCTGGTGCGGACGCGGAGACTACGCCATCCTGAGAAACAGAGCTGCCTGAGACTCGCATCCTGGATTCTGACACAAACCAGGACCCTGCAGCCACTGGGGACAGAGAACTGCTATCACAGCTTCAGACCAACAAACAACAAGAATCCAGACTTCCCAGCAGATTTCCGTGAGTCAAAGAGCCTATCCCTCTCCCTGCAGGTGCGCGGATAGCGCCATAGTAACTAATAGACCTGCCCCTCGCCCAAGCTGCAGAGCGCCCTCAGCCTTGCGATAGCGCCAAAGTAACTGATAGACCCGCCCCTCGCCCAAGCTGCAGAGCTTTGCGCAGGGACGCGCTCTCCCTTAGGGAATTTGGCGCGCGGGACAGAAGCAGCTCACCTTCGGGGAAACCTGTCAGTGTGCACAGAGGGCTCCCCTTCGGGGATTTTGGGGGAATTTGGCTTGCAGGTCATAGCTCCCCTTCAGGGAATCTTAGAGCATGCACAGAGGGGCTTCCCTTTGGGGAATTTGGCGCGCAGGACGGACTCCATCCCCCTTTGGGGAATCTGGGAGAGTGCACAGAGCCAGAGCACCTTCAGGAATTTGAGAGTGTGCGCCCTAGCTGGTTTGGCTCAGAGAGAGCACACACAGGACGCAGCTCCACTTCAAGGAATTTGGCACGCCAGACACAGCTGCCTGGGATCCCTGACTCACAGCGCATTCACACTAAGAGCCAGTGACCCCAATTGTTGGTCCATGCACACACAGGGACCATGATTCTCAACAAGAAACTGCATAAGGCAACAGAGACTCTGACACTCGATTCTTGGTGCAGACACAGGGAAACTCTGACTCCTGGCACATGCTAAGGATCTCATTTTCAGCACATACCAACAGTGTGGTGCAGACAGGGCCCCTGATTCTAAGTGTGCACACGAGACCACAGAACACTGGGGACACTGACCCTGGGCAAGTCTGGTTCCCACCAATCAAAGGCAGCCACACGTCCTAGTGTCAGAGCACTTCAGTGAAACTCGGGTGGAGCGAAGTCCCCACAGCACACGGCCCAGGTCCACGCAAACGGAAGCCTGAGCTTTCTGGTGATAGCCAGAATGGGGAAATGAAACAACTCACAGAGGAAAGAAAATGTGGAGTCGCCAAGAAAGGAAATTAGTGAAACTGAAGCTTGCAACATGACCGAAGAGGAGTTCAGAGTAATGGTCGTGGAATTTATACATCGGATGGATGAGAAAATCAACAACTTATGCAAGAATCAGGAAGAAATGAAAAGTGATATAGCTACAATCAAAAACACCATGGAAAGTTTCAACAGTAGACTACAAGAAGCAGAGGACCGAATTAGTGAGTTAGAAGATCAGGTACAGAAACAAGCTCAATCTGAACAGCAATTGGAGAAAAAAATTAAAAAGCAGGAGGAAAGCCTAAGGGAGCTTCGGGACAACATGAAATGAAGTAACATGCGTATAATAGGGCTGCCAGAAGGACAAGAAGAGCAGCAGGGATTAGAAAATCTATTTGAAGAAATAATGACAGAAAACTTCCCGGATATGGGAAAGATAAAAGTTACGCAAGTACAGAGAGTCCCAAGCAGGATCAACCCCAAAAGACCCACACCAAGACATGTCATAATCTCAATGGCAAATATAAATGATAAAGAGAGAATCTTAAAGGCAGCAAGAGAGAGACAGAGAGTTACCTACAAAGGAACACCCATCAGATTTTCAAATGATTACTCAACAGAAACACAACAAGCTAGAAGTGAATGGAAGGTGGTATACAAAGTGTTGCAAAGCAAAGGACTGAATCCAAGAATACTATATCCAGCAAGACTATCAATCAAAATTGAAGGGGAAATCAGGATCTTCACAGACAAAAAAAGACTCAGGGAGTTTATCACCACCAAACCAGCAATGCAAGAATTGCTAAAGGGAATACTATAAAAAGAAGAAATAAACAGGTAAGATGGAATACAGACACAAAAATAGATATGACTACAAACAAATACCTTTCAGTAATAACTTTAAATGTAAATGGACTAAATGCTCCAATCAAAAGACATCGAGTGGCTGAATGGATAAAAAAACATGACCCAAATATATGCTGTCTACAAGAGACCCATCTCAGAACAAGAGACTCACACAGATTGAAAGTGAAGGGATGGAAAAATATCTTTCAGGCAAATGGAAATGAAAAAAAAGCTGGGGTAGCAATACTTATATCTGACAAAATAGACCTCAAAGTAAATGCCATAACAAGAGATAAGGAAGGCCACTTCATAATACTAAAGGGAGAAATCCAACAAGAAGAAATAATTCTGGTAAACATATATGCTCCCAATATAGGAGCACCCAAATACATAAAAAAAAATCCTGGAAGATATCAAGGGAGAGATTAATAGCAATACAATCATAGTAGGAGACTTTAATACCCCACTATCACCATTGGACAAATCCTCTAAACAAAAAATCAGCAAAGAAACAGCAATCCTAAATGACTCACTAGACCAGATGGAATTAATTGACATCTTCAGAACATTTCACCCCAAAGCCACAGAATATACATTCTTCTCAAGTGCACATGGGTCATTTTCAAAGATAGACCATATGCTGGGTCACAGGCAAAGTCTCTTCAAATTCAAGAAGATAGAAATTATATCAAGCACCTTCTCAGATCACAGTGGCATAAAACTGGAAATCAACTACAATAAATACAATCCAAAGAAATCAAACACATGGAGACTAAACAGCATGCTATTAAACAAGGACTGGGTCACCAGAGAGATCCAGGAAGAAATAAAAAACATCATGGCAACAAATGACAATGAAAACACAACAATCCAAAATCTATGGGACACAGCGAAAGCAGTCTTGAGAGGGAAGTTTATAGCTCTACAAGCCTATTGCAAAAAACAAGAAACAATGGTAATAAATTACCTAACCCTACAACTCAAAGAGCTAGAAAAAGAGCAGCAAGAAAAGCCCAGTGTAACCAGAAGGAAGGAAATAACAAAGATCAGAGTGGAGATAAATGACATAGAGACCAAAGAAACAATATAAAAGATCAACAAAACCAAGAGCTGGTTCTTTGAAAGGATAAACAAGATTGATGGACCTCTAGCCAAGCTCACCAAGAAGCAAAGAGAGAAGACCCAAATAAACAAAATCAGAAATGAAAGAGGTGAAATAACAACAGACCCCGCTGAGATACAAAGGATTGTTACAAAAATACTACGAACAGCTCTATTCCAACAAACTGGACAACCTGGAGGAAATGGACATATTCCTAGAAAAATACAACCTTCCAAAAATCAATCAAGAAGAATCTCAACAGCTCAATAGGCCAATAACTATGGATGAAATTGAAGCACTCATCAAAAAGCTTCCGGCAAACAAAAGCCCAGGGCCTGACGGCTTCACAGGAGAGTTTTACCAAACATTCAAGGAAGAACTAAATCCTATCCTCCTCACACTATTCCAAAAAATTCAAGAGGAAGGAACACTTCCAAGCTCCTTCTATGAAGCCAGCATCACCCTAATACCAAAACCAGATAAAGACAACACAATGAAAGAGAATTACAGACCAATATCCCTCATGAACATAGATGTCAAAATCCTCAACAAAATTCTAGCAAATCGGCTCCAGCAGTACATCAGAAAGATCATACACCATGACCAAGTAGGATTTATCCCAAGAATGCAAGGATGGTACAATATCCGCAAATCAATAAACGTGATACATCACATAAACAAATTGAGAGATAAAAATCACATAGTCATATCAATTGATGCAGAAAAAGCATTTGACAAAATCCAACACCCTTTCTTGATAAAAATTCTCAACAAGGTGAGATAGAAGGCTCATACCTCAACATAATAAAAGCTAAATATGATAAACCCACAGCAAACATCATACTCAATGGACAAAAACTAAAACCATTTCCCCTAAGAACAGGAACAAGACAGGGGTGCCCAGTCTCACCACTCCTGTTTGACATAGTACTGGAAGTATTAGCCATTACAATTAGACAAGAAGAAGAAATAAAAGGCATCCAAATTGGAAAAGAACAAGTAAAGCTGTCTTTATTTGCAGACGACATGATATTGTACATAAAAAATCCGAAAGACTCCGTCAAAAAACTAATAGACTTAATAAATGAATTCGGCAATGTAGCAGGATACAAAATTAACGCCAAGAAATCTATGGCCTTTCTATACACCAATAGTGAACTTACAGACAGAGAGACTAAAAAGGCAATCCCATTTACCATCGCACCAAAAAAATTAAGATACTTAGGAATAAACTTAACTAAGGAGGTAAAAGACCTATACACGGAAAACTACAGGACACTGAAAAAAGAGACAGAGGAAGATGTAAACAGATGGAAGAACATACCATGTTCATGGATTGGTAGAATCAACATCATTAAAATGTCCATACTACCCAAAGCAATCTATAGATTCAATGCACTCCCAATTAAAATACCAATGGCATATTTCACAGACCTTGAAAGAACTCTCCAAAAATTCATCTGGAATAAAAAAAGACCCCGAATAGCCACAGCAATCCTGAGAAAGAAGAATAAAGTAGAAGGGATCTCAATACCAGATTTCAAGCTGTATTACAAAGCCACTATTCTCAAAACAGCCTGGTACTGGCACAAGAACAGACATATAGATCAATGGAACAGAATAGAGAATCCAGATATTGACCCAAACCACCATGCTCAATTAATATTTGACAAAGGAGGCATGAACATAAAATGGAATAAAGACTGTCTATTCAATAAATGGTGTTGGGAAAATCGGACAGATACATGCAAAAAAATGAAGCTAGATCACCAACTTACACCATACACAAAAATAAACTCAAAATGGATACAGGCCTTAAACATAAGACTGGAAACCATAAAAATATGAGAGGAATCCACAGGCAGCAAAATCTCAGACATATGTCAAAAGAACTTCTTCACCGATACTGCCCCTAGGCAATGGAAGCTAAAGAGAAAATAAACAAATGGGACTACATCAAAATAAAAAGCTTTTTTACAGCAAAAGAAACTATCAACAAAACAAGAAAGCCCACTGCATGGGAGAACATATTTGCAAATGGCATCACTGATAAAGGTTTAATCTCCAACATCTACAGGTAGCTTATACAACTTAATAAAAGGAAGATAAATGATCCAATAAAAAAATGGGCAATGGACCTAAATAGGATCTTTTCCAAAGAAGACAGAAGGGAGGCCAAGAGACACATGAAAACATGCTCAACGTCACTAATCATCCGAGAGATGCAAATCAAAACAACAATGCAGTACCATCTCACACCAGTCAGAATGGCTATCATCAAAAAATCAACAAACGACAAGTGCTGGCGAGGATGCGGAGAAAAAGGAACCCTCGTGCACTGCTGGTGGGAATGCAGACTGGTGCAGCCACTGTGGAGAACAGTATGGAGTTTCCTCAAAAAACTGAAAATGGAACTCCCATTTGACCCAGTAATCCCACTCCTAGGAATATATCCTAAGAAACTGGGAACACCAATAAGAAAGGATATATGCACCCCTATGTTCATAGCAGCACAATTTACAATAGCTAAGATCTGGAAACAGCCTAGGTGCCCATCAGCAGGTGACTGGATCAGAAAACTATGGTACATCTACACAATGGAATATTATGCTGCCATAAAAAAGAAGGAATTCTTACCATTTGCAGCAACATGGATGGAATTGGAGAACATTATGTTAAGTGAAATAAGCCAGTCAATGAAAGAAAAATACCACATGATCTCACTCATTTATGGATAATAAAGAACATTAAAAACTTGAACAAAAAGATAGATACAGAGGCAGTAAAGCATCAAACAATCTGTCAAATTACAGCAGGAAGGTTAGGGAGAGGTGAGGAAGATAAGAGACCAATCAAAGGACTTGTATGCATGCATATAAGCACAACCAATGGACACAAAACTCTGGGGGGTGAGGGCATATATGGAAGTGGGGTGGGTTGGGGCAATGGTAAGATATGTACACATATAATACCTTAATAAAAAAAAATTGAAAAAAAATGCTCCAATAAAAAGACATCGAGTGAATGAATGGATAAGAAAAAATGAACCACATATATACTGTCTACAAGAGACCCACCTCAGAACAAGGGACTCACACAGACTGAAAGTGAAGGGATGGAAAAATATCTATCCAGCAAATGGAAATGAAAAAAAAACCTGGGGTAGCAATACTTTTATATGAAAAAATAAACCTCAAAGTGAAGACCATAACAAGAGACAAGAAAGGCCACTTCATATTTATAAAGGGATCGATACAACAAGAGAATATAACACAGGTAAACATTTATGCACCCAATGAAGGATTACCCAAATACATAAAATACCCCATTAACATCAGTGGACAAATTCTCTAAACAAAAAATTAGCAAAGAAACATCCTTCCTAAACGACTCACTACATCAAGTGGACTTGATCGACATCTTTAGAACATTCCACCCTAAAACTACAGAATATACATTCTTCTCAAGCACACATGGGACATTTTCAAAGATAGACCACATATTGGGACACAGGCAAAGTCTCTCCAAATTCAAGAAGATTGAAATCATATCAAGCATCTTCTCAGATCACAATGGCATAAAATTAGAAATAAACTACAGTAAAAACAATCACAAAAAGTCAAACACTTGGAGGCTGAATAGCACACTATTAAACAATGAGTAGGTTACCAAAGAGATCAAAGAAGAAATAAAACACACTCTGGAAACAAATGACAATGAAAACACAACAATCCAAAATCTTTGGGGAGAAACCAAGATGGAGGCATAGGTAAACACCTGAACTCGCTGCCTCACACAACCACTTCAAAACTACAACTAAAAGACAAAACGGACATCATCCAGAACCACAGGAAGGCTGGCTGAGTGGGAATTCTACAACTGGAAGGAAAGAGAAAAACACACTGAGACTCAGAGGAGCTGTGGAAGTAAAGTGCAGAGGTACAGAGGCGCGTGGGCAGAAAGGGCTGGCAACTGAGTACATGGCTGTCTTTCTCAATGGGAGGGAGACACAAGCTCCCGACTGCTTTGAACTCCAGTTATGGGAGAGATTCTGGGGACCCAGACTCATACGGGAAGAAACTGGACTGTCTGGCATCAGGCAGAACTCGAGGGCGGCTTTCTCTCAGAGGTGCTTGCAGCGATTACCAAGGGACACTGAGACCCAGGGGCCTCTTAGGGCAGGGTTGATGGGAAGCCATTGCTGTTTCCCTCGCCCTGAGACCCCGCCCCACCCAAGCTGTGTGCAGAGGCTTTTGCATATGAATGGCCTGGTCCTTTGAAATCTAAAATTACCTAACAAACTGCAGCTGAGTCAGAGAGACCCATAACATCCAAAAGAAGGCCCAAGGCCCCACAGCAGCTTGCACTGCTTCACTGTTGGGCCTCATCTGGGCACCTCCAAAACCCAAACAAAGAAGAGGAATCTGCAGATCTCTCAATAGCTCTTGCTGGGTGGCCTCAGACAGAGGCTAAATTAGCACCTCATTGGAGATCCAAGAGCCAGTGTACCCAGTGGTCAGAGTGGAACCATCCAGATTACAACTCCTCATATCCATAAGGGACACACTCAGGGGGCAGACTCAGTGAGCACCAAAGCCCCACTGAAGCAAGTCCTGCCCCATAAGGGTGTCTCCAGCACAGAAGTTCTCCCATCGTAGACACAGCTGATCCTCACAGCCAATTGGCCTGGAGGTCAATTCCTCCCAGTGATACCAACAACAATCAAGGCTTAACTACAACAAGACTGTGTACACAGCCCACAAAGGGGTGCACCAAGAGTGTCCACCTCAGGTAACTGGGGAGGCTGAGCCGCTGGGCCCTATAGGACACCTACTACACAAGGCCACTCTATCAACACAGGGAAGCAGCCAAAATGCGGAGACAAAGAAACACGTCACAAATGAAAGAAATGGAGGATATGGAGTTCAAAACCATGGTTATAAGGTTTTTCAAGAATTTTCTAGAAACCACCAATAAATTTAGTGAGACACTCGAAGATATGAAAAAGGACCAACTAGAAATTAAGCATACACTGTCTGAAATAAAGAATAATATACAGAGATCCAACACCAGACTAGAGGATCACAAGAATAAAGTCAAATATTTGAAATACAAAGAAGCAAAAAACACCCAAGCAGAAATGAAAAAAGAAAAAAGAATCCAAAAATATGAAGATAGTGCAAGGAGCCTCTGGGACAACCTCAAGCATATCAACATCTGAATTATGGGGGTGCCAGAAGAAGAGAGAGAGCAAGATATTGATAACCTATTTGAAGAAATAATGACTGAAAACTTCCCCCACCTGGTGAAAGAAATAGATTTACAAGTCCAGGAAGCACACAGAAGCCAAACAAAAGGAATCCAAAGAGGACCACACCAAGACACATCGTAATTAAAATGCCAAGAGCAAAAGACAAGGAGAGAATATTAAAAGCAGCAAGAGAAAAACAGTTACCTACAAGGGATTACCCATACAATTGTCAGCTGATTTCTCAACAGAAACTATGCAGGCCAGACGGGAGTGGCAAGAAATATTCAAAGTGATGAATAGCAAGAACCTACAACCAAGATAACTCTACCCAGCAAAGCTATCATTCAGAATTGAAGGTCAGATAAAGAGCTTCACAGATAAGAAAAAGCTAAAGGAGTTCATCACCACAAAACCAGTATTATATGAAATGCTGAAAGGTGTTCTTTAAGAAGAGGAAGAAGAAGAAAAAGGTAAAGATAAAAATTATGAACAACAAATACATATCTATCAAAAGTGAATCTAAAAATCAAGTGAATAAAAAATCTGATGAACAGAATAAACTGGTGAATATAATAGAATCAGGGGCATAGAAATGGAGTGTACTGACAATTCTCGGGGAGAAAAGGGTGTGGGGGTGTGGGAAGAGACTGGACAAAAATCGTACACCTATGAATGAGGACAGTCAGGGGTGGTAAGGGCATGGGGAGGGGTGGGAACCGGGTGGAGGGGAGCTATGGGGGGAAAAAAGAGGAACAACTGTAATAATCTGAACAATAAAGATTTATTATAAAAAAAAGAAAAGAAAGTATTCCAAGCAAAAAAACAAAAACAAAATCTTTGGGACATGATGAAAGCAGTATTGAGAGGGAAGTTCATAGCATTACAGGCCTACCTCAAAAAAACAAGAAAAACTGATAATAAACCATCTAAATCTGCAACTTGAAGAATTAGAAAGAGAGCAATAAGAAAAGCCCAGAGTGAGCAGAAGGAAGGAAATAATAAAGTTCAGAGTGGAAATAAATGACATAGAGACAAAACAAACAAACAAAACAACCCAATACAAAAGATCAATGAAACCAATAGCTGGTTCTTTGAAAGAATAAACAAGATTGATGAACTTCTAGCCAGGCTCACCAAGAAGCAAATAAACAAAATCAGAAACGAAAGAGGTGAAATAACAACAGATCCCACAGAAATACAAAGAATCATAAAAAAGTACTATGAGCAACTCTACTCCAACAAATTGGTCAACTAAGAAGAAATGGACATATTCCTAAAAAAATTCGACCTTCCAAAACTCAACCAGGAGGAATGAAAAAATCTGAATACGCTGATAACTTTGGAGGAAATAGAAGTAGTCATCAGAACGCTTCCATAGGGACTACAAATAAAAGCTCTGGACCAGATGGATTCACAAGGGAGTTTTATAAAACATTCAAAGAAGAAATAAAACCTATCTTCCTCAGACTATTCCAAAAAATTCAAGAGGAAGGAGCACTTCCAAACTCTTTCTATGAAGCCAGAATTACCCTAATCCAAAACAAGATAAAGACAATACAATAAAGAGAATTACAGGCCAATATCCCTCATGAATATAGACACCAAAATCCCCCCCAAAATTCTACAAATAGAATCCAGCATTACATTAGAAAGATCATACACCATGACCAAGTGGGACTTATTCCGGGGATGCAAGATGGTACAATATCTGCAAATCAATAAATGTGATACATCACATAAACAAACTGAGAGATAAAAACCATATAATCATATCCATTGATGCAGAAAAAGCATTTGACAAAATCCAACACCCTTTTCTGATAAAAACTCTCAGCAAGGTGGGAATAGAAGGATCATACCTCAACATCATAAAAGCCATATATGACAAACCCACAGCCAACATCATACTCAATGGGCAAAAACTAAAACCATTTCCACTAAGAACAGGAACAAAACAGGGATTCCCACTCTCACCACTCCTTTTCAACATAGTACTGGAAGTACTAGCCATTGCGATCAGACAAGAAGAAATAAAAGGCATCCAAATTGGAAAAGAAAAAGTAAAACTGTCCTTATTCACAGGTGACATGCTATTGTACATAAAACACCCCAAAGACTCCATAAAAAAAACTACTAGACTTAATAAATGAACTCGGTAATGTGGCAGGATACAAAATTAACACCCAGAAATCTATGGCTTTTCTATACAACAATAATGAACTCACAGAAAGTGAAATTAAAAAAGCAATCCCATTTAACATTGGAACAAAAAAAATAAGATACCTAGGAATAAACTTAACCAAGGAGATAAAGAACCTGTACTCAGAAAATTTCAGAATGCTGAAAAAAGAGATAGAGGAAGACATGAACAAATGGAAGAATATAACATTTTCATGGATTGGTAGAATTAACATCATTAAAATGTCCATACTACCCAAAGGAATCTATAAATTCAATGCAATCCCCATTAAAATACCAACTGCATACTTCAAAGACCTAGAACAAATTCTCCAAAAATTCATCTGGAATAAAAAAAAAAGACCCCTAATAGCTGCAGCAATTTTGATAAGAAGAACAAAGTTGGAGGGATCACAATACCAGATATCAAGGTTACTACAAAGCCATTGTTCTCAAAACTGCCTGGTATTGGCACAAGAACAGACATATAGACGAATGGAACAGAATAGAGAACCCAGAAATCAACACAAGCCATTATGCTCAATTAATATTTGACAAAGGAGGCAAGACCATACAATGGAGTCAAGACAGTGTCTTCAATAAATGGTGTTGGGAAAACTGGACAAGTACTTGCAAAAAAATGAAACTAGGCCACCAACTTACACCATACAGAAAAATAAACTTAAAATGGATAAAGGACTTAAAAAAAGGTGGGAAACCATAAAAATCTTAGAAGAAGCCATAGGCAGCAAAATAGCAGACATTTGTCATAGCAATATATTTAATAATACTGCTCCTAGGGCAATGGAAACTAAAGAGAAAATACATAAATGGGACTACATCAAAATAAAATGCTTCTGCACAGCAAAAGAAACCATCAACAAAACAACAAGCAAGCCCACTGCATGGGAGAACATATTTACCAATGTCATCTCTGATAAGGGTTTAATCTCCAACATTTACAGGGAACTCATACAACTTAACCAAAGGAAGATAAACAACCCAAGAAAAAATGGGCAATGGACCTAAATAGACACCTTTCGAAAGAGGACATTCAGAAAGCCAAGAGACATATGAAAACATGCTCTAAGTCACTATTCATCCGAGAGATGTAAATCAAAATGACAATGAGGTACCACCTCACACCTGTCAGAATGGCTATCATCAACAAATCAACAAATGGTAAGTGCTGGCGAGGATGCGGAGAAAAAGGGACCCTTGTGCACTGCTGGTGGGAATGCAGACTGGTGCAGCCACTGTGGAGAACAGTATGGAGTTTCCTCAAAAAACTAAAAATGGAGCTTCCATTTGACCCAGTAATACCACGTCTAGGAATATATCCCAAGAAACTAGAAACACCAATCCGAAAAGATATATGCACCCCTATGTTCACAGCAGCACAATTTACAATAGCTAAGATTTGGAAACAGCCTAAATGCCCATCAGCAGATGAGTGGATTAGAAAACTGTGGTATATCTACACAATGGAATACTACGCTGTTATAAAGAAGAAGGAATTCTTACCATTTGCAACAATATGGATGGAACTGGAGAGCATTATGCTAAGTGAAATAAGCCAGTCAGTGAGAGAAAAATACCACATGATCTCACTCATTTATGTATAATAAAAAACATTATAAACTGATGAACAAAAATATATACAGAGACAGAGAAACATCGAACAGACTATCAAACTACAGCGGAAAGGGTGGGGAGGGTTGGGGGGGAGGTAAGAGATCAACTGAAGAACATGTATACATGCATATAAGCATAACCAATGGATGAAAGACACTGGGAAGGGAGTGAGGGTATGTGCCTGGTGGTAGGGGAGGCTGGGGGAAGGTAAAGAAAAAAAAAAAAAGGAGACATATGTACTACTATTTGTAATGCTTTATTTATTTTTTTTTTTTTAATTTTTTTTTTGTTAGTCCTCACCTGTGGATATTTTTTTCATTGACTTTTAGAGATAGTGGAAGGGAAGGGGAGAGACAGAGAGAAACAGATTGCTTGCCTCCTGTGAAGATAGAACCTGCAGCGGAGGTATGTGCCCTTGATGGGAATTGAACCCAAGACCCTTTAGTCCACTGGCTGATGCTTATCCATTGAGCCAAACTGGTTGGGCGGTTATAAATTAAAGTTATATGTGGGCAGAGTTATTTTTTTTAATTTTAATTTCTTTATTAGTTAAGGTATTACGTATTTGTCATCATCCCCCCCATTACTTCGCCCCCCCACTCATGCCCTCACCCCCCTAGTGTCTATGTCCACTGGTTAGGCTTATATGCATGCATACAAGTCCTTTGGTTGATCTCTTCCCCTTACCCCCACCCTCCCCTACCTTCCCTCTGAGGTTTGACAGTCTGATCGATGCTTCCCTGTCTCTGGATCTGTTTTTGATCATTAGTTTATGTTGTTCATTATTTCCCATAGATGAGCGAGATCATGTGATATTTATCTTTCTCTGACTGGCTTATTTCACTTAGCATAATGCTCTCCAGTTCCATCCATGTTGTTGCAAATGGTAGGAATTCCTTCTTTTTTAGCGCAGCATAGTATTCCATTGTGTAGAGGTACCACAGTTTTTTAATCCAGTCATCTGCTTATGGGCACTTAGGCTGTTTCCAAATCTTAGCTGTGGTAAATTGTGCTGCTATGAACATAGGGGTGCATATATCCTTTCTGATAGATGTTTCTAGCTTCTTGTGATATATTCCTAGAAGCAGTATTACTGGGTCTAATGGGAGTTCCATTTTTAGTTTTTTCAGGAAACTCCATACTGTTTTCCACAGTGGCTGCACCAGTCTGCATTCCCACCAGCAGTGCACGAGGGTTCCTTTTTCTCCGCATCCTCTCCAACATTTGTTGTTTATTGATTTGTTGATGATAGCCATTCTGACAGGTGTGAGATGGTACCACATTGTCGTTTTGATTTGCATCTCTCAGATAATTAGTGACTTTGGGCATGTTTTCATATGTCTCTTGGCCTTTCTTCTGTCTTCTTTCAAAAAGTTTCTATTTAGGTCTGTTGTCCATTTCTTGATTGATTGTTTATCTTCCTTTTGTTGAGTTGTATGAGTTCCCTGTAGATGTTGGATATTAAACCCTTATCAGTGATAACATTGGCAAATATGTTCTCCCATGAAATGGTCTTTCTTGTTGTTTTGTTGATGGTTTCTTTTGCTGTGGAAAAGCTTTTTATTTTGATGTAGTCCCATTTGTTTATTTTCTCTTTATTTTCCACTGCCCTAGGAGCAGTATCAGCGAAGAAGTTCCTTCGGCATATGTCTGAGATTTTGCTGCCTGAGGATTCCTCTAGTATTTTTATGGTTTCCCATTATGAGTTTCCCATTATGTCCATTTTGAGTTTATTTTTGTGTATGGTGTAAGTTGGTGGTCTAGTTTCATTTTTTTGCATGTATCTGTCCAATTTTCCCAACACCATTTATTGAAGAGACTGTCTTGATTCCATTGTATGTTCATGCCTCCTTTGTCGAATATTAATTGTGCATAGTGGTTTGGGTCGATTTCTGGGTTCTCTATTCTATTCCATTGATCTATATGTCTGTTCTTGTGCCAGTACCAGGCTGTTTTGAGAACAGTGGCTTTGTAATACAGCTTGATATCTGGTATTGAGATCCCACCTACTTTGTTCTTCTTTCTCAGGATTGCTGTAGCTATTCGGGGTCTTTTTTATTCCAGATGAATTTTTGGAGAGTTCGTTCTAGGTCTGTGAAATATACCATTGGTATTTTAATGGGGATCGCATTGAATCTATAGATTGCTTTGGGTAGTATGGACATTTTGATGATGCTGAGTCTACCAATCCATGAACACGATATGTTCTTCCATCTGTTTATATCTTCCTCTATCTCTTTTTTCAGTGTCCTGTAGTTTTTTGCATATAGGTCTTTTACCTCTTTAGTTAAGTTTATTCCTAGGTATCTTAATTTTTTGGTATGATAGTAAACGGGATTGCTTTTTTAGTCTCTCTTTCTATAAGTTCACTATTGGTGTATAGAAATGCCATAGACTTCTTGGCGTTAATTTTGTATCCTGCTACATTGCTGAATTCATTTATTAAATCTAATAATTTTTTGATGGAGTCTTTAAGGTTTTCTATGTACAGTATCATGTCGTCTGCGAATAAAGACAGTTTTACTTCTTTTCTAATTTGGATGCCTTTTATTTCTTCTTCTTGTCTGATCGCAATGGCTAGTACTTCCAGTACTATGTCGAACAGGAGTGGTGAGAGAGGGCATCCCTGTCTTGTTCCTGTTTTTAGGGGAAATGGCTTTAGTTTTTGTCCATTGAGTGTGATGCTGGCTGTGGGTTTGTCATATATGGCTTTTATGATGTTGATGTTTTATGATGTTATAATCCTTCTATTTTCACCTTGCTGAGAGTTTTTATCAAGAAAGGGTGTTGCATTTTATCAAATGTTTTTTTCTGCATCAACTGATATGACTATGTGATTTTTCTCCCTCAATTTGTTTATGTGATGTATCATTTTTATTGATTTGCGGATATTGTACCATCCTTGCATCCCTGGGATAAATCCTGCTTGGTCATGGTGTATGATCTTTCTGATGTACTGCTGGATTCGATTTGCTAGAATTTTGTTGAGGATTTTGGCATCTATGTTCATGAGGGATATTTGCCTGTAATTCTCTTTCATTGTGTTGTCTTTATCTGGTTTTGGTATTAGGGTGATGCTGACTTCGTAGAATGAGTATGGAAGTGTTCTTTCCTCTTGAATTTTTTGTAATAGTCTGAGGAAGATAGGTTTTAGTTCTTCCTTGAATATTTGGTATAACTTTCCTGTGAAGCCATCTGGCCCTGGGATTTTGTTTGCTGGAAGCTTTTTGATGACTGCCTCAATTTCTTCCACAGTTATTGGCCTATTGAGATTTTTCGAATTTTCCTGATTGAGTTTTGGAAGGTTGTGTTTTTCTAGGAATATGTCCATTTCCTCCAGGTTGTCCAGTTTGTTGGAATAGAGTTGTTCATAATATTTTTTAACAATCCTTTGTATTTCTGTGGTGTCTGTTGTTATTTCGCCTCTATCATTTCTGATTTTGTTTATTTGAGTCCTTTCTCTTTGCTTCTTTGTGAGCCTGGCTAGAGATTCATCAATCTTGTTTATCCTTTCGAGGAACCAGCTCTTGGTTTCATTGATCTTTTCTATTTTTTTTTTTTTTTTTTGGTCTCTATGTCATTTATTTCTGCTCTAGTCTTTATTATCTCCTTCCTTCTGCTCACTCTGGGCTTTTCTTGTTGCTCTCTTTCTAATTCTTTGAGTTGTAGTGTTAGATGATTTATTACCATTTTTTCTTGTTTTTTTGAGGTAGGCCTGTAGAGCTATAAACTTCCCTCTCAGGACTGCTTTCATTGTGTCCCATAGGTTTTGGATTGTTGTGTTTTTATTGTCATTAGTTTCCAGAATGTTTTTAATTTCTTCTTTGATCTTATTGGTAACCCAATCAATATTTAATAACATGCTATTCAGCTTCCAAATGTTTGAGTGTTTTGGATTGTTTTTATTGTAGTTTATTTCTAATATTATGCCATTGTGGTTTGAGAAAATGCTTGGTATGATTTCAGTCTTCTTGAATTTGGGAAGACTTTGCTTGTGATCCAGTATGTGGTCTATTTTTGAAAATGTCCCATGTGCACTTGAGAAGAATGTATATTCTGAAGCTTTGGGGTGAAATGTTCTGAAGATGTCAATTAAGTCCATCTGATCTAGTGATTCATTTAGGATTGTTGTTTCTTTGCTGATTTTTTGTCTAGAGGAGTTATCCAGTGATGTCTGTGGTGTATTAAAGTCCCCTACTATGATTGTATTGTTGTCGATCTCTCCCTTGATATCTTCCAGGAGTTTTTTTATGTATTTTGGTGCTCCTGCATTGGGTGCATATATGTTTATCAGGGTTATATCCTCTTGTTATATCGACCCCTTTAGTGTTATGAAGTGGCCTTCCTTTTCTCTTGTTATGGCCTTCACTTTGAGGTCTATTTTTTCAAATATAAGTATTGCTACCCCAGCTTTTTTTTTCATTTCCATTTGCTTGAAAAATATTTTTTCATCCCTTCACTTTCAGTCTGTGTGAGTCCCTTGTTCTGAGGTGGGTCTCTTGTAGACAGTATATATACGGGTCATGTTTTTTTAATCCATTCAGGCACTCGATGTCTTTTTATTGGAGCATTTAGTCCATTTAGGTTTAAAGTTATTATTGAAAGGTACTTGTTTGTAGCCATTTTTATTTTTTGAGGCTGTGTTCCTTCTTACCTTTTTGTTTCTTCTTTTTAAGCATTCCCTTTAGCATTTCTTGCATTGCTGGCTTGGTAGTGATAAACACCCTTAGCCTTTTTTTGGTCTGCGAAGCTCCTGATTTCCCCTTCAATTTTGATTGATAGTCTCGCTGGATAGAGTATTCTTGGATTCAGTCCCTTGCTTTGCATCACCTTGTATACCTCCTTCCATTCCCTTCTAGCTTGATGTGTTTCTGTTGAGAAATCATTTGATAATCTGATGGGGGATCCTTTGTAGGTAACTTTCTGTCTCTCTCTTGCAGCCTTTAGGATTCTCTCTTTGTCAATAACATTTGCCTTTGTAATTATGACGTGTCTTGGTGTGGGTCTTTTGGGATTTCATCTTGCTTGGGACTCTCTGTACTTGTGTAACTTTTTTCTTCCCCATATCATGGAAGTTTCTGTCATTATTTCTTCAAATAAGTTTTCTAATCCTTGCTGCTCTTCTTGTCCTTCTGGCAGCCCTATTATATGTATGTTATTTCATTTTGCATTGTACCAAAACTCCCTTAGGCTCTCCTTCTGCTTTTTAATTTTTTTCTCCAATTGCTGTTCATATTGGGCTTGTTTCTGTACCTTATCTTCTAACTCACTAATTCGGTCTTCTGGTTCCTCTAGTCTACTTTGAAGCCTTCCATGGTGTTTTTGATTGTAGCTATATCATTTTTTCATTTCTTTCTGATTTTTGCATAGGTTGTTGATTTTTTCTTCAATCCGGTTTATGAACTGTATGACCATTACTCTGAATTTTTTTCTGTCATGTTGCATGCTTCTATTTCACTTATTTCCTTTCTTGGCAATTCCTCCTTTTCTTTCCTCTGGGATTGATTCATTGTCTCCCCATTCTGACTATCACCAGAAAGTTCAAATGTCAAGTTGCCGGGGCCTGGGCCATGTGCAGTGGGAGTTTTGCAACCCCCAAGTGTCACTGAAGTGTTCTGACACCAAGACGTGCGGTTCCTGTGGTTGGTGGGAGCCACGCTCGCCCCGGGTCAGAGTCACAGGTGGTTAGTGTGGCCTCTTGTGTGCACCTAGAATCAGGGACTTAGTGTGGCCTGCACCACATTGAAACAGAGGACCCGCTGGCATGTGCCAAAAATCAAAATCCCCTATTACGTGTCAGGAGTCAGAGGCTCCCTGTGTCCATGCTGAGAATTGATTATCAAAGTCTCTGTTGCTTGGTGCTACCTCGCACTGAGAATCAGTGTCCCTGTGTGCACATGCGCCAAGAATTGGAGTCACTGGTTCTTAGTGTGAAAGTACTGGGAATCAAGGATCCCAGGCACTCGCAATGAGGAACAGAATCTAGTCACTGGTGCTCATTGCTGCCTCTTGCGTGGAGATTCAGGGTCCCTGATCTGCTTGGGATACCGGGTTGCTCAGTAGCACTGTGTTGGCAGGAGGTCCACTTCTGCCTTGCGGTAAACAGCCTTCTGTGTGCTTGCCCTGAATCAAAGTCAGGTGGCACTGCCACTTAGTGTGGGTGTGGGGTCTGGTCACACAGGTATGCACGGTGGAAAACAAACTCCCCGTGTCCATGCACCCAGGTTCAAATTCAGCACTGCCTCCCTGTGTGGGCACAGGGTCTGGTTGTGGGGAACAAAATCCCCAAGTCTGCATATCCAGGTTCAAATTCTGTGCAGCTTCTCTGCTAAGGTGCAGGGTCTGGTCATGGGAAACAAACTCCCCGGGTTTGCACCCCCAGGCTCAAATTCAGCACTGTCTCCCTGCGTGGGTGCAGGGTCTGGTCACAGAAAACAATCTCCCCAAGGTCGTTGGCCTATGCTCAAATTCAGGACTGCCTCCCTGCCTGGGCGTGGAGACTAGTCACGGGAAACAAATTCCTAGAGTTCACAAGTCCGGGCTCAAGTTCAGCGCTGTCTCCTTGCCCTGTGTGGGCGTGGGATCTGGTCACAGAAAACTACCTCCCTAGGGATGAGTAGCTAGGCTCAAATTCAGCTCAGTCTCCCTGCCTGGGCACAGAGACAAGTCGCTGGAAACAAACTTCCCGTGTCCGACACCAAGGCTCAAAGTCAAGCAGAGTCACCACTGCTTTGTGTGTGCGGAAAGCCTTATTGTGCAGCTGGGGTCTGGTAGTTTCTATGTCACTGCCGCGGGGACGGCAGGGAAGGGGGATTGGTTTTGTGACTCACAGAAATCTGCAGTTGTGGTGCCTGGAGTCTTGGTGTCCCTGGGTCTGCAGTAGTGATCGCAGGTCTTTTACCAGAGTGGCTGAAGGGTCCAGGTTTGCTTCTGAGTCCAGACTGGGTGTTGGCGAGTATAGGATTCTAGTCTCAAGCAGTTCTGTTCTTTAAGATGGCGTGGTCTCTGTGCCGCCGGTGTCCTCCTCAGAGTGTTTGCAGCGGCAGCGGGGTTTTGCCATCTAAGACTGCCCCGATTGGCAGCCCCCTGGAAGAACTGCAGGGTCTAACTGTCCCTATTTCACTCACACACACACCCACACACGTCCACACACACCTCTATCACTCCCTCACTCTCTCACACACTCTCCCTCCCTACCTTCCTGCCGGTCGCCATCTTTTCTCTTGTGGGCTATTTGTAATACTTTAAACAATAAAAAAAATCAGAATGGGCAAAAGCAAGCATGCTCAACCTTATGACTCAGATGGGTGCTATGTGGCTGTGTCTAATGCAGGTGTTAGTACAAAAGGGCACAGCTTGACCTCTCAAAGAAGCATGAGCCCTGCTGGTAAATCTGTCCCAGGAGATTGGCCCAAATATTGATTTGTTTTAGTGTTCTTTCATGTTGCTATGGTTATAAGGTGAAAAGTTAACTTTTGACAGAAATTCAGCCCCAACCCACTATCCATAAAGTAGAACATCACTAACTGAGGTTTCTCATCCTTGTTTTATTTTTTAGATTGAATTTATTGGTATGACAGTGGTTAACAAAATTATATAGGTTTCAAGTGTAAAATTCTACATTACATCATCTATATATTGTATTTTGGATTCTTCACCCAAAGTCAAATCTCCTTCTGTCCCCATTTAACCCCCTTTTACCCTTTTCTACCTGCTCCCACCTCCCTTCTCCTCTGGTAATCACCGTACTGTTGTCTGTGTCTATGAGTTGTTGTTTTATCACTAACTGTGTAATAAAATATACTGACCCTCTAAAACGGATTTGTATCATCACTTATATGATGGGGAAGGAACTGTTGGTTTTTAAATGAGGAGCTTCTTTGATACTCCTGAAATTATATCCCTTGGTTGGCTGCCTTAATCTTGGACATAACAGCAATTCTGGTCTCCAACAAATGACTCTCTGTTGCTCATTTCCTCCATGAAACTCAGAATCAGGGTTTAGACAAGTGGTTCATCTGAACTGGCTGCCACTGCTGGTTATTCATTCATTCATTTCACAGTCACTGAAAACATAAAATACGTCAGGACCTTGTTGGATGGTGGAGATTGGCAGGCAAGTTGTGCAATGACACTAGTTTCAGAGCACACAGTTGTGTGTGTGTGTGTGTGTGTGTGTGTGTGTGTGTGTGTGTGTGTGTGAGAAGGGGGGAAGGAAAAAGAGAGAGAGGTAGAGAGAGAGAGGGGAATGGAGGAAGAGAGAGAGAGAGGTAGAAAGAGAGATAGAGAATGAAATAAAGTGAGAGGGAAATGTTAGCTACATTAGTTCAGGTAGGAAAGGTCAGGTCAGTCTTTTTTAAAAATTTCTTTATTAATTAAGGTATTACATGTGTCCTTATTCCCCCATTATCCCCCCCCCCCATTCATGCCCTTACCCCCCTGTTGTCTGTGTCCATTGGTTAGGCTTATATGCACGCCTACAAGTCCTTTGGTTGATCTCTCCCCCTTACCCCCACCCTCCCCTACCTTCCCTTAGGTTTGATGTTCTGATCGATGTTTCTCTGTCTCTGAAGTCAGTCTTATAGCTATAATTTAGAAAGAACTTTTAAAAAATTTAATAAATCTTTATTGTTCAGATTATTACAATTGTTCCTCTTTTTCCCCCCATAGCTCCCCTCCACCTGGTTCCCACCCCACTCTCTGCCCTTACCTCCCCTGCACTGTCCTCATTCATAGGTGTACAATTTTTGTCCAGTGTCTTCCCACACCCCACATACCCCTTTACACCTGAGAATTGTCAGTTCACTCCCTTTCTATGCCCCTGATTCTATTATATTCACCAGTTTATTCTGTTCATCAGATTTTTTATTCACTTGATTTTTAGATTCACTTGTTGATAGACATGTATTTGTTGTTCATAATTTTTATCTTTACCTTTTTCTTCTTCTTCCTCTTCTTAAAGAACACCTTTCAGCATTTCATATAATACTGGTTTGGTGGTGATGAACTCCTTTAGCTTTTTCTTATCTGTGAAGCTCTTTATCTGACCTTCAATTCTGAATGATAGCTTTGCTGGGTAGAGTAATCTTGGTTGTAGGTTCTTGCTATTCATCACTTTGAATATTTCTTGCCACTCCCGTCTGGCCTGCATAGTTTCTGTTGAGAAATCAGCTGACAATCGTATGGGTGCTCCCTTGTAGGTAATTAACTGTTTTTCTCTTGCTGCTTTTAATATTCTCTCCTTGTCTTTTGCTCTTGGCATTTTAATTACGATGTGTCTTGGTGTGGTCCTCTTTGGATTCCTTTTGTTTGGGGTTCTGTGCACTTCCTGGACTTGTAAGTCTATTTCTTTCACCAGGTGGGGGAAGTTTTCTGTCATTATTTCTTCAAATAGGTTTTCAATATCTTGTTCTCTCTCTTCTTCTGGCACCCCCATAATTCAGATGTTGGTACGCTTGAGGTTGTCCCAGAGGCTCCTTACACTATCTTCAACTTTTTGGATTTTTTTTCTTTTTGCTTTTCCGGTTGAGTGTTTTTTGCTTCTTTGTATTTCAAATCTTTGACTTGATTCTAGTGGTCCGCTTGTCTGCTGTTAGGTCTCTGTATAACATTTTTTATTTCAGTCAGTGTATGTTTAATTTGTAGTTGGTCCTTTTTCATATCCTCGAGGTTCTCACTAAATTTATCGGCCTTTTCTAGGAAATTCTTGAAAAACCTTAAACCGTGGTTTTGAACTCTATATCCAGTCATTTGCTTTCCTCCATTTCTTTCATTTGTGATCTGTTTCTTTGTCTCTGCATTTTCCCTGCTTCCCTGAGTTGGTAGAGTAGCTTTGTGTGGGTGTCTTATATGGCCCAGTGGCTCAGCCTCCCCCAGTTACCTGAGGTGGACACTTTTGGTGCACCACTTTGTGGACTGTGTTCACAGCCTTGTTATAGTTAAGTCTTGATTGTTGTTGGTATCACTGGGAGGAATTGACCTCCAGGCCAATTGGCTGTGAGGATCAGCTATGTCTATGCTTTCAGAACTTCTGTGCTGGAGACACCCTTATGGGAGAAGACTTGCAAAAGCCTCTGTGCTCAGCTTGGATGGGGCGGAATATCAGGGCGGAGCAGACAACCTTGGCTTCCCATCAGCCCTGCCCTATGAGGCCCTTGGGTCTCAGTGTCCCTCAGTAATCGCTGCAAGCACCTCTGAGAGAAAGCCGCCCTCGAGTTTCGCCCACTGTCAGACAGTCCAATTTCTCCCCGAATGAGTCTGGTTTCCCAGAAACTCGCCTGGAACTGGAGTTCAGCACAGTCAGGAGCTTCCATCTCCCTCCCGCTTTAGAAAGCCAGCCGCGCACTCAGCCGCCCCTGCACTCAGCAGTCAATCTTCTCTGCGCGTGCGCGCCTCTGGACCTCTACCTTCTGCAGCTCCCCTGATTCTCAGTGTGCTTTCTCTTTTACTGACATTCCAGATTCCCCCCGAATGAGTTTGGGTTTCCAGAGTCTCGCCTGGGAACTGGAGTTCAGTGCAGTTGGGAGCTTCCGTCTCCCTCCCACTTTAGAAAGCCAGCCGCACACTCAGCCACCCGTGCAGTCAGCCACCTGTCCTCTCCACTCGCGCGTCTCCATACCTCAGCCTTTTGCAGCTCCTCTGAGTCTCAATGTGCTTTCCTCTTTCCTTCTAGTTGTAGAATTTCCACTCAGCCATCTTTCCTGTGGTTCTGGATGGTGTTCGTTTTGTCCTTTAGTTGTAGTTTTGATATTGTTGTGCGAGGCAGCAGTTTAGGTGTTTACCTATGCTGCCATCTTGGTTTCTCCAGAAAGGACTTTTTGTAAGAATGTTGAACAGGGCACGCGGTGCTTTAAATATAAAACAGAGCTGTAAATGTTAGGGATATTACAATATTATTAAAGTCAAGAAGCTGCTCTTCCATAAAATGTGAAGTTTTGATGCTTAGAACAATTATATAAATAGGTTTAAAATGTGGCCAGTCTACCAGATTTAATTGTCTTCCATTTTTCTTTTTTGATTGTGTTTTTTTAGGACCATATTGTACTATACCTTTTTCATATTTATTTATTTATTTTTACAATTATTTTTTGTTGAAAGTATTACATATGTCCTCTTCCCCCCCCACATTGAACTCACCCAGTTCGCCCCCTCCCTACTGCCCCAGTCCCTCACCACCCCATTATCTGTGTCCATGGGTTATGCATATATGCATACAAGTTCATTGGTTGATCTTTTGCCACCTACTCTTCCCTGCCTTTCCTCTGAGTTTCAACAATTTGTTTATGCTTCTATGACTCTGGGTCTATTTTTGGTCATCAGTTTACTTGATTCATTAGATTACACATATGAGTGAGATCATGTGATACTTATTTTTCTCTGACTGGCTTATTTTTCTCAGCATAATACTCTCCAGGTCTATCCATGCTACTGCAAATGGTAAGGGTTCTTTCTTTTTTATTGCCATGTAGTATTCTATTGTGTAAATGTATCATAGTTTTTTATCCACTCATTTGCTGACAGGCACTTAGGCTGTTTATAAGTCTTAGCTATTGTAAATTGTGCTGCTATGAACATAGGGGTGCATATATTCTTGCTGATGAGTGTTTGGGGTTTCTTAGGATATATTTCAAGAAGTGCGATGACTGGGTCAAAATGAGGAAACTTCATACAGTGAATACACCATTCTGCTTTCCCAAGAGCGGTGTATGAAGGTTCCATTTTCTCCACAACCTCTTCAGCATTTTTCCTTTGTTGATTTGTTGATGCCCATTCTGACAGGTGTGAGGTGATAGCTCATTGTTGTTTTGATTTGCATGTCTCAGAATAATAGTGACTTTGAGCATTTTTCCATATGTCTCTGGGCTTTCTGTATGTCCACTTTGAAGAAGTGTTTATTTAGGACTTTTCGCATTTGTTTTTTCTTCTTTAATTATTTAAAAAATTCTTTGTTGTTTAAAGTATTACATGAGTTTCCTTTTTCCCCCATTGACCTCTCCCTGGCCGCTCCAACCACCCAGCACATGCCCTTATCCCCCTACTGTCTGTTTTCATTGGTTTTGCTCATATGCATGCATACAAGTCCTTTCGTTGACCCCTCCCCCCTCACCCCCGGCCTTCCCTCATAGGTTGAACAGTCAGTTCGATGCTTCTATGTCTCTGGTTCTATTTTTGGTCATCAGTTTATATTGTTCACTATATTCCACAAATGAGTGAGACCATGTGATATTTATGTTTCTCTGACTGGCTTATTTTGGTTAGCATAATGCTCTCCAGTTCTATCCATGCTGTTGCAAATGTAAGAATTCCTTCTTTTTTACAGCAGCACAGTATTCCACTGTGTAGATGTACCACAGTTTTCTAATCCACTCATCTGCTCATGGACACTTGGGCTGTCTCCAAATCTTAGCTATTGTAAATTGTGCTGCTATGAACATAGGGGTGCATATATCCTTTCTGATTGGTGTTTCTATTTTCTTAGGATATATTCCTAGAAGTGGGATTACTAGGTCAAATGGGAGCTCCATTTTTAATTTTTTGAGGAAACCCCATACTGTTTTCCACAGTGGTTGCACCAGTCTGCATTCTCATAGCAGAGCAAGAGGGTTCCTTTTTCTCTGCATCCTCCCCAGCACTTGTCATTTGTTGATTTGTCGATGATAGTCATTCTGACAGGTGTTGTTTTGATTTGAATCTCTCAGATGATTAGTGACTTTGAGCATGTTTCCATATGTCTCTTGGCTTTCTGAATGTCCTCTTTTGAAAATTGTCTATTTAGGTCCTTTATCCATTTTTTTTTATTGGATTGTTTATCTTCTGTTTGTTAAGATGTATGAGTTCCCTATGAATTTCCAATGTAAACCCTTATTGGAGATAACATTGGCAAATATGTTCTCCCATGCAGTGGGCTTGCTTGTTGTTTTGTTGATGGTTTCTTTTGCTGTGCAGAAGCATTTTATTTTGATGTAATCCCATTTGTTTATTTTCTCCTTGATTTCCATTGTCCTAGAAGCTGTATCGGTAAAGATATTGCTATGACAAATGTCTGCTATTTTGCTGCCTATGGCTTCTTCTAAGATTTTTATGGTTTCCTGTCTTATGTTTAAGTCCTTTATCCACTTTGAGTTTATTTTTGTGTATAGTGTAAGTTGGTGGTCTAGTTTAATTTTTTTGCATGTATGTCCAATTTTTCTAACACCATTTATTGAAGAGACTGTCTTACTCCATTGTATGCTCTTGCCTCCTTTGTCAAATATTAATTGTGCATAAAGTCTTGGGTAGATTTCTGGATTCTCTGTTCTGTTCCATTAGTCTATATGTCTGTTCTTGTGCCAGTACCAGGCAGTTTTGAGAACAGTGGCTTTGTAATACAGCTTGATATCTGATATTGTGATCCCTCCAACTTTGTTCTTTTTTCTCAGGATTGCTGCAGCTATTCAGGGTCTTTTTTTATTCTAGATGAATTTTTGGAGAGTTTGTTCTAGGTCTGTGAAATATACTGTTGGTATTTTAATTGGGAGTGCATTGAATCTATACATTGCTTTGGGTAGTATGGACATGTTAATGATGTTGAATTTACCAATTCATTAGCATGGTATATTCTTCCTGCTGAGAGTTTTTATTAGAAAAGGGTGTTGAATTTTTTAATGCCTTTTCTGCATCGATTGATATGATTATGTGATTTTTGTCTCTCAATTGTTAATGTGATATATCACGTTTATTTATTTGCAGATATTGTACCAGCCTTGCATTCCTGGAAAAAAATCCCACTTGGAAAAATAGCCATGTCAGATGCTAGAGATGGTGGCTGGCAGGATGGAGGTGAGGGAGAGGAAGTGAGTGAGTGAGGGGATGAAAGGAGAGTGTGTGGATGTGTGTGGTGTGTGTGCATGAGTGAGGGACAGTTAAATCTAGCAGGAGCAGCAGGGGCTGGCAGACTGGGCTCTCTTGGGCAGGGAGAGACTACCACCACTGCGGGCACTCCCTGGACTGCAGGAGTCGGTCATGGAACCCACGCCATCTTAAAGGGTAGAGCAGCCTTTTCTAGGAATTCATCAGCACCACCACCCAGACAGGCCTTGGACACTGCCTGTGACCCAGCACCCACTACAGCCAAAATCCTGCTGCCCCACTTGCAGACCCGTGGACCCTGGGACCTCTACCTCCATCCAAAGGTGCACCACTCCTGCAGCAGTAAGTGCAATTCCCCCTTTCCCCAGCGGCAGAACTCCAGACACCACATTCGCATGTTCCCAACTCACAGGCACAGGGCACACCACTCCATAGGAAGGGCCTGGGAGCCACTGGGAGCCCCTGCTGGGTGTGAATTTGTACAGACAGGGGCTCGCTACCCGGCAGTGGAGATTCTGAATTTCCTCTTCCTGAATAACTGCCCACAGACAACCCAGCTGCTCAACTTCAGTGCCAGGGCCCCTCATAGTGCATCAGAGCTCTGTGCCGGAAAACGTACCACCACAGTCATGCATTTTCAATGGGCAGGTACCCTGAGCCCATCTATCTACAGGGCGCTCGTGGGAGCCGCTGTGAGCTCTAATTGGGTGCAATCTTGGACAAACAGGGACGCACTCCTTCCTGGCAGTAAAAATTCTGAATTCACTCATTCTGGATACCTGCCCATGGATGCCTCAATTACATGGCTTCAGTGCCAGAACCCTTCAAAGTGCTTTAGTGTGCCTCACTGGCAAATGCACTGTGGGTGTCCCTGTGAACTGCCACTGGGAATGTGTGCCTATCCATCACAGGTGCAGCAGCAAAAACTGACTCTTCCCACCCCACAGCTGCAGAACTCTGGACACTACAGTTGTATGCTTTTTCAGCGTGCAGGCCTCCTAAGCCCACAACTCCACAGGCAGCCCTTGGGTGAATCTGTGAGCCCTGACTGGGCATGCACTTATACAAACAGGGTGCACTGCTGGGCAGTAGAAACACTGAATTCCCCTTTCTGGGATATCTGCCCACAGACACCGCAATCCCATGGCTTCAGCACCAGGGCCCTTCAGAGTGCATCAGTACACCCTGCTGGCAAACACACAGTGGATGACCCTGTGAGCCGCCACTGGGGGCATGTGTACCCAACATAGAAGCAGAAACAAAAACTGAGTCTGCTCACCCCACAACTACAGAACTCTGGACAACACAGTCATGCCTTTCCAGAGCGCAGGCCTCCTGAGCCCCGTCACCCCAACAGATGGTTCCTGGGTGCCACTGTGAGTCCCTGCTGGGCACACGTGATTTCAACCAAGGGTGCGAGACAGCAAAAATTGGGACACCCTCTCTCCATGGCTGCTGACTTCTAGACACTGCATTTGTGCCTTTCCAGCTCACTGGCCTACATCAAGGGAACCCAAATAGCTCAAGTAGGAAGCTATGATAGATTACCAAGCTCAGGAGATCTGAGAGATCACACCAGTAGCACCATCCCCAAAAGAATCTGGGTAGCAAAGCAATCAGATCTACAATGAAAACGTTACAGCAAAACATGGAAAGACAAAAAAGCAATCTCCAAAGGAAAGAAAAGAGCAATCACCAGAAAGGGAGTTAAATGAAATGGAGGCTAGCAATATATCAGAGAAAGAATTCAGAGTAATGGTTATAAGGATGCTCAAATGGCTGGATGACAAATACACACAACTCAATGACAAATACACACAAGTCAATGAGAATTATAAGGAGCTGAATGAGAATGTCACCAACATGAAAAGGCACCAAGAGGAGATGAAGAATGACATAGCTGCAATAAAGAACACAATGGAAGACTTAAAGAGTAGACGAGAAGAGGCTAAGGATCGCATCAGCGAATTAGAAGACAAGGTAGGAAAAAACACACAAACACATCAGTAACTGGAAAGAAGACTTAAAAACAATAGGAGAGCCTAAGGGAGCTTTGGGACAACACAAAACGAAACAACATTCGCATAGTAGGGGTACCAGAAGGAGAGGAAGAGGAGCAAGGAATAGAAAACCTGTTTGAAGAAATAATGACAGAAAACTTCCCTGATATTGGCAAGAAAAAAACCATGCAAGTCCAAGAAGCACAGAGTCCCAAACAAGATTAACCCCAAAAGACCAACACCAAGACATATCATAATTAAATTGGCAAACACCAATGACAAAATAAGAATCTTAAAGGCTGCCAGACAGAGACAGAAATTTACCTACAAGGGATCTCCTATTAGAATATCAACTTATTTCTGAACAGAAACACACCAGGCCAGAAGGGAATGGAATGAAATATACAAAGTGATGCAAAGCAAGGGACTGAATCCAAGAATACTATACCCAGCAAGGCTATCATTCAAAATTGAAGGTGGAATCAGGAGCTTCACAGACAAATAAGGGCTAAGAGAGTTTGTTACTACCAAGTCAGCAATGCAAGAAATGCTAAAGGACTGCTGTACAAAGAAAAAACAGAAAAGGCAAGAAGAAACACAAACATTAAGAATAAAAATGACAACAAATGAGTATGTATCAATAATAACATTAAACATAAATGGATTACATGCACCAATCAAAAGACATAGGGTGGCTGAATGGATAAGAAAATATGACCCATATATTTGCTTATTCAAGAGACCCACCTCAGAACAAAGGATTCGCACAGACTGAGAGTGAAGGGATGGAAAAACATTTTTCTGGCAAATGGAAATGAGAAAAAAGCTGGGGTTGCAATACTTATATCTGAGTAAATAGACCTCAAAGTAAAGTCCTTAACAAGAGATAAGGAAGGCCACTATATAATACTAAAGGGAGTAATTCAACAAGAAGATATAACTCTGGTAAACATACTGTATATGCTCCCAATACAGGAGAACCCAAATACATAAAACAGCTTCTGGAAGATATCAAGGGAGAGATAAATAGCAATACAGTAATAGTAGGAGACTTTAACACCCCATTGAAACCACTGGATAAATCCTCTAAACAAAAAATAAGCAAAGAAACAGCAATCCTAAATGACTTACTAGATCAGATGGACTTAATTGATACCTTCAGAACATTTCACCCCAAAGCCACAGAATATACATTCTTCTCAAGTGTACATGGGTCATTTTCAAAGATAGACCATATATTGGGTCACAGGCAAAGTCTCTTCAAATTCAAAAAGATAGAAATCATATCAAGCATCTTCTCAGATCACAGTGGCATAAAACTGGAAATCAACTACAATAAAAACAATCCAAAAAAATCAAACCCATGGAGACTAAACAGCATGCTATTAAACAATGACTGGGTTACCAAAGAGATTAAAGAAGAAATTGAAAGCATCCTGAAACAAATGACAATGAAAACACAACAATCCAAAATTTACGGGACACAGTAATAGCAGTCCTGAGAGGGAAGTTCGTAGCTCTACAGGCCTACCTCAAAAAACAAGAAAAATAATGTTTATAAATTATCTAACTTTGCAACTTAAAGAACTAGACAGAGAGTAACAAGAAAAGCCCACAGTAACCAGAAGGAAGGAGATAATAAATATTAGAGCAAAAATAAATGACAGAGAAAAAAACCCCACAAAACACAAAAAAACACAAAACAAAACAAAACAAAACAAAAAACCCCAAAAACAATATATAAGATCAATGAAACCAAGAGCTGGTTCTTTGAAAGGGAAAACAAGATTGAGGAACCTCTAGCCAGGCTCACTAAGAAACAAAGAGAGAGGGTCCAAATAAACAAAATCAGAAATGAAAGAGGTGAAATAACAACAGACCTCACAGATATACAAAGGATTGTAAAAAATACTATGAACAACTCTACTCCAACAAACTGGACAACCTGGACAAAATGGAAACATTCCTAGAAAAATACAAGCTTCCAAAACTCAATCAGGAAGATTAAAAAAAACCTGAATAGGCCGATAACTGCGGATGAAATTGAAACAGTAATAAAAAATCTTCCAGAAAACAGAAGCCCTGGACCAGATGGCTTCACAGGGGAGTTTTACCGAACATTCAAAGAAGAACTAAAACTAATCCTTCTGAGACTATTCCAAAAAATTCAAAAGGAAGGCACATTTCCAAACTTTTTCTATGAAGCTAGCATTACCCTAATGCCAAAACCAGATAAAGACACCACAAAAAAAGAGAATTACAGGCCAATATCCCTCATGAACATAGATGCTAAAATCCTCAACAAAATTCTAGCAAATCAGATCCAGCATTACATTAGAATGACTATACAACATGACCAAGTGGGATTTATTCTAGGAATGCAAGGCTGGTACAATATCCGCAAATTAATAAGTGTGATACATCACATAAACAAAGTGAGACACAAAAATCACATGATAGTATCAATTGATGCAGAAAAAGCATTTGACAAAATCCAACACCCTTTTCTGATAAAAACACTCAGCAAAGTGGGAATAGAGGGATCATACCTCAGCATAACATAAGCCTTATATGACAAACCTACAGCCAACATCATACTCAATGGGTGAAAACTAAAACCATTTCCACTAAGATCAGGAACAAGACAGGGATGCCCGCTTTCACCACTCCTGTTCAACACAGTACTGGAAGTACTAGCCACAGCGATCAGACAAGAAGAAGAAATAAAGGGCATCCAAATTGGAAAAGAAGAACTAAAATTGTCATTATTCACAGATGACATGATACTGTACATAGAAAACCTAAAGACTCTGTCAAAAAATTATTAGACTTAATAAATGAATTTGGCAATGTAGCAGGATACAAAATTAACGCCAAGAAATCTATGGCACTTCCATACACCAACAGTCAACTTACAGAAAGAGAGACTAAGAAAACAATTCCATTTACCATCGCACCAAAAAATATTAAGATACCTAGGGATAAACTTAACTAAGGAGTTAAAAGACCTCTACTCAGTAAATACAGGACATTGAAAAAAGAGATAGAGGAAGACATAAATAGATGGAAGAGCATACAGTGTTCATGGATTGGTAGAATCAACATCATCAAAATGTCCATACTACCCAAAGCAATCTATAGATTCAATGCAGTCCCCATTAAAATACCAATGGTATATTTCACAGACCTAGAACGAACTCTTTAAAAATTCATCTGGAATAAAAAAAAAAAGACCTCGAATAGCTGCAGCAATACTGAGAAAGAAGAGCAACATAGGAGGGATCTCAATACCAGATATCAAGCTGTATTACAAAGCCACTGTTCTCAAAACTGCCTGTACTGGCATAAGAACAGACATATAGACCAATGGAACAGAATATAGAACACAGAAACCGACCCAAACCACTATGTTCAATTAATATTTGACAAAGGAGACAACAGCACACAATGGAGTCAAGACAGTATCTTTAATAAATGATGCTGGGAAAATTGGACAGATAAATGCAAAAAAATGAAACTAGACCACCAACTTACACCATACACAAAAATAAACTCAAAATGGATAAATGATTTAAATGTAAGACATGAAACCATAAATATATTAGAGGAATCCACAGGCAGCAAAATCTCAGACATATGCAGAAGCAATATCTTCACAGATACAGCTCCTAGGGAAATAGAAACTAAAGAAAAAATACAGAAATGGGACTACATCAAAATAAAATGCTTCTGCACAGCAAAAGAAACCATCAACAAAACAACAAGAAAGCCCACTGCATTGGAGAACATATTTGCCAATGTTATCTCCAATAAGGGTTTAATCTCCAAAATTTTAGGGAACTCATACATCTTAACAAACAGAAGATAAACAATCCAATAAAAAAAATGGATAAAGGACCTAAATAGACAATTTTCAAAAGAGGACATTCAGAAGGCCAAGAGACATATGAAAACATGCTCAAAGTCACTAATCTTCAGAGAGATGCAAATCAAAACGACAATGAGGTATCACCTCACACCTGTCAGAATGGCTATCATCAACAAATCAACAAATGACAAGTGCTGGTGAGGATGCAGAGAAAAAGGAACCCTCCTTCACTGCTGGTGGGAGTGCAGACTGGTGCAGCCACTGTGGAGAACAGTATGGAGTTTCCTCAAAAAACTGAAAATGGAACTCCCATTTGACCCAGTAATCCTACTCCTAGGAATATATCCTAAGAAACTGGGAACACCAATAAGAAAGGATATATGCACCCCTATGTTCATAGCAGCACAATTTACAATAGCTAAGATTTGGAAACAGCCTAAATGCTCATCAGCAGATGAGTGGATTAGAAAACTATGGTACATCTACACAATGGAATACTACGCTGCTTTAAAAAAGAAGGAATTCTTACCATTTGTAGCAGCATGGATGGAACTGGAGAGCATTATGCTAAGTGAAATAAGCCAGGCAGTGAAAGAAAAATACCATATGATCTCACTCATTTATGGATAATAAAGAACATTATAACCTGATGAACAAAAAGATAGTTATAAAGGCAGAGAATCATTGAACAGGCAGTCAAATTACAGCAGGAAGTCTGGGGTGGGGGTTAGGTAAGAGATCAACCGAAGGACTTGTATGCATGCATATAAACATAACCAATGCACGCAAGTCACTGGGGGGTGAGGGCATGTATGGGAGTGGGATGGGAAGGCAATAGGGGGGTAAGGACACATGTAATACCTTAATCAATAGAAAAAAATTGAAAAAAATAAAACAAACAAACAAACAAAATTCCACTTGGTCATGGTGTATGATCTTTCTAGTGTAATGCTGGATCTGATTTGCTAGAATTTTGTTGAGGATTTTTATCATCTATGTTCATCAGGGATATTAGCCTGTAATTCCCTTTCTTTGTAGTGTCTTTATCTGGTTTTGGGATTAGGGTAATGCTGGCTTTGTAGAAAGAGTTTGGAAATGTTCCTTCCTATTGAATTTTTTGGAATAGTATGAGAAGGATAGGTTTTAGTTCTTTGAATGCTTGGCAAAACTCCCCTGTGAAGCTGTCTGGTCCAGGGCTTTTGTTTGCTGGAAGTTTTTTTATTACTGTTTCAATTTTATCAGATGTTATCGACCTATTCAGGTTGTTTTATTATTCCTGATTGAATTTTGTAAGCTTGTATTTTTCTTGGAATATGTCAATTTCATCAAAGTTGTCCAGTTTGTTGGAGTAGAGTAGTTGGTAGTATTTTTCCCCCCCAATCTTTTGTATGTCTGTGGGGTCAGATGTTACTTCACCTCTTTCATTTCTGATTTTGTTTATTTGGGACCTCTCTCTTTGTTTCTTGGTGAGCCTGGCTAGAGGTTCCTCAATCTTGTTTATCCTTTCAAAGAGCCAGCTCTTGGTTTTATTGTTATTTTGTGTATATATATATATATATATATATATATATATATATATATATATATATGTTATTTATTTCTGCTCTGATCTTTATTATTTCCTTCATTCTGCTTACTCTGGGCTTTTCTTGCTGCTCTCTTTCTAATTCTTTAAGTTGCGGGATTAGATAATTTATTACCATTTTTTCTTGTTTTTTGAGGTAGGCCTGTAGAGCTATGAACTTCCCTCTCAGGACTGCTTTCACTGTGTCCCATAGATTTTGGATTGTTGTGTTTTCATTGTCATTTGTTTCCAGGATGCTTTTTATTTCTTCTGTGGTCGCTATGGGAACCCAATTATTGTTTAATATCATGCTATTTAGCCTCTAAGTGTTTGATATTTTCATTGTTTTTATTGTAGTTGATTTCTAATTTTATGCCACTATGATGTGAGAATATGTTTGATATGATTTCTATCTTCTTAAATTTGAAGAGACTTTGCCTGTGTCCTAATATGTGGTCTATCTTTGAAAATGTGCCATGTGCACTTGAGAAGAATGTATATTCTGTAGCTTTGGGATGAAATGTTCTGAAGATGTCAATTAAGTCCATCTGATCTAGTGAGTCATTTAGGATTGCTGTTTCTTTGCTGATTTTTTGTTTCGAGGACTTATCAGTGGTGTCAATGGGGTATTAAAGGCCCCTACTATGAGTGTATTGCTGTTGATCTTTCCCTTGATATTTTCCAGAAGTTTTTAAACATATTTGGGTGCTCCTGTATTGGGTGCATATATGTTTACCAGAGTTATATCCTCTTGTTGATTTGATCCTGTTAGTATTATGTAGTGGCCCTCCTTATCTCTTGTCATGGCCTTCACTTTCAGGTCTATTTGGTCAGCTATAAGTATTGCTACCTCACCTTTTTTTTTTTATCATTTCCACTTGCCTGAAAAATTTTTTCCATCCCTTCACTATCAGTCTGTGTGAGGCCTTTGTTCTGAGGTGGGTCTCTTGTATACAGCAAAGGTATGGGCCATGTTTTCTTATCCATTCAGCTACCCTATTTTTTTTATTGGATCATTAATCCATTTACATTTAAGGTTATTATTGATAGGTACTTGTTTGTTGCCATTTTAACTCTTTATGTCTGTATTCCTTCTTCCCTTTCTATTTCTTCTTTTTACAATAGCCCCTTTAGCATTTCTTGCTTTGCAGGCTTGGTGGTAAATAATCTCCATTAGCCCTTTTTTGTGTGTGAAAGTCCTGATTTCTCCCGCAACTTTGATTGATAGCTTTGCTGGGTACAATATTTCTGGATTCAGTCCCTTGCTTTGCATCACTTTGTGTATTTCATTCCATTCCCTTTTGGCCTGATGTGTTTCTCTTGAGAAATCATTTGATAGTCTAATGGGAGATCCCTTATAGGTCACTTTCTGTCTCTCTCTGGCAGCCTTTAAGATTTTTACTTTGTTGTTGATGTTTGCCAATTTAATTACGATGTGTCTCGGTGTTAGTCTTTTGGGTTCATTTTGTTTGGGACTCTTTGTGCTTCTTGGACTTGTGTGGCTTTTTTCTTCGCAACATCAGGGAAGTTTTCTATCATTTCTTCAATCAGGTTTTCTATTCCTTACTCTAATTTCTCTCCTTTCTGGCACCCCTATTATGTGGATGTTGTGTCATTTTGTGTTGTTCCAAAACTCCCTTAGGCTCCTCCTGCTTTTCTAGTTGTCTTTCAGTTGCTACTGTGCCTGGGTGGTTTTCTCTACCTTGTCTTCTAACTCACTGATGCAGTCATCAGCTTCTTCTAGTCTACTGTTGAAACTTTCCATTGTGTTCTTTATTATTGGTATGTCATTCTTCATTTCCACTTAATTCTTCCTTCATTTCCTCTTGATTTTTACACATGTTGTTGAATTTGCCTTCCATCCTTTTCAGTGTCCTTATAACCATTGCTCTGAATTCTTTCTCTGACAAATTGCTTCCCTCCATTTCATTTATTTTCTTTTCTGGTGATTCCTCATTTTCTTTTGAATGGGGGTTATTTCTTTGTTTCCCCTTTTTTTGCTGTTCATTTGTGATTATTCTACGTATCAGAACAAATTGCTGTGCCACCCATATTTTTTGAGTTTGTCTTATATAGTAGATGTTTTGTGGGAACCAGTGGTGCAATCTCTCTGGTCTTTTTGGCTGGGAAATCTAGGGATGCCTCCTACTTGGGATATTTGGGTTCTCTTGGTATAGTTGGGTCTTGAATGTTATTGACCCATTCGTGGATGGAGTCTCCTCTCAGGGTGTCTGGTTATGTGGCTTGCTCTCTACCACATTGACCAAACAGTGCAAAATACAACCTAACAAGACATGACACAAAGGGAACAAAACATGAATGTACTCACGACACCAATAACCCCAATGTAAGTGACCACCAGAGAAAAGAATTAGAGGAGAGAAAAGAGAGTAAAAATGATATTGAGGAAAGAAAAAATGGTAAGAAAGAAAAGAAAAAGAAGTAAAAGGAAGAATAAGAAAAAATCTACATATATAGGGAGAAATCACCACAGAACAAACAGATAAACCAAATAATACAAACAACAAATTGCCAGAATAGAGGGTGGGGGCAGAATCTGTAGAGGCAGAGCTTATATACAGAAAGTAAGGTTAAGGAATTGAATGAATATGGGGAGGACCTCAGTTCATACAGAAGACATAGAAAGAGGATGAGTGAATAAGAAGAAAAAAAAAAAAAAGAAGAAAAAAATAAGATAAAATAACAAAAAAGAATAAAGAAAAAATAATGTGAAATAATAAACAAAAAAACAAAGGAAATAAAGAAAAAAAATTTAAATAAAATAAAAAAATAAAAAATTAAGTGTCATTCATTTCAACCAAGTTTTAATGCTCCACGGGAGCTGGTTTAAGATCCCATGATTCTGTACTGTCTGGCCCTTCTCAGTTTCCTATTAGGTAGTCAACACTGTGTTGAATTTCCAAGTGATCCACCTCTCCTCTGTTTGTGTCTATCTCCACCACCTCAACTGCCAGCAGGTGGGGCTAATCTGCCCACTTAGCCTGTCTGCCCACTGAAAATCTTAATCTCTCAAGCAGCTGTTTATGCCAGGGCTATAGTTAGGGAGGTTGCTTGGCCTCTCTTCAACCCATTCTCTGAGGGCTCTTAGGGGCTATTCCGATTTTTTGTGTCCTTTGTACCACTCAGGATGTAATCTGGGTGTGGCTGTACTGGTTGTCTGGAGACTGCAGGGAGGGGCTATCTCTTCAGGAGAAAATGGCTGCTTAGGTCCAGAGTGTCTGGAATATCCCAGTGCTGGACTCCCAGTCACTTCTCCCCAACCTGCTCTTCTCCACAGGCTCTTCCCAGACTCCACAAGTCCACACCTCTACCTGAACCTCAGCCATGGGTGAGTGTTTGTATTTGAAAGGGTTTAGTGAATAAAAGGAAAGACCAAAAAGAGGGGAAAGAACAGTGCCACTGCAAGTTTCTCTCCCCACCCCCCGCCCCCCAGCACCGTGTGGGGCAGTTCTTCAGGCTGTCCCCTCTGGGCTAAGCCTCTCATGGCTGTGGACTTAGATCTAGAATCCCCTGCTGCCAGCAGCCCTGTGGACTTATTTTCCACAGTCTGATGTTACACCTGTCCCCAAGGGATGTGGACTTCTGACCCTCTCAGCTTGAAGGTCTTGCAACTCTCTCCAGTCCAGATCCACAATACTACTGTTCTCCAGGCATCCTCTGCCCTTCCTGACTGTGAATTGTCTCACCAGCTGTGTCCACTTTTCCAATTCCGTGTGGATGTTATTTGATTTAGCTGTTCCTCCTATCTGTTTTGGGATAAGGCTCAGGACACATCTGCATATTTGGCCACAATTCTGTGTCCGGGCATCCCTGTCTTGTTCCTGTTCTTAGGGGAAACGATTTTAGTTTTTTCCCATTGAGTATGATGTTGGCTGTAGGTTTGTCACATACAGCCTTTATTATGTTGAGGTATGTTCTCTCTATTCCCACTTTGTTGAGAGTTTTTATCAAAAAAGGGTGCTAGATTTTGTCAAACGCATGGATTGATATAATCATGTGATTTTTGTCTTGCAATCTGTTTATGTGCTGTGTCACATTTATTGATTTTCGAATATTGTACCAGCCTTGCATCCCCGGAATAAATTCCACTTGGTCATGATGTATGATCTTTTTAATGTATTGCTGGATCCAATTTGCTAAAATTTTGTTGAAGATTTTAGCATCTAAGTTCACTAGGGATATTGTCCTGTAGTACATGTCTTTGGTATGTCTTCATCTGGTTTTGGAATTAGGGAGGGTAATGCTGGCCTCATAGAAAGAGTTTGGAAGTGTTCCTTCCTCTTACTTTTTTTTTAATATATATTTTATTTATTTTTTACAGAGAGGAAGAGAGAGGGATAGAGAGTTAGAAACATCAATGAGAGAGAAACATTGATCAGCTGCCTCCCGCACACCCCCTACTGGGGATGTGCCCGCAACCAAGGTACATGCCCTTGACCAGAATTGAACCTGGGACCCTTGAGTCTGCAGGCCGACACTCTATCCACTGAGCCAAACTGGTTTCGGCTTCTCTTACTTTTTTTGAAATAGTTTAAGGAGGACATGTGTTAGTTCTTCTTTGAATGTTTGGTAAAACTCCCCTGTGAAGCCATTTGGCCCAGGGCTTTTGTTTGCTGGAAGTTTTTTGATTACTGCTTCAATTTCATTAGGAATTATTGGCCTATTCAGTTTTGGAAGATTATATTTTTCTAGGAATATGTACATTTCACCTAGGTTGTCCAGTTTGTTGAAATAGAGTCATTCATAGTATTTTTTTAAATGGTCTTTTGTATTTCTGTGGGTTCAGTTTTTACTTTACCTCTTTTGTTTCTGATTGTTTACTTGTGTCCTCTCTCTTTGTTTCTTGGTTTGCCTGGCTAGAGGTTCGTCAATCTTCTCTATCCTTTCAAAGAACAAGCTATTGGTATCATTGATCTTTTGTAATTTTTTTTGTTGTCTCTATGTCATTTATTTCCACTCTGATCTTTAATATTTTCTTCCTTCTACTTGTTCTGGAATTTTCTTTTTGTCCTTTTTCTAATTCTTTAAGTTGTAGTGTTAGGTAACTTATTACCAGTTTTTCTTGTTTTTTGAGATAGGCCTATAGTGCTATAAACTATTCTCAGGACTGCTTTCACCGTGTCCCATAGATTTTTGGATTGTTGTGTGTTCCTTTTAATTTGTTTCCAGGATGTTTTTTATTTCTTCTTTTATCTCTTTGGTAACCCACTCATTGTTTAATAGCATGTTATTTAGCCTGCATGTATTTGATTGTTTTTTAGTGTTTTTATTGTAGCTGATTTCTAATTTCATACCAGTGTGGTCTGAGAACATGTTTGACATGACTTCTATCTTCTTGAATTTGTGAAGACTTAATTTGTGTCCTAACATGTGCATATCTTTGAAAATGTCCCATGTGCACTCGAGAAGAATGTATATTCTGTAGCTTTGGGGTGGAATATTCTGAAAATGTCAATTCATTCCATCTGCTCTAGAGTGTCACTTAGGATTGCTGTTTCCTTGTTCATTTTTTGTCTAAAAGAATTATCTAGTGATGTCAGTGGGATATTAAAGTCTCCTATTATGATTGTACTAGAGACCCAGCGCACGATTAAATCGTGCACAGTTAGGGTCCCTAGGCCTAGCTGCAATCAGGGCCATGTCCGCCACCCAGCATCACTCCTTCACCTCCATGGCCCCTGCCCTGTGAAGCTCCATGCTAACAGCCCCCACTCCACGAGGCTTCTTGTCCTCAACTGCCCATGCCTTGCAATGCTCCTCTGCCCCAGCTGCCCCAGTGAAGTTTCACGCTAACAGCCCCCGCCCCGTGAGACTTCTTGGCCTCAGCTGCTGCCGTTGTGATGCTCCTCCGCCTCAGCCATCCTGCAAAGCTCCACGCTTACAGCCCCTGCCTTGCTCCTCTACCTCGACTCTGCTGCCCCATGATACTCCATGCTCGCTGGCCCCACCCTGCAATGTTTCTCCACCTCAGCCACCCTGGGAAGCTCCATGTTCACAGCCCCCATCCCACAAGGCTCCTCAGCTTCAGCCGCTGCAACGCTCCTCCACCTCAACCACCCCGCGAAGCTCCATGCCCACAGCTCCCTGCCCTGGGAGGCTCCCCAGCCCCACCATGCCATGAGAACTGGACTAGTCCTTTGGTCGTTTGAGCCCACAGCTCCCTCCTCCTGCCACTGCGCCATGGGCGGCCAGGGGCCCAAAGCTCCCACACCCTCAGCTCCCTAGCCTGCTGTTTGGTCATCTGTCCAGTCATTTCAGTCGTGATGGCACCTGGCTTTTTATATATTAGGATAGTTGTCGATCTCTTCTTTTATATCTTCCAGAAGTTTAAAAAAATGTATTTACTAGTAGATGCTGCTGTATTTGGTGCATATGTGTTTACCACAGTTATAGCCTCTTATTGTATCTACTAGAGGCCCGGTGCACAAAATTTGTGCACTGGGTGTGTCCTTCAGCCCAGCCTCTCCAATCTGGGACCTCTTGGGGGATGTCTGACTGCCAGTTTAAACCGGCAGTCGGACATCCCTCTCACAATCCGGGACTGCTGGCTGCTAACCGCTCACCTGCCTGCCTGCCTGATTGCCCCTAACTGCTTCTGCCTGCCAGCCTGATTGCCCCCTAACTGCTCCCCTGCTGGCCTTATTGACATCTAACTGCTCCCCTGCCAGCTCGATCACCCCCAACTGCCCTCCCCTGCCAGTCATCTTATGACAATGTGGGGGTGGCCATATTGTGACAATATGGGGGTGGCCATCTTGTGATGATGTGGGGGCAGCCATCTTGTGGTGGCCATTTTGTGATGACATGGGGCGGCCATCTTGTGATGATGTGGGGGTGGCCATCTTGTGATGATGTGGGGGCAGCCATCTTGTGATGATATGGGAGCAGCCATCTTGTGATGACATGGGGGCAGCCATCTTTTGACAATGTGGGGGTGGCCATCTTGTGATGCAAAGGCATGAGGGTCAATTTGCATATTACCTCTTTATTATATAGGACACCTTTTCCTTATCTCTTGTTATGGCCTTCACTTTGAGGTCTATTTTGTCAGATATAAGTATTGCTAACCCAGGTTTTTTTGTAATTTCCAGCTGCCTAAAAATTTTTTCCCCATCCATTCACTTTCAGTTTGTCTGAGTCCTTTGTTCTAAGGTGGGTCTATTGTAGACAGCATATATAATGGGTCATGTTTTCTTATCCATTCAGCTACCCTATGACTTTTTTATTTAATCCATTTACATTTAAGGTTTTTATTGATAGGTACTTGTTTGTTGCCATTTTTATTCTTTATGCCTATGTTCCTTCTTCCCTTTCTATTTCTTCTTTTTACAGCAGTCCCTTTAGAATTTCTGGCATTGCTGGTTTGGTGGTAATAAATTCCATTAGTTTTTTTTTTTTTCTGCAATGCTCCTGATTTTCCCTTCAATTTTGGATGATAGCATTGCTGGGTATAGTATTCTTGGATTCAGTCCCTGCTTTTCATTACTTTGTATACTCCATTCTTTTCTGGCCTGACATGTTTCTGTTGAGAAATCAGTTGATAGTCTAATGGGAGATCCCTTGTAGGTAACTTTCTGTCTCTTTCTTTCAGCCCTTAAGATTCTTTGCTTGTCTTTAATGTTTGCCATTTTTCACGATGATGTGTCTGGGTGTGGGTCTTTTGGGGTTTATCTTTTTTGGGACACTCTGTGCTTCTTGGACTTGTGTGACTTTTTTCTTCCCCAAGTCAGGGAAGTTTTCAGTCCTTATTTCTTCAAACAGTTTTTTTATTTCTTGCTCACCTTCCTGTCCTGCTGGCACCCTTATTATGAGGATGTTGCTCTGTTTCATGTTGTCCCAAAGCACCCTTAAACTATCCTCCAGCTTTTAAATCTTTTTTTTCCAATTGATGTTCAGATTGGGTGTTTTTTCTACCCTGTGTTCTAACTTGCTAATTAAGTCCTTAGCCTCTTCTAGTCTACTGTTGAAACCTTCCAGGATGTTCCTTATTGCAACTATGTCATTCTTCATTTCCTCTTGATTCTTATCCATATTGGTGAATTCTCATTCAGCTCCTTATAATTCTTATTGAGCTACTTGTAATTCTCAGTCAGATGTTTGAGAATCTTTGTAACCATTACTCTAATTCTTTATCTGACAAATTACTTGCCTCAATTTCATTTAGTTCCTTTTCTGCGGATACCTCCTTGTCTTTTCTTTGGGGATTGTTTCATTGTCTCCCCATTTTGCTGTCCCTTTGTGTTTGTTCTATGTAATGTGAGTTGCTGTCTCTTTCTGGCCATGGGCAACCTGATTGAGATCCAAGAGTTTGAAGCCCCTAGACATCCAGTGGTCAGGGACTACTTAGCCCAGAGCCTGGGTCTGCCTTGAGTCTCTAGCCTTTATTGTTTTTGCTCTGAGTTGTACTCCCTTCCCCCCTCAGGTGTCCTCTGTAGATGCTCAGGGTTGGTGGGGGCGTGTGTGTAGTTTCTCTGGTGTGTGAATCCCTGTGAGGTCCCAGATCTCTCTGGCATGAAGTTCACTGTGTGGTCCAGGCACCCTCAGCAGGATGGTGCATGTGAGGTCCCAGTGGCGTCTATTCATAGCGCCCTGTCCTGGAGCCTGTGAGGGGTGGTGCACAGGGTCCCTCTGGAGTGCACTTCCTGTAGGCAGTCCTGGGGCCTGGGTGGGGTGGCATGGAAGATCTCTTTAGTGTGCACTCACTGAGTGCATCTGGGAGCCTGCAGTGAGGTAGCACACCACTCACTGTGGGGCACTGTGGGGGTCCCTTGTGAGTTATGGCTGGTAAGCGGCTCACTGTGCTGGTTTGAGGTGGTGTCTGAGGGCAGTCTGGGTGTTGGTGTGGCTGCACTCCTAACCTCCACTGCTCCCCCTTTCAAGATGGCGTGGTCTCTTCCCTAGAGCTGCGCCCATCCTGGGAGTGCCTGTGGCAGGGGCTCCCTCTCCAGGAGAGCCTGATCCACCAGCTCCTGAGAGACCTGCAAGATCAAACTGTCCCTCACCTCACTGCCCCCCCGGCCCAAACACACACATCACTCATTTCCACACAATCCCCTCTCACTCTTTTACTCACTCACACTTTCTTCCTCACTGCCACCCTGCAGGCTGCCATGTTGGGATCTCTCCAAGTTGTTGTTGTTTTTTAATTTACTTAATCCCTTCACCTTTTTCACCCAGCCCTGAAACCCCCTTCCCTCTGATAGCTTTCAGTCTGTTCTCTGTATCTATGAGTCTGCTTCTATTTTGTTTGTTTGTTTTCTTCATTAGATTTCACAGATAAGTGAGATCATATGGTACTTGTCTTTCTCTGACTGGCTTATTCATTAGCATAATGCTCTCCAGGTCCATCAATGCTGTCACAAAAGGTAAGATTTCCTTCTTTTTTATGTCATCATCCTCTTTTTAAAATTAAATATGCTCAGGGTTCTAAAGTAGACTAAGTTTAGAAATTCATGTTATGGCTTTAAAAGGCAGAGAAATTTAACACCAGGTTTTTTTTATGTTTATAAATCTGACTTTATGAAATTATGTATTATTCTTTTGTTCCATAGGTATTTCCCCAATTATGTTTAAAAATTATTTTTCTCAGTCAGGTTTTGCTATTCAAAACTCATAAACATATTAGAAAACAATAATAAAAATAAAAATAAAACAAGCAAAATTTTGAATAATAATAATAAAAGCAACTATCTTAAAGCACTTATTATGTCAATTAACCTTTGTGGGGTCAATTTTAGCTTTCAGACATTTATTCTTTTAGCATATTTATCGAGCTGTTATGTATCAGGCACTGGGCTAGCAACTGGAGACATGTTAAATGAACAGAACTTATAATAAAGGAAGATAGATATTAATCATAGAAAACACATCTAGTATTTATTAAATGCGAAGTAATATTTTTAATACTCATATCAACTATATGAGCATGTTCTATTATTCATCTGCATTTTATTGGTGAGAAAAATGAGGCACAGAGAGGTTAATTGCTCGAGATATCACAATTAATAGCAAGAGCTGAGATTTAATCCCACACCGCCTGTTTCTAAAAAAAAAGAAAAGGCCTGTGCTCTTAACCTCTCTGATGTATTACCTCTTGCTAATTAGATGGTCTCATAGAATAACAAACTATGACTGTACCTTTGAGTAAAGAGAGCCATGAAGGTGTACATGGTAGTGGGGAATTAAAGTGCAGATAGGGATGACTCCTCTGAGAAGGGATGCTCTTTTGAAACTATGTTCATTTTCAAGAATACGTTTTAATAAAATTACATTATATAGTTAATACTTATTATAATCTAGTTACATGTTAGGCATGACTTTACTTCTTTTCATTATTAACTCATTTTATCTTAACTGTGTCCCTCTGAGGTGGGGACAGTAACTCCTTCTTTTCTATATGGGAGGATGCCAAGGCACAGAAGGGTAAGGAGCTTGACCAAGACCACGCAGCTAGAAAGTGTCAAGGCATAATTTGAATCCAAGCCCACACACTGCTTGTCTTAATAAAAGGCAAAGGCAGTGCTGGGGGAGATAAGAAGTCTCATGCCATCCCACTGCCCAAAGACACTCACATGGACTTTAAGGACTGATTTCATGTTACAAAAGGATTGAGCAAAGGAAGCAAAAATCATGGGTGAGTCCACATTCTGAGGCCAAAAAACATTAAAACCAATAATGGCAGAACTTGATGTAGGCAGATGGTACGATATGTGCTTACACTGCATCTGATTTGGGTGGCCCTTCCACGGACAGTTGTAGAGAGTCTAGAAGCCCACATTGAATGATGACTATCATGGGCTTGGAATTAAATGACTAGCTCCAAATCACAGAAAATTAAACTGTTTCTCTTTTATAGACTAGAGACTGAACTAAAATTGTATAAAAACAGTCTTTCCAGCAGTAACTGTGGTTATGCATCTGGAAGGTAGAGAATGTCTCCTGGAGGTCCTTGGTGGTCTTCATGGATATATTGTAGAGCCCAATATTTTTTATTGAGATTTGCATTATTGTGATTACCTATATGTATAGCAAAGCTTCTGGCAAAGTTGCAGACCATGGCTTTTCAAACTTTCATGTGCAAATGAATCATCTGTGATCTTGTTAAAATGAAGATTCTGATTGGAAGGTCTGGGTTGGAGCTTGAACTTTTTCAATTCTAAAAAGCTTCCAGGTGATGTTGGCAGTCATGTCATAGGACAGATACATGGTCCTAGGATCATACAGTGAGGTGTACACATTTACTAGTATACTAGAGGCCCAGTGCATGAAATTCTTGCATGGGGGAGGGGTCCCTCAGCCCAGCCTGCACCCTATCCAATCCGGGACCCCTCGGGTAATGTCCAGTTGCCAGCAGTTGGACATCCCTCTCACAATCTGGGACTGCTGACTCCTAACCGCTCAACTGCCTGTCTGCCTGATCACCCCTAACCACTCTGCCTGCCTGCCTGATCAACCCTAATTGCTCTCCCCTGCCAGCCTGATCTAAGCACTCTCCCCTTCTGGTCTGATCGTCCTTAACTGTGCTCCCCTGTCAGCCTGATCTCTCCCTAACTGCTCCCCTGCTGGCTTCATCACCCCTAACCGCCTCTGCCTTGGCCCCCGCCACTGTGGCTTTGTCTGGAAGGACATCTGGAAGATGTCTGGTCTATCCAGTCTAATTAGCATATTACCCTTTTATTAGTATAGACTAGAGGCCTGATGCATGAAATTTGTGCAAGGGGCTCAGCCCTCGGAGCTATGCTATTTGGTCTAATTAGCATATTAATTCTTTATTATATAGGATTTATTTTGGGCCAAATAGATGCCCACCCTTTGACTTCCCACTGGGTCTTCTCTTTGTGTGGCCAGACAGTTGCTACTTGCTCTAGTAAACTTCTGTTTTTGAGACAGTCACAGCCAACTTGGGGATTTCAGAAGGTTGTGAGATTGGCAGAGAACTCTCATCATTCTGGCTTGCTATTCTGGCTTGCTAGGTGTGGGAACCAGGCAGTAGTTCTCCAAATGTGAGCCCATTAAAAATTCAGGCTGACACCCACCAGAAGGGCCCCAGTACTCAGCAGTATCTTCCATCTCTCACTCCCCATTCTCTATTGCATTTCACAGCTGTTATTCCAGCCTTGTCCACATGCCTCAGGCCCTCTCTCCTTTTCCCATTCCTCTGTATCTTATAATCTTTTCTCCTACTTTGTGGAAATGGAGACTCAATTTCCTCCATTCATCTTCCTTTTAGCTTCATAAGAGTTTTATACCAACACTTCCTCTTCAATTCATATGTTACCCTTGTTTTCATCTGCTTTTATTACTTTATTGTCAGAAGATTAGTTCCCTTATCTATGCTCTTATTTCTATTTCAACACACCTCTGAGACTGTCCCACCAATTACTGTTATTCTCTTATACATTTCATATTCTCTCCATTTCTACTCTTTACTCTCTTCGCGGATGCCCAGTTCTCACCTTTCTTTTCCAAATATTTATTTAGAAAGTTAAAGAAACATTTGCCAAGTAGAAAGAATTATATAATGAACTCCCATTTGCTCATCAACTAACTTCAGTTATTATTGAGATTTTCTAGTTAGAAGCATCTTCCCTCAGCCATGCTTTTCCTCAGCCGCACGCTCCTTTTTGGTTTTCTTGTTCCTGCTCCAGCCACACCCAGAAAGTTCATCAGAGACATTTTACAGGACTTAATCTAGGGCCATTCCTCAAGCCTTATTCTCCTCCGACTTCTCTGCAGCTTTTCCCTTTTCCTCAGGCAATTCCCACTTAGCAGTTGAAGTCACACTGGTTATCGGTGGAAGGACTTTGGTAATCAATGCTGCAGCTTGCTCCCTCCCTGAAACTTTCAGGGCTACATCTATCTTCGAAACTTATCACCATATGGAAATCTTCCATCTTACCTCTGCCCCATATATGAAGATGAGCCACTCATTAAAGATAGTGAACAGTCACTATCATCTAGAAACATCAAGTCCTCCATGGTACCTAGCACAGGGCCTTCACTTAATTGAGGCACTATAAAATATTAGCTAATAATGGTGATAATGATGATAATCCTTGCCACCCCTATGGCCTAGAACTATAAAGCCAGATTGTGGTAAATACAAGATAGTAGCATTTATCTATTTGAACCCATAGTTTTGATCTTCTTTTGAATTAATCATACAGCTAATTGCTACCTGAGCTTCTAAGGCTGAAATTTTCATGGGTTTATATTTCCTACATAATTTTGAATGCATTTTAAAATTAAACTTAACACTTAAGAATATACATTCATCACTTGTTCACAATTGAATTGTACAAGTGTAAGTGGCAGGATGGGGTCAGTGGTGTGGCTTAGGGGAGAGGCAGAGTGGGGAGGAGAGGTTAACGTGCCTGACTTAAGCATGATATTTTCTCCCTCCAAATACAAAATAAACACCTGAAAAATGACATCATATTGGACATATTCTGGCAAGCAGTTTAGACAGTTATGTTTTAATTTTAGAAGAGGTGTAGCACGCAGGAAACATCAACCACGTCCCTTCTCCGATATGCATGCTGGCTAGGAGTCCCTGCGTGGGCTGCAGTCTCATAGCCACCATGGTCTGCAGGGCCTCCCTTCTGCCTAGATTGAGGTTCCTCTAGTGTTTTATTCCTGTGAACTCAGCTCCTAGTACCTTCAAAAGCTGCCTACAAGCCTAATGGTTCATCCACCACCTGCAGAGCAAGCAAAATCAAACCAAAACAAAACCCAATCGATCTGTGCTCTGAGTTTTATGCTTTGTGTTTGTGAAGATGCCTGGGCATCATGCCACATAAAGCTGCCTTCTCAGACTTACTGAGGTGTGTGTGACTTTGAGGCCAGCCTGCCCTCAGTTCTTCTGAGAAACTTGGCTAGGTATGGGGACCATGCCAGAGTCCCTGGATACTCAAGGCTAATTAAAGTGTGGAGGCCTTGTTGATAGTATTCTGGATGGCCAAGGCCACTTTGAACATGAGAATCTTAATCAAAAATGTCCAAGGACTACACAGCTGCAAGGCCACTGCGATCTCATGGTATGCTGTGCCCTTCTATAATCAAATAATTGATGTCATTGTTGGCAACTAGTCTCCTTTGTCTAACTAGTATTAAAAGTATATTACTAAGGCTAGAGAGCTCAGATGGAGCTGAGAGCAGTACTGCTATGATATGAGGCTAAGAGCTCATAGAAAGCTCAGATATAGCTACCATGTTAACCAGCCAGTGTGCTGGGAGAATAGCTCAAAGGTAGTTACTATGTGAGTCTACAGATTCCAGACAGTGTTCTAGGCAGAGGAGACAGGAGAAGCTGATAAGCCAGAGAGATTGGAGAGGCTGCTGAGACAGAGCTCTCAGGTGCTACTACTATGTGAGGTGGTGAGTCTAGGCGACAGCGTGTGGGTGCTCAGATAATAACTGTGGATACAGGGACTGCTACTACTGTGTGGGAGAGATGTGTGTTTACCAGCAGGTGTGTGGCTGCCTACATGGGATTGCTGTGAAGGACTGTTTTGTCTGATGGCTATATGGCCATTGGCTTCTGCAGTAAAGACTCATTCTTATAGACCCACAACTTCTCATGGCTTCTCCGTCTAAGGCCCGGTATCCAAGAAGGTCTAGCCCTAGGCAGAGGGGCTCAAACCCAACAGTTAGTACAGTGGGCAGGATTTGAGAAGGAAACTGCCCTGGTACTTGGCATAGTTGAGGAGGATTCAGAAGAATATATAGACTCAGAGCGACTCAGAGCAGCAGTGCTTATGCAGTCTTCTAGCTGTCTCTGACACTAGGGTATAATGAAAAGAGTTCCCAAGAATAAATTCTGGCTCTACCATTTGATAATTATGGCCCTTGAGAAATTACTTAACCTCACAGAGCTTTAGTCACTTCATCTATGAAGTGAGATAATTGTCTATCAAGGGTTAAAGAAGAAGATGTAGGCAAAAGACACAGGGCAGAGTGGATGCTTATTCATTTGTCCATGTATAGATACTGCAGTCAGGTGCTGTTCTAAGTGCTAGGGATTCCATGATGAGCATCTCAGTTCTCAGGGAGATTGCAGTCTAGTGGGCGTATATCTAGTGACATATCAGTTTCTTTCCCTGCTTTTTCTTTCCTTTTTCTTATTAAAAATAAGAACATTTATAATTATGTCAGGTATACTACATTGAAGTCTGTGATGTTCCAGCCAAGCCTAGGTCTGCCTCTGTTTGACAGAGTCAAGGTGAGTAATGACTTTTATCCAGAGGAGAAGAAAAAAATCCTGTTCATTGACTTACTCCCCTTATTCTCCTGGCAGAAAGAAGTGACTAGGACACCCACGAGGCAGGGTAAAGCTTCATGGAGCTTGTACCCCACCTCCAGGCTGAGGATCCTGTCCCACATTAGGTGTCAGCTCCCGAAAGGTCCATCAGAGGGTAGGTCCAAGGCCTTAAAACACTGGCTCCGCAGGGGGCTATAGGACTGACAGGGGAGATGAACATGGGCAGTTAAGAAGGCTATGACTGTGTCTACAGAATGCTTAATATCTGTGGTTGGTGGTGGGACAGCTGAGGGAGGGGCAGGGAATAAAGCATGCATTGCTCTATAATCAGAATAAAACTTTTGCTTTATTTTATAAAACAAAGCCCACATAGTTGGCATCATATAGACCAAACACTGATTTCTTAAGTTTTACCAGACATTTTGAGTAACCCAGACCAAACCAGGATATGATCAGTTGAGGATTCAGCTCACATGACATCATCTCACACATGTGTATGCATATGATTGTCTTTCATCTTCATGGTGTGTTCATATAATCTCTATCATGCCCGTGAGGTGGCCAGTCAGGTATTTTTACAGCCATATATATATATATATATATATATATATTTAATGGATAAGGAACTAAGGCCAGAAAGGTCAAAAGAGTTACCAAAGTTCACACAGCTAGCAAGTGGCAGAACCAGAATTACAGTCAATATCCTCTGAGCCCTGGGCAAGGGCTGCAGCTGTTGCCATGCTGGGAGAAACAGAATGGACATGCTAGCATCTGACCCCAACCACCTGCTGCAAACATACAGGGCTGCCTCCTGCTCACTTAGCCTCTTCCTCCTCCTACACCTCTTCCAACCTGGCTGAAAGTTAACTAACTAAATATATATAAGGGACTTTATTATGTGTATTAAACGTTGGTGTTGTTGGAAGAATGTTAGGATTAGAGATTATTCATTTTCTTTGTATCGGTAAGTGATTATTGTGTAACAAACCACCCCCAAACTCACTGTTTTAAAGCAGTAAGTACTTTTAATTGTTTATAAATCTACAGTACTTCTGCTCTTATTGGGCCCTCTCACCTGTCTTTGGTCAGTTGGTAGGTTGGCTAGGAGCACGCTGATCCAGGCTGGGACAACTAGACTCCTCCAGACGGTCTTCCGTCCTCCCACAGGCAGTTAGGCTTGTTGAATTGACAATGGCAGAATTTCAAGAGAGAGACTGGATGTATGCAAGGTCTCCTTTTGCTACATTTTATTGATCAAAGCAAGTCATAAGACCTGCCCAGATGCAAGGAGTTGCTAAATAGACTTCTCCAGAAGAGGGGCCTGCAGAATCAGATTGTAAGCGGCGGGGAGGGGGGGGCATTAATGGGAGTCATCACTTCAAACAATCTGAGAATTCCAACCTGGAGCTACCATGAAGGAATGTGGGACCAAGGATGTTATACCTCCAGATCTCACAAAAGAACTTGGAAGTCATAGAAAATATCTCAAGGTGAGAATGATTGAAATCTAAATTAAACTTTTCAAAAATACTGTTCAGGGCAACAGAGCCTGTATATGACTCTTGGAATTAGAAACTGCAGTTCTGTTGATTACACATGCTGTGTTGCCTAGGTAACTGTGGGTGCTATATTTATTTTGACCAAATGTGGAAAGACCAAGTGTTAAAATCAATATTCATCCAAAACTGATGACAAGCCAAATACTGGCTCCATAGAATGAACATGAGGGATACCAGGATGAACCTGAAACTTTCTAATAAACTTAATTTTCATTGCAGTTTTATTATTTGCAATTTAAATAGACTGAACTTAGAAGTCTGACCAGCATCATATCAGTAACTACTCAGTACTGTCTATTGCTAGGTTGCTATTGTAGCAGTCCATCTTCTGCATGTTCATGACACTGAATAGATGCTCATTATAAATAAAGCTGATGCAGCAACAAGATATTTGGAGTTACCTCATAATTATCTAATACTTGCTTTTTTTCCCTTCATAGTATTTCTTCTTCTTTTTTAAAAATCCTCATTGGAGGACATACTTAGAGAAGAGAAGGGAGAGAGAAAGAGACACAGAGAGAGAAATGTGAGAGACAATGTGAGAGAAATATTGACCAGTCACCTCCTGTACATTCCCTAACTGGGGATTGAACCCTCATCCCAGGTATGTGCCCTGACCAGGAATTGAACTGGCAAACCTTTGGTGCACAGGATGACGCTCAATCAACTGAGCCACCCTGGCTGGACCATAGATTTCTTTATTTTTAAAGTAAAAATTGCATATATTTAAGGTGTATAACATGATGATTTTATATACATATGCATAGTGAAATGATTATTACAGTCAAGCTTATTAACATATTATTTCCTCACATAATTACTTTTTCTTTTGTCATGAAAGCACCTGAAATGTACTCCTGTAGCAAGTGTCCAGTCTACAACAGAGTATGATGAACCGTGGTTATCATGTTGTACATTAGGTCTCTGGACTTTCATCCTATATACTAGTAAGTTCAACTTTATCCAAAATCTTTGACCAACATCTCTCCATTTACCCCTACTCCTCAGCCCTAATGACCACTGTTCTACTCACTGCTCTTATGTCTTCAAATTTTTACTTTATATTTTTTAAATTTTTATTTATTTTTTCTTTTGTGTTCTTTTAAAAAAATATATTTATATTGATTTCAGAGAGGATGGGAGAGGGAGAAAGAGATAGAAACATCAATAATGAGAGAGAACCATTGATCGGCTGCCTCCTGCATGTGTCCTACTGATCGAGCCTGTAACTCAGGCATGTGCCCTGACCAGGAATGGAACAGTTACTTTCTGTTTCATAGGTCAACACTCAACCACTGAGCCATGCCAGCCGGGCCTATTTTTTATTTTCAATTACAGTTGATATACATCATTATATTAGTTTCAGGTGTACCCACCCCAGTGACCAGATATTACATATCTTAGTACATGATCATCCCAATAAATCCTGCATCCATCCAGCACCGCACCTAGTTATTAGTATATTAATGACTATATTCCCTATGCTGTACTTTACATCCCCATGACTATTCTGTAACAACTAATTTGTACTTCTTAATCTCTTCAACTTTTTTGCTTATCCCCAACCCCCTTCCTATCTAGCAACCAACAAAAACTTCTCTGTATCTATGAGTCTGTTTCTGTTCTGCTTACTTATTGTTTATTGATTCAATTGTTGATAGATATGTACTTATTGCCATATTATTGTTCATATTTTTAATCTTTTTTTCTTTTAAATAAGACCCTTTAACATTTCATATAATACTGGTTTGGTGGTGATGAACTCCTTAGCTTTGCTTAGTTGGGAAGCTCTTTATCTGTCTTTCATTCCAAATGATAGCTTTGCAGGGTAGAATAAACTTGGTTGTAGGACCTTGCTTTTCATCACTTTGAATATTTCTTGCCATTCCCTTCTGGCCTGCAAAATTTCTGTTGAGAAATCAGCTGACAGTCTTGTAGGAAGCTAATTGCCTTTCTCTTGTTGCTTTTAAGATTCTCTCTTTATCTTTAACCTTTATTATTTTAATTATAATGTGTCTTGGTGTGGGCCTCTTTGTGTTCATATTGTCTGGGCTCTCTGTGCTTCCAGGACTTGTATATCTTCTTCCTTCACCAAGTTAGGGAGGTATTCTGTCCTTTTTACAAATAGATTTTCCTTTTTTAAAAATTATTATTATTTTTTTAGCATGAAATTTTTAAAAAATAAAATCAGAAAGCATCAAATAAATTACAGGATTAGAGTAGGCCCTTTGGCTTTACCACAGAGGGTCTAGTGTTGCCAGATCACTGATATTTTTATTTTTTATTTTTTTATTGTTTAAAGGATTACAAACAGTAGTACATATGTCTCCTTTCCCCTCCATTGACCTCCCCCTGGCCTCCCCTACCCCCTGGCACTTGCCTTCACCTTCCCCTTTCCCCCGTGTCTGTGTCCATTGGTTATCCTTATATTCACACATACAAGTCCTTTGGTTGATCACTTACCTACCCCTAAATCCTCTCCTGCCTTCCCGCTGTAGTTTTACAGTCTCTTCGATACGTCTTTGTCTCTGCATTTATTTTTGTTCATCAGTTTATGATGTTCATTATATTCCACAAATGAATGAGATCATGTGATATTTATCTGTCTCTGACTGGCTTAATTCGCTTAGCATAATGCTCTCCAGTTCCATCCATGTTGTTGCAAATGGTAAGAATTCCATCTTTTTTATAGCTGCGTAGTATTCCATTGTGTAGATGTACCACAGTTTTTTAATCCACTCATCTGCTGATGGGCATTTAGGCTGTTTCCAAATCTTAGCTATTGTAAATTGTGCTGCTATGAACATAGGGGTGCATATATCCCTTCTGATTGGTGTTTCTGTTTTCTAAGACATATTTCTAGAAGTGGATTACTGGATCAAATGGAAGTTCCATTTTTAATTTTTTGAGGAAACGCCATACTGTTTTCCACAGTGGCTGCACCAGTCTGCATTCCCACCAGCAGTGCACGAGGGTTCCTTTTTCTCCACATCCTTGCCAGCACTTGTCGTTTTTTGATTTGTTGATGATAGCCATTCTGGCCAGTGTGAGATGATACCTCACTGTTGTTTTGATTTGAATCTCTTGGATAATTAGTGACTTTGAACATGTTTCCATATGTCTCTTGGCCTTCTGTATGTCCTCTTTTGAAAAGTGTCTATTTAGGTCCTTTGCCCATTTTTTTTATTGGATTGTTTATCTTCCTTCTGTTGAGTTGTATGAGTTCCCTATAAATTTTGGAGATTAAACCCTTATTGGAGATAACATTGGCAAATATGTTCTTCCCTTCAGTGGGTTTTCTTGTTGTTTTGTTGATGGCTTCTTTTGCTGTGCAGAAGCTTTTTATTTTGAGGTAGACCATTTTTTTATTTTCTTCTTAGTTTATATTGCCATAGGAGTTGTGTCGATAAAGATATTGCTGTGACAATTGTCGGCGATTTTGCTGCCTATAGCTTCTTCTAAGATTTTTATTGTTTCTTGTCTTACCTTTAAGCCCTTTATCCATTTTGAGTTTATTTTTGTGTATGGTGTGGGATATTCAGGACCATTTATAATGAGATCTGAAGGGTTACAGGGAAAAGTCATTCCCGGCAGAAGGAACGGAATGTCCAGAGGCCCTGGGGTGGGGAAGTCTTATCTCAGTGTGACTGGAGGGCAATGAGCCAAGGCAAAGCTGGCATTGCAGATAGAGAGAGGGCAAGTGCCAGATCAGGTGGGGTCTTGTAGCCATGGTTAGAAGCTGGGGTTTTAGTGCAAGTTCAGTGGGAGGCCACTGAAAGGTTTCCAAGCTAAAGAGTGACACATTCTTTTTGTATTTTTCTTTTAGTTCAGATCCCTTTGTTTCCTGTGTAGGAATGGATTGTAGCAAGACAAAGATAAAAGTCAGGAGACAAGATAGAAGGCCACAGTAGCGGCCCAAGTGAGTCATGTTGAAGTTGGTGGTGGCAGAGAAGAGGGAGTTTTAATATATGATTTGGAGGTAAACATGACAAAGTGAAAGGACACAGGAAATGAAAGCCAAGAACATTTCCCAGATTTTAGGCTGGAGCAATGGTGTCTGTGGTAACTCTATACATGAAGATAACTCAGGGAAGAAAAAGTTTTCTTTATTCCCCCACCCCCACCCACAGGGGATGAAGTATAGGCAATGGATGGTCTAGTAGCAGACACTTCCTTAGGAAAATATGAGCATCTTGGAGGCCTAGAATCAAATCCCCCATCACTGTACTCTGAGAATGAAGCTTGGTGCCTGCCACACAAGTAGGTATTGAATAAGGTTTGCTAACTGCATGTGGGAACAAGCAGAACCCAAGTAGAGAGGAGCACCTGGGAGATTTCCCTTGAACATAGGATTTGAAAAGAAAAAAAGTTTTAAATATTATCGGTTATTTTAATTTATATTATATTTACATATTGAGGGCCCATGCCCTCTAAAAAATTTGTAGTAAAATATACACAACATAAAATTTATCATTTTAGTAATTTTAATTAAAAATATATAACATCATTAATTTTATCACAATCTAATAACTTATCTTTCAATTACAGCTGACATACAATATTATTTTAGTTTCAGGTGTACAGCATAGTGATTAGGCATTTATATAATTTACTTAGTGATCATCCCAATAATCTTGTACCAATCTGACACCATACATAGTTATTGCAATACTAGAGGCCTGGTGCACGAAATTCGTGCACGGAGGGGGGTTGTCCCTCAGCCCAGCCTGTACCCTCTCCAATCTGGGACCCCTCGAGGGATGTCCAACTGCCCATTTAGGCCCGATCCCGATGGGATCGGGCCTAACGGGCAGTCGGACATCCCTCTTACAATCCAGGACTGCTGGCTCCCAACTGCTTGCCTGCCTGCCTTCCTGATTGCCCCTAACTGCTTCTGCCTGCCAGCCTGATCACCCCCTAACCACTCTGCTGCCAGCCTGTTTGCCCCCAACTTCCCTCCTCTGCCAGCCTGGTCACCCCTAACTGCCCTCTCCTGCAGGGTTGATCACCTCCAACTGCCCTCCCTTGCAGGCTTGGTCCCTCTCAACTGCCCTCCCTTGCAGGCCGGGTGCCTCCCAACTGCCCTCTCCTGCTGGCCATCTTGTGGTGGCCATCTTGTGTCCACATGGGGGCATGATCTTTGACCACATAGGGGCAGCTATGTTCTGTGTTGCAGTGATGATCAATCTGCATATTACTCTTTTATTAGGTAGGATAGAGGCCTGGTACAGGGGTGGGGGCCAGCTGGTTTGCCCTAAAGGGCATCCCGGATCAGGTGGGGGTTCCCTTGGGGTGTGGGGCGGCCTGAGCAAGGGGCCTGTGGTGGTTTGCAGGCCGGCCACGCCCCCTGGCAACCCAAGCAGAGGCCCTGGTATCTGAAAGTTATTTTCCTTCTACAATTGAAACTTTGTATCCTGGAGCGGAGCCAAGCCTGGGGCTCCCTCCGCCCGCAGCCATTTCTGTTGGGGTTATAATTGAAACTTTGTTGCCTTAAGCGGGTGGGCCCGGCCAGGGTGTGCGGAAAGCTTTGCTTCCCCTGTTGCCGGCGGCAACCCTGGCCTGCTCTCTCAAGCTCCATTCTGCCGCCATTTGTTTGAATTTGTTTACCTTCTACAGTTGAAACTTTATAGCTTGAGTGGAGGCTTAGGCCTGGCCAGGGCAGGCGGAAAGCTTGGCTTCCTCTGTTACCTAGGAAACCTTACTCTCCGTGGCTGTAGCCATCTTGGTTTGAGTTAATTTGCATACTCGCTCTGATTGGATGGTGGGCGTGGCTTTGTGGGCATGGCTTGTGGGTGTGTTGGAGGTATGGTCAATTTGCATATTTGTCTATTATTAGATAGGATATACCCCCCTATGGTGTACTTTACATCCCCATGACTATTTTGTAGCTATCAATTTGCACTTCTTAATCCTTTGCCTCTTTTCACACATCCCTCCAATCCCCTCCTCAATCTGGCAACCAGAAAAATGTTCTGTGTATCGATGAGTTTGTTTCTGTTTTGTTTGTTTATTTTGATTTTTAGATTTCTCTTATAAGTAAAATCATATGGTATTTGCCTTTCTCTGTCTGACTTATTTCACTTACCATAATACCCTCTAGGTCTATCCTGCTTCCACAAATGGTAAGATTTCATGCTTTTTTATGGTCAAGTAATATTCCATTGTAAATACTAGTATGTACCACTTCTTCTTTGTCCATTTGTCTATTGATGGACACTTAGGTTGCTTCTATATCTTTGCCATTGTAAATAATGCTGCAATGAGCATATGAATGCATATGTCTTTTCAAATTAATATTCTGGGTTTCTTCAGATAAATGCCCAGAAGTGGAACAACTGGGTACTTCTTTGTCTCTTGTTATAGCCTTCATTTTAACGTCTATTTTGTCTGGTATAAGTATTGCTATCCCAGCCTTTTTGTTTGTTTGTTTTCATTTTCATGAAATATCTTTTCCATCCCTTTACTTTCAGTTTGTATGTCTTTTGATCTTTTCTATACTAATAAAAAGAGTAATATGCTAATTAGACCAGATAGATTGGACGTCTTTCAGATGTCATTCCAGATGTCTTTCCTGATGAAGCTGGGGGCGGGGCTGGCCTGCAAACTGCCTATGTCCCCTCACCCAGGCTAGCCCCGCCCCTCAGTGGGGACCCCCACCCCAATGGGGGCATGGCCAGACTGCAAACCCCCAGCAGCCTCTTGCCCAGGCAGGCCCCACCCCTGAGTGGGGACCCCCAAATCCCCTATCCGGGGTCCCCTTCAGGGCAGGCCAGCTGGCCCTGACCTGTGCACCAGGCCTCTATGCTACTAGTGTATACTAATAAAAGGGTAATATGCTAATTAGACCAGACATCTTCCAGACATCCTTCCGGACAAAGACATGGTGGCAGGGCCGAGGCAGAGGCAGTTAGGGGCAACCAGGCCAGCAGGGGAGGGCAGTTAGGGGTGACCAGGCCTGCAGGGGAGGGTAGTTAGGGGCATCCAGGCTGGCAGGGGAGGGCAGTTAGGGGCAGCCAGGCCCACAGGGGAGGGCAGTTAGGGGCAATCAGGCAGGCAGGCAGAGGCAGTTAGCAGTGATCACGTGTTGGCAGGCAGAGTGGTTAGGGGCAATCAGGCAGGCAGGCAGGCAGGGATTGGGCCTAAACCAGCAGTCAGACACCCCCCAAGGGGTCCCAGATTGCAGAAGGTGCAGGACAGGCTGAGGGACTCCCTCACTGCATTCACGAATTTCGTGCACTGGGCCTCTAGTATATAATAAAAGGGTAATATGCAAATTGACCCTAAGGGCAGAATGACCAGAATGACCGCTGGACCAGTCACTATGAGGTGCACTGACCACCTCTTGGTCCCTTTCCCCAGCCAGCAGGCTCTGATCAATTGATGGCCACCTGTGGTGGGGGCAGGGCCAGCAAGCAGGCAGGAACAGCTATCCTCTTGGTCCCTTCCCTCAGCTGTCAGGCACCAATCACCCAATGGTGAACAGGCAACCGGGGGTGGGTGGCGGCAGGGGGTGGGGCCGGCTGCGGGAAGCTGGGGAAGATGGCCCTGCTTGCAGGCCAGGCCTAGGGACTATACCCGTGCACAAATTTCATGTGCTGGGCCTCTAGTAGATAGTATAAGAAAGAGTCTTGTTTTCTTATCCATTCAGCCACTCTATGCTCTTTGATTGGTGAATTTACTCTATTTACATGTAAAGTGATTGTTGATAGGTTTGTAGTTATTGTCATTTTATTATTCATATTTTTATTTTTCTTCTTCTTCTTTTTCTTCTTCTTCTTTTTTTTTCTTCTTTAAGTATCTAACATTTTTTATAATACTGGTTTGGTAATGATGAACTCCTTTAGTTTCTCTGGCCTGAGAAGCTCCTTATCTCTCCTTCAATTCCAAATGATAGGTTTTCTGGGTAGAGTAATTTTGGTTGTAGGTGTTTGCTTTTTATCACTTTGATATTTCATGCCAATTCCTTCTGGCTTCCAAAGTTTCTGTTGAACAATCAGCTGACAGTTTCATGGGAGCTCCCTTGCAATAACTAACTGCTTTTCTCTTGCTGCTTTTAAAATTCTCTCTTTGTCTGACCCTTTGGCATTTTATTTATTTATTTATTTATTTATTTATTTATTTATTTATTTATTTTTTACTGTTTAAGGAATTTTTATTAAAGCAAGAATTTTATAATCCAAATTACGTTTCCTTGCTCAGTTATCAATTCTGTTATTTAAAACAGAAGTGACATTCTGAGCTATTCCACAGTAAAGAATTATAAAATTAAGGAAAGGAATGCTTTAAATTTTTGTACTTTGCTGCAAATTCTTTGTCCCAGGGTCTATAAAAACATTAATTTGTTTTAATATTTTGCTATTTTTTGTGGGTTTTTTTGTTTTTTGTTTTTAAATCAATAAGTAATCTAGGACTAGCATTATTTTTTGCTAGACCTGGCATTTGCTCGGTACATAAGGCCCAAAGTTTCCTTTCCTTTATTTATTTATTTTCTATTTTGCCATGTTTTTTTTTTTTATGTAATATTTTTTGATGTTTAGATATTTTTCTTCGGTGAAGCACGAGTTTCTTCTCGTGGTCCCTGATCAATTTTAAACAGTTGGAACACAGGGTGGCACTGTTAACTCTTTTCTGGGCAGCCTCTTTAGCTTGGTGGGCTTGTAGTACACCTACAGCTTCATCAACTTTAGAACGGAGAGACTCTGGAGACTCAAGCATATGAAGAAGTTCTGAATTAGCGACCTCCAACAACATGCCAGTGATTTTACCAGCAAGAGTAGGGTGCATGGCTTGAATGAGAGGAAACAGCCATTCACCCAACATTTGCTTTTGCTCTTGAGGAGGGGCAGATGCTAACACGGAAGCAGTCAAAGGCTCCTGAACCTTGTACATGAACAGCAGGCTGCTGCATGGTAACTTGTGGCTGTGCATTAAGATGTTGTTGAGGATTACGAACTCCTGCAGCGTATTTATACTGTGGAATGGTGCAGACAGCCAGAGTAGCTGCAGCAGCAGCCACGGCAGGACGAGGACCCGTTGTCTATGTTGACGTGTTAGCAACACGCTGTGTGGACACGACTCGTGGAACCTGTGAAGAAGCTGGTCTCATAGTACTAAATGGTGGTCTAGGAGCGGCTGGGCGGATAGCACCGGGCATATTTTGGAATGGATGAGGTCTGGTACCCTGAGCAGTCCAGGGAGGACTTGGTCTTAGCTGAGCAATTTGGCTAGGAGGATAGTATGCAGCACGGTTCTGAGTCTGTGGGCTAGCTGCCATGAAGTAACCTGAAGGAGGTGCTGGCTGGTAGGGGTTGATTAAGGGGTTGATTAAGGGGTTGGGCACAGCTCTCACACTTGCCATTCTCTGCATATACTGGTTAGTGAGGTGAGCCTGGCGCTCTTCTTTGCACTGAGCTAAAGCTACGTACGATGGTTTGGTAGCCACAATTCTACCATTCATTTCTGTAACTGCCTTAGTGGCTTCTTCTGGGGAGGAGAAACATACAAAACCAAACCCTTTGCTGCGACCACCCTCCATCATAACCTTTGCGCTAGTGATTGTACCAAATGGAGAGAACTCTTTCCGGAGACGTTCATCATCAATACCATCATCAAGATTTTTCACATAAAGGTTAACACCCTGGTATCTGGTGATCCTATCTTGCTTCACCTGTTCAAATTTGCGCTTAAGTTCCGTCTGCCCTTCCACTTTTTTCTGAGCTCGGCCAACATAAATTTGTTTTCCAGTGAGCTCCTTTCCATTCATCTCATCCACAGCTTTCTGTGCATCTTCACGCCTTTCGAAGCTTACAAATCCAAAACCTTTGGTTTTCCCCTTTCATCTGTCATTCCTTTTACACTTAAGGCAGGTCCAAACTTGCCAGAGGGTTCCTTAAGGCACTCATCATCCATGTCTTCTCCAAAATTCTTAATGTAAACATTGGTGAACTCTTTTGCCCTAGCTCCAAGTTCTGCTTCTCGTTCTTTACGAGACTTAAATCGCCCAACAAATACTTGACGATCATTTAGAAGCATCCCGTTCATTTTTTCAGTAGCTCTTTCAGCTGCTTCCTGTGTCTCAAAATGTACAAACCCATAACCCTTGGAACCATTTTCATCACAAACCACCTTACATGAAAGGATGTTACCAAAAGCAGAAAATGTATCATACAGTGCTTTATTACCAATGGATTTGTCCAAATTTTTAATGAATATGTTGCCCACTCCAGTTTTGGATGTGATGGGTCACGCTGAGACCACATGATGCGAACTGGCTCGCCCTTTATTACATCAAAATCGCTGGTGTCTAAAGCGCTCCGCGTCCCCTGGAAGTTCGCACACGCGCAGCCCAAGGAGCGGCGGGTGACCACGTCACGTCCTGCAGACCCGGATGGAGGGGATGGGCCCGGCCGGGCTGAACTCCTGGTGGAGCGTCGCCTCGGCCGCGTCGGGGTGGAGGTCCCCCACGTAGAGCGAGGCCGTAGGGTAGCTGGGGGCGCTGGGGCTCATCTCGGCACGGCTGCCCGCGGGGCCACGGGCCGCGACCTTTCCGTGAGAGGAGGGGGGCCGGGCGAGCGCAGAGGGACAAAAATCTAGCGGAATCGAGAACGACTCAACAGCCGCAGGACGGGTCGGTCCGCTGCCGCTGGCCGCCGGCTGCCGGCTGGGAGCGGGTGCGGTGCCGGGTCGGGCAGCGAGAAGGCCTCGGTCTCTGGGTTCCTTCTTGGAGCTGCTGCGGGGCCGCGGGCGGGTCGGTCTCGGCTGCTTCACCGGGTTATTTTATAAAAAGGAAGAAAAAAAAGTCTCCGGCGGGGGGGAGACGTGGACTTTTTGTAAAATTTTTTTGGTTTCTTAAAAGGTTTTTTTTAATAGATTTTTTGTTGTTTTTTTTAAAAATAATAAATGTGTGTTCCGAGCCTGGAGCACACACTCGGAACTCTCAGCACTAACCCCTCTCTTCCCCCCCCCCCCACACACACATACACACCCCCCGGGGAGAACGACCCTTTAGCATTTTAATTGTGATGTGTCTTGGTGCGGCCTGATTGGGTTCATCTTGTTTGGGACTTCCTGTGCCCCTTAGGCTTGTAGGTATATTCCCTTTGCCAGGTTAAGGAAGTTTTTCATTATTTCTTCAAATAATGTCTTAATTTCTTGCTCTTGCTCTTTTACTTCTGGTACCGCTATGATGGGAATGTTGGTATATTTGATATTGTACCAGAAGCCCCTTAAACTATCCTCATTTTTTGGCCTCTTTAATTTTTGCTGTTCTGAGTGGGTGTTTTCTGCTTCCTTATTTTCCAAATTGCTGTTTCGATCATCTGCTTCATCTACTTTATTATTGGTTTTCTATAATGTATTTGTTTCCATTTCTGTTATTGCATTCTTCATTTCTGACTGGTTCTTTTTTTTTTTTTTTTTTTTAATCTCCGTTTTTATCCCTTTGTTGAAGTTCTTACTGAGACCATTGAGCATACTTATAAATAGTGTTTTGATCTCTGCATCTGGTAGATTGCTTATCTCCATTTAGTTTAGTTTTTTTTTTTTTTCTAGAGATTTATCCTTTTTTTTTTTTCATTTATTACATGTTTCTTTGGTCATTTTGACTACTTCCCTGTGTTTGTTTCTATGTATTAGGAAGAGTTGTTATGTCTCCTGATCTTGGTGGAGTGGCCTGATGTAGTAGTTGTCCTATGAGATCCAGTGGTGCCATCTTTCTGGTCACCAGAGCTCAGTGCTCTGGGTGTGTCCCTTATGTGGGTGGTGTGTGCCCTCCTGTTGTCGTTGAGCCTTGATTGCTGTTGGTACATCAATGGGAGGGATGGAGCCTCAGGCTGATTGGTTGTGACTATAGTGGGGATCTGTTCTGCAGGGGCTAATCCTGTGGAGCATGATTCACTTTAGTAGGAATCTGAGGTCTGCCAAATCTTCTTTTTGGGTGTATCAATCGTGGAAGTGGTTGGGTGGTGCTCTGGTGTGGTCTGAAGCTGGCCACTGGGTATGTTGGTTTTAGAGCCTCTAGGAAGGGGTTATGGTGCAGGCCAAAACCAGCTGCTGCTTGTGCTCTTCCCCAGGCTACTTGGCATGAAAAACAAAGCAATCTGCAGATGGTTGCTGCTTGTGCTGGGTTTGCAGGTGCCAGGGTGGGGCTAACCTGTGAACTGAGGCCAGCTGCCTATAGTTGTTGGTTTGGAGTTGTTTAGCAAGAGATACAGGGCACTCTTGAGGCAAGATGATGCCTATTTGTGGATTGTGAACCTTTGAGAGATATTAGGAAACTTCAAAGCACAAAAGACAGGCCATTTGTATGGAAAAGCCATTGGAAGGGGCTTGGGTGGGCTGGTAATTTGGGTTAGGTGGGGTCTCAGAGAATCACCAGGGCAGGGTGAATAGTTTTAGCCAGTTTGATGGACTCCGATATGGTGCCTGCAGGGGGAGAGCTCATCAAAGGGACATGGCTTTTGCCAGCACTTCTGTCTGGGAGAAAGCTGCCCCTCCAGCTTTGGCCCTGAAGCCAGATAATTCAGCTCCTCCCTGTATGTCCCTGGCACTTTTTGAGTTCCTGCCCCAATGCTTGAACTCAGAGTGAGTGAGTCTGAATAGTAAGTCCATGCATGGGCCCTTTAAGAGGAAAGCCTGGGACTCCAGCAGCACTCTATCTCACTCAGCCACAATCTCTGCTGATTTTCATAGCCAGAAGTTATGGGGACTTCTCTTCCTAGCACTGGAACCCTGAGCTTGAGGGGCCTAGTTTGCAGTTGGGACCCCTCACTCCTCAGAGGGACCTCTGCAGTTAGGGTATCCCTCCTGATTTTTAACCATCACCTCTGGGTTTGGAACTATTCTATTCTGAGTCTCCACCATTCCTATCAGTCTCAGTGTGGCTTTTTCTTTATATCCTTAGGTATAGACTTCTGTTCAACTAGGCTTCAGGCAGTTGTGCTCTTCCCCGGGCTACTTGGCATGAGCTACAAAGCAATCTGCATGATGGTTGTTATGTAGTTTAGTTGTAATTTTGATGTTGTCATGAAAGGATGCAAGCCCAGTGTTACCTATTCCACCACCTTGACCAAAATCATCCCCATTTTAGCCATTTTTAAATGTATAGTTCAAAGGCATTAAATATATTCACATTGCTGTACAACCATCACCATAATCATCTCAGACTTTTTTCATCTTTTCCAGCTGAAACTTTGTACCCATTAAACACTAACTCCCAATTCCCCCCTTCTTCCTGACCCCAATAACCACTATTCCACTTTCTGTCTCTATGCATTTGACTACTCTAGACAACTCCTATAACTGTAATCAGATAATATTTGTCCATTTATATCAGGCTAATTTCACTTAGCATGTCTTCAATGTTAATGTTGTAGCATGTGTCAGAATTTCTATCTTTCCTTTTATTTAAAATTTTTTTCTTTATTGATTAAGGTATTACATATGTGTCCTTATCGCCTCATTGCTCCCCCACCCCAACACTCATACCCTCACACCCCTGGTGTCTGTGTCCATTGGTTAGGCTTATATGCATGTATACAAGTCCTTTCATTGATCTCTCTCCTTTACCGCCACCCTCTCCTACCTTCCCTCTGAGGTTTGACGGTCTAATCGATGCTTCTCTGATGCTGGATCTGTTTTTGTTAATCAATTTATGTTGTTCATTATATTCCACAAATAAGTAAGATCATGTGATATTTATCTTTCTCTGACTGGCTTATTTCACTTAGCATAATGCTGTCCAGTTCCATTCATGCTGTTGCAATTGGTAAGAATTCCTTCTTTTTTACTGCAGTGTAGTATTCCATTGTGTATATGTACCACAGTTTTTTAATCCAGTCATCTGCTTATGGGCACTTAGGCTGTTTCCAAATCTTAGCTATTGTAAATTGTGCCGCTATGAACATAGGGGTGCATATATCCTTTCTGATTGGTGTTTTTGATTTCTTGGGATATATTCCTAGAAGTGGGATCACTGGGTCAAATGGGAGTTCCATTTTTAGTTTTTTTGAGGAAACTCCATACTGTTCTTCATAGTGGCTGCACCAGTCTGCATTCCCACCAGCAGTGCACAAGGGTTCCTTTTTCTCTGTATCCTTGTCCGCACTTGTTTGTTGATTTGCTGATGATAGCCATTCTGACAGGTGTGAGATGGTACCTCATTGTTGTTTTGATTTGCATTTTTTGGATGATTAGTGACTTTGAACATGTTTTCATATGTCTCTTGGCTTTATGTATGTCCTCTTTCAAAAAGTGTCTATTTAGGTCCATTGCCCATTTTTTTTTTAAATTTCTTTATTGATTAAGGTATCACATATTTGTCCTCATCCCCCCATTCCCATCCCACACCCCTCCCCACTCCCCTGTTGTCCTGAACCACTGGTTAGGCTCATATGCATGCACACAAGTCCTTTGGTTGATCTCTCCCCTATATCCCCACGCTCCCCTACCCTCCCTCTGAGGCCCGACAGTCTGATCCATTCCTCCTTGTTTCTGAGTCTGTTCTTGTTCATCAGTCTATATTGTTCATCATTTCCCCTAGATGAGTGAGATCATGTGCTACTAGAAATACACTTATAAGAACCAAAAATGAGACAAGCAATAATGGTTATGCTGAAAGGCAAATGAATCAGTCTGTAGTGAGTTTCTTTCTGGGCCAACAGTTCTTTTGCGACCCAATTTCAATGTCAAACAGTTCCTTATGTGCACATGTCAGCAATGATATTTCAGTTCTGGATGGTGGACAAATGGTGGTAATGGAGGTCCGACCCTCTCTGGTTTCCATTGCCCATTTTTTGATTGGGTTGTTTATCTTCCTTTTGTTAAGTTGTATGAGTTCCCTGTAAGTGTTGGAAATTAAAGCCTTATCGGTGACAACATTGGCAAATATGTTCTCCCATTTAATGGGCTTTCTTGTTGTTTTATTGATGATTTCTTTTGCTATGCAAAAGCTTTTTATTTTGATGTAGTTCCATTTATTTATTTTCTCTTTAGTTTCCATTGCTTTAGGGGCTGTATCGGTGAAGAAATTACTTTGGCATATGTCTGAGATTTTGCTGCCTGTGGATTCCTCTAGTATTTTTGTGGTTTCCCGTCTTATGTTTAAGTCCTTTATCTATTTTGAGTTTATTTTTGTTTATGGTGTAAGTTGGTAGTCTAGTTTCATTTTTTTGCATGTATCTGTCCAATTTTCTCAACACCATTTATTGAAGAGACTGTCTTGACTCCATTGTATGTCCTTGCTTCCTTTGTCAAATATTAATTCAGCATAGTGGTTTGGGTCGATTTCTGGCTTCTCTATACTATGCCATTGATCTATATGTCTGTTCTTGTGCCAGTACTAGGCAGTTTTGAGAACAGTGGCTTTGTAATACAGTTTGATATCTGGTATTGAGATCTCTCCTACTTTGTTCTTTCTCAGGATTGCTGCAGTTATTTGGGATCTTTTTTTATTCCAGATGAAGTTTTGGAGAATTTATTCTAGGTCTATAGATTGCTTTGGGTAGTATGGACTTTTTAGTGATGTTAATTCTACCAATCCATGAACACAGTATGTTCTTTTATCTGTTTATGTCTTCCTCTATCTCATTTTTTTCAGTGTTTTGTAGTTTTCTGAGTACAGGTCTTTTACCTCCTTACTTAAGTTTATTCATAGGTATCTTAATTTTTTTGGTGTGATGGTAAATGGGATTTTTTTTTTAGTCTCACTTTCTGTAAGTTCACTATAGGTGTATAGAAATGCCATAGATTTCTTGGCATTAATTTTGTATCCTGCTACATTGCCAAATTCATTTTTTACGTCTGGTTATTTTTTGATGGAATCTTTAGGGTTTTCTGTGTACAGTATCATGTCATCTGCAAATGACAGTTTCACATCTTCTTTTCTAATTTTGATACCTTTTCTTACTTGGTATCAAGTAATTGCTATGGCTAGCACTTCCAGAACTATGTCGAACAGGAGTGGTTAAAGTGGGAATCCCTGTCTCCTTTCTGTTCTTAGGTGGAATGGTTTTAGTTTTTGCCCATTGAGTATGATGTTGGCTATAGGTCTGTCATGTAAGGCTTTTATTATGTTGAGGTATGGTCCCTTTATTCCCCCTTTGCTGAGAGTTTTTATCAAGAAAGGGTCTTGGATTTTGTCAAATGTTTTTTCTGCATCAATTGATATGACTATGTGATTTTTATCTCTCAATTTGTTTATGTGATGTATCATGTTTATTGATTTGTGGATATTGTAACATCCTTGCATCCCTGGGATAAATCCTACTTGATCATGGTGTATGATCTTTCTGATGTAATGCTGGATCCTATTTGCTGGAATTTTGTTGAAGATTTTGGTGTCTATGTTCATGAGGGATATTGGCCTGTAATTCTCTTTCATTGTGTTGTCTTTATCTGGTTTTGATATTAGGGTGATGCTGGCTTCATAGAAGGAGCTTGGAAGTGTTCCTTCATCTTGAATTTTTGGAATAGTCTGAGGAGCATAGGCTTTAGTTCTTCCTTTAATGTTTGGTAAAACTCCCCTGTGAAGCTGTCTGGCCCTGGGCTTTTGTTTGCTGGAAGCTTTTTGATGACTACTTCAATTTCTTCCATAGTTATCGGCCTATTGAGATTTTTAGATTTTTCCTGATTGAGTTTTGGAAGGTTTTATTTTTCTAGGAATATGTCCATTTCCTCCAGGGTTTCTAGTTTTCTGGAATAGAGCTGTTCATAGTATTTGTTAACAATCTTTGTATTTGTGTGGGGTCTTTTGTTATTTCACCTCTTTCATTTCTGATTTTGTTTATTTGGGTCCTCTCCCTTTGCATCTTGGTGATCCTGGCTAGAGGTTCATAAATCTTGTTTATCCTTTCAAAGAACCAGGTCTTGGTTTCATTGATCTTTTGTATTTTTTTTTTTTTTTTTGGTCTCTATGTCATTTATTTCTGCTCTTATCTTTATTATCTCCTTACTTCTGCTTTTCTTGTTGCTCTCTTTCTAATTCTTTAAGTTGTAGGGTTAGATGATTTACTACCATTTTTTCTTATTTTTTTGAGGTAGGCCTGTAGAGCTATAAACTTCCCTCTCAGGAGTGCTTTTGTTGTGTCCCATAGATTTTGGATTATTGTGTTTTCATTTTCACTCATTTTCAGGATGTTTTTAATTTCTTCTTTGATCTCTTTGGTAACCCAATCATTGTTTAATAGCATGCTATTCAGCTTCCAAGTGTTTGAATTTTTTGATTGGTTTTATTGTAGTTTATTTCTAATATTATGCTGTTGTGGGCTGAGATGATGCTTGATATGATTTCATTCTTCTTAACTTTGGAGAGACTTTGCCTGTGACCCAATATGTGACCTATCTTTGAAAATGTCCCATGTGCACTTGAGAAGAATGTATATTCTGTAGCTTTGGGGTGAAATATTCTGAAGATGTCAATTAAGTTCATCTGATCTAGTGAGTCATTTAGGATTGCTCTTTCTTTGCTGATTTTTTTGTCTAGAGGATTTATCCAGTGATGTCAGTGGTGTATTAAAGTCCCCTACCATGATTGTATTGTTGTCGATCTTTCCCTTGATATCTTCAAGGAGTTTTTTTTTTTTTAATGTATTTGGGCTCTTCTGCATTGGGTGCATATATGTTTATCAGGGTTATATCCTCTTGTTGTATTGATCCCTTTAGTATTATCTTCCTTATCTCTTGTTATGGCCTTCATTTTGAGGACTATTTTGTCAGATATAAGTATTGCTACCCCAGCTTTATTTTTCATTTCCATTTGCCTGATATATATTTTTCCATCCCTTAGCTTTCAGTCTGTTTGAGTCCCTTGTTCTGAGGTGGGTCTCTTGTAGACAGCATATATATGGTTCATGTTTTTTTATCCATTCAGCCACTCGATGTCCTTTGATTGGAGCATTTAGTCCCTTCACTTTTAAAGTAATTATTGATAGGTACTTGTTTGTAGCCATTTTTATTTCTTGTGTCTGTGTTCCTTCTTCCCTTTTTTATTTCTTCTTTTTACACCAGTCCCTTTAGCATTTCTTGCATTGCTGGATTGGTAGTGATTGCTGGATTTCTTGCATTGCTGGATTGGTAGCCTTTTTTTGTCTGTGAAGATCCTTATTTCCCCTTCAGTTTTGAATGCTAGCCTTGCTGGATAGAGTATACTTGGATTAAGTCCCTTACTTTTCATCACTTTGTAAATTTTCTTCCATTCTTTTTTGGCTTGATGTGTCTGTTGAGAAATCATTTGATAATCTAATGGGAGATCCCTTGTATGTGACTTTCTGTCTCTCTCTTGCAGCCTTTAATAGTCATTCTTTGTCTTGAACGTTTGCCATCATAATTATGACATGTCTCAATGTTGTTCTATTCCGGTTCATCTTGTTTGGGACTCTCTGTGCTTGTGTGACTTTTTACTTCCCCACATCAGGGAAGTTTTCTGACATTATTTATTCAAATATGTTTTCTAACCCTTGTTCCTCTTTCTGTCCTTCTGGCACCCCTATTTTTTGTATGTTGCTTCATTTCATGTTGTCCCAATGCTCCCTTAGGCTCTCCTCTTGTCTTTTAATTTTTTTTTCCAATTGCAATTCAGTTTGGGTGTGCTTTGCTTCCCTGTCTTCTAATTTGCTAATTCATTTCTCCGCTTCTCCTAATCTACTGTTGAAACTTTCCATGGTGTTCTTTATTGCAGCTATATCACTCTTGATTTCTTCTTGATTCTTACATAAGTTGTTGATTTTTTCATCCATCCGGTTTATGAACTGTATGACCCTTATTCTGAATTCTTTTTCTGACATATTGCATGCCTCTATTTCACTTAGTTCCTTTTCTGGAGCTTCCTCCTTTTATTTTCTTTGGGGGTGTGTTTGTCTACCCATTTTTGCTCTCATTGAAGGATATAGGTGTCAAGTCATGCAGGTGCTGCTTCTTGGGTGGCAGTGGCTCCTCAGGCGGCGGCTGCTCCTCGGGCGGTCGCAGCAGAAGCTGCTTCTCAGTTGGTGGTGGCTCCTCTGGTGGGTGCTGTTCGCAGCAGTGGTGGCTCCTCTGGCTGTTGGGGGCAGGCTGCTCGTACAGTTGCTGGTCCTCGGATGAGGGCAGGCTGCTTGTGTGGCTGCTGCTCCTTGAACTGGGGCAGGCTACTCACAGGGTTGCTGCTCCTCGAATGGGGGAGGGCTGCTCATGGGGTTGCTGCTCCTTGGACGGGGCAGGCTGCATGTGACTGCTGCTCCTCGGACAGGGGCAGGTTGCTCCCAGGGCTGCTGCTCCTCATATGGGGGTCACACAGCTGCTGCTCCTCGGGTGGGGGAAGGCTCTGTGCAACTGCTGCTCCTTGGATGGGGGCCAGCTGTGTACAGCTGCCAATTTCTTTCCTTTTAAAGGGGCCCTTGATTTTTATAGCAGCTAAACCAATTGAGCTTATTAAGAATGTCTAGTTAAAATTCAACTGCTTTCCTCAAGTAAATGGCAATGTGCAGTTGAGGGTACCGACTCAGAAATCTGCTCCTGTGAAGGACTGCTTCCTTGATGCTTGCTCCACTCTTGCCAAGGTGTTCTCTCTGCTCAGCTTCCCCACCCCAACCCCAAGCAGGTTTCCACTAGCCTCCAGTGTAGTAATAGCTGCTCTTTTGTTAATATTTATACCCCCACCCTTACCCCAACCCCAGGCCATCCATCCTGGAGTGTTCAGCCTGGTCCTGTTACTCTGTTCTTCTTTAGTCTCTAATGTATTGTTGATGAATAAATGTCTTGATCATTTAACTCTTTTTTTAAAAAATTTAAATTCTTTATTGTTTACAATATTAAATATGTCTCCTTTCCCCCCATTGACCTGATCTCTCCAGCTCTTGATAGTCAAAGTCAACTTTATGGCTGCTTTAAAAAAATTTTTATTTTAAAATATATTTTTATTGATTTCAGAAATAAAGGGAGAGGGAGGGAGAGAGAGAGATAGAAACATCAATGAAGAAAAAGAATCGATTGTCTGCCTCCTGCATGCCCCTACTGGGGATCAAGCCCGCAACCCCGGGCATGTGCCCTGACCTGGAATTGAACCTCGACCTCTGGTTCATAGCTCAATGCTCAACCACTGAGCCACACCGGCTGGGCTATGGCTGCTTTTGATGGTGAGTTTAAAATATCCATTAAGTATCTCATTTACTCTGTCTAGGCAAATTTGTATACTTTCATATTTATGGCAGATGAACGAGCCAGGAAGCAATAAAGAATGATGTTGGCAGTGATGATGGTAGAAATGGGAAGTCACCAAGAAAAGATTCAGGTTGATATATATCTCCAAATGTTATCTTCTACCAGCTGAACTTTTGATAAAGTGGAAAAGAGATAATTCTTCTTGATGAGCACTGGAATGCAGTTCTTCTGTGTTGATAATTAAGGACTGGACTTGATTTAAAATCTAGTTATGAGAGTTCTGATTCAGAATGGAGACATACTCCCAACACAGGTTATCTCTGCATGGGAATAGTAAAAAAGGTAGTAAGAGGCAGGGCCATCATTTCTCTCCACAATTTTTTTTTGTTATGTTCTATGCCATTCAACATGATTTCCATCACTTTAGGCAGCAAAGATTTTTAAATGATTGCTACAAAACACCTACCATGTTTTTTTTAAAAACAACAGCAACATCAATATCAATTCAATGATGTATTCATATATTTTATTTTGTGCAAAGTAACTTCTAGTTTCAAGTCAGTTTTTCAACTGCAAATTGAGCTCTATTAGGAGGTCATGAAATCAATTTAGAAAGTCAATATTTAATTTTTTAATGAAATAAAATAGAAAATATTGGGGTATATCACATTTACTAAGAATAAGTATTGTTTTATAGAATTTTGAGCTTAGTAGGGTGTATGTGTGGTGTATATTTTGTGGTGCATTTTTGACTGAGTACAACACACTTCTTATTGAGAATCCCAGGGAGGGAGAAAAAGTTTGAGAAAACTGCCCTAGTTCACTGAATGAATTGATTGCAATACAGGCCTGGTTACTGCCCTATGCAAATATAGTGTTGTTGAATGTCTACCTAAAATGAGTTTGATTTTGGAGTGGTTGACAATAAATAAGTAGCAAGACTAGTTTTACATTTTCAAACATTCATTTGAAAATGAATTTATTTTTCTTCTCCAGAAAAAAAAGATATTTAAGGAAGTTTTTAAACAGTTGAATATAATGTAATAGAAAACACACACACATGTAAGTAATGAGTGATAAAAATGATCTAGAAGGAGAAGTACATTTAGAAAGTCAAATAAAGCCAGGACCAAATATAGCAGTATTCAATAAAATTGTATACCCTAGAAAGTGGTAAGATAATGAGAAAGTGAAAAGAAACCCCTGACATCCAGAAGGGATTGATATATACAGCTAGACATCAATATTATTACAAGCTGGTTCTGATGCTCACAGTGTCATTTTGTCCTCCTGTTGTACAGAAATAATATTATAGAATATCTATATCAAGTTAGTAAAAAACAACGTCACTGTGCAAATATCAAACACTCCCCTCCCTCACTGAATGGGTGACTGTGACTTCTTCACCAATGACAGCTTTAACCTCCCTCTAGTCTATCCCCCCTACAGAAAAGATTTATTGGAATTTCTAATCTACTTTCTCCCAAATTACCCAGACAAAATCCAAGTTCTTTATTAGCTTCTTCTTGACACTATTTTACTGAGATGCTCTATGGTTCTCCCATAGAGTAGGCTCCCCCTCACTAAGTCCTTTAAAAACCCAAACTTGGTCAAGTACAGGTGTTTGTGGTGATCTTTGTCTGAAGAGTATTAATAAAATCAAAGCCAGCCCTAGCTGGTTTGGTTCAGTGGACAAGGCATCACCCTGCGGACTGAAGGGTCCCTGGTTTGATTCCAGTCAAGGGCACATACCGGATTTTGTGTGCTCAATCCCCAGTAGGGGGCATGTGGGAGAGATCCTCATCGTTATTGATGTTTCAATCTCTCCTTTTCTTTTCTCTCTGAAATAAATAAAAATATATTTTAAAATATCAAATAAAATTAAAGCCAATAATAATCTGTTAGTACTATGTCTTACATGGGGCAATAAAGGATGCCATCAGAAATGTATCATTCTATACTTTAGAGAGTGCACATGTTTGTTCATTTGTGCAGTGGGAAGGGCAGTAGTAGAAAAGGACTAATTTATGGTGCTTTATGGTCAGTATCTTTCAAACTGAAAATTAGTAGTTGAGTTCCCAGAGCATTTTAATCATGATAATGTATTTTAGTTGTGTTTGTTTAAAGTATTTATCATTTGGAGAGAGATAATGAAATCCATTCAGGGGAGAGGGGAAGTTGGTGACGGTATGGGTGGAAAAAGATTGGTCATGAGTTGATAATAAAGCTGGATTATGAGTGTATCAAAGTTTACCATTGTATTTTCTTTACCTTTAAAATGTTTCATAACAAAAAGCAGGAATAAAAAAAAATTCTCGATTCCAATTGCTTATCTGTGTTTCCAGTTTGGGGAGTCCCAAAGCTGAATGAGGCTGTGTCTAAATATGTTGGCAATCAGGATGTTGGAATTCAGTAAGATTCCAGAGGTATGTGTGGGTGTGGAGGTAGGGAGGACAGACCTTTGAAAGATGTGTCCAAGGGGGCAGGGAGTTCAGGAAGATTTAATCTAAATGAACTTTAACATCCATCAGATAGAATTGGGGGTTAACCAGGTATGAGTCAACTGGGAAGGAATTTGAAATTCAGGAACACAGCAAGAGGGTCTGGAATGTTAAATAGGAGTTGAAATCTAGAAATATTTCTTTAGTAGAGCCCTGTATGCATGACTGAGATTATATTTTCTGCTGGGGAGAGATTCTTAAAGATTACTTTGTTGTACTGCTTGAGTCACAGAATCTAATAATTTCATTTTTCTTAAGTTGGATGTCAAGATTTCTAAGATCTGACAAAATTCAAACACAATGTTTTGGAAAATATATTTCAGAAATCTATGGCTTTTTTATACACCAATAATGAACTCACAGAAAGAGAAATTTAAAAAACAATCCAATTTACCATTGCAACAACAACAACAAAAAAAACAAATTAAGATTCCTAGGAATAAACTTAACTAATGAGGTAAAAGACCTGTACTTAGAAAACTACAGGACATTTTAAAAAGAGATAGAGGAAGACAAACAAATGGAAGAATATACTGTGTTCATGGATTGGTAGAATCAACATCATTAAAATGTCCATACTACCCAAAGCAATCTATAGATTCAATGCAATCCCCATTAAGATACCAACTGAATATTTCCCAGACCTAGAACATACTCTTCAAAAATTCATCTGGAATAAAAAAAGACCACAAGTAGCCACAGCAATCCTGAGAAAGAAGAACAAAGTTGGAGGGATCACAATACCAGATATCAAGCTATATTACAAAGCCACTGTTTTCAAAACTGCCTGGTATTGCACAAGCACAGACATATAGACCAATGGAACCAACCAGAGAACCCAGAAATCAAACAAAGCCATTATGCTCAATTAATATTTGACAAAAGAGGCAAGAGCATACAATGGAGTCAAGACAGTCTCTTCAATAAATGGTGTTGAGAAAATTGGACAGATACATGCAAAAAAATGAAACTAGACCACCAACTTACACCATACACAAAAATAAACTCAAAATGGATAAAGGACTTAAATGTAAGATGGGAAACCATAAAAATCTTAGAAGAATCCATAGGTAGCAAAATATTGGACATATGTCACAGCAATATATTTACTGATACTGCTCCAAAACCAGATAAAAACACTAAAGAGAAAATAAACAAATGGAATTACATGAAAATAAAAAGCTTCTCCACTGCAAAAGAAACCATAAAAAAAAAAAGAAAGCCCACTGCATGGGAGAATATATTTGCCAATGTTATCTCCGATAAGGATTTAATCTTCTAAATTTACAGGGAACTCATACAACGTAACAGAAGGAAGATAAACAATCCAATAAAAAAATGGGCAAAGGACCTAAATAGACACTTTTCAAAAGAGGACATAAATAAGGCCAAGAGACATATGAAAACATGCTCAAAGTCACTAATTATCCAAGAGATGCAAATCAAAACATCAATGAGTTACCATCTCACACCTGTTAGAATGGCTATCATCAACAAATCAACAAATGACAAGTGCTGGCAAGGATGCGGAGAAAAAGGACCCTTGTGCACTGCTGGTGAGATTGTTAACTGGTGCAAGCACTGTGGAAAAAAGTATGGAATTTCCTCAAAATATTAAAGATGGAACTCCCATTTGACCCAGTAATCCCACTTCTAGGAATATAGCCCAAGAAATCAGAAACACCAATCAGAAGAGATATATGCACCCCTATGTTCATAGCAGCACAATTTACAATAGCTAAAATTTTGAAACAACCTAAGTGCCCAACAGCAGATGAGTGGATTAGAAGACTGTTGTACATCTATACACTGGAATACTTTGCTGCTGTAAAAAAGAAGGAACTCTTACCATTTGCAACATCATGGACGGACCTGGAGAACATCATGCTAAGCGAAATAAGCCAGTTGGAGAAAGATAAATATCACATGTTCTCATTCATTTGTGGAATATAATGAACAACATAAACTGATGAACAAAAATAGAGCCAGAGGAAAAAATATTTTAGAATATAATAGAAGTAATCCTGTTATTTGCAGATTTTTAATATTTCCTACAACTTTTGTGATATCATACTATGTTAGTACAGTTTTGATAATATTACACTTAAAATCCTTTTTTCTTGAAATATTAATGTTTGTTGCATGTAATATTATTATATTTAAGACCATTTTTCTTTTTTTTTTTTTTTTTTTTTTGACATTAGTTTATTTGTCCAATGTTCCTAAAGAAAGACAAGCATACCACCTGCCATCGCCAAGAAATGCTATGTGAAGCGATGGATTTAGTGATTTCACCAAGAAATGGCAGTTGTTGGTATTTTGAGTGCAGGCCATTCCCAGGGTATCCTGGATAGAATTGCATTTTCTGGAACCATCTTTGGGATGCCTTTTGTCCACTTAGTTGTTTTTTTTTTTTTTTTTTTTTTTTTTTTTTTTTTTTTTTTTCTTTATTGATTAAGGTGTCACATATTTGTCCTCATCCCCCCATTCCCATCCCACACCCCTTCCCACGGATGCCCCAACCCCCTGTTGAACTTAACCATTGGTTAGGCTCATATGCATGCACACAAGTCCCTTGGTTGATCTCTCCTCCCTCCCCCCACCCTCCCCTATCTTCCCTCTGAGGCCCGATAGTCCGATCGATGCCTCCCTGTTTCTGGTTCTGTTCTTGTTCATCAGTCTATGTTGTTCATCATTTCCCCTAGATGAGCAAGATCATGTGTCACTAGAGATATACTTATAAGAACTGAATGTGAGACGAGCAATAATAGTTATGCTGACAGGCAAATGAATCAGTCTGTAGTGAGTTTCTTTCTGGACCAACAGTTCTTTTGAGACCCCATATCAATGTCCACCAGTTCCTTATGTGTACATGTCAGTACTGACCCCTCAGCTCTGGATGGTGGACAAATGGTGGTAATGCATGACCGACACCCTCTGTTTTGGTCTTGGCCGGACCCAGGGGCATGGCTTCACCCGGACTCAGGGGCACGTGGCCTCACCCGGGCCCAGGGGGCGCATGGCCTCACCTGGACCCGGGTGCGTGTGGCCTCACCCGGATCCAGGGACACACGGCCTCACCCGGACCCGGGATGATCCAGCTTCACCCGGACCCAGGGGTGCGTGGCCTCACCCGGACCCAGGGGCACGTGGCCTCACCCAGACCCAGGGGGCGTGTGGCCTCACCTAGACCCAGGTGCGCGCGGCCTCACCCGGACCCGGGACCCACCTCGCCTGGATCCAGGGGCACACGGCCTCACCCGGACCCGGGATGCTCCAGCTTCACCCGGACCCAGGGGCGCATGGCCTCACCCAGACCCAGTGGCGCGTGGCTTCACCCAGACCCAGGGGAGCGTGGCCTCTCCCAGACCCAGGGGCGCGTGGCCTCGCCCGGACCCAGGGGCGCGTGGCCTCTCCCAGACCCAGGGGCGCGTGGCCTCGCCCGGACCCAGGGGCGCACGGCCTCACACTGACCCAGGGGTGTGAGGCTTCACCTAGACCCAGGGGTGTGTGACCACACCCGAGCCCAGGGGTACGCAGCCTCTCCCGGACCCAGGGGCGTATGGCCTCACCCGGACCTGGGATCCAGCTTCACCTGGACCCAGGGGCGCGTGGCCTCACCCGGACCCAGGTGCGCGAGGCCTCACCCGGACCCGGGACCCAGCCTCTCCCGGATCCAGGGGCACACAGCCTCACCCGGGCCCGGGATCCAGCTTCACCCAGACCCAGGGGCGTGTGGCCTCACCCAGACCCGGGATCCAGCTTCACCCGGACCCAGGGGCGCATGGATCATCCGGACCCAGGGGTGCACGGCCTCACCCAGACCCGGGATCCAGCTTCACCCGGACCCAGGGGCGCATGGATCACCCGGACCCAGGGGCACACGGCCTCACCCAGACCCGGGATCCAGCTTCACCCGGACCCAGGGGCGCATGGCCTCACCCGGACCCGGGATCCAGCTTCACCCGGACCCAGGGGCGCGTGGCCTCACCCGGACCCAGGGGCGCGTGGCCTCACCCAGACCCAGGGGCGTGTGTCCTCTCCCGGACCCAGGGGCGCGTGGCCTCACCCAGATCCAGGGGCGCACGGCCTCACCCCGGACCCAGGGGTGTGAGGCCTCACCTAGACCCAGGGGTGTGTGACCACACACCCGAGCCCAGGGGTATGCAGCCTCGCCCGGACCCGGGACCCAACCTCTCCCGGACCCAGGGGCGTATGGCCTCACCCGGACCTGGAATCCAGCTTCACCCCGGACCCAGGGGCGCGTGGCCTCACCCGGACCCAGGGGCGCACGGCCTCACCCAGACCCGGAATCCAGCTTCACCCGGACCCAGGGGCGCATGGCCTCACCCAGACCCAGGGGCGCACGGCCTCACCTGGACCCAGGGGCGCACGGCCTCACCCAGACCCGGAATCCAGCTTCACCCGGACCCAGGGGCGCATGGCCTCACCCAGACCCAGGGGCGCACGGCCTCACCCAGACCCAGGATCCAGCTTCACCCGGACCCAGGGGCGCACGGCCTCACCCGGGACTCGGGATCCAGCTTCACCCGGACCCAGGGGCGCGTGGCCTCACCCGGACCCAGGGGTGCGTGGCCTCTCCCAGACCTATGGTCGTGTGGCCTCACCCGGATCCAGGGGCGCACGGCCTCATCCTGACCCAGGGGTGTGAGGCCTCACCTAGACCCAGGGGTGTGTGACCACACCCGAGCCCAGGGGTACGCAGCCTTGCCCGGACCCGGGACCCAGCCTCTCCCGGACCCAGGGGCGTATGGCCTCATCCGCACCTGGGATCCAGCTTCACCCGGACCCAGGGGTGCATGGCCTCACCCGGACCCAGGGGCGTGTGGCCTCACCTGGACCCAGGGGCGTGTGACCTCACCCGGACCCAGGTGCGCGAGGCCTCACCCGGACCCGGGACCCAGCCTCTCCCGGATCCAGGGGCACACAGCCTCACCCGGGCCCGGGATCCAGCTTCACCCGGACCCAGGGGCGCGTGGCCTCACCCGGACCCAGGGTGCGCAGCCTCACCCGGACCCGGGACCCAGCGGGGTTTCGTCTTCTTGATCCCAATTCCTGTTGGTCAATTCCCTCTCAGCAATTCCTTCGGCCATTTTCTCAGAGCTCCAGGGCGGCTTCCGCAGAACTCGTTGGGCTGCGGGCTCGGCGAAGCTCCGGTGTGCCCGGTGCGCGGTGGCGGGCTGGTCCGGGGTCGCTGCGTCGGCCCTTGGGTCTGCAGCGGTGGCCAGTTGCCGAGTGTGCGCACCTGGCCGCTTCTGGGGCGTTGAGATTCTTGAAGGACTCGGAGGTCAGCAAGCGCGGAGTCTCCCACCCCATGTCTCTCAGGGGCTTGTCTGTCCGTGCTCGGCAGCGAGTGGGGCCATCCCCTCAGCCGGAGACCGCCGGGGGAACTGCGCCGAGCATGTTCCAGGCTGCCATTGTGTCGCCTGAGCTGTAGTTCTTAAAGTGTGCTCTTTGGCTCACCGGCATCAGCATCACCCCACGTACCCCTCTCTTTTATTCTAGTTGTAGATCATCTGCTCAGCCAGCCCTCCGGTGGTTCTGGATGGTGTCTGCTCTGCTCTCCTCTCATAGTCTCAAAATTGTTGTGGTAGGCAACAATCAGGCTTCCGCCCTATGCCTCCATCTTGGTCCTCCTTTGTATAGTTAAGTCTTGATTGTTGTTGGTGTCACTGGGAGGAATTGTCCTCCTGGCCAATTGGCCGTGAGAACCCTCTGTTTCTATAAAGGAAGAGTTGCTGTGCAGGAGACACGTTTATGGGCCGGATCTTGTTGCAGCAAGGCTTTGGCGCTCACTGAGTCTGCCTCTTGAATGTGTCCCTTATGCGAGTGGTTGAAATCTGGTGTCATCTCACACCGACCACTAGATGCCCTCGTTTCTGGGTCTCCAGTGGGGTGCAGGTCAGCTACTGCCTGAGGCCACTCAGCAGGAATTACAGCAAAAACTGCAGTTTCCTCCTCCTGTCTAAGCGGCCCTGGAGCAGTCCAACTAGAACTGCAGTTCCTCTGGTCAAGCTGCCACAGGGCAGGCCACCCACATGCAAAAGCCGCTGCTTGGAGCCCAGGTGGGCCTGCAAAACGTGCGGGGCGGGTCCCAGGGCGGGGCGGGTCCCAGGGCAGGGCGGGTCCCAGGGCGGGGCGGGTCCCAGGGCGGGGCGGGGTCTCAGGGCACCACCAGGCCATGGCGTGGCAAACTGCAATGGCTGCAAGTCTGCTTTTTCTGCTCTCCACGTTTCTAAGCCCCCTTGTTCCGCACTCCAGCGCAGCAAACACTGATTGCTGGGCGCACCTCCGCAAGGAAGTTACTCCCACTCTCCGACATGAAGGCCGAGAGTTCAGCCTGTCCCCGCAGGCGTCTGGGTCTCCCGCGCGTCCCTAGAAGCTGGATTTCAGGGTGATGGGGAGCTAATCTCCCCTAGGGTTGGAAAAAAGCCGCACGACCCTTCCCCCGCCACCAGTCCGACCCACGTGCCTCTGCACCTTATCCCTTCCGAGTTCGCTCTGTCCTCTTCCCTCTTAGCTGTAAATCCACCCTTCAGGCAGCTCTCCTGTGGTTCTGGGTGGCAGACGCTCTGTCCTCCAGTTGTATTTTTGAAATTGCTGTGTGCGCGGCGCAGTTCATTTGTTTAACTTTGCCGCCTTCTTGGTTCTCCTCTCTCAAAAATGGCTAAAGGACCTGAAATCCTAAAAAATCCTCCAAGTCGGTGTCGGCGGCCTCCGGGGCCCCGAGGATCTCACTGGGCAGCTCGGCCAGGTCGGTGACGCGGATGGGCCCGTCCCGCAGAAAGATGGTCTCTTCCTTCACCGAGAGCCACTGCGCCGAGTCCGCGGCCGCCACCGCCGCCATAGCAGCTGCCGCAGCCGCCGCCATAGCAGCTGCCGCAGCCGCCGCCATAGCAGCTGCCGCGGCCGCCCACGAGCTCATGGCCCCGGCTGAGGTGCTGACTGAGAGGAGCAGCCGCCCGGCCTGGGGAGACGCGAGCAGGAGTCGCCGCGCTCACCAGTCCATCTTTTAGTTGTATTTCCGAAACTGCCATGCGAGGCAACAGATCAGCCGTTCAACTCCGCCGCCATCTTCCAGAGCCGTGGATTTTAAAGTGAGATCTTTGGCTCACCGGCATCAGCGTCATCCCGCATCCCCCTCTCTTTTACTCTAGTTGTAGAGCATCTGCTCAGCCAGCCCTCCGGTAGTTCTGGATGGTGTCCGTTCTGTTCTCTAGTTGTAGTTCCAAAATTGTTGTGGTAGGCAACAATCAGGCGTCCGCCCTATGCCGCCATCTTGGTCCTCCTCCAAGACCATTTTTCTTGAAATAAATAGTTATTTAGGAAAAAAAAAAAAAGAACTCAGAAGCCTGAGACATGTGGTATGTAGTGCTTATTACATACTTGGATAAAAAACTATCAGCTCTGAAAAAATCATATAAGTTAATACCTTGTGTTTATATTTACATGGAACTTATTTATTGTGTCCATTGGTGGTTGCTTGTTTCCAGTGATGTTCACCATCAAACAATTCTTTTCCTCTGTGTGCATACCTGCCACTCCACCATTGCTAGGTAGAGTCTGTCTGTCTTCTTCCTTGAATCTGGGCTGGCCTGCAGTTGTTTGTCATCGGAATATGGCTGAAGACACTCTAGGCTATTCTAGGCTCAGGCTTTAAGATTCTGCTTCCTTTATCTTGGAGCCTTAAGCCACTATGTAAGAAATTTAGACCATTCTACCAGAGATGCATGGCATGTTGAAGAGCACTGAGACCAGGTATGTCAGTGAAGCAGTCTCAGTTGCCTAGCTTAGGTAAGCCTTCAGATGACTCCACTGCTAACTGGCTTCCATGGCATGAGAACAAGCCAGCTAGGCCAAGACAATACTACATTGATGTTTTTAGACACTACGTTTTGGGGTGATTTGGGCACTAGGTAACCCGAAGTCACCTTTGACCCCCAGTAAGTAAGTAATGCTTCACAAATGATTCTTGCGCCAAGTTTGAGTTGAACTCTCCTTTTTAGAACATACCAGATCTCTCCAAAATTCCCTGTGGCTTTTAGTAAGGGGCAATGGGGAAAATCAGCAGGATGGGGTGAATTGTCTTGCATGTTCCTACTGGGCATGTGTGTGAAATGGCAGTGATTAGGGTCAGACTAATATTTACCAAGGTTCTATTATAAGCCAGGAACAGTATAATGCATGTGACATATGCTTTCTCCCTTCATTCTCAAAATACAGTAGTCATTCGAAGGAGGTGATATATTAATTCCCACGAGAAAACAGTTGCTGAATGGCAGAACCCAGCTGATGGATATTTTGATTTCAACGTCAGTTACCTAGCCTGGAATATGCACCTCTATCTAAAGGAAATTCCACAGAAGTCACCTATGGGAGTTATTGAAATGTTCTTATGATGCAGTGGCAGCTTCTTAGGAATTGTCCCTCTGAGCCTGACCTGACTCTCTGATGTTCATTTTTCTTTGCGTGAATGTGAGGAAAGTGATATTTAAGGATGGAGGTGATGTGATAATGGCTATATTGGAACTCACTCATGCTTCCTGGGATAACAGCTAGGTCCCGGCACCTCCTTGCTATTCACAGATGTACTCCTCGGTATTCTGTATCATTCAGGTGAGAGCTGCAGGAGGATCCAGCAACTGTCAGAAAGTGAAAACACTCCCAGATCTTGGAATAGGCCAAGAGAAACAGTCTTATGGAATGGAGAAGGGGGAGGCCAGCGGAGAAGTGACCTGCCACATTTCTTTAGACCTCCAACCTGGCAAGATGCTACATTCCTTGAACACCACTCCCAAATCTCCCAGGTCTCCACCCTCTGCCTGAAGCTTCCCTTGGGGGTTGGTGTGGGGTAAAGCATCCCAGGAGAAAAGCTCTGGTTGCATCCAGCTGCCCCTTAGTTTTAGATACTAAGAGCTCAGCTTTGCAGTGCTGTGGCTTTGACTTCTGGAACCTTGGTATCCTTTAATACAGAATTGGCTGTATCATCCTAATCTAGGGCTTGTAGAGGGGATGAGTGTTAGATATACTTTAAGACATTCTTCAGATCCTCCTTTCCCCCGGGAAAGATATTTTTTTCTGAGGGCTTAGTCTCCTACTTCCTGCTTTTAGATGTCTTTTCTTTTTCTTTCCACAATTAGGTTCAGAAACACACACACACACACACACACACACACACACACACACACACACACACACGCATACACATGCATACACACACAGAAAAACTCTGTTCCATCCTGTGGACTTGGGAATCACCTTGGGGAAAGAACTGAAAGGAGGAATTCGATATTTGTTGACTGAATTAAGGAATGTTATGTTGCCCATATGGAAAGAGAAGTAAAACTATAATCAAAGGGCTTAAAATACCACTGCAGACCAGAGAAACTAGCACTAAACATATACTGCATCCCAAGTATTATACTAAGCATGTTTGTTCAATTCTTACAAAAATTCTGTGAAGTGCTACTTAATTTCCATTTTACAAATTAAGAAACATAGAATTAAGATATTAAATAATTTCCAAGTAGTCTTTGGTAGTTCTTTAATATTTTTTTTTCTGTCTATTACTAGTACATGGTTGCTATATATTTTGGTTCCCCATTTCTTCTTGGGCCAGTTTTGGTTACTTATACTTGCTAGGAACCTTTTCATTTCCTACAGATTTAAAAAATTTGGTGCCATACCTTGTTCTTGCTTTGGGATTCATTATTTTAATTTTGCAAATTAATTTAACTGAGGTATAATTTGTATGTGATAAAATATACAGATATACTGATTTTATGTGTATAGTTCAGTGAGTTATGACAAAGGTGTACACCATGTGTCCGTATTGGTACAATCAAGACCTTTCTATCACCCCAGAAGTTTCCTTTGCTCCTTTTTAGTCAATCCTGGTCCTGGTCCTGGGCAACCAGTAATCTGCTCTCTGTCACTGTAAATATGTTTTGTTTTTAATAGACTCATATGAATGGAATCATATTGTATGCCATGCTTTTTTTTTTTTTTTTTGCAGTATGTTTTGATGAGTTTAATTGCTTTGGAAATTTTTAAAGGACAAAGGTACCATTCTCAAGGCTTGAGGACTTCTTCAGGCTATTAAGATGTGGTGGCAACAGCTTTTTCTGTTGCCTAGCTGGATTGCCCTGAGGCCAGCCTTCTGAGTATGTTGCAGAAGGTCTCAGTCTAAAACAAGTTGGAGGTTACCTTTGGGCTGCAAATCCAGTCAGCAATCAAAGCTTGGAGGACTTTCACTGACTCAGCTGCTCATTCATAGGCTTCTATCAGGCAAATCGCTTATGTGTCACAGTTTACTCCTCTATAAAATAGCAGTATCAAGCCTGAGGGTCTGAGGTTTGATTAAATTAATGTGTCTGAAATCACTAGTTTTGAAATTGAGAAAGCTAGTTGATATGAAGATTAACAGATATGTTTTGTTGGTTTGATTTTTATTTCTTGTTTAGTCATTTATTAAACCACAGGGCACTTTGTATTTATACACAATGATTTTGCATGTCTTGGTCATCCTTCATGAAACATCATTAGTAAAAAAAGATGGAAGGGAAGGAGAAGGAGGAATGGAGAAGAAAGAAACCAGTGGGGTGGTGGTGGTGGTGATCTCTGCCCTGGCCAGTGTGTCTAAGTGATTATAGTGTCGGCCTGTGCACCAAAGGGTCATGGGTTTGATTACTAATCAAGGGTACATACCTGGGATGCAGGTTCGATCTCCAGCCCAGTTAGGGTGCATACAGTAGGCAATGAATCAATGTCTCTCTCACCTCTCTCTCTCTCTCGCTCTCGCTCTTGCTCTCGCTCTCTCTTTCACTCTCTCTCTCCCCTTCTTTCTGCCTCCCTTCCACTCTAAAAATCAATGGAAAAATATCCTTGGGTGAGGATTAACAAAAACAACAGCAACAACAAAAACCAAGAAGGGGGCCTCCCAGGAGCTACGTGGCTTGCATGAGTCATAGGGTAAGTCATAACTGGAGGGGAGGGAAGACTGAAGCCCAGGAGTTTTAGTCTCCTGGGCAAGAATAATACTACACTCATCTTCTTTTAACTTGATAACATCAACACACAGTAGCTGATTGTGAAAGGCAGATATTTAAGTTAGGTGCTTCTGTGGACTGAGGAGGTAAAGAGGTCTGGAAGCCCTGACATTGTCTATGTCCCATTTCTTTTTTCTTTTTTTAACCTTACTTTATTTTACTTTTTAATCTTTATTGTTGACAGTATTACAGATGCACCCTCCTCCCCTCATTCCTCACCTCCACAAACTTCCCATCCCACGCTAGGCATTCATCACCCTACTACCTTTGTCCGTAGGTAAGATCTTTGGTTACTCTCTTCCCACCCTTCCTCTCCCCACTTCCCTCTGAGATTCATCAGTCTGATCCATACTTCCATGCCTCTGATTCTGTTTTATTCACCAGTTTATTTTGTTCATTAGTTTTATTGTTTGTTTTGATTAGATTTGATTGTTGATAGATATGTATTTGCTGCCATTTGATTGTTCTTTTTTTTTTTTTATCTCTTCTTGTTCTTTTTAAATAGTACCCTTCAACATTTCATATAATACTGGTTTGGTGGTGATGAACTCCTTTAGCTTTTTCTTGTTTGTGAAGCTCTTTATCTGACCCTCAATTCTAAATGATAGCTTTGCTGGGTAGAGTAATCTTGGTTGTAGGTCCTTACTATCCATCACTTTGAATATTTCTTGCCACTGCCTCTGGCCTGCATAGTTTCTGTTGAGAAATCAGCTGAAAGTCATATGGGCATTCCCTTGTAGGAAACTAACTGCTTTTCTCTTTCTGCTTTTAAGATTCTCTCTTAGTCTTTAACCCTTGGCATTTTAATTATGGTGTGTCTTGGTGTGGTCCTCTTTGGGTTCCTCTTGTTTGGGACTCTCTGTGCTTCTTGGACTTGTAAGTCTATTTCTTTCACCAGGTAGGGGAAGTTTTCTGTCATTATTTCTTCAAGTAGGTTTTCAATATTTTGCTCTCTCTCATCTCCTTCTGGCACCCCATAATGCAAATGTTGGTACACTTGAAGTTGCCCCAGAGGCTCCTTATAATTTCTTCACTTTTTTAATTCTTTTTTCTTTTTGCTCTTTTGATTGGGTGTTTTTTGACTCCTCATATTCCAAATTGTTAATTTGATTCTCAGAATCCTGTGCTCTACTGTTGAGTCCCTGTAAATTGTTCTTTATTTCAGCTAGTGTATGCATAATTTCTGACTGGTCCTTTTCATGTCTTTGACATTCTCACTAAGATCCTTGCAAGTCTCATGAAGATTCTTGAATAACCTTATAACCAGGGTTTTGAAATATGTATCAAGTAGCTTTCTTACTTCCATTTCTTTTATTTGTGACATGTTTCTTTGTCTCCGCATTTTGGCTGTGTTTGTTTCTATGTATTATGTAGAGTTGCTATGTCTCCTGGAATTGGTAGAGTCGCCTTGTGTAGTAGGTGTCCTGTAGGACCTAGTGGCTCAGCCTCCCCAGTCACCTGAGCTGAGCACTCTAGGTATGACCCTGTGTAGGCTATGTGCCCAGTCTTGGAGTTGAGCCTTGATTGCTGTTGGCATCTCTGGGAGGAGTTGACCTCCAGGCCAATTGGCTTGACCTGCAGGACAAGCTGCAACTACAGTGGTAGAGCTGCTGTGCAGGAGGCAAGGTCCAGCTGTGAGACAAGGCAGGCTGGTGCTAGTGCCAAGTCTTGGGCCTTTTATTGATAGGTTGGGGACATGCTGTCACCAGCTGCAGCTTGTTTGAGAGATTTTAATGAAGTTGGAAGCCTGAGCCAGGACAGGACATACATATGGAAAAGCTGTTGCAAACAGCTTGGGTGGGGCTGCAAATTGGATGGGGTAGGGTCTCAGGGAATCACCAGGGTGGAGTAAACTGTGTGCTCCTCCTGGGCAGCCTCCGTAGAGTTGATCTCCCTCCCAATTAAAAAAAACAGCACACATGGGTGTCAGACCAACCCATTCCACACCTCCACCCCTCCTGTCAATCTCAATGTGCTTTCTTCTTTGCTTCTCTAGTTGTAGGACTTCCTCTAAGCCAGATTTCAGGTGGTTCTGAATGATGGTTATTCTGTATTTTAGTTGTAATTTTGTTGTGGTTGTGGGAGGTTGCAAGTACGGGGGTTTAACTACACCGCCATCTTGGTTCCCACTTCTGAAGCCAGTGGTTGTATTGCTTTCAGCCAGCAATTTTCAACTGTGTGCTGTAAGACTTTGTAAAACATGCAATACCTATTTAGTCAGGGACACTGACCTCTTTTTCCTTAGACTCTCAAATTAAAGAATGACAATAGCCACCCTGACCTGTGTCAGTGGTTAGAGTGTCAGCCTATGCACCAAAGGGTCTGGGGTTTGATTCCCAGTCAAGAGCATGTACCTGTATTGTAAGTTAAATCCCAGGCCCTGGTCAGGGCATGTGTGGGAGGCAGTGAATCAATATGTCTCTCCCACATTGATGTTTTTCTCTCTTTCTCTCTCAGCCCCTCCTACATCCCTCCCTTCTACTCTCTCTAAAATTAAATGGAAAAAATATCCTCAGGCGAGGATTAACAAAAAAATTAAAATATTTCAACAGTCAACACAATAATAGCTGTCCAGTGTAAATGAATAAAAATAAAACCTTTTTTTGGTCATATCAGCAAAAAATATAATGTATTTTTTGGTGTGCTGCAGAATTTTAGTAATTAGTTTATGTGTGCCATGAGATGAAAAAGGTTCAAAATCACTGCTTTAAGCAACCATTGAAGCAAATATAAATTTAATCTTCATATCTTTTGAAACTAAGTATCTCTGCCTGTTGTACCTCTTAGAATCCTCCACCTGTCCATAAGCCTCCTCACACAGCTTCCTGCTGTGGCTCCTGCCCCTTAATAATGCCTGATTAATACCTATTCTATGGCACTTAGCCTTTCAGGTGGCAGAGTTACTTATGCATTTCAAATAGTTATTTGAATATAACAGTCACCACAAATATCTGTCTTTCCAAATAATATTAATTGGGATTTATTTGGTTCTTAATAAGTCTCAATTATTGTTCTAAGTACCTATTACGAATTGTATCATTTGGTTACCATAACAACCTTATGAGCTAGATACTAACATATCCTTTATACAGATGGGAAAACAGGTGCAGAAACTGGCCCAAGGTTGCATTTTTAGGAGGTGGTAGGTTGGGATTCCAGCCCAGGCAGTCTGCTTCCAGAGTCTTTAGTCTACAGTAATATTCTGCCTTCCCAATACAGAGTGAGCTCCTGTGTCACCATCACTGAATTAATAAATGTTTATGGAATGGAATTCAATAAAACTTGTGGAAAAGAATGCAGGCCATTGATAACCATTTCCTATTCATCTGTTAGTGATTGGGCAATGATTTCAGGAAAATATCTGCAAATGAAATATGTGGGGCAAATGAAGAAAGATGAGAAGACCCAAGTTAGGGAAAAGAACTCTGACTTTAGAGTCTGATATCAGCTTATAGTTCAACCCATGACCCTTAGCAGCTTAGAATCCTCAGATAAGGAACTTGAGCTGATACAGCCTCAATTTTCTCATCTGTCAATGAAGACTTGATAACTGGAACAGTGAACCAAGGGTTTTTCCCAGGGACATGTCTCATGACACCAGAGAATGAACTCTGTGAACCAGAAGATTTAAGCAAAAGCGTAGAAAATTTATTACAAGCAGATTCAGACCTCCCAACGGTGAGGAGGACTAAATAATGGGTTTCCAGCAAAGCAAGTCATTCTAGGGTTATGTCTGTGCTATAAGCCTATTTCTACCTGTGTCACCACCTGATTGATCCCCTCATTGTTCTTGCCCAGCAACGGACCTGAACGCTCTCTATTTCTATGTGTAAGTACACTTTGTTACTGCAGACCTTCCCTTGGTTTCCCATGCCTCCCGCTCTGTGTCCAAAAACATTTTATTATTTCAGTATGGTTGGTTTCTGTGATTAGGCTTGCTCAAACTTATGTTTTTGGCCCTGTCTATGTTATATCTGCCTTTGTTTCCCACTGGACCCCTGCACTATCTGCCTGCATTTCAAGTTAACTTCTCTCAGTCGCCCTCTCCAATTAGGAAACCCCAACTGCTATTGGAAGTAGGTGTGCTGACCGCTCTGGCTACTTCCTGATGACAGTGGGCTTGTGGGGTAACAATCGTTGGGTCCCATCAGAGGAGGCTGGTCTAGGGGTCCATGGAAAAAGGCAGTCGTCTCCATCTGGGGCTGCATTTAGAGGATGATTTGTAGCTTGAAAGCCTCTATACGAGAAGAAACAAAGCGGGTTTGGAGGTTTAATAGGCAAGGGCTGAAGATTAAGGCGAGGACTACTATGATTAGAGGTCCAGCTAAAGGTAGGAGCCGTAATAGCCAATTTATTTTGGATAGCCAATTTGCCTAAGAACCTGCAAGATTTTGTCAAATGTCTGAGTTTTTATATGCTAGGTTCCTTGTCTCAAATCTTGCAATGTGAAGGGGACCTGTACTATGGTAGGGTCAAACTCGCCGTCAGCTTGTTCAACTAAGGCGTACAAACCCTAGGATGGGTCAGATTTGGCTTCCCACTGGGTGTGGGCCCCCTGACCGGGGGAAATACCTTCTCTGGGGGTCCTGGATATGGTAGACAGGAGGGCTCACACGAAGGTGCTGGCAATGGGGTGGCCTCTGATTTTTATCTCTGGTGAGTCCTATGTTATTATGGCTAGCAGAGAGGGGTAAATCTTACAGCCTTTATACAGATTCATTTATCCTTTAAAGCAAAAAAGGCCTAGACATAAGGAATTTCTGACCACTTTCCCTAGTTGTAAAACGGTATTATAATTCAAGCTCCCTTCTAGGGGCAATGTCTCTCCATCTGCTAGTTGATATTGAGGCAAGGCCTAGGCCCTAGGTACAGAAGAAAATCAGGCATTTCTTCTTAAGGGTCGGTGGGTCAAATGCATCCCAATGTTTAAGAATACAGCCCAAAGGGCTATCTTCACGGGGTGTGGACGAAGCTCTTCCCATCTGTAAGAAAACACACAAAAGGATGTCCAGCATCATCTGTGATCTTCCCTTCTCTGGAGTGTCCACCTCCCAGATAAGGGATGTGAGATGAATGCCTCTTTGTGTGCAACCACAAAAGAGGATCTGCTGGACTAAGTCCCACTTACTGGTGAGATATAAGGTAAGAAAACCTGTTAGTGTGTGCCCACTAACAGAACTGACCTACTGGTCTTACCAGGCACCCGTCCTGCTCCAGATGTGGGGAAGCCTGTACTAACCGTGTCCCTGATTGAAAGTGTCTGAGATGGTTCCAATGTTTCTGAAATACCCACTGAGCCTCCCTGAGAAGGAGAGAGAGAAGAGACCAACAGGAAATTTCCTGCAGGAATGGACACCCTCCTGGTGCCTACAACTAGGACTCAATAGTGGTAGCCTCATCCTGGGTCCAAACTTATCAGACTTGTGGCACCCTGGTTGGACCTTCTATATCTACCACAAGGGAGGGACAAATGTAAAAAGGATGATACCCCTTCTTGACCAGGACTAAGATTCTATGTTCATTAGTAGTCAGGAAGAAAAGGCATCCAGGAACTGAAGTCCTAGGAACCGCAAGGGAGCACTGTAGAAAGTGCTGAAGGGCCATGAGCACTGTTGTAAACCCAAACCCTATAGTCCTCCTCCATCTTGTCTGGTGATCTAATGCCCTAATGTATGGAAAATGCCCTGATCTATATCCCCATTTTACTTTAAATGCTCGCCAGCACATGGTGTGGTGTGGCAAGGGCATTTCCTCCTTGGCTCCCCTAATATTCTATTGAAGACCTGAATCCCCTCTGGTCTCCATAAGGCCACTGCAAGTTGCTGAAAGAAATCAGGTCTGTGGGGGTCAGGTCCAAGGAAGCATTGAGGGGATGAGGGAATACTCTGCTCATGCATGGCTGGGTCCATCTGTGGTAGGAGATACCAAGAATGGCAGATCAACCAGCCTAGGCCAGGATCTGAAGAATTTAGCATCCCTATACCCCCAACCTTAGGCAGGAGGAGGAAAAGGCATGAAAGTTTGAGCAGATCTCCATCAATATAAATCCTAATAACGGAACAGGCCAGGGTTGGGCTGTATGGGGTGGGTCCAAATGTGCTGTTTGTGGAAGGAACTCCCAGAGGTGGTGAAACCTCTTGTCATTTCCCTCCTCTTACATGCCTCAGTTTCTTTCCCTGGCTGTGTAAAACAGCCGTGAGGACCCACAGCATTGAGTGAGCAGCTCTTATGTGCACTTCATGGATGGGTCAGAGTTTAGTTACAATTGTATTCTGGAGTCCTTGTGAGGCCCCTGAACATCTTAGGGTTCAATCCCAGACACCTCTGCAAGGTCTTTACTCATGTTAGGACAGTGATGGCGAACCTATGACACGCGTGTCAACACTGACACACATAGCCATTTCTGATGACACGCGGCCACTGAGGCGGCCGCATGCCAAGGATGAAACATTTGCTGCTCCTGACGATGAAACATTGGCTGCTCCTGACGATGAAACTAGAGTCTTGGACTCTAGTCGCAAATGTTTCATCCTCCCCTATTAGACACTCTGTGCCGGAGGTCTGTAGGCCAAAACAACAGAAGTCTGGCACAGAGCGTCTAGTTCTGGGACTTCCAGTTAAGCTGGGATCTTTGCCCTCACTTCCACCAGCACAGCAGGGAGCAGCGGAACGCAATGGGGGATGCATCTCTGGGGGCCCTGCCATTACCAGTAACCAAATAACAGTTAACCACAGCAACCATTATCTACTGTTCTGGGGTGTCATGGATTTCTAATCCATCATTACTGAGATAAGTGAGGGGGAGGCTGGGAGAGGCGAGGGTTTGTGGCGTGCTATGGGTGCCGTTTCCCGCCATTACAAATAGCGGCAGCCATTTTAATTCACATAAGGAACACCATCTTGCTCCATAGTGCAGACTCCATTTCACCACTCTTACTGTTGTGCATCCTTATTAACCCCTATTTCTGCTTATTAACTCTGCCCTTTCCTAAAAGACAGTTATATGCACCATTTTGTGGTTAGTTAGGCTAGTTAACCCCTAATTGCCTGCAGGCCTAACAAGTTATCTATAATTCTATCTTCTGTCACTGCCCCCCTGATGGAGAACCCAAAAAATAAAAAACTAAGGCTAAGTAAAGGAAGTGGTAGTAGCAGTGGCCGACCCTTTCAAGAGACATGGACCGAGATGTATGGCTTTATAAAAAAAAATGGCAGATCATTTTGCGTTCTATGTACTGAAACAGTAGTAAGCAGAATGTGGAATACAAATAGACATTTTGAAACTAATCATTCCCAGCTCTTGGAAAAAAGTGAGGATGAAAGGAAGGAATACATTTCCAGGCAGCTACGCCTTTATAAGAGCCAATCTAATTCCATCCTTAAATTTATGAAAGGCTCTACAAATTTAACATCTGCAAGTTTGAGCATTGCTCACTCTATAGCTCAGCATGGAAAAGTGCTCAGTGAGGGAGAATTTATTAAAGAAACTCTCCTAAGATGTGCACCAGTTCTATTTCACGATATGCAGAATAAAGATGCAATTATTAAGAGAATATCTGAGTTACCACTCAGTAGAAATATCATAGAAGACTGAATAATGAGACTGAACACAAACGTACAACATCAATTAAAGAGAGACATAAGGAAGTGTAAATATTTTTCAATCTCTCTTGATGAAACTACTGATGTCACATCACATGCTCAGTTGGCCATTATTGGTCGATAGTCTGATGGTCTTACAATGAGAGAAGAGTTGATAAAGTTAGTATCAGTGTCAACAAGTAAATCAGGAAGCGAAATATGTTAAGGTTGTTATACAAACATTTTGTGACCTAAGCATTGATATCTCTAAAGTTGTGTCAGTGACGACAGATGGGGCATCAAATATGGTGGGGGAAAAAAGTCGGATTTGTCAAATTGTTTACAGAAGCTATTGGACATCCGATTGTGTCTTTTCATTGTATTATCCATCAGGAGGCTTTATGTGCCAAGGCAGGATTCACCAACTTAAACGACTTAATGTCAGTTGTTACAAAAATAGTTAATTTAATAGCTGCTCTCTCCCCTTCACAAGCAAGAATTTTCTGCACTTTTACTGGAGGTTGATTCCACCTACAGTGGACTGCTGATGTACAATAATGTAAGATGGCTGAGCTGAGGCAAAGTTCTTGAGTGCTTTGTGGAGTGCTTTGAAGAAATTAAGGTATTTCTTGACGATAAGGATCTGGGAAACTTTCCGCAGCTTAATGATGATAAGTGGGTCAACACCCTGATGTTTTTTACAGATCTCTCTGTTCATATTAATGAACTGAACTTAAAGTTACAAGGTTTTGGCAAAAGTATTGACGTTATGTTTGGATACATAAAAGCTTTGAAAATAAAGTTAAAATTTTCAAGCGAGATGTAGAAACTAAAACTTATAAGTATTTTCCTCGAGTAACAAAGTATTTTGAGAAGGCCAGTGCAGCTGTACAAAATGAAATGGAACTCTTGCATATGAAGTACCAGCATGTTTTAGACTCGTTACTTCACCAGTTTAGTGATAGATTTAGTCAATTAGAAGTCTAGAACAGACCATGAAAATAATTAAGTATCCTGATGTAGTAGTCTACAGTAGTTTGGAATTAAATGGTTTCCAATGGATGCAAATTGATGATTTGGAGATGCAACTTGCAGAATTTCAAGACAGTATCTGGGCTCAGGTGTTTGTCGACTTGAGGTCAAAGCTTGAGAATCTGGAAAGGTGCCGCTTGGAGAATCAAGAAGAGTGCCACTACGAACAGGAAATTTGGAGTGCCTGGAACCGACTACCAGACACTTTTAGCACCCTGAAAAATATAGCAATGGCTTTACTCACAATTTTTCCCTATACATACTTTTGTGAGACCTTATTCTCAGCGTTAAATAATATAAAAACCAACAAAAGAAACAGATTGACAGATGAAGTTAGTAGCGCTTGCTTGGGCCTGAAGTGTACAAAATACCAACCTTCAATTGAAGATTTAGCCAATGAAATTCAGCAACAAAAAAGTCACTAATAGGCAGGTTAGTTAAAGAATTCCCCCTCCCCCTCACTTATCTTAGTTCAGGGAACCCCAAACAAGCTAAATAATATCAAGACCAACAAAAGAAACCAACTGACGGATGAACAAAGAAGTCACTAAGCAGGTAAGTTAAATATTTAGTTTTTGGTTTATTAAATACAATTATATATATAACAATTATACATTTATGTTATTTAAACTATAAATATCACGAAATAATGTTTTTCCTCAAAGTGACACACTACATGAGTTATGCTCAGTTTTTTGGCGAAGTTTGACACACCAAGCTCAAAAGGTTGCCCATCACTGTGTTAGGACATTCAAGATTCTTGAAACAGAGGGAGGAATTTGACTCTTTGATCTTTGGAGCCTGGGTAGGGACCCAAGCACTCATTTAGTCGTTGGTTGGATTTTGTTTTGCAACTGGCGGGAAGCTACTGCTTTCTAACCCGGTCTGATAACCAGTTCATTCTTCCATGGAAGTCTTTTTATGTGGCAGCCACTGTAATGGCTTTTAACTGGCTGACCCATGCCCATTTTCAAATGGCCCAAAGGCCATTTGGAAACTGAAAGAGAAAAATGTCCACTGTAGATGACAGCTTGATTAAGTGGCAGATGGGCACCCGCAATGCCTCCAAAATTACAAAGGAAACATCGAAAGAAGCAATAGGGTCCATAGGCTCACCCTTTGATGTGGAGAGGTTGGATCCCAGACCGAGCCCCCAAAGCTGATAACCAGAATGGCGAGCCCAGGTTTTTTCTTGGGGTCATGTCTCACAATGCTGAAGAATGAGCTCCATGAACTAGAAGATTTAAGCCAGTGGTTCTCAACCTTCCTAATGCCACGACCCTTTAATACAGTTCCTCATGTTGTGGTGACCCCCAACCACAAAATTATTTTTGTTGCTACTTCATAACTGTAATTTTGCTACTGTTATGAATCATAATGTAAATATCTGATATGCAGGATGTATTTTCATTGTTACAAATTAAAGCATAGTGATTAATCACAAAACAATATGTAATTATATATTGTGAAATATTTATTTCTAATTACAAATAAATGAAATTTTGTCTTGAAGCATGGTGTAGCATGGGTAACAGTCTTAATATAACAACAGCAAACTACATTGCTACATTTTGCGACAGTATGCGTAAAAAGCCAACGTCAGTGCAAAGGTTGAGATTGCTTCTTTCTCACCAGATCAGAAATTCTCGGGGCAGTCTTTGCAAGAGCACAACGAAGATCATCTTCCACAACAAGTCTACTACTGTATTTAGACTTGATAACCAACAAGCTGGAAAACCCTGTTTCACAAAGATATGTTGTTGGAAATGGAAGAAGAAGGCGCAACACAGTCTCAGACAGAACAGGATATGACTGCAAACACTTGATCCAGAATTTTGTAACTGGCATTGTAGGGAAATCAGTTCTCGCTGCATCGCTGTTAATAAGTTCAATGAACTCCTCTTTTGCTGTCTCAGGAACATTTTCAACTTTGACTGTGAATGGGCTTCTGGCAAGTGCAAATGGGGTGTCAGGTAGATTTGGAAAGAACAATGAAATTTCGTCTGCAAGCATGTGCAAGTGTTCTTTCATAGAAATTATCATCGTAATCCTTTTGTCTGGTTCAATGTCATGTTCCTCAAAGAAAGCAGATAAGGTAGGCAACATGTAAGTTTTATTTTCATCCAATTTTTTTTGCCAAAGCTGAAGTTTCATTTCCAATGATCAGATCTTTTCAGACAAATCGAGGCATGTTGCATTTAGTCCTTGCAGTGATAAATTTAACTCATTCAAGATGGCAAAGATGTCAACCAAGTAAGCTATTTTCTGCAGTTCACTTTTATCACTGAAAAGTGCTTCGAACTGCGGTCTTGCTTTCTGATTAAAAAACGTTTTGAGTTTATCATGAAGCTCAACAACAGGTTTTAAAACTTCCTCTCAACAACCATCTCACTTCAGTGTGAAATAGCAGAGCATTGTTCGGCGCATCCAAATCGTTGCACAGTTGCGAAAACAGTCGACTGTTTAAAGTGCTCGCCTTTACAAAATTGACAGAACTTATGACGCTTTTCATTACTTCTTATAACTCTTTTTTAAAAATTTTTATTTTTTCCAATTTTTTTTATTAAGGTATTATATGTGTACATATCTTACCATTGCCCCAACCCACCCCACTCCCATATATGCCCTCACCCCCCAGAGTTTTGCGTCCATTGGTTATGCTTATATGCATGCATACAAGTCCTTTGATTGATCTCTTATCTTCCCCACCTCTCCCTAACCTTCCTGCTGTAATTTGACAGATTGTTTGATGCTTTACTGCCTCTGTATCTATCTTTTTGTTCAAGTTTTTAATGTTCTTTATTATCCATAAATGAGTGAGATCATGTGGTATTTTTCTTTCATTGACTGGCTTATTTCACTTAACATAATGTTCTCCAATTCTATCCAGGTTGCTGCAAATGGTAAGAACTCCTTCTTTTTTATGGCAGCATAATATTCCATTGTGTAGATGTACCATAGTTTTCTGATCCAGTCATCTGCTGATATGCACCTAGGCTGTTTCCAGATCTTAGCTATTGTAAATTGTGCTGCTATGAACATAGGGGTGCATATATCCTTTCTTATTGGTGTTCCCAGTTTCTTAGGATATATTCCTAGGAGTGGGATTACTGGGTCAAATGGGAGTTCCATTTTCAGTTTTTTGAGGAAACTCCATACTCTTCTCCACAGTGGCTGCACCAGTCTGCATTCCCACCAGCAGTGCACGAGGGTTCCTTTTTCTCCGCATCCTCGCCAACACTTGTCGTTTGTTGATTTGTTGATGATAGCCATTCTGACTGGTGTGAGATGATACCGCATTGTTGTTTTGATTTGCATCTCTCGGATAATTAGTGACTTTGAGCATGTTTTCATGTGTCTCTTGGCCTTCCTTCTGTCTTCTTTGGAAAAGATTCTATTTAGGTCCGTTGCCCATTTTTTTATTGGATCATTTATCTTCCTTTTATTAAGTTGTATAAGTTGCCTGTAGATGTTGGAGATTAAACCTTTATCAGTGATGCCATTTGCAAATATGTTCTCCCATGCAGTGGGCTTTCTTGTTGTTTTGTTGATAGTTTCTTTTGCTGTAAAAAAGCTTTTTATTTTGATGTAGTCCCATTTGTTTATTTTCTCTTTAGCTTCCATTGCCCTAGGGGCAGTATCGGTGAAGAAGTTCTTTGGACATATGTCTGAGATTTTGCTGCCTGTGGATTCCTCTAGTATTTTTATGGTTTCCCGTCATATGTTTAAGTCCTGTATCCATTTTGAGTTTATTTTTGTGTATGGCGTAAGTTGGTGATCTAGCTTCATTTTTTTGCATGTGTCTGTCCAATTTTCCCAACACCATTTATTGAAGAGACTGTCTTTATTCCATTGTATGTTCATGCCTCCTTTGTCAAATATTAATTGAGCATAGTGGTTTGGATCAATATCTGGATTCTCTATTCTGTTCCATTGATCTATATGTCTGTTCTTGTGCCAGTACCAGGCTGTTTTGAGAATAGTGGCTTTGTAATCTGGTATTGAGATCCCTCCTACTTTATTCTTCTTTCTCAGGATTGCTGTGGCTATTCGGGGTCTTTTTTTATTCCAGATGAATTTTTGGAGAGTTCTTTCAAGGTCTGTGAAATATGCCATTGGTATTTTAATGGGGAGTGCATTGAATCTATAGATTGCTTTGGGTAGTATGGACATTTTAATGATGTTGATTCTACCAATCCATGAACATGGTATGTTCTTCCATCTGTTTACGTCTTCCTCTATCTCTTTTTTCAGTGTCCTGTAGTTTTCTGTGTATAGGTCTTTTACCTCCTTAGTTAAGTTTATTCCTAGGTATCTTAATTTTTTGGTGCGATGGTAAATGGGATTGCCTTTTTAGTCTCTCTGTCTGTAAGTTCACTATTGGTGTATAGAAAGGCCATAGATTTCTTGGCGTTAATTTTGTATCCTGCTACATTGCCGAATTCATTTATTAAGTCTATTAGTGTTTTGACGGAGTCATTCGGATTTTTTATGTACAACATCATGTCGTCTGCAAATAAAGACAGCTTTACTTGTTCTTTTCCAATTTGGATGCCTTTTATTTCTCCTTGTCTAATTGCAATAGCTAATAATACTTCCAGTACTATGTCAAACAGGAGTGGTGAGAGTGGGCATCCCTGTCTTGTTCCTGTTCTTAGGGGAAATGTTTTTAGCTTTTGTCCATTGAGTATGATGTTTGCTGTGGGTTTATCATATATAGCTTTTATTATGTTGAGGTATGAGCCTTCTATTCCCACCTTGTTGAGAGTTTTTATCAAGAAAGGGTGTTGGATTTTGTCAAATGCTTTTTCTGCATCAATTGATATGACTATGTGATTTTTATCTCTCAATTTGTTTATGTGATGTATCACATTTATTGATTTGCGGATATTGTACCATCCTTGCATTCTTGGGATAAATCCTACTTGGTCATGGTGTATGATCTTTCTGATGTACTGCTGGAGCCGATTTGCTAGAATTTTGTTGAGGATTTTGGCATCTATGTTCATGAGGGATATTGGTCTGTAATTCTCTTTCATTGTGTTGTCTTTATCTGGTTTTGGTATTAGGGTGATGCTGGCTTCATAGAAGGAGCTTGGAAGTGTTCCTTCCTCTTGAATTTTTTGGAATAGTCTGAGGAGGATAGGTTTTCGTTCTTCCTTGAATGTTTGGTAAAACTCTCCTGTGAAGCCGTCAGGCCCCGGGCTTTTGTTTGCCGGAAGCTTTTTGATGAGTGCTTCAATTTCGTCCATAGTTATTGGCCTATTGAGCTGTTGAGATTCTTCTTGATTGATTTTTGGAAGGTTGTATTTTTCTAGGAATATGTCCATTTCCTCCAGGTTGTCCAGTTTGTTGGAATAGAGCTGTTCGTAGTATTTTGTAACAATCCTTTGTATCTCAGCGGGGTCTGTTGTTATTTCACTTCTTTCATTTCTGATTTTGTTTATTTGGGTCCTCTCTCTTTGCTTCTTGGTGAGCCTGGCTAGATGTCCATCAATCTTGTTTATCTTTTCAAAGAACCAGCTCTTGGTTTTGTTGATCTTTTGTATTGTTTCTTTGGTCTCTATGTCATTTATCTCCGCTCTGATCTTTGTTATTTCCTTCCTTCTGGTTACACTGGGCTTTTCTTGCTGCTCTTTTTCTAGCTCTTTGAGTTGTAGGGTTTTAGGTAATTTATTACCATTGTTTCTTGTTTTTTGCAATAGGCTTGTAGAGCTATGAACTTCCCTCTCAAGACTGCTTTTGCTGTGTCCCATAGATTTTGGATTGTTGTGTTTTCATTGTCATTTGTTGCCATGATGTTTTTTATTTCTTCCTGGATCTCTCTGGTGACCCAGTCCTTGTTTAATAGCATGCTGTTTAGTCTCCATGTGTTTGATTTCTTTGGATTGTATTTATTGTAGTTGATTTCCAGTTTTATGCCACTGTGATCTGAGAAGGTGCTTGATATAATTTCTATCTTCTTGAATTTGAAGAGACTTTGCCTGTGACCCAGCATATGGTCTATCTTTGAAAATGACCCATGTGCACTTGAGAAGAATGTATATTCTGTGGCTCTGGGGTGAAATGTTCTGAAGATGTCAATTAATTCCATCTGGTCTAGTGAGTCATTTAGGATTGCTGTTTGTTTGCTGATTTTTTGTTTAGAGCATTTGTCTAATGGTGATAGTGGGGTATTAAAATCTCCTACTATGATTGTATTGCTATTAATCTCTCCCTTGATATCCTCCAGGAGTTTTTTTATGTATTTGGGTGCTCCTATATTGGAAGCATATATGTTTACCAGAATTATTTCTTCTTGTTGGATTTCTCCCTTTAGTATTATGAAGTGGCCTTCCTTATCTCTTGTTATGGCATTTACTTTGAGGTCTAATTTGTCAGATATAAGTATTGCTACCCCAGCTTTTTTTTCATTTCCATTTGCCTGGAAGATATTTTTCCATCCCTTCACTTTCAATCTGTGTGAGTCTCTTGTTCTGAGGTGGGTCTCTTGTAGACAGCATATATATGGTTCATGTTTTTTTATCCATTCAGCCACTCGATGTCTTTTGATTGGAGCATTTAGTCCGTTTACATTTAAAGTTATTACTGAAAGGTATTTGTTTGTAGTCATCTATTTTTGTGTCTGTATTCCTTCTTACCTGTTTATTTCTTCTTTTTACAGTATTCCCTTTAGCAATTTTTGCATTGCTGGTTTGGTGGTGATAAACTCCCTGAGTCTTTTTTTGTCTGCGAAGCTCCTGATTTCCCCTTCAATTTTGATTGATAGCCTTGCTGGATATAGTATACTTGGATTCAGTCCTTTGCTTTGCAACACTTTGTATACCACCTTCCATTCACTTCTAGCTTGTTGTGTTTCTGTTGAGTAATCATTTGAAAATCTGATATGTGTTCCTTTGTACGTAACTCTCTGTCTCTCTCTTGCCGCCTTTAAGATTCTCTCTTTATCATTTATATTTGCCATTGAAATTATGACATGTCTTGGTGTGGGTCTTTTGGGGTTGATCCTGCTTGGGACTCTCTGTACTTGCGTAACTTTATCTTTCCCATATCCGGGAAGTTTTCTGTCATTATTTCTTCAAATAGATTTTCTAATCCCTGTTGCTCTTCTTGTCCTTCTGGCAGCCCTATTATACGCATGTTACTTCATTTCATGTTGTCCCGAAGCTCCCTTAGGCTTTCCTCCTGCTTTTTAATTTTTTTCTCCAATTGCTGTTCAGATTGAGCTTGTTTCTGTACCTGATCTTCTAACTCACTAATTCGGTCCTCTGCTTCTTGTAGTCTACTGTTGAAGCTTTCCATGGTGTTTTTGATTGTAGCTATATCACTTTTCATTTCTTCCTGATTCTTGCATAAGTTGTTGATTTTCTCATCCATCCGATGTATAAATTCCACGACCATTACTCTGAACTCCTTTTCGGTCATGTTGCAAGCTTCAGTTTCACTAATTTCCTTTCTTGGCGACTCCACATTTTCTTTCCTCTGTGAGTTATTTTGTTTCCCCATTCTGGCTATCACCAGAAAGCTCAAGCTTCCGTTTGCATGGACCTGGGCTGTGTGCTGTGGGGACTTCGCTCCACCCAAGTTTCACTGAAGTGCTCTGACACTAGGATGTGTGGCTGCCTTTGGTTGGTGGGAACCAGACTTGTCCAGGGTCAGTGTCCCCAGTGTTCCGTGTGGTCTCATGTGCACACTTAGAATCAGGGGCCCTGTCTGCACCACACTGTTGGTATGTGCTGAAAATGAGATCCTTAGCATGTGCCAGGAGTCTGAGTTTCCCTGTGTCTGCACCAAGAATTGAATGTCAGAGTCTCTGTTGCCTTGTGTGGTTTCTCGTTGAGAATCAGGGTCCCTGTGTGTGCATGCACCAACAATTGGGGTCGTTGGCTCTTAGTATGAATGCGCTGTGAATCAGGGATCCCAGGCAGCTGTGTCCGGAGTGCCAAATTCCCTGAAGTGGAGCTGCGTCCTGTGTGTGCTCTCTCTACTGAGCCAAACCGGCTAGGGCTCACACTCTCAAATCCCTGAAGGTGAGCTGCCTCTGTGCACTCTCCCAGAATTCCCCGAAGAGGGGCGGAGTACGTCCTGCGTGCCAAATTCCCCAAAGGTAAGCCCCTCTGCGCACGCTCTAAGATTCCCCAAAGGGGAGCTGTGACCCGCAAGCCAAATTCCCCCCAATTCCCAGAAGGGGAGCCCTCTGTGCGCACTGACAGATTTCCCCGAATGTGAGCTGCTTCTGTCCCGTGCACCAAATTCCCTAAGGCGGAGCGCGTCCCTGCGCAAAGCTCTGCAGCTTGGGCGAGGGGCGTGTCTATCAGTTACTATGGCGCTATCCGCGCTCACATGCACGCACGCCTGCGGGGACGGGGATAGGCTCTTTGACTCACGGGAATCTGCCGGGAAGTCTGGATTCTTGTTTCTTCATCTGAAGCTGTGATAGCAGTTCTCTGTCCCCAGTGGCTGCAGGGTCCTGGTTTGTGTCAGAAGCCAGGATCCGAGTCTCAGGCAGCTCTGTTTCTCAAGATGGTGTCTACTTCTTATAAGTCTTGTGGCAGCGTCTTCATTGCTAATATTTGCCAATGAATCATACAGTGAGTTCTGATGACTTTTGGTGACTCATTCAGTACCAAACGTTGAAATCCAGATTGACATCCTAGCATAGCTAGAGCACCATCCATGCAAACACCACAAACCTTTTCCCAAGAGATCTTATGCTCTTTCAGAAATGAACCAACTGTGTCAAATACATCACATGCAGTAGTTGTCATTTCAAGAGGTTTGCAAAAGAGAAACTCATCTTTAAAGTCGCCATCATTAATATACCCCATGTAAACCAGTAACTGTGAACAGTTTGCAACGTCTGTAGATTCATCAAGCTGGATACTAAATATTGGAAGTGGAGCAGATTTAATTTCCTGGATTACCTTATCAAGAATATCAGACATGTCATCTATTCTTTTGCGGACAGTGTCGTTAGATAAGGAAATTGCACTCAATTTCGTAACAAATTCGTCTCCGATCATAACTCGAACAATGTCTTTGGCTTCTGGCAACAGTAAATCCTCAGCAATGGTGTGAGGTTTCATAGTTCTGGCGATTCTGAGTGCCACCAAATATGAAGCTTCAACTGCTGCTACGTTTTGTTTGTGGTATTTGCTACCAGTGTCAAGTCTGGCTTTCTTGAGTCCATCAGCTTTGCTTCTAAAGTAGTTGGTATCCTTGGCGGCAAAGCTCAGATGCTTGCTATCAAAATGGTGTTTTAGTTTGTTCGGCTTCATAGATTCGGCTGATAGAATTTCACAACAAATAACACATTGCGGGTTCTCAATTCCTGCTGTAATTATTGAGGTAAAACCATACTGTAAAAAATCCTCACTATATTTTCTTTTCTTAACGTTCTTCTCTACACGATCCATTGTCATGGGATGGTTTGCTAATGAAAATAATATATAACAATAGCTTTAATAATACAAAAGATGATACATGGCATAGTTCAGTCAATACAGTTCATTAAAATTTCCTATGATTTACCATTCTCTGTGTTGTTTTTTTTACATGCCTGTTACTATCACAAGGGGGCAGTATTCACATCAACCACAGCTGAATATAAAAAGACCAATCAGCATCCAGATTAAGTTCCCATGGTACAGATATATATATATATATTTTTGCAGTAGTTGATGATTTTACAGTACATGATTTTACATTTACCCAGTAATCATAATTCATGAAGTGTCGTTTTACCTCCAATACTGCTGTTTTCAACACAGTAGCTGCTTTTAACAGAGTAGCTGCTTTCAACACAGCAGCTGCTTTCTACACAGTAGCTGCTCTCTACACATGTGTGACTGGTCCGCATAAGTACATTATGGCACCAACCCTGTCACATACACCTGTATTTGTACAGGGTGTATGTGATGGGGTTGGCGCGATGATGTCATCACGCCAGGTACTCGTATGTGGGCATATCTGCATGTGGGCGGACCCGCCTGGAGATGGATAGAGGAGCGGTGTCTCGGTTCCTAAGACCATCGGAAATATGTGTTTTCTGATGGTCTTAGGCGACCCTTGTGAAAGGGTCATTCGACCCCCAAAGGGGTCATGACCCACAGGTTGAGAACCGCTGATTTAAACAAAAGCGTGGAAAATTATTACAAGCAGATTCAGACTTCCCAATGGGAAGGGGGACTAAATAATGGGTTGCCAGTGAAGCAAGTCATTCTAGGAGTATATATGTGCTACAAGCCTGCTCCATATCTATCTGTCATCTCCTGATTGGTTCCCTCATTGTTCTTGCCCAGCAATGGACTTGAAATTTCTCTGTTTCTATGTGTAAGTACACCTTGTTACTGCAGGCTCTCCCTTGTTTTCCCATTCCTCCCACATTGAATCCAGACACATTTTATTATTTCTGCATGGTTGGTTCCTGTGGCTAGGCTTGCTCAAACTGCCATGTCTGCCCCTGTCTCTGTTCTACCTGCCTTTGCTTCCCACTGGACCCCTGCCCTATCTGCCTGCATTTCAAGTTAACTTCTCTCAGTCTCATATTTATACCTGCTTCAACAGTTGGTTGTGAAGATTACCCAATGTGATATATGAATGTGTGTTTTATAGACTATAAAGCATTATAAATATTTGCTTTAGTTTATAATAAAATTATAGAAGCTATATATATTTTAAGCATTTACTAGAAAAAATGCAATGGAAAAAACATACTGTCCTCTTATTTGAAAATATAATTTCAATTCCAAGCATAGTGACTTTGTGAGTTTCAGCAAGTTTTACATTTTACATTATATGTTGAATCTCTGACAGGTTCCAGCTTAGCAATTAGACTCAGAGCTCATTATACTCAGAGGGTCCATCTGAAGAGGATGAGGTAAAAGTAGTTTATTTTTTATTTTTTTTAATAAATATATTTTATTGATTTTTTACAGAGAGGAAGGGAGAGGGATAGAGAGTTAGAAACATCGATGAGAGAGAGACATCGATCAGCTGCTTCCTGTACACCCCCCACGGTGGATGTGCCCACAACCAAGGTATATGCCCTTGACCTGAATCGAACCTGGGACCCTTCAGTCTGCAGGCCGACGCTCTATCCACTGAGCCAAACCAGTCAGGGCAAGTAGTTTATTTTTTTAAACTCCCCACTGAGACTTAATATTTTAGTTTTGATTTATTTAATCATGGTTATGTTTCAAACAAAACTATGCTCATATAGAAAAGACCCACTGTCTGTTTGCCCCATAGCTATGAGAAAGTCACTGTGAAAATACTTCATTTGGCCATAGTTCTCAAGTAGAAAAGTTTCCCCTCTTAGAGGGGAATGAAGAGTAGAAAAGCCATACCTTTTAAACAGCAATCTCATCTCTATCTAAAAAATTAGGACCAAAATGACATTCTCTTTACAATAGAAAAATGTTTCATTTGTTTTCTCCACCAGGAAAGTGATCATTTCAGGAATAGTGAGATGTTACAGAAAAAGTACCATGAAGTAGAGATACCTATTCATGGTCTGAGATAGGCAATTGCTACATGCCTGGGGAAGTTAGGAGCATAGGCAGGAAGAACAGATAGTAATAAATTCTTAAAAAGTGTTATGAGATTAACAAAATGTAACCTGTGTGTGGCAGGGTGCATCTGTTTTCTAGCCTGTAGTAATCATCTTCCCTAACCTATCAAAGTAGAAAATAATTTACAGTTTTTGGTTTTATGATCTCTCATGCCTAAAAAGTCTTCACTGACCACTCCCAGGATTCATTCTCTCTCTCTCTCTCTCTCTCTCTCCTCTCTCCTATCTATCTCTCCCCCCTTCCCCACCCCCTCTTCTTGCCAATACCAAATGTGATTCCACAGAAAAGAGCAAATACCCACTAAAATATTTCAAGCCTTTCTCCATCAAGGCTTGAAACTAATGTTGTGGATCACACTAGTCCTCTCCTGATCATCCTCTAGCAGGACACGCCCATTAGAATGCACACACAGTGAAGTCTTAGCATTTGTTAAAGGGAATTTACCTACATGTGGTTGCTTGCCTCAATTATAATAATCAGCCCAAGGATGCAGTTAAGCCCAACACAGTCCATGTAGGTACACAGTCTATGTACATGGGAAAGACCCATGGAAAAAATGTGCAAATGATCTTGAACAAAGAAGTGAACTGCTTCATTTTGAAGTAACCTCATATTCTCTGTGTTGTGGGAGATTTATATGATTTTCAAGGTAAAATTTGAATATAAGCAACTTTCACCTAAATGCTTGCTTTAGAAATCAATCTGACCCACTCCATCTAAATTCCCACCCATCTTTATGATGTCCTTCCTCCATGCCCTACCCCACTGTATCAAAGTTCTTTACTAAAGGGGCAGGTAAATGTCTAAGGGGTATTTCAGAACGGGAAAAATAAACATTAAAATGCTCGCAGGCTGACAGATAAATGAGCCCTCTTAGGGCTTTTAAAAGTCTTTGAAGGACGGGTGTCCCGGGAACCTCACTGCCCTCCCGCCTGCTTTTTTCTCCTTAGGTCTCTTCCTCAAGCCCACACACAGCTCTTCTCCCCTTCAAGTCTCCATTCTTTTTTTTTTTTTTCAAAATTTTTTTTATTGATTTTTTACAGAGAGGAAGGGAGAGGGATAGAGAGTTAGAAACATCGATCAGCCACCTCCTGCACACACCCCGCTGGAGATGTGCCCACAACCAAGGTACATGCCCTTGACCGGAATCGAACTTGGGACCCTTCAGTCCGCAGGCTGATGCTCTATCCACTGAGCCAAACTAGTCAGGGCAAGTCTCCATTCTTATGATGCCACTTTGTTGCTCATAGAACTCTACTGTGTCCCACCCCTCTACCCTCCCCATAATGCTTCAACATTTTTCTGAATGCCTGTTGCTTGTCTCCAAATGATACACCCTCAGCGCCATAAATGAGGATGAATGCTGGCCCTCTCATTCCATTTCACACTTCCCTTCAGTCACAATGTGTCCCCATTGTGGAAAGCAATGGTATTTACTTGCTGTAGTGGCGTGGATTTAACCTGGTCCTTCAGGACCTATAGGCACCTCTGTCCTCACCAATTATTGAAAGACCAGGCAAGGCCATTCCACAGCAGAAGCCACATGAGTTGATGAGTTGAGGATTTGTCAGTGGTTGTTCTCTTTGCCACCCTTTCTGATTGATGCCAGCTCCCATATGCCAACTTCAATTCGATTGTTTTGATTCTGAGTCCCTTAATAGAATTGTGTGTGTGTATGCGCGCGTGTGTGCTGTCAAAGTGGGGATGATATTTACTTTACTTTACATAGTTCACAGAGAAACTCTGAGGTCCAATTTGGAAGCCCTAGGACCAGCTTCCTGGAGTATGTATCCAAGCCCCCCACCTGGCCCATCAGAGTCCAAGGGGATTCTGAGTGACTCTTGGCAAATCCATAGATTATTTCTGCTGTCTCTTCCATGACTGATGCAGGACTTTCTTTCTTTATCCCCTGAAATGCCTTACCCACCGGCTACATAAACTCCATCTCTTCTGAGCCTTACTAGAATTAAAGCTCTGATTTGAGTGATAGCTTTTTGGGATAATGGTCTGAATGATTTCCCCAATATAGAGCACCAGCCATCCCATTGCCTTTCTCGACTTTAGTATCTGGGTCCCACTAGTCCTACACTCCTTGAAACTATAGACAGTGTCCCTTATCAGGATCTGATGACCAGAAAAGGAAGGCCCCTGCCACCCCAGGTTAAAGAGAAAGACTGCTCATGCGTAGGAGTTCCCCCTGTAATGAAAAGGGAATCTCTGTGCCTGGAGGAGGCACATTCCACCACCTGTTAGTCACCACCATTCAGTCCTGCTGTGGGGCCTGTCATGGTAATTAAGGGCTCCATATCACACTGCTTCCTTTAACCTTTGTTCCAGTCTTCACATTTGTAACAGGCTTTCTTTTTTTCAGCTCAGATAAGAAGTTATTTATAAGTAAAAGGAACATGTGATGCCATGAAATAAGAATTCAATCCACAGGAAACAATTTTAAAAAAGAGAGTTAAAATGTAACCATGTTTTCTACCTATGTTTAAAATTTGAAATTCTAGTGGCAGCTCCCATTCAGGCATACGGTCACTAAGGTTAACGACTCAGACTCTAGTGTTATGACAGTTTTTGGATATTGCGATCGAAGCATGTTTAAGGTAGGCTAGGCGAGGCTACAAGTTTGGCAGGTTAGGTGTACTACATGCATTTTCAAGCTATGATATTTTCCATTTATGATAGGTTTACAAGCAAAATAGAGACAGACTCATAAACAGAGAGTAGGCTGACAGCTGTCAGGGCATGGGGGGTGGACTGGAGGTGGGTGGAGGGATTGAGCAAAAAAGAAAAAAAAGAGAAAGAACTCATTGGCACGAACAACAGTATGATCATTGCGGGAATGTAACCCCATTGCAAGTTAGGAGTATTTCTATTATGATCATACAACTTTTTGGAAGGAAATCCAAACAAATGAACAAACCTCATTTTCCCCCTGCCCTGAAAACCCCAGACTACTTTACTGTTCTCCACATGGAAAATACTTTAAATACCAGTTAGTTCTATGACTACATAGATAATGGCAATGTAGGAAGATACGTATGTTTTATTGCTGCTAAAAATAAGTAGAGGCCCTGGCCATGTAGCAGAGTTGGTTAGAGTGCCATCCCATATGCCACAGTTGCAGGTTCGATCCCCTGGTCAGGGCATATACAAGAATCAACCAATGAATGCATAAATAAGCAGAACAACAAACTGATGTTATTTCCTCTCTCTCTTTCTTCCTCTCTCTTTCCAATCAATAATTTTTTGTTTTGTTTTGTTAGAGAACAGTATGGAGTTTCCTCAAAAAACTAAAAATGGATCTCCCATTTAACCCAGTGATCCCACTTCTAGGACTATATCCCAAGAAACTAGAAACACCAATCAGAAAGGATATATGCACCCCTATGTTCATAGCAGCACAATTCACCATAGCTAAGATTTGGAAACAGCCTAAGTGCCTATCAGCAGATGAGTGGATCAACAATTAAAAAAAAAAAAAAAGTAGAGCAAGCTGCACCTTAAGATGACTTCAAACCATGAAGTTGAATCATCTCAATGTTCTTTACTAAAAGCTAATTGCTTCCTTCTATTTAATTGCTTATTTATTTTTAAGGCTTCACTTATTCCTGGAGGTTGGATGTAGAAATGTCATGGGGCTTTGCTAGCATAATGTGCCACATAGGATTAGATGGTTTGAATATAAAAACCTTTCTGATTGAGACCTGAGAGAAAAGTTTGTCTAAAATATAGGGAGATGCAACAGTCAGCTTTCAGATCCCAAAGAGTCATAGCAGCTAGACTAGTTTATTACTGAGTAATTTCAATGTATTTATAAGAGCTACAATTTTCATTTAGTTTTTGAAGAGAAGTGATACTGCTTTTATAAAGGACTGAATTATCTTTGATCCTCTTACTCCTGGTTGAGAAGTTTGAATGTGCTGTTTAACAGAATCAAAATGTGAAGATACAATAATTTTTTTCTATCTATTTCTCAGGGCTGGTATCTTCTTGTCACATTTATTCTGTGTTGCTTCCAAAAAAACATTTATAGGAAGTTAAAAATATGGGAAACCATGGTTGCACTCATCAAAATAGGCATACAGAATTACTATATTTTCAGTACCTGCAGAGAATGTATTGTGCTTGGTATATTTTAATTATACATAGCATAAGGCAGGAGCTAATCACATCCCTGCACACCACGTTCTGGAGTTGAAAGTCTGGTGCACCAGAAGCAGAGCCTTGGTGATCCTATAGCAATCTTATTTGGAGGATGTGAAGGTTTGTAATGATGGGACTATTTATAATTAACACACTGGCAAGTAGCTGGCCATTCTATCCAGTGTGGAAGTCCATTACATTTTAAAGCACATATAAAAGACTAGGGGAAAACAAAAGAAAAATTAAATGAGTCAACATATTTATAAGAAAAAATAAAAGGAATCAGAATGATTAGGTTCAAAGATGAGAAGGCTAAAGAGGAAGTTCAAATTTATGAAAGCTCTACAATTTGGTTGTTGTCTGTGTTGGGGTAACCACTTTCTCTTTGCAGAACTGTGTGCCTCCTGGAAGCCATGACTAAGGAAAACCACTGTCTTGCTCTGTGGCATCATGGAAGCAGATTGTGACCACTGTGCTATATTGTGACATCAAGTGCCAAGAATGATGGGGCCTTAACATGGAAGAGTATATTTAAAGCAATCTACTGGCTTGAATAATAATTTTCTAGTGACTTAATGGATTTTATGTCTAAGTTTGAGTTGTTTCATATATATGATCATCAGTACTAGTGGCCTGGTACACAAAATTCATGCACGGGAGGGGGAGTCCCTCAGCCCAGCCTGCACCCTCTCCAATTGGCGACCCCTTGGGGGATGTCTGACTTCCAGTTTAGGCCTGATCTCACAGGGATCGGGCCCTAATCGGCAGTCAGACATCCCTCTCACAATCTGAAATTGCTGGCTCCTAACCGCTTACCTGCCTGCCTGCCTGGTCACCCCTAACTGCCTCTGCCTGCCTGCCTGATCACCCCTAACCCCTCTGCCTGCTGGCCTGATTGCCCCTACCCTTCTGCCTGCCTGCCTGCCTGCCTGTTTGCCCCCAACGGCCCTCCCCTGCCGGCCTGATCTCGCCCCCAACTGCCCTCCCCTGCTGGCCTGATGTTGCCCCCAACTGCCTCTGCCTGCCTGATCGCCCCTAACTGCCCTCCCCTGCCAGCTTGATCTCGCCCCCAACTGCCCTCCCCTGCTGGCCTGGTTGCCCCCAACTGCCCTCGCCTGACAGCCTGATCTCACCCACAACTGCCCTCCCTTGCTGGCCTGGTTGCCCCCAACTGCCCTTGATCTCATCCCTAACTGCTGGCCTGATCTCATCCCTAACTGCTCTCCCCTGCAGGCCTGATCGCACCTAACTGCCTCTGCTGGCCTGACCTCGCCCCCAATGGCCCTCCCCTGCTGGTCTGTTTTCACCCCCAACTACCCTCCCTTGCTGGCCTGATTGCACCTAACCCCCTGCTGGCCTGATCTCATCCCCAACTGCCCTCCCTGCTGGCCTGATGGGCCCTAACTGCCTCTGCCTCAGCTCCCACCACCATGGCTTTGTCAGAAGGAAGTCAGACGTCCGGAAATGGCTGGTCAACCCAGTCTAATTAGCATATTACCCTTTTATTAGTATAGATGGATTATATATGATAGGATTGCTTAAATTGGGGGAGTGGGGGAGCCTTTTCAGCAGGAGGAGATGCTCTTGGCAGACAAAAATACATAATCCCTATATCTGGACTGATAGCTAGCCATATGCACTATACTGCCAAACCAGTCATTAAAAAAATTGAACTGCTTTCTTACAACTTACACCAAACAGCTGTTGCCCTTAAAACCCCTACTCAGCCCCCACCTTAGGTTCTGCCTTCGCAGTTCGCCCAGATTAGGTTCTGATTGGTCAGTTTCTGTGCCAGTCAGCGTCAAAAGCTCCACCTCCTGGGCAGCCATTGGCTCCTTGCAGTTCACCCAGATTTGGTTCTGATTGGTTTCTATGCCAGTCAGTGTCTCTGTGCCTATCTCTGGGCCTGATCAGAGAGGTGAGGCTGATCAGCAGCCCCCTCAGAGGCCCAGAGAGAAACAGAGGCATGGCTGCTGGCGAAGTCTGGAGAGAAAAAGAGAGGCAACGGCTGATCAACAGCTGCCACAGAGGCTGTGGATCACACCATGCATTCTCTCCAGGGCCTCTCTCTGGGCCCATCGGCAGTCAGTGCTGGGTTGCCTCGCCCACACTGGCAGCAGTCAGTGCTGGGTTGCTCTGGCAGGACTGACTTTGGTTGAGCCTTTGGTTGGTCGTTACGGACCCTGCGTTTTTATATATTAGGATTGTAACTCATGGTGCAGAATGCTTGGCACAAACTTTCCCTCCAGCCCCTCGTCTTGGAAACCTCATGTCCTTCCAAGGCTCTGCTCACCCTCTTCAGCTGCTACACGAAGTAAATTGCATCGTGTGCATGGAAACTGTTTGCAGGCTCCATGGGTATGTCTTTACTTCACTGCAGTTCCAATTACCCCCACATAAGAAGAGACACGCTTATAATCAGGTAACACCATTGTGGTAAGACCACTGCTCAGCCTACTGCAGCAGTTTTAAATAGGCCATGGGTCACCTTAGATGGTTTGGCTCAGTGGATAGGCTGTGCAGGGTGGGGTGGGGCTGATATAAAGTATAGCATAGGAAATATAGTCACTAATATTGTAATAACTATGTATGGTGCCAAGATGTATGTGTATAAGACTTATTGGAGGATCACATCATCCTATATAATAAAGAGGTAATATGCAAATTCACCCTCACGTCCTCGTGTCACAAGATGGCCACCCCCCCGTTGTACAAGGTGGCCGCCCCCATGTTGTCACAAGATGGCTGCCCCCATATGTTACAAGATGGCCACCCCCATGTCATCACAAGATGGCTGCCCCCATGTCGTCAAAAGATGGCCACCACAAGATGGCCACCCCCATGTTGTCACAAGATGGCCACCATAAGAAGACCGCCCCATGTCATCACAAGATGGCCACTCCCCATGTCATCACATGATGGCTGCCACAAGATGGCTGCCCCACATCATCACAAGATGGCCACCCCCATGTTGTCACAAGATGGCCACCCCCCATGTCATCACATGATGGCCGCCACAAGATGGCTGCCCCCACATTGTCATAAGATGGCCACAACAAGATGTCCGCCCCACATCATCACAAGATGGCCATCCCCACATTGTCACAAGATGGCCACCACAAGATGGCTGCCCCCATGTCATCACAATATGGCCACCACAAGATGACCGCCCCTATGTTGTCACAATATGGCCACCACAAGATGGCTGCCCCTACTTCGTCAGAAGATGGCCACCCCCATGTCATCACAAGATGGCCGCCCCCACATTGTCACAAGATGGCCAGCAGGGGAGGGAAGTTGGGGGCGATCAGGCCAGCAGGGGAGTAGTTAGGCATCAATCAGGTTGGGAGGGGAGCGATTAGGGGGCTATCAGGCTAGCAGGCAGAAGTGGTTAGGGGCAATCAGGCAGGTAGGCAGGCGAATGATTAGGAGCTAGCAATCCCAGATTGTGAGAGAGGTCCCAGATTGGAGAGGGTGCAGGATGGGCTGAGGGACACCCCTCCTCCAGTGCACGAGTTTTGTGCACCGGACCTGTAGTAAATTATATAATTGTTTAACCATTATGCTGTACACTTGAAACTAATATAAAACAATATTGAGTGTCAACTGTAATAGAAAAAAATCTTATGGATATAAAATAGTATGTAAGAACCTAACTTCATTTTAAAGTGAATATAAAACCATAACATAATTAGCATTATTATAAAGTATTATGAAGTGAGAAATTAGATTTTTAATATCCTCTTGCTCAGGTTTTCCTATATTTTACATTCCATTGATTTGAGCAAACTACAAGGAAATCTATACTAATAATCTATACTAATAAAAGGATAATATGCAAATTGGTCACAACGCCCTCACAATAACAACCGAACAGCAGGCTGCGTGGGGCAACAAGGCTGGCAGGGGGGTTAGTGAGGGACTGCCAAATGACTGACCAGCAGGCTGCATGGGGTGACCAGGCCAGCAGAGGGGGCAGTTGGGGGCAACCAGGCCAGCCGGGGAGGCAGTTGGGGGTGATCAGGCTGGCAGGTGTGGGGCAGTTGGGAGCAACCAGGCCAGTGGGGGGGCAGTTAGGAGAGACCAGGCTAGCAGGGGGGCAGTTGGGGGTGACCAGGATGGCAGGGGGGGCAGTTAGGGGCGATCAGGCAGGCAGGCAGGTGAGCAGTTAGGAGCCAGCAGTCCTGGATTGTGAGAGGGATGTCCAACTGCCGGTTTCATCGGGCCGAAACCGGCAGCCTGACATCCCCTGAGGGGTCCTGGATTGGAGAGGGTCCAGGCTGGGCTGAGGGGAACCCCTCCCCCAGGAATGAATTTCGTGCACCGGGCCTCTAGTCCTATCTAATAAAAGAGTAATATGCAAATTGACCATCACTCCAAGACACAAGATGGCCACCCCATGTGGTCAAAGATGGCTGCCACCATGTGGGCACAAGATGGGCGTTACAAGATTGCCTGCAGGGGAGAGCAGTTGTGGGCAGTTAGGGGTGACCAGGTCAGCAGAGGAAGGTAGTTGGGGGTGACCAGGCTGGCAGATGAGAGCAGTTGGGGGAGATCAGGCCAGCAAGGGAGGGCAGTTGCAGGGGACCCAGGCCTGCAGGGGAGGGCAGTTGGGGGGACCAGGCCTGCAGGGGAGGGCAGTTGTGGGCAATCAGGAAACCAGGGAGGGCAGTTAGGGGTGACCGGGCCAGCAGTGGAGGGCAGTTGGGGGAAATCAAGTCAGCAGGGGAGGGCAGTTGGGGGGACCAGACCTGCAGGGGAAGGCAGTTGTGGGGGACCAGGCCAGCAGGGGACGGCAGTTGTGGGCAACCAGGCCAGCAGGGAGGGAAGTTAGGGGTGACAGGGCCAGCAGAGGAGGGCAGTTGGAGGAGACCAGGCCAGCAGGGGAGGGTAGTTGGGGGGGACCAAGCCTGCAGGGGAGGGCAGTTGGGGAGGAACAGGCTTGCAAGGGAGGACATTTGGGGTGGCACCCAGGCCTGTAGGGGAGGGCATTTAGGGGTGACCAGACTGGCAGGGGAGGGCAGTTAGGGGTTACTGGGCCAGCAGAAGAGGGCAGTTAGGGGTGACCAGGCCAGCAGAGGAGGGCAGTTGGGGGAGACCAGGTCTGCAGGGGATGGCAGTTTTGTGCTATCAGGCCAGTAGGGAGAGCAGTTAGGGATGACTGGGCCAGCAGGGGAGGGCAGTTAGGGGTGACCAGGCTGGCAGAGGAGGGCAGTTAGGGGCAATCAGACCAGCTGGGAAGCAGTTATGTGTCGATCAGGCTGGCAGGGGAGTGGTTAGGGGGTGATCCGGCTGGCAGGCAGAAGCAGTTAGGTGCAATCAGGCAGAGGCAGGTGAGCGGTTGGGAGCGGGGGGATCCTGGTGGGATCAGGCCTAAACGGGTGGTCAGACATCCCTCAAGAGGTCCCAGATTGCAGAGGGTGCAGGCTGGGCTGAAGGACACCCCCCACCCCATGCACGAATTTTGTGCACCGGGCCTCTAGTATACCAATAATGAACTCACAGAAAGAGAAACAAAAAATGTACAAAACCATTCTTCGTTCACAGGCTGTGCAGAAATAGTAGTGGCTATGCTTTGCCAAAGACCTTAATCTCAGATTCTAATAGACTGTCAGAACTGGATGGGCTGGGTGAGCCTGCACAAATGGATTAGTACAATTTCCTTCTTTTAAATATTAGAAAATGAAGACAAGATAGTGTATGTAGTTAATTAAATTATCTGCACTATTCATATTCACATCAATAATAATACTCTGTCAAAACAAAATAAATTCATCATCTAATTAAAAAAAAAACAGCAATCCCAAAACATTTCAAAAGATATATTTAAACTGGGTACAGAATATCAAGATTTCTCTGTTTTTGTTACAACTGCATAGGAATTTACAATTATTCAATAAAAAAGATATGTTTATGCTAAAGAAATCAAATTTTCTACAGTCCACATCCTGTTGTAGGAAGAAATCAATTTTTCCTCCTAAATAACATTTCAAAATTTTTTATTAGCAATTGCTTTATAGAAACCAATGCCTATAAGAGTTGACCACATTGATGCCACAATACCAAAGACAGTGCCAAACAAATTCACATCTACTTAGAAATGTGTGCCATAGAATTTGCAATGTTCTTACCTTTTCTTTATACAGTCTGTCACAGGGATATTTTACAGCTACCTCTTGTTATTATGGATAAATCTGGTCAGTAGAGGCCACTCTGAAGGCTCTTGGACCCAACGGGAAAATCTCTGCACTGTTTGCACTGTTAGCAGTCATGATAGTACCTCGCACTGCAGTAGAATACCCTGTGACCATCTTCATTTTGTGTGGCAAAAACAGACAGAAAGACTCCTCAGTCCCTGCAGAAATGCAGCCATGACTACAGTGACACAGAGGCCCACCCCAGTTCCAAACCATCTGTGATGGAAATGAAATGCCAGATGCCTCATCACTATTGTTGAGTCTCTTGTAGAATATATATACCTGTACTGGAGCTCCTAAAGGCCCCATATAGTTTGGAATCCTCTCTAATAAAATGGTAATATGCAAATTAACCATCACTCCGCTACATAAGCCATGCCCACCAGCCAAACCATGTCCACCATCCAATCAGGGCGAGTATGCAAATTAACCCCAGCCAAGATGGCTACAGCCACAGAGAGCAAGGTTTCCTAGGTAACAGAGGAAGCCAAGCTTTCCATAGCCATTGCAGGCCTAAGCCTCCGCTCAAGCTACAAAGTTTCAATTATAGAAGGTAAACAAATTCAAACAAATGGTGGCAGAATGGAGCTTGAGAGAGCAGGCCAGGGTTGCCGGCGGCAACAGGGGAAGCAAAGCTTTCCGCACACCCTGGCTGGGCTCACCTGCTTAAGGCTACAGTTTCCATTGTAGAAGGTGAATTAACTGCCACAGAAATGGCTGTGGGTGGAGGGAGCAGCAGGCTTGGCTCCGCTCCAGGCTACAAAGTTTCAATTGTAGAAGGAAAATAAATTCCAGATACCAGGGCCTCCGCTTGGGTCACCAGGGGGTGTGGCCGGCCTGCAAACCACCACAGGCCCCTCGCTCAGGCTTCCCCACGCCCCAAGGGAACCCCCACCCTGATCCGGGACACCCTTCAGGCCCCCACCCTTGCACCAGGCCTCTATCCTATCTAATAAAAGAGTAATGTGCAGATTGACCATCAATCCAACACACAATATGGCTGCCCCCATGTGGTCAAAGATCCTGCCCCCATGTGGACACAAGATGGTCACTGAAAGATGGCCAGCAGGAGAGGGCAGTTGGGAGGCACCCAGCCTGCAAGGGAGGGCAGTTGAGAGGGACCAGGCTTGCAAGGGAGGGCAGTTGGAGGTGATCAACCCTATAGGAGAGGGCAGTTAGGGGTGACCAGGCCGGCAGAGGAGGGAAGTTGGGGGCAAACAGGCTGGCAGGGGAGCAGTTAAGCATCAACCAGGCTGGCAGCGGAGTGGTTAGGGGGTGATCAGGCTGGCAGGCAGAAGCAGTTAGGGGCAATCAGGAAGGCAGGCAGGCAAGCAGTTGGGAGCCAGCAGTCCTGGATTGTGAGAGGGATGTCTGACTGGCCGTTTAGGATCAGGCCTAAACCGGCAGTCGGACATCCCTCCAGGAGTCCCAGATTGGAGAGGGTACAGGCTGGGCTGAGGGACAACCCCCCTCTGTGCACAAATTTCATGCACCGGGCTTCTAGTTTTAAAATAATACACCAAGAAACGTGTGCAAAAGGAGGACTTCATGCCTTGGTTAGAGAATCTCACAGTTTCCTGGACTCTAAAAATTGACTTAAGAATGGAGTGATTGATTGACTTATTGATGTATTATCAATTGAATGATTGGTCCATTCATCATTTAATATTTACCACCATCCATGAACTTTGCCCTGAACTAAGTACTAGGTCAAGTTAGAAAATCTCATTTTAGGAAGAGATGGAAGTATTTAAAGTTCTGGCTCTAAATGTGACTAGGACACAACCACTTGCAACAACTAAACCTCCATTCATTACTTCAACAATAATAAGATTGTATGAAGTAACCCAAATATGTCTCAAAGTTCTCTAAAGGCTTCTAAACTGAATGCATAGTCTTTCATGTTAAGATTTCCTATATGTATAGAAGGATATTTGTGTCTGTTCAGAAGTGCAGACTTTTAAATAAACCTTTACAAGTATGTCATTTAAACTTCTCTCGGTAGTCTTGTAAAATGGATATTATTTTTTTTTCTTTCAATTTTATTTTGTATTAGTTTCAGGTGTACAGCTTAGTGGATAGATAGACATATACTTTACAGAGTAGTTCCCTTTGATATTTCCAGTACCCAACTGGCATCATACATAATTATCACAATATTATTGACTGTGTGTCCTATGCTGTACTTTTCATCCCTGTGACTATTTTGTAACTACCAGTTTGTAATTCTTAATCTCTTCACCTTTTTCACCAAGGCCCCAACCCCCTCACATTCGCACCCCCATCTGGCCACCCTCAGTTTTGTTCTCTATAAGTCTGTTCCTGTTTTGTTTGTTAGTTAATTTTGTTCATTAGATTCCACATGTAAGTGAAATCACATGGTATATGTCTTTGACTGACTTATTTCACTTAGCATAATATCCTCTAGGTCCATCATGCTGTCACAAATGGTAAAATTTCATTTTTATGGCCAAGTAATATTCCATTGTATATCTGTACCACAGCTTTTTAACCTATTTGTCTATTGGTGGGCACTGGGGTTGCTTCTATATCTTGGCTGTTGTATGATGCTGCAATGAATGTAGGAGTGCACATATTTTTTTGAATTAGTGTTTTTGTTTTCTTTGAATAAATTCCCAGAAGTGAAATTGCTGGGACATAAGGCAGTTCCATTGTTTAACATATTTGACAATAGAGACAAATTAGACCTACAGAAGTTAAGGGACTTGCTGATTCTTACCAAGCTAGTGAGGCAACCAACCATTTTGGCAAGCAGAATAGCATAGTAGAAACAATATGTGGGCTTTGGGTTTAAACAGCCCTGAGTTTGAATTCTGTGTTTCATTTATAACCAAGACAACTTGGGCAAATTACTCAGCCTTCCTGAGTCTCGGCTTTCTTATTTTTAAATGAGAATAACACCCATCACCTTGTATCATTATAAGAATTAAGTGAGATAATGTGTCAAATGCTTGGTACACAGTAGTGAATCAAGAAAAAATTAGTATCTGTGCTCTCATTTTTTGTCCGGTCTCCTACAAGAACACTAAAGTTACAGATTTTCTATTTGTGAAGTCAGATGGATGAATTTATGCTTTTCATTGTGGCCAAGGGACATGATTTGGTGGCCCAAGTGGAGGAAGAGGGCTGTAAGGTTGGGGATTAGCATCCAGTAGATCCAATAGCTCAGGTTTTACTATACCCCCTTCTTTTTTAATGTGTGCTTCTATGTGTAATGGCACCTGCCATCCCCCCATCCAAACACTTTCTGTTTTATTTCCCCAGACCAGTGCTGTCCACCAGAACTTTCTACAATGATGGAAATACTGTACGGTCCAATATCATAGTCAATAACCACAGAAGGCCTTTGAGCACCTAGAATATAGCTCTTGTTACCAAGGATGTTTAATTTTATTTATTTTTAATTAGTTAAAATGTGAATTTAATTAGTCACATTTCACAGTGGCTAGTCAAATTGGATAGCTCAGCTCCAGAGAATTAGCTTCCAGTGGGGTGGGAGCAATTCAATTTTCTACCTGTTTACACAGCTTTGATCCCATCTTGCTTATCTTAGTCGGCCCCTTTACTCTCACCTCCAGAGGTTGCCAGTGACACATGTCTGTGGGAATTTGGGAGATTCTGTGGCATATTTTGCTTTGCTTCTCAGCTCTCACACTACAGGCTCAGTGTTATGGGTTGAATTGTGTCCCCCCCCAAATTTCATACATTGAAGTCTTATGTCTGGTATCTCAGGATATGGCCTTATTTGGAAATAGAGTCTGTAGATATAATTAGCTAAGATGAGGTCATTAGGATAGGCCCTAATTCAGTATGACTAATGTCCAAATAAATGTACACAAGGACATACACACAGGGAAAGAGCCCTCTGAAGATGAGAGTAGAGATTGGGTGATATATCTATAAGTCAAGGAACTCCAAATTGTCATCAAACCCACAGAAGCCAAGGAGAGGCCTGAAGCAGATTCCCTCACAGCTTCAGAAGGAACCCATTTGTCCACAGCCTGACCTTGAGCTCTGGCCTCAAGAATTGTGTGAAGATGCACTTCTGTTATTTAAGCCACCCAACATGTGGTACTCTCTTACATTACCCCAGGAAATTAATACACAGGGGTTCCATTTTCTCCTCTCTGCATTCTCAGTTGCCACGTATCCTGCTGTAGAGCTTTCATACATTTATTGCTGTTGTCTCATCTCTGTCCCCCATATCTTTGTGGGCACATGCCTTAAAGAACAAACAAACTATAAACTGTTTACTGTCAAAGAAGTGAGGATTTGGGAGGGGTGAGTCTAGTTGCTTGTGTTCTATTTGCCATCTTTCCTGGAAGTCTGGATTAAATTTTTTTTTTCTGGTTTTGGATTTTTAAAATTATTATTTGCAAACATGAGTCCTTCCCTCCCCCCTCAGTATTTCCTTAGAGGAACAAGATGCCCTTATTAAGAAAACAAATAAAAATATCTCCCAAGGGGCTAAATGCTGCTTGGAGGAAGGAAAGCACAGCATTTTTAGGGAAGAGTTGTCTCCATGAACATCTTTCTTCCGTTTAAAATAGATGAAGGAAGTTAAAACTCCAGATGTATGAGGTGGCGGGTAAGTGAGAGAGAGTTGGAATATTCATATTTTTGTTTAGAAAAGATTCCCACATCACCCAGGAAGAAAATTTGGACTGTAAATTGGATAAGTGGTTGTTGCCATGTCTATTTAGATAACAATTACACAAAATCGCAAGTCAGGAAGAAAAGCAAGGACTTGACAAGACGTATTTGAAAGCCATTTCATGGAGGCAAGATTACAGGTTGAATAAGAAATTAAATCTTGGGGATTTCAACAATCGTAGCAGCAAAGATTTCCCAGGTTGGAATTAACTAAAGTTATTACTATACATCTTAAAAATAGAAATTCATGGAGGATTAAAGAGAATTTAAAAAAATTATTTCATCCCATTTCCCATGCAGCAAACAGGTTTCATTTTGGCAACTTTGTGTAAATAAATACTATTATTTTTTATACTAGAGGCCTGGTACCACCTGCCTGCTCGCTGCTCCTTACTTCTCGGCTCACTGCTCCTTAGCGCTACCATAGAGGCGGGAGAGGCTCCCACCACCACCGCTGCACTCACCAGTCGTGAGCCCGGCTTCTGGCTGAGCGGCTGTGGGAGTGCACTGACCACCAGGGGACAGCTTCTGCGTTGAGCATCTCCCCACTGGTAGTCAGTGGCCGTCATAACAACCAGTCGTTCTGCTAGTCATTGGGCAGTTCGGTCAATTTGCATATTAGGCTTTTATTATATAGGATTTGTGTGAGCTCTTATATGTTAAAGATACTAACCATTTATTGAATATTTGCTGCAAATACACTTTTCCCAGTTTGACTTTTAAAATCTAGGCTCATTAGCAATTTCCCCTGTAGGCACATGGATTCCTTTAGATGCCTGTTTTCTTCTTCATTGGAATTCTATGTTATTTTTATTGCTATAATTTCTTTTTTTTAAGAGTCTCTTATTCTTGTTGAGTCATGTTTTCTTCTAGAGTTTGCAGCCATGGGACCATAATAGCTTCACTTATAACTTTATTTTTAAGATATGTTTTCATTTATTTGAGAGAGAGAGAGAGAGAGAGAGAGAAAGAAAGAGAAAGAGAGAAACACTGATTCCACAATAGGGGCATGTGCCCTGACAGGGAACCTAACCAGCAACCTATTGGTATACAGGACAGACATTCAGGCCCCGGGCCTCAGGCTTTTTACTCTTTGTTGTTAATGCTTATCGGAGTCAAAAGGTCCTTCACAGGTGGTTTATTATGCTAATGAGCTCATAGCTTCCAAAAGAGGCTGAAGATTCTCATTCAGGGCTTTCACAGGACAGTGGCACCTCGCAGAACCCCTGCTCTTAGGAGACTCTCCTTTCAATAGTAATAACAGAACAGCTGGCACTGAATGGCCACTTAAAACAGGCCCCAGCACTCTTCCAAGTGCTTCACCTGGTGACCTGGTTTGATCAACAACCCCAGAAGGCCCGCAGCTTTCAGATGAGAAAACAAAGGTTAAGTGATTTGCCCAAGTGCAGGGCAGAGCTGGGAGGCACACGGAGTGGGGGCTGCTGGGGAACAGATGTGCACACAGATGACGCAGGGGTTCCTGGCGAGCGTGACAACTGAAGCAGGACAGGACCATGCTGGGTAGAGAGGGAAGGCAGCGGGGATTGCCCCTGAGACCCAGGGGTTTCATATTTCAGAGCCACCTTGCCAGTGAATCGAGAATCTGGAATCCAAGTTCTCCAGGGGCCCCCAGGACATGGAGCAGGCAATTTCCACACCTGCCTACGTTGCCAGTTAAGCGCTGGGGTTTGTAAGCCCAGTGAGGGCAGGGGGCAGATAATCACAGTGGCAACAGTGAGGCTTAGTACCTGTCAAGCACCGGGCTGAGAGCCTTATGTGCATAATCTTACGCACACCTGTAACATTCCAATGAGGCTGGTACTATTATGAGACCCATTTTATAGATGAAGAGACCGAGGCTCAGAGAGGTCACACAGGTCTAACTGGCAGAGTCTGTGTGACTCCAAAGTCTATATATCCTCACCACATCCCTCTGCTACTCCCAACCCTCGAGTGGGTGGCATTGCTAAGTCCAGCTTTTCTCTCTCTCCTGCTCTGGGACACCCCATGATCAGCAGGGCTGAGTAGAGGAGGAGAGATGGGACTCCGAGGGACCCAGCAAGGGACCTGGCCATTATTTCTCTAGAGCCCAGGATAAAGAATCAATAAGGAAAAAGACTTGCCGTTTCCAGGCTGTTCGATTGTATCTTCTTCCTACTAATGGAAACTGGTATGCCAGAGGTGATAGGAGTCTGCAGTCGGGGGAGAGGAGGGAGGGACTGAGTGGTTGGCCACTCTGGCCATTCCCGCAGCTCGCTGGCCCCGCCCCTGCCGTTGGTCACCCTCTGTGTGTGGGGCCATGGAGGTGGGGGCCTTGGCCTGGTGCCACGCACATCTCCCGCCACCCACCCCTGGTGCCACTCACCCCCAGTCCCCTTTTGCCATCAAGATATGGGAGCCTGCTGGCTGGGGAAGGGACTGAGAGGTGGTCAGTGCGTCTCATAGTGACTGGGCCAGCGGTCATTCTGGTCATTCCGGTCCTTCCACTGTTAGGGTCAATTTGCATATAACCCTTTTATTATATAGGATAGTCTTCTGAATAATAGTAAAAAAATTATACTTATTGGGCATTAATATCTGACAATGTTTCAGTTACCTACTGCTGAGTAACAACCACCCCAAAATGTAATGGCTTAAAGTAACATAAGTTTTTATTTCTCAAAATTCTGAATATTGGATGAGCAGTCCTTCTGCTGGTCTTGCCCAGAATTTTCTTTCTTTTTTTTTTTTTTTTTTTCCAATTTTTTAATTAAGGTATTATATGTGTACATATCTTACCATTGCCCCCCCCACCCCACTCCCATATATGCCCTCACCCCCCAGAGTTTTGCGTCCATTGGTTATGCTTATATGCATGCATACAAGTCCTTTGATTGATCTCTTATCTTCCCCACCTCTCCCTAACCTTCCTGCTGTAATTTGACAGACTGTTTGATGCTTTACTGCCTCTGTATCTATCTTTTTGTTCAAGTTTTTAATGTTCTTTATTATCCATAAATGAGTGAGATCATGTGGTATTTTTCTTTCATTGACTGGCTTATTTCACTTAACATAATGTTCTCCAATTCCATCCAGGTTGCTGCAAATGATAAGAATTCCTTCTTTTTTATGGCAGCATAATATTCCATTGTGTAGATGTACCATAGTTTTCTGATCCAGTCATCTGCTGATGGGCACCTAGGCTGTTTCCAGATCTTAGCTATTGTAAATTGTGCTGCTATGAACATAGGGGTGCATATTTCCTTTCTTATTGGTGTTCCCAGTTTCTTAGGATATATTCCTAGGAGTGGGATTACTGGGTCAAATGGGAGTTCCATTTTCAGTTTTTTGAGGAAACTCCATACTGTTCTCCACAGTGGCTGCACCAGTCTGCATTCCCACCAGCAGTGCACGAGGGTTCCTTTTTCTCTGTATCCTCGCCAACACTTGTCGTTTGTTGATGATAGCCATTCTGACAGGTGTGAGATGATAGCGCATTGTTGTTTTGATTTGCATCTCTTGGATAATTAGTGAACTTGAGCATGTTTTCATATGTCTCTTGGCCTTCCTTCTGTCTTCTTTTGAAAAGATTCTATTTAGGTCCGTTGCCCATTTTTTTATTGGATCATTTATCTTCCTTTTATTAAGTTGTATAAGCTGCCTGTAGATGTTGGAGATTAAACCTTTATCAGTGATGCCATTTGCAAATATGTTCTCCCATGCAGTGGGCTTTCTTGTTGTTTTGTTGATAGTTTCTTTTGCTGTAAAAAAGCTTTTTATTTTGATGTAGTCCCATTTGTTTATTTTCTCTTTAGCTTCCATTGCCCTAGGGGCTGTATCAGTGAAGAAGTTCTTTTGACATATGTCTGAGATTTTGCTGCCTGTGGATTCCTCTAGTATTTTTATAGTTTCCCGTCTTATGTTTAAGTCCTGTATCCATTTTGAGTTTATTTTTGTGTATGGTGTAAGTTGGTGATCTAGCTTCATTTTTTTGCATGTGTCTGTCCAATTTTCCCAACACCATTTATTGAAGAGACTGTCTTGACTCCATTGTATATTCATGCCTCCTTTGTCAAATATTAATTGAGCATAGTGGTTTGGATCAATATCTGGATTCTCTATTTTGTTCCATTGATCTATATGTCTGTTCTTATGCCAGTACCAGGCTGTTTTGAGAATAGTGGCTTTGTAATACAGCTTGAAATCTGGTATTGAGATCCCTCCTACTTTATTCTTCTTTCTCAGGATTGCTGTGGCTATTCAAGGTCTTTTTTTATTCCAGATGAATTTTTGGAGAGTTCTTTCAAGGTCTGTGAAATATGCTGTTGGTATTTTAATGGGGAGTGCATTGAATCTATAGATTGCTTTGGGTAGTATGGACATTTTAATGATGTTGATTCTACCAATCCATGAACATGGTATGTTCTTCCATCTGTTTACGTCTTCCTCTATCTCTTTTTTCAGTGTCCTGTAGTTTTCCGTGTATAGGTCTTTTACCTCCTTAGTTAAGTTTATTCCTAGGTATCTTTAATTTTTTTGGTGCGATGGTAAATGGGATTGCCTTTTTAGTCTCTCTGTCTGTAAGTTCACTATTAGTGTATAGAAAGGCCATAGATTTCTTGGCATTAATTTTGTATCCTGCTACATTGCCGAATTCATTTATTAAGTCTATTAGTTTTTTGACGGAGTCATTCGGATTTTTTATGTACAATATCATGTCGTCTGCAAATAAAGACAGCTTTACTTGTTCTTTTCCAATTTGGATGACTTTTATTTCTTCTTCTTGTCTAATTGCAATAGCTAATACTTCCAGTACTATGTCAAACAGGAGTGGTGAGAGTGGGCATCCCTGTCTTGTTCCTGTTCTTAGGGGAAATGTTTTTAGCTTTTGTCCATTGAGTATGATGTTTGCTGTGGGTTTATCATATATAGCTTTTATTATGTTGAGGTATGAGCCTTCTATTCCCACCTTGTTGAGAGTTTTTATCAAGAAAGGGTGTTGGATTTTGTCAAATGCTTTTTCTGCATCAATTGATATGACTATGTGATTTTTATCTCTCAATTTGTTTATGTGATGTATCACGTTTATTGATTTGCGGATATTGTACCATCCTTGCATTCTTGGGATAAATCCTGCTTGGTCATGGTGTATGATCTTTCTGATGTACTGCTGGAGCCGATTTGCTAGAATTTTGTTGAGGATTTTGGCATCTATGTTCATGAGGGATATTGGTCTGTAATTCTCTTTCATTGTGTTGTCTTTATCTGGTTTTGGTATTAGGGTGATGCTGGCTTCATAGAAGGAGCTTGGAAGTGTTCCTTCCTCTTGAATTTTTTGGAATAGTCTGAGGAGGATAGGTTTTAGTTCTTCCTTGAATGTTTGGTAAAACTCTCCTGTGAAGCCGTCAGGCCCTGGGCTTTTGTTTGCCGGAAGCTTTTTGATGACTTCTTCAATTTCGTCCATAGTTATTGGCCTATTGAGCTGTTGAGATTCTTCTTGATTGATTTTTGGAAGGTTGTATTTTTCTAGGAATATGTCCATTTCCTTCAGGTTGTCCAGTTTGTTGGAATAGAGCTGTTCGTAGTATTTTGTAACAATCCTTTGTATCTCAGCGGGGTCTGTTGTTATTTCACTTCTTTCATTTCTGATTTTGTTTATTTGGGTCCTCTCTCTTTGCTTCTTGGTGAGCCTGGCTAGATGTCCATCAATCTTGTTTATCTTTTCAAAGAACCAGCTCTTGGTTTTGTTGATCTTTTGTATTGTTTCTTTGGTCTCTATGTCATTTATCTCCGCTCTGATCTTCTTTGTTATTTCCTTCCTTCTGGTTACACTGGGCTTTTCTTGCTGCTCTTTTTCTAGCTCTTTGAGTTGTAGGGTTAGGTAATTTATTACCATTGTTTCTTGTTTTTTGCAATAGGCTTGTAGAGCTATGAACTTCCCTCTCAAGACTGCTTTCGCTGTGTCCCATAGATTTTGGATTGTTGTGTTTTCATTGACATTTGTTGCCATGATGTTTTTTATTTCTTCCTTGATCTCTCTGGTGACCCAGTCCTTGTTTAATAGCATGCTGTTTAGTCTCCATGTGTTTGATTTCTTTGGATTGTATTTATTATAGTTGATTTCCAGTTTTATGCCACTGTGATCTGAGAAGATGCTTGATATAATTTCTATCTTCTTGAATTTGAAGAGACTTTGCCTGTGACCCAGCATATGGTTTATCTTTGAAAATGACCCATGTGCACTTGAAAAGAATGTATATTCTGTGGCTCTGGGGTGAAATGTTCTGAAGATGTCAATTAATTCCATCTGGTCTAGTGAGTCATTTAGGATTGCTGTTTGTTTGCTGATTTTTTGTTTAGAGCATTTGTCCAATGGTGATAGTGGGGTATTAAAGTCTCCTACTATGATTGTATTGCTATTAATCTCTCCCTTGATATCCTCCAGGAGTTTTTTTATGTATTTGGGTGCTCCTATATTGGGAGCGTATATGTTTACCAGAATTATTTCTTCTTGTTGGATTGCTCCCTTTAGTATTATGAAGTGGCCTTCCTTATCTCTTGTTATGGCATTTACTTTGAGGTCTAATTTGTCAGATATAAGTATTGCTACCCCAGCTTTTTTTTCATTTCCATTTGCCTGGAAGATATTTTTCCATCCCTTCACTTTCAATCTGTGTGAGTCTCTTGTTCTGAGGTGGGTCTCTTGTAGACAGCATATATATGGTTCATGTTTTTTTATCCATTCAGCCACTCGATGTCTTTTGATTGGAGCATTTAGTCCATTTACATTTAAAGTTATTACTGAAAGGTATTTGTTTGTAGTCATATCTATTTTTGTGTCTGTATTCCTTCTTTCCTGTTTATTTCTTCTTTTTACAGTATTCCCTTTAGCAATTCTTGCATTGCTGGTTTGGTGGTGATAAACTCCCTGAGTCTTTTTTTGTCTACAAAGCTCCTGATTTCCCCTTCAATTTTGATTGATAGTCTTGCTGGATATAGTATTCTTGGATTCAGTCCTTTGCTTTGCAACACTTTGTATACCTCCTTCCATTCACTTCTAGTTTGTTGTGTTTCTGTTGAGTAATCATTTGAAAATCTGATGGATGTTCCTTTGTAGGTAACTCTCTGTCTCTCTCTTGCTGCCTTTAAGAATCTCTCTTTATCATTTATATTTGCCATTGAGATTATGACATGTCTTGGTGTGGGTCTTTTGGGGTTGATCCTGCTTGGGACTCTCTGTACTTGCGTAACTTTTATCTTTCCCATATCCGGGAAGTTTTCTGTCATTATTTCTTCAAATAGATTTTCTAATCCCTGCTGCTCTTCTTGTCCTTCTGGCAGCCCTATTATACGCATGTTACTTCATTTCATGTTGTCCCGAAGCTCCCTTAGGCTTTCCTCCTGCTTTTTAATTTTTTTCTCCAATTGCTGTTCAGATTGAGCTTGTTTCTGTACCTGATCTTCTAACTCACTAATTCGGTCCTCTGCTTCTTGTAGTCTACTGTTGAAACTTTCCATGGTGTTTTTGATTGTAGCTATATCACTTTTCATTTCTTCCTGATTCTTGCATAAGTTGTTGATTTTCTCATCCATCCGATGTATAAATTCCACGACCATTACTCTGAACTCCTTTTCGGTCATGTTGCATGCTTCAGTTTCACTAATTTCCTTTCTTGGCGACTCCACATTTTCTTTCCTCTGTGAGTTGTTTCATTTCCCCATTCTGGCTATCACCAGAAAGCTCAAGCTTCCGTTTGTGTGGACCTCGGCCATGTGCTGTGGGGACTTCGCTCCACCCGAGTTTCACTGAAGTGCTCTGACACTAGGACGTGTGGCTGCCTTTGGTTGGTGGGAACCAGACTTGCCCAGGGTCAGTGTCCCCAGTGTTCCGTGTGGTCTCGTGTGCACACTTAGAATCAGGGGCCCTGTCAGCACCACACTGTTGGTATGTGCCGAAAATGAGATCCTTAGCATGTGCCAGGAGTCAGAGTTTCCCTGTATCTGCACCAAGAATCGAGTGTCAGAGTCTCTGTTGCCTTGTGCAGTTTCTCGTTGAGAATCAGGGTCCCTGTGTGTGCATGCACCAACAATTGGGGTCGCTGGCTCTTAGTGTGAATGCGCTGTGGGTCAGGGATCCCAGGCAGCTGTGTCCGGCGTGCCAAATTCCCTGAAGTGGAGCTGCGTCCTGTGTGTGCTCTCACTGCTGAGCCAACCCGGCTAGGGCGCACACTCTCAAATCTCTGAAGGTGAGCTGCCTTTGTGCACTCTCCCAGAATCCCCGAAGAGGGGCGGAGTCCGTCCTGAGCACCAAATTCCCCAAAGGGAAGCCCCTTTGTGCACGCTCTAAGATTCCCCGGAGGGGAGCTTTGACCCGCAAGCCAAATTCCCCCCAATTCCCCAAAGAGGAGCCCTCTGTGCGCACTGACAGATTTCCCTGAAGGTGAGCTGCTTCTGTCCTGCGTGCCCAATTCCCTAAGGCGGAGCGAGTCCCTGCGCAAAGCTCTGCAGCTTGAGCGAGGGGTGTGTCTATTAGTTACTATGGCGCTATCCGCGTGCACCTGCGGGGAGGGGTTAGGCTCTTTGACTCACGGGAATCTGCTGGGAAGTCTGGATTCTTGTTGTTTCTTCCTCTGAAGCTGTGATAGCAGTTCTCTGTCCCCAGTGGCTGCAGGGTCCTGGTTTGTGTCAGAAGCCAGGATCTGAGTCTCAGGCAGCTGTTTCTCAAGATGGTGTGGTCTCCGCGTCCGCACCAGCCGCTGAGAAGTGTCCTCTTTGTGCGCGGGGCTCCGCCGTCTAGGACTGCCCGGTTAGGCAGCCCCTTGAAGACCTGCAGAATCTAACTGACCCTAGCTCATACACACACACACACACCACACACGTCTACACGTCTACACTCTCCTCTATGGGTTCCTCACTCACACTCTCTCTCTCCCTACCTTCTTGCCGGTCGCCATCTTTTTTTTCCCGAGAGAGTATCCTTGCCCAGAATTTTCCATGTGATAGTGTTCAGCAGAGAGATTGGTAGTAGACTACTCTCAGATGAAGCTCTTGGCCAGGGCATCTAATTTCTCCATGTGGGTAACTTGGGCTTCTTCATAGTATAACAGTCTCCAGCATTCCTAGGGGGATCATTTGAACAGCAAAGAAATCAGAACTGCCAGTCCTATTAAAACTTGGGCTTAGAAGTCCCAAAATGTAATTTTTAGTGTATTCTGTCCACTATAAGGAAGTCACACTTAAAATTTCCTCAGTTGATTACAATACTTGCTGGAGGTCATTCCTATGATTAGATTTCAGTCAATGGCAACTATACATTCATATGTCAATACAGTGTATTCTTAACGGGGGGGGGGAGCATTTTGAGTTCAGTAAGTATGGAGATTACTTGGAAGTATACTTAATAAGTGTGTCAGCCAAATTAATAATTTCCACAGCAATAGCCAATCATGCCACTTGTATTCCACCAGAATTTTTAAATGTCTTCATGAAAATTTTAGAAACTGGAAAAAAAGAAGGCACCAGATCAGCCAGATCCAAGGGAGGGGGCGAGGGAAGAGTCCATACTGCTTGTGTGAGGAGCAGCTTATGTGTACACGGATGGGAGAACTTGTTGGGAGGCCAAGTTTGGAGCAATCCATTTATTGCTTTTAAATGGATTATCTTATTTAATTCTCACAATAATCCTATCAGGTCATTATTCTTTTTGCCATTTAGTAGTGACAAATTGACACAACTTGCCTCTAATTCTTTGTGCTCAACCAAAGTCAGAGCTTTTCCCAGACCAAATAATATCTTGCCCCTTTCACAAGCTTTGAAAGTAGAAATTATTCCAGATTCAGTTAGAGAACTGTGAGTCTGAATTTGGCTCTATTCCTTACTGTAAGCATTTCTTATCGTTCAGTCTAGAGTACTTCATCTGTGAAGCAAGAATTGGAGTACCTTATTTAGAGGGTTCTGGCAAAGATTAAAATATACCACACAAACTAAATATGTAAGTTGGGAAAAGAGAGCAGTGGCTTTAAAAATCGGGATTAAATAATCCATAATAGTTTTACATGCTTTTCCTTAGCATTTTTGTTAATGAATCATATCCGTTGGATAACAGTTGATAAAGAAGACAAATAAAAATTGAGGGTGTTTAGAAAGTCTGTTGCAGTTTTCTAGTCCCAATTAGTACAATGCTCCAAATTTTCATGCCTTAAAAAATAGTCTATTATTCCTCACAGATCTGTGAATTTACTGTTGGCAAGATCTCCTTAAGAACTTATTACTGTGGCTATCTTTGGAAAATACAATCTGCCACAAAGTTCTGTCTAGGTTCCTCATAATTAATATCCCAAAGTGGTATTTTCCCTCCTATTGTTTCACCTTAATTACTTTGACAGACTCTATCACCTACTATATCTTTGACTAGAAAAAGCTTTTTAGAATCAAAAGGGGTTCTATGACCTGTCTCTTCAGATGCCTATGAACATTCATAGAAAAGATTGGCTGACTGACACTTCTGCTTTAGAAATCTGCTCCTGATTACCCATGTGTTTTTGGAAAAACCTCTTAGCCTCCCATTTTTTTCTGGAAAACTGGGGAAGGAGAATTGGACCAAATGGCCTCCTTTCCATAGCTACATTCTATGATTTTAAAAAATTATTAAGCACTCTACAAGGGGAAATATTTATAATCCAAATTTTTTTCAGAATTCTTAAAGGCTAGGAAAATATATATTGACAACAATACTCTAACACAAACATGCACACAGTGTAAATTGATGTCTTAGATTTGTGTAGCACCTGAACAGTTATAATTTGTACAATTTTAATTTGATAGAAAATATCAGGCTAATACATATTATGAAATAAAATAATTTATAATGATCTCTTTCTAATTCTGAAAGTTTGATTCCATGTTAAAGTTGACTTACATATTGAGTCTATTTTAAAGGATTTTAAAAAAGAATTATAATCAGTTTTACAGAAAAGGGGGGCAAGATTTACAGTATTATCCCTTTTGTACTAAAAGCCATTTTGTAGAGGAACAATAAGGAGTCAGAGGGAGACATTTTATTAGAACATTAGATTTGGGAATGGCTAGGAGAAAATGGCCAAAATAATGTGGAGCTTAGGTAGACAGCACAGTAAACGAGTGGTTGAGGAAACTGGAATGTTGGTTTGGAGAATGTTGGAAATTATACTGTCAACCAAAGATTTAAAGGGACATCATCTGCTGAGAAAGACATTTGAGTAGCTCTACCTGATAGAACCTGGTAGAAGTTACTGAGTTTAGTGTAAAGACGTCAGCTCAGTGTAAGGCAATTTTCAATAATTACAGCCCATATTCAAGACTGATGTCCCTGAAATAGTGACGCTTCTATTACTAGAAATGTTTAAACAGAAGCCAGAATGCTCCTTGGTGGAGATGTTGCTGGAGTGACTCATACAAAATGCTGAAGTACAGGGTGGGTGTAGGACTAGCTGACTCCAGAGGGTTTTAACCTTCAGGTTTCTTTCTTTGTTTCTTTTGGTGATATTCTAATGTTCTGGACAGTACTAAGGTTCTACTGAGCAACAAATGGGAAAAATACTTGCTGTATTTCTAACAATGTTCATGCAAATCTCTCAGCAAAATATGAAAATTCCAGTTGGTGAATGTTCAAAGGCCAGTGCACAAAAGAGGAAATAGAAATAGTTTATAAACTTATGAAAAAGTTCAACCACACTGGTAATAAAAGAAATAAAAATTTGAATATCAACAAAACACCATTTTATTTATTAAATTGATAAAGGTAAGACAAAATATACAATGTTGATAAAGGTGCAGTGAGTAGTCAGTCTCAGACGTGGTTGGTGAAGATATAAATTTGTTTAGACTTTCCAAAAAGGAGTTTAGAATTGTGTATCCAAAGCTTTAAAAAATTTTAAATAACTCTATATGAATATTTAGCCATACTTAAAAAATCATTACTTTCTTTAGATGTAATTATGGTATTATAGTTAAGGTAAAAAATGAAAAAATATATATATTTTGGAATACATATTGAAGTATTTACAGATAAAATAATGATGCTTAGAATTTGCTTAAAAATTATTCATTGGAGATTGGATGTGCCTGCATAAGAGTGTGGATGAAAAGTGATTAGCTATATATTGATTATTGTTGAACTTGGGAAATGGTCCCATGGAGACTCATTTTGTTATTCTCTCCATTTTTTATGTGTGTAAAGTTTCCACAATAAAAATAAAAACAACAACAAAAATACATCCTTTGACCTAAATAATTTTCCTTTTCAAAACATATCCTAATCAAGTAATCTGAATGGCACACAAAGGTTTATGCACAAATATAACTTTTTTTTTAAATATATATATTTTAATGTTGAGAGTTTTACAGATATCTCCCATTTTCTATGGCCTGTGTCCATGGGCTACGCATATCCTACCTAATAATAAAAAAATATGCAAATTGACCATACCTCCGACACACCCACAAGCCACGCCCACCATCCAATCAGAGCAAATATGCAAATTAACCCAACCAAGATGGCTACAGCCACAGAGAGCAAGGTTTCCCAGGCAACAGAGGGAAACAAGTTTTCCGCGAGCCGTTGCAGGCCTAAGCCTCCACTCAAGCTACAAAGTTTCAATTATAGAAGGTAAACAAATTCAAACAGAATGGCGGCAGAACGGAGCTTGAGAGAGCAGGCCAGGGTTGCCACCAGCAACAGGGGAAGCAAAGCTTTCCGCACACCCTAGCCGGGCCCACCCGCTTAAGGCAACAAAGTTTCAATTATAACCCCAACAGAAATGGCTGCCGGCGGGGGAGGGAGCCCCAGGCTTGGCTCCGCTCCAGGCTACAAAGTTTCAATTGTAGAAGGAAAATAAATTCCAGATACGAGGGCCTCTGCTTGGGTTGCCAGGGGGCGTGGCCAGCCTGCAAACCACCATAGGCCCCTCGTTCAGGCCACCCCATGCCCCAAGGGAACCCCACCCTAATCAGGGACACCCTTCAGGGCAAACCATCTGGCCCCCACCCCTGTACCAGGCCTCTATCCTATCTAATAAAAGAGTAATATGCAGATTGATCATCACTGCAACACACAATATAACTGCCCCCATGTGGTCAAAGATCCTGCCCCCATGTGGACACAAGATGGCCACCACAAGATGGCCAGCAGGAGAGGGCAGTTGGGAGGCACCCAGCCTTCAAGGGAGGGCAGTTTAGAAGGACCAGGCCTTCAAGGGAGAGCAGTTGAGAGGGACCAGGCCTGCAAGGGAGGGCAGTTGAGAGGGACCAGGCCTGCAAAAGAGGGCAGTTGAAGGTGATCAACCCTGCAGGAGAGGGCAGTTAGGGGTGACCAGGCCAGAAGAGGAGGGAAGTTGGGGGCAAACAGGCTGGCAGCAGAGTGGTTAGGGGGTGATCAGGCTGGCAGGCAGAAGCGGTTAGGGGCAATCAGGAAGGCAGGCAGGCAAGCAGTTGGGAGCCAGCAGTCCTGGATTGTGAGAGGGATGTCTGACTGCCCATTTAGGGCAGTCAGACATCTCTCGAGGGGTCCCAGATTGGAGAGGGTACAGGCTGGGCTGAGGGACAACCCCCCTCTGTGCACGAATTTCGTGCACCGGGCCTCTAGTCTACATATATAAAAACCTAAGTGACTGTCGCAACCGAAACAACTGAACTGACGACCGAACAGGCTCCGTGGGGTGACCAGGCCTGCAGGGGGGTTAGTGAGGGCTGACCAAATGACTGAGCAGTGGGCTGCATGGTGTGACCAGGCCAGCATGGGGGGGCAGTGAGGGGTGACCAAACTACTGAATAGCAGGCTGCATGGGGCGATCAGGCTGGCAGGGGGAGGGCAATGAGGGGTGACCAAGATGGCAGGGGGGCAGTGGAGGGTGACCAGGCTGGTGGGGGGGGCAGTAAGGGGCAACCAGGCCGGTGGGGGGGCAATTGGGGGTGACCAGGCCAGTGGGGTGGAGGCAGTTGGGGGTGACCAGGCCAGCAGGGGGGGCAGTTAGGAGCAATCAGACAGGCAGGCAGGTGAGCAGTTAGGAGCCAGTGGTCCTGGATTGTGACAGGGATGTCTGACTGCCAGTGGTCCCAGATTATGATAGGGATGTCCTAGGGATCGGGCCTAAACCAGCAGTTGGACATCCCCCAAGGGGTTCCGGATTGGAGAGGGTGCTGGCTGGGCTGAGGGGACCCCCCCTCCGTGTATGAATTTTGTGCACCGGGCCTCTAGTCCTGTATAATAAAAGCACAGTATGCAAATTGTCCCCTCAACAGGAGTTCTTCTGGGAGTTCAACCAGGGGGCTGGCCAGCCAGGAGAAGAGAGAGAGCCCAGCTGGAAGTGCTGGCAGGTGACCAGAGGAAGGGAGGGAGGCCCCAGCACTGGTAGGTGGTCAGGAGAAGGGAGAGAGTACCCGGCCAGCAGTTGGCAGCCTCTAGGGACCCTACCAGTGCACGAATTTCATGCACTGGGCCTCTAGTAAGTATATACTAGGTATACTGATTAATAATGCGGATTTTTTTCAATAGATGAAGTTACACATATGTTGATATATATGCGATTTGGTATGTATGCTATTTTGTTGTATTGACAACAAGCTTCAAAACTTTATGTCAAATTTTGTGAAGGTGTTAACATCATAGGTATTTTTACGCTTAAAAATGTGGAATTTTATGTCAAAAAATTAGCATTTGCAGGAAGTTTAATTCATTACTTTATTTGGAAGAAAAGTGCTACTGAAAGTTATTGTATACTTCAGGAAGCTTATGGTGAACACGCTCCATCTCAAGATACTTCTGAACACTGGTTTAAATGCTTTAAAAGTGATGATTTCAACGTGAAAGACAAAGAATGTTCAGGTCAACTGAAAAAGTTTTAAGACCAACAATTACAAGCATTATTGGATGAAGAGGCATGTCAAACTCAAAAACAACTTGCAGAAAGATTAAACGTTGCTCAGCAAACAATTTCTGATTGTTTACAAGCAATGGGAAAGATTTTAAAGGAAGGAAAATGGGTGCCACATCAACTGAATGAAAGACAAATGGAAAACGGAAAAGTCACCAGTAAAATGTTGCTTCAACAGCACGAAAGAAAGTCTTTTTTGCATTGAATTTTGACTGGCAATGAAAAGTGGATTTATTTTGAGAATCCCAAATGCACAAAGTCATGGGTTGACCCAGGTCAACCATCAACATTGACTGCAAGGCCAAATCGCTTTGGAAAGAAGACAATGCTCTGTGTTTGGTGGGATCAGGAAGGTGTGGTGTATTATGAACTTCTAAAGCCAGGTGAAACCGTTAATACTGATTGCTACCAACAACAAATAATCAATTTGAATCATGCACTGATTGTGAAAAGACCAGAATGTTCCAGAAGACACAGCAAAGTAATTTTGCTTTGTGATGACGTACCATCACACACTTCAAAAATCAGTTAAAAACACATTAAAAGGTCTTGCCTGGGAAGTATTAACCCACCCACTGTATCCACCAGATCTTGCTCCTTCAGATTACCACTTGTTCCGATCAATGGCACACGCACTTTCTGACCAGCGCTTCAAAACATATGAAGAAGTGGAAAATTGGGTCTCTGAATGGTTTGCCTCAAAATAAGAAAAGTTCTATTGGGACGGTATCCACAAATTACCTGAAAGATGGGGAAATGTGTAGCTAGCAATGGACATTACTTTGAATAAAGCATTTTTGATGTTTCTCTTGAAATTATTGTGTTTTCTTTGATTACAAAATCCGCATTATTAACCGGTACACCTAGTAGACCAATGGATTAGCACAGAGACCCCAGAAATTGACCCACACTATTATGGTCAATTAATATTTGACAAAGGAGGCAAGAACATATAATGGAGTAAAGAGAATCTCTTCAACAAATGGTGCTGGGAAAACTTGAGTGCTGGAAGAGATAAACCAGACACATGCAAAAATATGAAACCAGACCACCAATTTATACCATACACAAGAATAAACGTAAGGTGGATAAAAGACTTAAATGTAAGGCATGAAACCATAAAAATCTTAAGAAGAACATAGGCAGTAAAATCTCAGACACTCACGTAACAATATTTTATGGATACATCTCCTAGGGCAGTGGTCGGCAAACTCATTAGTCGACAGAGCCAGATATCAACAGTACAACGATTGAAATTTTTTTTGAGAGCCAAATTTTTTAAACTTATACTTCTTCTAACTCCACTTCTTCAAAATAGACTCGCCCAGGCTGTGTTATTTTGTGGAAGAGCTACACTCAAGGGGCCAAAGAGCCACATGTGGCTCGCGAGCCGCAGTTTGCCGACCATGGTCCTAGGGCAAAGGAAACTAAGGAGAAAATAAACAAATGGGACTACATAAAAATAAAAAGTTTCTGCACAGCAAAAGGAACCACCATCAAAATGAAAAGGGAGCCCATTGTATGGGAGAATACATTTGCCAATGATACATCTGATAAGGGGTTAATATAAAAAATATATAAAGTACTCATATAACTCAACAAAAGGAAGACAAAAAATCCAATTTAAAAATGGACAGAAGACCTGAATAGACATCTCTCCAAAAATGATATACAAATGGCCAAAAAAACGGTATCCACACATTTGAAAAAATGCTCAAAGTCACTAATCATCAGAAAAATACAAATTAAAGCCATAATAAGATATCACCTCATACCTGTCAGAATGGCTATCATCAAAAAATCAACAAACAAAAAGTGCTAATAAGGATGTGGAGAAAAGGGAACACTGCTGGTGGGAATGCAGATTGGTGCAATTTTTTTTCAAAAAATTAAAAATGGAACTTCCATTTGACTCAGCAATCCCACTTCTGGGAATATAAAAACCCCAAAAACACCAATCAGAAAGAATATGTGCACCCTTATGTTCATAGTAGTGTTATTTACAATAGCTAATATTTGGAAACAGTCCAAGTGCCCATGAGTAGATGGATGGTTAAAAATGCTATGTGATATTTACTCAATGGAATACTATGCAGCTGTAAAAAAGAGAGATCTTTTACCCTTTGGGACAGCATGGTCGGACCTGGAAAATATTATGCTAAGTGAAATAAGCCATACTGAGAAAGACAAATATCACATGATCTCACTTATTTGTGGAATCTAATGAACAAAATGAATTGACCAACAAAATAAAACCCAAAGCAGGGAGGCATGGAATAGACTCACATACCTCAATGTGGTGTTGTGGGGACTGGAAGAGATAAACCAAAGAACTTACGGGTGTACCGGTTAATAATGCAGATTTTGTAATCAAAGAAAACACAATAATTTCAAGAGAAACATCAAAAGTGCTTTATTCAAATGTGGAAATTATTAATTTGGCTGGCACCAGGGCTGGCTTTGAAACCAAGGTTTCCTCTGGAAATCCTGTGAGAGAGGAGAGACAGGAAGGGTGCAGAGAGGGGCAAACACTAAGGTCTAGTCTAGGTGAATACTACAAAGATGCCACTTTTTATCAATTTGAATATGAGCTGGTATCTTTATCTTTAATTTTTTTGAACAATTGAAGGCATAAAGGTACCCTACTTTAGCTATGTATTTACTCATTTTCTGAGCAAATTATAGTATGGATTAACCACATTACTCCCAGGGGATTCCCTATACCCTCCAAGTCAGTAGACTAAAAGAGAGCTGATGAAGGCCTGAGATGGCATGTCTGGAGAAATTTCAAGTGTGTGTCTTCATCAAGTATAAAGGGAGCCAGCATGAAACAAGGGGAGTCAGTAAGGAGATCATTGGTTTGAATTGTTATCTTATTTCTGACAGTATCTCAGTCAATGAGTGTGCCTGGAGGAGACACACTGAGCACCCACATTGTGCCTGGCCCCAAGCTGGGTGCTGGGTATACGGTGCTAGGGCATATGCACTGCCGTCATGGAACTTCCCTTCCAGGAAAGGGGCCAGACAGTGCATGGGTACAATGTAAATTAGGGATTAAGAATGTGTTAAATATTGAAACCAAGTAGAGAGTGACAGAAAGTTATGAGCAAGGAACTACTGATGACAGTCAGGAGGGCCTCTGAGATTAGGCCTTTAAGGTGAGAGGACTGTTAAAGGATGAGAATGCATCTGCATTTGTACGTGAATCCCCAGGAACTGTGGTACAGTTTAGGGACAAGCTTTGTTTCTTCAGAAACATCCAGATTTTGCCTTGTATTTCCATTTTCTAGATTCTAAAAGTGAGCTGTCCAGGAAGTTATTTCTTTTACTCTAGAAATTTTAAAAGTTGGGGAAGGGGAGAATAAATACTGTTTTAAACTCAAATTAGTACCCCTTTTTTAAAAGAAGTGTTAAATACTCTTTAGTTTGATATTTTATGTACACCACACTAAAATACCTTTAGTTCAGTAAAAGGCAACAGTTTAGATACAGGGAATTTTAATTAAATTGGCATAATTGGGACCAAAAAGATAAAATGGTCACTGCCATCTTATCTGCAGTCCTTGCCTTTTTAAAAATTTTAAAAAAATAATTCTTTATTATTGTAAGTATTGCATAGGTCTTTTCCCCATTGATCCCCTACGGCTCGCCCCCACCTAGGCCTTCAAACTGCATTGTCTGTGTCCAAGGGTTCTGAACATATGCATACAAGATCTTTGGCTGGTTACTCCATCCACCCACCTTTCCCCACCTTCCCTCTGAGATTCTGCACTCTGTTCCATGCGTCCGTCCGTGTCTCTGGATCCACTCCGTTCATCAGTTTATTTTATTACTTAGATTCCACATAGGAATGAGATCATGTGTTACTTGTCTTTGACTGACTTATTTCACTCAGCATGATACTTTCCCTCCATGCTGTCTCAAAGGGTAGGAGATTCTTCTTTTTTACTGCTGCATAGTAGCAGTATAAATGTACCACAGCTTTCTTATCCACTCATCTACTGATGGGCACTTGAGCTGTTTCCCTATTTTAGCTATTATATTAGTACCATTTTAATCCCTTCAAAAATTCAAATCAAGTCACTAATCAAAATATGGTTAGAAATTTTTGTATTTTAAGCAACCATAATGTGCATGAGATATTGAATGCTGGCTTTTTATGTAGGAACTAGAGGCCTGGTTCAAAATCTGTGCACCGGGGGGGGGGGGGGGGAGGGGGCGTGTCCCCTCAGCCCAGTGTGCACTCTTTCCAATCCAGGACCCCTCAGAGGATGTCCTGGGGATCGGGCCTAAACCAGTAGTCAGACATCCCTCTCACAATCCTGGACTGCTGGCTCCTAATTGCTCACCTGCCTGCCTGCCTGATCACCCCTAACTGCCCTCCCCTGCGGGCCTGATTGCCCCTCACTGCCCCCCCACCAGCCTGGTTGCCCCCAACTGCCCCCCTCTGCTGGCCTGGTCGCCCATTAGTGCCCCCCCTGCTGGCCTGGTTACCCCTCACTGCCCCCCCACCAGCCTAATCACCCCCAACTGCCCACCCTGCTGGCCTTGTTGCCCCCAACTGCACCCCCCCACCAGCCTGGTCACCCCTAACTGCCCCCCGCCCCTGCCAGCCTGGTCGCCCCACACAGCCTGCTTGTTCAGTCATTTGGTTGTTCCTCATTAACCCCCCTGCTGGCCTGGTAGCCCCATGCAGCCTGCTTGTTCAGTCGTTTGGTCATCTCTCACTAACCCCCCTGCTGGTCTGGTCACAAGGCAACCATCTTGTGAGGGTGTGAGGGTCAATTTGCATATTACCTCTTTATTATATAGGATAAGAGTTTGTCTATCCACCAGTGACTACCATGGGGGTCCCAGACTTATCTCTATTTCACCTCGTGGACAGGTGGAAGCAACTGTCCTGTTTTAGGCAACTGCCCTGTCTCATGCATCTTTGAATATTTGGAAGTTCATTATGCAAACACTAATTTATTGATCACTGTAATATCTTTTTGATGTTGCTGTTAAATGGGTAGCTAAACATTTTACCCAGGTCCCTTATCAGATAAACTGTCACTGGGCTTATAACAAAAACTAACAATTACCTTCTGGTTTGCCTTGTAAAATTTTATTATCCTATTAATAAAAGCCTATGTGGTGTGATGCCCTCATGCCGTGATCCCCTCACGCTGTAACAAGTGATCGCCAGGAGGCTGTGTGTGCAACAGGTGTGCACGGGTGGGCAGGGACTTGACACTGCATGCGCGTCGCGGAGGCGCGTCCCATGGCTCCAGCCTACCTCTTTGGGGCAATCCATCAAGAAGCCCCAGATGGATGGGCGGGGCCTACCTCTTTGGGGTGATTGATCGTGGGTCTCCTGCACTGTGAGAGGGCACAGGCCAGGCTGGGGGACCCACCCCCCTCAGTGCACAAATTTTGTTCACTGGGCCTCTAGTAGTTTCATAAAAAGGACCAAAGTTAAGTCTACACTGAACAGAATTGAAGAGGACTCACAATTATAAGGGTTTTATAAAGATGCTTGAAAAGTAGAATCACATTACAGCAGCAATCACAGCACAAGGGGAGACTCCACAGTGTCACTCAATCTTATTTCCAGCTCAGAACCAGGCTCTGTAATTCCTGCTTCAGGAATTTTGGACAAATATCTACCCCTTTTATAACTGAAAAATGCAAGGGGATAGATTATGTACAGTCAGTGATTCTCAAACTTCAGTGGGCAATAGGATCACCTGGAGGGCTTATTAAAACACACAGATTGCTGGGTTTTAAAAAGCACAAACAAAACAAAAACCTGTTAACCATGGTTACCACCAGGGTTTGGCCAAACACAGCAGGGGCAGGACTTTTCCTTACATATTCTTTTGTACTTTTAAATATGTACCATGTGAATACACACACACACACACACACACACACACACACACACACACACACACACACATAGTTATATATATATAACTATATATATATATATATAGTTATAGTTATATAGTTATATAGTTATATAGTTATATAGGTAAATGGCCTGAATGTTAGAAACACTGACTCCAGCCTATTTTGTCACTTAATGTAGTCATACATAGTTTTCTGTTTTTTCTTTTCTAGAAACGAAGTCTTTTATTTCACAGTAACTGCTGAACTCACATAAAAAGTGGGAGGAGTCATGAGAAGGGAAGAGTTCAGAGTTTGTAGTCATAAATTTCAAACAATGAACACACTCTACAAACTTGCAAGTATTTGGCTGTTTGAAACATGACAGCTTATGATCCTCTGTATGAGAACTGATCCATGGATATCGGAAGGGCACAAACTTCAAACTGCATTTCCTTTCTCATGGGAAAGCATTGCTAAAGAAAACGGACTCAGAACTGCTAGCATCCTCTGGAATGACAAGAGCCACTGAGAATTCAGAATCACGGAGCAAAACACTGCTTCTCAGTTTCTCCTATTATTTAATAGCCTATTGAGGTATAATGAACATACAATAAGCTGCATATATTTAAAGTGCACAATTTGATAAGTCTTGACACATGTATACACCAATGGAACTATCACCACAATCAAAATAACACACATTTCCATTGCCCACCCCCAAGTCTCCGGGGATTCCTTTGTAATTCCTCTTTCTCATCCCTCATTTATTTAGGCAACCACGGCTCTGCTTTCTGTTTCCATAGATTGGTTTGTATTTTCTAGAATTTTATAAAAATGATTCACACAATATGTATACTTTCTTATCTGGCTTCTTTACTCAGCATTATAATTTTGAGATTTACCCATGTTGTGTATATCAAGAGTTCATTCCTTTTGATACCACAATTTGTGTATCCATTCCTGCTGATGGACATTGGCTTCTTTCTGATGAACCACTGATGATTTTCTATTTCTAGTCTACCCCCGCCCCTCCATTTTACAGATGAAGAAATGGAAATTCAAAAGAGTTCAAGTACCTTGTTGAAGGTACACAGACAATAGTCAGAGCATAAAACCTTAAATTGTTAGAATGTTTGAGCTGAAAGGGACATCAGGGTACCTCTCTCTGTGTGGTTTTAAAAACCATTTGATGTTGAAATTTGAATTGTGACCTACAAAGATTAATCATTTCTCTTAATCCAGGGTAAAGTCAGAAGGCCCTCTTTGCCGGTTAAGTATTGATACCCTCTTATCAAAATTCATGAGAAGGGAAGAGTTCTTAACATGCTTCTATCATAGGGAAAATTCTGTAATGTCCTATCAACCTAAGATGACCTTCTCTTCCCAGAGGAACAGCAGTGTGCTAACTTAAATTTTTAGAAGTTAAAGATACTTATAATAAAAATAAAATAATATAAACATTCAATTAAATATAATAAAAACAAAGCTAATAAATATTGAAAACTCATTGATTCCTAATTATTTTACTACATTATACCATTATGGGGGCTCTTAAGGCTACTTACAGCTATTGTATCACTATGGCAGAAATACTGCCTAGTGATGGGATGTCACGCATTTCTTCCTAATTCTCCATTCAGTAGTGTAATGTTGATAGCTTGAAATCAGCCTTGGGAGAATTTATACCATGAAAATTGGCAAAAGCTGTAAGTTAGGGTTTGATTTATTATTTGGTTGATTGTCTTGACTTAACATGATGGAGAAAATGGTAATTATGCAGATTAACTTTTAAAATGTGTCATATCTGTGACCATAACATTTTGACTAGCATAAAAATTGAGAAATTACTCTTCTAATATTTGAAAACTATTATTAAAAATGTATCAAATAAGTTGCTCACATCATTGATGAATAAGTTAAATTCAGATATATGTCTTTATTATCTTTGTTGTTATACTTTCATTACTTGTTAACATAAAAATATCAACCAATACCAATATTTATGGTGAAACTATACTCAGACTACCGGTATTACACATTTCCCAGCACACCACTGTGTAAGAGGGTTTGGGGTCTTTGAAATTAAGCCCTATGTAAACAACAACAAACAAACAAGTAAACAAAAACCCTGTAAGGAATGTCATGTCTACAAGACTAACTTTTTTCTAGGTCACGTAGGAGGGCAAAGTGAAAACCAAAGTAAAATAAGAAGACAGTGAAATTAGAGCCACTGATAAAAAATATGGCATTTTATATTTAATGTAATTAAAAATAAATCCAATAAGATGTTTCAAAAAGGCATAGAATAAAAGTCTCTCTCCCACCTGCACCCTTACAACCCCTTCCCCAAGGCAACCTCCTTTACAGTTGCTGAGTTTGCTTAAAGAGATGGTTTATATGTAAACAAGTAATATGTATCCTCTCCCTCACCATTTTTATACAAAAGATACTATAAAATACACACTATTTTGCACTTTGTTTTTCCCCACTTATAAAGCTCTATTCAGATCAGTTCCATAGCTGCACAGTGTTATAGAATATGAATGGAGCATCATTTATTTACCTATTATTTAACTGTAATGTAGAGGCATTGTAATGGTTTAGAATAAGGCTTAACTTTACTTCATTTATTTAGTTATTCAGATATGTGCTCTTATCTTGCTGTTATTTTTCTCTCTCTCCTCACTAAATTATAGAACATGAATCTGCTCATGTGACCATCAGCACACATTTACTGAGCACCTACTAGTTGACTTTCACTGTGAGAGATTCAAAAATAAAATTTTAAGGCATAATTTGGTCTCAACACTCTTATAATCTAGCTTGGAAATAAGGGAATCCTATCTAATAAAAGAGAAACATGCAAATTGACCATACCTCCACTACACCCACAAGCCATGCCCACCAGCCAATCAGGAGTGAGTATGCAAATTAACCCAATCAAGATGGCAGTGGCCACAGAGCTGGAGCGAGCAGGAGGCTTGGGTTGCCCCCGGCGATGGAGGAAGTCAAGCTTTCCGCCCACCCTGGCCAGCCCTGGACTCTGCTCAAGGCTACAAAGTTTCAATTATAGAAGATAAATAAATCCCAGATACATGCTTCCAGCCGACCCTGGCCTCCGCTCAAGGAGGCGCTGAAAGAAAAAAAGAAGAAAAGGAAGGGCTGGGAGCTTGGATCACCGTGGGGGGAGGGAAGGGTTGCCAGCCTGAAAAGAGCCCTCAGCTCCTCACCCAGGCTGGCCACACCCCCATGGAGTGAGGGTCCCCACTGGGGGGCTTGGCCAGCCTGCAAACAGCCATCAGCCCCTCACCCAGGCTGGACAAAAAAAGAAAAAAGAAAAAAAAAAAAAAGAAGGGGCTGGGAGCCTGGATCACCGGGGAGGTGGCCAGCCTGAAAACAACCCTCAGCTCTTCACCCAAGCTGACCACACTCCCATGGAGTGAGGGTCCCCACTGGGGGCTTGGCCAGCCTGCAAACAGCCATCAGCCCCTCACCCAGGCTGGTCAGGAAGCGGGTATGGCCAGCCTGCAAACAGCCCTCAGCTCCTCACCCAGGCTGGCCACACCCCCATGGAGTGAGGGTCCCCGCTGGGGGGCTTGGCCAGCCTGCAAACAGCCATCAGCCCTTCACCCAGGCTAGCTATGCCCCTCCCAGTGGGGACCCTCACTCCATGGTGGTGTGGCTGGCCTGCAAACCACCACAGGCTCCTCCCCCAGGCTGCCCCATGCCCCAAGGGAACCCCCACCCTGATCCGGGACACCCTTCAGGGCAAACCAGCCAGCTCCCACCTGTGCACCACGCCTCTATCTATACTAATAAAAGGGTGATATGCTAATTAGACTGGGAGACCTTCCAAGAGACCTTCCAGACAAAGGAAGAAGTTTGTAGAGTGTGTTCATTGTTTGAAATTTATGACTATAAACTCTCTGAACTCTTCCCTTCTCATGACTCCTCCCACTTTTTATGTTCTTTTGGACAAAGCCATGGTGGTGGGGCTGAGGTACAGGCTGTTAGAGGCCAAGAGGGGAGGGAAGTTGTGAGTGATCAGGCTGGTGGGGGGTGGAGCTGTTGGGGGTAAGCAGACCAGCAAGGGGGCCAGTTGGGGGCAAGCAGGCCGTCAGTGGGGGTCAATTGGAGGTGATCAGGACAGTGGGGGGAGAAGTTTGGAGTGAGCAGGCCAGCAGGGGGGCAGTTGGGGATGAGCAGGCCAGTGGGGAGGGAAGGTGGGGGAGAGCTGGCCAGTGGGGAGGGAAGGTGGGGGAGAGCAGGCCAGCAGGGGGTGCAGCTGGGAGCGAGCACACTGGCATGGGGGGCAGTTGGGGGTGATCAGGCTGGCGGGGGGCATTTGGGGGTGAGCAGGCCAGCGGCGGGGGGCAGTTGGGGGTGAGCAGGCAGGCAGGCAGGCAGGCAGGCAGGTGAGTGGTTAGGAGCCAGCAGTCCTGGATTGCGAGAGGGATGTCCAACTGCTGGTTTAGGCTCAATCCCTGTAAACCAGCAGTAGGACATCCTTCTGGGGTCCCAGATTGGAGAGGGTGCAGGCCGGGCTGAGGAACATTTCTCCCCCATGCACAAATTTCATGCACCAGGCCACTAGTCTATATATGTAAATGCTTAAGTGACCGAACAACTGAACGATCAAATGACCGGTCGACTGGTCGCTATGATGTGCACTGACCACCAGGGTGCAGATACTCAACACAGGAGCTGCTCCCTGGTGGTCAGTGCCCTACTACAGTAGGATCTCCACTCAGCTTACCAACCATGCCAGACACTGCTTACAGCTGGCTGCTGCAGCCTGGAGACCACAGTGGAGCAGAGGCAGCAGGCTCAGCAGAACCGGGATGAGCAGAAGCAGCAGGCAGGAGTGGCAGGCAGCATTGGACTGCTGGTTTCAGCCTGATCCCCACAGGCCACACTGAGGGACTCCACCAGTGCACAAATCAGTGCACCAGGCCTCTAGTATGAATACTAGTATAATAATGACCCAGATAGTAGACTAGAAACTATCACATGTCCTCACCATTAATAAGCTTTGACCTTGTATTAGTTCTAAACATTTGTTTGCTCACCTTTAAAGTGAGGATGACTATATCTGCCTTGATCATCTTGTTGGGCTGTTCTGAGGCTCTCAGCAGACTATTTAGTGAACACTAATGGGACAAATATGTCCACAAAGGTACATCCTCTGCCTGTCTTGTCCACGTTGTATCAAGCCATGTTGAACTTGTGCTGGGACATGTCCTCCACATCTAGGCCTCTGCATGTGCTGTATACCTCTACATGGGATGCATGACCATCATAGTCCTCCTTACCCCCACTCAGCTCCCAGCTTTCCTGAACACCCAAGTCTGGATCAGGTGCCCTTCCTATCAGCATTCTGAACAACCCCATCATTGCACTGCCATTGCCAGGTCATGGGAGAGGAGTCTTATTCATAGTTGTATCCCAAGCTTCAAGAAATGCTTAGGAAATGAGTGAATGAAAGAATTGCCTCTAAGGCAATAAGGAGGAAAAAAAACCAAGCTGAATGTATTAGGGCCAAAAGAAGCTTTACCTACATTCTCTTTATTGGTCTTCACTGCACTTTATGAGAAAGGAATTATTCCCATTTCACAAGTTCTGGGAGTTAAATGATTTTGGAGCCCAATGCTGATGGACCCAAAGGACTCTCTACAATATCATTCTTTCCCCCAATGCAATGGCCAACATTTATTGGTAATTAGTCACAGTGTGTATTGTCTTATTCAGTCCTCACACAACTACTAAGAAATAGATGGTGTCATCATTTGCAGATAAGAAAATTCGGATGACCAGAGGTAAAGTGATTTGTTGAAAAGTGATGTAAGTTGCTCTAGCTGGTTTGGCTCAGTGGACAGCGCATTGGCCTGTGGACTGAATGGGTCCAGGTTTCAAATCCAGTCAAGGGCACATGCCCAGGTTGTGAGCTGGATCCCCAGTAGGGGATGTGCAGGAGGCAGCCGATCAATGATTCCCTCTCATCATTGATGTTTCTATCTCTCTCTCTCCCTTTTTCCCTTCCTCTCTGAAATCAATAAAAATATGTTTTTAAAAAAGTGATGTAGGTTTCCAGAAATGAAAAATTACTGTGATCCAAGAAGACTTTATAGTAGAAGAGAGATTACACTTGATAGTTGAAGAAAGGTGAGTATTTCAATAGAACTAAAATTGTCAGGAGCAGGGCTTCCAGTTGGGAAAAGCAAGATAGGGCACAAATGTTTGAGAAACAGTGAGGACCCTAGGTGACAAGAGTGACAGTGCATGATTAAGACCTGGGAGACCATAAAGATGGAGACGTTGGCTGGGCTATATTATGGAAAGCCTGCAAAAGAAATGTCTCAGAAAGCGTGTACCCTAAAGGAAATGATTTTGTAAAAGTGACGTGATAAAGGGTGCATTTGATTTTTTCTTTCCTTTTAATATAGGATTTACATGTGATTTATTTAACTTTACTGATAAAGTTATTGATAATTTTTTAGCTTTATCTCATTTTTGTTTTCCTTCGCAGGAATCATAACTCATCTAGCCTAAAGTTTCCACTTCTGACAGACAGAAACTGTGAGAAATGAAAATGGCTCAGAACCTTTGAACTCTGCTATTTTAGGGTGGAGCAGGACATTCCACTCTGTGAAAGTGGACTTTCAGATTTTTGTAGTTAGGAAAACATTGGAGTTAAATGTGATTTGTGCAGCAAAACCTTTGAGTAAATCAAATGGCTTATGAGAGAAATTGTATGTCCATTACTATCCTCAATTACTTTCAAACTCAGTTTAGAAACTCTCAGCAAGGATCTGCAACCGATGCCCTAATTAATTTTTTCTTATATTTGGCCTTCAAACTTTTTATTTTTTGCCAATGTTTCCAAGGCAAGGTTTTTGTGGGATTCTTGCCTGTTTTTCACTGGCATGCTTTCTCCACTCTCCTTACCTTCTATGGGAGTCACAATACAGGAAGGGAAGACCTGCCCACCACCTGCCCTTTAATTAATGAAGGGCTCAGGGTTGTGTGACCTACACCTGCTATGGACAGGGAGTCCAGCCTTGGAGAGACAAAGGCAGATCAGTATTTCTCTCAAGCTCCTCTTCTGATAGAGCCATGTGCCAAGGGAAGCTTCAGTCAGGAGAGGTCTAAATACAGACAATCCCAGGGCAGGTAGGAGCTGAGCATTTGTGCTGCTGAGGCCTGACTTCATGGAGGGGCTTCCAGCTGGCTTGGGCAACCAGGGATTTCAGTCCCTGAGCCTTAGACTTATTCCTGCAAAGAGACATTGCCCTAACTAGGGTAACTATATAGTTTATCATGCATACCAAGACATTTTTAACAATAAAAGAGATTGTTAAAAATAATTAAAATGATACAATTTTAATGGACAATAGTGTGGTGATTGCAGGGGGGGAAAGGGGTGGAGGTGGAAGAGGGAATAGAGGGGATAAATGGCAAGGGAAAAAATAAAATAAAATAAATCAATTAAAAACAAACAAATGAACAAAAAACTAGGTGGGCAATGCCAGGACCAGCTTCAATGACTAATGACCTGGTGCCCTGACACTGACCAATCAGTAGAGACCATGCCCTATAAAGGACACACCTGGAAAAGCTGACAAATATTCTATTGAGATCTTCCCCTGAGAACTCCCCTAAGATTCCGGCCTGCAAGAGAGAGATAAAAATCTCAAGTAAAGGACACACTATAAGTATTCTCCCTCCTAGAAGCACACCTGTGCTTTCCCTTCCTTCTCTTCTTCCCCCACAGGCATGCATCTCCTAAACTCTAAGGGTCCTCACAAGACTTGCAACCAGCAGGCTAACCCCCCTCCCACACACACATCTGTCTCCAAGGCCCCCTTTTCTCTGACTTCCCAGTGAGCTAAAGCAGTCCCACCTAGGCTCTCCTATTGCTTCTTCCATGACCTACCTTGTTTCACTCTCCCCAACTTTAATAAATGGACTCTCAAAATAAAATAATAATAATTAAAACCATACAGTTTTAAAATTTTTATTGAATGACAAATTAGTTTTATTATATTATTACTAGAGGCCCAGCCCACAAAATCCTGCGCAAGTAGCTTGCCGCTGCCACTCATTGCTTGCCACCCCACCTGCCGCCGACACTCAGCCCACTGCCGCTAAGATCATGTGATATTTATCTTTCTCTGATTGGATTATTTTGCTTAGCACAATGCTCTCCAGTTCCAATCCATGCTGTTGCAAATGGTAAAAGTTCCATCTTTTTTATAATGGCATAGTATTCCATTGTGTAGATGTACCACAGTTTTTTAATCCACTCATCTGCTGATGGGCACTTAGGCTGTTTCCAAACCTTAGCTATTGTAAATTGTGCTGCTATGAACATAGGGGTGCATATATCCTTTCTGATTGGTGTTTCTGGTTTCTTGGGATATATTCCTAGAAGTGGGATTACTGGGTCAAATGGGAGTTCCATTTTTAACTTTTTGAGGAAACTCCATACTGTTTTCCACAGTGGCTGTACCAGTCTGCATTCCCACCAGCAGTGAAGGAGGGTTCCTTTTTCTCCACATCCTCGCCAGCACTTGTCATTTATTGATTTGTTGATGATAGCCATTCTGACAGGTGTGAGATGGTACCTCATTGTCATTTTGATTTGCATTTCTCAGATGATTAGTGACGTTGAGCATGCTTTCATATGTCTCTGGGCCTTCTATATGTCCTCTTTCGAAAAGTGTCTATTTAAATCCTTTGCCCATTTTTTGATTGGATCATTTATCTTCCTTTTGTTAAGTTGTATGAGTTCTCTGTAAATTTCGGAGATTAAACCCTTATCGTAAACTAGAGGCCTGATGCACAAAGATTCATGCAAGAACAGGCTTTCCTTCCCCTGGTTGCTGGCACCATCTTCCCTCCGGCACCTAGGACCCGGGCCTTCACTCTGGCCGCCACCTTCTGCCTTCGCTCCAGCCAGAGCCGAATTCCGTCTTGGCTCCAGCCCTGCCACCCTCCTGCAGCTCCCTCCACGTCCCCCCCCCCCCATAGCAGGCATCCTGCCCCGCCCCAGCTGCTCCATGCCTGTGTGCGTGTGCTTCCCAGAGGCCTGGAGTGGCCAGGATGGGGCAGAACGCCTGCCTCATCGCCATGGCGATGACACAAGTGTCCCAGCCCAGCCATCACCATCTTTGTCACGTCAATTTGCATATTCCTTCCTTATTGGCTGTGGGAGCCATCATCTTTGTCATGGAGTGATGGTCAATTTGCATATTCCATCTTTATTAGATAGGATATCATTGGCAAATATTTTCTCCCATGCAGTGAGCTTTCTTGTTGTTTTGTTGATGGCTTCTTTTGCTGTGCAGAAGCTTTTTATTTTGATATAGACCATTTGTTTATTTTCTTCTTAGTTTCTATTGCCCTAGGAGTTGTGTCGATAAAGATATTGCTATAACAATTATCTGTGATTTTGCTGCCTATAGCTTCTTCTAAGTTATTTTTGTGTATGGTGTAAGTTGGTGGTCTAGTTTCATTTTTTTTTATGTATCTGCCCAATATTTCTAACACCATTTTTTGAAGAGACTGTCTTGACTCCATTGTATGCTCTTGCCTCCTTTGTCAAATATTAATTGAGCATAATGGTTTGGGTCGATTTCTGGGTTCTCTGTTCTGTTCCATTGGTCTATATGTCTGTTCTTGTGCCAGTATCAGGCAGTTTTGAGAACCATGGCTTGGTAATATAGCTTGATATCTTGTATTGTGATCCCTTCAACTTTGTTCTTCTTTCTCAGGATTGCTGTGGCTATTCAGGGTCTTTTTTTTATTGCAGATGAATTTTTGGAGAGTTTGTTCTAGATCTTTGAAATATGCCATTGGTATTTTAATGGGGATTGCATTGAATCTATAGATTGCTTTGGTAGTATGGACATTTTAATGATGTTGATTCTACCAAGCACATGGTATGTTCTTCCATTTGTTTATTTCTTCTTCTATCTCTTTTTTCAATGTCTTGTGGTTTTCCGAGTAAAGGTCTTTTACCTCTTTAGTTAAGTTTATTCCTAGGTATCTTAATTTTTTTGGTGCAATGGTAAATGGGAATTTTTTTGTTTCTCTTTCTGTGAGTTCATTATTGGTATACTAGAGGCCCAGTGCATGGGGTGGGGGTGTCCCTCAGCCCAGCCTGTGCCCTCTCCAATCTGGGACCCTAAATGGGCAGTCAGACATCCCTCTCACAATCCAGGACTGCTGGCTCACAACTGCTCACCTGCCTGCCTTCCTAATTGCCCCTAACTGCTTCTGTCTGCCAGCCTGATCACCCCCTAACCACTACCATGCCAGCTTGATTGATGCCTAACTGCTCCCCTGCCAGCCTGTTTGCCCCTAACTGCCGTCCCCTACAGGCCTGATCACCCCTAACTGCCCTTCCTTGCAGGCAGGGTCCCTCCCAACTGCCCTTCCCTGCAGGCCCTGTCACCCCTAACTTCCCTCCTCTGCCAGCCTGGTAACCCCCAACTGCTCTCCACTGCAGGCCTGGGTCCCCCCCATCTGCCCTTCCCTGCATGTCTGGTCACCCCCAACTTCCCTCCTTTGCCAACCTGGTCCCTCCCAACTGCCCTCTCCTGCTGGCCATCTTGTGGCGGCCATCTTGTGTCCACATGGGGGCAGGATCTTTGACCACATGGGAGCAGCACTCTTGTGTGTTAGAGTGATGGTCAATCTGCATATTACTCTTTTATTAGATAGGATAGAGGCCTGGTGCATGGGTGGGGGCCAGCTGGTTTGCCCTGGAGGGCGTCCTGGATCAGGGTGGGGTTCCCTTGCGGCTTAGGGTGTCCTGGGCGAGGGGCCTGTGGTGGTTTGCAGGCCAGCCACGCCCCCTGGTGACCCAAGCAGAAGCCCTGGTATCTGGGGTTTATTTATCTTCTATAATTGAAACTTTGTAGCCTTAAGTGGAGGCCTGGGCAGGCCAGGGTGTGTGGAAAGCTTGGCTTCCTCCATTGCCGGGGACAACCCTAGCCTCCTGCTCTTTCCAGCTCCATGGATGCCGCCATTTCTGTTTGGATTTGTTTGCCTTCTATAATTGAAACTTTGTAGCCTTGAATGGAGGCCTAGGCTGGCAAGGGCAGGCGGAAAGCTTGGCTTCCTCCATTGCCTGGGAAGACCAAGCCTCCCTCCTGCTCTCTGTGGCTGTAGCCATCTTGGTTGGGTTTATTTATATATTTTGCTCCTGATTGGCTGGTGGGCGTGGCTTATGGGCATGGCTTATGGGTGTAGCAGAGTGATGGTTAATTTGCATATTACCCTTTTATTAGATAGGATAAAAAGGTCATAGATTTCTGGGTGTTAATTTTGTATCCTACTACATTGCAGAATTCTTGGGGTTTTTTTTGCCTCTTTTGAGTATCAATTTTGCACCTTTGTTTGACAAATATATATACATTTTTGTATATTTCTCTTTTTAAAACAATAAGCTTATGTGCCAATTTAATTTTTTAACAGACTCATAAAATAATGAATGCTTAGTTGATTTAATGACTATGTCCTTAATATATGAAATTAAATTGGTCACTGAAAAAATTCTGACAGTCAGTATATCATTTGCAAGGAGTTAAATACATTTCAAAGCAAGATTTTTCTGACACTTCAATATCATCCCATATTGCAGCTTTAATTTTTGAAGTATCATATTTCCTCATTATATCAAATTCAAGTCATGGCTAACTCCACTTCTGAGCTTCTCTCATTTTCTCTTCAATTAAATAAAGATCAAATTTAATTTCCTTAATATTAAGCTGTGGATGCTCCCGGAGTTTGGACCAGCCCTTAGGCTTCATTTTTACTTTCAGGCTATTAACAGGAACTTCTTGGCTCAATTCTTGTAGTCTTGGCTTCATATTAACATCAGCAGTGCTGTACTCAGGAAGGGCATCTCCTAAGTATAGCAAGCTGTCATCCAGCCATTTCTCTAATTTAAGCACTTGGATCTCCTAGATTCTAGGATTATAGAGTTCAGAGCAAATCTCAACACTTTGTCCTTCAATAGTATTCCTAAGGATAAAAGTGGCTCCAAGTCCTGCTCCTGATCTCTGGATGCAAATCCCCAGAAACTCGCTGGTTTTTCCATCAGCATATGGGTTGGCCCTAGTAACACTAAGAATGCTTCCAACTTAGAACTTCGGAGTGTGGAGTATTTTTCTCCTTTATAACATATATTTTCTTTCTGACTGAAATTTCAGAGGATTTATTCTACCTCTTTGAATGGATTTTGACTGAGTTGCTTCAGTGGTGAGAAAGTAGAGAGCTGTGTTAACTGTCTATGAATGAGGTCTGACTATTAGCGAAAGAAACTAGTACCTCAAGTCACACACAAACAGTATCAATATTATAGTCCTTATGTTTTCAACTCTAAACAATAACTCTATATGCCTAAATATCCAGCAATAGGGATTAATTGGATATATAACAGTACATCCATTCTCTGCAGTAAATCTGTCGGAACCAAATTTGCTTCTACTAGTACATATAAGCTTTGTTCTTGGGTTCCCAGCCATCAGCAGATGCCTGCCTTTTCCCAGTATTACTCTGAGTGTTGAGGGTAGGTAGATGGCAGACCACCCAGAGGAGCGAAGCCATGAGTAACTCACTTGAAGCAGGGAGAGTTATGGCCATTATATTTGGAGGGGGATTAGGTATGTGCAAGGGGTGGGGGTCCAGTATCTATCCCTGAATAGAGTTTCCAGAAGTCTCACATTGTGAAACAAATTTGTACAACAAAAGTTGTACCTCTTAAAGGGTTTAATACCTTTAAAGAATTACTTTGATATTACATTTGTGAAGGTTACAATGAAAAGATGACACAGGAAGGAGTCTGAAAGCAGGAGAGGTCAGCAACCTCTGTGTGCTGTGCCAGTTTGCTCCCCCAACCTCCAGGGTTAGGCTTCCCTGTCCAGCCACTCCTGCCTCGGTTTTGCATCTCTTAAGTTAGATAAAATTTGTGTCTTAGTTTGGGTTCCCGGAAGAAACCTGAGAGAAGAATTTGAATGTAAGTAGTTTATTTGAAAGGGGAAGGGAGTACTCAGAGAGGAGGGAAGCCAGAAAAGAAAGCCACCTGTGAATGGTACACTAGCCAACCAGCTCCTTCCGTCTGTGTATAACTGGAGATTAATATATATCTAATAACTCTTTGAAAAAGAAAAACATGTCAGCCAAACTAGCCATGTTACACAGTGTGAATCCTACAGAGATTCATGCCAGAAGAATTCTTTCTTTTAAGTTAGTTGTTATGTGGGATGCCACAGCTTGGGCTTTTGTCCCTTTATTTTATTTAGTTATAAGCCATCTAAAACAATATGGCAAATAGTATAAGCTCATCAACTCTGATTGAGTGATGGCACACCCCAGAGTTGTGATGAGAAGGATCCTGAGTGTCCATTCATGCTCAGAAATAAAACTGAAGATTATTGACATGAAGGGGGAAGAGCAGTACTCATGCTTTGTGACTGCCATCCCTAACCTAGCTGTCATCCATGCCCTGTTTATTTATTTGTCCAGGCCCAACAGAATATACTGTAAGAACTTGATAATAATAATCTAAGTATCTTTTAAAATATTATAGCTAGAATATTATGATTATTCATAATAAGAGAAGTTAAATTAATTAAAACCACAGGACCATTTCTTTAAAAAAGTCTACAGATTGACAATTATTAAAAAGCATGGGTGAGTTTTGGGAGTAAGAGACTCTCACATGTATTTTGGTGAGTATCAAACTGGTGCAACCCCTTAGGACAAAAAATACAAGAATTTTACTGTCCATGCCTTAGACTCAGCAATTTCATTCTAAGAAACTAACTCACAAGTATACTCATATGTATACATAAATGCACTTGAGGTATATTCCCTGCAGAAATGTTAGTGGTAGCAAAGATTAGAAACAACCTAAGTACCCATCTCTAGGGGAAATGTTAGATAAATTGTAGTACATTCAGACAACAGAACACTAAGCATCTGAAAAGAGTAATAAAGATAGTGTATGTAAAAAAAAAAGAAAGAAAGAGTGTATGTAGTGATACATATAGAAAACTCTTCATGATAACTTGCTAATAAAGGTACAAAATTAAAAAACAGAAGGAAAGACACACACAAATACTAGTACACATGTATATTTGTTCATGCAAATTATATATTTAAATGCAAAAATGTGTAACAGAGGTTACCTCTGAAGAAGAATTATTTGAGGGCAGGTAGATAGAAGTGAAAAGAATATTTATTTACACTCTCCCACTCATATCTTCTCAAACTTTCTTTGATTTTAAAAACAATGTTAATATATATATTTTAAGTAAAGAAAATGAACTCTTTTGCTAATTCTAATTGTTCCCTATCCTACTCTCTTTTCTTCATTAATCTTAATGTGGAAGGAAGGAATGATGGAAGGAAGAGGGGAAGGAAAGAAGGAAGGCAAGGTAGGGAAGGGCAGGGAAGGAAAGATCTTTCCTATTCCCTCACGTAGAGAAAATCATCGTTAATATTTTTTGGATAATTTTTTGGTATATTGATATTGCCGTTTAGTCTTTTTTCCTCTGCATAAGTATCTTTGTCTTTTGAAGTTAAAAGTGTGGTATCACATTGCACATAGGCTTATATTTTCTGCCTTCACCAATTTTTTATTATTATAAGAATCAAGTTAAGGATGGATACTGAACAAACTGAACTTCCCACATTTTCTATGGACAGAATTTGGGAGTTCAATGTCATGGTTAAATTTATTAACACCATTAGATTTATCAGAAACAAGATAGCATGTTCCTTCTTTTAATCTTCATATCCTTAGCGTTTCTCAGTGTCTGCTAAAGAATAAGTGTTGGGAGATGATTCTCGATGAATTTCTCACGTTATACACATATTCCAGGTAGAGGCATTAACTGCCTTTGTTCTGGATTGTTTTACAAGGGTGTCTGTGTAGCAAACTGCTTTGAAAGAGTGAGGAAGTGTCTCTCTACCTCAACAGTAATAAGCAGGTGTGTTTGCTGTTGAGTATAAAAGACCTGGTTTGCCAAGGTCAGAGTTCCTCTCAAATGCTGACACTGGTTGCTGCTACTGCTGTAAGTCTGTGTCTCTGACTCAGGAGTCTCATTACTAGTATTCTGCCAGCTTCTATGAAACTGTAAAAAGCTAAGTTGAAAGTAGGGTAAAATCTTATATTATTCACAGTTCCTGAGAGTAAGTGTTCAAAACAAAAGTTTATTGAATTAAATAATTTTAAAAATGTTTAGGGGATTTACTCTTCTGACTAATCAACAGATGCCCATGTAAAAAGCACAAGAACATCTCTTGGCTAGGAGCTCTTCCACAATACAGTATATTTTTATTATAGTACCAGTGTGTGTTAGTCATCTTGTGTTTATTTTAGATATCAGTGTTGACTTAAAAAGGTTGGCAGCAGTCCTGTTTGGACTTGACTAAACTTTGAGTTGTCTGATGGAAACTGATTATTTACTTAAGCATTACCTAGTCCTGTAGGAATGACAGACTTTGGGTGGCTTCTACTTGCTTTTGCATCAGCGTCCCTCATGGATAAGGACATGGTTTTTTGTTTTTGTCTTTTGGTGTGTTTTAAATGTTTTATTTTTTAATATCTTTATTGTTGAGAGTATTATAGACATCCTTCCCTTTCCCTCTCCTCTTGCCCTCCTTCACCCAGATCCTGCCCACCCTAGGACTTCACTACCTAATGTCTGTGTCCACAGGTAATGCATATATGCATGACTTCTTTGGTTAATCTCTTCCCACCCCTCCTTCCTCCTTCCCTCTGAGATTCATCAGTCTGTTCATGTTTCCATGCCTCTGGTCCTATTTGATTCACAGTTTGATGCCTTGTTCATTTATTTGTAGATTCAACTGTTGATAAATAGGCATTTATTGCCATTTTATTGTTCATATTTTTTTATCTTTCTCTCCTTCTTCTTCTCATCCTGCTCCTTCTCCTTCTTCTTCTAGAATACCCTTCAACATTTCATGTAATACTGTCTTAGTGGTGATGAACCCTTTTAGCTTTTTCTTATCTGTGAAGCTCTTTATCTGACCCTCAATTCTAAATGACAGCTTTTCGGGGTAGACTAATCTTGGTTGTAGGTCCTTGCTTTTCATCACTTTGAATATTTCTTGCTTTTCTCTTGCTGCTTTTAAGAGTCTCTCTTTTTTTTTAGCCTTTTGCATTTTAATGCTGATGTGTCTTGGTGTGGTCTTCTTTGAATTCCTCTTGTTTGGGACTCTCTGTGCTTCCTGTTCTTGTATGTCTATTTCTTTCACCAGGTAAGGAAGGGTTTTTTGTCATCATTTCTTAAAATAGATTTTTAATTTCATGCTGCCTCTCTTCACCTTCCAGCACCCCCCATAATGTGAATGTTGGTACACTTAAAGTTGTCCCAGAGTCTCCTTACACTATCTTCATGTTTTTGGATTATGTTTTCTTTTTGCTCTTCTGATTAGGTTTTTTTTTTTTTTTTTTGCTTTCTCAGCATCTTCTAGTATACTGTGGCTTCCCTGTAAATTATTCTTCATTTCAGTTAGTGTATCCTTCCACCAATTTCTGACTGGTCCTTTTTCATGTCCTTGATGTTGATACTAATTTCCTTGAAATTCTCACTAAGTTTCTTGACATTCTCACTAAGGTCCATGAAGCTCTCATTAATTTCCTTAAGCAATCTTATAACCATTGTTTTGCACTCTATATCCAGTAGTTTCCTTGCTTCCATTTCATTTAGTTCTTTTTTTGGAGATTTCTTCTGTTCTTTCATTTGTGACATTTTTTTTTCTATCCACATTTTTTGCTACTTTTCTGTGTTTGTATTAGGTAGAGCTGTTATGTCTCCTGGAAACCATAATGTGATCTTGTATAGTATGTATCCTGTAAGGCCCAGTGGCTCAGCCTCCCCAGTCACCTGAATTGGGCACTTTAGGTGGGTCCCTGTGTAGGTTGTGTGCACTGTCTTGTTGTAGTTGAGCCTTGATTGCTTTTGGCATCACTGGGAGGAATTGACTTCCAGGCCAATTGGCTGTGAGGGCCAGCTGCAACTACAATGGAAGAGCTGCTGTGCAAGAGACACCCTACAGAGTCGGACTTGCTTCATAGGGTTTTGGTGCTCACTGAATTCTCCCCTTGACTATGCTGCTTGTGGATACTGTAGAGTTGTAATCTGGTGTGGTATGAGGCTGTCCACTGAGTGCTCTGGCTCTGGGGCCTCCTGGGAGGTGCAAAGTTAACCACTGCCTGTGTCCTGCTTAAGACCACTTGGCACAAGCTACAGAGTGATCTGCAGATGGCGGCTACCTGTGTTTGTCTTAGAGATACCTAAGAGAGGCTAAGTTGTGAACCTTGGCAAGCTGTTGTTAGTGCTGGGCCTGAGGCCACTTATCAAGAGATATGGGCACACTGAGTCCAGCTGCTGCTTTGAGAGATTTTAGGAAAGTCTGAAGCCTGAGCCAGAATAGGCCATTCATATGGAAAAGACACTGCAAACAACTTGGGTAGGGCTGCAAATTAGGTGGGGCGGGATCTCAGGGAATCACTAGGGTAGAGTGAACAGTGAGGGCCAGGTTGATGGAGAATCAGATATGGTGCCTTCCAGTCAGCTCTATGCAGGGGGGGTAGGGGAGTGAGGGGATGTCCCAGCATTTTTGGCTGGGAAAAAGCTGCTCCCAAGTTCTTGCCCTGATGCCACACAATTTATTTCCTCCCTGTATGTCTCTGGATCCTTTCAAGCTGCTGCCACAGTGCTGGAGCTCAGAGGAAGTGAGTCCATCCCTTTAAGAGGAACTTCCTAGGACTCCAGCAGTCTTCATGTCACTCATGACTTCTCTTCCCAGGACTGGAAGCCTGGACTGAGGGATCTAGTGTAGGGCTGGTACTCCTTGCTCCTCACAGGAGGCCTCTGTAGCCAAGATATCCCTCCTGATTAAAAAAATGCCACACATGGTTGTTGGACCAGCCATTCCATGCCTCCACCCTTCCTACTAGTCTCAATGTGTTTTCTTCTTTAATTATCTAGTTGTAGGCCTTCCATTCAGCCAGATTTCAGGTGATTCTAAATCAGGGGTCCTCAAACTTTTTAAACAGGGGGCCAGTTCACTGTCCCTCAGACCGTTGGAGGGCCAGAATATAGTTTAAAAAAACTATGAACAAATTCCTATGCACACTGCACATATCTTATTTTGAAGTAAAAAAACAAAACGGCAAAAACACCTGCATGTGGCCCGCGGGCCATAGTTTGAGGACGCCTGTTCTAAATGATGGTTGTTCTGTATGTTAGTTGTATTTCTGATGTGGTTGTGGGAGGATCCGAGTATCGGCATTTACCTATGCTACCATCTTGGTTTCTGCTGAGGCCTTTGTTTTAGTATACAGAGCTGAAGTTGTATTTCTCTTTCTAAAAATAACAACAAATTATCTTAAGAATGGCACTTTCATCTGGAACACTAAATACTGACTTTGGTGTTTCTTTTTCCATTTGCTGCAGAGGGGAATTTGTTTTTCTCCCCTTTTTAAAATGCCTGGCAACTCTGAGCCTGGAAACCCTTTTCCAAAAGAAAGTGTCCCAGTCTTTCTGCAATACCTGATAGCCAAGCAGCCACCTGTTCCCCTCCTGTTAACTATAAGCCCAAGATCCTGGGCAGAGGGCTGGTGTCCATCAGCTGGGGATCCAGGGAGAAATATGTTTTCCAAGATAAACAAGTGATTTAAGGTCAATCATTAGTCATAACTATCTTAGAAGCTATATGGCATGTCAGGAGGGAAATTGATAGGATCCAGGAAACATAGGTTTGCTTCTAGACTGGCCTCTTTGTCTGTGATCCTGGGCAAATCATTTGACATCTAAGAATCTTAGTTTTCCCACTTGTAAAATAGTAACAATGATACCTACTCTGTCTATATCATAATGTTGTTTTGAGTATCAAATGAAATAGCTCAATTATGGTTATAGTGGAACAATCTTACAGCCCTTTTATCAACATTTTGGCTATAAATTTAGAAGGGTTTTGAAGACCATAAAGATCTGCATAAATAGAGGTATTCTTAATAAACAGTGTATCCACCACATTCTTTTTGAGTTTTTGCCTTTTTTTTTTTTTTTTTTTTTTGCACTGAGGAAAATGTTACTCTAAAAATCAAGCCTATACACCCTTGAATACTATGATTGAAATATTTCACCATTGATATACTTAGATCATGGAACACTGACTTGTTTTTTTTGTTTTTTTTTTTTAAAAATATGTTTTTATTGATTTCAGAGAGGAAGGGCAAGGGAGAGATAGAAACATCAATGATGAGAGAGAGTCATTGATTGGCTTCCTCCTGCATGCCCCATACTGGGGATTGAGCCCTCAACCTGGACATGTACCCTGACTGGGAATTGAGCTTTGACCTCCTGGTTCATAGATCAATACTCAAATCACTGAGCCACACTGTCTACACATTTATGTGATAAGCTGGACCACAGAAATCAAAAGTGAATTAAATCAGCATTTGACAAAATAATATAGAAATTGTAATTTCTTTCTGACTCATTAGATTTTCTTAAAAGAGTTAAAACTCGGGCAACTACCCTTGACCCAATTTGTCCCAGCAAGACCCTGAACAGGATAAAGAATGGCTGTCTAACAGCTTGTCAACTTTTGTCATGAATCGGCTCCCTGGGTGGCACAGAGAGACTTTCCCAATTATGAGACGAAGGACTGATCACACAAGGAGCTGGTCATTGTGGCAGCAAGTCACTATTGCTATGATCAAAAGTTGTATGTTTTGACACAAAATGGGAGAAAAAGAGTTAACACAATATTTATTTATTAGTTTTTGTTGTGTGGCATTACAATATAATATTAAGACCTATTTCATGGAAATATGGAATAAAATTTATAAATTATATTCATAGAGATATTTGTAAATGTGACAGAAGGAATACATATTTCTTTTTTGTTTGTTTGTTTGTTTGCTAATCCACATTCGAGGATATTTTTTCCATTGATTTCTAGAGAGAGTGGAAGGGAGGGAGAGAGACAGAGAGAGAGAAACATCAATGTGAGAGAGATACATCAATGGTTGCCTCCCACATGCACCCCGACTGGGGCCAGGGATTGAGGTGCAACCAAGGTACATGCCCTTGGAGGGAATCAAACCTGAGACCCTTCAGTCTGCGGACTGACACTCCAACAACTGAGCCAAACCGGCTAAGGCCATATTTCTTTTTATAACTCAAATAACAACATACAGAAACTAATTCATTTCCTTTTGATTTTAATAATCACTCTTAAATGTGTTATATTGGTCCTAATATAAAGTTTTAATGATACTGAGGAAAGCAAAAAATGCTCTAGAGAAGCATTTTTAAACTTCTTCAAATTTCATCTTTAGGATCATTTTATAGTGTTGTCTTACTAAACTGTAATCACCAGTTTCATGTTCTTATGAGATAACCCCTTTATATAATGGATTTATGGCTTGGCTACAAGATTAAAGTGGTGAATTATTTACATGAAGATATTATGATTCATGCATAACTTGCTGTTTAAAGATATTTCCATAGTTCTGAGGCTGCTGTATATGCTTAAGGTATTTTTTAAAATATTTTTTTATTGATATCAGAGAGGAAGGGAGAGGTAGAGAGAGATAGAAACATCAATGATGAGAGAGAATCATTGATTGGCTGCCTCTTGCACACCCCTTGCTGGGGACTGAGCCCACAACCTGGGCATGTGCCCTTGACCAGAATTGAACCCAGGACTCTTCAGTCCACAGGCTGACACTCTGTCCACTGAGCCAAACCAGCAAAGACTATGCTTAAGGTATTGAAGGTATGATGACGTCCTAAAATATTCCATGAATAATACATTATGAATTTTAATTTTACTTTAAATATATACTATATATTTTTTTATATAAGACCCCTAAGTTGACCATATTGTTAATAACTCATATGCATTTTCAAAATAAAGTCATTCTGATTTTCTATTATAAAAGACCAGCTAATATTTGAACAGATAAAACTTGAGGATAGGGTCCTTACTGGCAGTCACATCAATATAGCTGAAAAGATGCAAAAAACCCCATCATGTTTTATGTGTTTTTCTGCCTAATGTAATTTTCATTGTTATCATCTGTTACATAACAGCATCAATATTGGTAAAGTAATTTGAGGACAAACTAGGATTCATAGCACTCATCTCTCCAGACAAACCAGAAAGAATCTAAATGTTCTGATATACTAATTCACTTTCATTTGTTTGCACTTATTTAAAACAAATGTGTTCCTAGCCAGGAATATTTCTTCCTTAATGTGCTATCATTGACCTTTGTCTTTCCCTTTGTGCTGGAGGCTAAGGACAGTAGTTAGCATAATAAATGTGAGAAGTTTGTCAGAAGGCTGATGGACGTCTTCAGCAGAGCTGAAAATCTGCATGTTAGTACCTGCTGCCAAATAGCTGAGGGCAATTCACCCAACCTGATAATCCTTTATTGTTTACCAAACCTTACCTTTGATGTGTATATCTGCTTTGCTAAAGGTCAAAATGTGTTACTAAAATGTCGTGGGTCTGGAGATTTGGGGAGCCCACTTCACTAGAGGTGCAGCCTCTGCCTGGTTCCCCCAACATGCCTTCCAAATTTATATTTCTTGTCTAGTCTCCATTTATGTGCAGCCCTTCTCCAGATTCTTGAACGCTTGTTGCGAAAAAAAAAAAAAAACTGCAGCATTTATGGCGCTTCAATGAGGGACATCTGGAGAAGAAGATTATTTGCCTGAGCGAAGGAAGAGGTCCACTGGTAAAGGTGGGGATCACCAGTAAATTTGATGGAGAGATTCACTACACATAAAGCCCATGCCAAGCTTTGGAATTCACAATCCAGAGTGGGCAGGAACGTCTTTTTCAAGCCAGGCCATAATGGGGAAGAATTTGGTTAAAAGGCAAAATTATAAAGAAATTAAAATGTCAAAAGGTACTCTCTTAAATCAGGCTCAAGGAAAAAGAGTGTCGTTTTCATATTTAACTATGTGGGGTCTTGTTCAAATTACAAATTACCTAATTCGTATTGGGGATCAAAAGTCCAAAGGCAATTCAAGAAGGTGGTGCTGTTAACACTCTCACAGGGAGACTCTCTGATGCTTTGTCTGAAAATTGCCATATGATGCCTTGTGACAGGCAGAGTTTAGCTAAAATAAATTTAAAGGGTAGTCAATGCTATGGAGAGAAATTTCCAGGAAAAGAACTGTGATTTATTAGGTCTTGTTTATATGTTTGTTGATCTGTCCTTTTTGTTTGATTTTAATGTGTTTATTGTTAGTTTATTAAGTATGCCTTTAATTTAATTCAGTAAGAAAAGAAACCTGGGCAGCCATACCATTTGCTAAATTTCCCCAAACCAAGCAGAATGTGGGGGTGGGGAGACACGTGGTGATCCTGTAAAATGGACGCCCATTCCCGAGAGTGCTATTAAAAAGTCAATAAGTTATCTCTGTTACAGAATTTGCCAAAGTAAATGCCTTGGACAATAATAATTGGCTTTCAAATCACAAAATTGTTGAAACATAGGTAAATAGATATAACTAAAATGAAGGATCTGTGGTAGAGCTTTTCAGTGGTAAGTATAGGTATATTGATAGAAGAGGGGGCTAGTCGAGTTTCCCAAAGCAGAAACCTTAGATGATTATCTCTGAGGAAAGAATGTGGCGATTTTACATTTAAATAGCTACAAGTTTGCCTCTCTGCTTCCCCCTCCTTTTGCCAGCCAGAAACATAGTTTTCTAAAGTCTATGGCAACTTAGAGCTTTGAAGTTTGCTAAATTAAATGATAAAAATTTATTGAATATCTAGGTATTTTAAAATGACAAAATACTGAAATATTAATCTGAGTTTGTCTCATATGAAAAACCTAGAGGATAGAATTAAATCTATTAAGTAAATATATCTTGTATTTTATTTGAAATATATACTTTAAAATATGAAGTTATTACTAATCTGAGAAATGCTAAGTATTTAACTTGCCAGCTAAAATTTAAGGCTTCTAAGAGTTTAAACTTAATTAAGTTGGGAGAAATTATATAGTTGTGATAACAAAATGCATAAAGTATAGAAATTTATTTTTGAGAAAGTTATTCTTATATTTTCTCTGGAGAAATTAGTAGTTTAAAATATATTGTAGTCTTTATATGTGGTAAAATTTCAACCTCGAGTATAATATTTTATATGGTCTAATAAATAAGGAGGATTAATTTTGTGGTCTCAACCAAATTTTTAATATAAAAACCAGTTTAAATTTAATTGATACCTTTTAGAATGATTACAAAAAGTATATAATATAATCTTTGGGATATATATAACGACCGTTTAGCAGGCTGCGCATGCAGCAGGCTTGGGTTAGCGGACCGCTGCAGCCAGGGGACGTGAGCCTGTGGTGCCTCCTCTGGAGTTGGGGAGCTAATGACGGATGGGCTCTAGTCCTCATCCAACAGCCATCTCCAGCAGGCATGGGGCTGCTGAGACCCAGGCTGGGCCACTGGCTACAGACCCACAGGTTTGCAGAGACCGACTCTACCAGGCTTCCCGGAGGCCATGTGGCTGGGCCACAGGGTGCCCGAACCCTGTGCCCATTCAAGATGTGAAGCAGAGAGGAGGTGTGGGAAGAAATCCAGAGAATGGGATGTGGGGGTTCAAGACTCACTTCCTTTGGGCTTTGTCCTTCTTGGCCCGCCTGAGTGGTGGCTCCCGGACGAGCGCTGCATCTTCGGCAAAGCTTCCAGCCAGAAGGCAGAGGCCCAAGGGGTGCAGAGCACTGCCAAGGCGGGGTGCACAAGAGGGGGCTCAGGCTGGGGCAGGGGGCCAGCAGGTGGGGATCTGCCTTGCCCATGAAGAGTGAGGTTCTGCATGGGTTGGCCCAGCGAGAAACAAGAGGCAATGACTACCATTGTGTAAGGATGCCCGGGTGGAGGGGTGAGAACCTGCAGCCCTGAGGCGGGGGTTGAGGGGTGGTGCCACCTCAGTGGAGGGGCGCCACACTGCCTAGTACCCCACTGAAGTAGTTTCGGTGAAGCTCCTGGCACTAACCAGGCAGCGACTCCTGCTTCCACTGCGGTCCAAAAGCAAGCCTGCACCTGCCCCTCCCCAAGTTCCCGCCCCACTGTGCCCCACAGCAGCACATGCCTGCACAGTGAGTGTGAAGCCTACCATCTGCTCCCCAGAAGGGGGGCAGTAAAGAATGGGGGCAGTAAAGAATAGGGGTAGAGGGGACAGAGGAGAGGAAAGAATGTGGAGCATCCATGATGAAGAGGTGCTTGAGAACGAGGTTCGGAAGCCTGATGGAGGTTTGTTCTGTTTTCCCCATGGCTGTCCCTTGGAAGGGTGGAGAGCACAGTTGTGAGGGCTCCCTGCCCACTGAGTCCAGTTCTGCAGCCAACTGGAATTGGCCTCAGTTTCCTGGTCTGTAAAATGGATTAAGTGTGTCCCAGTGCCTTTGCTGAGCTTTGAGGGCCAATTGAAATACTATATGAAGAAAATGAGGGAAGAAGTGATAAAGAAAGGAAGGACGAGCCACACAGAAGAAAGATTGGAAGGCCTGTAAACCTATAGTCACTTAAATAGGGAATATAGTCAATAGTGTTGTAATGATGGTATGATGCCAGGTGGGTACTGGAAATATTGGGGAACACTTTGTAAAGTGTATGATTGTCTAACCACTATTCTGTAACTAATATAAAACCTGAAACTAATACAAAATAATATTGAATATAAAGAAATAAAAATAGGAGTGAAATTTTTATAAATTTCAAAGTTTAAATAAAGACTGTAAATGAAGGAAGGGGGAGAATAAAAATAGTGCTTTTCATTTTACCACTTTATTGTCTTTTCAGTACATGAAAAAGACAGTTGTCTTTATATGGCGCTTTTATACTTTTCTAAGTCATTATCTCATTTGATGTTCAGGGCAACTTAAAGACAAGATAATTATTCCCTCCACTAGTCAAAGAAAGAAATCTTGGTGTCTTGCCCCAAATGATTCAATTGTCAAGCCCTTATTGTAAAGCAGGGTTAGTGAAATTTTCTGTGAAAAGTCATATCTATACTAATAAAAGCTTTGGGGGCGATCAGGCCAGCAGAAGAGGGCAGTTGGGGGCTAGCAAGCCAGCAGGGGAGCAGTTAGGCATCAATCAGTCCAGCAGGGGAGCAGTTAGGGGGCAATCAGGCTGGCAGGCAAAAGTGGTTAGGGATGATCAGGCAGGCAGGCAGGCAGCGGTTAGGAGCCAGTGGTCCTGGATTGTAAGAGGGATGTCTGACTGCCAGTTTAGGCCCAACCCCTGTGGCCTAAACCAGCAGTCGGACATCCCCCGAGGGGTCTGAGATTGAAGAGGGTGCAGGCTGGGCTGAGGGATACCGCGGCCCCCTGTGCACGAATTTCGTGCACCGGGCCACTAGTCATACAATAAAATTCATTACAACTGTTATGCAGCTTTAACAAAGATTAACACGTGGCCAATCTCATTTAATCTACCATACTTCATATCATCTCATCCCCAAATACTTCTGTGTGTTTCTCTAAAAGATACATATAAGTATTAAAATAATAACCATTCACACAGTATGGGATACGGTTTCAGTGTTAGAAGAGTTTATCTGAGTATAGGCTGAAGATTAAAAAATGTTTCCTGGGACTTAACAATTATGCTTACAAATAGTTGTAGGTTTAAATATTTATTTTAAAACAAATGAACCATTGTATTCTGTGATGGCTTACAATTCCAATTGGTTGGCACATGCCCAGCCATTTCTAACATTCTTTCATAATTACTTGTGGGTGGATGGATGAATACGCTGGTGGCTAAAGCAAACGGGAAACTTTTCATGCTCTTCTCATTGAGGCTGGTGGAGCAGGCGGTGGGGGGGAGCGAGGCAGGGGGATTTAAACAGGCATAAAGTAGCAGGAAAAGATGCTCTGAGATCCGCCAGGTGCAGAGGAAATTCTACTTTTCTTCAGCTCTGTACTAGTCTCAAGCTAGTGACACTTCTTTCTTACTGTGTTGTCATTGACTTTGCCTTTCTCTGGCCCCAGGGGTCTTGTACAACAGTGAGAAAAAGACATAGGGGAGACTAAATATCTATCAATATATGGAGAGTTTGCATAGTTCTTTATAGCTTAACATAGATGTTATCATGTTTACCCTTCACCACAATACTGCTAGATAGCTATTACTCTTATGGTGATTGAGCCATAAACTAAGGATCAAAGCTAAGGGATTTACCAAGATCGTGCAGGAGATGAAGCTGGGGCCCAAGGGTCTTTTGGCATGCTCATGGTTGTTTTGTTTTTTCTGGCTGTCTCTGGACTAAAGCTTTTTAAAATAAATAAGTAAATAAATTCTGAAATGATAAATAATGAACAAAGGAGTGTGGAATGAGTTTATAATGAAGCATCTTAAAGGGACAAGGTAATAGTGGACCTCCTCTTCCTTCTCATATTTCCTATTTGGAAATGAAGCTACCCTTGTCTTCTCTTGGAGGGATGGGTCTCATTACAGTGATTTCTATCTTTTAAAAAAAAATTGTTATTGTTGAAAGTATTACATGTGTCCCCCTTTCACCCCATTGCCCTCTCCCCCTCCCCCCACCCCCATCAGCCCTCACCGTGATTTCTATCTTAACAGTAGAAATGGAGTCAATGTGTTGATTCCAGGCCAATGCCAAATAAGGGTTCTTCGCCTGGGCCCAGGGCTAGGTTTCAGCGGTCCATAGGTTTGGATGGAAAAAAAAAAATGTTGTTGTTATTGTTTTTTGAAACCTCTAAGTACTTCCCTCAATTATGAATGTAGATTTCAAACCATGGTAATTATTAACTGTTTCTCTGTACCCAAGAGAAACAGAAGACATTTTCTTGTAACATTATGATTGTCGTAGATATCTAATCACTACTTCAAAAATAGTAGCTACTAGACTTGTGCCTAGATCTTATTATTTAATGTCTTAAAGACACATATGTTATTGTAAAGTTTTAAAGCCATTTTGCTGATTATATTTCTATATAATTATCTATTTTAATTGTAATCATATGTGTTTTATTTTATGCATTTAAAACATTACTCTGGGAAGGGGTACAGGTATCACTAGGCTATCACAGGGGTCCACAGTACAAATAAAAGTTGTAGAGACTTTCTCTAAAGTAACATTCACTGAAAATCTTAAATTATTCCTAAGGAACAAAATTTTCAAAACTTTTTGTTTTTAAGGAAGGAACTAACTGAGGCAACAGTTATTTAATTTCATCATCTCTTCCATCTCTCTATTTGGTCCATTGAACTAGTGACAAACAACTCATGTGCAATAAACATTGATAGAAAATGATACTCCTGTTTCTTCTGGAAAAATGAGCAAGCTGCTGAAAACATACCTGAGTTTGGTTCATGGGACATTTCCTGAAAGAGAGATGGCTTAGGATGGAGAGTTTAATGAAAGAAGAAGGAATATCTGCATGGATAAATTAGCCAAGGACAAGATTTTACCCAGAAGAAGGCATGCTGCATTTTGTCTAAAAACAACATTTGTCCTTTGTGGAAAATCATGTCCATACTAACTTTTCTGTATCTTCTCAAAGAAAGGTAATTGCATTATTCATTAAATAATTTTATTTTCAGTTGACAAGCAATAAATTATATGTTAAATCTATCCATATCAGGAAAGATATTAGTTGCGGTAACATCTGCTAATACATATTATTTGCAGAAAAACACTATATCACAATTCTTAATCTAGGTATAGAAATGAATTAGTGTAAACATTTTTCATTCTTTATATATATCAGGAGGAATTCAGAACCTTCAAATGATTTGTCTTATAAAACTGTCACAATAGTAATTTTTACTTTCCTTCTAGAAATTATTTTGCTTGGTTTGTTACTTCTTCTTATAAAAGTCAATACTGGGTAAAACCTTTGAGAAATTAGTGATTGTCAAGGGCAGCATGTAGAGCATTATGTTTAAAAATTACAATGGGCAAAACGAATGTGTTGTTGCTCCCTTGTCAGCTTACATCCTTGCTAAGCCCAAGTCTGGAGTTAGTTCAGCAGACTATTTTTCATGTCTCCAAGCATTTGCCCTGGCTGGTTCATTTCCCTGGAATGTCCACCCCCTCACACACATACCCCTACCCCCGTTCTCATTTACTCTCTACAATCTCAAGATTGTCCAGTGATTTTTTCCCCAAAAAAACTTAGCCTGACTTCTCTTCTCATTCCAGATTGGGTTACTGCCCCTCTGTACAGCTAAAGTCCTCTGTCTTCCTTCTAGGTTCATGAACTGCTCTTTCTTCCCCCCTCCCAACCTCTGATCATCATGCTCTAGACCAGGGATGGGGAACCTTTTTTCTGCCAAGGGCCATTTGAATATTTATAACATAATTTTTGGCCATTATCAACAAAAATTATTCAGCTATAGGATCCTCCCCACCAGGGCCCTGGTAGGGGCTCAAGCAGAAGGCAACAAATCAATGTTTCGCTCACATCGATATTTCTCTGTCTTTCCCTCTCTCTTTCACTCTCTCTAAAAATCAATGGAAAGGTGGACAAAATGGCAGTGGAATAGGCAGATGTGTCCTGAGCCTTGACCTGGAGCAGATAGAAGGAGCAACTAAATCAAATAACATCTGCCCCGAATTGGTGAAGTAGACACAGCTGGTGAGATAATTTGCAGCCAGGAAGGGCAGACAACGCCTGGAGAACAGTAAAATCATGGATCTGGGCTGGAGAGAATTATGAGGCCTCCAAGCCCAGAGGGTCAGAAGGAAGTTGCATGGCACCAAACCTGCATCCCTTGGGACAGGCGTAACATCTGACTGTAGAAAGGAAGTCCAGAGGGTTGCTGGCAGCAGGGGATTCTAGGTCTAAACCCACAGGCATGAGAGACTGAGCCCCAAGGGGGCAGGCCTGAACAACTGCCCAAGTTGTGCCATACTGGGGCGGGGGGGAAGGCGGGGTGGGGTTTGCAGTGGTGCATCTCTTTCGCCTCTTTGGTCTTTGCTTTTATTCTCTAAACCTAGTTCATAGGACCTTTCATATACAAACACTCACCCATGGCTGACGTGCGGACTTGTGGAGTCTGGGGAGAGGCTGGGGAGAAGAGCAGCTCGGGGATAGGTGGCTGGGAGTCTGGCACTGAGACATACCTGACACCCCAGACCTAAGCAGCCATTTTCCCCTGAAGAGATAGCCCCTCCCTGCAGTCTCCAGGCAACCAATACAGCATCACCCAGACTACACCCTGAGTGCTGTGAAGGATACAAAAAAAAATCTGAATAGTTCCTGAGAGCCCGCAGGGACTGGCCTGAAGAGAGGCCATGCAGTCCTAGAAAGCCATACAGCAAGTTCCCCAACTATAGCTCTGTCAGAAATAGCCACTTGAGAGATTAAGATTGAAAGTGGGCAGACAGGCTAAGTGGGAAGACTGGTCCCGCCTGCTGACAGTCAAGGCTGTGGAGATAGACACAAACAGAGGAGCAGTGGACCGCTTGGAACTTCAACAATCTAACAGGAAACTGAGAAGTGGCAGACAGTACAGAAGCATGGGATCTTAAACCAGCCCCCATGGGGCATTAAAACTTGGCAGACATTTCACTTTTTCATTTTTATTTTATTATTTTGTTATCACTCTTTTTTCCCCTGTATTTTCTGTATTCATTTGTTTCTTTATTTTTATTTCTTCTTGCATTATTTTTTATCATTCTATTTTTATTTTATTTATTTTTATTTTTATTTTTAAATTTTATCCTATTTTATAAATTAACTAGAGGCCCGGTGCACAAAATTCATGCACTGGGGGGTGTCCCTCAGCCCAGCCTGCACCCACTCCAATCTGGGACATCCCTCTCACAATCCTGGACTGCTGGCTCCAAAGCACTCATCTGCCTGCCTGCCTGACTAATTGCCCCTAACTGCTTCTGCCTGCCAGCCTGATCACCCCCTAACTGCTCCCCTGCCAGCGTGATTAACACCTAACTACTCCCCTGCTGGCCTGATAATCCCCAACTGCCCTCCCATGCTGGCTTGGTTGCCCCCAATTGCCCTGCCCTGAAAGCCTGGTCCCCCCCAACTGTCCTCCCCATAGGCCTGGTCCCCATCAACTGCCCTACCTGCTGGCCTGGTTGCCCCTAACTGCCTTTGCCTGCCTTATCACCCCTAACTGCCCTCCCCTGCTATACTGATCTTGCCCCCAACTGTCCTCCTCTGCTGGCCAATTTGGTTCTGATTGGTTGGTTTCTATGCCAGTCATCATCAAAAGCTCCACCTCCTAGGCAACAATTGGCTCCTTACAGTTGACCCAGATTTGGTTCTGATTGGTCAGTTTCTATGCCAGTCAGAGTCAAAAGCCCCACCTCCTAGGCAGCCATTGGTTCCTCATAGTTGACCCAGAATTGGTTCTGATTGGTCAGTTTCTATGCCAGTCAGCATCTCTGACTATCAACGGGGCCTGATCAGAAAGGTGGGGCTGATCAGCAGCCCCGGTGGAGATCTGGAGAGAAATGGAGGTACGGCTGCTGGCCAGGCCCGGAGCTAAAGAGAGAGACAAGTGCTGATCAACAGCTGCCACAGAGGCTATGGATCAGACCCTGCTTCTCTCTTCAGGCCTCTCTCCAGGCCTGATTCGCAGCCCCCTCAGCAGTCAGTGTTGGGTAACCACCTGTAGCCATAGCAGTCAGTGCTGGGTTGCCAAGGCAATCCAGGGCTGACTGCAGGACTGACTTCTGGTTGGTCGAACCTCCAGTTGTTGTGGATGTGACGGACCCAGGATTTTTATATATTAGGATTTTTAAAAATTTGTTTTCTCTTCTTTCTCTTTCTTCTTATCCACTCATCCTCTTTCTACTTCCTCTATACTGAACTGAGGTCTTCCCCATATTCATCCAATTCCTTAACCTTACTTTCTGTATATATGGTTGGCCTCTACAGATTCTGCCCCACCCTCTTTTCTGGGTGTTTGGTGTTTGCATTTTTTGGTTTATCTGTTTGTTCTGTGGTGTTTTCACCCCATATACTTATATATTTTTCCTCTTTCTTCCTTTTTCTTTTCTCTCTTACCATTTTTTCTGTCCTTGGTGTCATTTGTGCTCCCTTTTCTCTTCCCTAATTCTCTTCTTTCTGGTAGTCTCTTAAACTGGATGGATGAAAAAATCAACAACTTACGTAAGAATCAAGAAAAAATAAAGAGTGATATAACTGCAATAAAAAGCACTATGAAAAGTTTCAACAGTAGACTAGGAAAAGCTGAGGACCGAATTAATGAATTAGAAGACAGAGAAGCAAAACACACCCAAACTGAACTGCAATTGGAGAAAAAAATTAAAAGACAGGAGGAGAACCTAAGGGATCTTTGGGAAAACATGACATGAAGCAACAGATGAATAATAGGGGTGCCAGAATGACAGAAATAGGAACAAGGGTTAGAAAACCTAATTGAAGAAACAATGTCAGAAAACTTCCCTGATGTGGGGAAGTAAAAAGTCACACAAGCACAAAGAATCCCAAATAAGATGAACCCAAAAAGACACACACTGAGACATGTCATAATTATGATGGCAAACATTCAGGACAAAGAGAGAATCCTAAAGGCTGCAACAGAGAGAAAGAAAGTTATGTACAAGGAATCTTTCATTAAATTATCAAATGATTTCTCAACAGAAGCACATCAGGCCAGAAAAGAATGGAAGCAAATTTACAAAGTGATGCAAAGCAAGGGACTGAATCCAAGAATAGTCTATACAGCAAGGCTATCATTCAAAATTGAAGGGGAAATAAGGAGATTCACAGACAAAAAAAAAAAAAAAAAAAAAAAGGCTAAAGGAGTTTATCACCATCAAGACAGCAATGACAGAAATGCTAAAGGGACTTGTATAAAAAAGAAGAAATAAAAAGGGAAGAAGGAACACAGGCACAAGAAATAAAAATGCTACAAACAAGTACCTATCAATAATAACTTTAAATGTAAATGGACTAAATGCTTTAATCAAAAGACATTGAGTGGCTGAATAAATAAAAAAACATGACGCATATATATGCTGTCTACAAGAGACCCACCTTAGAACAAGTGATTCATACAGACTGAAAGAGAAGAGATGGAAAAATATCTTTCAGGCAAATGGAAATGAAAAAAAAAAAAAAGCTGGGGTAGCAATACTTATAACTGACAAAATAGACCTCAAAGTGAAGGCCATAATAAGAGATAAGGAAGGTCACTTCATAATACTAAAGGGATTGATACAACCAGAGGTTATAATCCTGGTAAACATGTATGCACCCAATGCAGGAGCACCCAAATACATAAAAAAAAAAAATTCCTTAAAGATATCAAGGGAGAGATCGACAACAATACAGTCATAGTAGGGGACTTTAATACACCACTGACATCACTGGATAAATCGTCTAGACAAAAAATCAGCAAAGAAACAGCAATCCTAAATGACTCACTAGATCAGATGGACTTAATTGACATCTTCAGAACATTTCACCCCAAATCCATGGAATATATGTTCTTCTCAAGTGCACATGGGACATTCTCAAAGATAAACCACATATTAGGTCACAGGCAAAGTCTCTCCAAATTCAAGAAGATTGAAATCATATCAAGCATCTTCTCAGACCACAATGACATAATATTAGAAGTAAACTACAATAAAAACAATCACAAAAATTCAAACACTTAGAAGATGAATAGCATGCTATTAAGCGATGATTCGGTAACCAAAGGGATCAAAGAAGAAATTAAAAACATCCTGGAAATGAATTACAATGAAAACACAACAATCCAAAATCTATGGGACACACTGAAAGCACTCCAGAGAGGGAAGTTTATAGCTCTACAGACCTTCTTTAAAAAACATGAAAAAAAAAGGTAATAAATCATCTAACTCTACTACTTAAAGAATTAAAAAGAGAGAAACAAGTAAAGCCCAGAGTGAGCAGAAGGAAGGAGATAATAAAGATCAGAGCAGAAATAAATGACATAGAGACAAAAAAATTACCAAATATGAATGAAACCAAGAGCTGGTTCTTTGAAAGGATACACAAGATTGATGAACCTCTAGCCAGGCTCACCAAGAAGCAATGAGAGAGGACCCAATAAACAAAATCGGAAATGAAAGATGTGAAATAACAACAGATCCCAGAGAAATACAAAGGATTGTTAAAAAATACTATGAACATGCCTATTCCAACAAACTAGACAACCTAGAGGAAATGTACATATTCCTAGAAAAATACAGCCTTCCAAAACTCTATCAGAAAGATTCTAAAAATCTCAATAGGCTGATAACTGTGGAGGAAATTGAAGCAGTCATCAAAAAGCTTCCAGCAAACAAAAGACTGGGGCCAGACAGCTTCACAGGGGAGTTTTCCCAAACATTTAAAGAGGAACTAAAAGCTATCCTTCTCAGACTATTCCAAAAAATTCAAGAGGAAGCAACACTTCCAAGCTCATTCTATGAAGCTAACATCACCCTAATATCAAAACAAGATAAAGACAACACAAAGAAAGAGATTTCCAGGCCAATATCCCTCATGAACATAGATGCCCAAATTCTCAACAATATTCTAGCAAATCAATCCAGCATTACATCAGGAAGATCATACACCATGACCAAGTAGGATTTATCCCAAGGATGCAAGTATAGTACAATATCTACATATCAATAAACGTGATATATCACATAAACAAATCCTATATAATAAAACCTTAATATGCAAATCCACAGAACAGCAGAATGACCAGTTGCTTTGATGCACATTGACCACCAGGGGGCAGAGGCTCAACGCAGGAGCTGCCCCCTGGTGGTCAGTGCACTCCCACAGGGGGAGCACCCATCAGCCAGAAGCTGGCAAGCACAGCGGCAGTGGAAGGAGCCTCTCCTGCCTCTGCAGCAACACTAAGGACCCCTCAGGGGATGTCTGACTGTGGACAGTGGGCCTAAGCTGGCAGATGGACATCCCCTGAGAGGTCCTGGACTGTGAGAGGGCGCAGGCTGGGCAGAGGGACACCCCCCCCCTCCGTGCACAAATGTCATGCACCAGGACTCTAGTTGAGAGATAAAAATCACATTGTCATATCAATTGATGCAGAAAAAGCATTTGACAAAATCCAACACCCTTTCATGATAAAAACCCATAGCAAAGTGGGAATAGAGGGATCATACCTCAACATAATAAAAGCCTTATACAACAAACCTACAGCCAACATCATACTCATGGGCAAAATCTAAAACCATTTCACCTAAGAACAGGAACAAGATAGGGATGCCCACTTTCACCACTCCTGTTCGACATAGTACTGGAAGTGCTAGCCATAGTAATTAGACAAGAAGAATAAATAAAAGGCATCCAAAATGGAAAAGAAGACATAAAACTGTCATTATTTGCAGAAAACATGATACTGTACGTAGAAAACCCTAAAGACTCCATCAAAAAATTATTAGACTTAATAAATGAATTTGGCAATGTAGCAGGATACAAAATTAATGCCAAGAAATCTATGGCATTTCACCAATAGTGAACTTACAGAAAGAGAGATTAAAAAAACAATTCCATTTACCATTGCACCAATAAAATTAAGATACCTAAGAATAAACCTAACTAAGGAGATAAAAGGCCTGTACTTAGAAAACTATAGGACACTGAAAAAAGAGATAGAGGAAGACATAAACAGATGGAAGAACATACCGTGTTCATGGACTGGTAGAACCAACATCATTAAAAAGTCCATACTACCCAAAGCAATCTATAGATTCAATGCACTCCCCATTAAAATACCAACAGCATATTTCACCGACCTAGAATGAATTCTCTAAAAATTCATCTGGAATAAAAAAAAGACCCTGAATAGCTGCAGCAATCTGGAGAAAGAAGAAGAACATAGGAGGGATCTCAATACCAGATATCAAGCTATACTACAAAGCCACTGTTCTCAAAACTGCCTGGTACTGGCACAAGAACAGACATATAGACCAATGGAATAAAATAGAGAACCCAGAAATTTACCCAAACCACTATGCTGAATTAATATTTGACAAAGGAGGAAAGAGCATACAATGGAGTCAAGACAGTCTCTTCAATAAATGGTGCTGGGAAATTTGGTCAGATACATGCCAAAAATGAAACTAGACCACCAACTTACACTAAACTCAAAATGGATAAAGGACTTAAACGTAAGAGGGGAAACCATAAAAATCTTAGAGGAATCCATAGGCAGCAAAATCTCAGACATATGCTGAAGCAATATCTTCGCCGGTACAGCTCCTAGGGCAATGGAAATTAAAGAGAAAATAAACAAATGGAACTACATCAAAATAAAAAGCTTCTGTACAGCAAAAGAAACCATCAACAAAACGACAAAAAAAAGCCCACTGCATGGGAGAACATATTTGCCCATGTTATCTCCGATAAGTGTTTTATCTCCAACATTTACAGGGAACTCAAACAACTTAACAAAAAGAAGATAAACAACCCAATCCAAAAATGGGCAACGGACCTAAATAGATACTTTTCGAAAGAGGATACAAAGAAGGCCAAGAGACACATGAAAACATGCTCAAAGTCACTAATCATCTGAGAGATGCAAATCAAAATGACAATGAGGTACCATCTCACACCTGTCAGAATGGCTATCATCAACAAATCATCAAATGACAAGTGCTGGCGAGGATGCGGAGAAAAAGGAACCCTCCTTCACTGCTGGTGGGAATGCAGACTGGTGCAGCCACTGTGGAGAACAGTATGGAGTTTCCTCAAAAAACTAAAAATGGAACTCCCATTGAACCCAGTAATCCCACTTCTAGGAATATATCCCAAGAAATCAGAAGCACCAATCAGAAAGGATATATGCACCCCTATGTTCATAGCAGCACAATTTTCAATAGCTAAAATTTGGAAACAGCCTAAATGCCCATCAGCAGATGAGTGGATTAGAAAACTGTGGTACATCTATACAATGGAATACTATGCTTCTGTAAAAAGGAAGGAACTCTTACCATTTGCAGCGGCATGGATGGTCCTGGAGAGCACTATGCTAAGCGAAATAAGTCAGTCAGAGAAAGATAAATACCACATGATCTCACTCATTTGTGGAATATAATGAACAACATGTACTGATGAACAAAAACAGATCCAGAGACAGAGAAGCATTGATCAGATGCTCAAACCTCAGAAGGAAGATAGGGGTGGGTGGGAAAAGGGGGAGAGATCAACCAAAGGACTTGTATTCATGCATATAAGCATAACCAATGGACACAGACAGTAAGGGGTTGAGGGCATGAGCGAGTTGGGGGGATGGGGGCAATGGGGGCATAAGGACACATATGTAATACCTTAATCAATAAATAAAGAAAAATGTTAAAAAATCAATGGCAAAATATCCTTGGGTGAGAATTAACAAAAAAAATATTAGCCTACTATATTTGGTCAAACATTTCATTAACACCTCCCCTCTTCCCCACCCCCCAACCCCACCCCATGCCTTGGCAGGGTCAGATCAAATGATTTTGCAGGCCTTACAGGGCTCTCAGGTCAGATGTTCCCCACCCCTGCTATACACTATGAACCTCTTGAGGTTGGAATTATGTCTTTGAGTTACAGGCAAATATTAAGCCCTCAAGATTTTCTGTAGAATTAATTCAATGAATAAATGAATGAAGCCAACAAATAAAAGACTAATGCGAAGTGTATATAAGGAAGGGTGGAGAGGCATGTTGGTCCCAGGCAGTCTCACTTGCATGGGAATAGTGCTAGTACAGGGAAAATGAGCTTTATACCTAACTATAAAGAAATACTTTCAGTGTAGCAAGTACGTAAACATTTTCTGATGTTTAAATGCTACATTTCTCTAAATCAGAGAAATTTGCTTTTATTTGCTCTGTACTTTCACCCATATGACTGGCAGAAAATTCAATCTCAATCATGTTTGGTGTGTTCTCTCTTATTCTCCAGGGATTCATTCAAGGATATCCTGGTATTTGCAATGCCATGGCTGGCAGAGTCCTATCAGCTACTCCATCTGCTGTGACTCAGCAGTTTCCCAGGGTACTGGTCAGGCAGCTGTACTAGGAAGACCAGAGATGCCCCTCATGGTGGTGCACTGTTCTACCACACACAGAACCTCAGACTCCTGTGAACTTGGAGGTAAGTGTGGAACCGCTAATGGGCACCGTGTAATTATTCCCCTTAGGCACTTCTATGAGAGGGAGCCTAAGCCCTGGAGCCTTCCAGAAATCAGTGCACATGCCCCACTCTCAGTCGCAGTGCCACAGGGAAACAAACCTTCTTCCTCAATTAGGTAGCTTGTGTGGCTTCCACTCCAAAGCCCTAACCTCCATGTTCTCCTTTGGGGAACCCAATCCAGGGAAATTTTTGTACTGAGTTTTATGGGTGGAAAAAGAATCTGAAAATAACAGTTATTCCTTTCTTTACAACTCACCTTGTTACACAGGTCTTCAGAAGTCACAGAGAGTTTTATCTTCATCTTCCCAAATTCTCCCCACCCCTCACCCACCAGCAGCCCTGAAGCTCCCCACAGTTCCAGCCAGTATTTTGCTTTGTAGCATGCAAAAGCTCAAAGTGCAGGGTCTTGGCAGCTGTCCCATTTTTCTTCATCCTGTTCATGACTCCAAAGAAAACATTCCTAACTCAAAAACAAGCTGAAGGTTTCTGTTGAGACCTCAAATATTTTCCCAGAGTACACCATAAAAATAATAAGGTCATAACATTTTAAATAATCTGGTAGAGTTCTTGTGGCAAAAGCCTGTTATAGTTTTGTTTATTATACAAAGAACCTCAAGTCTGTTTCTAAATAAAATATTTTCTGAAAAGTAAAGCAAGCTTCCCTCTGCTGTTCCAAGTCTCAAGAAGTACCATTTGTTATTATAAAGATTCAAGCAAATATTTATATACACTTACAATTGTTTTTCTGACTTGCTTAATTTTGCAGTCATTACTCATGCTAGCACTGCTCTCAGCTCTCCACATTAATGTTTTCTTCAAAATATTTTACTTTGGTAATATAAATGTACACTGTATTGCCAAAAATATGTTGGGCAAACATGGTCATCAATGGGTTGTACTGAAACTTGGCTTCATTCTGAAAACAATAGGAAATTCATGAGAGGAGTTTGGGGAAGAAGAAATATTTTAGTGATCTAATCCCATAATATATATGTTCTCTCACTTGTAAATAACAAAATTAAAAATCTGCCCCATTCTATAAGTAAGGCTTAATTTTAAACTAAATACATTATGAAAACATGAACAAATACTATTGCAGACAAAAAATGCTTAACCTATGAATATTCACATTATTCCCTTCGCTGCCCTTTGAGAATAATTCTGCCAGAGCCATCTTGGTTTATGAGCATTTGTGATGTAAGAAAAATACAGATAAGAGTGGAGTGTGTTTACTTTGGTTTGGCACAGGCTAAATTTTATTTCTAGAAGCAACAATGCTACAGGTGTAAGGAAAGACAAGAGCCAAGGAAGTCTTAGGAACTTTTTACTCGGGGCTGGGAATAAGTAGGCAGCTAAAACTATAGAACCCCAGGACTTTCCACAGGCAGGCTGCTGTTGCAAAGTCAAGGTGGGGACTGGACTTGAAGTATTGCCCTGGGCTGTGTATTAATGCCCTTGACAGACTCTTGTAAGAAGTTTCTAAATGCTAGATTTTGTTTATTTAATTTTTTAATAGATCACACATTCACAAGGTTCAACATTTTAAATGTACTCGGAGGTTTATTGGAAAAAAGTTTCCCTGACACTCCAGACACCACATCCCCACCCCTTTTCGCTTCCCTGTTAGCCACCAATATTACCAGTAGTTTGTTTATCTCCCAGAGGTATTACACGCACATGAAAGCAGATAGACATTTGACTGTATATTCTCCCTCTTCATTTTTTAATACAAGTTGTAGCATACTGCACAGATTCTTCCATATGCTGCTTTATCATCTTTACAATGTCTGGGATATGTTTCATTTTATTACATAAAGTGATTCATTTTTTGGCAAATGTAGAGTATTCCACTGTAGCAATGTACAAATATTTTTAGCTAGTCCACCCTTTTGACTGCTTCCAATAATTTGCTGTTATATACATGACTAGAGGCCCGGTGCATGAAATTCGTGCATGGGGGGGCGGTGTCCCTCAGCCCAGCCTGCACCCTCTCCAATCTGGGAGCCCTTGAGGGATGTCTGACTGCCAGTCGGACATCCCTCTCATAATCCAGGACTGCTGGCTCCCAACCACTCGCCTGCCTACTTTCCTGATTGCCCCTAACCGCTTCTGCCTGCCAGCTGATCACCCCCTAACCACTCCCCTGCCAGCCTGTTTGATGTCTAACTGCTCCCCTGCCAGCCTGTTTGCCCCCAACTTCCCTCCTCTGCCAAGCTGGTAACCCCTTAACCTTTTGCACTTGGATGTCGAGTATGACTCGACACGGTTAGCATCGGTAGCAGCTCGTATGTCGAATTGTATTGAATGTATCAATAATTTGAAATATAAAAAAATCCAAATAAATAAGTTTGTATGAAAAGAAACTCCAGTTTTTTATTCTACTGCCGCACTTTGTAAAATCTGGGGTATTTAAAAAATTAAATCCCGAGTAGAATAAAGGAATCGAGAAAAAAGCAAGCAAGTGCAAAGGGTTAACTGCCCTCCCCTGCAGGCTTGATTGCCCCCAACTGCCCTCCCTTGCAGGCCTGGTCCCTCACAACTGCCCTCCCCTGATCGCCATCTTGTGGTGGCCATCTTGTGTCCACATGGGGGCAGAATCTTTGACCACATGGGGGCAGCATCTTGTGTGTTGGAGTGATGGTCAATCTGCATATTACTCTTTTATTAGATAGGATAGAGGCCTGGTGCACAGGTGGGGGCCAGCTGGTTTACCCTGAAGGGTGTCCCGGATCAGTTCCCTTGGGGCGTGGGGCGGCCTAGACGAGTGGCCTATGGTGGTTTACAGGCCGGCCACACCCTCTGGCAACCCAAGCAGAGGCCCTGGTATCTGGGGTTTATTTATCTTCTACAATTGAAACTTTGTAGCCTGGAGTGGAGCCAAGCCTTCTGCTTGCTCCGTGGTGGCAACCATTTCTGTTGGGATTGATGTATCTTATAATTGAAACTTTGTAGCCTTAAGCGGAGGCCTGGAAGGCCAGGGTGTGCGGAAAGCTTGGCTTCCTCCATCGCCAGGGGCAGCCCTAGCCTCTCTTTCCAGCTCCGTGGCTGCCGCCATTTCTGTTTGGATTTATGTATCTTCTATCATTGAAACTTTGTAGCCTTGAGTGGAGGTCTAGGCTGGCAAGGGCAGGCGGAAAGCTTGGCTTCCTCCATTGCTGGGGAAACCCAAGCCTCCCTCCTGCTCTCTGTGGCTGTAGCCATCTTAGTTGGGTTAATTTGCATACTCACTCCTGATTGGCTTATGGGCGTGGCTTGTGGCCATGGCTTGTGGGTGTAGCAGAGTGATGGTTAATTTGCATATTACTCTTTTATTAGATAGGATGCTGTATATTACCATAGTCTTAACTTATTTTGTATCATGTGCCTCTTCAGAGGTCTGGTAAAGCCTATGAATTTCTTCTCACCATAATGATTTCAGGTGTATAAAGTAAAATTCTTAGGGTTGAAAAGAAAGCAATTATATTAAAATATAGTTACCAAAATATTTTTATTTTAAAATATATGTGCTTATTTATTAATGAATTAAATGACAAGATCTAAAAGTGAGCCTTATAGCTACTGCAATTTCATAGTATTCTTACAGGATACCAGGCAGGCAGAATAGAGGAAACTGAAACAGGAAACTTACACCAGGGCCATACAGTGTGAGTAATTTGCAGCTGGCCTGCAAATAACAAACCAATATCTCCCCCAGCCAAGGACACCTGGAGAGCAAATAGTTAAAGACCTCCCTAATGAGAGAATGTAGAAAGGGAGAGGAAAGAGGAAAGGAAAATAGGTCACTTTTATTCACTAAGCAGAGAAGCCAGAAGTCTCAGGGGCTCGGCAAGATAAAGTTGCAGGATTCTGGGAAGACCACAACAAGAAAACATTGAGACTTAATCTGTACCAATATACTCAGCAAGAGGATCTTTTGAAACCTACAGACAGGAGGAGGGTATATTACTCCTCAAACTTGCTCCAGACACTCGCTTTCCAGATTAGCTGGGAAAACCCATCTGTGCTCCAAGCTGGATGAAATAGATTTGCTTGCTTTGCTTTGCTTTTTCAATAAAGTTGCATGCTTTAATTGCTTTAATAAATTGGCTTTTCACAATGCAGCCAAGGTCTCTCATATAAATTCATTTATATGAGAACACAAGGATGGAAGTTGGGGACAACCCTCTCCCAACTAGCTCAGGGGGCTGTCCTGTCCAGTAACACCTCTCTGATGTCAGTGAGATGTGCCTATAACAGTATGAGTAAACATAAAATCATATTTCAGTGTACCTGCAATAGCTGTAATATGACATAAAAGACCTGGCTTTTATTGGTAACAAAGGCTGATATTACTGTGGTTTCCTGCCTACTTTCATAATTAAAGGAAATAATAAATTTCAGTTAGAGTTTAATGAAGACAAAAACACAAGACTTTTTTCCCGTATGAATTGATGAATCTTTTAATTTTTCTGTGCAGCTCTTGTTAAGAAGCCCTTACATATATATATATATGTAATTTCCTAAACATTCAAGTATACTTGTATATATTTTTAAATTCCTAGAAGTGTTTTGAATTAGAAAGTGCTAATACATTTCTAATTGAATGAATATTGTCAAATTTCCAGGAATGCAATTATTCTACCAGCATTGAATGAAGGTGTATTAGCAAGCATTTCAATATTTGCCAGCCTGAAAAATGAAAAATACTACCTTGGTGTAGTTTTATTTTGCATTTGTCTTATTAAAAGCAAACTTGAGCATCTTTTCATATATTTAAGGGTCATTTTCTATGTGTTCATGTTCTTTGCTTCTTGTCTTATTGGTTTGTGGGCAGGTTTGTTGTGTGCTATGAATATGAAGGTGTGTCAATGGAAACAGCACCCCCTGCAGCTGGCAACACCGATGCCCTGGTTATTGGTCCCAGTGAAGATTTCTATTTCTATCCATTATGTTTTTACCTCGGATTACTGTTTCTTCAAATAATTTGAATAAATTAAAACAGAATCTAGAATCTTTAGAGCACTAGTCTTACTTAAGTAGCAATATTGTCTAAGACAAAGTCTGGAAGGATTCAGAACAAATTGATAACTACAGTTATCTCTGGCAGGAGAAATGGCCTAGAAGGGCATGAAAGAATTTATACTTTGACTTTTTCAACTCTACATTTAGGTATTATTTGTATGTCATAAATTAAAAGAATGAATATACATGATGCAATTTCAATTAATACAGACAAGTATAAAAAGAACAGTAAAAGAATTCCATTTTTTCCCAACCTCTTTCTGGATAGGAATTTTTTTTTTAATTATTTTAATCCTATATTTCTTTCTTTCTTTTTTTTTAATATTTTATTTATTTTTTACAGAGAGGAAGAGAGAGGGATAGAGAGTTAGAAACATCGATCAGCTGCCTCCTGCACACCCCCTACTGGGGATGTGCCCGCAACCAAGGTACATGCCCTTGACCGGAATCGAACCTGGGACCTTCGAGTCTGCAGGCCGACGCTCTATCCACTGAGCCAATCCGGTTTCAGCGTGGATAGGAATTTTTAAAAAATTACTGAAAATGCCTGTTTGAGCCCATATTGTGGTTTTGGAATATATTTTCCCACTACACAGAAACAGAGCTCCTTATAAAAATAACTAATTCCAGGTCTAGGGGGCAGAAAATATACGAGATGAGCTAGGCACATTTTGTTATACAAGGGGGCAAAGAAGTTACCAAAGAAGACTAGGGCCATGACAAAAGGACTCAGGATCCAACTTGAAGAGACTCCCATTGACCAGAGAGAGCATCTTGAGCATCAATAAGGATAGTACCTCGATGGCCTAAAGCACATTTGGACTCCAGAAGTTCATAATGTTATTAAATAAAATAAATATCCATTGGTCATACTGGGAGGATGATAGGAAACCAACTCATTATTTTGAACAGTGGTAAATCAAGAAAAGAAATCTCACATTTATCCTAAGTTTTTTATTCGAACTATGCCATTGGGCCCCAAATAATAGACAAGGAGAAAGTTTTCTTTTTAAATGTAGCCCACCTAATAAATGAAGATTTAATGATGGAATACATCATTTTGTAATTTTAAATTAAATTAAAAGGCCTGAATCTAATAAAGTCCCCAGGTCCAACTACCATTTTATAGGAAATACTGATTAGCATGTTATACAATACTAGAGGCCCAGTGCACAAAATTTGTGCATAGGGGGGTTGTCCCTCAGCCCAGCCTGCACCCTCTCCAATCTGGGACCCCTTGGGGGATGTCCAACTGCCGGTTTAGGCCCGACCCACAGGGATGGGGCCTAAACTGGCAGTTGGACATCCCTTTCACAATCTGGGACTGCTGGCTCCTAACTGCTCACCTGCCTGCCTTCCTGATCACCCCTAACCACTCTGTCTGCCTGCCTGATGCCCTAACTGCTCTCCCCTGCCAGCCTGGTCACCTCTAACTGCTCTCCCCTGCCAGCCTGATCCCCCTTACTGCTCTTCCCTGCCAGCATGATCCCCCTAACTGCTCTCCTCTGCCAGCCTGATCCCCCTAACTGCTTTCCCCTGCCAGCCTGATCACCCCTAACCTCCTCTGCCTCGGCCCCCACCACCATGGCTTTGTTCGGAAGGACGTCTGGAAGGATGTCCAGAAGACATCCAGTATAATTAGCATATTACCCTTTTATTAGTATAGCAAAGGTTTCTAGACTGTGGAGAACTTTCTTTAACAAAGAAAGTGAAAGGGAGGAAATAAAAGGTGGAGGAGAACTTTCAGCAACATTTCAACCAATCATAACATGCACACCTTATTTGGATCTTGATTCAAACATAGAAACTGCATAAACAAAGCAAAACAACTTTTATAACATTTACAAGACAACTGGAAATTTGAACATTGGGAGCATATTTGATGTTATTAAGGAACTGCTGTTACTAATTCATAATGTTATGCTAGTAATTTTTTAACACATTCTTTTTTAAAGATACATAGTGAAAAACTACAGATTACATAATGTCTGGAATATACTTCAAATAATATGAATGAGAGGGAGTAGCTGAGGTATTGATGTAGCAAGATTAGTGGTGGATAATTTTTGAAGTTGGGTGAGGAACTATATGGGAGGCCTAATATTATATGATTCTGTCTAATTCTCTGTATGTTTAAAATTTTGAAATAAACAAAATCACTACAGATCAATTTTTCTCAAATGAGGACAATGTAGTAAGAAGAAAGGTTGAGAAATATCTAATTTTTGTTAGGTTCTATTTCCACATTATCCTTTTAAAAATCAGAATTTAAAAATTCATACTCTTTATGGATCAGAAATGTTGTCTGTGTTCCATGCAAAGGAGCAGCTATATAGCCAGGGCACCTACTATTCAGGAGATAGTCTGATAGGTTTGGACAAGACATGTGCTAAAGATCAACTTACCTGGAAAATAGACTACAGATGGAGATTAGCTTGCAGGAAGTTTCAGAGGGAGTGCTCTTAAGATCATCACCTTTGAGGTGAGGGGAGGGAGAAGCAGGACTGGGCAACAGGAGAAGTTAAACTATGATGTAATTATAACAGGAACCTTGGCTGATTCCACAAGGAGCTCTGGAGCTAGGGTGGCCCTTCTGAGTTGTCTCAGTTGAAGCAAGGATGCTAAGTCTATTCCTCTTCATCAGTCATTACAAGTGGGTTGCCCTCAGGAAGGGCTATACCTTGTGTGAGACAGCTTCCATAGGTTGAGAGCAATGCTCAGGGAGAGCCTCAGCCAGTACACTCTCAGCAGATTGGGGAACAAGGGCCTTAGGCCTGAAGGGGATCTGGGCAGTGCCCCACAGAGTCCACTATATGTCACCACATCAACTTCACTGCACTCAATCCAGGAATTATTGCTCCTAGGTCAATAACGGGTAAGAATTAGTATCAAAGGGCAACTCCTAACATTAAGTTGCTGACAACATACCAAACCCATAGAAAGTGATAAAAGGTTTTATATACTTCACACTCTTCATATGTATACCTACCATGGTCCCTAAGTCCCGTGGGGTTCCCAAAATGGCAATAGGGTTCTCTGAATTATTTCCAGTACAATTTTAAAGGTGAATTCTAACATTGAAATTTTTATTTTGAAATAATTTCAAATTTATTAAAAAGTTTCAAGAATAGTGCCAAATACTCCTATATATTTTTTATCTAGATTCGCCAATTGTTAACACTTTGCCATATTCATATTATCATTTTCTTTTATAACCATCTTACATGATTAAAATCAAGGAATTCAATAATTATCCAATGCTACTATCTAATCCCTAGTCCATATTAAAATTTCACCAGTTGTTCCAATAATGTCCTTAATAGCAATGTTTTTTCCCCTAGGGGTCAGGATCCAATCCAAGATCTTGCCTTGCATTCAGTTGAGATGTGTCCTCCATTTGCTGCAATCAAGGCTATTTCCTCAGTTTTTCCTTACTTTCATTACCTTGACACATTTGAAGATTGCCCACATCTTTGGCAGGAATATGGTAGAAGTGGCCATATTCATGTTCTATACTGCACAATAAATTATCACAAATTTAGCAGCTTAAGACAACACACATTTATTATCTCACAGTTTTGGGGGGTCAGGACTTTGGGCACAGTGTAGCTGAGTGCTCTATGAGGCTGTAATTAATGTCTAATTGACAGCTGAGTTCTCCTCTCAGAATTCTACTCGGGAAGGAACTGCTTCCACACTCACTCAGTTGTTGGCAGGATTTATTTCCTTGTGGTTGTAGAACTTGTGCTTCTTCAAAGTCAACAAGGAGAGCAAGACTCTAGAGTAAGACTGCTAGCAAGACAGAGCCTTATATAATGTGAGATAACCACAGAATTCCATCCCATTACCTTTGCCATATTCTATTGCTCAGAAAGAAGTCACAGGTCCTGCCCACACTTGTGATGAGGAGATTATTCAAGGACACAAATATCAGAGGCAGGATTATGGCAGGGGGGAATGTTAAAGTCCCCCTCTTTGCATTCTATCAGATAGCTCATGATATTCATTAGTCTCGCTATTGGTGATGTTAACTTGTATCACCTGATTAAGGTGGTGTCCACCAGTCTTCTCCAGTTACTCTTTTCCCCTTTCTAAATATTAGAATTTGCAGGGAGATATGTACTTTGAGACAATGTCAATGTTGCATTTTCATCTAACTTTTAATTAATAGCTCTATAAACTTGTGAATTCCTAATAATTCAACCAGTTATAATCCATTACTAATGCTCAAATTGTTCCAGATTTGACCCATGAAAACCTTTTCAAGCTGACCCCTGTGTCCTTTCAACAGGGGCCAATCATTCTGTGAGCATTTCCTGACTTTCTAGCTGTATTGCTTATATTTTCATTTTCTGTATATTAAGGTATTTGGTATCTTTAAAACCTTTCTGGCCAGGGGAGACTACACTTTCTGGGGCTAGCCAATTCTTTGAGATAGCAAAGGCCCAGCCAGGAGCATACCTTTAATATACATACTAACCAATCCTGAGCCAGTCCTCCTCTATCTGACTCGTGGCCTCAGGAGACAATATTCTGCTTCCTTAATCATCCCAGGGCCAGGTGCAGGCAACTAGGGATCATCCTATAGTTTATAGCTCTTCACAATTATCCAAACTAGCCAATTCTAAACTGTTTATTTTACCATGCCTTGCCTTTCCCTTGAAACGCCAATAAAGGTGGCCTAAGCTCTCCCCTCATTCCTGCCCCCTTTGCCTCCTGACCACCCTGGTGTCTTTCCCTGTGACCCCGCATGGCAAACTGTGCCTCTGTTTCCAGGACTGAGCATAATGCAAGTATGCTCAAGTATTTCCTGTGTCACCTATTGTGACTAAATTTTACTAATCATCACCTAAAAGACCACTACACACTAACACAAGACATTTCAAAATTACCTCAAATCTCCCTTGCTTCAGCCCTAGAACCAGCCATTTTCCTAAAGTGTCTTGGTTTTTTTTTTTTTTTTTTTTTTTTTAATGAAGAATGAAATTTAGAAACCAATATCTGGGGGCTAGGTGTATTTTACGTATAATGGTATTAACACTTATGGCAATACTTGTTCTCATATACCACCTGCCTGGGTTGGAGGTAATGTGGTGGAATGGTTAAGAGGGTGGGCTCTGGATCCAGACTGCCTGAATTCCATCCTGGCCCCAAGGACAAGCCATAAGATCTTGGGAGAGTTACTTACAATTTAAGCACCTGTGTTAGCCTATCTAAGAAAGAGGGAATATGCAAATTGACCATCACTCCGTCACAAAGATGGCTGCACCCACAGCTGAAGCCAAGTTCCCATAAGGAGCCTTAACGAGCAATCAGCAGGGACCTGAGGTTACGCCCTCCCCCGCCCCCGTGGGGCTTGACAGGGGACCTCAGGCCGTGTCCCCCACCTGGCAGGGCTTGATGGGGGACCTCAAGATGCGCTTCCCATCCTGGTGCTGGGCTAGGGGAACTCAGGCTGCACCCCCCACCAGGTGGGGCTTGACAGGGGACTTCAGGCCGCACCCCCTGCCCCAGCATCAGACCAGGGGACCTGAGGCTATGCCCCCCTGCCTGGCTGGGCTTGACAGGGGACCTCAGGCTGTGCCCCCCACTCAGTGGGGCTTGACAGGGGACCTCAAGGTGCACCCCCAGTGCTGGGTCGGGGGAACTCAGGCCATGCCCCCCAACCCAGCACCAGGCCGGAGGACCTCAGACCGCATCCCCCGCCTGGCGGGGCTTGATGGGGGACCTCAGGCCACGACCCCCACCCCAGCGCCAGGCCAGGGGACCTGAGGCCACAGTCCCCACCTGGCAGGGCTTGATGGGGGACCTCAAGTTGCACTTCCCCTCCTGGTGCTGGGCTAGGGGACCTCAGGCTGCTCCCCCCGCCCCAGCGCCAGGCCGGGGGACCTCAGGCCACGCCCTCCACCAGGTGGGGCTTGACAGGGGACTTCAGGCCATGCCCCCCACCTCAGCACTGGGCCAGGGGACCTGAGGCTATGCCCCACTGCCTGGCGGGGCTTTACAGGGGACCTCAGACCGTGCTCCCCACCCAGTGGGGCTTGATGGGGGACCTCAAGGTGCACCCCCAGTGCTGGGTCAGGGGAACTCAGGCCACGCCCCCTGCCCAGCGAGGCTTGACGGGGGACCTGAGGCTGCACCCCCCCACCTGGCGGGGCTTGATGGGAGACCTCAGGCCATGCTCCCAACCCAGCAGGGCTTAACAGGGGATCTCAGGCCATGTCCCCCACCTAGCGGGGCTTGACGGGGACCTCAAGGCATGCCCCCCACACAGGTCTGGGCTGGGGGACCTCAGGCCATGCCCCCCATCCTGGCACCGGGCCAAGGTACCTGAGGCTATGTCCCCTGCCTGGTGGGGCTTGACAAGGGTGGGACTGACCAGGTCTGGATCTAGCCCAATGGGGGCGGGGGCTGGCCTGGTCTGGGTCTCACACAATTTTGAGGTGCATGTGGTTGAGTGGGGACTTGACTCTGGGTCCCATGGTGCATGCCAGACGATGACAGGAGGAAGGTTTTCACATACATTTTACTAATTTTCTTTCATCTCTGACACTTCTATTATAGAGAAAGGGCAAATAGCAATATTAAATTATTTCCTCTAATTAATCCCCCTTTAATGTGCACAAATTTCGTGCACCGGGCCACTGGTGGTGTTTATAATAGTGCCTACCTCAAAAGGTGGTTGTAAGAATTTAGTTGAGATTTACATGTAAGGTTCTTCAACTCATACCTGGCACACAGTAATTGCTCAGTAAATATTTGTTGAATGATCCTCATGTTGATTAGAAGTTCTGATAGAAAAAAGGACAATGAAGGGGAAACCCTGATCTATATCCTTTTTAGAAAATAAATAAAAAGTGAATTTGTCAGAAATCTTCATCCTCTTGTAGAAATATTTTTAAGAATTCTCTACAATAATTTTTAAATTGTCTTTAATATGCTGTAATATACCATAAGCTAAAGATATCCCTGTGAAATGCCACATATGCGATTCAAGAAAAAAAATATTTTTCTGTTCATTTATGTTCATGTTCGTCCTTCTTCATTAAAAAAGAAAATAAAAGTGAGAAAGAAAACCACACAAGCCTGGTGCCAAATCTAAATGTGGCTGTCTGGGGCTCAGATTCCTACAGACACCAAGACAATTGAGAAAAGAGAAAATAGGAGGAGGAAGTGGAGAAAGACAAGGCTCATAATCATTCTCCCTGGTGATGTGAGAGCTGCCAGCATCTATGTCTGCAAAGAAGATGCAAGGAAAAGCATGGAGCCTAATCCCAAGCATGTTTCTAATAATATAATATCTTCTTAACAACTGACATCTCTATACCAAATTCCTGATTTCATTACCTCCAAGGACAGCTATCCTGAAGGGTCTCACCAAAAAGCTTAGTTGGCTCCTATTGGGCAAGGAAAGAATTATTAAAAATATTCTAGATAATTTTTAGGTTTTAAATTGGTGTTTTAGTCTCTTTGCAATTCTTGCTCAAATTTTCCTCACCTTCTAAGTCTGAAAAAGTAATTTTCAAATCATCATGATTTGTTGAAAATCATGATTGCAGAATGTTTTAGTCAGTTGAAACAGGGTGGCTAATAGCTTAACTTGAAAATGGAATGGATTTCCCATCAGAGTACCCATAGTACACGACTGTGTTTTTGTAACCTAACACAATGAAGGGGTTGTCACTAGATGATTCAGCAAGTTAGAATCTCAGCTCCTTTTCTGGGGAGGAAATCTGAGGCATGTGTTTATGCTAGATGCTAGAAATGCAATTCTCTCGAATCAGTGTCAGGCAGAGACTATGCACAGAAAGGTAGGAAGTAAGGTCAATCAACTTGTCTACCTTGGTCAGAGCCAAGTCTTACAGCCAAACCTCTCTCTCTCTCTCTCTCTCTCTCTCTCTCTCTCTCTCTCTCTCTCTCTCTCTCACACACACACACACACACACACACACACACACACACACACACCAAGTCTCAACTGCTCCATTTCTATAAAGGTTCTTGGTAAAATTTCCCTAGGGCAAAATCACCAGTAACTGGAATTTTCAGTTCATTCAGTATCAGTGGGAAATTTGCCACTTTAGCTTTTGACTGACAGCCACAAAAACCTGTTTGACTGAAAGTAGTGATACCAGGAGGTCTAGGTGGAGTATTAGCTCACCAACTTGGAATGATAACTTGGAGAATGCTCACACCACTTCTTATGTATACTTCAATCTAAGTCTCTGAGAGCACTGAAGCCACATAAATGACAGCAGATTTATAGCAGGAAGGTTTTTTATTCAGAACTCAACCACCAAAGAAAAGCTCCTTTCATCAGGGAACCCTGAAAAGTGGTGTCTAAAAATCAGCTCCAAGCCAATTGCACTCACTTCTCATCATTGTATGTTCTCCAATTCCCACAGAAACCCTACTGGGCTGAATTTTAAATGGCACAAAAGCACAAGGGGGAGAGGTCCACCCCAAGCTTTCTGGGGAAAAAAGTTTAACATATTTTTTTATGTAAGATTGAAGGCCAGGTGGGGAGATTCTTTTACACATTAGATCAGGATGAAAAAAATGAAAATAGGTTTTATTATTTCTCTACTATACTGAATTTAGGAAAAATTAACTACTATTTTTAAACCTTTAATTGTGCATGCATATGTCTTGATTGTTGACAGTTCTATTTTTCTACAATAAAACAAGCTTATCAACTATTGGCACAGCCTTAGTGCTGTGCTTCCACTAGATTTCTTGCCAGGGTTCTTGTCCCAGCATTATAAAGTGTTCAGCAATCTGGAGAAAGGAGCTGCGTGTAGATTCAATAAGGAGTCCAAAGATGAAAGATAATTTTGAAAGGCATTGGGGGTCAGAGGAGCTTCAGCTAAAGGAGCTAAAGACTCTCCTTGGCTCAGGATCCCATGCTTTTTATTAACACAATTTGTCCTAAGGCAAGGTGGAGATAATACACTTCAAAGGGTAGGGTTTACAGAAGCATTGTCAGATTAGGGAATAGCCTACAGCTGTTCAGGTGTTTGGCCAACAGGAGGCAATAACATGTAGATTAAGATGCCCTGAGCTGTCTGGCAGCAAATGATTATCCTATTCAGGTTTGGGGGAGATGCTTTTTAGCCGTTCTAACAGGCAAACTACATATGTGGCTCAGTCCTTGTTGAGACCCCCAAGCTTCACCAACCTTTTGATGAAACTCTTGTAATTATGACATGCTGGAACTGGTTCCCAGCAAATTCTGACTATTCAACCCATGTTTGTAGGGAGTGGTCTCATTTGAAAATACCAGGTTAACTTTAAAATCATTTATCTAATTAAAGTAGAAGCAAAATAATTAATGTCTTGAAATTATGTTATTCAGAAATGACAAATAAAAAGTGCTTAAATCTGGTCCACGTTTTTCAGTGGAGAGGGTGCTATGATGTCAATGTGTAAAGTAAAGGCCACGAGTGCCTAAGTCAGTGAGACCTGAGTAGGAGGAATCCAGAGTGTGTCACTCACCAGCCTGTGACTCTAGCCTGCTCACTTACCCATAAGAGCCTCAATTTCCTCACCTGGAAACAGCTCCACACAGGAGAGCTATAAAATTCTATTGCAATGGGAGGGGTTGCATACTATTTAATTGTCCCTCCCTCTCCCCTAAATGTACAGAAACTAGATAACAGTTTTTGTCATCTTCCCCCAAAGGTAGCTGGGATCTGGAAACGTAAAAGAGAACCACAGAGAGAATCACTTGGTTGATCAGATGCTCCTGAGAATACTAGGTAAAACTGAAATTTTTCAAATGGAAATGCCAATTTTGCCTAACTTTTCATAAGACATTTTGGTTTTGCTTAAAAGCAAATAACCTTAGAAATGAACATACTCAACTCTGCTATTTATTTGAACAAAATTTAGCAAATGTTTATTGAGAGCCAACTAAATCACTGACACTGTTTTAGCTGCTGTGCCCTGGAAGGTAGCCTGCTTTCTGAGATCTTAGCAGAGCTTGTGTGGCTGATTAGGGCATCACAGTCTGCATGGTGCTGGATGGGGCGTATTTAAGGACAAAATGGGAGTTATATGCAGGTTTTTAGACAGACAAGGGTATGGTGGGTGTCATGGAAAAACTGGTGGAACAGATCAACAGAGTGGAGGGTTAGAATGAGGATGCCTCAACTCACTCACCTCTATTGCCACCCAGGCCCTGACATCTGAGGAATCTCACCTGCAGTAGGACTTTAGCCAGGACAGAGGGCACCATTCCCTGTTGTTGGATGCATAGTGGTGAAGGGATAGTGCACTTGTGCAGATCTGCCTCCCTACTCCTTAGCAGACAGTGATGCCAGCTTCCCTGCCAACACTCAGTTTTCCATTCATCGATTTCCTCAGGCTAATGTGGATCATGGCCTCACTTTTGCTAGCATGCTCAGGCCATGCTTCCTCTTAAGTCCTCCTCCCATAGTGGATTGCCGTCAGTAACTCCAGTTGGCTCCTCACATTTAGTATGCGTCCTGCTCTCTAGTTTTGGCCCAAATTCCTTGGATTCTGGCCTCAGCCTGAGCTTCTGGATTCACCAACCCCACTCCCCTTTCTTTTCTGAATTGATAACTCACCATCTTGGCCTTTGGCCTCTTTTCTGTCCTCATTATTTTGTCCTGGTCCATCTGGCCACCCTGTCCTCTCCCCATGCTGCCTGATGGTCCAACCTGCTATTCAAGGGCTAAACAGATTCAGAAACAGACTTCTCTGCAAGAACCACATCAGAAAGTTGGTCTGACACCCTTTTTCTGCTTTTATGTGCAGAACCCATCTCAGAGGATTGGCTAGGGAGACCACAGTTCACCCTCCCCCATCCCGCCCATCAATGACTGTGACTCTAGTCATTCCAGGTTCTCTCAATCTTGTGTCACCAGTCTGCTTGCCAGTCCTCTCTTCTCCTCTCCTCTCCTCTCCTCTCCTCTTCTCTTTCCTTCTTTCCCTCCCTCCCTCCCTCTTCCTTCTTCCCCCTCCCTCTTCCCCCTCTCTCTTCCTTCTCCCTCTTCCCCCTCCCCCCATCCTCCTCCTCTTCCTCCTCCTCCTCTTTCTCTTCTTCTTCTTCTTCTTCTTCTTCTTCTTCTTCTTCTTCTTCTTCTTCTTCTTCATCTCTCCTTCCCCCATACTGTAGACCTCCCTGGGCCCTCCTTGGCATCACTTTGCCTGACAGCAATGCTCAGCAGTAAAAAGATGTCTGAGCTCTTGATGTTGACTAATGCCATCTTTGTTTTAGTGCCGTATTTGTTTTGGAGGCAGCTGTCCAGGAAGGCTGGACAGTCAGGGCAGCCTGCAGAGCATGCCATAGGCAGAGGAAAGAAGGCTGCTCTGTAATTTTCCCGACAGCTTCCTCAAATCCATGGGCAATGGCTTGGACGCCTTGCCTTTAACAGACCAGGAAACGAGCTCAGACCTCAGGGGACTAGCCTGGGTTTCGAATTAAATCAGTGCAGAAGTGGAAGTGAACTCAGAGCTCTCAAACTAAAAATTGTCCTGCATGGAGCAGGATCACAGCCCACCATCTTTCAAAGCCTCAAGCCGGGTAGGTCACAGCATGGACACTTACACTTGGCAGTTACTAGTAAGTTGTACTAGACTTTCCTGTGGATCCTTTATCCTGGAAAGGAGTTACACAGTTAATTTCTTGTTGAGGATTAATCATTTTCTCTCCTCCCTATGACTGTTTCTCATGTCCTGCCCCTAGTTTCACTTGTCCCAACCCTTTGGAAGGGCGGGACATTCCTTCTCCCTCCCCTCCCCAACTGCAGAGCCTGTAATCAGGACCAATGAAAGCAAACTACCTCATCAACTCAGAGTATTTAAGAGGTTGTAGGAATGGGCTGAAAATCGGCTTTTGTTTTCTGTGCAGACAGGCACACTCCCATCTGATTTGGGCCATCCCTCAGCTGCAGAGTGAAGGGGGAAAAATAACCCTCAGACTCCCTGCCACCATGTGCTACGGCAAATGCGCACGATGCATCGGACAGTCTCTGGTGGGGCTCGCCATCCTCTGCATTGTAGCTAACATCTTGCTGTACTTTCCCAATGGGGAAACAAAGTATGCCTCTGAAGACCACCTTAGCAAGTTCGTGTGGTTCTTTTCTGGCATCATAGGAGGGGGCTTGCTGGTAAGTTGTTCAAAATTATTACAACCTTAACAACTTCTCTCCTGTTAAATGTGATGATTTCTTGTGTTTTCATGGAAATTTTTCTTTATAATGCCTATTTCCAAATCCAGTGATTTTTGTTCATTCTTCTTTTGAAAGCAGATTATGCAAAAGTTGAGATAGGCATAAGATACTAATTTTATGTCATTTTACAAAATCCTCTTTCAACTAAAAGTGAACTATCTTTTTGCTAAACTCTTTTACTTTACAACTAGAAACAGATACTAGCTGTTAAATCAGATTTGAGAGACTGGAGTTTCTAGCCCTGAAGCTGGCAGCCCTGGATAATTTTTGTTCTGGGGAGCTGAGAGGAGTCAGCTGGTTTTCTGTCTAAATCAACAGAACTTGGGATCCAAAATCTCTGCTGTTTGTCCTCAGGCAATGTGACAGAAAAAAAAAATTGTGAGTGAATTATTATTTAGAAAGAACTATAGATTTTCTCCTTTATGTAATTCTTGGGTGTGGTGTCCAGGAAAATCTTGCTGCTAGCAGCAGATCAGTGTCTGAAGCTAGCAGTGGAATGTGTTGTTTTTTTTCAAAGTTTATTTTTAATTGAAGTGAGAGGAATGTGCTTGCCAATTTTGGAGCTGAAAATACTAGCTTTAAGCATAGCATGGAAAGAATGTGTACAAAGTTGAGCTTGCTACTTTAAAATGCTGGGATTGAGAATTTTAAGGAGAAGTTTATAGAATTGCTAATACTAGAGAAAATAGTTTTCATATTCAAATAAAGGATATTAAAACATTTAAACCTTGATACACTAGAGTTTGATAAATCTGCTTTGGATTTAAACATTACTATAACATTAATATAATCATTTGTCCTTCAATAATATTGTACTTGTTTAAGCTTCTTTTTATCTCAAAGTATTTCATACTTTATTTAAAGAGCTTTGTTATAAAGCTACTAGAGGCCCAGTGTCCCTCAGCACAGCCTGCACCCTCTCCAATCTGGGACATCCCTCTCACAATCTGGGACTATTGGCTCCTAACTGCTCACCTGCCTGCCTACTTGATTGCCCCTTACCGCTTTTGCCTGCCAGCCTGATCACCCCCTAACCACTCTCTTGCTGGCCTGATTGATGCCTAACTGCTCCATGCCAACCCAATTGCCCCCAACTGCCCTCCTCTGCCAGCCATCTTGTGGTGGCCATCTTGTGACGACATGGGGGCGACCATCTTGTGCTGATGCGAGGGCGAGATGTCACCTAGGCTTTTATTAGTATAGATAACCATACAATCGTGTCTTCAAAGAAGCAGTTCACTTTTATTATTATAGAGCTTCCATCTCTTCCATTTACAAAAAACGGTGTCAGTTATTCTTTTAAAGATTGTTGGTATCTTCTATGTTTTACAATGAAAAACAAATCAGATTTAAAGGCAAGTTTTAATAATTGCAAAACAACACTTGCAAAAAGCAACAACAAAACCCAGCAGCAGCTAGGACTATGTTAGGAACTTGTGTGAAATAAGCACATTCAAATGTTATTGTTTTAGTCCTTCCATACCACACCCTCACCCTAAAGAATGCTTTGACACATTACATGAAAACAAGCAGATATTACATTTAGAGGGGTTTTTCTCTTCATCATGTCACATTATTTGAGATACTTGATCAATTTAACCCAATGCCAGTCAACAATGTCAGAAGTAAATATATTTTACCAAAAGTACTTAACCTGACCCTTAATGGACTTGGGGAAAGACAATAACTTTAATCTGCTTGTTTTCTAATCAGATATTTCTGCCAGCATTTGTCTTCATTGGGCTGGAACAAGAGGACTGCTGTGGCTGCTGCGGCCACGACAACTGTGGCAAGAGATGCGCGGTAGGTCCTCCCGCTCTGGTGGAGACATTGGTTTCCACATCATTGCAGGACACTCTGTGGCTCACTTCCAGTGTTTCTCCTCCTCTAGATGCTTTCTTCTGTGCTGGCATCTCTCATCGGAATTGCAGGGTCTGGCTACTGCGTCATTGTGGCCGCTCTGGGCTTAGCGGCAGGACCACTATGTCTTGATTCCTCCAACCAGTGGAACTATACCTTTCTGGACACTGAAGGACAGTGAGTAATTGTTCCATAACAGACCACATTCTTATCCACCACATGTGTATAGTGCAAACCCATCAAACTAAAAGGGCATTATTCATCCGTTCATCCATCCAGGATGCTCCCATGGTTGACATTCTTCACTTTTCCTCCTTCTGTGGAATAAAAGCTAAGCTCCCTGCTATGGCATATAAGACCCTCAGTGGTCTGTCCTCTGCCTACTTCTCAGGCTGCTGTGGACCCAGGCCTGACTGCCGCCGTGGGCGGCCGGGACCTGGGCCTGACTTCTGCCCCAGGCCCCCCCACCCCCACCTGTGTCCACTCCAAGGTGCCCCCCCCATCGCCTCCCTGCCTGTGTCCACTCCAAGTGTGGTGGCTCAGCCAGCCCCAGGCTCCCCCTGTCCCCCTGCCCCCCTGCTTGTGTTCACTCTGGGGCTGCCCAAGCCAGCGCAGCAGCGGAGAAGCTTGGGCAGGCCCCCTGTCTCTGTCTCCATCTCTGCTCCAGGCCTCACCTGCGTGCACAGCCTCCTTCTGACCAGTCGTGACTGTTGCAGCATCCTAGCCTAATTTGCATAACTTGCATATTACCACATATATATATATATTCAGATATGACCTCAGCATTATTTCCTAACATTTCTCATAGTAACTTTGGATTGTTAAGTATCATTCAATTACTTTAAAAATGTGTTGAGAACCTACTATGTGCCAGATAGTGGTCTAAGGGCTGGATATACAATGATGAAAGGTCTGGTTTCCACCTTCATGAAGCTCAGACTTGTGGGAAAGCTACATACGTAGGTCTTCTCTCGGGTCTAGGTTAGGTTTCATTCCTCTGTGGCCCTTTCGCACTTGGTTTACCTGATTAGTATATCTGTTGCATGAGATTGCCTATTGTCTGTCCCCTAAAATTGTGCTTTTCCAGGACAGAGCCCATGCCATGTTCACGATTGCATTCCCAGCCCTGGCTCAATGTGTCACACTGAGTGTTCAATACTCTCTGTTAAGTTTTATGTTTATCATGACAACAAAATTGGGCTAAACTATCATTTTGTGGAATGACATGGATTGGAAGAAGTTGAGATAGGCCATTAAATTAATTCATTCCTTTTTTTCTGAATGAAGAAACACCCCACAAAAAGCAGCTTATGAGATATTCCATTAGGTGTGGTCATGTGTCAGAAGTTTCTCTTTTTTTGCAGATACCTTCTGGACAAATCCACATGGTCCCAGTGCATTGAACCCAGGCACGTTGTGGAATGGAATGTTTCTCTGTTTTCTATACTCTTGGCACTAGGTGGAATTGAATTCATCTTGTGTCTCATTCAAGTAATAAACGGAATGCTTGGAGGCATATGTGGCTACTGCTGTACTCACCACCAGGTAAGAACCTGAGTGAAAAAATCGTAGCCTGTCCCTCGTGTAGTCAAGCAATATAATGCGCCAAAAGAGAGAAAAAGGCAAAAATCAAACATTGCTCAGCCTACCAGCATTTATTCCTACATTGTCTTTGTGGCAAAGTATTTAGTGTTCAGTTTGCTCTCAATAATAAGTTTCCTTGAATGTTACAGTTACCTTCATGTGGATATGGGAAAATGCCACCCATAGACAAAGTGCCCCATTCAGGAGCCAACCCACTGTTCTGGTTGCAGACACAAAAGAAATGTCCTCTCTTTGCTTCTCTCCTGTTACCAACTAGTTTTCACAAATAATAGCCAACATTCATTGCATTATGCATAGTGCTAAACCCATTTTTCAGCTTAGATTGTGACTCAGACATTAAGCAATATGCCTAAAATCACTTAGTCAAGAAAGTAATGAGCTTCCAAACCTGGGTCATTTTTTGCCGCAGCACCTGCTCTTAACCTGTATGCAATACTTGCTGTTCTGTTGAGTTTTCTACAGCTCCTTCCTAATAATAAGTCATAAAAAGCTCAAACAGCTAAGCAGAGAGAATCACTAGTAGCCTTTCAATAGCAGCTCATGAAAAGCCTTTCATTATAAAAGAAAACCAGGAAGCAGTTGTTTCCTGAGGATATGATTTTGGAGGAAAATATTCATTTGTTAGTAGTGGGGAACATCTTGTTTCTATAGCCTCCTAAAAATTATATATTAAATTGACGGAAGTTCAGCTTTGGTTCAATTTGGAGGGTGGTGTTGTTTTATGTCTTATTCTGTAAAATAGGATTAGATAAATAGAAATTTATTTAATGTATATTTCTCTAGCCATTTACTTCTCTGTAAATGGTTCAAGGTCTCTTAACTTTCTTTTAAAATAAGACAAAACTCAATGAACACCAAAAGCCCACTGTTACCATAAAAAAATACATGGCACTGCAAATAAATGGAAACTTTCTATAATTTTTGAGGGAAAGTTAAAATAAAACTCTAGTTTGCCTTGTCAGGCAAGATTAATCCAACAAGATTAATAATTTCCTTGGGAGCTCCCCAAATTCCCAAGAAAACAAAGAAGTGGGAACCCTTTACCATGAGCTGTTTCCAGCAAGATGGTTTGGCAGAGGCAGGGAAGAGTCTTCTCTGATTACTAAGTAACCTATCTTTAGTTTTGAGCTTCATATAAGGCACAGTTTAAATTTTGTGAGGCCCCACTAGACCTCAGTTCTCATACATCTTGGGGACAGGCATAATATGTCAATGACCAAAGTTACTGTAGTGGTTTAGCAGAATGACCTCTCCTGGGAGGGAGCAAACAGTCCCCCTGGGTTTACATTTGAGTCACAGTAGGAGTGGCTGCTTTTCCCAACACTGCAGAGCAGCTCTGTTACCTTTGTTTATAAGACAAAAGTGACTTTCAAAGGGCGAGGTTTTTACTGAAGATGAGTCAACTGTAGAACTCTGGTAGCATTTAATGAGAAAGGTTACCCACACTGAGCCCACTCTTGTGTGAAACTCCCATGGCATTATCTCTAAAATCCCTAAGATTAAAAACCTACCCAACATGTTCAAAGCCAACTCAGCATTGGTAAGCTACAGTTTCCATGGCCCCTTTCTGCAGCTTTTACTCTGAGAGGACAACTAGTCTGTCTGGTTTGCTTAGGAAATGTTTTGTGAGCATTGTCTGAGCTCTAGTATTGTCCCTAGAAGCTCTGCTGAAGTTGAGATCAGCCAGCTTCATGCTTGCTTAAAATAGGTATTTAAAAGACTGAAATGCCATCATTGTTCATTTAGCCTGTTGGTAACCTAATGCATATTTCATTTTCTTTACAGCAATATGACTGTTAAAATAACCACCCCAAGACAGAACCACAATCTTCCTTTAATTCAATGTAATTTATATATTTTACTTGTATTAATTTGTAAAACTTTGTACTAGTGTATCATATTTCTTATATGCTCCTTTTATAAGTGTGTGTAAATACTGGCATCTTCATGTTATGTCATTGTTTGCACTTTGCAAACAAATATATATATTTTTAAGGAATGAGAAAATAAACCACACTCTTGAGGTAATTTACAGTTGGAGTGATGGTCCTCAGTGCATCTGAGATAAACTCTGGCTTGAAATAATGTTTTTAAGAAACATTGCAATGATAAATATTACATCCAAATTTCTGCTGTATACATGTTCTTGTGTTTATTAAATGAAAGATTTCTAATAGCTTTTTTAAGATCATGAAGGAGAAAATCCAACAACTTGAAAAGATGATTTTTTCATTGTTTATATGGTATTTCCATTGATATACATGAAGCCTCTTTGCACTGTTTTTGCCTTCTGGGAGGGACAGAGTGGGAGGACTGACTCACGATGCTCCAAGCCTAATGAATGAGTCAAAACATACAATGCTGCTGGTTGCTGCAAGCACTTCCAGATCCTAAGTGTTCCTAACAGTGCAAACTTTTTTGTCCTTCAAAGACAAGCACTGAGGATCACGTATTTAAGAAGAGAAAGGCCTGGATAATTAGACAGGAAGGATGATTGGGAAACGGAATAAAGCACCATGAGAAAATGTGGGAGAAGGGAAACGGGGCAGGAGGACCACAAGGAAATATCCTAAACTTGCTTGTTTAAATACAACAAAATAAAATATCCACTACCATTTTTTTCTTGTGTAGTTTCTTTGTCCTTTGTTTAAAATTTCTCCTTTTTCTTCTCCCTATTTTTCCCCAGTCTGCAGGTTGTGAAACCCCTATTGTTAGGCGCTGTGTGTTTCCCTGTTTCTTTATCCCACTTTCTCTCCCTCATCCCCTCCCTCCTCTCCTACCTTCCTCTGCTCATTGCTCTGCCATCCCTCGGAGGCCTCACCTGTTAGGTAGCCTACCTTTCTGCTGGATACTGCTGGCATCAGGCTGGGGTGGAGGAGGGATGACAAACATTTTATTTCTTGATATTTTATGTTGGTTGTACAGAGGTAGGCTCTTTCAAGTGACAGGATCCCCTGACCTATTTATTGAGTATTGTTTTTAGAAATTTTCTGCATTCAATGTTGTCTGATGATGGAGCTAAGCTGTAATGACCACTGTACCAGGATGGTATGTTAAGACAAACAAATGAAGCAGGCAACTCCATAAAATATAATAGAATATATTGCAGGGTAATTTACTTATGGGAACTTTAGGTCTGAGCAGAATACATGACCCAACAATTCTGCACAGATTATTCTCTGCTACCGACTCCTGTTACTATACTTTAAAAAATAGTATGACAGGTACTAATAATTGACAAGACAGGGACAAAGACTGCAGTAGCAACGGGCCATGCCTCCTGGTGGTCTTGCGATAGATGATTGATTATAATCATCTGTCACCAGTTTGATATTTATCTCCAGTTGTCCCACCTTCCCAACAGTGTTTATGGCTACATTTTAAGGCACACAGATGTCATCAACTAGAAGGCTTTGATATACTTGCCAAGAACAGTGAGTGAGGTTGGTGAAAGTTTGCAGCATGAAACAAAAAATGAAATGAAATCTGGAACACAGAGATGGAGTTGTTTTTGCTCACATCTACATCTCTAAAGGTGTTTATTTTCCTTGGCAACAGACAAGCAGTTAATAAATCAGCTTTGCTGGATGTTAGACCACAGAGCTCCTCCTGCCTGTGAGACACCCAACAGCACTTTCTTGACTGAAGGATTCTAATCTTTTTTGTACCTCTTTCCTTCTGGCAGTCTGATGAAGCCTACAGACTTTTATGAAGGATACTGTTTAAAGAACAAACCATCCAATTGATGGGGAAATAAGACTTTTTTTGAGGGGGGTGGGCTAGCAGCCTGACTCTGTACCTAATCAGTATCCCTAATGCACATTCTTGCTAGCTGATAATTAACTCGTTGCCCCTTCCTTAATTATCTGGTCTTGCAAGACATAAATACTCTCATTTTACAAAGGCCATAAACCATGAACAATACACAACCCCCAGAGGGGGTTATCAGCGCTGGCGCCAGGCCAGACCTTTAGGTGTGGTCTCACGTCCCCCATCCTAACACACGGGGCTTTTTGCAAAGCCCGTGAAAGGTCCAGAAGTCTGATCCATATGTGGGGGACAAAGAAACCAAAAGGTATAAAGAGAAAGCTTCCTCTATATTGGTTTGCTCAGGATTTGGAAACAGGCTCCCCTGAATCACAGTACTAGTACATCTGGAAAAATGGTTTTTTCCTGTATCTCTGAGTATACAGGAAAATATACACTCCTGTGTGTATTTTCTGGTCACTTGGTAAATTCTGTAACATAATCTCAGCGGGAAGGCAAGGAAGGGTGGTGGTGGTAGGAAATCAACCAAAGGACTTGTATGCATGCATATGAGCATAACCAATGGACACAGACAGTAGGGGGGTGAGGGCATGTGCTGGGAGGGTGGGAATGACTGGGGAGAGGTCAATGGGGGAAAAGGAGATATATGTAATACTTTAAACAATAAATAATTTTTTAAAAATGTGAATAGCCCTGGCTGGGTAGCTCAATTGGTTAGAGCATCATCATTATACACCTAGGTTGTGGGTTTGATCCCTGGTCAGGGCACATCCAATGTATGCATAAATAAAGAGAACAACAAATCCATGTTTTTCTCTCTCTCTCTCAGAAAGAAAGAAAGAAAGAGAGAAAGGAAGAAAGAGAGAAAGAGAAAATTAAAAGTGAATAAATGAAAGTATATAGGGTTACAAAGTAAATCAATATATTGAAGTATTTTACCAAAATTATTTTGAAAATTATAACATGGTTTTCTTGATGGCCAGCTCCATCACATCAGTGTGCACAGGGTGACCATGGGTGACTAACAGTGGTCTAATGAGTGGGTCTAAGAACTACTGTTCTTCTGCAACATGATTCCAATTGAAATGAGATTTCAAGCTACCTGCAATGACTTTAATGTGATATGAAAATCATATGTAACTTTGTATTGTTGATGAAAGCATGATCAGTATTGCTGATACTACTGAGATTTGTGGCATGCAGTCATAATAAAGGAAATACTAAATGTTCATTAGAGTTTGATAAAAATAATGACTTTTTCTCCCATCTAAGTTTAATATTCTTTTTCACAGATATCTATCTATCCATGGACCTCATGTGAGTTCTTGGAAAGGTTAAGAACCCATGCAATAGAGTATCCAAAAAAGAGGCATAATGATCAGTTATAAGCATCTTGTTTTTCTAAATGTATCCTCAAAAGAAATGGCATAATTACTAACCATCTATATATATAAAAGGCTAACATGCAAAGTGTCCCCGCAGGAGTTCAACCAGGAGATCGGGAGTTCTATTGCTCGCTATGATGAGCGTTGACCACCAGGGTGTGGCATGGAAAGAAGGAAGGCCCTGGCAGCAGCTGGCAGCTAGGGAAGGGAGGGCCCCAGTCAGCAGCTGAAAGGAAGGTCTCGGCCACCAGCCAGAAGACCCCGATCAGCCCTGATCATTGGCCAGGTCTAGGGACCCTACTGTGCATGAATTTCGTGCACTGGGCCTCTAGTGATAGTAATAATAGCAACCACTGAATTCCTTCAATGTGTCAGTTACTGTACTTGGTTCCTATACATATGATTTCACCAAAATCACTCAATAGTCCTAGAAGGTGGTGCTTGTCTCCATTTTAGTCAAAGCTCAGAGAGATTAAGTAATCTGCCCAAGAGCATATCTTTCCCAAGTGATAAAACTATGATCCAAACCCAGGTCTAATGTGAAAACCCAGATTTTAGCTCCTCTTGTTGGCCCCCTGCCTCTGCTGTCTCTGCCAGCATGCTGGGATCACAGCTCCTCCAACACTGACTCAGCCTCTCCACCCACCTGAGGAAGCTTTGACAAGCCCCTGTGACCTCTTCATCCCTATCCCAGGGCCCAAATTGAGTGATTCACTTTCCTCTGGTTTGTAAATTCTTTAATAATTGCCATTGCCCAGAGCAAATAGCTTATCTAAGTTACCAGCTATCCTGAATCTATAATATTCTAAACCCCTCAATTTGGCTGGAAATTTCCTCATGGATACTGAAACAGCTCTTTATCACCTGGCCACATAAAACAATAAAAATGCTGTAGAATTTGAATCACCTGACTAGCAAACATGGCCCCAAGGTTACATACTTCAATCTAAGGGTCATAGAGAATAGTAACCAAATTTACCATGGTTACCAAATGTACAAATAACTGCCCTCATAAAGGAAACCCTCTTGAATCAAAATCTAAGAAAACTGATGGGATGTTACCTTCATTACAACTTGTTTCTTACATATGTACAAGAATGCTTCAATTATGCTCCCACTGATGCTCACACTCTGTGGGAACAGATATGGATCTGGTGCAACTTTTCAGAAAAGCAACAATCTATAAAGTCTGCACATGTTTTAACCCCATATTTTTATCTTGAGAAATTTATTTTAAAACAATCATCAAGGATGTTCAGTTTCCAGGGATAATTTTGGGAGTATTATTTATACCAAGAAAACTGACAGGAGTCTAAAAGCCCAACAAGGAACTTGTTTGATCAAATGTTGTCAGAAAAATAAAAAAATATATATATTTAATATATATAAACAAAAACTTAATTTTGATCAGATTCTAGGTGATTTTTGCCTTGATTTGCTTATCTATACTTACTGAAGTTTCTACAATAAACATATTACTTTTGGAAAGAAAACAAAAGTGAAAAAAGAAAGACTCAGTTTTAAAATCATTCAGGGAGCAGTCCACAGTCTTCAAAGGAAACACCCCAAATGTATGAGAAACTGTTGTTCTTGCTGGCAAACAGAGGAGTCATTCTACAGTCAACACTGAAAAGTAAGTGTGCCTGCAATTAAGTGTAGGTGGGGCAGGCAGTAACCACAGGCTAAAAAATATTATGGGAGGCCAACATTCCTGCTCTGTGTTTGGGGATGTAAGTTCATGGTATCTATTTAGTTTGCTACTAAATAAGATTTTTAAAAATAACTACATTATCTGTTTATCTATTTTAAAAATTAAAGTAATGAAATTCCTTTAAGCATTGACTTTTGATCAGGGCTTTTTATAGTACAGCCTGAGTTTTTCTCACTTCATATTTCTGAAATGAGAGGACCGTTAACAATGGCATGGGTTTATAGGACTTGAACCAGCCTGGTTTGTGAAGATGCCCAATGTGATTTAACAAGTACAGAAATTAAGTCACCCACCCTAGGCTAGTACAAATGTTACTCCTTCCCTTTTAATATGAAATATCTATGTATGTGTATCTTTGTCAATGTAGATATTTATTTATTTTTATTTATTTATTTTTTAATATATTTTATTGATTTTTTACAGAGAGGAAGAGAGAGGGATAGAGAGTTAGAAACATCGATGAGAGAGAAACATCGATCAGCTGCCTCTTGCACACCCCCTACTGGGGATGTGCCCGCAACCAAGGTACATGCCCTTGACCGGAATCGAACTTGGGACCCTTGAGTCCGCAGGCTGACGCTCTATCTACTGAGCCAAACCGGTTTCGGCTAGATATTTATTTTAATTACTGTGGTTAAAGAAACTTGCTAAGCCTTTCTGGAGGTGGATTTCATATCAATTCCTGAAATTAATTAATCATCTCTCTTTCACATATACACACACATTTTCCTACTACACAGCAATTAAAAAGAGCAAACTATTGCTACGTAAGACAATTTGAGTGAATTGCACAAATAATGAGAATGGCATCTACAATATTTCCTCTCCCAATTGTGACAGAATTCTAAATGTAATGTCAACTAATGTAGCTAAGTCCTTAAAAGATTTAGGGGTAGAAAAGGAAAGGAATAGTGAATATCCTTATGCCACATTCCACACAGTGGGTTTTTAAAGGAGCAACACTAATACACTGCGTGGCCAGATTATTATGATCTCTGAACGCATAATAATTTGGCCACTCAGTATATATATACTAGAAGCCCGGTGCACGAAATTCGTGCACGGAGGGGGGTTGTCCCTTAGCCCAGCCTGTACCCTCTCCAACCTGGGACTCCTGGAGGGATGTCTGACTGCCCGTTTAGGCCCGATTCCACCAGGATCGGGCCTAAACGGGCAGTCGGACATCCCTCTCACAATCCAGGACTGCTGGCTCCCAGCTGCTTGCCTGCCTGCCTTCCTGATTGCCCCTAACTGCTTCTGCCTGCCAGCCTGATCACCCCCTAACCACTCCGCTGCCAGCCTGGTAGATGCTTAACTGCTCCCCTGCCAGCCTCTTTGCCCCCAACTTCCCTCCTCTGCCAGCCTGGTCACCCCTAACTGCCCTCTCCTGCAGGGTTGATCGCCACCAACTTCCCTCCCTTGAAAGCCTGGTCTCTCTCAACTGCCCTCCCTTGCAGGCCTGGTCCCTCACAACTGCCCTCCCTTGCAGGCCTGGTCCCTCACAACTGCCCTCCCTTGCAGGCCGGGTGCCTCCCAACTGCCCTCTCCTGTTGGCCATCTTGTGGTGGCCATCTTGTGTCCACATGGGGGCAGGATTTTTGACCACATGGGGGCAGACATATTGTGTGTTGGAGTGATGGTCAATATGCATATTACTCTTTTATTAGATAGGATAGAGGCCTGTTGCATGGGTGGGGGCCAGCTGGTTTGCCCTGAAGGGTGTCCCGGATCAGGGTGGAGTTCCCTTGGGGCATGGGGTGGCCTGAGCGAGGGGCCTGTGGTGGTTTGCAGGCCGGCCACACCCCCTGGCGACCCAAGCAGAGGCCCTGGTATCTGGAATTTATTTTCCTTCTACAATTGAAACTTTGTAGCCTGGGGCGGAGCTAAGCCTGCTGCTCCCTCTGGGGCGGCAGCCATTTCTGTGGCAGTTAATTCACCTTCTACAATTGAAACTTTGTAGCCTTAAGCGGGTGAGCCCGACCAGGGTGTGCGGAAAGCTTTGCTTCCCCTGTTGCCGCCGGCAACCCTGGCTTGCTCTCTCAAGCTTCATTCTGTCCCCATTTCTGTTTGAATTTGTTTACCTTCTATAATTGAAACTTTGTAGCTTGAGTGGAGGCTTGAGTGGAAAGCTTGGCTTGCTCTGTTACCTGGGAAACCTTGCTCTCTGTGGCTGTAGCCATCTTGGCTGGGGTTAATTTGCATACTCACCCTGATTGGCTGGTGGGCATGGCTTGGTTGGTGGGCATGGCTTATGTAGCAGAGTGATGGTTAATTTGCATATTACCATTTTATTAGAGAGGATTAGAGGCCTGGTGCATGAACTCGTGCATGGGTGGGGTCCGGCCAGCCTGGCCAGCGGGAGGGGACATGGGCTGTTGGCCGGCCTGCCTGCTGGTCAAATTCCTGGTCAAGGGGACAATTTGTATATTAGCCTTTTATTATATAGCCTATACACTGAGTAGCCAGATTATTATGCATTCAGAGATCATAATAATCTGACCACTCAGTGTAGTTCCCTGAGAGGGGCAGTTTCAAGGTGTTTAGATTCACAAGTTGCATCCTGCCAGTAGAAGATTATGTCAAGCGTTCAACTTGCTAATTCTCACCACACCCTTTTCTGTCACATGTGTACAAATACCACTGATTCATGTTCAGGGCTCAGGGCCAATTGCAATGGTTGTTCTTGGTCTCAGATGTAAACTAGATGATGCCTAGAAGGCTCTCAAAACAAAACCAGGACAACCAAGTGGGGTCTCTTGGAATACCTAACCCCATGTTGTTTAAGGCAAGCCCTTGACTACAGCAAGGAAAGCCCTAGAACTACACTTAACTATCCTGGTAATCTCTGACACTTATTAAATTTTTTAACCTGTAAAATTTTTTTAAATTTTTATTTAAATCACTTTTTACAACAGTAAGATGTGCACAAAAATGTACAGTTAAGTGAATTTTATACATGTTTATACCCATGTAACTCTCATATAGATCAAGATATAGGACATTTCTAGCACCCAAAAAACTCTTGTCTTCTCCTAGGCCAATGATGGCGAACCTATGACATGCGTGTCAGCACTGACACACATAGCCATTTCTGATGACACGCGGCCACTGAGGTTTATTAAATACAATTATATATAACAATTATACATTTATGTTATTTAAACTATAAATATCGCGAAATAATGTTTTTTCCTCAAAGTGACACACTACCCGAGTTATGCTCAGTTTTTTGGCGAAGTTTGACACACCAAACTCAAAAGGTTGCCCATCACTGTCTTAGGCAATGGGCTCCTTACCATGACTACACACACCTGAGCAAATATGGTTCTGATTTATATTACTATAGATTTGTTTTGCCTGTTCTTGAGCTTCATATAAATTGATTCATAAAGCATATTCTCTTTTGTGTCTGGTTTTTCTCAATAAACATTATGTTGTTGAATTCTGGCTCCTAAAATATCACCGGAACAATCCTATCTAATAAAGAGCTAATATGCAAATGGTTATCACGCCCTCACACCATAATGGCTCAGACACTCAACAATGGGGAGAGAGGATTGGGGACCAGCCAGGCACAAATGAGCTCTCGAGAGAGGAATGGGGACAAGCCAGGCACAAATGAGCTCACAAGAAAGGAATGGGGACCAGCTGTGGCCTGGGAGAGGGACAAGCGGCCCACCCCACGGTCCTGGGCACCAGTGGCTGTGCCTGCGCCTGTGCCTGTGGCCTGGGAGAGGGACAAGCCACATGCATCTTGGTCCCGGGTGCCAGTGGCTGCACCTGTGCCTGCGGCCTGGGATAGGAACAAGCAGCCCGCCCCACAGTCCTGGATGCCAACTGCTGCACCTGTGCCTGTGGCTGGGAGAGGGACAAGCCACCCACCCTGTGTACCTAGGGACCAGTGCCTGTGGCTGCGGCCCAGGAGAGGGACAAGCTGCCCGCCCTGTGGTCCCGGGCACTAGTGCCTGAGGCTGCAGCCTGGGCGAAGCCGCCCACCCACAGTCCCCTGCAGCTACAGCCAGCCCAGGCAAAGCTAGCCCAGATCCTGGGTGCCTGCGGCCAGTCAGAGGGAGGGAAGTCTGGATCCTGGGTGCCTACAACCAGCCAGAGGAGGAAATTCTGGGTCCCGGGTACAGGGCGAGGCAGAGGTGGTTAAGGGGTGACCAGGCCAGCAGGGGAGCAGTTAGGGGTGATCAGGCAGGCAGGCAGAGGTGGTTAGGGGTGATCAGGCAGGCAGGCAGGTGAGTGGTTAGGAGCCTGCAGTCCTGGATTGCGAGAGGAAGTAGGACATCCCCCAAGGGGTCCTGGATTGGAGAGGGTGCAGGTTGGGCTGAGGGACCCTCTGCCCCATGCACCAATTTTGTGCACTGGGCCTCTAGTCTGTTCATAAGAGAAAGCTGAGTGTACTGCTTATTGCCATTATGGAGGATGCCACCTTGAGAGAGCTTTGGTAATGTGTTGGAGGGGGGAAGGAACAGCCGGGCTTGAGATTTTTATTCTGGTTTAAGGTAAGTCTTTCAATGTGAAAGCTTGAGTAGGATTGGTGAGGATTATGATATCAGTTAGCAATGGCAGAAATATCAAGGCAAGGATTTTGAGGTGAGGGGTTCAAAGACTCTTGAGATGTAAACTGTTGATTATCTCTATTGAAGAGATGATGGGTCTTTCAGGAAGTTTCTATAATAAACAAAGTTGTTTGCCTCTGAAAAAGTATTCTGGCCTGCAAAGACTATCCTAATATATAAAAACCCTGGGTCCCTCATGACCAGAGTCTCAACCAACTGGAAGTCAGTCCTGCAGTCAGTACTGGGTTGCCGTGGTGACCCAGCACTGACTGCTGAGGGGGCCTGCGAATCAGGCTTGGAGAGAGGCCTAAAGAGAGAAGCAGGGTCTGATCCATAGCCTCCGTGGCAGCTGTTGATCAGCACTTGCCTCTCTGTTTCTCTCAGGGCCTGGTCAGCAGCCGCACCTCCATTTCTCTCCAGGCCTCCACCGGAGTTGCTGATCAGCCCAAACTTTCTGATCAGGCCTCATTGATAGGCCCAGAGACGCTGACTGGCATAGAAACTGACCAATCATAACCAATTCTGGGTCAAATGTGAGGAGCCAATGGCTGCCTAGGAGATGGAGCTTTTGATGCTGACTGGCATAGAAATCAACCAATCAGAACCAAATCTGGGTGAACTCTGAGGAGCCAATGACTGCCTAGGAGGCAAAGATTTTGATGCTGACTGGCATAGAAACCGACCAATCAGAACCAAATTGGCCGGCAGAGGAGGGCAGTTGGGGGCAAGATCAGGCCAGCAGGGGAGGGCAGTTAGGGGTGATCAGGCAGGCAGAGGCAGTTAGGGGTGATCAGGCCAGCAGGGAAGGGCAGTTGGGGGCTATTGGGTCAGCATGGGAGCAGTTAGGTGTTAATCAGGCTGGCAGGAAAGCAGTTAGGGGGTGATCAGACTGGCAGGCAGAAGCAGTTAGGGGCAATCAGGCAGACAAGCAGGTGAGTGTTTAGGAGCCAGAAGTCCTAGATTGTGAGAGGGATGTCTGACCAGCAGTCAAACATCCCCTGAGGGGTCCCAGATTGGAGAGCATGCAGGCTGGGCTGAGGGACACCCCTCCCCCAGTGTACAATTTTTGTGCACCGGGCCTCTAGTGGAATAATAAAATTGTGATAATATAGACAGTAAGTTGTGGAGCAATTTATGGTTTCAGTTCTCAGAGTGCAACCTGGAGGTGGGAGTGGGTGGTTTCATTTTGCAATATTTTTTGACATTCATCTGTGTTGTCTCATGTATCAGTAGTTTTTTTTTCCTCTTTGTTGTATACTGTTCTGGTGTTCAAACTTACCTATCATTCTATCAATGGATATTTTGTTGTCCAGTTTTTGCATTTTAGGAAATATGCTGCTGTGATCCTTCTTGTACATTTATTTTTTTATGCATATCAGAGATCAATAGTGTTGTTTTGTTTGTTTTTCCTTTTTAAGGAATCAAACTGCCAATGGAGATTATTTTGTTGTGTTTTACTTAGCATCTCAGGGACCTCAGAATTTCCTCCTGGCCTACCACTGGAAAGGTTTGACTCATCTTTTCCAGTCCCTCAGAGCATTCATTACTTACTGGTTTAGTATTTCTGGATTGCCCATTGTGTGCCCTCTACTGCATAAGCTGCTGAGGACACAGCTGTGAACAATATATTCTTTTTTAAAAAACATTTTTAATTTTTCAATTATAGTTGACATATCTATACTAATAAAAGGGTAATATGCTAATTAGGGCAGACGCCTTCTGGACATCCATCCGATGTTCATCCGGACAAAGCCACAGTGGCTGTGAGCCGCAAGCCAAGGGAGCTAGAGCAAGGAGGAGCTGGAGTGGAGTCGACGCTTCTGCCGTGGGAGCTGTGGTGGGTGGGTGCAGGACTATGACCTTTGCATCAACTGCTACAACACAAAGGGCCACACCCACAAGATGGTGAAGGTGGGGCTGGGCCTGGGTGAAGAGGCCAACAAGGACGGCAGCAAAGGTGAGCCGCAGTTCAGGAGCCTCTGTGAGTGGCTGCGCCAGGCCATCCAGTGCTGCATCCAGTCCCTGAGGCATGCCCGCTAGCGCCATGAAGCCAACTGCCCACAGCCGTCCTGCCAGAAGATGAAGCGGGTTGTGCAGCACACCAAGAGCTGCCAGCACAAGACCAATGGAGGTTGCAGAGTGTGCAAGCAGTTCATGGCCCTTTGCTGCTGCCATGCCAAACACTGCCAAGAAAACACATGCCCCATTCCCTACTGCCTCAACATCAAGCAGAAGCTCCGCCAGCAGAAGACACAGCACCCCCAGCAGCACGCGTAGCTTATGCACCAGCAGATGCCATCATCAACACCCGCACCATTCCTCAGCAGAGTCTGCCTTCCCCTCCTTCAGCAGCACCCCAGCCCCCGACACTGCATCCCAGCACACCCTGGACACCACAGTCCCCGACTGCCCCAGCCCTGGCCTGTGAGCACGTCACTAGCCGGCTTCTCCAGCGTGGCCAGAACTCAGCCCCCCACCACAGTTTGCACCGGGAAGCCCACTAACCAGGTGCCAGCCCCACCGCCCCCCGCCTCCCAGTCCCACCTGCAGCAGTGGAGGCGCCAGGCAGATTGCACGTGAGGCGCAGCAGCAGCAGCACCTGTACTGGGTGAACACCAACAATGGTATGCCCCTGAGGCACAGTGACCCCAGGAGCCAGATGGCCCCATGGGTCTGAATGTGACCCAACCAGGTCAGTGGGCCTGTAATTCTGCCCCCCTACCCCCAGCAGTGGCAGTCGGCACCCATCCCCCAGCAACAGCCAACGTGAGGCATGCCCAGACCCGTGATGTCTATGCAGACCCAAGGTGCAGCCACCTCAGAGCATCTCTCCAGGTGCCTGAAGGACCTGCTGTGGACCCTGAAGCCTCCCAGCTCCCCCAGCAGCAGCACATGCTCAACACCCTCAAGTCAAACCCTCAGCTGATGGCAGCTCTCATCAAATTGCACACAGCCAAGTAAGTGGCCAGCCAGCCCAGCCTTCAGCTTTAGCCCAGCCTGCTGAACCTGAACACCATGCAAGCCAGCAGGCCACGACCTGCTGTCCCTCTGAATCAGCAGGCAATGGGAGGCCTGGACTCCCAGGGCCAGGCCTTGAACATCATGAACCCAGGGCACAACCCCAGCATGGCAAGTATGAACCACAGTACAGAGAGATGCCATGGAGCAACAGCAGCAGCAACAACAGAAAGGCAGTGCTGGCATGGCTGCAGGCCTGGCAGGACACGCCCAGTTCCAGCAGCTTCTGGAATGCTGACGCTACCCGCAGCCATGCAGCAGCAGCAGATCCAACAGCAGATTGGGTCCCAAACCCTGTTAGGCATATTCTGTACCTTTCCCCTGCCCTCAGTTTCTCCCCTGCGCTCAGTACTTTTCTATTGTCCCCACTTGAGGCTTCTGCCCTCTCTGCTATTCCTGTTATTTTCATTTCAGGTGTCACAGGAGAAACTAAGCAGCCAAGAAAAGCAACACTAAACCCAGCTTCCTGCAACCACCTGCACCTACATCCGACCCACACAGACACATAAATATCCCGCCCTCCCTACTCTGGCTTGCTGAAATGGATATATTGGTGTGTATTAAAAATAAAATTTCTAAAACTCTCACAACATCTCTGGGTCTATCTCCTGTCAGCATTGACCTAACAAAGCACATGCTCTCAGAGAACCACAGGCCTCACCTCTCTGGCCAGCAGATGGTCACATCCCTCAGTAGCCAGGTGAGATCTCTGGCCCCTGTCCAGTCTCCAGACCCCAGTCCCAGCCTCCACATTCCAGCCATCACCACGGATAGGCCCCAGGCTTCACCACACCATGTCTCCCCCCAGATTGGTTCTCCCCACCGAGGACTCCCAGTCACTATGGCCAACTCCATAGATCAGGGACACTTAGGGAATCCCAAACATGCAATGCTACCACAACCAAATACCCCTGCAGGAATGCATTGCCCAGTGAGCTGTCCCTGTTTGGTGACATCACAGTAGACAACCTATAAATATTGTGGGAGCAGGAGCGGAGGAGGTGGCACTGCTGCAGGAGAGGTCTTGGTCGGGCCCTTCCACAGAGGCAGTGGGAAAGGGGGCTGTATGGTCCCAGTCCCAGTGCTGCCCCTTTTGCAGAGTCGGCAGCACCATGCCTCTGCAGAGGCTGGACAGGTGCAACCTGCTGTGCCTCAAACTCCCACAGCCCCTCCCCCAGTCAGCTTGGCTTTAGATCGCCCCCCATCCACAGTGGGCAGGGGACGGGGCCAGTGATAAGAAGTGAGGGCCCAGGGCTGGCAGCTGCAGCAGCCAGCAGTGGCAGCAGCAGTGGGGTGATGGGGGTGGTGCCTTCCTATGATCACCTGGTCGCCTCCTGCAGAGGGAGGCCAGACTGCAGCTTAGGCCTGCTCAGGAGTGGGCCTAAGCTGTCAGTAGGACATCCCCTGAGGGCTCCCGGACTGTGAGAGGAGGCAGCCCGGGCTGAGGGATGGCCCCTCCCCCAGTGCACGAATTTTCGTGCACTGGGCCTCTAGTAGTATTATATTAGTTTCAGGTGTACACTTCAGTGATTAGACATAAAACTTACTAAGTGATCATCCTAAAATATCTCATACCCATCTGATACCATATCTAGTTATTGGAATATTATTGATTACTAGTGGCCCGGTGCACAAAATTCGTGTAAGGGGGGGGGGTGTCCTTCAGCCTGGCCTGAACCTTCTCCAATCTGGGACCCATTGGGGGATGTCCAACTGCCGGTTTAGGCCCAATCCCATGGGCCTAAACCGGCAGTTGGACATCACTCTCGCAATCTGGACTGCTGTCTCCTAACCGCTCACCTGCCTACCTGCCTGATTGCCCCTAACCTCTCTGCCTGCCAGCTTGCTCGCCCCCAACTGCCCCTTCTGCCAGCCTGCTCGCCCCCAACTGGCCCCCCTGCCGAGCTGCTCACCCCCAACTGTCCCCCCCTTCCCACCTGATCACTCCCAACGGCCCCCCCGCCACTGGCCTGATCACCCACAACTGCCATCCCATCCTGGCCTGATCACCCACAACTGCCTTCCCCTCTTTGCCCCTAACCGCCTCTACCTCGGCCCCGCCACCCTGGCTTTGTCCAGAAGATGTCCAGAAGGTCTCCTGGAAGGCCTCACAGTCTAGTTAGCATATTACCCTTTTATTAGTATAGATAGAGGCCAGGTGCACGGGTGGGGGCTGGCTGGTTTGCCCTAAAGGGTATCCCGGATCATGGTGGGGGTTCCCTTGGGGCATGGGTGGCCTGGGCAAGGAGCCTGTGGTGGTTTGCTGGTTGGCTATGCCCCCATTGAGGTGGGGGTCCCCACTGGGTATGGTGCCAGCCTGGGCAAGGGGCTGGGGCAGTTTGCAGGCCAGCCATGCCCCCATGGGGTGAGGGTTCCTGCTGGGGGGCATGGCCAGCCTGGGTGAGGGGCTGATGGCTATTTTCAGGCTGGCCATGCCCCTAGGCAGGGACTCTCACCCCATGGGGGCGAGGCCATTCTGGGTAAGGGGCTGAGGGCCATTTTCAGGCTGGCCACACCCCCTTCAGGGTGGGGGTCCCTGCTGGGGTGCCTGGCCAGCCTGGGTGAGGGGCTGATGGCTGTTTGCAGGCTGGCCATGCCCCTCAGTGGGGACTCTCACCCCATGGGGGCGAGGCCATCCTGGGTAAGGGGCTGAGGGCCATTTTCAGGCTGGCCACACCCTCTTCAGGGTGGGGGTCCCTGCTGGGGTGCCTGGCCAGCCTGGGTGAGGGGCTGAGGGCCGTTTTCAGGCCCCTCCCTCAGCAGCTGGCCTGGGCAACCCAAGCCTCCCGCTCACTCTGACCTGCTCCATGGCCACTGCCCACAGGCCCCTCCTTTGGCAGCCGACCCAGGCAGGCGGGAAGCTTGGCTTCCTCCATCACCAGAGGCGACCCAAGCATCCTGCCTGCTCCAGCTGGCTCTGTGGCCACTGCCATCTTTGTCCCACTAATTTGCATATTCCTTCCTGATTGGCTGTGGGTGTCACAGAGTGATGGTCAATTACCATATTACTCTTTTATTAGCTAGGAAACCCCCATGACTGTACTATAACTACTAATTTGTACTTCTAAATCCCTTCACCCATCTGGCACTCTCAAAATGTTCTCTGTATCTATGAATCTGTTTCTATTCTGTTTGTTCATTTATTTTGATTTTTAGATTGATATGTATTCTTAGCCATTTTATTGTTCATATTTTTTATTTTTTTGTTCTTTTTCTTAAAGAAGATCCTTTAACATTTCATGTAATACTGGTTTGGTGGTGATGAAATTCTTTAGCTTTTTCTTGTCTGGGAAATTCTTTATCTGTCCTTTAATCCTAAGTCAGTGATGGCAAACCTATGGCACGCATGTCAGCACTGACACGCGTAGCCATTTCTGATGACACTCGGCCGCATGCCGAGGATGAAACATTTGCTGCTCCTGAGCCATTTTTTTTTTTTTTTTAAATATATTTTTTATTGATTTTTCTGATAGAGAGCTAGAAACATCGATGAGAGAGATACATCGAACAGCTGCCTCCTGACACCCCCCACCGGGGATGTGTGCCGAAACCAATGTACATTTGACCGGAATCCCTGTCCGCAGGACGCTCTATGAGCCAAACATTTTTTTTTTGACTAGAGTCTTGGAGTTAGTTTTTTCCTCAAAGTGACACACTACCCAAGTTATGCTCAGTTTTTTGGTGAAGTTTGACACACTAAGCTCAAAAGGTTGCCCATCACTGTCCTAAGTGATAGCTTTGCAGGGGTAGAAGAATCTTAGTTGTAGGTCCTTGCTTTTCATCACTTTGAATAATTCTTGCCACTCCCATCTGGCCTGCAAAGTTTCTGTTGAGAAATCAGCTGACCGTCTTAAGGGAGCTCCCTTGTAGGTAACTAATTGCTTTTCTTTAGCTGCTTCTAAGATTCTCTCTTTATCTTTCCCTTTGTTATTTCAATTCTGATGCAGCTTCGTGTGGGCTTCTTTGGGTTCATCTTGTTTCCTGGACTTCTATGTCTATTGTTTTCATCAGGTAAGAAAAATTTTCTGTCATTGTTTTTTCAAATAGGCTTTCAATTTCTTGCTCCCTCTCTTCTCCTTCTGGCACCCCTAGAGTCTTCTTACACTATCTTCATATTTTTGGATTCTTTTTTCTTTTTGCTGTTCTGATTGAATGTGTTTTGCTTCCTCACATTCCAAATCGCTGACTTGATTCTCAGAGTCCTCTACTCCACTGTTGATTCCCTGTAATTATTCTTCATTTCAGTTAATGTATCCTTCATTTCTGACTGGTTCTTTTTATAGTTCCTAAGTATTTTTTTTTTTCATGCTGTTGAAGTTCTCACTAAGTTCCTTGAAGTTTTCACAAAGTTCCTTGAGCATTCTTTTAACCATTGTTTTGAACTATGTATCTGGTAGTTTGCTTGCTTCCTTTTCATTTAGTTCTTTTTGTGGAGATCGCTCCTGTTCTCCCATTTGTGAAATGTCTCTTTGTCTCTGCATTTTGTCTACTTCCCTGTGTTTTATTCTATATCTTGGGTAGAGCTGCTATGTATCCTGGACATGGTAGGGTGGCCTTGTGTATTAGGTGTCCTGTAGAGCTTAGTGGTGCAGCCTCACCAGTTACCTGTGCTGGAAACTTTAGGTGTGCCCCTGCATGGGCTATGTGCACTGTCCTTCTGTAGTTGAACCTTGATTGGTGTTGGAATCACTGAGAAGGATTAATCCTCAGGCCAGTTGGCTGTGAGGACCAGCTGTGACTACAGTAGAAGAGCTCCTGTGTAGGAGTTGCCCCTGCAGAGCAGGACTTGCTTCAGGGGGCTTTGGTGCCCACTCAGGCTACTTCTTGAATATGTTGTTCATGGAGGTTATAAGGTTGTAATCTGGCATGGTTTGAAGCTGTCCACAAGGTACACTGATTCTGGGGCCACAGGGAGGTGCAAAGTCAGCCACTGCCTGTGCCCTGCCTGGGACCACCTGGCATGAGCTACTGAGTGATTTGCTAATGGCTGCCACTTATGGTGGGCTTGGGGGTTCCCAGGAGATGCCAAATTGTGAACCAAAGCAGACCGCTGCTAGTGCTGGGACTGGGGCCACTTAGCAAGAGATACAGAGCACACTAAGGCCAGCTGTTGCTTGTTTGAGAGATTTTAGAAAAGCCCAAAGCATGAAAGAGGCCATTTGTATGGCAAAGCCACTAGAAATAGCTTGGATGAGCCCACAAGTTGGGTGGGGAAGGGTCTTAAGAAATCACCAGGTGGGGCAAATAGTGTGAGCCAGGTTGATGGAGACTCAGATATGGTGCCTTCCTGTTGGTGCTGTGGTGAGGAGGGCTTAGCAAAGGAGCAATGGCCTCTGCCAGCACTTTGGTCTGGGAGAAAGCTGCACCCCACCCCCAGCTCTTGCTCTGATGCCAGAAAATTCAGATTCTCCCCATATGTCCTTGGTTTATTTCAAGCTGCTGTCCCAATGACGGAGCTCAGAGGGAATGAGTCTGAGTAAGTCTATGCATGGGTTCTTTAAGAACTGCCTGGGACTCCAGCAGCCTCCTGTCATTCTCAGCCTCAATCCCCACTTGTTTTTTACAGCCTGAAGTTATGGGGACTTCTCTTCCCAGCACAGGAACCCTTAGCTGGAGGGCCTGGTGTAAGCCTCAGACCCCCTCACTTCTCAGAGGGGACATCTGCAGCCAAGGTATCACTCCCTCTCAAAGACCATCATTCATGGGTGTGGGACCTGCCTGTCCCATGCCTCCACCCTTCCTATCAGTCTTGATGTGGCTTCTTCAATTCCCTAGTTGTAGGACTTTCATTCAGCTAGATGTAAGATTCTGAATGATAGTTGTTATGAAGATTAGTTGTATTTTTTATGTGGTTGTGGGAAGATTCTAGTACCTCATTTACCTACACTACCATCTTGACCAGAAGCCTAAGCTTCACTTTCATAAACAAGGTTTTCCAAGCTCCATGAGACAGATTCTTTGACTATATTGCTCTGTTTGGCATCCACAGTTTATAACAGTGCCTGGCATGCAATAGGTGCTCAATGATCAGAGATTCAAAACTATGATCCATGGGCCAAATCTGTGTGCTGTTTCTGTAAATTAAATATCATGGGAACACATGCATTTTTTAAATTCTTTAATGTTTAAAGTGTTACATATAGTATAACATATGTCTACTTCCCCCCCCCCCCCCCGGCCCCATTGACCTCTCCCCAGCCACCTCCACCCCCTAGCACATGCCCTCACCTTCCTAGTGTCTGAGTTCATTGGTTATACTTATGTGCATGCCAACAAGCTCTTTGGCTGATCTCTTACCCGCTTACAAAATCTCCACTACCCACCCCTTCTTTCCCTCTGATGTTTGATGGTCAATTCAATGTTTCTCTGTCTCTGGATCTATTTTTGTTCATCAGCTAATGTTGTTCATTATATTTCACAAGTGAGTGAGATCATGTGATATTTATCTTTTGCTAACTGACTTATTTCGCTTAGCATAATGTTGTCCAGATCCATCAATACTATTGCAAATGGTAAGAGTTCTTTCGTTTTTTCAGCAGCATACTATTCCATTGTGTAGATGTACCACAGTTTTTTATTTCTTTTTATTTTTAAAGTATTTTTATTGATTTCAGAGAGGAAAGGAGAGGGAGATAGAGATAGAAACATTGATGGGCTGCCTACTGCATGCCCCATACTGGGGAACGAGCCCACAACCTACGAATGTGCCCTTGACTGGAATCCCCTTCAATTTCTAGTCCGCAGGCCAATGCTCTATCACTGAGCAAGACCAGCTAAGGTTTTACCACAGTTTCATTCATCTGCTGATGGGAACTTAGGCTGTTTCCAATATTAGCTGTTGTAAATTGTGCTGCTAAGAACATAGGGGTGCATCTATGCTTTATGATTGGTATTTCTGTTTTCTTGGGATATATTCCTAGAAGTGGTATTACTGGGTCAAATGGCAGTTCCATTTTTAATTTTTTGAGGAAACGCCATACTGTTTTCCACAGTGGCTGCACCATTCTGCATTCCCACCAGCAGTGCAAGAGGGTTCCTTTTTCTCCACATCTTCACCAGCACTTGTCATTTGTTGATTTGTTGATGATAACCATTCTGACAGGTGTGAGATGGTACCTCATTGTTGTTTTGATTTGCATCTCTCAGATGATTAGTGACTTTGAGCATGTTTTCATATGTCTCTTGGCCTTCTGTGTGTCCTCTTTTGAAAGTGTTTAGTTAGGTCCTTTGCCCATTTTTTGATTGGGTTGTTTATCTTCCTTTTTTCAAGCTGCATGAGTTCCCTATGAATTTTGGAGATTAAAGCATTGTCAGATGTAAAATTGGCAAATATGTTCACCCATGCAGTGGGCTTTTCTTGTTGTTTTGTTGATGGTTTCTTTTGCTATGCAGAAGCTTTCTATTTTGATGTAGTCCCATTTATTTTCTCCTTAGTTTCCATTGCCCTAGGAGCTGTATCAGTAAAGATATTGCTACAACATATGTCTGATATTTTGCTGCCTATGGATTCTTCTAAGATTTTTATGGTTGCCTGTCTTATGTTTAAGTCCTTTATCCATTTTGAGTTTAATTTTGTGCATGGTGTAAGTTGGTGGTCGAGTTTCATTTTTTGCATGTTCTGTCCAACTTTCCCAACACCATTTATTAAAGAGATTATCTTTACTCCATTGTATGCTTTTGCCTCTTTTGTCAAATATTAATTGAGCATAATGGGTTGGGTCTAATTCTGGATTCTCTGTTCTGTTCCATTGGTCTATATGTCTGTTCTTGTTCCAGTACCAGGCAGTTTTGAGAACAGTGGCTTTGTAATATAGCTTGATAGCTGGTATTGTGATCCCTCCAAATTTGTTCTTCTTTCTCAAGATTGCTGTGGCTATTAAGGGCCTTTTTTTATTTCATAAAAATTTTTGGAGAGTTTGTCCTAAATCTGTGAAATATGCTGTTGGTATTTTAATGGGGACTGCATTAAATCTATAGATTGCTTTGGATAGTATGGACATTTTAATGATGTTGATTCTAACAATCCATGAACACCATATATTCTTCCATTTTTTTTTATGTCTTCCTCTATCTCTTTTTTCAATGTACTGTAGTTTTCCAAGCATAGGTCTTTTATCTCCTTAGTTAAGTTTGTTCCTAGGTATCTTAATTTTTTGGTGCAGTGGTATATGGGATTGTGTTGTTGTTGTTTTTTGTTTGTTTGTTTCTCTTTCTGTGAGTTCATTATGGGTGTATTAAAAAGCCATAAATTTCTGGGTGTTAATTTTGTATTCTGCTACATTGCCGAATTCATTAATTAAATTTAGTAGTGTTTAGATGACTTCTTTAGGGTTTTCTATATACAATATCAGGTCATCTGTTGGTTTGTTTTTTCGGTTTCTATGTCATTTATTTCTGCTCTGATCTTTACTATTTCCTTCCTTCTTCTCACTCTGGGTTTTTTTTATTTCTCTTTTTCTAATTCTTTAAATTGTAGAGTTAGATAAGTATTACCAGTTTTTCTTGTGTGTGTTTGTTTTTTTGTTTTTGTTTGTTTGTTTGTTTGTTTTGAGATAAGTCTGTAATGCTATGAACTTCCCTCTCAGGACTGCTTTCACTGTGTCCTATAGATTTTGGATTGTTGTGTTTTCATCGTCATTTGTTTCCAGGATGTTTTTTATTTCTTCTTTGATCTTTTTGGTCACCCAACCATTGTTTAATAACATGCTATTTAGCCTCCAAGTGTTTGAATTTTTTTATTGTTTTTATTGTAGTTTATTTCTAACATTATGCTCTTGTGATCTGAGAAGATGCTTGATATGATTTATATATTCTTGAATTTAGAGAGACTTTGCCTGTGTCCCAATATGTGGCCTATCTTTGAAACTGTCCCATGTGCACTTGAGAAGAATGTATATTCTGTAACTTTGGTGTGAAATGTTCTGAAGATGTCAATTAATTCCATCTGGTTTTGTGAGTCATTTAGGATTGATGTTTCTTTGCTGATTTTTTGTTTAGAGAATTTATCCAGTGATGTCAATTTGGTATTATAGTCTCCTACTATCGTTGTATTGTTGTCCATCTCTCTTTTGATATATTCCAGAAGTTTTTTATGTATTTGGGTGCTCCTGCATTGTGCGCATATATGTTTTTCAGAGTTATATCTTCTTGTATTGATCACTTTAATATTATGAATATTAATATGAGGCCTTAATAATACCTTTCTTATCTCTTGTTATGGCCTTCACTTTGAGGTCTACTTTTTCATATATACGTATTGCCACCCTTGCTTTTTTCCCCCTATCCACTTGAAAGGAATATATTTTTTCCATCCCTTCACTTTCAGTCTGTGTGAGTCCCTTGTTCTTTGGTGTCTCTTGAAGACACCATATACTAGTATATGGGTCATGTTTTCTTATCCATTCAGCCACTCTATGTGTATTGCTTGGAGCATTTAGTCCATTTACATTTATGTTATTATTGATAGGTACTTGTTTGTAGCCATTTTTATTCTTTATGCCTGTGTTCCTCCTTTCCTTTCTCTTTCTTCTTTTTACAATAGTCCCTTTAGCATTTCTTGCATTACTGTCTTGGTAGTGATAAACAAACTCCCTTAGCTTTTTGTGTGTGTGTGTTTGTGTGTGTGAAGCTCCTGATTTCCCCTTCAATTTTGAATGATAGCCTTGTTGCATAGAGTGTTCTTGGATTCAGTCACTTGCTTTTCATCATTTGGTATATTTCATTCCATTCCCTTCTGCCTGATGTGTTTCTGTTCAGAAATCATTTGCTAATCTAATGGGAGATCCTTTGTAGGTAACTATCTGTCTCTCTCTTGCAGCCTTTAAGATTCTCACATTGTCATTAATGTTTGTCATTGTAATTACTATGTGTCTTGGTGTGGGTCTTCTGGGATTCATCTTGTTTGGGACTCTGTGCTTGTCATATTTCTTCAAATACATTTTCTAGTCCTTGTTCCTCTTCTTGTCCTTCTGGAACCCCTATTATACATATGTTACTTCTTTTCAAGTTGTCCCAAAGCTCCCTTAGGCTCTCCTCCTGTTTTCTAATTTTTTCCTCCAATTGTTTGCAGATTGGGTGTGCTTTTCTGCCTTGTCTTTTAAGTCACTAATTTGGTCCTTCACTTTTTCTAGTCTACTGTTGAAACCTTCCATTATTTTTATTGTAAATATATCATTCATGATTTCCTCTTGATTTTTACATAAGTTATTGATTGTCTCATCCATCTGGTTTATGAACTACATGACCCTTACTCTGAATTCTTTTTCTGACATATTTCATGTGTCTGTTTCATTTAGTTCCTTTTTTTTTTTTTGTGATTCCTCCTTTTCTTTTCTTGTGGTTGTTTCATTGTCTCCCCATTTTTGCTCTCACCGAAGGGTCCATGTGCTGAGTTATGCTGGGCCTATGCCTGAAGAAGAGGACTTAGTAGGAGAGTCACATACTCTGAGAGTCACCAGAAGGCCCACGTGGTGGGATGCATGGGGCCCTTGGCTGCAGCAGGAGGATCATGCACCCTGAGTCAATGGAGGGCCCAGACGCTGGTACAAGTGGTGTCTGTGGCCACAGTGGTAGGTCTGTGGAAGGATCATGCACCCTGAGAGTCACCAGGGCCTGAGGCACCTTGATGCATGGGGATTGTGGCCACAGTGGTGGGTCAGTGGGCAAATTGCACACCCCGAGCGTCACCAAAGAGCCCAAGTGCCAGGACAGGCTGTGCCCCTGTTCAAAGTGGTGGGTTGGCAGGAGGGTCATGCACCCTGAGTCACAGGGGGGGCCCAGGCATTGGGACGCCTTGGACCTGTGGCCGTAGTGGCAGGTCATCAGAAGAGTCGTACTCTGGGGCTGACAGGAGCCTGTGGCCAGGTAGGCGGGAGTCCTGGTGTCTGTGGGTCTGCAGACAAGGTAGTAGGTATTTAGGATGAGTGGCTGTAGGGTCTTGTATGGTGTCTGAGGCCATTCTGGGTGGTGGTGTGTCTGGGATCCTAGTCACAGCAGCTCTCCCCCATCAAGATGGTGTGGTTTCTGTGCCAAAGCCAGGTGTCCCTGGATTTCTTGCAGTGGTAGCAGGGGTTCCCCATCTAGGAGATCCCAGTTTTCCAGCCCCCAAGACTCCTGCAGGATCTAACTTCCCCTCATTATCTCTCTCATACAGACCACACACATCCATACACTCTGCTTTCACTCCCTCCCTCACTCACACTCTCTTCCTCACTCTCGTTCTGCCAGCCACCATCTTCTCTGAGAGACCATTGGGATTATTGTTTAGGTTCTCTTTCTGAGAGTTCATTATTGATATATATAAAAATGCCCTTGATTTCTGGATGTTCATTTTGTATGCTGCTACCTTGCTGAATTCATTTATTAAGTCTAATAGTTTCCTGGTGGACTCTATTTGGTTTTCTATGTACAATACCATGTCATCTGAGAATACTGAGAGTTTTACTTCTTTTTGCAATTTGGATGCCTTTTTTTCTCTTCTTTTACCTGTTTGGTGTGGCTAGGACTTCTAGCACTATCTATAATATGCTAATTAGACCAGACAGCCAAACAACCTTCCAGATCTCCTTCTGGATAATCTTTCAGACAAAGCCGGGGCTGCATGGGCTGAGGCAGCCACCACAGCTGCAAGGGCTGAGGCAAGCCACCACAGCTCCGAGGGCTGAGGCAAGCTGCCGCAGCTGTGAAGGGCAAGCCCCTTGCACAAATTTTGTGCATCAGGCCTCTAGTGTTGAATAAGAGTGGTGAAAGCCAACATCCTTTTCTTGTTACTGGTGTTAAGAGAAACATTTTTAGTTTTTGCCCATTGAGTATTATGTTGGCAGTAGGTTTGTCATAGATTGCCTTTATTATATTGAGGAATGATCTCTCTATTCCAAATTTCCTGAGAATTTTTATCAAAAAGGGGGGCTGGATATTGTAAAATGTTTTTTCTGCATATATTGATATGATCATGTGGTTTTTATCTTTCAATTTTTTTGTGATATATCAGATTTATTGATTTGTGAATATTGTACCATCCTTGCATCCCCAGAATAAATCCTACTTGATCTTGATGTATGAACTTTTTAATATATTGCAGGATCTGATTTGTTAGTATTTTATGAGGATTTAGCATCTGTATTCATCAGGGATATTGGCCTGTAATTTTCTTTCTTTTAATGTCCCTGCCTGGTTTTGGAATTAAGTTAATGCTGGCTTCATAAAAAGAACTTGGAAGTGTCCCTTACTCTTAAATGTTTTGGAATAGTTTGAGGAGGATAGGTGTTAGTTCTTTGAATATTGGATTAAATTCACCTTTAAATCCATTAGGTCCAAGACTTTTGTTTGCTTGGAGTTTTTAAATTACTGCTTCAGTTTTATCAGTTGTTATAGGCCTATTCAGGTTTTCTGATTCTTCTTTATTGAGTTCTGGAAGATTGTATATTACTAAGAATTTGTCCTTTTTGCCCAGGTTGTCCCATTTGTTGGCATGTAGTTGTGCATAGTATTTGCTTATGATCTTTTGCACTTCTGTGTTATCTGTTTTTACATTACCACATTTCTGATTTTATTTATTTGCATCCTCTCTCTTTGTTTCTTGATGAGCCTGACTGGAGGTTCATCAATCTTGTTTATCTTTTCAAAGAACAAGCTCTTGGATTTATTGATCATCTGTGCTGTCTTTTAATTCTCTATATCATTTATTTCCACTCTGATCTTTACAAATTCCTTCCTTTTACTTTCTCTGGACTTTTCTTGATGTTATCTTTTTAATTCATTTTGTTGTAGGCTTATTTTATTAGTGATTTTTCTTGTTTCTTGAGGTAGGCCTGTAATGCTATGAAACCTCTCTTTCAGGACTGCTTTCACCATGTCCCATAGATTTTGGGAGGTTGTGTATTCATTTTATTTGTTGCCAGGAACTTTTGAATTTCTTGCTTAATCTCATTGGTAACCCATTCATTATATAATAACATGCTATTTAGCCTCCATGTATTTAATGTTTTTAAGGTGGTTTTTTTTTATTGTAGTTGATTTCTAACTTCATGCCATTGTGATCTGAAGAGATGGTTGGTATTATATCAATCTGCTTGAATTTGTATAGGCTTGTTTTGTGTCCTAACATGTGGTCTATCTCTGAGAATGTTTCATGTGCACTTGAGAAGAATGTATATTCTGTAGCTTTGTGGTGAAATGTTCTGTAAATATCACTGGATCCATCTGATCTACTGTGTCATTTAAGGCCTGTTTCCTTGTTAATTATTCTGCAGGGAAGCTCTATCCAGTGGTGTCAGTGGAGTGTTGAAGTCCCTACTATGACTGTATTGCTGTCAATCTCTCCCTTAAAGGCCATCAAGATTTTTATGTTCGTGAGTGCTCCTATGTTAGGTGTATATATGTAAAGGGGTTATATTTTCTTGTTGAAACATTCCCTTTAGAATTACGTAGCGACCTTCATTGTCTCATGTTGTTGCATGCATACAAGTCCTTTGGTTGACCTCTAATTTCCCCCATCCCATATTCTCCATGCTTCCCTCTGAGGTTTGATGGTTTGTTCAATGCTTCTCTGTCTCTGGATCTATTTACTCATTATGTTGTTCATTATATTCCACAAATGAGTGAGATCATGTGATATTTAACTTTCTCTCACTGGCTTATTTCACTTAGCATAATTCACTCCAGGTCCATTCATGCTGTTGCGAATAGTAAGAGTTCTTTCTTTTTTACAACAGTGTAGTATTCCATGGTATAGATGCCCCACAGTTTTTCAATCCACTCATCTGCTGATGGGCACTTAGGCTGTTTACAAATATTAGCTATTATAAATAGTGCTGCTACGAACATAGGGGTGCATATATCCTTTCTGATTGGTATTTCTGATTTCTTGGGATATATTCCTACGAGTGTGATTACTGCGTAAAATGTGAGTTCCATTTTTAATTTTTAGAAGAAACACCATACAGTTTTCCACAGCAGCTGAACCATTCTGCATTCCTACCAGCAGTGCATGAGGGTTTTTTTCTCCATGTCCTCACCTCTCCATGTCATTTGTTGATTTCTTGATAGCCATTCTGACAGGTGTGAGATAGTACCTCATTATTGTTCTGATTTGCATTTCTAGGATGATTAATGATGTTGAGCATGTGTTCATATGGTAAATGGGATTTATTTTTAGTTTCTCTTTCTGTGAATTCATTATCCTATCTAATAAAAGAATAATATGTAAATTAACTGTCACTCCACGAAAAAGATGGTGGTGCCCATGGTGGCTGGGGCAAGACGTTGGTGGCGTCACCCTGGCAACGTGAGCCCAGTGTTATTGCCTGGCTGCATGGAGGGAGGGGAGGGGAGGGGCCTCAGTTCAGAAGCAGAAGTTGAGAGCATGGGGAGCACCAGGAATGCTGGGAATCGTGGTTCTGGTGGTGGACACATTGCTTGATCTCCTAGACACTTGGAGCTAAGTGAGCCTGGAGCAAGTTACTATTGTGTGGGGGGGGGGGGTCGGGGGAAAGCAAAGGTGAGAGAGATAAGTCAGAGTGTGGAGGAAAAATTAAAAGGAAGATACCCTGCAACTTCTAGGAAATATCCACCAATGGAGCAAAGAAAAAAAAAGAGCTCTATTATTCTGTGAGCACCAAACCAGTCTGGGCTGGGGTGTCACACAATTTGCTCATATGATTGCAAAGACAGACAGAAACTTCACTCTTTCATGTACCCAGGCAGATACAATGCACAACATGCACATTTTCATAGAAGAGGACTTAACAGCACCGTTTGCTATACACCCTTTGGTAAGTCACCTTTTTGGTGACCATCTGTGTTAGTTAATAGCCATAATCAAGAGTAAAAATTAAAACTTTTCTATCTCTATGACAAGCAGATCATTACAACTTGGAGCAAAGCAACTCTCTATAATAATAAAAGTGTAATATGAGGGGCAATGAGCAGACAGGCAGAGGCAGTTAGGGGTGATAAGGCAGGCAGGCAGAGGCAGTTAGGGGTGATCAGGCAAGCAGGTGAGCAGTTGGGGTAATCAGACAGGCAGAGTGGTTAGGAGCAATCAGGCAGGCAGGCAGAGGTGGTTAGGGGTGATTAGGAAGGCAGGCGAGTGGTTAGGGGTGATGAGGCAGGCAATCAGAGTGGTTAGGGGCAATCAAGCAGGCCAGCAGGCAAGCGGTTAGGAGCCAGCAGTCCCGGATTGTTGCAGCATGCAAGCAGGGCTGAAGGACCGTCCCCCTATGCACAAATTTCATGCACCAGGCCTCTAGTTGGTGTATAAAAAAAGCCATAGATATCTGGGTGTTAATTTTGTATCCTGCTACATTGCTGGATTTGTTTATTAAATCTAGTAGTTTTTTGATAGAGTCTTGAGGGTTTTCTATGTACAATATCATGTCAATTGGGAATAATGACAGCTTTTATTTTTATTTTCCAATTTGGATACCTTTTATTTCCTCTTCTTGTCTGATTACTATAGCTAGCACTTTCAGTAGCATGTTGAACAGGAGGGGTGAAAGTTGGCATTCCTGTCTTGTTCATATGCTTAGGGTTAATGGTTTTAGTTTTTGCCTATTGAGTATGATATTGACTGTAGATTTGCCATATAAGGCATTTATTATGTTGGGATATGATCCCTCTATTCCCATATAGCTGAGAGTTTTTATCAAGAAAGGGTGTTGTATTTCATTGAATGCTTTTTCTGCATCAACGATATGATTATGTGATTTTTGTTTCTCAATTTGTTTATGTGATATATCATGTTTATTGATTTGTGGATGTTGTACCAGCCTTGTATCCCTGCAATAAATGCTACTTGGTTGTGGTGTATGATCTTTATAATGTAACTAGTGGTTCAGTGCATGGATCCATGCACATTGAAAGAAAATTAATTAGAAATTAATTATTTTCCCTATAATAGAAGTGTCATAGATGAAAGAAAATTAGTAAAATGTATAGGAAAATAATATATAAATTAATTAATAAATAAACAATGACAACATAATATAACAACAACAAAGTCATGATATAAAAACAACAAAAACATGATGTTAAAACAACATTGATTAAAACAATGACAGATAAATTAATTATAGTTATTCTAATATCTCCCTGTACACTACATTAAGAGTAAAAACACTTTCAGAGTGCTTGACTAATTTCCTTTATGATGAAGTATTTACAACTTCAACTTTAATTTCACATGCTCTTCAAACTTGAGAGAAAGCAACATATAACTGACCATGTCTGAAAATGGGTTCATGTAAGAATATTCCTACTCTTTCTAGAGCAGTGGTTCTCAACCTTTTTAATGCCATGACCCTTTAATACAGTTCCTCATGTTGTGGTGACCCCCAACCATAAAATTATTTTCCTTGCTACTTCATAACTGTAATTTTGCTACTGTTAGTGAATCATAATGTAGATATCTGTGTTTTCCGATGGTCTTAGGCTCTACAGAATCCCCACAGGTTGAGAACGGCTAGCAGGGTCACCTAAAACCATTGAAAAACACAGATATTTACATTTCGATTCATTAACAGTAGCAAAATTAAAGTTATAAAGTAGCAATTTAATAATTTTATGGTTGAGGGTCATCACAACATGAGGAACTGTATTAAAGGGTCACGGCATTAAAAAGATAGAGCACCACTGGTCTAGAGTTTGTCCTTGTGATTTATTAATAGTCATCGCAAATACTGGCAACACGAAAACTGTCTTTGAATTAACTTAAGTGAGTGGCCAGTGTCAGTCGGGGACAAATCAATTACTGGAATCAGAACAACCTCTCCTTCCCCAGATTCTGTTAATACGTCAGCTTTGAGAGAGCAGAAAAGATGGCGGCTGGCAGGACAGAGGTAAGGGAGAGGAAGTGAGTGAGTGAGGGGATGAAAGGAGAGTGTGTGGATGTGTGTGATGTGTGCGTGAGTGAGTAAAGGACAGTTAAATCTCGCAGGAGCAGCAGGAGCTGGCAGACCAGGCTCTCTTGGACAAGGAGAGACTATTACTGCTGTGGACACAAGACTTGGGCACAGAGCCCACACCATCTTGAAGGGGACAGCAGCCTTTTCTAGGAACTCATCAGCACCACCACCCAGTAGGACTTTGACAATGCCCGTGACCCAGCACCCACTACAGCCAAAATCCTGCTACCCCAGCTGCAAACCCATGGACCCTGGGACCTACACCTCCAAAGGTACACCATTCCCGCAGCAGTAAGTGCATCTTTCCCCCTCCCCAGTGACAGAACTCTGGACACCACATTTGTGCATTTCCAGCTTGCAGGTATCCAGGGCACACCATTCCATAAGCAGTGCCTGGGAGCCACTGTGAGCCCCTGCTGCATGTGATTCTGTACAGACAAGGGCACGCTTCCCCACAGTAGAAATTTTGAATTCCCTCTTCTTGAATAACTGCTCACAGACACCCCAGCTGTGTAACTTCAGCACCAGGGCCCCTCAAAGTGCATCAGACCTCTGCGCCAGCAAACACACTGGCAAATGCACTGCCACAGTCCACGTGTGCATTTCCAATGGGCAGGCACCCTGAGCCCATCTATCCACAGGGCACTTGTGGGAGCTGCTGTGAGTCCTTGCTGGGTGTGATCTTGGACAAATAGGAATGCACTTGCCCTGGCAGTAGAAATTCTTAATTCCCTCTTCCTGAATAACTGCCCACATACACTCCAGCTGCTTAACTTCAGTGCCAGGGCCCCTCAAGTGCATCAGAGTTCTATGCCGGCAAACACACCGCTACAGTCCAGGTGTGCATTTCCAATGGGCAGGCACCCTGAGCCCATCTATCCATAGGGTGCTTGTGGGAGCTGCTGTGAGTACTGGCTGGGTGTGATCTTGGACAAACAGGGACACACTCCCCCTGGCAGTAGAAATTCTGAATTCACTCATCCTGGATACCTGTCCACAGACGCCTCAATTACGCAGCTTCAGTGCCAGGGCCCTTCAGAGTGCTTCAGTGCCCCTCGCTGGCAAATGTGCCATGGGTGCCCCTGTGAACTGCCACTGGGAGTGTGCACATATCCACCACAGGTGCAGCAGCAAAAGCTGAGTCTGCCCACCCCACAACTACAGAAATCTGGACACCACAGTCACGCCCTTCCAGAGTGCAGGCCTCCTGGGACCCATCACCTCAACAGATGATTCCTGGGTGCCACTATGAGTCCCCGCTGGGCACGCACAATTTCAATCAAGGATGCAAGACAGCAAAAATTGGGACACCCCGCTCCACGGCTGCTAACTTCTAGACACTGCAGTTGTACCTTTGAAGCTCACAGGCCTACATCAAGAGAACCCAAATAGCTCAAGTAAGGAGCTACACTAGATTACCAAGCCCAGGAGACCTGAGAGATCACACCAGTAGCACCATCCCCAAAAGAACCTGAGTATCAAACCAATTGGACCTACAATTAAAACATTACAGCAAAACATGGAAAGACAAAAAAGGAATCCCCAAAGGAAATAAAAAGAGGAATCATCAGAAAGGGAGTTAAATGAAACTGAGGCTAGCAGCATAACAGAGAAAGAATTCAGAGTGATGGTTATAAGGATGTTTAAACGGCTAGATGACACATACACACAACTCAATGAGAAACACACACAACTCAATGAGAACGATAAGGAGCTGAATGAGAATGTCACCAACATGAAAAGGAACCAAGAGGAGATGATGAATGGCATAGTTGCAATAAAGAACACAATGGAAGGCTTAAAAAGTAGCCTAGAAGAGGCTGAGGACTGCATCAGTGAAATAGAAGACAAGGTAGGAAAAAACTCAAACACAGCAGCAACTGGAAAAAAGACTTAAAAATCAAGAGGAGAGCCTAAGGGAGCTTTGAGACAACATGAAATAGAACAACATTCGCATAATAGGGGTACCAGAAAAAGAGAAAGAGAAGCAAGGAATAGAAAACCTGTTTGAAAAAATAATGACAGAAAACTTCCCTGATATTGGCAAGAAAAAAACTATGCAAGTCCAAGACGTACACAGAGTCCCAAACAAGTTGAACCCCAAAAGACCGACCAAGATACATCATAATTAAATTGGCAAACACCAACAACAAAGTAAGAATCTTAAAGGCTGCTAGAGAGAGAGAGAAAGTTACTTACAAGGGATCTCCTATTAGAATATCAAATGGTTTCTCAACGGAAACACAACAAGCCAGAAGGGAATAGAATGAATTATAAAAAGTGATGCAAAGCAAGGGACTGAATCCAAGAATTCTATACACAGCAAGGCTATCATTCAAAATTTAGGGTGGAATCAGGAGCTTCACAGACAAAAAAGGACTAAGAAAGTGTATTACCACCAAATCAGCAATGCAAAAAATGCTGAAGGGTCTGCTTTAAAAAAGAAAGAAAGAAATAGGAAGCGAAGAAGGAAGACATGGGTAAAGAATAAAAATGGTGACAAACAAGTACCTACCAATAATAACTTTAAATGTAAATGGATTAAATGCCCCATCAAAAGACATAGGGTAACTGAGTAGATAAGAAAACATGACTCATATATCTGCTGTCTACAGGAAACACACCTCAGAAAAAAAGATGCACACAGACTGAGGATGAAGGGATGGAAAAAGGTTTTTAAGGAGAATGGAAATGGAAAAAAAACTGGGGTAGCAATACTTATATCTGACAAATTAGATCTCAAAGTGAAGGACATAACAAGAGATAAGGAAGGCCACTTCATAATACTAAAGGGAGCAATCCAACAAGAAGAAATAACTTTGGTAAACATATATGCATCCAATACAGGAGCACCGAAATACATTAAAAAAAAAAACTCCTGGAGGATATCAAGGGAGAGATTAACAGCAATACAATCATAGTAGGGGACTTTAATACCGCACTATTGCCATTGGACAAATCCTCTAAACAAAAAATCAGCAAAGAAATATCAATCCTAAATGACTCACTAGACCAGATGGAATTAATTGACATTTTCAGAACATTTCACCCCAAAGCCACAGAATATACATTCTTCTCAAGTGCACATGGGTCATTTTCAAAGATAGACCATACATTGGGTCACAGGCAGTCTCTTCAAATTCAAGAATATAGAAATCATATCAAGCATCTTCTCAAATCACAGTGGCATAAAACTGGAAATCAACTATAATAAAAAAATCCAAAAAAATCAACACATGTAGACTAAACAGGATGCTATTAAACAATGATTGGGTTACCACAGAGATCAAAGAAGAAATAAAAAACATGTGGCAACAAACGACAATGAAAACACTATGGGACATAGCGAAAGCAGTCTTGAGAGGAAAGTTCATAGCTCTACAATCCAACTGTAAAAAATAAGAAACAATGGTAATAAATTACCGACCCTACAGCTCAAAGAGTTAGAAAGAAGGCAATAAGAAAAGCCCAGTGTAAGCAGAAGGTAGGAAATAATAAAGGTCAGAGCGGAGATAAAGGGCATAGAGATCATAAAAAATACAAAAGATCAACAAAACCAAGAGCTGGTTCTTTGAAAGGATAAACAGGATTGATGAACCTCTAGCCAGGCTCACTAAGAAGCAAATAGAGAGGACCCAAATAAAAAAAATCAGAAACGAAAGAGGAGAAATAACAATAGACCCCACTGAAATACAAAGGATTGTTAAAAAAATACTATGAACAACTCTATTCCAACACTAGACAACCTGGAGGAAATGGACATATTCCTAGAAAAATACAAGCTTCCAAAACTCAATCAGGAAGAATATAAAAATCTCAATAGGCCAATAACTATGGAAGAAATTGAAGCAGTCATCAAAAAGCTTCCAGCAAACAAAAGCCCAGTGCCACACGGCTTCACAGGGGAGTTTTATCAAAAATTCAAGGAAGAAATAAAACGTATCCTCCTCAGACTACTCCAAAAAATTCAAGAGGAAGGAATACTTCCAAGCTCATTCTATGAAGCCAGCATCACCCTAATACCAAAACCAGATAAAGACAACACAATGAAAGAGAATTACAGGCCAATATTCCTCATGAACATAGATGCCAAAATCCTCAACAAAATTCTAGCAAATCAGACTCAGCAGTACATCAGAAAGATCATACATCATGACCAAGTAGGATTTATCCCAGGAATGCAAGGATGGTACAATATCTGCAAATCAATAAACGTGATACATCACATAAACAAATTGAGAGATAAAAAACACATAGTCATATCAATTGATGCAGAAAAAGCATTTGACAAAATCCAACACCCATTTTTGATAAAAACTCTCAGCAAGGTGGGAATAGAAGGATCATATCTCAATATAATAAAAGCCATATACAACAAATGCACAGCCAACATCATACTCAATGGCAAAAACTAAAACCATTTTCCCTAAGAACAGGAACAAGACAGGGATGCCCACTCTCACCACTCCTGTTCGACATAGTACTGGAAGTATTAGCCATTGAGATTAGATAAGAAGAAGAAATAAAAGGCATCCAAATTGAAAAAGAAGAAGTAAAACTCTCCTTATTCGCAGATGACATGATATTGTATATAAAAACCATAAAGACTCCATCAAAAAACTAACAGACTTAATAAATGAATTCGGCAAGGTAGCAGGATATGAAATTAATGCCAAGAAATCTATGGCATTTCTATACACCAATAGCGAACTTACTGAAAGAGAGACTAAAAAAGCAATCCCATTTACCATCACACCAAAAATATTAAGATACCTTGAAATAAACCTAACTAAGGAGGTAAAAGACATATATGTGGAAAAGTACAGGACACTGAAAATAGAGATAGAGCAAGACATAAACAGATGGAAGAACATACCATGTTCATGGATTGGTAGAATCAACATCATTAAAATGTCCATACTACCCAAAGCAATGTATAGATTCAATGCACTCCCCATTAAAATATCAATGACATATTTCACAGACCTAGAAAGAACTCTCCAAAAATTCATCTGGAATAAAAAAAGACCCCAAATATCCACAGCAATCCTGAGAAAGAAGAACAAAGTAGATGGGATCTCAATACCAGATTTCAAGCTGTATTACAAAGCCACTGTTCTCAAAACAGCCTGGTACTGGCACAAGAACAGACATATAGACCAATGGAATAGAATAGAGAACCCAGAAATCAACCCAAACCACTATGCTCAATGAATATTTGACAAAGGAAGCATGAACATACAATGGAGTCAAGACAGTCTCTTCAATAATTGGTGTATATATATGCTGGATCCAATTTGTTACAATTTTTTTGAGGATTTTAGCATCTATTTCATCAGGGATATTGGTGATTCTCTTTCTTTGTAGTGTCTTTATCTGGTTTTAGAATTAGGGTAATGCTGGCTTCGTAAAAAGAGCTTGGAAGTATGACTTCCTCTTGAATTTTTTGGAATAGTCTGAGTAGGATCAGTTTTAGTTCTTTGAGTGTTTGGTAAAACTCCTCTGAAAAGCTATCCAGACCAGGGCTTTTGTTTGCTAGAAGATTTTTGAATACTGCTTCAATTTCATTGGTTGTTATTGGCCTATTCCAGTTTTTTTTATCCTTCTTTATTGAGTTCTGGAAGCTTGTATGTTTCTAAAAATATGTCCACTTTGTCTAGGTTGTCCAGTTTGTTGGAGTAGAGTTGATCGTAGTATTTTCTTACAGTCCTTTGTGTTTCTGTCGGGTCTATTGTTACTTCACCTCTTTCATTTCTGATTTTGTTTATTTAGGTCCTCTCTCTTTGTTTCTTAGTGAGCCTGGCTAGAGGTTGATCAATCTTGTTTATCCTTTCAAAAAACCAGCTCTTGGTTTCATTGATCTTTTGTTTGTTTGTTTGTTTTGTTTTTGTTTTTGTTTTTTGGTCTCCAAGTCATTTATTTCCACTCTGGTCTTTAATATGTCCTTTCTTCTGCTTAGTTTGGGTTTTTTTTTTGCTGCTGTCTTTGTAATTATTTAAGTTGTAAGGATAGATAATTTATTACCATTTTTCCTTGTTTTTTGAGGTAGGACTTACAGCTATGAACTTCCCTCTTAGGGCTGCTTTCATTGTGTCCCATAGATATTGTATTATTGTGCTTTCATTGTCATTTGTTGCCAGGATGCTTTTTTTTCTCTTCTTTGATCTCTTTGGTAACCCAATCATTGTTTAATGGCATGCTATTTAGCCTCTAGGTGTTTGATTTTTTTCATTGTTTTTATTGTAGTTAATTTCTAATTTTATGCCATTATGATCTGAAAAGATGCTTGATATGATTTCTATATTCTTGAATTTGAAGAGACTTTGCCTGTATGCCAATATCTAGTCTACCTTTGAAAATGTTCCTTGTGCACTTGAGAAGAATGAATATTCTGTAACTTTGGGGTGAAATGTTCCAAAGATGTCAATTAAGTCCATCTGATCTAGTGAGTCATTTAGTATTGGTGTTTCTTTGCTACTTTTTTTGTTTCAAGGATTTATGTAGTGGTGTCAGTGGGGTATTAAAGTCCCCTACTATGATTGTATTGCTATCTATTTCACCCTTGAAATCTTCCAGAAATTTTGTTATATATTTGGGTGCTCCTGTATTGGGTGCATATATTTTTACCAGAGTTATATCCTCTTATTGAATTGCTCCCTTTAGTATTATGAAGTAACTCTCCTTGTCTCTTGATATGGCCTTTACTTTGAGGTCTATTTTGACAGATATAAGTATTGCTACTCCAGCCGAAACCGGTTTGGCTCAGTGGATAGAGCATCAGCTTGCGGACTGGAAGGTCCCTGGTTTGATTCCGGTCAAGGGCACGTACGTTGGTTGCGGGCACATCCCCAGTAGGGGGCGTGCAGGAGGCAGCTGATCGATGTTTCTCTCTCATCAATGTTTCTAACTCTATCTCTCTCCCTTCCTCTCTGTAAAAAATCAATAAAATATATTTTTAAAAAAATAAGTATTGCTACTCCAGCCTTTTATTTTTTTTCATTTCCATTTGCCTGAAAAACTTTATTCCATCCCTTCACTATCAGTCTGTGGGAGTCCTTTGTTCTAAGGTGCATCTCCTGGAGACAGCAAATTTATGAGTCATGTTTTCTTATCCATTCAGCTACCCTATGTCTTTTTATTGGGGCATTTAATTCATTTACGTTTAAAGTTATTATTGATAGGTACTTGGTAGTTGTTATTTTTATTCTTTATGCCTGTGTTCCTTCTTTTCTTCCTATTTCTTCTTTTTACAGCAGTCCCTTTAGCATTTTTGTATTGCTGGCTTGGTGGTAATAAACTCTATTAGCCCTTTTTTGTCTGTGAAGCTCCTGATTTCACCTTCAATTTTGAATGAGAGCTTTGGTGGGTATAGTGTTCTTGGATGCAGTTCTTGTTTTGTATCATTTTGTGTATTTCATTCCATTTCCTTCTGTCTGATGTGGTTTTTTTTTTTTTGAGAAATCCGTTGATAGTCTAATAGGAGATCCCTTATGGGTAACTTTCTGTCTCTCTGGCAGCCTTTAAGATTCTTACTTTGTCTTTGGTGTTTGCCAATTTAATTATGATGTGGCTTGGTGTTGGTCTTTTGGGATTCATTTTCTTTGGGACTCTGTGTGCTTCTTGGACATGTGTGATTTTTGTCTTCACCAAATCAGGGATGTTTTCTTTCATTATTTCTTCAAACAGGTTTTCTATTCCTTGCTCTGTTTCCTCTCTTTCTGGCACCCTTATAATGTGCATGTTGTTCCATTTTGTGTTGTCCCAAAGATCCCTTAGGCTTTTCTCCTGCTTTTTATTTTTTTTCCAGTTCCTGCTATGCTTGGTTGGTTTTTTCCTACCGTGTCTTCTAGCTTGCTAATGCAGACATCATCTTCTTCTCATCTACCATTGATACTTTCCATTGTGTTCTTTATTTCAGCTATGTCATTCTTCATTTTCTCTTGGTTTCTCTTCATTTCCTTTTGATTCTTACAAATGTTGTTGGGTTTATCTTCCATCCTTTTCAGCTTCCTTATAACCATTGCTCTGAATTCTTTCTCTGACAAATAGCTTTCCTCGATTTCATTTATTTCCTTTTCTGGTGATTCCTCCTTTTCTCTTGTATGGGGTTGTTTCTTTGTCTCCCCATTTTTGCTTATCCTTTGTGGTTGTTTCTATGTATTAGACTAAACTTCTATGTCACCCAGGTTTTTGAGTTTGTCTTACATAGTGGATGTTTTGTGGGACCCCGTGGTGCAATCTCTCAGGTCATCTGGGCTGGGTATTCTATGGATGCCCCTTACTTGGAATATTTGGGTTCTCTTGGTATAGTTGGGTCTTAAGTGTTATTGTCCCATTCATGGTTAGAGTCTCCTCTCAGGGTAGTGGTTATGTGGCTCACTCTCTACCACGTTGACCAGCACAAAATATAACTTGACAAGACATGACACAAAGGAACAAAACTTGAATGTATTCACAACACCAATAACCCCAATAAAAGTGACCAACAGAGAAAAGAGAATTAGGAGAGAGAACGATAGCAAAAATGATATTGATAAAAGGAAAAAGGGTAAGAGAGATAAGAAAAAGAAGGCAAAAGTAGGCAAAAGGTATGTATATATGGGGAGAAAACACCACAAAACAAAAATTAACCAAAAAATGCAAACAACAAACAACCAGAAAATGGGAGAGACAAAATCTGTAGAGACAGAACATATATACAGGAAATAAGGTTCAGGAATTGAATGAATTGGAGAAGGGCCATGGTTCAGTATAGAGGAGGTTGAAAGAGAATGAGTGGATAAGAAGAAAAGTAAAAAAACAAAATAATCATCATAATAAAAGGCTAGAGGCATCGTGTCCAAAAATGACCAAACAACCAGTCACCTGGAGGTGCATGGAGCAGGAGCCCCTCTTCTGGCCCTACCCCAGATATGCCTCTTCCACCCTGGTTGAGGGTGGGGCAGCTAGCTAACCCCCCACGAGGCCCCTCATTAAGGCTGGCCCAGTGCCCCAGAGGGACCCCCACCATAATCAGGGGCTTGGTGGGCCAGCAAACTGCCGGCAGCCCCTAGCTCAGGGAGGCCTCCTAGCCATGGATGCCTGAGTCTGTTCTGGACCTAGGGCCATGTTCTCCCCGCGAGTGGCTCAGAAGTCGCCAGTGTCTAACTGCCAGTCTCCAGGAGGTGGGAGTGCATCCACTGTCCACCAAAAAGTAGGATCATAGAGCCGTTCACAGTCTCAGTGCAGGTGCGGGTCTGTGGCTGAGGGGGTGGAGGCCAGACCAAAACAAAACAGCAGAAACATCCTGCCCACCTCAGTGAGTGCAGCTGCAATTCACATGGGCCTGGGCAGTGTAGAAAGTTCTACCTTCTCCCAGGTCCTGTGCTGGCACCACCGCCTTGCTCACCCTCAAACTCCCCTGAGTCCTGACAGTGAAGTGTGTAGGGCATCCTGCAGGAGTTGTGCCATTCTGGGTGCTTTTGCCCAAAGACACCCTTTGGGATAAATTCAGAGCCACATCTCACTTCCCATGAGACTGGAAGAACCATGTAAAAGGAATTCAACAAAAGCTTTCCACATCTCTGTTCATTCTTTTGAATCCATAAAACAATCTTAAAAAACAATAGCATTCAGGCCACCTAAGAGAGAATGTACTTTCTGGCCAGAGCATGCAGGATTCTTTTGCCCAGCAGGTTAAAGGAAGCACAGAGCTTGCACAGTGGAAATGCCCTGGTGCCCTATGAGGAGACTGTGGAATGGGGTTTCAAAAATTCCACAAGTCTCTTGCCACCTTCTCCTTAGCAAACCACACCATCCAGATTCACCAAGACTGGAGGAAACTGGGAGTTGCAGCTGTGGTCTGGGATGCAGTAAGCAAATCATGGGGGGCCTCTGAAAACATCTGCAATTGATTATAAGACTTGTATTTATTTAAAAAAATAAAAGAACAGCTTTGTTGAGATATAATTCATATACTGTATGTGTCACCTAAAGTGTACAATGAACTGGATTTTTAAAGTAAATCCAGAGTGGTACAAGCATCACCATGCTCACTTTTTAAATATCTTCATGAGCCCATCCCCTCCAAAAAAACTACCCACTAGAATCACTTTTCTAATCATCTTCCCCCAAATAGATTGCATTTTAAGGGTGGGTAAAGGCAAGTTGAGGGAAGTTAAAATACTGCACAAAGGATATTGTAAAATGACAAAGCCCCAAAGTGAAGATCATGTGTTTTCTTTTATAAAAAAAAAATTTTTTTTATTGATTTCAGAGAGGAAGGGAGAGAGAGATAGAAACATCAATGATCAGCTGCCTACCACAGGCCCCCTACTTGGGATCGAGCCTGAAACCCAGGCATGTGCCCCTGACCAGAATTGAACCTGGATCCTTCAGTCCACAGGCCGATACTCTCTCCATTAAGCCAAACCAGTAAGGGCCACATGTTTTCTTTAAGTTCTGCATGGTTGTAATGGTCCCCCAATCTATACTAATAAAAGGGTTATATGCTAATTAGAGTGGACATCTTCTGGACATTCTTCCAGACAAAGCCACAGCAGCTGCAAGGGCCAAGGCTCAGGCCAGCAGTGGCAGCAGCAGTGGGGTAATGTGGGTGGTGCCTTCCCCTGATCCGCCAGGTCACCGACTGCAGAGGGAGGACAGACTAGGGGCCAAGGCAGAGGCAATTAGGGGCGATCAGGCCAGCAGAGTAGCAAGTTAGGGGCAATCAGGCTGGCAGGGGGTGAAGGTAGGTGTGATCAGGCAGGCAGGGAGAGGGGTTAGTGGCAATCAGGCAGGCAGGCAGAGAGGTTAGGGGCAATCAGGCAGGCAGGCAGGCAGGCAAGAGGTCAGGAGCCAGTGGTCCCAGATTGTGAGAGGGATGTTCAATTGCCGATTTAGGCCTAATCACACAGGGATCTGGCCTATACTGGCAGTCGGACATCCCCTGAGTGGTCCCAGATTGGAGAGGGTGCATGCTGGGCTGAGGGACCCACCCCCATGCACGAATTTCGTGCACCAGGCCTCTAGTCAATAAATAAAAAAATAAAAAGATAAAACAAAAAAAAATTTTTTAATTATCTATCTATATATTCATCTATTTTTGGAAAAGGCAAATAGAGGAGAGAGCAGATAAGCTTGAGTTTAGGGAGTGAAACTAATTAAGCAATTAGGAGAAGAAGAGAGGAGAGGAAAAACAAAAGCATAAAAATTGGCTAGCAAGGAAAGAGAAAAGATAAGGATGCATGTACTTGGAGCAGGGGAGAGGAAATTAAATATATAAGTAAGCCAACAAAGACTATAATAATAACATGTCAATAATGCAGATAAAGAGGAGCAATTTTTAACAAGGTGTAAAAGAATGGAGAGAGAAAACTAAAACGGGGACAGGAGAAGAGAAACAGGATGGAAAAGGAGAAGTGAGGAAGAAAAGTGTGGAAAAAAAGAAAAAATAAGATAAAATAAAATAATAATTAAAAAAATAAAATAGAATAAAGAAAAATAATACCAAAAAAGATTTTAAAAAGAAAAAAAATTTAATAAAAGATAAAAAGTGGAAAAGTAAAGTGTCATTCACTTCAGATGAGTTTTAATGTGCCATGGATGCCGGTTTAAGACCCCACTCTACTGTTTTGTCTGCCACTTCTCAATTTCCTGGTAGGTAGTCAGCACTATGTTGACATTCCCAGTGATCCACCTCTGCTCTGTGTCTGTCTCCACAGCCTTGATTTGCAAGCAGGCGGAAACAATCAACCTGCTTTGTTTGTCTGCCTACTGTCAGTCTTAATTATTCAAGTGTCTATTTCTGACAGGTGCTATAGGTGTGGTGTTGCTATATTGGTTTCCAGAACCAAACAGCCCCTCAACCCAGTCTCTGAGGGCTCCCTGGGGTTATTTAGAGTTTTGTTTCCTCTGCAAAGCTTGAGGCTGGGTGCAGCTGCACTAGTTGTCCTGCGGCTGCTGGGAGGGGCTGGCTCTTTAGAATAAAAACGGCTGCTTAGGATCAGAGGGTCTGGAATGTGTCAGTGTTGGATTCCTGGTCACCTCTCCCTGTCCTGCTCCCCTCCTCAGCCTCCACAAAACTGCACCTCCACCTGCACCACAGCCTCGGTGAGTGTTTGTAATTGAAAGGTCCTATGAACTGGGTTTAGCAAGTAAAAGCAAGAAAAATACAAAGGCACAACAACCCTGCCACTGTGCATTTCTCTCTCACCTGGTACTGCGTGGCTTGGGCAGTTCTTCAGGCCACCTTTCTAGGCACAGCCTTTTGTGGCTGTGGATCTAGATCTAGATTCCCAGCTGCTAGCAGCCCTGTGGACCTCCCTTCCACAGTCAAGTGTTATACGTGTCCTTCTGACCCTCTTGTCCCGGTGGTCACCTGTATCTCTCTCCAGCCCATATCCCTGATCTTACCATTTTCCAAGTGTCCTCTGTTTTTTTTCCCGGCTGTGGATTTCTCATCTGCAGTGTTTAATTCAGCAATTCCGGGTGGATGCTCTTCAATTTAGTTGTTCCTTCTAACTGCTCCATGAGAAGGCACAGGACATGTCCACCTACTTGGTCACCATTTTGAGTAACCTGTCACCAACAATTTTAAATTATAGCCTTGCTGGATACCATACTAGTAGTCTTGGATTTGGTCACTTGCTTTCTGGCCTGAAGTGTTTCTATTGAGAAATCCACTGTCATTCTAATGGGAATTTATCTGTATATAATTTTTCATCTCTCTTGCTGGCTTTAAGATTCTCTGTCTTTAACATTTGCCATTTTAATGATGATGTGTCTAGGTGTGGGTCTTTTTGTGTTCATCTGTATTGAGACTCTCTGTGCCTCCTGAACTTGTGTGACATTTTCCTTCACCAGGTTGGGGAATTTTTCTGTCATTATTTCTTTAAATATGTTTTCTGTTCCTTGCTTATCTTCTTCCACTTCTGGTATTCCAATGATGTGGATATTGTTACATTTCATATTGTCCCAGAGCTCCTTTAACTATCTTTCTGCTTTTTAATTATTTTTCTATTTGCTGCTGTAATTGGGTATTTATTTCTACCTTGTCTTCCAAATTGCTGATTTGATCCTCTACTTCATCCAATATACTTTTAATATCTTCCATATATGTCAGATATATCATTCTTCATTTCTGTCTGGTTTTTGTTCATGACCTCTATTTCCTTTTTCATGCTGTTGTAATTTGCACTAAGTTCCTTAAGCATCTTTATAACTATTTCTTTGAACTCTATCTCCGAGAGATTGCTTGCCTCCATTTCATTTAGTTCTTTTTCTGGAGATTCCTTCTTTTTTCTCATTGGGGGTTGTTTCTTTGTCTCCCCATTTTAGCTTTCTCTGTATATTTGCTTCTATGTATTAGATAAAACTGTTATGCCCCCCAATCTGTCAGATGGTCTTATGTAGAAGCTGTCTTGAGGGGTCCAGTGGTGAAGTCTCTTTGTTCACCTGAGCTAAATGCCCTAGGGACGCCCCTTGTGTGTGTTGTTTAGGCTCTTCTGTTGTTATTGGGTCTTGATTGTTGGTGTCCCATTCGTGGGAGGCATCTCCCCTCTGACTTTCTGCCTTGAGGTACAACCCCAACATCATCATGCCTGTTATACAGGTCCTGACAGAACAGAACAAGACACAACAGGACCAAACCAAAAATACCATGTAAATCAAGCTACTCAATACAACAATAACAATAAAGCTAAGAAGGAAAAATAAATCAAAGCAAAGCAAAGAAAAAAAAGAATATAAAAAAATACATGAAAGACTTAGAGAGGCTATTAAGAAAAAGGGAGAAAGAAGAAGATGAAGAAATGGCTATATGGGAGCAAGAAGAAAGTTAAAAGAACTAGTATAGGGGGGAAAAAGAAACAGAAACAAAATAAGTGAAATAATAATGAATTTAAAATGTAGAGATAATGCATATTAGATATAGAGAGAAAAAGTAAAATGAAAATAAAAATGAAAAACTAAAAAATCCAGTCACACACACAGACCAACAAACAAAACTGCACACACTGAAAAACTTTTGGGTCTGCTATTTGTGGAGCTCTCTGGATTTTGCTCTAATGTTGTCAAATCTTGTCCCTTGGTGTGTCTATCCTGGGCCCCCTGGAAGCTTCTCTCATGCAAGTCACTGTGAGTTACTGTTCTTTTCTGGCCCTGAGCAACCTGATTGAGGTCTGAGTGGTTGAAGCCTCTAGTAGTCCAGTGGGCGGGGACTCCTTAACCCAGAGGCTGTGTCTATCTCAAGTCTCATACCTTGATTATCCCTGGTCTAAGCTATACTCACTTCCCCTGCAGATCTGGGCTCTGCAGGGGTATCCTGATCTTGGCCAGGATAGTTTGATCAGACTCTTGTTGGGGGTGGTGCCAATGGCTTGTAGGAGGT